>OY756433.1:28903945-30194246 GCA_963576905.1 Mystacides longicornis | reverse complement strand
GATGTTTTGTTAGATTTTTAACAGAATAGTTATTATCGTTCCATACTAACTTTGATATTATATTTTATATATATTTTATCCATTTTTGATGTTTTGTTAGATTTTTAACAGAATAGTTATTATCGTTCCATACTAACTTTGACATTATATTTTATATATATTTTATCCATTTTTGATGTTTTGTTAGATTTTTAACAGAATAGTTATTATCGTTCCATACTAACTTTGATATTATATTTTATATATATTTTATCCATTTTTGATGTTTTGTTAGATTTTTAACAGAATAGTTATTATCGTTCCATACTAACTTTGACATTATATTTTATATATATTTTATCCATTTTTGATGTTTTGTTAGATTTTTAACAGAATAGTTATTATCGTTCCATACTAACTTTGATATTATATTTTATATATATTTTATCCATTTTTGATGTTTTGTTAGATTTTTAACAGAATAGTTATTATCGTTCCATACTAACTTTGACATTATATTTTATATATATTTTATCCATTTTTGATGTTTTGTTAGATTTTTAACAGAATAGTTATTATCGTTCCATACTAACTTTGATATTATATTTTATATATATTTTATCCATTTTTGATGTTTTGTTAGATTTTTAACAGAATAGTTATTATCGTTCCATACTAACTTTGACATTATATTTTATATATATTTTATCCATTTTTGATGTTTTGTTAGATTTTTAACAGAATAGTTATTATCGTTCCATACTAACTTTGATATTATATTTTATATATATTTTATCCATTTTTGATGTTTTGTTAGATTTTTAACAGAATAGTTATTATCGTTCCATACTAACTTTGACATTATATTTTATATATATTTTATCCATTTTTGATGTTTTGTTAGATTTTTAACAGAATAGTTATTATCGTTCCATACTAACTTTGATATTATATTTTATATATATTTTATCCATTTTTGATGTTTTGTTAGATTTTTAACAGAATAGTTATTATCGTTCCATACTAACTTTGATATTATATTTTATATATATTTTATCCATTTTTGATGTTTTGTTAGATTTTTAACAGAATAGTTATTATCGTTCCATACTAACTTTGATATTATATTTTATATATATTTTATCCATTTTTGATGTTTTGTTAGATTTTTAACAGAATAGTTATTATCGTTCCATACTAACTTTGATATTATATTTTATATATATTTTATCCATTTTTGATGTTTTGTTAGATTTTTAACAGAATAGTTATTATCGTTCCATACTAACTTTGATATTATATTTTATATATATTTTATCCATTTTTGATGTTTTGTTAGATTTTTAACAGAATAGTTATTATCGTTCCATACTAACTTTGATATTATATTTTATATATATTTTATCCATTTTTGATGTTTTGTTAGATTTTTAACAGAATAGTTATTATCGTTCCATACTAACTTTGACATTATATTTTATATATATTTTATCCATTTTTGATGTTTTGTTAGATTTTTAACAGAATAGTTATTATCGTTCCATACTAACTTTGATATTATATTTTATATATATTTTATCCATTTTTGATGTTTTGTTAGATTTTTAACAGAATAGTTATTATCGTTCCATACTAACTTTGACATTATATTTTATATATATTTTATCCATTTTTGATGTTTTGTTAGATTTTTAACAGAATAGTTATTATCGTTCCATACTAACTTTGATATTATATTTTATATATATTTTATCCATTTTTGATGTTTTGTTAGATTTTTAACAGAATAGTTATTATCGTTCCATACTAACTTTGACATTATATTTTATATATATTTTATCCATTTTTGATGTTTTGTTAGATTTTTAACAGAATAGTTATTATCGTTCCATACTAACTTTGATATTATATTTTATATATATTTTATCCATTTTTGATGTTTTGTTAGATTTTTAACAGAATAGTTATTATCGTTCCATACTAACTTTGACATTATATTTTATATATATTTTATCCATTTTTGATGTTTTGTTAGATTTTTAACAGAATAGTTATTATCGTTCCATACTAACTTTGATATTATATTTTATATACATTTTATCCATTTTTGATGTTTTGTTAGATTTTTAACAGAATAGTTATTATCGTTCCATACTAACTTTGACATTATATTTTATATATATTTTATCCATTTTTGATGTTTTGTTAGATTTTTAACAGAATAGTTATTATCGTTCCATACTAACTTTGATATTATATTTTATATATATTTTATCCATTTTTGATGTTTTGTTAGATTTTTAACAGAATAGTTATTATCGTTCCATACTAACTTTGATATTATATTTTATATATATTTTATCCATTTTTGATGTTTTGTTAGATTTTTAACAGAATAGTTATTATCGTTCCATACTAACTTTGATATTATATTTTATATATATTTTATCCATTTTTGATGTTTTGTTAGATTTTTAACAGAATAGTTATTATCGTTCCATACTAACTTTGATATTATATTTTATATATATTTTATCCATTTTTGATGTTTTGTTAGATTTTTAACAGAATAGTTATTATCGTTCCATACTAACTTTGATATTATATTTTATATATATTTTATCCATTTTTGATGTTTTGTTAGATTTTTAACAGAATAGTTATTATCGTTCCATACTAACTTTGATATTATATTTTATATATATTTTATCCATTTTTGATGTTTTGTTAGATTTTTAACAGAATAGTTATTATCGTTCCATACTAACTTTGATATTATATTTTATATATATTTTATCCATTTTTGATGTTTTGTTAGATTTTTAACAGAATAGTTATTATCGTTCCATACTAACTTTGACATTATATTTTATATATATTTTATCCATTTTTGATGTTTTGTTAGATTTTTAACAGAATAGTTATTATCGTTCCATACTAACTTTGATATTATATTTTATATATATTTTATCCATTTTTGATGTTTTGTTAGATTTTTAACAGAATAGTTATTATCGTTCCATACTAACTTTGATATTATATTTTATATATATTTTATCCATTTTTGATGTTTTGTTAGATTTTTAACAGAATAGTTATTATCGTTCCATACTAACTTTGATATTATATTTTATATATATTTTATCCATTTTTGATGTTTTGTTAGATTTTTAACAGAATAGTTATTATCGTTCCATACTAACTTTGATATTATATTTTATATATATTTTATCCATTTTTGATGTTTTGTTAGATTTTTAACAGAATAGTTATTATCGTTCCATACTAACTTTGATATTATATTTTATATATATTTTATCCATTTTTGATGTTTTGTTAGATTTTTAACAGAATAGTTATTATCGTTCCATACTAACTTTGACATTATATTTTATATATATTTTATCCATTTTTGATGTTTTGTTAGATTTTTAACAGAATAGTTATTATCGTTCCATACTAACTTTGATATTATATTTTATATATATTTTATCCATTTTTGATGTTTTGTTAGATTTTTAACAGAATAGTTATTATCGTTCCATACTAACTTTGATATTATATTTTATATATATTTTATCCATTTTTGATGTTTTATTAGATTTAACAGAATAGTTATTTTGAAAAACAATACAACATCATTTAGATCATCAGGGTACTGAAGACGAGGAAAACCTTCTCATACCGTGTTGTGCTCCTTCGAAGCAGAGCTGAGGGATTTGGACGTGGTGTAGGAGAAGGTCATAATCTTTGCGCAAGATCGAGCTTCAGACAGATGTTGTCACCCCTGTCATGGTGCAAGATGGAGAGCTCTTTTTGCCTCCCTATGCTCCTAAGTGGGGCTTAGAGGGATAATGTATGTATGTACCTAAAATAATTCCCCAAATTCACCCCTAAATTTCGTAACAATCTATCAGATTCATAGAAAAAATACACGTTTTTTCACTATTCTTTTGTGACACTCAATAATACTAATTATTGTGGTCATCACGAACAAAAACGAGTAATTATTGTTGATTTTTTTTTTTTTTTTTTTTTTTATTAAAGAAAAATATCATATAATACACTATTACACTATTGTGTCACGCCGATGTGCATAATATTACATATGTAGGTGGGCATAAAGTCGAGTCTGGGAATGTACGAGTGGGTGCTCCTTACAATTCACAGTGCGGCCTCCTCTAAATAATCCAATTCCGGTAAGAATCGTCTACGCGAGACGCGCGCTCCCTGCTAAGCAGCCGGCACCACGCCTTATCTTCTGGATTACATTGCTACTACTGAAACTCCTCACCAACCTCTCCTCCATTGGACTCATTGTGAATTCATTTTAAGGCGTGTATATCTGATCAGCAGGGTTATTTTCGTAGCGCTTGAATTGCAATCTAGTTGAAAAGATATCTTAAAGGGCGGCTCGGAAAGGATCGGACCAATCAGAGAGAAAGGGGGAGTGTCATGATCGATCCACGATTGGCTACATCGTATTGTAGACACTCCCTCTTTCTCTCAGCCGCCCTTTAAGATATCTTTTCAACTAGTTTGCAATTCAAGCGCTACGAGAATAACCCCACTGTTCTGCTTCTAACAAGACCTATGTATTTCTCATAGCCAATGTTTAAGATTCAATCAATCAATCAATTCTCCCTTTTATACCCCACTCAGGGGCATAGGGAGGCAACAAGAGCTCTCCATTGCGCTCTATATTGCGCAAAGTTTATGATCTCCTCCCACACCATGTCCATAAGATTAGAGACGTTTAAATATTTTCGTTCGTTCCAGTCGTCGTCCTCACTGCTGAGGGTCGTGGCCATCATGAATTCTCTCTCGAACCATTGCTCTTCAGGATGTTCTGTCCGCCGCCAGATGTACGGCTCTATGAAGTGTCGTCTCGTGGATGTTTTGTTTTATTTGGTCGGTCCAGCGCATCGGCGATCTGCCCCGTGGTCTTGTACCCTGCACTCTTCCAACCATTACCTATCAGCTTTTCAAGGCTGTCCTCCCCTCTACGTGCTATGTCCAAAGAACTTTAGTATTTGTTCGAGACAGAGAGACGACAGTCGCACCGTGATGCGGAGTTCTTGAACAATTACGATGTTCGTTCTTCTTCCAGGTTCGTCCAGGGAATTCTCAGCATTCTCCTGCAGCACCACATCCCAAAAGCGTCTATTTTGTCTTTGTCCCTATCCCGCAGAGTCCACGACTCCACTCCATAAAAGAAAATTGAAAACACAAGGGAACGGACAATTAATAAAAAGACAAAAATAAAACAGCCCAAACGCTGGACATCTTTGAGCGGAAGGTAGGTACTCCTTCGGATCTGCGGACCTATAGCGAATGGCGAAAATTGACGAACTCAACATACAGTGATATCAATCGGCGACTTTCGTACATACAGCGTCGTCCAATAGGAGGTAGTGGGTTCGAATCCCGGTGCCGACCATTTGTGTTCACTTTAGGCGAGCCTTTATTAAAAAAAAAATTAGACTGAAAAGGTTGAGAAGGGCTGGGCACATGCAGATGATACAAGATCTCGAGCTCTAAAGAAAATATTTACGGTCCACGCGGGGGGGGGGGGGGGGAAGAACGGTGGGAACACCAAGCCTTGATGGGTGGATGAAGTTGGTACGGATGCGGACGAATTGCTTCAACCAGCCTCGGAGGACAGAATATGTCAGAGGGATCCAAGGCCCGATGTGAGCAGTACGGTTAAAAATATGACTGAAATGAAAGATGTAAAGAAGATGTGGTCGAGCAAAAATGACGTGGATTCATCCTCAAGGAGGGCCAGGTAAAAATCAAAAGAAATAGAAGAGGTTTTATGAGTAACGTCAGTGGAATAAGCAAAAGAAGAGTGTTCGGGTAGAAAGGGATATCTGTTGTGAATAACAAACGGCAGACACAAGCCACGTCAAACTCCTATACTTATTCCGCTTTTTTAAATCAGAAATGGGCAAACTATGACGTGTTGGGTGAATTCATTAAAGATTTGTAAGATCCACTACAGTGAAGTAATTTAGCGACCTCCCTATGCTTCCAAATGGATTCTTAGTTGAGGGTCTAATACATTGGTGACATCATTCCATCCATTACAATATGTAGCTGGCCATAAAATCACGACAAATGGGTTGTATCTCGACGAAGCAGCTGAATGTGATTTGAACAAAAGAAATCAAATAAAGTATAAATGTTGATGGGAGTTTGAAAGCGCAGTGAGACAAATAAGGAAACATGGACGTGGAGACGTTTTATGAGGCGTCGTTAAGTCAAAAGGGAGGGGGAGGGATCCCGGGTGCGAGAGGGATGAGAGGGTGGGAGCAGAACATGGAATCAAAGAGCGGTCTCGTCTGGGATGGATGGATCACATTTTATTATCTGTTTTTTTTTTGTTTCCAAACACTTTTCACCCGCCTGTTTGGAGGAAATCATTTCACAAGGAAAGACACCTGCCTGCTGTCATTGAGCTGTCTTCATTCCTTCTTATCGTTTCTCTAACGAAATTCATTTTGGTGTTTATGTCACTATCTTGTAGCGGAATCTTCAGACCTTAAACCTCAATCAGCCTGTCGTGACAACATAAGCAAAAATGTTGCTTCTATAAATAAAACTTTTCTTTGCGTGAATTATTTGAACTGATTTTCATGTTATTTACTTAATGTCCTTTGCTGTACCATCAAGTTAGGAAGAGGAAACAAGAATCGAAAACGAATAGAAGGCAAATGGGCAGCGTTCGAAAAACTGTCGTAACAAATTACTCCAACTATTTGATGCATGTGTCCCCCTTGTGCTCACTTATGACTGTGAAACCTTCACTAAAAGAATATCTGTAACATAACCAGCAGAACCAGAGGAGGGTCCATGTAACTCGTTAACTGATAGGAGGACGAACACGTGGATAAACGGAAAGCAGGAGTCACAGCCGTAGTTCAAAAGGTCGCCAAACAAAAGTGGAGGTGGGCTGGTCATGTGGCCAGAGCTAGCGACACCAGGTGAACCGAAAAAAATCGTAAGTGGCGACAGAAAAATGGGCGGAGAAGGAAAGGTGGTCTGATATAACGTGAGAAGAGATACCGGGAGCGGATGGGTGCAGTTGGCGCAGGATAGGGAGCTTTGGTAGTCTCAGAGGGAGGCCTATGTCCAATAATGGAAACGAGAGTGCTGATAAATTATATAAGAAGTCTTAAACTAAAATGGCTTAACCCAGGGTCACAGAATTTAAAAAAGAACTCTTGGTGCCAAAAAATCCAGGACTTTTTTGGATGCAACTTCTAGGAATTTATTCACATTATTATAATGTTGCCTATATGTAAATGCCTTCTTTCAATAATATATAAAATGGAGGAGAGGATTCGAACGGAGAAATTCACGCAGTGGGCATAGCGTGTTAAACTACTTCACAACTATCTGTAAGAGAAATTCTTTCTCCTGGAGTTGTGGTTGGCGAGATGATCGGATGCTGGAGATACAGGGTCTCCATGACAACCTTGAGGAGAACTTTTGTAATAACATCATTATCATCGAAGCGGGAGTGATTTGGTTATCTTCCATTTCCCTACCTCTCCCACTCTTCCTCCATCTACCACCATAAATTTTCTTGGAATTTCACGCAATAAAATGAAAATGAAGTCAATTAGAAACGAGCGGTGGGAATAGATTTTGTTGCAAGGGAAAGGGACGTCGCCAGCTTTTAGAGGATTCCTTTGAGTGATACATCCTTATAGTTTCTTCTCCCGACGATATTTCACGCTAGATTACTCACTACTCACTGGCTAGGCCCAAAATGTAGTACTTTTGTCGGTGGTAAAATTAAAGGGGAATAGGATTGTGAACAGAACACTTCAACTCGAGATATCTGCATGCAAAAGTCATGTACAGAATCAGGAGACTCAGTGACCATGATAACGGTGGTTTTATAATAAAAGATTTTGCCTCTTCGGTTTGTTGATTTCGTGTATACACCTACTATCGATGTTCTGAAATGGTTTCTCTTAATACGGATACTTTCTATAAAGTCATCCACATTCTGCGGGATGGAAGACTCTTGTTGCCTTCGGTTTCTTTTTATGTTGCTGAAAGAAGATTGACATGCTCATCTTTCTTCTCTTCTTGAGTCTCTTTCACATTTTCCACTTCTTTTCTTTCAAGTGTCACTCTTATCCACTACCTAATAGCTTATCTTATTGGCCCCGCTATTTTTATTCCACCAAGATCTCAACTTCTTTGGGAATCTTTGAGGGCCCATTCAGGCACTAATAGCAAAATGTACACATAATATTATAGAAACAATACTTTAAGACAGAGTCAGAAATTCTATAAAGTTCGAGGATGTTATTCGATGGGGATAAAAATAAATACAAGACGATTTTGAAGAAAATACGAAGAGATTTTATGATTTGGAACACTGATGAAATTAGCAGCAGAGTATCACCAAAAGGCAGGCGATTTCCAGGTACATCATCTACTACCCATGAATAGAAAGATCCTATCAGACAGGATACAGTTCTGGCAGGAAAACAGAATTGTTATTGTAATTATCCAGTTCAAGACAGGAAATTCAAACAAACTTGGGAGATGGTTAGTTGGAGTAAACTGTTGACAATGCTATCGATTGTGTGCAGTGTATGTAGATAATCGGCAATGGAATGGGTAATTAGGCAAGAATTTTTATCTGTCAGCGAGTAGGTGCCAGATTCATTATCTGTGTGCGGCCTTTATCTCCGCCTTATCAGCTCACCTGCGGCCCACACTGTTTGCACTCACACACGCCAACTCTTCTGCATTGTCTGCTCCAAGGCACCCAGCCTCCGTGCGCTACACAACTACACACACCTTCATTGTTTGTGATTTTCAGATGTTTCCTGAACAAAGGCACTACAGACCTACTTTAGATGAATCTTAACGCTGCTTTTGTGTTGAATGGATTTTTTTTCGACACGCTATAGTAACTATGCTATTATTAAATTTAATCATAATAAAAAAGAAATAGATTTGAAATTAGACAGTACGAGATATGTTTGATGCTCAATTATTATCAAATGGTGAAGAATGCGAAGAAGGAAGTGGTTTGATCATGGTTCAAGAATGGATTCACAAACCAGTTTCATAAATCTATTAAATATTTGGGAGTTGCACTGGATGAAAAACTATTGTGGGCTGATCATGTGGATGGAATATTGAAGAGACTTGGTCCAATCATTGGCATACTGAGAAGAAATGACTTTTTTTAATTTCGAAACCAAAAGGACGGTTTATGGTGCATTTGTGCTGCCCCAAATTACTTATGGAATATTGGTATGGTCGCAGTGCAGCCTTCAATTGAAGAACAAAGTTCAAAGGGTGATCAATAAAGCACTAAAAATAAATCTTCAATTTTTTTGTCGCGAGCAACTTTGTAGAACATTTTAAAATAAACAAAAATAAATTAAAATCAACAAAAACTTTGTCAGTTCTACTTGAGTATATTTGGTTAAAACGTTTTCGGACAACCGTCCATCCTCAGTAACCTTAACAATACTTAATTATTATTATTGTTAAGGTCTTAATTAGTATTGTTAAGGTTACTAAGGATGGACGGTTGTCCGAAAACGTTTTAACCAAATATACTCAAGTAGAACTGACAAAGTTTTTGTTGATTTTAATTTATTTTTGTTTACACTAAAAATAGTTTATAATTTAAACAGATACACGAAAACTGTTGACCTGTTCAATGTGACCAATGAATATAATCTGGAGGAATTAATATTGACTGAAAAAGCTGAGATGATTTATAAATTAAGAAATGGACTTATTAAAAGTAATATTGGCATTGTGACGGCTGGTGGGATACATGGTTACCAGACAAGACAAAGAGAATATATTAATTAGAATGGAATATCCAAGAACGAATAGAGCGAGATTTGGTTGTATATACACTGCATCTTTAATATATAATTCACTACCAGAAACAGTTACATCTATGACAAGTTTTAATATATTTAAGAGAGAGTTGAAGAAGTTAATAATAAGTGAGAGATAAAGTTTAAATATATGTATATGTACATAAATAGTGTTAATAACAGTAGGTCAAACACCAAATGGCAAATAGGACACTACAGCTTGACCTTTATACCAGAAAAAATTCTGATTGGGACATGCCTTGTGTTACTTATATGATTTTTTTTTATGTAATGTACTAATGTACTGTGTAAATATTATATTTGTATTCAATAAACTTTATAAACTTTAAACTTTAAAGAAGAAAAAATGTATGATTTAAATTGAATTTCTCTCCAAGTTTAATTTAATTAGCTTAACTTAGCACGTTTCTCAAAATACAATGAAGATAAGTGAGAAAGTAAAGAAATAGATCGCAATACAGTGGAGGTTTACTTTCTAATGATAGAAATGTGTGGTTGTAGAAAGGTTTCAGTTAAGAACAAAGAGCAGAGATAAGATATTATTACGGGAGTCGCACTGTTATCTGGTCTGGCGTGCCGTGTGCTCCCTGAAGGAGGATTAGTGCGCCAGTCCCAACTCCTCGTCCTCTATTAATTCCTCAACTCCTCAGGGACTGGCACCGGCGCGCCGCGTCGCGACGGAGTTACGTTCATTCATATAAAAAAATGTCCGCTCTCATCTTCTTGTCCCGCTACAACTACTGAATTTTTTTATCAACTCGTAAACTCGAAAAGCGGAAATTTATCGCAAGCGGCCATTTTGTTCAGCAGCCTTGAAATTTTTTATGACGTCGGACTTAAAGGGTATAACACAAATTTTGTGATAAAAAAATTTATTAAAATAAACAACATTGTTAGTTTTACTTATATGAGTAGGAAAATTTATTAAAACGTTTACGAACAACCGTTCATCTTCAGTAACCCAAACTGAAGATAGACGATTGTCCAAAAAAAATTGATCAATTGTTGATCAAGTGGTTAGTAGACTAGCGGTTACGACGCCAGATTTCGCACTGTTTCGTGCGGAGGTCGTTGGTTCGATCCCAAGTGCCGACCATCTTCCTCTTTCACCACACAAGCTTTGAGTAGGTTACCGTGAAAGAGTCAAAGAGTGTATTTGTGTTCACTATGAGTGAAGTTTCCCACGACCACAAGTACTCTAAATTTATAGTTAAAAGAGTTGTACTTGTAGGTAAATAATTTTATAAAAAAAACCTTTCCAAATGTTTAATCATTTTTTTTTCCTTTGTATATGTATTAATTTTTATGAATGTAAATAATGACACTGATTCTTCGAAGCGCTCCCATTTTACACGAGACTTGTCTCTATACGGGGGATACGCGTAATATTATGTTTTGTTCAAATTCTTCTAGTTCATCATCATTCTTATATCTGTGTTAAACATTATATTTATATTCAATAAATAAATAAATACAGAAAAAATAACAACTAATGACTCTAACAATCATTACTAATGTTCGACTTTCAAATGGAACAAACCACTATAGGCTTACGACCGTCTTCTACTGTTATTTCGAAGGCTGGCTTAGTGTGATCACTTTACGTTAACAAAGTTCGCCATTAGGTGGTAATGTTTGTCTCCGAAACTCTTAATCATGAGAATTCTCAACATGTTCAACATGTCGAAAAAGCTCATGTATGTAACAAGTAGAAATAGAATAATATATGAAATATAGAGAAAAAAGTTGGAAATTATTGAGAACGAGAGAGCAACCAAATTTAAAGACTGCGACTACAGTCATGTATTTGGCGCCAGAATATGACTATATCCTTTTTTGTTAATGTCTCATCAAATAAATAAATAATTACAAAATCAGTTATTTTAAAAAATAGGGTATATAATATATTATTTCATTAAACAAAATACAATCCGTAAAAATGAATGTTAATATGATAAAATGATTTATACAATGACATGCTGATAGAATGGACGATAATAGGATAAAACGATTTGGACATGCTGACAGAATGGATGATAATATGATAAAATGATTTGGACATGCTGACAGAATGGACGATAATAGGATAAAATGATTTGGACATGCTGACAGAATGGATGATAATATGATAAAATGATTTGGACATGCTGACAGAATGGATGATAATATGATAAAATGATTTGGACATGCTGACAGAATGGATGATAATAGGATAAAATGATTTGGACATGCTGACAGAATGGATGATAATATGATAAAATGATTTGGACATGCTGACAGAATGGATGATAATATGATAAAATGATTTGGACATGCTGACAGAATGGATGATAATAGGATAAAATGATTTGGACATGCTGACAGAATGGATGATAATAGAATAAAATGATTTGGACATGCTGACAGAATGGATGATAATAGGATAAAATGATTTGGACATGCTGACAGAATGGATGATAATAGGATAAAATGATTTCGACATGTGCTGACAGAATGGGTGACAATAGGATAAAAAAAGGAACTTTTAAGGCTAAAAATAATGATGTAAGAAAGCATGGTCAATCGTGAATGAAGTGGATCGAAAACATCGATTCCGTTCTCAAGAAAGGCCAGAGGTTAGAAGCAAAAGAAAAAAGAGAGGGTCTATGAGAAATTTAATTTCGATTGAATAGAAGCAAAAGATAAATAAAAAAAGATAATTGGATAGAAAAGAGTAGAGGTCTGTTCTCTCTGCCCACTCCTCGAGAGACACGGCGTGATGGATAAAATGAAAATAATCCAGATTTTATAAATCTGCCTTATCTTGACCTCGAAAAACTTATTTTATATATTTTATTTGTTGTAAAAGAATGAAATATTTATGTGGTAATTTTCTTGAGAGTGTTACGATGATTTTCTCGAAAGACTTTTTTGCTCTCTTCCACCCATTTACTCCGGCGCGGCGCCGTGGAATTATTCCGTTGTTTATGATTACACCAGAAAGAATATTCTTATGACGTACAAAGTTTAGTGTTCTGGGGGCAGCTCCATGTATGGTGGCTAATAAGAGAGGCTGTAGCAGGGGTGCTCGGTGGAGGATGAACAAATTTGTGTGAAATATCCCGCTCAAGGATAATAGCGGCTCGGCGGCGGCGCCCTGCCTGGCAGCACACATCACACACGACCCTAAGTCTAATTCACACTAGATCAGTCGCGAGTAATTTAGTTGCTAAATTACACGATACTTGCCCTACAATCGTTCACACATTATTCGACTATAGTTCGTTAGTGAGGAGGGTTTTTAAAAGGAACAATCCTTAACACAATGTAGCGGTTAATTCAGACATCGTATTATAACATAAAGATCATTGTTTTGTGTTGTTGTAAAAACTAAACCCCAAAAAATAAAATAACCAATAAAGACCATTTTTATTAATTTAACTAACTCTCCCTTTTACACCCCACAGGGAAGGAAACAAGACTAATGAACTCGACTAGAATATAGGTTCACACATCTAGCACCAGGGGCCACTACTCTCCCAAAAAAATAGAACAAAATGAATCGATATAGCGTAATTACCGACTAATCTATTCGACTAAGTGTGAGGTGTTCAAGGACTCTATTCTCGAAATGTCGATCGATGGGTTTTCTGAGAGAATTTTTATGACTTTCATATGATTTCTGTAAGATTCCCTGACACGTATTGTTACTAAATTACTCGCCAATCGTCTAAAATCTCGACCAATGTAAACTAGGCTTTACGCCCCTCTGTCTGCGAAATATTCTCTCAATATTATTTTATTACAATGTCTTGGAATCTGATTGATACAATTTTCTGCTTCAACTCCATAACAATGTACGAATCGAAATATTTGATTTTAAGTCACTAACTCACACACTACCACCGAACACAAAATACTCATTTACATATTTTTATTATTTCTTGTTTTTGAGATCGATACAACTTCTGGATTCAAATGTCGAAATTAGAATGTGGAATGATATAAAATCAAATGAAAATACAATATATTATTCAGCCTTGGTATGATTTAGGGTTGCCATCTATCCCTACATAGCACGACAGTTATTTGAAAATTCCCACTAAGTCCCGTTTTTTTTTTTTAAATAATTTCAGGATTTTTCAGGTCACGGGAAATATTTTTCATACAAATTTCTAAATCAATCCTACTATGGGATATGGGTTGATGGTTGCTATGAAAATTAATAATAAAAGGTACCTATCTGCGGAAGTATAATATCAAAGAAATATGTATGTAAGTACGTTATACTTGATCAGATGTTCCCACATACTACAACTGTTGCTACGGGAAGAAATGCCAAATTATGCGAAGTTCTCAACGTGGTAAAGTAAATTGGGACCCCAAGAGACAATATAGGTAACTGATTTATATGACTATCAAACACTTAATTACGTCTTTCTATGCCTAACGCCTGAAAGGTTTTTCTGCTAGTATGTTATAATATGAGTAAATAATAGGTATATACTTTCAAAGTTTCCAAATAGTAAAAAGTATGTGAAAACCCAAGAGTACCTATAATAGTAATATGTCGCCATTTTGACTAACATTTGTTTACAAACAAGATGGTTGTTATCGCGGGTGTTTCCTTGATAGTAATTTCTTGCAGAAGATTTCATCCCACAGGGAGAGGCCATCCAATTTCTGATAATGGCTGTTTCTGTTTGGAAATGATACTTATGTTATGTGGGGGTGGGCGGGAGCTCTTCTGAGTGTAATCTGTCGCTAAAGTTTTAATCAAAAAGTTATGTAAAGCGCCATATCGTGCGGAAGAGACCCTTAGCCACGTGCAATCTTTAAAAAAGTTTAGACTCGGAGGTCACAAAATATGTAAGCACGGGAGCAGTCAGCTGTAGTTCATAACCTCATAACATGTTGAGAGTGGGCCGCGACCTTCTCAAGGAACCAGCGACGACCCTCCGTCTCCCCATTTGGGGGGTGGTTGGGAGTCCCCCGGGTCCTCTCATGCATTATTCATGGAATATTCACAAAATAATAACAATAGAACAAACTAGGACTGCTCACACCTAGCATGGGGCGCCCACTTGTGCAAAATACATTATTTATACCTAAACGTTTTACGTGATTAGAAGGAGAGGGATCATTCACAAGA
The DNA here is from genome assembly GCA_963576905.1 of Mystacides longicornis. Lineage (NCBI taxonomy): Eukaryota > Metazoa > Arthropoda > Insecta > Trichoptera > Leptoceridae > Mystacides > Mystacides longicornis. Next base: position 30,179,243 of record OY756433.1, on the reverse strand, counting down.
CATGTTTGCCGCGTTTAAAATGTTACAAGCGTGACAGTTATTTGGTGCCTACTTAGCAAGAAGGTTACACGAACACGGCCTGCAAACAAAAATATGGATAAAATAGAAATTCCTGAAGCAGCTGCACGAATGTATGGAGGTACCAGGCAAGAAGAATTCAATCGAAATACAGAATGTAAATGTTATTATTATGTTACTCGCGGTATTCCTCCTACCTTAGACTACATTCATTACTACTTGGCTCTTGGCTTTTTTTTTAATGAATTTGTTTAGCTATAAAGCTTCTGGTTGAGAGTGGGAAATGGTATTCACTAATTTTTGGCATTCTGTGTGGGCGAATGTTGGTCTCTAGCTTAATAGCTTAACAATTTCGCGAGACGATTTTGACCCAACGTCATTGCAAATAAAGCTTATAAAAAATAATAAAATCTTTGCTGCGGGAAGGAATCAATCATCCAGCTCTAGAAGTGTTCTATTGAAGAAGGAGGTTCAGGTATCAGTATCATACAGAAAATATGACACTTTAAGTATTTCAGAAAACTGATGTTTGATTTTTTATTTTCAATAAATATACGGCCGAGGCCTTTTACAATTACAATATAGTCAAAAACAAAATAGTTGGCAAAACACAATAGACATACATTATAAAGTTAACAATGAATCCGTCCACAAACAAGATACATAGAGAATTTCCAAGCCTAAAGAGCAAGACAGGCAAGCAGGAAGGCTGAAGATGCAGACTCCGGTGAGGTGCATGCAAAGAATGGACTATCAGAAGGATTCTTTGGTGATCTTCCTAAGGCGGCCGATGCTGGCGTCAAAGAAGTCAATACGACCAGCATACTCGTTGCCTAATCGGCGAAGAAGCGGGACTTTTTCAGAGGAAAGCGCAAATTTAAAAAAATACCGCAAACGGCCCCCAAGTTTGAGAAGAGCTGAGAGAGGACACACGAAGAAAAGGTTGCCTGCTAAACTGGATGAATAATTCACAACACACCAATGCGGTCAGAAAGGTTAACCTTCACAATATCACGAACTGATTATATTTTGCTGTTATCCTGCATACGTAAAAGTCCAGGTTACTGCTCTATAACGCAATTGTGGCTTGAAGGCAGGGTTGCCAAGGTGTTCGGTATTTCAGCACCGTGTTCGGTTTGACAAAAATACCAAACTATAGAGTGTTTGGTATTTTTGTCATCCTTTCCGGATACCAAAATTTCGGAATGATTTTTTAATTTTTTTGTGAATTTATAACTTTTCCGATAGTAAATTTTGAGAATGTTTTTTTAAGTAAAATTTCAAGTTTCCGGAGAGCAAATTTTGAGAATGACCTTTTTTGGTGAAGTTTCATCTTTACGGATCCAAGGTTCGGTATTTTTTTCGAAAAAAAAAACTTGTCAACCCTGCTTGAAAGTGTAAGTACTACTTCAACTTCGATCGAGTCAGGGGGTCGGTTTCGTGCGGGTCGGGTTTGCTGTGGATAAGTCTGCTCCGGGCTGTCGAATTTTAACGAGACATACACACGGCTAATCATTTTTATATTTTTAGAACAATATAGATCCCGTTTCTAAAAGGCTTGTGTGAAACGGGGATCGCTTATACAATAGATATAAGAAGATTACCTGATAATCGCTACTAGTTTATAAAGAGAGCAAAAAACGATATAGCTGCTGCAAATCAATAAGTGCCCAGTAATAATGAACATAAGTTTTAATGGTGGGTATTTCAATATTGTGTTTATATCGCGTGCCTTGTGGGCCACGGCTCATATTATTTTTGATAGTTCGTGTTTTAAAAGCTGCAAAGAACATCGCGACATTGTATTAGGAATGTTGAACCACCAGGGGGCCCTAGGAGCACTGTTGTGGTAGGTATCGCTTTTTTAGAATGTTCTATACATTAGTATTGGTTAATGATTTTCTCTTCTACTCTTTCTTTTGGTGAAAAATACTTAACTAACGCTTGGCGGCATCCTTTGAACGCGAAATGTTTACTGAACTATTTTTATATTTTTTGTAGTATTCACGGTACACAGACATAGAAAAAACATTTCTCGTTAGAAGTTTGTAACACTGGATATAAACATTTTCATTACACACAAAATATAAACTTACGTTTTACGCAAAATTTCACTTTAGTGCATTTTACTCAAATTGAAAGTGACATATTATGTAGGTACCAAAATTTTTACACATAGCTCAAATAATTTACAGTATTGGTATGTATTGATACATAATTGAAAAGAAATAAATGTTTGCAATGCGAAATAAATGAAAAATGAATATATTCATATCCTAGCCCCAAATACATGACAGCAATCGCAGTCTTTAAATTTGGTTGCTCTCTTGTCCTCAATAATTTCCAACTTTATCTCTATATTTCATCAATCATTAAATATCTACTTGTATTATACATGGGATTTTTCGACATGCTGAACATGTCGAGAATTCTTATGATTAGAAGTTTCGGAGAATTAAATAAAACCACCTAATGGCGAACTTTGTTAACGTAAAGTGATCACACTAAGCCAGCCTTCGAAATAACAGTAGAGGACTGTCGTAAGCCCGTAGTGGTTTGTTCCATTTAAAAATCGAATGTAATGAATTGTTAGAATCATTAGTTGCTACATATTCGAATAATAAATGCTTATTTTTTACACTGCTATTTTTTTAAAAATAGTTTTTCAAGAATATTTACGAAGAATGAGTACAATAATGGCGCATTCGACGCAATAATATTATGAGTCGTGCAAATATGACAGGCCTCCAACATCTTGCATATCAAGCTGCTAGTGGACAGCGGACAATATCTACACAGAGAATGCCCGACTATCGAGTCCCCAAACGCATCATGACTGGATACTCGTGTGGAAACAGAAGGGTTAGAAGAGTAAGTCTGAGGCCGAGGTGGGAAGACGAGGTGTAGAGGGATGTGGCACAACTGTTAGCGTCGCTAGGGAACAACTGGAAAACGTCGGCCCGGAATAGGGACTGTTGGATATGAAAGATAGCGGAGGCCAAGACTCGGTGTGGTCTGCAGCGCCATTGGATATTAGATGAGACGAGCATTTGTCAAATGCATGCATCACAAGAAAGTTACAAATCGAATTGAAACGTGCGAAAACCATTCCTCGACCGAAGTTACAGTGAGTTAATGCAGTGTATATTAAAGTATCAGAGTGAATGGGTAATAATTATAGGAATTCCTGTCTATAAAATGGAAACAAATCTGTTTACACATCGCATCAACATCCAACTAATCACTCTCATAAAACTACATAAAATATTGTGCAGCCCGGCCCGGTCCGGCCAGCTGGACCACGGACATGTTTACAAGCACCAGATATCCACATGAAGCGTTTTGATGTTCCGTCTCGTTTACAAACAGACCACTGGCGACCTCCAGCGTCAAGTCTACTAACTACCTCACTAGGAGTCCATAGACGAACGAGTGTTGCTATGCAAAAATGTACTAACCCACAGAATTGTCAAAAATGCTAAAAAAGTAATTTTAATTAAAAAATAGTAAGCCGCATAATCGATTTACTACCGCGTATAAGTATTCTTCGACTATAGACTAGAAACGTCATGGTGGATTTACAAAACGAAACACAAGCAATAAAGGCAATCAAATGAAAGTCATGAAATACGAAATATTCATAATTTCCGGATTGATTTGCAGCCTTTACGTTCACGTTTTTACACTTAAGGCCATGAGTTTGATACCAGGTGCAAATTTTCGACCCTCTTTCACGACACTTGGAATTAACATACGACGTGAAACATAATAACACTGTATTTGTGCTCATTTTATCTTCAATGGAAGAGTTATAGTAGAGTATAAACAGAAGTAGGGTATATTATTATATATTTCTTCATTTACCTATAATTTAAAATTTCATATTTTGTTGCTTTAAAAATCTTGTTGGACCATCTTTGTTGGTCCACTAACTGTATATTGTTAAGAGTTAATTATGTTTTGTAAATGACTGTGTGTTAACATTGATAAATAAAATTCAAAAAATATATATTTTGCACAACATATTTTATGTTAGTTTTGCAACAATATGTTTACCTAAATATTACACATAAAATTATAAATCAGACAATCAAAGAGAAAATATGACATATCTATATGTAGGTATGTCATATTTTTTTGAACAAACCATTCCAAACTTTAAAGTCAATTAATTAAATTATACGTTCATGTGGGATGATACATTTTTGCATAACAACATCCATTATAACACGCCATCTATCAAAGAGGGATAATGAACTCTAGTGAAAAATGAATTAAGGACGGAAACGGCGCGCATGATTAGTCCATTATATCGGTATCACTCCTGTACTAGCCATTCCCAATAAAATAAAACGTGATGTTTACAATGTCTAATTTGTGGCTAAATATTATGATAAGGTTCGTAAACACGCCACGTGGTAGATGCACTGAGATACCTCTGTCATGTCCACCCCCACCCCCAGCCCTATAATACTACATCCACTGTTCAGTTCAAGGTCACCCGTCACAGCAGTGGTTGCTCCAAGCATCATTGAATTTACCCTCCAGAACCACCATTGATAGTTGTAAATGAGTTTATTATTGGGTTAAGCATCTTCGCTTAACACAAAAACACCAATCTGTCCATCTCAACAAAAAGTTAATCGTTTGTGGTTATTGCATGGATAAAGTCAAACAATCGGAGTAGCGCAAGCAGGGCAATTACTTCCAATCAGATCTCCAATGGTTAAGCATGTATAAAGGAGACGTTATCATTGGTTCAATCTCACTGACAGTGTTTTTGTTTTTAGTTTTTTTTTTTTTTCTAGATTACCGGCGACTCATTCATTTGCGAACATATTGCGCCGTGGTTTAAATTATATAGATATTAGCAAAATAATAGACAAAATTCATCTCCAAGAGTTAAGGAAAGACAAAAAAAATAGAATCAGATTAAAATCATATTTTGTTCTACAAAATTTAGAAGGATTTTATAAATATTTCGACAATTAATACTAAGAAGGTGGGCAATATTTATCGGATATTGGACATCAGGGATATTAAAGTATATAGGTGATGCGTCCCTAATAGGGCAACCCAAAAAAACATGGTCCATCGACTCCACGTCCAATCCGCACTCACACCATGGAGACGACACGAGATTAATTTTGAAAAGATGACCATCCAATCTGTGATGATTGAATCTCATTCGTGATAATGTCACTACTTGCTTTTTATTAAATTTGAGTCCATGATACCATGGCTTTCGTGAAATGCTTAATTTTATAGAACGGTAATAACTGCCCTTAGAATTACTCTCCAACTGCCAATAATCACTCCAGTCAGAAAATGCTCTATCAATACATTTTTTTTAATATCGTTAAGAGGAAGGTGAAAGTTTGGAGCAGGTTTTCCTGAATGAGTGGCGTCTTTAGCCAGTTGATCCACAGCCTCGTTATATTTAATACCACAATGGGAAGGAATCCATACCAAAGATACGGAACGGTCATACTGAGAATGCTCAAAAAGGAGAGAACGAATGCTAAGCACGATTTCATTATTACATAACCAGGAACCCGGGTTGCCGAGTAGACGAATAAGGGATAGGGAATCTGAAAGAATAACTGCTCTCTCAATAGCTCTTTCTTTACACAGCTGTAAAGCCTCTCGTATAGCCACACATTCAGCGGTGAAAACAGAACTGTCGTTAGGAAGCTTAAGTAAAGACTTAATATTATATTTTGGAATTAGGACAGCTGCACCAGTTCCGCAGTTATTCTCAAGCTTAGATCCATCCGTGTAAATCTGGACATGGTTTGGCCATATATTTTCCATTTTATGTGTAAAAATACTGTTAATTTGATGACTCGAGAGGTTCAAACCCTTTTCTAAGCCTATGTTTTCATATGTGTCTGGGAAAAATTGTAAAGCCTCGAGGGAAACGTCGTACACCGGGGATGGGAATGGATATTTTAGAGATTTTATTGGTGTTAGTCGGTTGAAACTATTGCATAAGCTTGGCGAAGATTTTCTAAGCAGACGATTGTTTGATCTATAATATCTGATCAAAACAATAAGACGAATCAGTAATGGATGATCGATGAATTTTATTCTTTTCATGAGAAAAGAGTCTGCTAAAAACTGTCGTCTAATCTGCAGAGGCATATCCACACATTCTACTTGTAAGGCGTTGATTGGGGTAGAATGCATTGCTCCAATAATAAGCCTTAATGATTTGGATTGCACTCTTTCTAGCTTCAATGCAAGTGAATTTGGGAGAGGATCAAAAAGGAAACTTCCGTAGTCTAGATGACTACGTATAAGGGCATTGTACATCAATTTTAAGGTAGTAGGGTGGGATCCCCAGTATACCCGAGTCACAGCCCGAAGCATATTTAATCCCATTTCGCACTTTGTAATAATATGTTGAATGTGTGCATCCCATGTTAGTTTTCGGCTCAGAATAAGGCCCAAGAACCTAACCTCATCAACTTGTGGTATATTTAATCCATCCAGCTCCAGAGAAATAGACGGATTTCTATGTTTTCGGGAAAATACCATAACTTTAGATTTTTGGGGTGAGATCTGAAGAGAGTTATTAGTCATCCAAGACTGAAGCCGATTAAGCCCAGAATTTATGCAATTGGTTGCATTTACTATATCTTTATTTGATGTATATAAAACTACATCATCCGCGTATTGAACAATATTGCAATCTTCTGGGATGACTCGGGCAAGATCTGAACAATAGATGTTAAATAATATGGGGCTGAGTACAGATCCTTGAGGGAGCCCCCTCCAGACTGTACGACAGAATCTGTTTTCACCCTGATTTACCACAATTTTCCTTTCACTATAAATGTTAAATAAGAGATTCGCGAGTATTGGTGGAATCTGTAGTTTTATAAGTTTTGTGTATAGTGTTGACAGACTCACATTATCATAGGCTGACGCTATGTCTAGAAATACTGCTGCCAGAGGTTTTTTCTCTATAAATGCCACTTGGATATCGGTAACAAGAATACTCAAATTATCTAAGCAGGATAATGAATTTCGAAAACCAAATTGTGAAGTTGGAAGCAATGATTTATTTTCCATAAACCACACTAATCTATTTTTGATAAGATGTTCTAAAATTTTCAGCATGCATGAAGACAGAGCTATTGGACGATAAGAAGATCCTATGTTAGGATCTTTCCCTGGTTTTGGGATTGGAATGATTATCTGAGTCTTCCAATCCTTCGGTATTTTGCCTGACTCTAATATGCTATTTAAGAATTCAATAAAGATTTCATGAAATGAATTTGGCGCTTTACTTAAAAACTTGTACGGAATCCTATCTTCACCCGGGGAGGAATTTTTTACCGAGGATAAACATATTTTTAATTCGTTAATATTTAGTTTTCTTGTTAACATAGATGCAGAAGTATTTGAATAAGTGGTGGGAGGCTCGACATGGTTAATGTTAGGTACAAATGGTGGGGCAATATTGTCCAAAAATTCAGGGAGCCACGATGATGTTTTACCTGTAACATTAGGTATAGAGAGTGAACCTCTAAACCTTCTTATCATATTCCATACCAACGAGGATGGAGTATTGGGGGAAAGAGAAGAACAGAATGTTTTCCATCCTTCACGTTTAATCTGCTTCAGTCTTCTCTTGACCTTAGCTTGAATCTGTTTTGCATTTAAATATGAATCGGGACAATAATTTCTTCTATATTCGCGCATAGCATCTTTTCTCTCCCTTATTAATTTTGAGCATTCCTCGTTCCACCAAGGAGGCTTAGTGTAAACACGCTTTTTAGAGCCGCCTTTTGTAACTGGGATAGAATCTTCCGCTGAATTATATATAATTTCTTTAATTATATTGTAAGATTCCTCAATTGACATATCTGATAGAGAAGACAAACTTTTACATTTATCATCCATTATGTCGTAATAAGTATCCCAATTGGCATTATTGAGACTATAGAGTTCTCGGCTGTTTCGGGGATTCATGATTTGTTTTGAGATAAAATCTATTAAAATTGGATAGTGATCACTCGATTGAGGATCCTCTAGAATTTTCCACGTTAATAAAGGAGCTAAATCACCAGTACAAATGCTAACATCTACCGCGCTGTGGTTCTGTGTAGGGGATGAAATTCTGGTGGGTGATCCATCATTGATAACACACAGTTCATGTGTATCCACGAAAGACACAACACCGGCACCGGCTCTATCAGATTTACCTGAACCCCAAAGTTGGTTATGGGCATTCAGGTCCCCAAGGAAAATAAAAGAAGATGGCAATAGAGGGACAATAGAATTAAAAAATGCAGTGTCAAAACCAGTGTTTGGAGGAATATATACAGAAACATAGCCTATATCACCAATCGAAACAGCCACGATTTCGAGAAATGGATTATAGGGTAATGTGATTAGAGAGAAGGGTATTGAAGATTTTACTAGCAGCATAGCTCCTCCACCTCTGCCTTCAACTCTATCTGAACGAATACAATGGTAACCGGGAATATTAAATCTAAAATGTGGCTGGAGCCATGTTTCACTAAGAGCTGCTACATGTATGTCAAAATCTTTCAACATTTGTTTCAATTCGTGCTTATTAGAAACTACGGATCTACTATTCCATTGTAAAATTTTGGTTATAGTGCGTACGTCTGTACTAATATGACATGTGTCCATTTTAAAGATTATCTTAAAAGATGAAAGTAAATAAATATTTCTAGAAAATAATATAGGTATAAAAATAATAATGGAATAGTAGAAACATTCCAAATAATCATTCATTAATTTTTTTATCTTCTTTTGTAATATTCTGAACACATTGTGTTAAATTTTCATTATTTATAAGGTCAATTTTTTTAATTGTCTGAATTACAGTTAGAATGTGTGTAAGCAATTGAATAATTAAAGAATTATCATTATCATCTGAGTTCCCATATGAGGATTCTCCGTTTGGAATTAAGGCACAACCATCGCTAGGTTGTGGCAGTTGGCCATTTTTAAAAAATAGTAGAGAGTCGATTTCTTTTTTATTAATTTTGGGTTGAGCGTTTTGTTTAAGGATTTTTGGCTTAGTGTGAGAAGGATATTTTAAAGTGTCTGCGGAAGCCACTGCTTCACTGTAAAATTTTTTGGATGACGGGGTGAGTTTAGCTGCCATAGCAAACGAAATGCTTTCATCTGCCATTTTTCGCTTTATTTCTTTTTGTCTGGCAAATTCTGGACACTTAGAGTCTGTGGCCAGATGTTCACCATGACAGTACAAGCATTTTGGAGCCAAGTCCTTATTAGGGCAATCTTCCATAGCGTGCTTATCTCCGCACTTAGCGCATCTTTGGATGGACGTACAATTTTTGGCGGCATGTCCGTACCTCATGCATTTTTTGCAAATATTGCATGGATAAATATATGGTGATACCTTTAAGGAGTTAAAAAACAAAAATACTTTCTCAGGTAGTTTCTGACCTTCAAAAGTTAGAAGGACAGTGGAGGAATCTACCCATTCCGGTGTACCGGAACTGACGTCCCGACGTTTCAATCTTTTGACCCCTGTGACTTTACCGTGATTTGGTGGAACCGTTACATTTAGAAGTATTTCTTCCTCCGTAATGTCTAACGGAATATATCTGATGATACCTTTTTTAGACAATTTATAATAAGGTATGAAACATTTTAAGTTGAATTTTTCTAAGAAGTTGTTACAAGCAAATTCATTAGCGTATTTCGCTGTTTCAAAAGTAATTGTCAAGCGCTTTCTACCATCAGAGCGTACGCCGCCCGATAAGATACCTTGCACTCCATTTTTACATAATATGCCCCCAACTGTCATCGGGTGGACAGGTTTATTGTTTTCGATGCTCACTACGTTAACGATGTAAGGAGCAGATGAATATTCATTATATTTATTCGCAGAAATCATATTGTCATGTAAATCTGTATCAGAATCAGATTTTTTCTTTCTTTTACGTCCAGGAGAATCATCGTTCGACTCCCCCATTTTGTATGATGCGTGAAAATTTCACACCATAACAATAAGAGCAGCGAACTACGCAAAGAAAAAAAAACACCTACCTAAGTACTATTACAAACAAATCTTATTCTAAAACTATTCCGCTAATGTTGGTTATAACAGGAAGAATTCAAATAAAAAAATAATAGAAAAAAACAAAATGCAGTCAATACTGCTACGTAAGAAAAAAAAACAATGTTTAAATGAAACAAGAAAATACGTGAAAAAGAAGGGGTCGTTGACCCTCCTAGCGGTAACAAAACACCTGCGTAGCAACGCTGTGAAATAACACGTAAATATAAGAATTAATAAAAATGAAATTAATAATATTAATAAATTGATTTTGTCTCACGAAACTCCAGAACAGCTACACCTGAACACACGTCTGCACGAGTCGCTCAACCGGGGCGAAAAAAAAACGTTTTTAGTTTTCATCAGGAGAAAAATGGACGATAATTATTATATGGAGAGGTTAAAACGATGTACTTGCATGGAGAGAAAATCCACCTCACTGAATTTCTTATCAACAACCATATTGCTGTACAATAATTTTATTCCTTGCCTCGCCTACAACTCCCACCTTTGACTAGAGGCTTAAATTCGAAACATTCTGAATAAATGGTGAATCAGGTTGTCAGTAGAAAAAACAAACGAAACAAGAAGGAAATATAATTTTATAGTCAAATAATTTTCCTTTTGTTAGACATTGGGGGATCAAGTGTGACCTAAATAGTCTGTTTAATCGGTATGGGGTGTTTCTTGAAGGGCTCTTCCGCCCCGCAGGAGTTACAGGGAGTCTCTGATGCCTGTCGAGCATAAGCTCAACTTCGAATAATGTGTTTCATAATCGGCGTGTCACAAATTTCGGAACTGGAAGATCATCAATCAAAATTAAACACTTGGTATTGTTCCCCACCGGGGGGCGGGGGCAGGGGGGGAGGCATCCTGAGGGAGTCAGCTGACTGAAACATTCTTATTATTTGACGTGGGAGCGTCTTGTAACTTGTATAACAGTTGGAGGGGTTCAAGAGGACCTAATTTAATTCGAATCACAAATCAAATCTCATCACACAACGAGGAAGAGTGCTCATTGTCCTTTCACCACTTGATCAAAAGAATTGGGTGCAAATTAGAACACAAAGTTTCAATGCTCTCTAAAAGAGATAGATTCGGTACTTATTTGTAGAAAATTAATAAACTAGTTGCATGTAAACATGAGATCCAACTGTCGATAGCCTGAGTCGGTATGTTTATTGTATGAAACGATGTCGTCAATGAATTAAATTCTTACAAAATTTGTTAAGAAAAGTTTGAGATGTACTGCTATAATGTATGTATTTTTAATAGAAAATTAAATTATCTAGTTGATGTGTTTCGCATTTTTCCTTATTTTTATAATATTCTGAAATATAGGCACTGAAACTCGTAAATTTGTCATAAAAAATATGTTTCTTTATAAAAAAAGTTAGAGAAACCCTGGTACTTTTTCATTGAATTTGATTTGAGATATTGTGTTTTTCTATATACATACACAATACACATTTTTAGAGTTCTAGCTTTTATAGTTTTCGAGATATATGAAAAAATTAAGTAAAAATTCAAAATTGATTACCCCTGACTGAAAGAAAATTTAAAAATTCTGAGTATACAAGTTTTGTAGGCTTAAAGTATTAAATATTTTCTGAAATTTTAGGATATGTGCATCAAGCGAATCATAAGTTATAAGGGGACACACACACACACACACACAGACAAACCCTCACATACAGACACACTAAATGTTCTCCTCCGAATTCTGAGTAAATCCATATATGGAACATATATGCTGCGAAGCCTCTAAGTTGGTGTTTTTCGTCGTCAAAGTTTGTAAAACCGTTTAAAATGTAGACCTGTAGCCTAAGTATGTAACTCGCATAGATAACTTGACATTGCGTCATGTTAAGGTAAACGTTACGTTACGTTTCAAGTAGACGCGAGAAATCACAGCGCGTAATCAAAAACGCATAGGTTTTCACTAAATTACGGTGACGTAGGCTTACATACTACCGATGTAATTTAAAACTGACAGTTGGCTCCGTTTTGGTACAAAACGAAGACTATAAGTACGTTTTGTGTCTTACATACTTAGGCTACTGGCCATACAAATCTCACGTATCTTGGCTTGATACTGCCGATCTGTCTCGATAAATAATTTCTCTTCAACAAATCGACAGTTGGAATATAAATTAGGTATATTTAATAAAACATACATATTATTATAAATCTCCAAAGACCTTTGTAATATACAAGATAGGTACAGACCAAAAATAGAATAAAATAATTCTTCTGCCTCTTCAATATAATAGACTTATGTGACTTTCACCAACGGCTCCTTATTTTTAGGGAGCACTTATTGTAGCGTTTAGTAACCCCGTTAGCACACCTCCGCTGCGGATTAGCCGAAGCGACGACGGTCACATCTGTCAGTTTCTGCGCGCCATGTTGAGAGTGAGATAGCATGCTCAAACCCGTACTGTTTTCTAGTGTTTTCTATACATTCATCTCTCTCTTGCGGTGTTTCGCCATAGATTACTTCAAATTGTATTCACACCTCCGCCTGATATTTCGCGGATCCGTGTGTTTCGCATTCCGCCCGCTTTTGAAGTTGTCAAAATCGACAGAATTTTGGAGCGAAATTGAAGCGAACGTCATGTTTTCCATAGAAATCAAAGATGGAAAACGTTAATTGCGTTTTGTTATGGGATGGTTTGCAGAAGTTGGATGTGCATATTTTCTAAATTGTAAGTAAAAACGTTGTTGATGTTGTAATATTTAAAAATATATATGAAATGTGAAATAATATTGTGGTTTTAATTATTTATATTTCCAAACAAAACATAACCATAGGATACTTACTTATGTGTATTTTTCTCTTTCGCTACTCGTTTACCCGCTAGTGTACTAACACTACCTGCGATTTCGCTTTCTGCAGTTTTGTGTCCCGTGATTCGCGGCGGAGGTGTGCTAACAGCCTAAGGTGTGGAGAACAGTAAGAGCTACCTAAATTAGGAACCGTTGGTGAAAGTCACCATTAGTTTTTTTTTTCGAATAAGATTAATTCACCATTACTATAACAGTCGCGCGTATGACCAAACCCCTTGGGGATGAAATGCCATAAAGGAGAAAAAAAATTTTTTTTTAATGAATCTGTGCTCTTTTAAGTGAACAAAAATACATTTTTTGACATCTTTCACACTACATAAGCAAATGTCGTGAAAGCGGAAACGGTCGGCACGGCCGGGATTCCAGCCTACGACCTCCAATACCCTACACGTACGAAAGCTGGCGATTGATACCACTGGACTACCAACCAAATACCACTCGCAAACGAGTGAAGGCTTAAAAAATTCACCATTGTGTAGAAATTTAGATTTAGCAATAAGCTCGTCCTTTGAACATTATTTTTGAGTCCAATCAAGTAACTGTATTTTACTTTGATTTTATTAATTTTGAAAATTAGCCGCTCACTTGAGAAAAAAAGAATGTTTAAATTTTATTTATAAATCAAAATTCTTATTTTCATCGATATTTTTTTGTCTGTCATTACATATATACCTACACATTTTGTTTTATCAAGTGCCAAATAACACATCTGGGAGCTAAGTCGAAATAAATAACGTTAAACGTGAAAACTGTTGACGTTCCAAACGTTAACCAAATTGAAAATGGTTTCCAAACCAAAAAAAAATGTGTTTCGTCTTCGATATAACAGCAGCGTCGTAATGTTTCCATAGATTTCGAGGTAACGTTTAACGTTAATTTTGAACAACTGACTGTCTGAATTATTTTTTTGACTCGGAATTTGGAACAACATTGTTTAACGCACGTTGATCAACAGTTTTTACGTTATCTCTATGGAAATAACAACAAATTGTTAACGTTGGTGCTGTCGTTAATATTTCGACTTGGCCTTCTGACCTTCCTGATCTTAAGCGAATAAAGAAGAACTTAAATTAAGATAAGCAGTGATGAATCACAGGAAGCTAGGGATATGTACGTATACCTACTCGTACTTAAAAAACCGCTAAACCAATAATATAGTTTTATACGTATATTATTTACGTAGGAAATAAAAATTGAAATGAGTTCCAAAGATACACGGCCGTGCTCTCACAAAGTTCAGTTGTATCTGGAGCGCTCGATATTGCAAAGGTACAGCTTAAGAAATCTAACACAGTTAATGTAATGTTTGCATAAAAATTATATTTATATACCTAGGTATAATTTTGATCTAAATGGTAAATTTTTTAATATGCATAACTCTTCGCTTTAAGGTTGTCAAATTTTCAACGAACAGTTTTTCTAGTTTCAAAATGTATTAAGTATCAAAAATAGGTGTACATTTTTTTTAGATATAAATAATGAATATGTAACAACTAATCTAACAATTCAACTCTAACAATTCATTACTGATGTTCGATTTTTAAATGGAACAAACCACTACGGGCTTACGACCGTCTTCTACTGTTATTTCGAAGGCTGGCTTAGTGTGATCACTGGGTAATGTTTAAATCTCCGAAACTCCTAATCATGAGAATTCTCAACATGTTCAACATGTCGAAAAATCTCATTATGAAACAAGTAGATCTACATAATAATTCAGAAATGTTTGTTTTTTTATTTGCCTTTGACAATACTTTACCGTATATGTGAACATCACGCTCAAAATACAAATGCTACGTCAGATATGAATCTGCGCAGAGCGGTGAAATTTGCTCGAGAACGTTCTAAGATACAATTGGCAACGTTAGCTTTAATATATTAAGAGCTATTTAAAAAACTTTATTTTTTTAGGATCTTCATACAAATTTTTCAAAAAAGACAGAAAGCCATCTTTTGGAAACAAAATTACTCATGTAAACGTTGAATAGAATCTTGGTATTACGGTATGAAAATGTTATAAAATAATTGGAGATTGATTCGTTGTACATAAAAAAGTTATTCAAATCTTATTATTCTCAATAAATAAAGATTTAATGAAAAATTTTGGAAAAAAAAATCCTCCATTTTGAAAATTGACACATTTTAAAAAATTTATGGCCACATTTTGTGTAAAACCGTCGTAGCCATTAGATGAGTAATAATGGGAAGTTTTCTGGGGAGCTTCCGACAATACACACTAGGTGGCAGAACTTCTAATCAGGTCTATTGTCAAATTCAGTGCTGCCAACGTAGAGATTTTTTTTTCAGTGATGCCAACGTTGGGAAGTTTGTTTTCCATTGCGTTGCTAAGAAGTTGTTGATTTTGTTACGCATAAATTTGAGAATAAATCTCAGGGGTGCTGTTCTGTATTTTTTAATTTGTATTTAGGTAGGTATATAAAAAAAGATGAACAATTTTATTTGTAATAGTACGTAAAAAATGTACAATGATTACTCTAAACCTATTGTAAGTTATCGTGTATAATAATATATAAGTTGTTTAATTTGAAATAAACTAGAATGATATTTTGGAGGTTAGATTGTGAGCGACCATAAGAAGAAGAAGAAGTAAATCGCCCCCGTTGGCAACACTGAATTTGACAATAGACCGGATTAGCAAGGGCGCCTCTAGCGGCACAGAAAGGAAGAAAACATCCCATTATGTAGCTACCTGATAAAATCATATTCAAATGTAGATAAGTATAAAATAATTTAGCAATAATTGTTGAATCATTTTATATTTCTGAAATATAAATAAAGTTTAAATCTTAAAATCGTCGTCGTCGAAAAAGATTTGCAAGTAAATAAAATAATAAACATTTAAATTTGTATGAACATTCCATAGACAAACTGGCCGGTAAAACAGAGGAACGGATCGCGACAGTAATGCACACGGCTGCCAATGTTGCCGCATTCATAAAATGCATACGTATAAACGAATATTATATTTCTCAGCAAGACTATACTGGCAAAACTGTTCAATCTGTCACATAAATTTTTGATGTTTCTAGTATTAAATAATTAATGAATTATAGAGATACAAGTTGGAAATTATTGAGAACAAGACAGCAACCAAATTTAAAGACTGTGACTGCTGTCATGTATTTGGCGCCAGGATTTGACTATATTTATTAATAATCAAAAAAATATCACCGCTCAGCATAACATATTAAATTTTAGACACTATTTATTGCCATATTGGTGCACCCTTTGCGTGCACCAATATGGCAATAAATAATGTCTAAAATTTCTAAAGATTAATGTTTCTAAAGGTTAATGGTCGAATTACCCAGCTATCCTGTAGTTGTGGTGAAATGATTGCAAAAGACGTGGTAGGATAAAAATGACTATAAAATAGGAAAAGGGTGAATCGTGGTCCCATTAACAAGGAATAGTAACTGTAGCCAGTGGCAGTCACAGTCAAATAAATACATTAAACACCTCCATTTGTCATTCTTCCGAATAATTTCCAAATGAATCATTTCTTAGCAACACGTAGGCGGGCGGGGCGGGGCGGGGGCGACTCCACAACTCTTTGCAAATTATTTTTTTATGAGCAAACCTCCCTCTACTTCAGTACAGTACAGTTCAGTCTCCCTATTATTGTACTGCTCTGTGTTATATTGAGCGGGCCCCGTCATATTCCAAGACTTTTTACGATCGCGACCTTCCCCACCCCCTACCCTGCAGTTTTGTGTAAAATATGAAAATAGAGAAAACTTCTCAAGCTGCCACCGAACGTACATAATATCATGTAGATTGTAGAGACTTTCTGAAATTCTCCCCATAGGATCACCGGGAGCCAACCAAAATAAATCAATAAATTATTGTCCAGAAATTGGATTACCTGGATTTCTTTTCTGTAGGAGGTGTAATATATAGTTATATTAGCTATATGTTTTAGGACGTTATAGCTCTCCCGACAGACGTTCTCCTGTGGACCCTGCGGTCCTAACTAGAGATGGGCATTATAACGACAGCTGATAAAAATAATAGCTAAATAAAAATAACGCATCTAACGTTATTAATATTTAACGATATTTATAAATAATAGTTGAATAAAAATAATAGTCTTTTGGAAACGTTAAAAAAGTTAAGTGTCCAGATACCAAATTTTGGAAATGACCTTTTTTTTAAGGAAAAGTTATGTTTCAAGATACCAAATGTTTAAAATAGCTTTCAGCTTTTAATATTAACGTTATTTTCAATTAACGAAATGGCTATAATGTTTTTGAATTTAAGCCGTTAGTCCTATGCATCTCTAGTCCTAACCAGAGGCGGCCCGTTCATTGTGCACTGTGCCTCCAGAAACAAAAATAAATTAATAACATTAAAATATTAATTCTAAAACGTCCATATTTCATTCGTATTCAAAGCTCAGACGGGATCAACGCGAGAATAATATAATTATATGCGCGCAATTTGGTTGACTTTGTATGAAATATTTCTAAAACGCCCTAACTTTAATATCATATTTTATATTATTTCGTATCAATTTTTCAACACTTTATTAGTTATTCTGTTATTCGGAGTGGAGAAGAATCCAATAAATCACACTCCGGAAGAATCTGTTGAGCCAATCTCGAGTTATAAGTGTTCGCACTAACCCGACTTTAATTTATATTAGAGATTTACTGTTCATCGATAAGAATAAGAAACAACACATAAAATTTGACATTTAAAGACATCACAGAACCAACATACAGAGGGCGAGCTTACAACTACTATCAGTTGATTGATAGTTGGTGCGATTGACAGAATGTGCCCTGCAAACATCGGTAAAAACAGATGCATTGGTCGGAGTAGGTAATATTGGTTAAAAGGGTAATTTATATATAATAATAATAATAATAATAATAGGATAATTTTTTAAGCGCCGTTTAGTGACAGCTAAGGCCACCTCAAGGGCGAATCTCGATCTATCATTATACAAACTGGAATACAATATTCATTGTATAAACAAGACAACGTCATTCAGAAAAGCTAATTTGTTCATAATAATCCCACAAAGAATCAATTACTGGATAACATCCAAATTTCCTTTAAAAAAAAGCTTTAGAATAAAAATATGGCATAACTCAATAATTTAATTACTGTAAACAACGTACAATTATTTGATTATTGCGTAGTACGATGCCGTAAAAATGTAACGATACAAATGGAATGAATTGATTACAAATAAAAATAAATGTTTGACGCCTCAGAATGCGAAGCTTAACAAGGTACGAACAATAAAAAGTTGTTTGGCGATTTCAGGGGGCGATGGGGCGCCTACCCCCCTCCCCCCTCCACCTGCTATACAGAGTGGACCGGCATTCCATACAAATACCCCCGAGCGCCGACATCAATGAGAAAGTAATTAAATAACACCTTCTTGGTGCTGCCGATACTAATCGCTTGACCTGATTTCTTCCAGTCAACCGCTCCTATACAATCTCAGTCAAATATTATTGCGTTTTATATTTCCGAGGCGTGAAGCAGTTTTCCTCTTTTGTAGTGTTGTTTGAATGGAGCGACACTGTTACTTTGTAGGGACAATAAAGCCGATGTTATTACCTGTATATTTTCTTTTGTAGCTGCTCTACATAATTTTTATATATAAAAATGGATCCCTACTTCCCTCATGGCATCACGCGTGAATAAACTTGACCAATTTCACTTATTCAGTAGAAAAATCTTATGGATATATTCATATACCGGTGCCAAACACATGACAGCAGTCGTAGTCTTTAAATTTGGTTCCTCTCTTGTTCTCGATAATTTCCAACTTTAATCTCTATATTTTAAGGGGGCCCTAAAAGGGATAATGTTATGTTATCTCTAGGTATATTTCATTAATAATTATTGAATATCTACTGGTTGCATACATGGGATTTTTCGACATGTTGAACATGTCGTGAATTTTCATGATTAGGAGTTTCGGAGACTTAAACATTACCGCCTAATGGCGAACGTTGTTAACGTAAAGTGATCACACTATGCCAGCCTTCGAAATAACAGTAGAAGACGGTGGTAAGCCTGTAGTGATTTGTTCCATTTAAAATTCAACATCAGTAATGAATTGTTAGTCATTAGATATTCGGAAAGATCTTATGATACAAAAAAAAAAAACATTCTTAGTGCTTTTCTATTTTTGTCATCAATATTCATAAAACTAGAGTATTGGTTCACGTAGGTTAACCCAGATTCATTCAACACGTTGTATTTCTGGCTGGTTCTCAACCAAATGGTGTGGGTGGGGTGGCTGTAATTTAAAATTCGCATGTCCATGGGCCATTGCATTTTCACGTGTAAATCGATACCCGCTAATGATATCTTGGTGGATTATAGTAACTTATACAATCATTGGTCGTAGGACGGGATCATGGGGTGGCTATCATGGCACCACCCAAGGGGAAACATTGGCAAATGTATGGAATTTAAAACTAAAAACTCTCAAGCATATTGTTTGTCGTAATAATTACACTATCGATGATTTTGTATAAAAATGAATCAGTGCTCGCTCAAAGGGAACACATAGGGCCCTTAGCACTTTCACCTATGTACACTGTATTGTTAATAAAAAGGGGTATAGATTTTATAGAATCTCCAGTACGTACATAAAAAAACATGCGCTGCATAAAAACTAGAGATGAAACGGATATCCGGCAACTATCCGGAATCCGGCCTATCCGGCTGCGTAAATGCTATCCGGCTGAATACCGGATAATGAGCACCTATCCGGCCGGATACCGGATAGTAAAAAAATATATGTTTAGATAACTAATTGATTTATTTAGGAAGTATCAATTAAGGAATACACCTTGTTCTCAATAATTTCCAACTTTTATCTCTATATTTCATCTATTATTAAATTTCTACTTGTTGCATACATGAGATTTTTCGACATGTTGAACATATTGAGAATTCTCATGATTAGGAGTTTCGGAGACGAACATTACCAACTAATGGCGAACGTTGCTGACGTAAAGTGATCACACTAAGCCAGCCTTCGAAATAACAGTAGAAGACGGTCGTAAGACCGTAGTGGTTTGTTCCATTTAAAAATCGAACATTAATAATGAATTGTTAGAGTCATTAGTAGTTATTTTTTCTTTAAAACACCTTGTAATCACAAGAAAAATTCTACAACTTAGGAAATTGATTAGCAAACATACTGCAATAAGGGTAAATTATGGAGAATGTTACGTGTGGTCAGTTTTGCTGTACGGCGTAGAGGCATGGTCCCTCAAAGTTAATATAATAAACCGCCTCGAAGCATTTGAAATGTGGATCCATCGCAAAATGCTTGAAATATCCTGGACCGACATGCAGAGGTCTTGCGCAGAGACAACACGACCAGACAATTATTCACCCCAATTATGATTCGTAAGACCTCGTTTTGGTCACATAATGAGAGGTGAAAAATACAAGGTTCTACAGCTCGTCATAAAGGGACGCAGAGGAGTGGGAAGAAAACAACATTCCTGGCTCCGAAACTTCGTCAGTTGACCGGACTGAGAACTGTGGGAGATTTGTTCAGAGCGGCTGAAGATAAGGAGGCTAAAGCAAGAGGTGCCATGAATGCACCGTGTTGCGGCGCTCAACCTTCAGCGTGCTCCATGTTTTCATTCACGGCACCTTACTTACAGTATTGGGTTACTGCCAGACAACACTGATCCAATTCGTTTCCTCATTCACTTGCCCGTATCAAATCACACGTCATTAGTTTTAATTATTATAATGCAATCTACATCCATTTCGTTGAATTGTATATGTTTTTATGAAATAACTAAGCTAGCTTCAAATTACGCTCCACCCAGACAAGAACCTTCGTCGGGATTAGTCGGCACGAAGGGCCAACTTCTACTTGTTACTATGGTAATATCTATAAGTATATTAATAGGTACGTGAAGAAAAAACTTTGTGACCATTTTTACGAAAATTGCGCAGACGGAGGAGTATGAAATTTCGCACACTTGTTCATATTATAGAGATTGAAGGGGTGGCGAATGCTAATACTGTATTTTTTTTAATTATGCATAAAATATATCAAAAAAACATTACAACCACTACAGTACCCGTATTCTAAGTTTTATCGGAAGGTAGTCACAGAAGTAAAGTGATTAACACGATAAATTTTGTATGGATAACGTCTATAGGTACGTATCGAATGCTAGAATCGCTTTTTTCTAGAAATATCTTTATGGCGGAGCTATACACGTTTTTCATACAAAATGTATCGTGTAATACTCACTGTACTTCCGTGACTACCTTCCGTTAAAACTTAGAGTAGGGGTACTGTAATGTTATATTGTATTTGATACTCACACATGGCCTATGGATGGAGAAGTAAATAAACACACTCCAATGTATTTGACATTGACACAGAGGCATACATTCTTTTGTTTTTCTTTGGTCAAATTGAAGAATAGATTAATGTTGTTTGTTTTTAATAATAATAAAAAAAAACTTTTGTACATATCAACATTTCAAATTTTACTCGATTCGTTTTTGAAAGAAAATTGTGAAATAGCGCTCGCTCAGTCTTTGACAATGGAACCTTAATAATGTTCAAACTTCTAATTTAAATAAGTTATGGTCGAATTTCAAGCACTGGCCGACCACTAAAACATTGAATGTTGCAAAACGATGAGAAAATTTGAACCAAGATAATATTTGATACTTGAGTTAAAAAGAACGGTTACATGTAGCACGTTATGTCTATACCATATGATATTACAAAATAAACGAGTATGTAGACATGAGTCACCACATGCAAATGAGACATAATGGTCTAGATATTATGTATTATCATGAAGTCGGTGTTGTACAGGGTGTTTTAGTTAAAAAAATAGATAACATACTAGCTTTCCCGTCAGGCGTTGTTCTGTGGTCCTAGCTGTGAATATTGAATTAGATTTTGTAATTCCAACCTATGTATCTGACGAGTCTTCACTTTGTGCTACTACGAAATGATTATGGTAATAAAATAATTCGTAGTAGCACGAAGTGAAGACTCGTTATTTATTTTTACATCAGTAAAAATGGACTACTACCAAGCACTCTCGGCCGAAACTATCAACAGCTATGCATCTGTTTTAAACCGCATATTTTCCATCCGCAATCACACCAACAATCAAACAACGGGCAGTTTCTGTCAAACGCCAAAATAATTACAAAATTAGAATCAAATTATACACATTGTTTAAAGCACTAAGAAGGTTACCTACTTATAGGTTCCTTGAATTTTCTATTGTTCTGCACGACATTCTTATCTTTTTCTTTCATAAGGATATTTTCGACCAAAAAAGAATTAGCGAAATTGACCCAGCCTTTCACGCATGATGCAATGACCACGCAAAATAGGACTCCATTTTTATATATAAAACGTTAATAAAGACAACTGCAAAACAAAAGTAAGCAAAAACGGTCCCATTAAGCCATTTCAATAACTTGTCCACACAAAAATTGAATTAAGTAAATAATTGACAGTCACAACACACAACATTCAACCAATCACTCACTAATAAATTATTCACACATCCCTCACCATAAGCCTCCATCTCTCCTTCCATCAAAATGCATTCATTCACATCCACAATCGCTTCTCTCACACGCACTCCATTCTGATCTTTGTAAGCTTGTATTTAGGTAGATATTTAAGGATGTTTTTTAATTTATCTAAAAGTGTGAAATAAATGGTTAATATTTTATTTATTTACAAATTATGCGCATCATACAGGTTATGTTGAACAAGCTACAAACCTAGACTATGGTTTATGTGCAAGATTATTACCGAAGTGATCTCTTCCGTATATTTTTTTTTTAATGAATCTTACCTTTACCTTACCTTTCAGCCTTCTTCTTGTGTCCAGAATTGAACAAAGGCCTCCCTCTTGGACTTAATGAATCTAGGCTCACCTAAAATTGAACACAAATACAGTCTTGAGTTTTGACATTTTTCAATGCAAGGATTTGAAGTGGTTGGTAGCTTAGCGGTTCTGTCGTCGACTTTCGTACTGGAGGTTTCAGATGCCGACCATATTCCTCTTTCACGACGTCTTAAACCGTTTTTTCATTATTTTTGTTCCGCTTCTAGTAGGAAGTAATTATTATTAAACATCTGAAAATGACGTTACTTTTTTACATTTGTTTTTTTTTATATTTTCTGTAACATCCTGTAGAAAAGATCGCATGTGGTGCACACTGCACAGGGCACTCCAGAGCACCGAGTTCATCTCCGGCACATCTCATTAATTATCGTAATTCTGTTTAAACATCTACTTTAAATAATATCATATTGTGATGTATGGTAGTGTGAGGTGGTGTGACTGAGCGCATCTCCAACCCATTCTTATTCCGCTGCACCGCAGCACAGATGGTGCCACGTCATTAATATGACTTTATTCAAAGATACGTACACGTTTCATATCATCAAGCCAACCATCGCATCTAAAGCAAAATCGTTGACAAGTCAGGGTTCGAACTCATTACTCAATCTTGATTTCCGTTATTCCTCTAGGTTAGACTACCAATCACGATAGAACACAAAACCCAAACACTATAAATAGTAAAATTGAAATAGTTTTTTGACTTTTTAATGAATCTGGACTCAACCAAAATGAACTCTTAGAAACTTTACACAACTGACTTGTATGACTTTTTACAAGCTAACTTTGAGTCTGTTGACTTATTTACGCTTTGTCTTTTATTTTATGACATACATTTTACCTATCGATCATTTTCCCTTTGAACATGTGTGTACTGTTTATATCTTATATATAAAAAATGGAGAGCTATTTTCCGATGTTATCGCATCACGCCTAAATGGCTGAACCGATTTCGCTAATTCTTTTTTTTTTTGTCGTATTAGATTTTATAAGGAGAAGGTTCTTATGAAAGAAAAAATAAGAAAGTCGCGTGGAAAATTAGAACTAGTGCTTTTAGCAATATAATCTTTATTCCAAATTTGAAAAATTGAAATTAAATTAAAATTTGACAGGAACTGTCAGTTGTTTGATAGTTGGTGCGATTGACAGAATGTCGATGGAAAATATATGGTTTGAAACAGATGCATCGATCTAAATTATATTGGTTAAAAGATAATAAGCTTATCATTATACAAATTCGAAATCAATATTCATAGTAAGGACTACAGGACAACGTCTGTCGGGAAAGCTAGTTTTATATAATTTCATAATTAATTGACTTTGCGTTTGGATTGTTCTGCAAGAAACTTCCGTGGTGAAAGAAATTTATGTAATTTACCCTTTCATGTTTTCCGTCAGATTTGTCTCAAAATACACAGGACTATCAAATGATTAAAATCAATAGGTAATTAAAAAAAAGAATAGAATTTGCCTTAACTCATATTATTGAAAACCGTTTATTTTCTTCTCGCACTGAACGTGTAATAATAACGTCCGAAATCAAACAATTTTTAAAAATAGAATAGAAAAAAGACCTAACTCAATACAACGTAGACAATTTTTAAAAATAGAATAGAAAAAAGACCTACCTCAATACAACGTAGACAATTTTTAAAAATAGAATAGAAAAGAAAGACCTAACTCAATACAACGTAGACAATTTGAATTTTGCGAACGAATTTTTCATCAACGTAGAGTGCGAAAAAAATGAACTATCTACTGGAACAAATAAACAATAATTATTTAAACCAAAAAGACACTTATATAAAAATATAAAAAGTGGATAGATAATTTTCTTCCTACTCTACATTTGCGAAAATTCGTTGCGCAAAATTGAAATAAATTGTCTACGACAACTGGATTTTAATCTGTTAACGATTTCCGCTCGCATTGAACGTGTTACAATGTTCGAAATCACACAAAATTTAAAAATAGAATAGAAAGAAGAATACAACCACTTTCTCTGGATTTTAAACTCAGGCACAAATCATTCCATGAGGGATGCGATTGCCGTTAAATCGAAAAACAAATACAACCACGATTAAATTAATTGTAAACGATTTCTGCTCGCATTGAAGGTGTACATTGTCGAAAGATTTAATTCGGCAGGTGGGTGGTGCGGGGTAGCTTGTCATCCCCCATCCCGTGAAGTCCAGGGGAGAGTTATGCAGAGTCGGCACATCCGACTGAGATAAAAATAATCGCTCTCGTAAAATAAATAAAATGTCCCACATAAAATTATATTTTGTCGTTATTATTATTTACATCAGATTGTTTTTATATGCCCACACAGCGCCCGCTACCAGCGGACTACCTGCGTCACACACCCACTCAACATTGCGATAATATCCTTTCAAGTCAAGTAGTAATTCAAATATTTAGATAATTATTAGGTTAATTTAAATATCGTCAAATGGCATTTCGGTCGTCAAACCTTACAGTCAAAATTACCAAACATTTCTATCAATTCGAAATTTGTTTTATCAAATAAATGTGAAAATATGTAGAATCTATCCGATGTTTCAATGAAAAAAATTCTTATCAGAATCAAAATATTCATCATGCTATGATGCGTCTGATATGTGGACGTGGTTTTTCCTTCATATATTAAAATTATAAAAAAACATAAACTTCAGGATAAAATAAAAACAAAGTTCCTGAAAATGGTTGGTACGTTGGTAGCCTGGTAGTTTGAGCCATGATGATGGTCGTGGGTTCGAGTTCCAGTGCCAACCATTTCCTTTCTCACGAAACAAACGTTGCTTAGTGTAAAAGCTGTCAAATACGTTCAAGTGTTCACTTTGAGTAAAACCAAAATTCATTAAAAAAAGAAAGTATCTTATTCAAATGAATAAGTTTCACGCTTTCCAACAGGTTTATATGTCTTGACATGTTTCCTTAGTACAGACCCTACTTAATCACAAAGATCTTGATATCATAAAGAACGTCAGGAAAATAAAACAGCGGCAAAGTTCTAGAATGACGGATGTTATCAACACAAATGTGCAGTGTGAGCCTTGAATATTCGGAGTGGAACGACACAACACAAGCGCAGGGCTTCTGGTGTTTATATAAGTCCCGTGAGAGGGTGGGACTGTTGATGAGCGGCCCTCGTACAGTGATGGCAGGCAGAAGCACCTCCCGATTGGCCGTTTATGGGCCGTTTCATTGGGCTCGAATCGCCCAATACGACCAAATGTAATGACCTCAACAATATCCAGCTCGTAAATAAATACACCACTGTTGTTATCTCCACACGCACAGTCAAACTGCTTTTCTTTATGACATCTTAAGTAATCCACAGCTAATCGGAGGGATGAAACAGTTCTGCTATCTGCATGTTGAGGACTCTAATGACGGATCTGTAGGGGGATTCACGAAAAAGATTAGTTGAACTAAACGTAATAATTTATTATGAAATTCTTTAACGAGTATGTAACAACTAATGACTAACAATTCATTACTGATGTTCCATTTTTAAATGGAACAAACCACTTTGGGCTTACGACCGTCTTCTACTGTTATTTCGAAGGCTGGCTTAGTGTGATCACTTTACGTTAACAACGTTCGCCATTAGGTGGTAATGTTTCAGTCTCCGAAAGATTTTTCTACATGTTGAACATGTTGAGAACTCTCATGATTAGGAGTTTCTCCCATTTCTTTTGCTTCTGCCCTGGCCTTTCTAGAGGACAGAATCAAAGAGTCAATCTCATTTTCAGCCTTAAACTTAAATTAATTTTCTAATCATATTTGCATCCATTCATTGGAAATGCCCAAACCATTTCATCTTTATAACAACACTAACTTCCATGCAACATGCCTTCCTAATACATATTCTCATTATTTTCCATGTTCTACAAATTCTTTCCACATATCCTTCGTAAAACTCTCATCTCTACTGAATTTACTCCTATCTACTACATTTCTTCTTCTTCGTCCATGTTTACGTTTCACACCTATAAATCATTAATAATAACAGGATTGGATTTCTCGGTGAGTAGCTATACTTATATGGAAATCACAATAAAAGTAGCAAGAAGATAATAAATACGTAAACAATTATTGAAAAACCTTAATTTTGATATTTGCAATGATATAATCACAATTTGAGTTTGAATTTTAGTAAGTAAATTTATTAAATTTTCCATTCCAGAGGCACCAGATAATTTGAATTTTTCGTCAATGTGGAGTGGGAAGAAAATTAACTGTCCACTTTTTATATTTTTAATAAGTGTCTTTGTTTGGTCAAAACTATTCTTTTTATGTTCCAGTGAACAGTTCATTTTATTCGCATTGACGAAAAACTTCGTCTACCCTTTCGTTCGGCTTTGTTATTTTCGATACTCTATTATTTCAAAATATACAAACCATCTCGACTCATATTATTAAAAACACAGCTTGTACAATCAATTAAACTTATAAATTAGAAGTGAGTCGAAATTTGAAGATTAATCTTGTTGTGCGCAGTTGTAACTTGACTTAGGAGGTTGTTTGAATCAGATAGCGGAAGACAATTTATGGGAGAACCTACTTCCTGTCTGCTCGGTAGTGCCTATACCTTCAAACATTG
The DNA here is from genome assembly GCA_963576905.1 of Mystacides longicornis. NCBI lineage: Eukaryota > Metazoa > Arthropoda > Insecta > Trichoptera > Leptoceridae > Mystacides > Mystacides longicornis. The sequence continues at coordinate 30,151,786 of OY756433.1, read as the reverse complement.
ATTATTCTTTTTAAGGTGGTCAAGACAGATAGTCAGCGTGATTTAATACTTTCTACTTCCGCTGTGGCGCACCTATCTAAAAATAGACATTTAATTGATTTCCGAATATCTGAAGACATAACAAAAAGCATTTCTAAATTCAGTTATCAAAATGACACGCAAACTAATATTCCCAAATAATAAAGAAAGAAAATTTAATTGTACAAAGTTTTTTTTACCCATCACATAGCAAATATAGAAAAAACCTCCACGCTATCCAAGCAAACTTCTTTCACCGACATAACATTTCTCATACAACCTCTCCTATTTCTCTTGCTTCCTTCCTCAAGGACGAAATCGATGTGTTCGATCCACGCCAATCTGGGTGAATCACACCTTTCCTTACAGCCTTACCAACTCATTTTGTAATCCTATTTTCATCCATCATTTCAACGTTGCCAAAACATCTCAACATTTAACATTTATCCTTGTAACACTAACTTCCACACCTCATTCCTTTCCATATCCACAGAATCTTTCCGCATATTCTTCGTAGAGCTCTCATCTCTTTTACCAAACGCGATTCTGTGTAAGAAAACAACAACATTTGAAAATTGAAAAGTAAAGCGAAAAACAAATAATAGATATGTAGACGCAATAATAGAACTATCTGAACCAAGCGATCTCCGTGAAATATGGCCCGGCCCGGCGGGGAGGTGAGCTTCACACTCAGTTAACTCCGCGGGCATTTCACGGCACACTGCTGCTGCTCGCTCTACCCCGACCATTGTGTTCTAACAATTTTTAATTTCAATTCACCCCGACTCACCCTGGGAGTCAGCCTCGAATGAGCGTTAGTTCGAATGAATGAGTAAAATTTAATATCAGTTGGAAATTATTATGAGAGCCAAACTTTTGAACCATTTCCACAGATGAACTATATCCGTCTAAGTGTGGACTTTATATGTTTGGCATGATGGTATAATTGGTATATAACACTATTTATTTTATTTTTTTTTGTAATCTATAAGCATATGATATGATACAAAAAGTCTCAGCTTTTGAAATGAAGTGCCTCAGGAGAATTCTGGGCGTAAGATGGTACCACCGCATCACGAACGACGCTATACGCCGGCGCACCCAGCGTGAGACCATCACTTCTACCATTTGTTAAGGATGCCGAATGACAGTTGGCCGAGGAGAGCGCTGTTCTTCCTCCCATCAGGGTCCCGAAGACGAGGAAGATCCTCTCATACTGTGTTCCGCTCCTTTGAAGCAGAGCTGAGGAATTTGGACATGGTGTGGGAGAAGGTCATAAACATTGTGCAAGATCGAGCGCAATGAAGAGCTCTTGTTGCCTCCCTATGCCCCTACGTGGGGCGTAAAGGGAGTTTGGATTTGGATGCCATGATAAGTTATCACAGTTTGATTCTACCGCAATCCCAAAATAAGGGCAATTTATATCGCGCCGTTTTGTGGTATTCCTACCACCTCAAGGGCGCTTATTATACAGCAGTTAATTCTAAGTTGAATCACTAGCAGTGTGGTGACATTTTTGTAGAAGACGGTCGTAGTGAACACAACTTAAAAAGATATATTGTGTATCAACAATTACTAATGGTTATGTATTATGATACAAGATACCTATAGTCTTGAAAATTGAGAAAAAAGGATCTTATTTAGAGCGTTTTTGGCTGAAATTAACTAATCTGATTTTAGAGGCAATGCCAAAATTTCGGAAATTGTTATTTTAGATAGTTAAAATGCGATAAGATTTTATCTACGAGACATATTATTACATTTTTAGGACTCAATTACAAGCCCTGTGGTAGTCCCTACATTTCACGTTCGTACAGCGGCGATTTGTCTAAAAGAAAACCTTCTTGTAATATAGAGTGGAGTTCCAATGGAGATCAGAGGTGAGTTACATAATTCCACCCCCTCGCCACCATGGTGGAGGGTGACCCTGGAGAGCAGATAAAAATCTTAGATCAAAGAGGGTTTTTCATTTGTTACTTCATCCCTTTAATGCCCTGCTTTGTGATCCGTTAATGAATAACAACAGTTCGTAAGCAGGTACTGATCTGTATAGTTTCAGTACTTTTAATCGGTATGTTTAAAAAAATCCGACTGATTAGAAATTTTCAGCAAAACCACCAAGATTATTATATCAAATTTTAACATTGGACCATTGGGGATAGAAAAATAAATGCTTATTTTTAATGTTTAACCTGTGCTATTGTGATATTATATTGTTGGACGATACTAACATAGGTAATAAGACGAAATAAAGAAGGCGAATACAAAATTTGTAAAAAGAAATCAAATCTTTTGCCTCTCAATATGTTTCAAAGTAGTTTCCAATTAGGACGGTAGTTCAAACGATAGAAAAAACCAAGAAAAAACAGATTATTATTCAAATCGGTACATCCAAAATCACTCAATCTCGAAATATTTTAATAATACCTAATTAAGAGTTTTAGAAAAGTCGATGTGAATTGAATGTGATACTTTCATTAATACGTACCTGGTACCTACCAAACAACCAAAATTGAACCCATACGGACTTACAACTGTTATCTATTATGGTTTTGAAGGCTGACTTAATGTGATAGCTTTACGTTATTTTAATAACTTTCACCGTTTAGATTGTGGAATAAGTCGCAATTCCAGAAATTTTAATGGATCTTTTTTTGTTCTTAACTCAGGATTATATTCTTTGATGCTCTAAATTGTTGCTTTGTTGATAAAACGGCAAAAAGTGGAAAGTCTTGTGTAGAAATTACAAACAAATGAGATCTTCAGACAACTGTCACTGATAACAGAACTAGGTAGTCGTGTTTGATGTCACCGTGCTAATTCGTTCAGCAAACATCGGCCCACTACTGCTAGCTAGCAGTAGACTGGCGACAATCTTATCGTCCTCGCACTGGAAACAATCAAGTCAAAATAAAAACAAGCTCACCAGTGAGGTCAGTTCCGTTGTCCTTACAACATGTGGCGAGGATATGCTGCATCCGAGGCTAATTGAATTTAAACCATTCACAAGAAACACCCCCACAGCACTGGGGCTGAGCGGCGGCTGATTCACTTCAGAAACAATCGAGCAACAAACGGGTTCTTTTGTTACGACCAAATACAAACGCGTAATTCCCCGTTTTTATCGTCGGAAAATGGAAAACACTTCAATTATTAAAAACAAAAAAAACGAACAACTTATTATTATTTTTCACGTCTTTCAACTATGATAATTTGTATAGAGTAATGTTTTTTTTGACAGCTGATTAAGGCTACTGTAAGCCTGTGATTGGAGTGCGCCCCGACGCAGAGGAGGCCCTTGCGCGGCGACGTCCCGCGGTGGAATGGTGGAGGGCGCTCGGTGGCGAGGCCGCGCCTGCGCCGGAGCCCTGGGCGCCACGTCCGGGCCTATCTGCCCAGCTGCTCTACATATTTTATGGCGATGGATCCAACCTGAAATATTTGCTGATACCTGAACAAATATATCCATCCACCGTATAGCATACCTAAGATTCGCAATCTTCTCAGGATATTATTTGTCTAAAGGTCATACGCGAGATAGCTGTTTGTTGTGTCTAGAAATACGAAGAAGTTAGCCAATATTGGTGTCCTGTGCCCTAGGTCAGAACATTTCATCACACGTCTATGAACTGACCTCGACAGTTAAGTTGTCTATAGGCTCCAACTTCTGAACAATATATTTTGGGTGCGATGCCGTATATCTAAAAAAAAAGCTGATGGATAAAAAAAGGATGTTGAATGAGGAGAACTATGTTCAACCTTCATTTAAAGTTGCAAAAAACAAGATTACAAATCCGCAATATGTACTCCAAAATTGCAATCATCTAGATCAGAGGTTCCCAAACCTTCTTCTCTCTTATACCCCTATCCTCGGTTTTTGGTAGATCCCCTACTATTGTACTCCTTTTGAAATTAATTTCTACTATTTCAGTATTTGAGTCGAATTTTGTAACATTTGATTCCCGTTTCTAAGTTTATCGACTCCTTGCGGATACTCGTAGACTCCCGGGGGTGATAAATACCATATTGGGAACCACTGCTCTATAGAGTCTAGAACAGAGATGGTCAACATTTGCGTAGCCTACGAGATTCATCCTACTTTTCGAAATATACGTAGGTTGTTAAAAAATATTGTTTAGATATCTACTGTGAAAGAGAAATGAAAAATCTTGGTGATTGTTTTACCCACCATGCCGTATCTATCTTTTAAGGTGTACACTAACAAAGAGCACGGACTGTTGATCTTTTCTATTCATCCCAACACAGCCTTTTCTTCTTCCACTAACATAAAATGAAAAATACAACATTGAATGATATTTTTTAATTTGTTTCGCATGAAAATTATAACTTTTGAAGATTCATGTCTAAAAAATAGCCCAGAGAGTTGTTCTTGGCAGCGGCCAAAACAAGAGGCAAGACTGGGGTGCGAAGGTTTCCTGGATTACTGAAGGCTGCCAAGCAACAGCATCAAGAGGTTCGCCGAACCCAGTGGCTGGGAATCTCACACAAGCAGAAGTGGGGGAGGAAAATGAAGGCATCGGATTTACGCATTTGCCGCCAGCAGGCTCAAATTTGCCGCCCCTTCTAACCTTCGATACCCTACACGGACAAAAGAAGGTGGAAGAAAATATTTTAGAATTAAAAGACTAAAACATGATTCTCTGTTTTTTTTTTAATTATATAAAGGGTGACTGGTAATTCGATACATTTCTTGTAAGGGGTTATACTAGAGCAAATTTGCAACAACTTTGTTAACCAGGGGTAAAATGCCAGTGGTTTTCGAGTTATTTAACTTTTTACAGTTTTTTTTCAAATTTTCACCTTTTGAGATAAAATTGGAATTTGTGAATGTTGATATATAATCACATCTGTCTATTTGGGTAGTTATCCATGGTTTTAGCTCATCTGTCATATTGTGTTTTTTTAGACTGGCCTCTGTTTCCTTTTCCTGTTTACTTTATGGTTGTGATAAGTGATAATAAAGCTAAAGAAGTGTGTTTGGGACTTACTAACTGACCTTGTTTTATTCTGCAGAAATCCCATAATTTATCAGTGAACAAAGTACTCCATTTAGGAAAGTAAAAATCGGCCAGCCACTCCCGCACCGCGCTCTAAATAAAAAAGTATTAGCAGATTGACTAACGTCAAATTCCTCACTTTGACAGGTTAATTTAAGTGGTGAAATCTTATCACCTTTAGGTTTTTATTTATTTTTTATTTCTGTAAGACAATAATTTTTTCTGGGGAAAATTTGCCGCCCCCTAAAATCCGCCGCCCTAGGCTCAAGCCTACTCAGCCTGCTGGTAAATCCGCCACTGGGAGGCATATAACCTGCAGAGGGACTATCTATATTGTTGGCATGCATGTTTCAAACAAATCTGAGGATATGAAAGGAAGTTATTATACTGTTATTAGTAACAAAATTGCATCTATAATGTTGAACCCCGTCAAACATGTTAAATGAAATGTTAAAAAAGCACACCATGTAGAGTACCTATACACTTTAAGAAAATAATGACAAACATGAAAAGATAAATTAAAACTTTCCAATAAAATTTTCATTTTCAAAAATAAGATTTAAGCTGAATAATAGTATGTATTGTCAACAAAAATCCTTATATTGTGGCCATTTTCAATAGATTGGACAATAGCTTTCCGCCGCCCAATCGATTCAAAAACCTTTCACAATATTGGTTTGCTTCGCAATTTCTATACTTTCCAATAGACCGCGTGTATGTACATCAATGTACATAGAATTGCAATCAATTCTCATATCCGCTTTCCACCACGGAAAAATCTATGAACAGTTATTTTCAAAATTGTTGCCATAAAGCAATTGTTTTCTATTTAAACCTTTCAATTAATATTATTGTCGTATTTAATGAGGGTATTTAAAATAATTTTAACTATGTTATATTAAAAAATATAATTTTTGAGATGTATTCATGATAATTTTTCAATGAAAAACATTGTATAAATTGTGAAATTAATTTAATATTATCGAAATATTTGGTTTTTATTTCATGTAGGCAACATTTGATTTGCGCACCCATCACTGACAGACGACGTCCTTTTATTACACTGAAGTTAGTTCGTTTGAAACTCCTTAGATGGCGTCGTCGTTTATTATTATCACAGAACACATAAATACTCTCTAGCGAGAGATTATTATTTTCCCGACATGGCATCTGTATCTTTCGTAGGAACTTGGGAAGTAAGTAATCCTTTTTATTTCTTATCGTGTCAGTAGAGATGTCGGTAAACTTGAGTTTTAGCGTCGCGAACATTTTTATTCGAATTATCCACAACTGTCATTTCCATGGTCATTTCATATGACGTTTCCATAGATTTTTATTCACGTATTTGGCGGTATCAGTGTTGCCTAGTCGCAGAAACGCGTCCAAATATTTCAAAATTTCGACCGACGGCAAACAACGCATTTTCTTTTTTATTTCCACTGACTTGCACCCGAAATCGACTGATGCAGCAAGACAACGCATTTATTTAAAAATAAAATCGTGCGACCAAAAACAAAACATTAGTAAGTCAAAAAATACCTAATTTATCACAATAATAATATTTATTTATTTATTTATTCATTGTACGGCTAAAGAGCCTTTTTTATAATAATATATAATAATCACAAATATACAATCATACAAACATTATCAATAACATATACCCATTTACAATTAAAAATAAATAAAAAATATTACACTTTACAGTTTTCAATGCCTATACCGCTTTAACAAATAATTTAAATCAAATATGCGGCAATTTATTTACATAATAATGTTTGATGACATTAAGAACATCGCAATGCAAAACAAGATTTTTTTTAATATTATGTAATTTTTACATAATAACCTAAGTTGTGTCTTTTTTCATATAAAGGCCCAGGCAATGGATTTTATAAATAGGTATATGTGTAATAAATAATTTGTGTATGTTGTATATTCTTCTAGTGTCGCCGATCACCTGGGGGGTGAGTACGTAAGGGCTATAGCACGACTAACTACTTCCTAGTGTAGTTAGCGCGAGTACGTAACGTCCGACTTAACTACAAATGTAGTTAGATGTGTGTTTCAGCGTGGTTATTATAACAGCATCTGTCGGGTCGCGTTCCAGTGTAGTTAGGCAGTTTATATGTGGTTTAGAGCTGTCAAAGTTGCGCGCTTTGTTATTATTTTTGCATCGTTTGTTTTAAATAATTAATTTATTGGAAATAAGAATGCATTACTACTTTTATTAATTTTATTTTTTATTTTATTTCCCAAATTAAATATTTTATAATAAAATAGTAATACCGTAATACATATAAAACTAGGTTAATATTTTTTTTTATTTGGGATTTGTTATCGACGAGATATATTTTTTATGTCAGCCGATTGGAACAACTCAAGTTTGTAGAAAAATTAGCAGACGAAAGGGAAAACAATACATGATTTTGAACATTTGTATGGAAATTATTAAAAAATAAATAAATAAAAATAAAATCTTTCTTTTTTTCTCGCAAGCAAATATTTTAGAAACAATTAAGACATACAAATAATAATTATGATAAAAAATCTATAGGGAAAATAAAAGAGTATTCAAAGAGTATCAGAAAACATCAAGTGTATTTACTTCTTAAAATTATTAAAATTCCACAAATCATAACTGTTTTTATATATTTGATGAAAAATGTCAAATAATGATGGCCGCCACAAGTTTCTTCATTGAAAAATACAATGAAAAAACATTTTTTTGTGTTAGATGTTGGCAAACCTTACTATTTCCGGCTTAAAACTTAACTACATTGCGTTATCGCGTTACGTACTCGCGCTAACTACTAATGTAGTTAAGTCGTGGTTATGAGTAGTTAGATTGATGTGTGGTTAGTCGTGCTATAGCAAAAGTTACGTACTCACTACCCTGCTCTATGTAGCTCTTATAAGATAAATCACATAATTATTTTTGAACTTACTGAAAATGTTTTTTTTTTGTGGCACGATTTTATTTTTAAATGCGTTGTCTAACGCCGGTCGAAACATCATAGATATAGTACTATTGGATCTTTTGGATCGGTAATCTATGCAACTTTGGGGTATCATGATAAAAATAGCTGACTAGCTGCAAAAGTCGGAGGTTTTGTTTGCTAGAAGTCTGTATAAAACGTTCTGATTATCATATATTTTCGTGATTTGTGTCTACGTGAAAAACTGAACATGGTTAAATCGTGTTGTGCGTAAAATTGTATTCATTTTTTATTTATACAAAAAATTTTAATGAAAAGAAAATAAATATACTGGATGATAATTTTCAAAAGAAATGATTTCCAAGGTATATATTGCAAGGAACACCAGTGTAAAAAATAATTATAACGCAATTAGCTACTAAATATATGTTTTCTTTCAAAGAAAAAGTATGGAAAATAGAGGTTCATAAATATTGTCCTAAAAATGTGTATTCTGTATTATTCGCTATAGGAGACAAAATACATAACAAAACATGTCCATTCATCAGAAACAAAGAGAATTTTTTTAAGGAGAGTAATATTGTAATCGGAGAATTTTGCTCTAAACAAATAATTCCCCCTTGCCGCTGGTCACGTGACCTTCCATACAGTGTTGTCGCGGTTGACTGTATGTTTGACAGCTCGCATTACCAGTCCGATGCGAAATATTTGGACGCGTTTCTGCGACTAGGCAACACTGATACCGCCAGATACGTGAATAAAAATCTATGGAAACGTCATAGGAAATGACAGATGTGGACAATTCGAATATAAATGTTCACGACGCTAAAACTCATTTTTACCGAGATGTCTTATTATTTACACTTGATTTATAACAAAGTTAACATAATTTATAATCGAGCTCAAATTAATAATACAAACACAAAACATACTCTTTGCGGCTGAAAAGTACGTGTTTTTGACAGTTCAATGACAGCGTAGTTTTCCACATTAATTTCTCTATAATTTTCCATTTACTTCATATAGCACGAATATTTTCCTTTTGCGGCTTAATCCCGTACTTACAATACTTTCCCGCATTATAAAGGCATAAAGAAAAGAGGATTTCTTTAATTAATATTAATTTATTAAGCATATGTAATGGAATCATTTTTATGTATTTAGGATTCATATAATTCCGAAATGTTATTTTTTCGATTAGTATTACGGGCTCAATAAGTTTTAAATTGAATATTGGAGGGAAATATTGGTATTGTACATTTATGTAACATATTATATCATAGTCAATTTAATTCAAATTGAGGCAGACATTATAGTGTTTAATTTACCTAATGTTTGAAAAATTGTTGATGTTTTATATTTTAATTGACAGGTGGAGAAATGTTTAGTAAATGGGAACAGCAGTATAAAATCTGGATTAGAGGGGTGGGTGTATCAAGAATTATTTTACAAAAAATAAAATTGAGGGTTGTTTGAATTTGATTTGAACTAAGAAAATATCTTCTTTGCTATTTCAGTGTTAGGTTTTTACTAGATGAAAATGGAGATGTCACATGGAATCCCTCCAATGAAGAGGCCACCAACATACCACTGTTGTCCTGTGAGAACTATGAAGTTTCAAATGAGTCCTCAAACAAGGGCATAGTTATTAAATTTGGAGCATTTGATGGTGAAGTTATTGAATTTACAGTAAGTTGGTACTTTAGCACCTAAAACTTTTATCAGATCATCTCAGGGTGGGAAATCTTTTCAACTTAATTGGTATTAGAGATAAAATGGGTGTATGGTCTGGTCGGTGGCAGAAATACTATCCTGACCAATACCGGATAACTAGAGCCTCTTTAGAAAAACAATCAGTAATCACAAGTTGGAAATAACGGTAGAAGGCGGTTGTAAGCCCGTAGTGGTTTGTTCATACCATTTAAAAAATTGAACAGTACCTATTTGTGAGTCGCTTGTTTTTTTAATAAATCCAGTTTCAGAAAAAAGTATTTCTTTGTATGTAGTGCTGGAAGGTTGAAAAATGAAAATTGGGCTACAGAGACATTCCCCTGGAGTCATTCAGCTTTCATCTATGATTGATACCCACTCCCTAAGCCCAGATGTTTATATTGGTGATGTTCATTTAGGCAGAACCACCTAACTCCGGTGACCGTGTGATATTCAAATGTGAGAAGTGGTGCGTGTTGCACTGCGTCAAAGTTGCCATGGATGATCCCGACATAAATCCTAATGAAACCTACACCCTGCTGCCTGCTGTGGAAGAAGGTTTCTTCTCCGATATGATCATAGAGGCACAGCAACAAAAACAGGTACCCACTGCGTCTCTCTCGGCTTCTTATGTCTCTTCTGGCAGCACTGCTGAGCAAATAATATTTATTGACATTTCTAGTTCCACGTACACGCCAGTATTTTGGGACTCCTTGGAACGGACATGTGTTGGATGACAGATCCCGCACCCTTCTCTGGTCTTCCCGAGCCAGTAGTGGGCTCCATAATGCATTGGCTGTATGGTGAATGCCTCCCGTCTGACATGACGGAGGAACTGGCTCAGCAAGTGATCCAAGCGGTCCAGCCGTACCCCTGTATGGGCACACTGGTGCAACATTGTAAAGTTTATTTAAAGAATATGGCCTTGAAACAAAGTAAGTGTTACAGTTCTAGAGCACTGGAACACCCATGATATCCGGCTGGAAGTAATATTCCACAATGTCTGTTGAATGTTTCAGAGATAGTAGATATAATGAGTGACATGCATGCGAGCATCAATAATATCATAGACTACTTTGCTCCTGAAGAGTCCCTGGGTTCGCATCCCACCAAACTATGCCTGGTGATCAAGCAGTCCGTCAGGGAGACTGCAGTAGGTGAGAAAGTATTATTTAATCTACATTTTGGTTTTGGTTTGGTTTGTATTATTTAATCTACATTTTGGTTTGGTTTGTATTTAATCTACATTTTGGTTTGTTTGGATTGTACCTACTAACGTAGGTACAATCCAACGATATTCTTTTACAATTTTGGTTCATGAACACTAAGCAGACTTACTTTAATTTGCCTTTTAAATAAAACAAAATGAGTTTATTCAAAATAATAAGAAATAGAAAACCTCTGAAATAGGAAGTGTGTATGTTACCCCAAAGAATAATAATAAACACATACGGAAACTTGATGTGAGATTTGATGGAATTTAGTGCCCCACTACACAAAGCTGTTCTGGGACTCACTATCAGTGCTACAAAAAACTAATTGGTGATGAAACTGTGCTTAATTATTTTACATTTTGATAGTTTTCTTCTATTCTGCTATTTCTTCTTCGAAGGCTGTAACTAAACAGTCACATTAACCATCAAAATCTAATTGGTGATGAAACTGTGCTTAATTATTTTACATTTTGATAGTTTTCTTCTATTCTGCTATTTCTTCTTCGAAGTCTGTAACTAAACAGTCACATTAACCATCAAAATCTAATTGGTGATGAAACTGTGCTTAATTATTTTACATTTTGATAGTTTTCTTCTATTCTGCTATTTCTTCTTCGAAGGCTGTAACTAAACAGTCACATTAACCATCAAAATCTAATTGGTGATGAAACTGTGCTTAATTATTTTACATTTTGATAGTTTTCTTCTATTCTGCTATTTCTTCTTCGAAGGCTGTAACTAAACAGTCACATTAACCATCAAAATCAAATACTAATGCTAGCGTCAAATCACGAGAGTTCTGATCAACATCACCTACATAAGAAAGCCTTAGCGCTGAGAGTGTGACGTCACATTGTAAGGCCCAGTTTACACATGCCTTATATCTGTATGGACTTACCTGTACTCTATGATATCTATCAAATAGCACGGGTCGGGTGTGACGTTAGAGGAAAAATGGCCGCCAGCGCTAAGGCCTTCTTACATAGGTGGTGTTGGTGCTGATTTATGGAACTCTTGATGAGAATTAAGAATGTCATCATTGACACATTAGTGAGGGCGCTTTTCAAGGTACTGTGGAATCTTCAAAATAAGTTAGACAGTTGTACCATATATTATGGTCTACACCAGAAACTTGAGCGGGCCAACATATAAAATGGAACCGTTCACAAAGTGCCCGCGTGTGACAGATGTTGTGTTTGCAGTTGTAGTGAAGTTAGTGGTGCTTTGCGAGGTGTTCACCAAGAAGAAGAGCGAGCTGTCCAAGGAAGAAAAGCAGGAGATAGTGCGGTACGTGCGCTCCAGGGTGCCCATCTTCATGGTGCAGGTGAGGAGGCTGCTGGAGGCCCTCAACACCACCCTGGCCAGCATGACCCACCCACAGAGACACGAACTTGCCACATACATTGTACCCGAGGTCAGCCATCACTCGCATACCTACTATATTGTCATATGTCTGATGTTATTTTTAATATCTCAATCAGAGAATGACAGGTTAAAATCATTTTATTACAACTGCAAAGTGAATTTTATATAAACAGCACTACATGCGTCTGTCAAATACCCTTGCTACAAATTATTTTTTAAGTAACTCTAGAAATGGCTCTATGCATCTACAATTAGCTTACAGGTTTCATACTGTAACAAATTCTAGGGGCATAATATTCATAGCTTATAATGATTCTTGGTTTCAGACTGAAGCCATCTTGACCACCATATCCTCCTTCGTTTTTGATGTAAAAGTTGCTCTGGAGCAGATAATGCAAGCTTTGTCTCCCAACAACACCGAGACCAGCGCCAACACCTGCAGCAATGCGGAGACGCAGCACACAGAAGCCGAGACCTGCAGCAACAGTCGGAACACTCAAATCTCAGAAGACGCTCTGGCAGAATCGCTGAGGAATGTTTTTCGATTGCGAGAATTGTCCAAAATGAAGAACTTCCATAAGAGTGTTACCTACACATTCATGCATCTGATGTACAAAAGGTATGTTACATTTCATATAGAACTAACTGGGAATCATTCAATCAATCATTATTGTTCCATTTTTAGAGGTAATCTTTTTACAAATTTCAACCACTACCATTCATAACCATCATCTACTGCTGTTTCGAAGGCTGGCTTAGTGCAATCACTTTGTATTAAGAGTGTTCGCCATTTAGATGGTCGAGTTTGTTGAAATTCCCAAAATTTCGTGGACTTGAATCCACATTCCTAGCAGTCTCAAGTAGAGATGCCAACCAATCCGATGATAATGCCTTTGTATCAAACTGTATAAAAATTAATTTAATGCAGAGACATCTGTTTAAAAGTGGTGAAAACATTTTAGCTATCAAATTTTATTAGCAACTGCCAAGCACTAGATGACGCCAGGATATTAACTATATTCATTTTAGGCTGTGACTGTCTTCAACCACAACCATCCAAGCACCATTCATACGACTAATAATGTCGGTTGTTCTTGTAGAGAAAGTTTTGTGGCCATGTCTGACAGCAACAAGATGCGCTCTGTCATGAGGAACTTGGAGCTACTCATAGAAGAATTGCCCGTGTGTTTACTAAGACTGGATGCCGTCTCCACAGCCATGGACGAGCGTCTGCAGTGGAGGGAGTTTAAGTTCTGTTTCAAAGTGGCTTCCAGTAAAATTGTGAGTAAATTACAATCACACATTAACTAATCTTTTTGAATGTCAACGAACTACCAGCAAAACGGGTCGTTAATTGTTTTATCTTTCTAAATTGGCCACTGACTGGTCATATTCCGTGAGGTGTGGAATCTCCAGCAACGGAATCAAATATAAGAAGTTTCTTTAATAAGAGGCTTGTAAGACTATTGTCTGAGTTTTGGAAGGGGAAAACTCTCTTATGAGTTTAAAATCATAGGAAAGAAATATTCTTCAGTTCTGTACTTACCAGATGAGATTTCACTTCATTTATCTTTTATAGAGAATGGCATTTACTCACTACCAAATAAAAATCAGTCTTTTCAAATAAACGATTATATTAAACGTTTCACTTTTGTAACAAATTATTTCACTTAAAAACTAATTACAAAGAGGTTGCACTGGATTCGCATCTGAGGAGAGAGTGGAGAGGAGGTTTGAAAAATCAGTTTTTATATTGGGTGTATTGTGACATTGATACTAAATCTACGGGTCCCTCCGGTGAGTGAAAAACTAAGTTTTAATTCCAGTGTCTGTCGGTAAATCGTTTCCAGTCTTGTCCTCGACCTGTTTTCAACGGTCTTCGTTAGATGGTGCTGTGCGTATGAAAATCTAAATCATAAAATTGAAATAATCTGAGTTCCTACAGTATTGTTCCCAATTTTACTTTACCACATTGGGGACTGTGGACAATTTGACATTTCTTCCTGTAGCAACAGTTGTATTTAGAAACCTCTGATCAAATATCGCATATTTCTTCAATCCACAATTTAATGGATTAGTTTATGTTTAATCTTTTACACCGTTTCAACGAAAAAACCAAGTTACTGACGAATTTAAGCAATTATATAGGGTTACTTGTATCATGAGAAAAAGTGAAAAACATATGAGTGCAGTTGACCATTTCCAACCTGTTTGCAGTCGGGCCTCCTACATAAACTCCTCCTGCACAAAGACGTGCTGCAAGAGGTGGTGGTGAGGCTGTGTGGCCTGGTGGAGCGGGATGCCTTCACGCAAGGTCTCACCACCCTGGGTATGCTGAATGAGGCTGTACCCAGCAGTGGGCAGGCCAAGTCTTCCACGGACGAGCCTGAGCCCAGTCACAGTGCCAGTGCCAGCAGTAAACAACACGGATATAAGGTAAATACTTCCCTACTATAAATTCTCACATTACAGAGCTTGGCCAAATTAATTTTACTCAACTCAAAAAGTTGAAATGAAGCACATTTTCAGAATTAAGAAATCACCGTTTTAAGTTTTCTCGGTATGCTTAAAATGCATTTTTTGGTTGTCTTTTAATTTTGAAGTATTGTTCCAAGCTTTTATAATCTTTTCTTTTAATTCTTATTTATGTCGAAATTCCACATATTTCCCTAATTCTTTTTTTGCAGAACATTAGAAAATTCAAGAAACCTTCCTTCTTAGAGCTTTTGACAATATAAACTTTTATATTTTGAATTTTAATTGAACTTTGACATCTGTCAGTTGTTGGGATTGTTGCTGTCAGAATGTGCCCTGTCCTGTAAACATTGTTCAAAACAGATGCATCTGTCTCTCTCGGAATTATATTGGTTGAATAGGTTATCATTTACAAATTTGAATCCAAAATTATTCAACATAAACCAATTTCTAATTCAACAGCTGAGCTTGGTGCAAACTTTGATGAAGTCTCCGGATGCTTCCAACAGCGCCCTCTCCAAGGCGGCAGGCAGGCTGCTCAAGTCTGAGAGGTTTGCTGACATGGTCTTTGAGATTCCACTCAACACGCCTCTGCCAACACCGCCAGCTTCGGCACCAAAAACAGCAGCCAAGAAGTGTAAAGCAAACATTTATATCTCTCAACCATTCCAGTACAGTAACACATAGAGCAATTTCCACATGAAGTGATTGTGAAATTGTGATTTTTTTTTAATGTCATCTTATAATAACCATGGCGTTATCAAAATGTATAATATATTTTTAATGTAAAAGCAACAATTATTGTTGCGTAGAGAGAAATAAAATAAATAACCCAGTGGTTATGACCCCGGCTTTCATACTGTTTTGTATCGGAGGTCGTGGGTTTGATCCCAGGTGCCGACCATCTTCCTCTTTCACGACAGAAGCTTTAAGCAGCTTACTGTGAAAGTGTCAAAGAGAGTAGGTATTTGTGTTCACTTTGAGTGAGCACAGATTCATTTAGAAAAAAAACATTAGAGTTTCACAAAAAAAGGAATTCCTGTTTCCACAACATTTACTTATAACCTACGACTTCCACACCAGTGCGTTTGTTCGTTTTAAATGCTCATTCTACTCGCCCATTTTTTCCCAAGTACATGATATATCCTTGAAAAACGTCTTTGAAGAAAAAACTACATGCAAGAAAACAGTCATTCTTAATTTGATTGAAATTTATTGAAAAATTTCACTATTAGAAGGTGGTATATTTATTCAATAATTAATGTTGTGACACTTTTTCCCCAACGATGAATTTTTATGAAATGAATCTGGCATTACCTAAAATGAACATAAATACGCGTTAGATTTTTAACGTAATTGTTAATAACTAATTATTAATAGCTATAAGTAATTTTATTTGAATAAAGTTACTAAAAAAATATTTAAAAATGATAATTCTTCAAACACATTATTTTCAACTTTGTAATACTTAGACATTATAAATGTTTATAAATAAAAATAACTTTGCAGTATTACAATAGGTTATATATTTTTTTCCGAAATATATTTTCGGTCGACTATGCGACCATCGTCAGCAGAGAGTTTATTAGTATAATAAACTCTCTGCTGACGATGGTCGCATAGTCGACCGAAAATATATTTCGGAAAAAAATATATAACCTATTGTAATACTGCAAAGTTATTTTTATTTATAAACATTTAAAAATGATATGTTTACCCCATGGAATATGTTATCATAATTTACATTGATTTGTATGGATTGTTTTGTTTAACGATTTAAGACTCTGGAATAAGAGGTGCTATTGCAACTCATTGACAGACATTTTATTGGTGTGCTAATTTTACAGTGCCACACCTGTCGTCTCCAACAGAACAACAAAAGGCAAATGTGACAAGTGGAACCAGCTTTGAGAGTGGCACGGAGGACAGTGACACGGGCAGCAACAGTGGGTACGTGACGGCCGACAATGGGAGCAGCAGCAGTGGGAGTGGCAGTGTGATCATCAAGGCGCACCGAGTGATTGTGGCGGCGCGCTGTGACTGGTTCAGGAGGGCTCTGCAGTCGGGCATGAAGGAGGCCATACACAGGTGCGCTCTCTCACTTCCTTCCTCCCTCCCATTATGGACTCCTCAAATTTTATAAAATTAACATAATTGTTAGTTACTGGACATCTCATTTTATGGCGTTGTTGTGTATTCCAGCCTTTTTTCCTAATGGGGCATATTTCATGCACAATGAAACAATGATCAACAGGCTAACACTCTTCTCAATTCAATATCAGAAAAGATTTGTACAAAATTAGAGTCTATTTTACTTGAAAATATGAAGAACATTAATACCTTCAGCAAAGGAACAGATAATGTCGTGCCTAAATAGGTAGAAATGGCATCAAATTTCAAATTGTGTCCAATGACATCATTTTATTTATTTATTGTTAAAAATGGCACTGTTTACCTTGACAGTAAAAACCTTTGCATAAATCATTTGACGTAGAGAGGTCATTTTAAGAGTAGGTACAAATTTAATACTGCTTGACAAACTTCACAAATATGCAACGGAAAGTTTGGAAAAATATTAACCTAATTGTATATTATGTTTCGTGCGGGTCTTACGGTGTGCGGGGGGCCTTAAAGGGAGAATGTGTGTGTGTGTGTATATTATCAAAAAATATGTATGAAAATTTTTTTTAAGAATATTTCGTTGTTTAAATCATACAAAAATAAAAGTCCGTGTTGAATATGTATCTTGCATATTTAGGTAAGAGTGTGAAGGGTTTTTGTGCATATTTGGGTACTTCATTAGTGCGTATCATAATCATAATCCAATGTATATTTTAGAAAAATAGTGATTCACGACACAACTCCGACCCATTTCCGCAAGCTACTCTCATTTCTCTACACGGGCAAACTGGACACGAGAATCTCCACGCCTGAACAGTTGACAGAGCTCATCCTGCTGGGGGACCGCTATGAGCTGGACGTCATGAAGTTGGCTTGTGAGAAGGCCTTGGCCACGAAGCATTTGGACAGGGAAACCACTTTCTACTACCTCACTCTGGCTGACCAGTACAACGCACCACACTTGAAGGTACCCATCTACACTTTTCTTATAACTAATTATGTTTCTTTAACATATTTGATATGGCGCATCATCTGTGAGCTGCTCGCCCATTATCTATAATAATAATATGTTTACATGTTTAGTAGGGATGGAAAGGGTGAAAAAGAAATCAGATGTAAGAAAGTGGCTGGTAGCAGGGTGGGCAGTGCACTAAGACCTATTACGAGAAACAACAACTTACGACATGCTAAAAAACTAGTGCATAACGCAATCCTGTTACCATCAGTGATGTATGGTTGTGAAACATGGACATGGTCAAAAAAAGAAGAATGTAGTAAATAAGATGAATGCAGTAGAGATGAGAGCTCTAGGAAGAATATGTGGAAGGCTGTGGGAGATGGAAAGGAATGAGAATATTAGGAAGGAAGGGGGTGTGGAAGATCTATAGTGTTGTGACAAATATGAAAGTCAATAAGTTGAGAGAGTATGGGCATGTGGAAAGAATGGATGCAAACAAAATAACAAAGAGAACTTATAATGCTGAAAGGAAAGGTGTGAGAAAGCGTGGCCGACCGAGAATGATGTGGATCCAACACATAGATTCTGTTCTCAAGGAAGGCTAGGTCAGAATTAAGAGAAATAGGAGAGGGTGTATGAGAAATGGTATGTCTAAAAAGAAAAAGTATGAGAAATGGTATTTTGTTGGAAGAAACGAGTCAAAATCCAAGTGTGCTTAGATTTTGAGTTTAGGTCCATTATCTCTGCCTACTCCTTAAAAACTTTAAACATATTTGATGACTAAAGAAATGACTCTGTCTAGGACGCGTGCATCAAGTATATCCTGTATGAACATGGCATGTTGGATTGTCCTGAGTTTGGTGAGCTGCCCCCCTCGCTGCAGACAGATGTGTATTCTGTGCTGGACTCGTACGGAGCCGCCCCCATGTGCTTGTGGCCCCCCCACCTGCACTACAGACCTCCCTCACCCAACACCTTGAAGAGGAGAGGCAGTCCCGATGATGTAAGCCACACTCCACACCATTATTAATAAGTTTAGAATCGTACCACATTGTAATGTGAATTTTCAATCTGAACAAATTTTTTTCACCAGGCATCTAACTCCGACGGCAGTAGTGTGGGTGAAATAGCTGTAGATAGAACTAGACTCAACGATTGCTTGGCTCGACTGCGAGATGTGCTCGGGCCCGATGTTCCACTGGATGACTTAAATCGCGTCGCTCTGGCCGCCGACTGTGATGCGAACCGCGCCATCAACTACTACTACAGTCAAGCGCAGTCCACGTCGCAAGGCTCCTGACCAGCGACACAACGTAGGCGATGTTATTTTGATTTTTGGACTGTTTATTTTTAAAATAACATTGTTGTATGTTGCTTTATTTTCTAGTCTCAACTGATCCAGATCTCCTTCTATTTGAGTCTCCTAGCGGATAGTTTCCTCAATTAACATTATATTGCAAACTTTGCTTTATCCTATCCTATACTTCCTTACATCTGTGACGGAAGCTTTTATGAACTGCGCAAAATGAGTTCATTTCAAGATAATTTGTTCAGCATCACTTTTCTTCCTGAATTAGATTATTTTCTAAAGCTCTGATTTCCTAGGAAAGCGGTGCTGTCATATAGCGGCCATACTACAGCAGACATAATGTCACTTGGAACACTGTAATTGTTTACTTTGTGTCTGTAATATGACTACCGCTGTTGGACGTCACCCCTTTTCTGCGCATTTCTTCCAATACACTCTCAGTGTTTTGAGGATCTGACATTGTTAGACCAAAAAATTACTTTAGTCATTGTATTTATTATTCTCTATTGGTTAATTTTGAGGATAAATCTTTTACAAGAGTGTGTGTGATTCCTAATTATTTTATTTCTATACCCTCAAAGTACCAACGGGATGTGACATGATTCCGGTTTCTCTGAGTTACCCAATTACTTATGTAAAGTTATATTGCACAAACAAATATCATGAATAGTTAAGTAAAATATTTAGTGAGTGTGGAGTGCTTGTTATTATGTATGTTTTTATCTAATATAATATTTACGCTTTATGTAATATTGTAAGTTTATACCTAGGTGTTGTTAACTCGTTGTATTTTGTCAACACTTGGAGTATCTCCTGTGCCTGCTGTACCACCATTTAATTTACGCTTAGCTATTAAGTAAGGTCTGGTCTCTCCTACATTCTATAAGGTATCTTGTATGACTGCTGCCAAGATATAAATGGTTGTTACAAATGTTCCAAATTCTCACTATAAGTCGTAATAGAAACTTCAACATACAAAATGGCAGGTTCTGCTTGTAACCTGCAAATGGTTGTTTCCACATTTACATGAATGGAAAAGTTTCTTATCTGCAATATCTTTTTCATCTTACTTAATATTTCAACCACCATTTCCTACCACTTTCATTCTGTCTTTTCATAATTATTGAAATGCATGTAATATTTTTCAACAAAATGAAAGGAATTTTTTTTTATCAAACTATAATACCCCCTATTCTGCTTTTGGTTCCAAAATTCTGTACGTCAGAGGTGAGGTGTGTTAAGTCACTAGGGATTGCAATCCCGCACCATTTTCAATCCCGCGGGAAATTTGCGGGATTGACACCAATCCCGCAGGATCCCGCGGGATCCCGCACGGTTAGATAGAATTGAAAAAAAAACCTTTTCTATAGTATGTAATAAGATAATATTTATTGAAAATTGCAAAAATTGAATAAATTTAGAACACCTCAATGTACATAATTGAATAAATATTATAAAACTTTACTTCTCGTCTACTTATTTAATAAAAAAAATCCAAAAACAATAGCAATATGAATATATTTGGTAGTAGGTTCTTTGATAAATATTTGATAGTGAGTTCTTTGAAATAAATTGTATGTACAAAGGTGTCAGTATTATAGCCGGTAGAGTAGGTAGGTATATTTCCCGAGGAAATTTTTTTAGTCAACTGGTTCCGTCCAATCTGAAACAGGCCAGCCTTGGTTTTTTTCACGTGAAAAACGATTAAAAACACACAGAGATTTTAAACATTTGATAGAACAAACACCCAACCAGAAATTAAACCCGTGACCTCTTGGTTAGAAGTCAGCGCATATATGTACCTAACACCAATTTTTATCACCTAGTTAATTAACTAAAAATATTATTTGTAATCTTTATTTTAGGTAATTATAACCAGTGGGGCTAGTACGAGTTTTATCGAAAGCAAATTGCACGCAAATAAGCGCTTATTAGCGTGCAAATAGTTTTCTTAATTCAAACGATCGAATCGTTCGATAATTTTTGTGTGGAAATTTTTCGAAACTCTTTCGATGATCTTTTCGATATTCGATCATCGAAAACTTATACTAGGGCTACAGATCAGTATTCTTTATCATATTACCTACTATGCAAATAGTCTTTTTTTCTTACCAATTAATCAATCAAGCTCTAATCATTTTTATTATATTGACAATTTATCAAGAAAAACAAAAATGTGCTTATTAATTGAATTATATAAACTGTGATGAAATGGTCATACGCTAAATAAATAAATAATCAATCAAGTATAAAGTATCAAATTTTAAAAGAACAAATAAAAAGTCACTTCTCCTTCTGAAAATATGATCGTAAAAAACAAATAGCATCATCGGTGTTATTTCCCAACCTACTTCCTATGGAACTAATATGTAGCCAACGACCGAAAAGGCAGTTTCTGACTCCATATTTGTTGATTTGATAGTTAATAAATTGTTTTCTGCATTAACATCGTCTGGAACTACAAGTTGTACATTTTGAGAGTCTTCTTTATGACTCGATGTTAATTTTTTTTCATTTCTTTTAATCAATTTACGCAATTGGATGCTTGCGGATCCGCACTTGCGCTGATGCGGGATCCCGCAGGTCCTAAAAACGCGCGGATCCCGCATTGCGGGATTGCAATCCCTATAAGTCACCTCTGACGTACAGAATTTTGTAACGTTCTTATTTTAGTTCGAACCAAAAGCAGAATAGGGGGTATTAATAATTTTTATTACTGACTATATCCATTTTCAGTAGCCTTTGAAACTACATTAAAAGACGGTGGATGGCCTAAATTGGTTAAATTCTATTCAACATTGGATCTTTGTGCATGAATGTTAACAGTACCTCATGATCTCACGTATTGCTACATTGACTGATGAATGTACTTTGGTTTCCACGACAAGTGTGTGTGTGACAAGTCGAGTTTGAAATGCTGCCTCTACAGATAGCACAACATAAATATTATGTGCTGAAATGTGTTCTGTTATCTAAGTATGAAATTAAAATGAATTTTTAACAATACTATTGGCAGCATTTTGATCCATTTGACTCATAATAATTGCATAATATTTTATTCTGTGATTTTATTAGATCTTAATATTTTAAGCTTCATCTTTACCTAAGATTTAAGTAAAAATAACAACATGACCCTTCAAGTTGTACTACTACATATTTATGTATAGCCGACCACAATAATTTGGTGGTATAAGCGCTGATTAATAATCAAGAGGTGCCGGGTTTAATTCCCGGTCGGATAAGAAGAAATTTGAAACTCATAATAATTGCATAATATTTTATTCTGTGATTTTATTAGATCTTAATATTTTAAGCTTCATCTTTACCTAAGATTTAAGTAAAAATAACAACATGACCCTTCAAGTTGTACTACTACATATTTATGTATAGCCGACCACAATAATTTGGTGGTATAAGCGCTGATTAATAATCAAGAGGTGCCGGGTTTAATTCCCGGTCGGATAAGAAGAAATTTGTTAAGTACTTGTCACTTCTTTCATTTATAAAATGCTAGTGGGTTTATTTGATTGAACTTCAAATATAATAATAATTAATGCATAAACCTTTACGATAATTTCAATATTCTGTTTATTATTGATCATTTTGTTGGTTTGATTGAAGAATTTATAAACAAACCGTCTTGAGATTTATATCTTGAAAAGATGGATCACTTTTACTGAAATTTTATTATGAAGATCCTATACCTAGCTTTAGATATTTATTTATTTATTTTATTAATTTCCATGCAATTAATTTTATTTTACATTACATTATTATGTTCAACAAAAACATGTACAGTAGGTAGATATAACAGAAAATGGTACTTAAAATAGACATTGATGTTCTCAAGACCACAAAAACGGTGCGAACAGATTCAACAAATATTAAATTTGAAATAAGTACAATATCTACATAATATTTTGGGGCGTGTTATACCTACTTGAACTTTTGTTTAATAATTTGCTTAAGGCTGCTAAATACCTATCTTTAGTGATAAATCCAATATTTATGCAACTTATGTGTGACTTCCGTTTATTTCTATGTTTTTTGTACTATACTTAGTGATTAATTATTATTTATTATTGTCACATAGAAAACGAATAAATTCCAGAATTTTAAGCAGTGGCGTGTAGCTCAAAGAAGCAAAAAAACTTTCTGACTTTTAAAATCTATAATATAAAAGAAATTCGGGTTAGTGCGAATACTTATTTATTTATGGTACAATGATATGTCGCTCAGCATAACAGTAAATACCTTTTCGCTGAGCGCCATGAAACATTATAACTCAAATCGGCTGAACAGATTTTTATGATGCTTGGTTGATTCGATTCTTCTCCTCTCCGGATAACAGAATATTTGAAGAAGTGGTTGGTAGACTAGCGGTTACAACGCCGGCTTTCGTACTGACGTCGTGGTTCGATCCCAGGTGCCGACCATCTTCCTCTTTCATGACACAAGCTTTAAGTAGCTTATACTGTAAAAGAGTCAAGGAGTGTATTTGTGTTCACTTTGAGTGAGCCAGATTCATTTTTTTTGTATAAAAAAAAATTTGTAAAAATTCGTAAAATGGATAGCAAATAATATAAAAGTTAGTATGGAACAAATTTACTGACAACAACGCCATCTTTGAAAAATTCCATAACAACACGATTTTTATTTATTTTTATTGAGTTTCAAAACAATTGTACGCAGATTTTTGATACAATTTCTAACAAGCTTACTGTAAAAATTTTTGAACATTCAAACATATTTTAAACATATTTTTGTATAAATTACAAATCTGAAATCAATATTTATAGTAAGGACTGCAGGACAACGCCTGTCGGCTCAACTCAAATCACAGTTATTACTGGAAAGTCACTAAATACCTGTATTGCAGTGCCGGTAATACAATAGTAACGTTTTACAAGAATACCCCCCCCCCCATATTGCGTTACGTAATACTTGAACGCTCCCAAAGCTAGTTATTAATATAATTATTGTCTGAAAATTAATATTTTGTTCTTATAAAATAAATCGCATTCAACATAAAAGAGTTACCCACATGCTTTTTCCCGGAATGCGATAGAATGTTTAAATTTGCATTTTTCTCGATATTTTGGGCTCACTTATAAAGCAGTTTCGTAGTATTTTATGTTAGTTTTCTCTGTTTTTTTTTAATCTTATTTATTGGTTTTATGTTTGGTCTGATGAAGACTGCAAGCCGAAACGCGGTAACCCAACGAACAACTTCAACAATCAGGTTGTGTCTTTTACATTTTCATTATGATTAAATAAAACGGGAACTTGAATACAATAACATGTCAAAATCGCAAACCCAAATGGAGTGAGTAGAGGAACACACCTCCATATTTTTCTATGCATTTGATATTTCAAAAAGTATTATTCATCGCACGCCACTGTTTTTGATGTATGAAATTCAAATGTGATGATATTTTATGTGATTATAGTAACAGTATTAAAACAGTCAAATGTTTTTTTTTTTAATTAATTTATCTACTTTGTATATCTTTATTTTGTACTGGATAATTTTTTTTTTATATTTCCTATTAACCGAGTTATGTCTATTACTTTGTCATGTTTAAGATTTTGCCATTTTTCCTCTACTTGTGATTCTTTGCATAGTTGTGGCTGGTGTATGAGCTGATGCTTGAGCATATCATGTGATCAATAGCTGAGACTAACAAACTGAGGGTGGGTAAACATGGCATCCATTACTTTGTTGAGATTTGGATTGTGTACAACTCGCTTGTGTAGTCATAGGGCTCTACGAATAAAATTTATCTCTACAAATATTTCCTACCAAATTATAATATATTATCCAAGATTAAATTTGTTTTATTTCACTACAGATAAACTCAAAGAAATTCTTATTAAACTAGGTACCTACTTACTTACTTTAAAGATTTCAATTTACTCATTTAAGTTTTTTTTTTTTTTGACCTTTGCCTTATTGGCCTCATTTAAGTTAATGACTATATTATTCTGAAATGAAAAACAGACGATTGATTGAGTTGCGTCGTATCCAATTTTTATTGAGACTTTTGACATTTCTGTATTCTAAAAATGTATTATCCAATACATTAGTTGCGTAACTACTGGCAACCGATTAAGTTCTAAGCAAGAGCTTCTTGCGTTGAGTTGGAATGTGAATTTGAGAATACCAGTCATTAGCTCAACATTCATTCAAAGAATTGAGAAGAGAATGAAAGAAAAAAAGTGAGCAGAAAATATAAAAAAAGGATGCAGGGCCCCTCTGGGAGTTGGAAGAGACAGTCTTAGGAATAATTTTTAATGGAATTAAATTACACAACTCTTGACTCTGATGTCGCCGGTTACAAAAAAAACAAAATTAATATTGCATGATTTATTTAACTGCTTAATTAGAAAACTCATCCAATACACGTACACAGTATTATGACATATGGAATCAGTCTGGGGAATGAGCACTGACTCTACTCTACTAGAATTTTTCTATTACAGAAAAGACGAGCAATTACAAAATTAAATCAAAGAGACTCTTGCAAAGAATCCTTCAAGACAATGGGAATACTTACCCAGCCTTGTGACTATATTTGGGAATGCCTGCAATTTGCTCGTAGCAACGTACACAATACCTCATTGAATGCCGATTGCCGAGCATAAAACTATTCAATAGGCCTAGGGACGAGACTGAATAAATAAATAAATACAAAGATCTTTTTCGTGGTTGTTAGGATCACTAAAATATTAAAAGTTGGACAGAAAATAAATATGACTAATCCTACGTTGAGGAGGAAAGCAGAATATGTCTTAAAATAGGTACTGATGCATATTTTAGGTTTACAATTTCCCTGAAGATTTTATTCGATCCTGAATTTCAAAAGCAAAATGTTTATAAGTAAATTATTGGGGTAAGGGTATCCACTGAATTCACTACACTAAATTTAGATTCATCATAACAATACATGATTAAAATTTAGATTCATCTAACTAATGGATCGAAATGAGGTGACTGCTAGTCCTGCAGTTTAGTCCAAGTCTTTTGTACTTTCAGCGTACTGTAGGTCGCGTGTTCGATTCCCGGTGCCGCACACCATTTCCACAACACAAGCTTTTCTCTCTGTGAAAGACGTCAAAAGTGTATTTGTGTTGACCCATTTTCTTAAAAAGAAACTGTAGTACCAATATTTTTAGATGCACTGAGACCTTAATTTTCTTGATGTATTCATACAAGCAATTGTTTTTTAAGTCAACCAGAGCTCTCCATGCCTATCAATGGAGAGCTCTTGTTGCCTCCCTATGCTCCTGAGTGAAGTTTTGATTTGATTAAGGCACTTAAGAGTGACCAAATGTTCACCTTTTTAACTAGACCCTTTTCTATTTACTACATAAAACATAAAGCCAAAACATTTTAGATTGAGCAGATACAGATTTCTTAAGTTTTACATAACTAGTAATCATGTAAAAAAATCATCTTTAATGCTATAAATATTGGTAACACTTCTATGTATTTAGCCCATAGAGTTGTTAGATTGTCTAGAATCTGTGTAAGAATAACATAAAAATCTCCTTCATTTTCAATTTTACGCAAAATACTTCATTTGATTTCATAGACTCATACAAGCATCAATTTCTCAACTCCACTGCATTTATTTAAAAGAATAACTTCAGACGGCTACAACTCTTCAATAGAAACTTGCATATGATAACAGCACTGACAGGAAAGTTATTTTCTCAATGAAAGCCAGGCAGACTCGCAGACTCCAATGTAAAAATATCATTTAATTTTTTTATTGCAAATTACAAACTTTGGCTTGGTACTTTGTACTGTTTTATTAATTCAATAAAAACACATTAAGTAAATTTATTAACACATTTTTATATAAGAGTTATTTTAACAATAAGAAAACTTGTGATTAGTTTCTGGAAACTGCCATTAGTGACTTGGCAAAAGGAATATTCTCCATCAAATCACAATGCTTCGTACTTATTAGTAGGATTTAAAGAATTTCAGCATGATTAATAAATCATAAAGGTGATGGTACACTTAGGTGTACAAACATAATACTTGTAATCTGAGCATTACAACTATTTTAGAATGACTTCAGTAAAGTTACAGTTAACGTATTTCTATTCCTTGCCGAACAGCACTTTATAGAAAGTGGACACGTCGGGAACAACACTGGAGTTACTGCTGGCGGGCAGAGCTGAACTGGATCTGTAAACAAAACACTCACACATCAGATTTCAACCCAAGACATATGAAAGATTCTTAGCGTGAAAACACGTAGAACGCCGATTCCGACCAGCAAGAATGTTACTACGCATTTGAATGGGGATACGCACAGCAAAAGCAGAAACCCACTTTCGGCATGCCCATATAAATGCATTAAAACCATAGGCAACATTCTTTACGCGGGTCGGAATCGGCTTTCTACGTGTTTTCACACTTATTAAAGAAAAAACCAAGAAAGGTTTGCAGAACATTCTTACTACTTTTGACAATTCTATTTTTGAGTTTCAATTGGCATAACTGCCACTTGCTTAATGGTTGGTGGGATTGACAAAATGTGCCTTGCAGCAGATGCATCTGTCGGAATTATATATCTTTTTTCTACAATACCGGCGAACTCATTCTATTGGGAATGTATTGCGCTGAAGTTAGGGGAATTATATCAATAAAATATTGAGTCAGGAAAAGTGTTTTTATATAAATTTGAAAATGCCACCTACCTAGATTTGGAAGAGGAGCTTCCTTTGGACGAGGATGTTTGGGGATTTCTGGGATTCACTAAGAAACAGTTCATGGGTTGCCCATCCAACTGTCGGTTGTGATAAACATCGACAGCCTTTTGTGCGTCTTCTAATCGACTGTAGATAACTTCGGCAGTTCCAGTACGTACGAGTCTAGAGTCTAATAATTCTCCTATATCACCAAATAATTCCTGTGGACAAAAACACAGCGGCACGCTGTAGCAATGATTCTGAATATTTATTAAATGAGAGAAGAATATGGGAATGTACATACGTGAATATCTGATGAAGTGACAGAACTTTGAAGGTTGCTAACTAGAATTCTATATCCGGAGGAAGATGGAGAAGGCAAGGGGGGAGATCTTGGTGGGCGGGTCATGGAGGGACGCTTCTTCAAGATGGAGACTGGCTGGGGACTCAAATCACGAACATATATGGGGGGAGCTCTGGACCTTTCCAGCCTGTGTCCTCTGCAAACATAACATTAATCATTCATGAAATACTCCAAACTCTTTAAACAACATTATTATAAAGATAAGTTGACGGCCGACAAGAATATAGAAAGATAGGAAATCAATCTTCACTTTCCTTTATAAACTTCTAATCTGTGGCTTGTAATTTTCATGGACAGTAAAATGGCACTGCCACAACCATCTGTGGAGGAAATTTGTGAGTAAACGTTCAACCCAACGGATCAATTATCCGTGGAGAATTGTTTGTCAAATCAGGGACAGGAAGCCACAAAAAGGTTATAAAAGTCTGCAGCAACGCCTGTTATCGAATTGCTGTACTTCATACATTTTAGAACTAAATTAATCTTAACTTCCATAACTGTTGTAATGCTTTGTAAATTTTATATTTCATTATAACTTGAGGATTTACATAAATAACGTGAGATTTGACTTATCTCAAACGCCTAAAACCTGATAAGTAAATTTTTACAGATAAATCAATATGGTGCAGCTATATTGACAGCATATTAATCTAATCTCAAATAAATATGGGATTCAAGTGGACCTCACTGGATGCCAAATTTGACCTGATGATTGACTCTCTCCAACAATATATTCTTCAAGATAAAGGCAAATTAATTACCTGTGACTGGACTGGACATTAGAGGTGGACCTCGATTCATCATTCTTGGCCACTACGGTTAGATTGAAGCCGGCTTGTCTATTGCTCAGCACAGTCTTGTCTCTCAGTGGCTTCTTGGGTGGTAGGTGGGAGGAGAAATCTGGGGGGGCTGGCAGATAGCGGGACAGGTCGTTGTTGATGGAGCGTACTATCTTCATGGGGGGTGGAATGTACTCTAAAATGTATACCCTCAATCTAAGCATCTAAAATGAGATCATAACAACTTAACGAGTACTCAAGTAAAAGGAAACATACCGTCCATCATGTCTACGTCCATATCATACTGGGATACATCCATGTCTACTCTGTGCGGAGGAGGGAGGGGACTAGGACGAACTTGCCTTGTTATATCAGTAAACCCTAAAACATTCAACAGAGATAGATTTGAGTTTCCTCTAAGCATATTACTACAATAATATGTTGACCATATTTAATAATACAGAAATTATCTAGTTAATATTGTAACAAGAGTTATATTTTATTACCTCTGTTTAATCTAGGTTTAGGATTGATATTTACTCCGAGATATCCCTGTAAATAAGTACAAACATGAAGTAAGCAAATTTGCAAACTAATGTTGGATTTCAAAATATAATTCCTATAGCAGAACTCGACACATCACACCTTTTTCATTTTTATTTTGTCTAATTTCTCCCTCGCATCCCTTTGCTTCGCTATCTCCGCCAGCTTCTCTCTTGCATCAGTTATTTTGGTTCTGTTTTTAAAAATAATTTTATTCCTAGCATCACCCACGATTCCCATATTTCCTTGATTGTTATTAAAACCTCCACGTTTGCTGTTTATGTTTGTATTGATTTTAACATTTGTTTGTTTAAATTGAGGTCTGGTGACTCCACCACGGAAGCTGTAACAAACATTTTTAATGAATATTACTGACAAGACTCCTACGATACTATAGATTTGGGTCATTTATTTATTAATTTACCCGCCGCGGCCTCTAAAAACAGGTGCTATCCGTTTTTTCTTGATAATATCTTCTAAACTTAAGTTATCAGACGCCATTGTTAGCTAAACTCAAAACTGACATCTGGAAATGATCATAGATAATAATACGTCAAAATGAGTTTTACGGACATAGACAAAAATCAATCAGCCAACAGCTTTTTCTACTGCACTCACCCTCCAAAAGTAATTTTTGTACCATATTAATCATACAAAATAATATTAACACACAATTATTCCAGAAACTATATACGTTTCAAATTTATTTTTGTTAAAAGCCGTCTTATGGGGCCGAAAAAGACCAACAATGGCAGCTAATTTGCTACTTGGCAGCATGGCAGTTAAGTAGTCTGTGATGGCAGTGTACTAATAAAATCAAGTAAGTACATTACTTCTATCACACTTCTATGTACGTCAAAACGGTTCTGTCTGCGTTATTTATTTTTGTTTTGAGGTTAAGTTTGGCAAAGATAATATAAATATACTGTAATAAAGTTTGGTTAAGTTTAGAAGTTGCTCGCGACCGGTGTATAAACCCAGTAAACCAGCCAAAATAAGTGCTCTCCCGACCATGTAATTCGTGATTTCTTCTTTTAAGTTTCCAAATGCGATATAAATTAACAAAATGACACGAAATAATATAAACGAAGAAAAAAATAAAACAGATAACGAATGGTATTCTGATCCCAAATTGCTGAATAAACCGATTAAAGATTTGAAGGTAAGATTTTACAACGTAACGATCGATACGTAACGATCAATCTACTATGATCTACTCTTATTTTGGAGTAGAAAAAAATAATCAATAAATGTTCTTCTAGGACAAACACAAGCTAGTTCCAGCATTTCTAGCCGTGAAGGGGTTGGTGAAACAGCATATAGATTCATTCAATTATTTCATAAATGTTGAAATAAAAAAAATAGTGCAAGCAAATGAAAAAGTCTTAAGCGATGCGGATCCACTGTTCTATGTGAAATATCTGAATGCCTATGTGGGCACTCCGGATGTGGAAGAAGGATTCAACATTGTAAAAGCCACCACACCACATGAGTGCAGACTAAGAGACATGACCTACTCCGCCCCAATTACGGTTGATATAGAATACACCAGGGGGAACCAAAGAGTCATTAGGAATAATCTCATCATTGGGAGGTAACCTCAGCTCATGACTTTTGTAAATTAACAAGTATTAGTTTGAAATTTTGTAAAGTTCTTTTTTTACCCATCACACCATCTCCCTTAAGCGGTAGGCAGAGAGGACAGACCTCCACTTTTTTCTATCCAAGCACACTTTTTCGCTTCTTCCACCTGTATCACCGAAGTGGGTGGTCATCTAGCAGCTATGACGGCGGCTTCGATCTTAGGTGCCGACCATCTTCCTCTTTCACAACGCAAGTTTTTAGTAGCTTCTCGTGAAAGAGTATTTATTTTGTGTTCACTTTGATAAGCACAGATTTATTTAAAAAAAAAATTACATTTCTCATCCAACATCTCAAATTTCTCTTGCTTCTAACCTGGCTTTCCTTAAGGACAGATATCTTATCCACATCATGCTTAATTGACAACATATTCTTACACCTTTCCTTTCAGCCTTTTAAAATCTTTTTGAAATCCTATTCCATCCACTCTCTCAACATGCCCAAACCATATGAACTTATTAACTTTCATACAACATTCCTTCCTAACTTTTGACTGATTCAAACAAATCTTATTCCATTTTTATGTCAATTTGTAGGATGCCTCTGATGCTGAGATCTTCTAATTGCGTTTTGACCAATAAATCCGACTATGAACTATCCAAATTGAATGAATGCCCTCACGATCCAGGCGGTTACTTCATTGTCCGAGGGCAGGAGAAAGTGATTCTGATATTAGAGCAGTTATCTAACAACCGAATGATTGTGGACGAATTCAAAGGTTCCATCCAATGTCAAGTGACCAGCTCGACCCACGAGAAGAAGTCCAGGACTAATGTTATTGTGAAGAATGGCAAATATGTTCTGAGGCACAATGTCTTATCTGATGTGAGTTCACCTCTGATCCAACTTGCCTAACATATTTCAATCTGTAGGTAAAATAATATGATATTTTATGTTGTTTACAGGATGTGCCCGTAGGTGTAATATTCAAGGCCATGGGGGTTTGCAGTGATCAAGAGATTATGCAGTTAGTCGGCACGGATGATATCTCTCTTAAGAAGATGGCTCCCTGCCTCATGGAATGTCATAACTTGAAAATATTCACTCAAAAGAAAGCTTTGGAATACCTTGGCTCCAAACTTAAAGTCAAAAGGTTTGACCACCATGATTTAAAATGAAAAAGCAAAAAGCTTACATAATTTCTCCTCTTGCTGTTGAAACAAACACTTTCTTAAATCAAATACAATTTGTGTCAATATCGTAGAAGAATTATTTCATTTTATATTAATTTTTAAGTAAATTATATTAAGTGCTTTAAGATTCAGGTCTTTTGATTATAAATCTCTAAACTATATATGAAAGTAACTCCATCACTATTTCAGATTTGTTTCGGCAGCTAGCAAAGCCAAGACCCCTGCGGACGATGCCAGGGATCTCTTAGCCACCACAATTTTGGCTCACATTCCAGTTGAAAACTACAATTTTTATGTGAAAGCTGTTTACCTATCCTTAATGGTGCGGAGAGTGATAGAAGCGGAAACTAACAAAGTGGCCATAGATGATCCAGATTATTACGGGAACAAGCGCTTGGAGTTAGCGGGATCCATGTTGGCCCTTATGTTTGAAGATCTGTTCAAGAGATTCAACTGGGAACTAAAGATGATTGCTGACAAAAATATCCCAAAGATTAAAGCGGCCCAGTTTGATATTGTAAAACACATGAGGCCGGATCTCATAGCCAATGGACTTTTTTCAGCCATTTCCAGTGTAAGTCCTTTAACAGATAAGCCCCGTATTCTTAATATAAATCTCTTTAACATTTTCACTGCTGACTATCACTTCAAAATATACATACCTATTTGTCATTTGGACAAAGGCACTGTTGTTAAACGCTGTGTTTTTTACTGAATCTTTAATTAAAGTATTCATATTCGTTAATGGCTGTTGTAATACTTGTTTTTATGCCTTGCTTTTTTTATAAATTACCCCTTTTTCAAAATGTTTCTGGCAGGGAAAGTGTTGACCAAGAAATGGCCTATCATTCAGATCCTTATGATTCATTTTTTCTCGTAGGGAAATTGGACCATCAAAAGATTCAAAATGGAACGCCACGGGGTGACCCAAGTGCTCAGCCGTCTGAGCTACATTTCAGCTCTTGGCATGATGACAAGGGTCAATTCACAATTTGAAAAGACTCGTAAAGTATCTGGCCCCAGGTCTCTGCAGCCCTCTCAATGGGGCATGCTGTGTCCTTCTGATACTCCCGAGGGAGAGGCCTGTGGGTTGGTGAAGAATCTGGCTCTCATGACACACATCACCACGGAGTGCAATCAACTCCCTATAACTCGTCTGGCTGGGAATGCGGGGGTGGAAGACATCAGGTTGTTGGGCGGAGAAGAGATTAACAACCCCAAAGTCTACCTGGTGTTTTTGAATGGTAAAATTCCCCTCCATCACCCATATTGCATATTATGACCCTTTATAACAGCAGATTGTTTATTCTATTTCTTTTTACAGGTACCATTTTAGGAGTCATAAAAAACTACAATCGTCTAATTAAAGTGTTTAGGATGTTCAGAAGAAGTGGACTGATCTCGGCATTTGTGTCAATATATCCTAATCACAATCAGAGGACTGTCTACATCTGTAGTGACGGTGGCAGGCTGTGCCGGCCATACATCATTGTGGAGAACGGGCTTCCACTGGTCAAACAGGATCACATAGATCAACTGGATAGAGGGATACGCAAGTTCCAAGATTTTCTAAATGATGGCCTGATTGAATATCTGGATGTGAACGAGGAGAATGACAGTTACATTGCGTGCAGGGAAAATGAGATTGATCCTGTGGCGACCACCCACTTGGAGATTGAACCTTTTACTCTGTTAGGAGTGTGTGCGGGCCTGGTGCCCTACCCTCACAATAACCAGAGTCCCAGGAACACCTACCAGTGCGCTATGGGGAAGCAGGCCATGGGTAAATACTTTTTATCAAGATACAATAGAATTAAGACAGGAAATTGTATTTGCTGTGGAAACTAATATTTCTGTGATTTATTTCCAGGTACAATTGGGTATAACCAGCGCAACCGCATTGACACACTGATGTACAACTTGGTTTACCCACAATGCCCCATGGTAAAGACCAGAACTATAGAATTGACTAACTTTGATAAGTTGCCAGCGGGACAAAATGCCACTGTGGCCGTGATGAGTTACAGCGGGTACGATATTGAGGACGCCCTCATACTGAACAAGGCTTCCATAGACAGAGGTTACGGTCGGTGTTTGGTGTATAAAAGTGTCAAGACAACAATGAAGAGATACGCCAATCAGACTTCAGACAGAATCCTAGGACCCTCCAGAGATGGAACCACTAACAAAGTTATCAAAGCTCACGATATATTGGACGCCGACGGGATCGCAGCTCCCGGGGAATCTGTTGAAAATAGACAAGTGATGATCAACAAACAGATGCCTGTGGTTACGTTGAACCCTGTAGTTGCCGGACAACCTCAACAAGTGGAATACAAAGATGTCCCTCTGTGTTACAAATGTCCCGTACCGTCTTACATAGAGAAGGTGATGGTGTCGTCCAACGCTGAAGAGGCGTTTCTCATCAAAGTTTTGTTGAGGCAAACGAGGCGTCCTGAAATTGGTGACAAGTTTAGTTCAAGACACGGACAGAAGGGGGTCACAGGACTGATCGTGGAGCAGGAAGATATGCCTTTCAATGATTTTGGAATTTGTCCCGATATGATTATGAACCCGCACGGGTTTCCATCTCGGATGACAGTGGGTAAAACCATTGAATTGATTGGTGGAAAAGCTGGTCTGTTGGAGGGAAAGTTTCACTATGGTAAGACTCTGGCATCAATTCTACTTCAAAATCATCATAGCCCTATTAGAGGTTAATTTTATTTGGCACATTTGCAGGCACAGCATTTGGTGGATCGAAGGTGTCGGACATATGTGACGAGCTCGAGAAGCATGGCTACAATTATCATGGGAAAGATATATTTTATTCTGGAATCACTGGAGAACCTCTGGAGGCCTACATCTACTCAGGACCTGTGAGTATTTTTATTTTATTAATTTTATAAAGTTATATAAAAATCTATTTATATAATATCTTATAAAAATTATAATGTACAAACAGTTTATTTATAAGTATGTTTTCTTAATATTAATCTTATTATAAATCTACATCACTCGCTCGCTTTTTTGCAGAATTGAAAACTCAGTTTGTGCTTAGCCTCTAGAATATTTCTTCTTCTTCTTTTTTTGACACCTAGTTAGGATGTTCGATGTGTCTCCCCACTAAGTCAGGTCTGTCTTGGGGCTCATACCTATGTAAGGTTTGCTAGAGATAATAAATAATGAATACTCTGTTTAAATGGAATATTCATCATTCAAGGTTGATGGTCCGTTCCATTACAGTGTTGGTTAAAAACAAATAACCTAATAACAAATCCAGCATGTAATGTCACTGTGATTTTAGGTATGTAAAGAGCCCTGCTATCCACTTCTTCTTCTTGATATAGGACTGAGTCCTGTTTTTTTTTCCGGATATTATTCCTGGGATGTGGCGTCCACTTTTGTTGTCCTATTGAAAACTAAGCATGGAGTTGTCCCTTTGGACATCATTATAATGTCAATAACCTCTATGTAGACAACAATAATCGAGAATGATATATTTCTTACAGGTTTATTACCAGAAGTTGAAGCACATGGTGCAGGATAAGATGCATGCCAGAGCCAGGGGACCTCGCGCCGTCCTCACAAGACAACCTACGGAGGGCAGAAGCAGGGAGGGAGGCCTGAGGCTGGGCGAGATGGAGAGAGACTGTCTTATAGGATATGGTGCAAGGTGAATTTTTCATTACTGACTTACTATGCAAGAATATGACATTTTAGCCATATTTAGTTCAAAGTGGTTGCTAGCCTATGTCCCGGTCACTGAATTTCAGTGGTCATCGTTTTGAAACGGAGATCTGACCATTTCATTTTTCACACAATAATCTCTGCTTATTGAGTAAACACTCAAAATGAGTCCAAATGAATTTAAAATGTATCTTGTGTTTGTCTAATTGTTCCAGTATGCTGTTGATAGAACGCCTCATGATATCATCAGATGCCTTCAGCACAGACATATGCAACGCATGTGGCCGCCTTGCTTATGATGGTTGGTGTCACGCCTG
Source organism: Mystacides longicornis (assembly GCA_963576905.1). Classification (NCBI taxonomy): domain Eukaryota; kingdom Metazoa; phylum Arthropoda; class Insecta; order Trichoptera; family Leptoceridae; genus Mystacides; species Mystacides longicornis. Next base: position 30,115,486 of record OY756433.1, on the reverse strand, counting down.
TGTCAGTTCAGCTTCAGTCAGCACTATAGAGATTCCGTACGCGTGCAAACTGCTCTTCCAAGAGTTGACAGCAATGAATATTGTGCCTAGGCTAACTCTTAAGAAATACTGTGAATAAATTATCGTTGAATGTTATAAACTGTCTTTTCTTTTTAAGAAAGTTTTTGCTTCTAAGGCAGGGGTACATCAATTGAAAGTCCTTAATACAGTTTCAAATTTTAATGAGCCTAATGCTGATTGGCATCTTTTAATAAATCAATACTACCTTTTATTAACCCATGGAAAAGACAGAAGTTCTTCCTCTGTACTCAAACTTGTACAATACCATTGAACACCATATCCAAGTCCCTCAGCTCCGTTTAAGAGGGTCTTCCTCGAGGAAAGGACGAAGAACAAACTTTTAAGTGCACTGTCATTTGGCATCCTTACAATGTATCTTCGTGCTTTCGCAGTTGTCGAGAAGAAGGAGGAGGTATAAATTAAACCAAAGTATACAATTAAATTGCTCATTTTTATTTCATTTACAGACTTATGTAATTTACATGAACTTGTTACTTCTATGTACACAACAAGAGGCATCCGTTTTATTTATCTAGAAATTTTCAAGTGGGTTATTCTGTGACTGAGATTCTACATTATTATTCTGTTGAAAATAAAGAAGATTTTGGAATAATTCTGAACTAACAAAATAACTGCAAGTAGTGTGCCTGGTTCGAGGCTGGCAGAAAGTTCTCCCTATGAGAGGAACTTGTGACCTCGTAACAATCAACAGAGCAACTCAAAAAGTTAATATTAAAATCATAGCCACGGTGAGAAAAATATATTATGGATTTGCTTTGTAAATATTAGCACCAAGGACATATACACCCTCAAGGAAAAGTGTTGAGTAGGGTTTCCATACGTCCGGATTTGACCAAAAATAAAAAGTATTTGTCCGGATGCTGGGGAGTTCTAAGTCATCCACAATTTAGACAATGAATTATAAAAAAAATCAATAAAACTCAATATTTAGATCAAAGTCCGGAATTTTGATATTTTTTTTTAATTAGTCAAATGATTAAAACTTTGGTGTATTGTCCGTATATTAAGCTATGACATTTTGTCTTTACTAGAAATATTTATCAGGTGGGCAGATAATGTAAATAAAAAACAATGTTCTACCTCCTCAACTCCAGATTTTTGTAGAAAAAAAGTTCTCGAAAAGAGGTTTATTTAACTCTCTTTAACTAAAAGCCTTTAATTTTGAGATTTTTTGAGACATTCTGAGTTAAATGTAGTAAAATAATACAAGTAAAAATAAAAAATGGCATTGGTCTGTGGCCTTCTAGGATAATTAGTTGTGGATTTCTGAAATGAACTGTTAGTTTGATACATTTGAACTTTACAGCTACATCTTAACATTAATATACTTAAGCAATACAAAAATATTATCATTTTCCATAGATTGATTATCTATCATATTTCAAAATATTGAATCTAGGGAGTGGTTAGTTAGCTTTCAGGTATTTTCTTTTTTAAGTGATTTCAGTAGATATATAACTAAAACCTATTAGAACAGCACAGTTATTTAAAGAAGAAAGACTTACCTAAACTTGATTGCAGAGACTACACTTTTTCTTAACTTTCAATTAAATATTTTATTTTCACAATGAAGAGCTTAATAACTTGGCAGTTTCAAAGTCACTCCCATTGGAGAAAAAGTGATCGAGAATAGACAGATGGTACGGACATGTAATGAGAATGACACAGGAAACATGATGAGGTCAATGGACTTAGAAGTAGGACCGGGATGACCGACCTCGGTAGCCTAGTTGTACTAGCGTGGACTTCAGATCCGAGGTCCCGGGTTCGATTCCCGGTCGGGTCAGAGTTTTCTAAGTGTTTTTTCACTGGACCGGTTGACTGGAAAAAATTGCCTCAGGCAATAAGTTCCGCCGGCTATACTGACACCTTTGTATAGAAAAGTGTTATATTATTATTATGACTAAATGGATGTACAAAATAGCAGGAGATTTAAGAGAGGCATAACTTCATGGGGAGGATTAGGAGAGCTGACTCCATATAAATGGAAAAGAGGTTAGGGCGAAGGAGAACAAAGTGCTTAATAACTTGAATTGACAACACATCCCAGCTATGAGCCACTTAATTTATAAAAAGAGGTGTTCAGGTGAAAGTTACGAAAAAGGCAGGACTCTGAATTTGCGAGACAGTGAAACAAATATAATTAGATAGGATCTTGAAACTATGGATTAAAAGGAGTTTCAATTCGACTATTAAAACTAAATGACTGAAATATTTAGACACCATACTATCATAAAAATAAAGAATAGATGTTTATAATAAAAAATATTGGTCCAGGTTGATAAGATTCTGTAAGAATTACTTGGACAAAGGGACTTGATACTCAATTCATTTTCTTGGTACTACGCAGAACCCTATTTTACTGGTAAATTTTCAAAGAGATCTTTACTTATTAAAAAGAGTTATTTATTGGTTTAACTTTGATAAAAAAAAGGCAAAGTAAATATACATAACGGACCCGTGTGGCTGATTCTTATTATGAGATCTTTGCGACTATTGTTTGAGAGATTGTCATCGAATATTAAAAATAATAATTAGAGAAATGCAAGCATATTTAAATATCACGTGAGAATATTTACTTAGTACAAGAAGAAAGAATTATTTTAGAAATAATTGTATTAAGTACAACAAACATTTGTATAGTCTGTGCACCAAAGATAATTTCACCGTAAATCTTATTCAAAATTTTCTTCTAAGAAAGATTCTAGACCACTAAATGGACTCTAAGAACGGAGAATCCTCCCTCCTGCACATAACATAAAAGCACCTTAGGGGCCTCTGATGTCTTCGCAGACGGCGCAATATAACAAAGGTAGATACTTATAATATGAACACCCAGGTTCAGGTTATCAGTCGGACGAATTGATTATTTTCACTACGAAAAATCCAACTATAGTTGCGGCCGCTATCCCAATGCCGGCCTTCAGCCACGTGGTGTGCTCTCCAGGAATGAAACCAAATTGTTTTAAATGCCTGAAAGATTAATAAATTGTATTAAGTTAGGTATCTTAGAAAACTGCTAGTATTATGTTAACAAAAAGCAACATGCACTGTGCACGCATTATTGTACATTACATTTCGAGTTCATTCTATGAAACCTTGTATGTGTTTTTATGTAAATTTTACATTTAACACTAAAATTTGCACATATGAGGTTGTATAAATGAACAGCAAAAATATTAGATCATTGTTGTTCACAAAATATTTTAAAGTAGGCAAAATTAGCCGTATGTTTCACTCAATTACATTACCGGTAATCTTCGAAAAACAGTTCATGTTTGAATATTAAATTTGTGATAGAACGATACAAGATTCTATGATTTTTATTTTGAAATGGACTATCACTAAGCCCAAAACATCAAAGATCTAGCACCAATATAATCGATCTACATCATTCTAAGTCGGTCTCGTTTCTGGGCACCCATTCTTTCAGATTTATAGATCCTTTTCTTCATCCATCTGGATGCCCAAACCACCTCTGTTTATTCTCTATGCTAACATTCATTTCACATTCCTTTCTAATATCATCATTCCTTACTTTATCAACCAGTATTTTTCCGCACAACATTTACATCGATTTTCATATTTTTCACTCATTTCCAAGTTTCACTCCCATAATATATCATAGATGGTATCAGGATTACATTGTAAGTTTGTGTATAAGTCTAATTTTACGTATAACAAAATCAGCACATTACTAGTATTTTGTGTACAACAATGATGTGGCAATTAATTATCTATTCTAAAGTCGTTGTTAATTTCATTGGTGAGTTGTAAAAATTCACCAACTTACTCTAGATAGAAACAAAATACATTTGTTAAATATAGTAGAGAAGTTTTCAGTAGATTTAAAACAACAGTACGTGAGACGCAACATGCGGTGAATATTTCAGAGACTAAGAGCAAACAGAAAAACATCTCTATAACTTAAGAAGCAGATCCTAAACAATTAAACCTACAAGTGTTGCAAAGAATTAGTATTAAAAAAAACATTCTAATATTCTTCAATAAATAAACCAAAACTTTTATGTACATACAAATCACTATAGCTGACAGAACATACCTATTGGTTGAAATACTTTTTATTAAACGAATCTGTGATCACTCAAAAGTGAATACAAATACACTCTTTGAATCTTTCACAGTAAGCTACTTTGCTTGTGTCGTGAAAGAGGAGGATGGTCAGCACCTGAGATGGAACCCACAACCTTCAGTACGAAAGAAGGCGTTGTACCCTCCAGGCTACCAACCACCTCTACTTTATCTGGACAACCTATCCAATTCAATCTAAAACAGGCAGAGATTTCAAGTGAAAAAGACAAAAAAATTTAAACGCTACAATTTATTTTTCTTGGATTCGTTAAAAAATTGCAGTAGGTAGAGGATTTTTATTGCCATCTTGTTTACTTCAAAACTAAAATTGGTGCAAATAGAACTGCCATTTGTTTCGTGAGCGTTTTAGTGCAATCTAATCAAAATTTAGGTAAAATATGTGTTTTTCTAACAAATTACCAAACAGTAAACACAAAAAATGAAGCACTTTACCACATTACACTACATTAGATACGACTGGTCAAATCACAATCTAGAGAAATTCAAAGGAACAAACTTACAAATAAAGAAATTGTAAACTTGACTTTAATTTTACACATTGTAAAGCACAGTTCACTCTCAGTTGAGTAGCAAGTAATTTAGTTGTTTAATAATTCACTATTGAAAAATCATTCACACTATATTCATGTGCAGTTCATTAGCGAGGGTTTTTAAGATGAACAATCCTTAACACCATGTATTGCATGCTTTCTATCGATAAACTAGCATTCTGTACATTTAATTGAAATATGTCAGTGACGGTAGTGCGTTACTCGCAAAAAAAAAATAGAACCAAATGGATCGACTTGACTAAACTGCTGACGAATCTATTAAATTTTGGGTGTTTAGACAAGTTTAATAATTATATTACTACTCACTATTCAACTAAAATATTAAAGTAATATGAACTAGGCTTTACGTACAGTTAAAATTAAAACTTTCAAAGAGAAAATTTTAATAAAAAAACACCTCAGTCGCATAAAAATCTAAATTTTTGTAACAAAAATATCTCTTGTGTCGCTTGTTACAAAAACTGTAATAAGTTTGCAAAGAGTTGTGTCAAATTGTAATTTCATATTTCTTTTTTCTTCTATGGCAATTTTTTGAAAGGATTTGACCAATAGTTCAAATATAAAATTTAAAAAAAAAATGTGGTTTGTTGTTGTGAGCAGCCAAATATAAAAACAATGCAGGCTAATGTAAGTAAAGTATTGAAGTAGTGGCGGGTAACCTGGTATAATATTGGAACCAATCGGAGTTGATTGGTCGGACATACAACATGTGAATCAGACGACGGAGGGGACTGGAACACAAACAGAAACATACCATCAAACATCATATCCGTCTAATTGTAAAGAACAACCCGTAGTTTATTTTATCTACAAGATATTTTTTTTCAAATAACTTGAATTTACCCAAAATTATTAATTTTTTTGATTCCCTTTTCAAGATCGACAAATCCTTAGTTACAAAAATTGATAAATTGGTAACATGTCTTTTGTTTAATATCTCTACGTACAATATGGTCAAGTTTATCCATTAAATGCTTCAGTGGTGCTAAATAAAATAACTGTACCAGGGGATATGGTTTAAGAGACTCCGCATCAACAAAGGGAGACCAAAAATGGGAGACCGTTCTTAGTTAAGTTAGTCTGAAGTCTTGCTGGTCCGCATGATTCCGGACAGCTCCAACAATGGACGAAAAGAGATATGAGAAATATTTTCTGTAAGTACTTGGAGAGTTTTTGCAAAGATTAAAAAAAAGCTTCTGAAAATTTGCTCTCAAATTGGTTTCTGAGAGATAACCTGATCAGTGACATAAATCAAGATGATTTCTATACCAATTTCACTTTTGCAATAATTGCTGTTGAAAATCAGTTATTGGTAGTTAAAATAAAAAACAATACACCATGGATTTAGAAGAAATAACCATAATATACCTTAAATTAGGGCCGATCTTTCAATTGGCCAATAAACAACCCAATAGTTAACTGACAATTAACTTTAAAGGATCCACTAACTCAAAACGGGTCTTTCATTTCAAATTAATCCATCCAATAATTAACAGACCATTAACTCGTTTTTTTATTTGCTACTGGCAATACTCCTTCATTGCTAACTTCACTTTATACGCATGTGGGAAAGAGATGCCTCACAAACACCGTTTGTTAGAAAGAGATGAGAGTCAAGGTCTTATGTGCTTGTTTGTACTGCAACTGTCAAGTCAAAATAATGTTTTTGTTTATATATCTGTTAATTAAATATTTTAAAAAGGGAATCCAAATACATATATAAAATAATTCACCCATATTTACTTAATATAATAAAAATCATCAACAATTCCGAAAAACGGTATCAAAACAGACAAAATTGACAAAATTACACCACCATTTTGACAGTTCTTAATTGTCCCATTAGTGCGCTATTGGGAGGTGGAACGGCCTGCTAACTTTAATCGTTCATTAAGGGGTTTAATACCCTAATAGCCGCTATTTGACAGTTTAAAGATCCGTTTTTTTCTCTAACGGGACATTAGTGAGTTAATTCTCCATTAAAATTTATTTGGCTGTTTAATGGTCGATTGAAAGATCGGCCCTTACTCTCCATCTTTTTTATAGAAACCTTAAAACATATTTAGTTAGCGACCGCGTTAGCGCATATATACAGATGCCCGTTTATTTTGTGTGGAATGTATTTATTTACTACTTATGGATCTGATGATATTGCGATGAATTATTTGATGATATGTTCTCATGTGCATATACATACATACTAACATAATATGAACAAACAGACACTATGGGTGTCACTCGCAATAAAGCTACTCACTAAGTATACACTGAAGAATTATATTTAAGGCAAGGCGCTATTTTCTCTGCCTCTTTTTAAAGAAACTACAATACTAGGTATCATGGGATTGGTTCTCTTGTAACTTTTCTCATCAAAATCTAAACAATATAAGCTGGCAAAACTTAAATGTTACAATCAGTTTCTTAATGCTTGAAGCTTTCTCTACCAGTCAACTGGTCCCGTAAAATCCGAGACAGGATCCCAATCCCGAGTAGAAATTTCAAGTGAAAAAAAAAAACAAAAAATATAGATTATTAAAAGCGGCCGTAAGGCAGTTTCTAACCCAGAAAGATTTACAAACAATAATTTGACCCAGCTAAAATCAAACCCAGGAGCAAGTCCTGGACATGAAGGCTAGCACTGCTGGGTTCAAATCTGTGTTTTGAGTCCGTCAAATTGTGAAAGAGGCAGAGAAAAAAAGAGACATAATATTGTATGACTAATACAAGAACAGCAAGGAAAAAATAAGAAGCATCTACAACAGGATATGTATATGCAAGAGCTCATAATGTATATGCACATGTTTCACTACGGCTATGACCTGTGACCTGCAATGCACTACTGACCTGTGTTTGTAGAACAATATCCAAGCAGCTTGGAAACGGCTAACAGAACACACAACACCATCAATACACTTCATTACTATTATTATTCGATGGGTTTTAAAAACTAAAAACTTTGCTGTTTCATTTTTTCCATTAAAAATTGTATCATTATTTATTATTTGAAGACTACGCGGGAAAAACAAGGAATGTCGCAATTTTTCAAAAATTTAACTAATGATGCCATCTGGTGGTCGTTCGGCAATACTTTAAAAATAATCATTCATTTGCAGTAAAAACACGCGTAGTCAATCTCAGTTCGCATTTTTAATTTGAATAGACTAATAAACATATTGAATTACAAAGTTTAAAAATCGATTTTCTCATAAAAACTTCTAACTGACATTCCTTGTCTTTCCATTGTTCAAGTGTCGAGACAACACAATTACATTATAAAGAAAAAAATTAAACAAAGTTTTTAGTTTTAAAAAACCTACGATGGTAATATATTGCTAAGTTGAATAATTTTACCCACAGCTAATTTTATCTGTTATAAATGATTTGTACATTTGCATTATAACAACACAAAATTATGTGTACCATTGTTTTTCATTTATTTGATTTCAAAATGTATATAAACTGCTGTGTTACTACAAATTTGTTTCATGAACAAATACATGTATCTATTCATAAAAATGTTATGAGTCAACATACATGTTATATGGATCAAAGATATAATAATATGGTTGTACTCTATTTCAGTTAACCCACTCCCGCACACCGTACACCATTTCAAACAATGACAAGACTGCACCAACCATTAGCACAATGTGGGGGACGCGGGGTCTAGACATTCTAAGACAGTGGACAGGATGTCATGATGAAAACAACTCCACTAGCACACCACACAAACTGCAAGAATACTCACGGGAAAGCGGCCATGGTGCCCAGTTTAATGTAAATATCCTTCTTTTTGTCCTTGTTATTGAAATATTGTGGCGGCAGGACTTTGTATTTGGTGCAGAAATCTTCGGGCTGTAGCAGGTACTCCTGCCGGACCGGGTCCAAGTCGGACTTTGTTCCCACAACTAACACCGGGATTTTACTTTCAGCAAAATATTTCTAAAAATAAGAAAAACACTACTACTTCAGTACAATTATTACTTCAGTACAACTCTTTCACAGCAAGCTACATAAAGCTTGTGTCATGAAAGAGGAAGATGGTCGGCACCTGGGATTGAACCCACAATCTCGACACAAAACAGTATGAAAAGCGGCATCGTAACCGCTAAGCTACCAACCATTTCCATTATATTACAACTGGCAGCAAAACCTGTCAGATGACAGGCAGTTACACAATTTCAGTCCAGTCCCAATTTCACTTTACCACATTGGGGAGTGCAAACAATTTGACATTTCTTCCCATAGCAACAATTGTATAGGGATATAGACTGCGCCATCCTATTTGGTTTGTGGGCATGGAGCAGCGATCTATATAGAAGCATTATATCTAAGGTATAGTTCCAACATTAACCAAAGCAAGCCAATATTTCCCGCGGACATCTGTTGATTGATTGTCCTAACCGTCGAATTATTGATGAAAATTTTTTTTTAATTAAAATGAATCTGTGCTCACTCAAAGTGAACACAAATACACTCTTTCACAATAAGCTGCTTAAAGCTTGTGTCGTGAAAGAGGAAGATGGTCGACACCTGGGATCTAACCTACGACCTCCATACGAAACAGTATGAAAGTCAGGTCATCAACCATTTAAATCAATTAAAAGTAGGATAAATATTATCTGTAGTCAGTTTTTTTCAATTTATGTAAAACAATTTTATTGAAAGAGGTTAGATTGTTTCATCGAAAATATCGAGTTACGGACGGACTCCATAAATAATATATAATATAGTTAAGCTTAGAGACCGGATTACTAAGGTATATCAACTCAAAGTAGTATTGTAAATATCTCGGAGGACAATGCAGACTTACAATAAATATCCTGGCTATGTATTCAAACGACTTGGGGTGTGTGGTGTCGTATATAAGGCAGGCCACATCGCAGTTGACTTGGCTGGGCTGCAGCGGGTCAGACACGCGGCTCACCTCTATGTCCCTCATCACCATGTACTTCTCCTGGGCGTACACTTGCACCACGTTGATGCACTGGTGTATGCTGTCACTGTCCGTATCTAGAGGACTCCTCGATTTCTGGAATCATTTCATCAAACATATAAAAGAGAAATTGAATCATGATGAACTAACTTAAAAACTCCGCAACCAAATCCAATAAGAGTAGAACAATTCAGTTTTTCAGAATTTCTATTATTTTAAGGCCTAAGACTTTTGTGGACAATCTTCTCGCTCCCACCTCTACAGCATTACGCTTGTAGTAAAGCCATTTTGAACTGTTTTCATCCACTAGTTCCTTGTATTTGTTCAGTTTGGAAGTCTTTTGGGACATTTATGTCCCAAAGTACAGTTAACTCCACATAAATAACTCTTTTAAATAAATGATAGAAAACATAATTCTTGTTTAAAATTGATTATCTCAAAACGAACCTTAGATCCCGCACCAATAAAACTCCTGCAGAAGGTCGTCTTCCCTGAATTCTTTGGTCCAATAACGTGACATTGATAAACATTACGACTTGATTGTTTCTTGGCTAAATCCAACTTCTTTTCCCGTGTGACTACAACAAAACAAACGCATCGATATAAACCTAAGAATCTTTTTTTATTTATTTTATTTTTTTATTTATTTATTTCAATTCACGGCGTTAGCCATTTACATGTAATAATACAATATTTTATAAAACATAAAATAACAACAAAGATTTGACAGACAGATGGAAGTGTAAAATAATTGTCAGGAATGTAGAATCGCATCGCCAGATGAGGATTCCGGCCGAAACGGTTCTACATCCATCGTCATTTAAATAAAATTTAAAATAAATAACAAAGACAAGGACTCATCAAAGTTAAACAATCAAATTCTAAAAATTCGCACAAAAATAAATAAATTAAATAATCATGAGTCAGGAATAAAAAAACAATAAACGTCAGTGATAAATAGAAAATTATATATAATTAGTCAGTTATATTAATAATAAATCGGGTGATACGAGAAATAATATGAGAATGAGTTAAATTAGGGAAAAGAATATGAAAAAAGTAAGTGTGTCTAGATATAAGCAGGTCAAGTAATCGTGCATTATAGTGCAATAATGATAATGAGCCAGTTAGCAAAAAACATGGTAAGTCAATCAATACATATGTAAGTGAGTTAGCGAGTTGCCCATTGTCAAGTTTACATTGAATGGAAAAAGTTTACGATGTCAGATTTATATTTGTGGAAACTGTCGGCAACAATATCCGCACACCCATCCACCAAATTACCAAGTCTGTGTAATCGGACCATAGGAGAGTGAAACGTGTAGTTATTTCTAGTTTTTTGCTCCAGAAAAAGGCATGTCTGTCTAGTGGATCTAGCGGGAATGCGGAAATGGATAAGTTCAAGCAGTTCTGGGGAGTCTATTGCACCGTTAATTAGCCTATGCAGGAAACTGAGATCGAAAATGTCTCTGCGGCTTCGTAGACTGAGCAGTCTCAGTTCGTTCATTAGGGCCGAGTAGTCAATGTTTTCCAAGAGGATGCCTTTTCTATAATTGACCATTCTCAAAAACTTCCTCTGCACCCTTTCCAAACCATTAGTGTGAATGGCATAGTTTGGGGACCACACAGTAGAATTGTACTCTAACAGAGGTCTAACCAGGGATACAAACAAGAGTCTGTAAGACTGAATCAATCCCAAGTCAGCCGTAAGTCGGAATACGAAGCCCAGAACTCTCATCGCTTTTCCAACAGTTTCCTCAATATGGGTATTAAAAGTCAGATTCTCAGAGAATATAACACCGAGGTCTTTAAGTTTAGTAACACTTTCGAGCACGACGTTGTCAATGGAGTAATTGAAATTGAGAATTGATCTTGTTTTATGAAATCGGATCACTTGACACTTGGAAACGTTTAGGTAAAGTTTGTTTTCGATGCACCAGTTATTAAGACTGTTTAAATTCTCCTGGATAGTGGTGCAGTCCTCTGTATTGTACACAGCCTTAAACAATTTCAAGTCGTCCGCGAAGAGTAAGACCTCTATGTCTCTGAAAATCGTGACTATGTCATTTACAAACAAGTTAAATAATATTGGTCCCAAGTGCGATCCTTGTGGAACGCCACTATATGCATTAAAAGGGTCGGAAGTGCAGTCCCCAATCCTCACTGTCAGCGTTCTTTCCCTGAGGTAGCTTTCCAACCATTGGTGGAAAGTTCCGTCGACTCCATAAGCACGTAGTTTTAATAGTAGCCTGTCATGTGACACCTTGTCAAATGCTTTGGAAAAGTCTGTGTATATGGAGTCGACTTGACCTCGTTTTGACAGGGTATTCATTATGTAATGTTGATAAACAAGTAAGTTAGTGAGCGTGGACTTTTTTTTGACAAAACCGTGTTGTTGGTTGGAAATTATTTTACTAATACAAGGGCTTATTTTCTTAACTATGATTGATTCAAAAAGTTTGGGAACTGCAGACAGTATGCATATAGGTCTGTAATTTGGAGTAATAAATCCAGTTTTCCAAATTTTTGGGAAGATCCCAGATGACAACGACCGGTTAAAAATGATTTTAAGGTGTCTTGAGAAAATGTCGATGCAGTTTTTTATAAATATATTTGGTACACCGTCTGGACCAGCGGACTTGGATATATCCAAAGCAAGGATCGCACTTTTGACGTCGTCATCGGAAATTTCAATGTTGGGCAAGTCGATAACCACCTCTGAGGAAAAATCGGAGTCGGCATGTGCTGATGGGGGATCATAAACACTGCATTGGGGATCATAAACACTTTTGTTTCGATTGACGTTAAGATATTAATAAGTCACATAAAATCACCTTGAATAGCAGCCGCTTGCGATTCATTCTCGTGAACGTTAAATCCTAAATAGGCCAGGTACTCTAATGTTTTTGGAAGCTCTGTCAATGTCATGAGGGCCCATCGGCACAGCCAGCCCTGCAGAGTCAGGTGGCCGCGCTCGTTGGTAGGCACAGTCTGTCTCAGATGATGCCACGGCACTTGGGGACAACACGAGAATACGCTACGTAATTCAGAAGTATTGAGAGCGCCATCTTTGTCCCGGTCGTGACGCTCAAATAGCTGTGTTAAAAATTGTTGGCCGCGGTGAGATAGTTCAGTTGAACACCCTGATGGTATCTTTATTCTGAAATTATACAATATTACATTATGAGTCGCAGATTTTCATTCTGAAAGTAATGGGTTCGATACCCGGTGTCGACACTCTTTGATAACAATGTAAGCTTTGCTTTCGTGAAAGATGTCAAATGTGTATTTGTGTTCACTTTGGGTGAGCCCAGAATCATTAAAAAATGTTATTGAACTATTTCAAAACTGAAAAAATAGAAGTGAAATCCAGGTGTTTCAATGGTTTTGTGTATCTATTGTAAACTAATAAATATTGTAATTGTTACGGGAAATATACATTTTAGTTAAAACGTGAGCATGTACGCTTACACAGGATAGAGATATTCCGTGGACATTTGAAGACTTTCATTGTAGCCAAACTTCCTGAGCACCGTCCAGGTCGTCTCGTTCCGGCCCCTCTGGATGAAGAGGCAGTGCAGGAAGAGGAAACCCTTCAGCGTCACACAGTCCCTCTCAATGCCCTCCGGAATATTCTGAGATAACACAGCCTTCAGCTCATCTAGCACCTGCGTGAAACCACAGAACCTTGTAAAACCACATGCAATAGATCAGGGAAAAATGAAAATAAGATCTGTTATTCAATAAAATCAAACTTAAACAACGAAGTTGTGAAATATTGCACAATTTAATAGATGCTTATGTCCAATCCAAATCCAAACTCCCTTTAGACCCCACTTAGGGGCATAGGGAGGCAACAAGAGCTCTCCATTGCGCTCGATCTTGCGCAACGGTGATGACCTCCTCCCACACCATGTCCATGTCCCTCAGCTCTGCTTCGAAGGAGAGGAACACAGTGTGAGAGGGTCTTCCTCGTCTTCGGGACCCTGATGGGAGGAAGAACAGCGCTCTCCTCGGCCAACTGTCATTCGGCATCCTTAACACATGTCCCAGCCAAGTCCATCTCCTCCCCACAATGGTGGAGGTGATGGGCCCACGCTGGGTGCGCCGGCGTATAGCGTCGTTCGTGATGCGGTGGTACCATCTTACGCCCAGAATTCTCCTTAGGCACTTCATCTCAAAGGCTGAGACTTTTTGTGCCTGGGCCTTGGTCAGGTGCCAGGACTCACACCCATAAAGGAGAATGGGCAACACACACGCATCAAACAGTTTACATTTCGTCTCGACGCTAAACGCCAACGCTTTCCATATCTTGGTCATGTTGTTGAAGGCGCCACTTGCCATACCGATACGAATCGGGAGCTCAGCCCCGAGGTCACCAGCGGTGGTAATGGTTGCTCCCAGGTACTTAAATTTATCCACCCGGGAGACCTGGTGACCATCGATGGTTATCGGTTGCTGTTTATCGGGGCAGGCATTATTCGCCATGAGCTCCGTCTTACTGGCATTGACTCGAAGGCCGAGGCGTGCTGTTTCGTTGCAGAGTCTTAATTTTTGTTGCCTTTTCTGACCGCTGGAGTTTAAGGGGGGGGTGTGAGGTGGTCAACCCCACGACCCCGATCTGATTTTTCGATTACCTGCCTCTTACAGGATGCTCGAAAAAACCAGCAAAAAGAACAGAGGTGCTATTCTAAGCCGACAGCCCCACGGCAAATGCTTATGTAATTTTTTTTTTTTTTAAATGAATCTATGCTCACTCAAAGTGAACACAAATACACTCTTTGACTCTTTCACAGTAAGCTACTTACAGCTTGTGTTGTGAAAGAGGAAGATTGTCGGCACCTGGGATCGAACCCACGACAATTTGTTAGGAATGTTTTTACAACCTCCAAAGAAAATTGTTGGAGGTTCAGAGCATTTTGAGCAGAAGTCATGCCTAATTAAGATGTAGCATTGCATCGCACTCAGTGAAAAGGCATATTATGCTGTTATTATTATTTATTGATGGGCTTGCTGCCCCCTGGACGACTGCTGTCACTGCGTCCCATATTATATTATGCTGAGTGCAATTCTTTTTATTAAAGTAAAATTAAATAAAATGTGTGAATATGTATTTCTATTCCTATCTAGAGAATATTTTCATTGTTGACTGCCGAATGGATGGATGAAAGTTTGATTCGAATCCATATTAATCTGTTATCACAATTTTAAAATGGAATGTGCTCAGTTCTATGATTCAGAAAAGGAAGTTATTTCAAAAGTAAAATATGTACATAAGCGTGCTTATGTAGGTGCACAATGGTGCAGTTAAAATCCGCGGCTCGAAGTTGAATGCGTCATTAATTTGGGCAATGCAAGAGTAAATGTCCCGTATTGGTTCTTAGAAGTTATGGTAACCTTATGGCCAAGGAATACGAAAAATAATGCTAACAAAAATGACAGTGTTAAAAATTGTGGTATGAGACATAACGAAGACGCAAATAATACCTGAGGTTGTAGTGGAGTGTCAAAGCATCTCCTCTGAAAGTGATTCAACTCATAATCATTCAGTAATCCATCTCCGTCAATATCACACACTTTAAATATGCGAGTGAGGGCGCGCTTGCAGTTCTCCGTCAGCTGAAAAGTTAATCACACGCAATATCAACACTGTCAACTAGGAATTATATCAAACAGTACAAACAAAATAACCAAAACTAACATCTTGCTGTTCCATAACGTAGAGTGGAGCAGTAGGGTGCAAGACGGCTTTCTGAGCATAGTAAAAAGTTTCAGAGATGTTGTGAAGGGTCTTTGCCGAGCATTCTATACAACTGTCTATTTCGGGAAAGTCTTCCGCTATCTCCAAAACACTCTGAAACAGAAAAATAGAATCAAAACACCGCAGTGTAAAATTAATATTCTTATTGGGGGCATTCAAATGTTAGGTAACGCAATTTTTTGAGATTTTATCCCTCCCTCCGTGTAACGCGCTGTAACATTTTTTGTACCCCCTCTCACCTTCCCAAAAATTACGTTATGCAATACTTGAATTCCCTTTTTAGATATTTGTATCAACTGACGTGTATTGTAGAGAAATCTACGAGATCCATTTTGTTTCCAACCAGCACAACGGGCTTACGCTGGTCAGGGGGCAGAGCTTCCCTCAGCAGGGGCAGCCAGTACTCGCTAACACGAGTCAAGGTCTCCTCTGCACTGACGGAGTACACAATGCACACCACACTGCACTTGTTTAGTTCATCTTTTAGGTGCTCCACACTTTGTTCACATGCTGAAATCAAATTGGGCTATTTTATACACTTTTTTTATACTAAGATGCAGTGACAAAGCGTCCGTGCAAGTGAATTCCTCATAGCTTTACAAAATTATCAGAAAATGTTTTTTTATTTTTTCACTAAAGATATGCTTATTGTGTTTGTAATTGATGTACTGATTAACTTTTTTCACCATAACTTATTTACCATAAAAAATTCTCAGTCTTTGCCACTGCTAAAATGTTGAATATTTTGACAAAGACCAGTGTTTGAATCATGTAAATTTAACATCAAATGCAGTTAGATACGAAAAAGTGCAAATCTTTCATTTCAAGAACTTTCTCCTGATAAATGCAAACACAACAAAAAAAGAATTAGAGAAATTGGTCCAGCCATTCAACCAAGGGCGCTCAATTTTTATATATAGAGATTTGCCATTGCATGCATTTATTGTTTCGGGCAGGCAGGTGGACCAACAACAGTTAGATTGTACACAAGTCACGGGAACACACACCATTGTATTCACATCACACGGCGTGGGAAAGTTCACACATGTACCTGCAAGCTTCTAGACACGTATACCATCATATCTTTTACACTTTTACATAGCATTACTAACTTAAGATTAATACCTGCATTTGTAATATTTTAATTTTTTACCCATCACGCTGTGTTCCTTAAGGGCTAAGTGGAGAGAATAAACCCCACTCATTCCTATCCAAACACACATCTTTCAATTCTACCATCCATATTACGTTTCTTATACAACATCTCTTATTTCTATTGCTTCTGACCTAGCCTTCTGTGAGGACGGAATCAATGTACCTATTTATCCACGTCATTCTCAGTCGACCACCCCTTCTTATGCTATTCTTTTTAGCCTTATAAATTCTTTTTGTAATTCTATTTGCATCCATCAAACCATCTCAACTTTCGCCTTTGTAACAACACCAACTTCCAAACCACATTCCTTCCTAATATTCTCATTCCTTTCTATATCCCACAGAGTCTTTCCACACATTCTTCGTAGAGCTCTACTATGTTCTGTTACTCACATGAATAGTCCACAATGTTGGTGGGCACTTGCTCTGGAGTCACATCCGCTGGAATGGTAATTTCTTCAGCCCGAGGAGGAACGTCCTCCGCAAACTCTTCACTCACTAAGGACAGTATAAGGGAGGTCTTACCCACCCCAGGATCACCCACCAACAGGATGCGGACTTGGCGTCTTGTATTAGCAGAACCGGTTACCATTTTGATTCTTGGAATCTGAATAGATATTTTAAAAATTAATTTTCTTTTAATTCTAACATTTTTGTTTATTATTCGTAGCACTTTATAACTACTATTCTTAATAGATTGTATTTTAAAACTCAGAAAATCACCTTATCATTTTTGTAGCTTAATAATAAAACAAGATTCACAAATCACTCTTTGAGGGTGGAATGCCTAATTAATAATAAAAAAATAAAACAAGATGGTTGTCTTTATGAGGACAATATTTGGATACTCGAGTGCATCTTTCCTAGTTTTTTAATCACCGAAATAAAAGTAATGAATTTAAATAAACCTATACATAGCTGACCTGATATTTTTGGCTATGTAAATAGAACAGTGTGTGTGAGTGCATTACAAAAATAGAATAGATTGCGAGTTCGTATCCTTGTTGAATATTATCTTGATATTATTATTGAAAAGACGTTAGAGTCGAATCAAAATAATAATTAAGAGTCCTCGATTCTATTTGTAAAATAAAAACAACCCCCTCACTTCAAAATTGCCCTTGAAACCATATCAATACATCTATGGTTAATCGTTACATAAAAATAGAACTACGGAAACCCTTGATTTCTTGTAAATCGCATACCTCTAATTGTAGAAAAAATCAATAACTAAAATCCAATTTTGCAAATCTGTTAAATGCAAAATTTCACAGTATATCAATCACTTTTCAAGCATTTCACGACATAATTTACCACTCAACTCCAACCACTGACATTTGACAACCACAGATATTTGTAATTGTTGTACATTATCTTTGAAGCAGCTCAATTTGATAATAGACAAAAAAAACTATAAATTTCAAAATTTGTTTTTAGTGAAATAAAGTTTACTTACGGATTGAACAACCTTTCTGAGAAAAGGTCAATTAATCAAAAAAAGGTAAAACAAGGGTAAAACTTTAGTTGTTTTCCTACTAATAAACACTAGTTCATACCTTATTGGAAGGGCATCCAAATTGAGATTCTAGCCTCAAGTATTTTGCCATCTATGCTTTACTAAAATCATTCTTATCCTGGTATTTTATAAATGGTCTAAAAAAAGTATTTAATTTTACTGGCGCTAATACTTAAATGTTCCCATGTCTAATAAATTAATTATTGTTATACTTTTCTTTCACCTTCGATCATTCACTTTTGGATGCTTCTTTTGTTTTTTTGGAAATCTGTGCTCACCCAAATTGATTACAAAATCACTTGTGACATATTGCACAGAGAGCAAAGTTTGTGCCATGGTTTATCGGCACTAGTCTGTGATTGGAACTAGGATTCAACCTATGACTTTTACTATAACTAAATCGTTAGGTTACCAACCACTGCACTTCTCATCGGTTACTATTTTCAGTCAGTTTTTACCACCCAGAGTAGCCATGTACTACCATTATTTTTTAGCTTTCCCAACACCTTCTGGACTTTCCAGGGTCATTCTTACTGCTTAATATGTAAACAACTGGTGTCCCACATTAAGTGTTCACAAAGTAGAACTTGATACCAGAACATTATGCATTAAGTGGAGTAAACTCAGTACCTAGTAAAAATTTTTGACCCCCAGCAAAGAGAATATAATACCTTACGGATACCCCGAGATTGTCAGGAACAAGGATGAAAATTACTCTTATTTTTAAAGAGAATTCTCATGATTAGGAGTTTCGGAGACTCAAACATTACCACCTAATGGCGAACGTTGTTAACGTAAAGTGATCACACTAAGCCAGCCTTCGAAACAACAGTAGAAGACGGTCGTAAGCCCATGGTGGTTTGTTCCATTCAAGAATCGAACATCAGTAATGAATTTTTAGAGTCATTAGTTGTTAAATAATTCTTGTTTTTAAATTTATGTATTCCAAAATAGATGTGAACATCACCCAACAGAATCACATTAGTAAAGAAGTTTAAATTAAGATGGATTCTCATTTTTCAATGTGAATTAGATTTATTCTCCAAAAACCTAGTAATTGAGGGTTTTGAATGAAATTCTCCCACTGATTGCAAAATCTTGATTTAGACCTACATAAGGCTTGAGTTTAAGAGGTGTGGTTAGCCCCTTGCGAGGTTGACTGCCGGCTGTTCCTCCACTTCTTGGTTGTCTACCTAGTTGCAGTTCAAAGGTCTTGGGTCGGTTCTGAAGTGCCATGGTGGAAAGTCTGGATAAATCTATTCTCTTTCTTTCTCACACTTTTTTTCTTTATCGTTAAACAAAATTAAGAGGATGATGCTGGATTGAATAACAAATCAGTGATACACACAATGTATAATATATACATAATATAATTTATTGGTTTTGTTTAAAAGAAATGCAAACAGGTGTAAATAATTTAGAGATAAGAAAAAAATCAAACAACCATTAATTTATTCACACTAAAAGAATGAGGAATTAGTTTTTTTCAATCACATGAATATTTATTGCAAGGTAGGTACAAGTCCGTTTGTAAAGAGTAGAAATTAATTAATTGTTGATGAACTAAAATGTCATCAATCTGGCTGAGATATACCACTTTTTTTTTGTTCTAACCCATTGAAAATTAAATGAATTTAATCCGGGCACAGAATGGTAACTGCCATTTTGTGGATTAATTAATTTTTATACATTTATTTATATACTCCACCCGTTTGACTTGTTTTTAGTACTATCTTCCATCCCATTTCAAGTGTCATTGTCGACACAATTCATGACATAGAAATAAGATTGAATAAAACCGAGGGAAGTCACGAAACGGCTCAACAAAACTATACATTATATTATTAAACTTGTTAGCCTTATATGCATGCATAATAATATGTTACACAATAGCAATTCTTCAAAATATCTTAGTTTGAATTATGTTTTTATTGTTTTCAAAAGGTATTATTTTCTTTATAATTTGGCGGTTACATTACTTTGTGTCGTTTACGTGAGGTAGTTTACTGAACGTTGCCATACAAATGACAGCAGTGCCTGCAATTATTTTCTACTCTTTACAGACTGTAGTTGTGTACAAAAATACATTTAAATAAATATAATAATACCATCAATGAAATAACAACACACCTATGTTGAAATCTTTACTTTCTAGAAAGTCAACAGCAATTTTATTCAACATTTTTTTTGCAAACATTACACACGTCTCGGGTGAATTTGAAATGAGCGCGTCTCTGAGGGAGTGCAAACGTAACAACAATGGGCACACAACGAGGTGTCTTCAACATCCAAACATCTCACTTAAAACTATAACTTCAAGAAGAAGATGAAAAATTTATCAGAAATGACTCCAAACAAACTACATCACTAGAAAAAGGGAACATTCAAAATAATTGATAGTGGATTTCCAACGTGCCCGGGTCACTGAACTACACTGTCTGTCAATGGACCCGACACTTGACCTTTAAGAGGAATGATTAACATACAACTAACCATGAATTTTTTATTTTACAAAAAGTTATCTCCTACATAATTATGTATGAACGGTTACAAGTCTTGAATAGTGTCAGATTATATTTTGACTTATTAATCTCTAATCTTTTTCCCTTGGTCATCGCATCACGCATGAACATTTTTGTTTTATTGTGTTTGCTATTGTCAGGAGAAGGTTTTTGTGACAGAAAAAAATTGTATTGATCGATGTAAATAACCTTCTTAGTGTTCTTGATAATAATAAACTTTTTTTTTTAACCTTATTTGACTTTTGATATCTGTCAAATGTTGACAGTTGGTGCGATTGTCAGAATGTGCTCTGTAAATATCGTTTAAAACAGATGCATTAATCTAAATTATATTAAAGTTGGTAACCTTGTTAGTGTTTTTTTACAATATTAATTGATTCTAATTTTGAAATTAAATTGGTGTTTGACTGAAACTGTGAGTTTTTGATAGTTGGTGCGATTGATGTTCCCTGTAAACATGGTTTAAAACAGATGCATCTGTACGTATTCAATTTATCAATATACAAATTTGAATGAAATATGTCAGGAAAACAAGTAAGATGATACAATCCGACACTTTTCAAGGATTTTATTTGAAAATGTATTTGGTAGTACACAGGTAAGGTAAGAGAATATAAATAATGAAAATATAATTTGAACAAAAGTAAAAAGTTGTTTAAATTTGGCAGTCTTTAGTATTAAACTATATACTCTATTTCAATTTAATAATATTCCCACCCCAACAATAATTATTATTATTTTGGTCAGAAACTAAAAAGACCAACTCCCAGCCACGAGAGGCTCTAATCCCGCTTGCGTCTGCGATCCTGCTCCTCCTGAAACAATCATCAAAGAGAACTGTTATTATTACAAGCAATTGCAGTTGGAGAATTTAACCAGTTGGTTTGGTGAGATTCAGAACTTTAATAAATAAGAAAATAAGGTGAGCAATTATGAATCTCTAATATAAATTAAAGTCGGGTTAGTGCCAACACTTATAACTCGAGATCGGACGAACAGATTTTTATCGTGTTTAGTTTATTAGATTCTTCATCGCCCCGGATAACAACCATTAAAAAATCGAAAAATGGATGGAAAATAGTATGAAATAATATTAAAGTTAGTATGGAACGGGGGAGTTTTGGTGCTTTTGAAATAACTGTTTCATTACCACATAACTTTTGATTTTTTTACAAAGAGTAGTCATGTATGTATGTTAGCTATGTTATGTTACCCAGCAATATTTTATTGACTTTTGATTGAAGGCGAGACGAAGTTCTATGGGTCAGCTAGTTAAATATATGTTTTGTAATCATGAAAAACAAAAACGTAAATCATGTTAGGCGATGGAAAAATTCTAAGACTGTGGTGTCTTCCATCTTTCTCTTTCACAACATAAGCTTTGCTTAGTGTATTGTCAAAGAGAGTTTACTTTGTGTGAGCCAGATTAAATTTTTTTCAATAAAATGAATTTGGCTTCACCCAAACATCTTTCACATAAAGCAGTGTTGTGAAAATTTAACCCAAAAGCTTCAGTATGCTGTACGTTTGAAAGCCGTCAACTGATTCTACTGGGCTAACTAATTCCTCAACCTCAACTAACCAAAAAAGAAGACATCTTGTTTTGAAAATTGGTTAGCAGATTCAAATCAATACATTTATATCAAGAATATAAATCAATGTTTTTAAACTAGACCAAGAAATTGTAACTGTGTTGTATGCAATAAAAAATATAATATACCAAATTTAAATAAATAAGTAACATTCTTCTATACATAGGTATAGCCGGTGGAACTTAGTGTTTGAAGCATTCTCTACCAGTCAACCAGTCACGTTCAATCTAAGACAGGATTCCAGCCCTGAGTAAAAATTTCAAGTGAAAAAACACATTGAAAATTTCTAACCTGTCCAGGACGTGTCGTTTCCGACGTGTCGTCGTCAATCGTTTCGGATGTGTCGTTGTTGTGTCGGTCTGTCTTCAGCTATTGATTTATGTAAATAAATAAATTACTACATAGATATCGTCGTCGTACAGGAGAAAGTGACCAACTGTCGATGTATTAATTTTACAGGAGAGCTATTTTAAACATTTTTCATTTTTATGTATTACTTATAAAAGGTTTTTTTACTTTATATTTGTATATTTAGGAAACACATTACACTTTAGACACGTTTTGTTGAAATAAATTTTTAATGAAATTTTTTTGTCAATTAGTTTAAGTTTGAGAAATGTTTTAATTTTTACGGCCGTGCTGGCCAATTTTAATTCTTCTAAAACACTTTTATCAACTTTGTAGTATTTCGACGACATGATAGTAAATAAAAAACCAACTTTGCAAATACTACTTAATTTTATTAACCCGAAATATTTTCGGACGGCTATGCGTCCATCTTCAGCGGGTGGTATTTCACAACTAAAACTAATGACAAATTATAATCTTATGGCTATTGGTGGGGGGTGAGGGCGGGGATGGTGGTGGTGGGGGCGGTGGGGGAAGTGTGAGTGGTGAATATGTTTAGCAGGGGTGATAAACTTGGGATCTGTGTGTTAACTGCTGTATTTTTGTGTTTGTGTATTTCAAGTGTTTCGAGAGCTGTCATTTTGTATCCTTTCTTGTGGTGTATGTGTAGGTATTGTGTGTTGTTTTTGTCAATGTGATGTCCGTGTTCTCTGCAGTGGTCCGCCATTTCAGAGTTGACGGTGATGTTGTGTATGGCTTTATAGTGTTCGTTTATCCGTGTTTCAAAGGGTCGTGCGGTCTGTCCTATGTATGTCTTGTCACAGTCTCTGCAGTTCAGTTTGTAAATGCCAGATTTTTTGTTGGTGTCTGTTTTTTGTTTGTAATTAAATAGGTGTTTTTTTAAGGAGTTATTGGTGTAGAGTGCTGGTCTGAAACTGTCTTTTATGTGTTTGGATATTATTTCGTTAGTTGTATTGTCTATGTATAGTAGTCTGCGCCATTTATGTCCGTTGTTGATGGTGTCAGCTATTTTAGGATATACGTAGTTGTGTATCGTTTCTGTCATGCGTTTTTTGTTATGAAGTTGTAAAATAGTATGAGCGTGGTATCCGTTGTTTGTGGCTATGTTTATGATGGTGTTGAGTTCTGTGTTGTAATCTGTTTGTGAGAGAGGTATGGATATTAGTCTGTGTATCATTGAGTTAAACCCTGCCATTTTTTGTGAGTGTGGGTGGTGTGAGGTTGAGTGTATTATGGAGTCTGTATAGGTGGGTTTTCTGTATATTTTGAATGTGAATTGATTGTTTGTAATTGCAATATTCAAGTCGAGGTAGTTCAGTGATCCGTTTTCTTCCTTCTCCATGGTGAATTGTATGTTTTGGTCGAGTGAGTTCATGAAGTTCAAGAATTGTTCTAGTTGTCTGTGTGTGCCTTCCCATGTACAGAAGATATCGTCTACATATCTGTGGTAGTTACTTATGTATTTAAGGAGTTTGTGTTCAGTGTCAAAGAGTTTCTTTTCAAAGTTGTCTACATAAATGTCTGCTAGTAGTGGTGCTAGGGAAGATCCCATTGGTAGTCCTTCTGTTTGTGTATATATTTTGTTGTTGAATGTGAAGTAATTCTGTTTTATACAAGTTTTAATTATGTTAACGGTTTGTGTTCGTATGTGGTTGTCAATGTTTAGGTGTGTTAATAGGTTATCCAATATATTTAATGTTTCGTCCACTGGTATGTTTGTGAAAAGGTTTTTTACATCGAATGATACTAGAATGCATTTTTTCGGTGGTGTTGTGTTCTGTAGGTGTTTGCTGAGTTCTGTAGAGTTCTTGATTGTGTATTGTGGTTTGAAATGGGTGATGTTATGGAAGTATCTGTTAATGAATTGGCTTAGTTGGTATGCTGGTGAGTCGATCGATGCTGTAACTGGTCTAGCTGGATTCCCTTCTTTGTGTATTTTGATTGTGGCGTATAGTTGTGGTGTTTGCGGGTTCATTGTGATGAGTGTTCTTTTGTGATGCGGATGTATTATGTTTGATTGTTTAATTAGGTTTCTTATCGTGTCTTGGTATTTCCCAGTCGGGTTCTTGTTTAGTTCTTGGAATTTTGTTTCATCATTTATTATGTTGTAGACTTTTTCGTTGTAATCTGATCTGTTTATTAAAACTAGTGAGTTCCCTTTGTCAGCTCTAGTGATTATAATGTCCTTTTCTCTGATGATGGTTTTTATTTCGCGTAATGTTTTGTCTTCTGATGTTCTGCTTTTGGTATTATGTTTATGTTGAGATAGTGTGTGTTTGATGTGGTCAGTGCATTTGTAGGTAATACTTGGATTTTCGTTTTTTAATGCCGAGTCCAGGTCCACTGCTAATTGTTGTAAGTTTTTCACTGTCGGTGGTGTCTCTATGTTGTACTTAAAACCTTTTTCTAGTAGTGTTTGGTGTGTTGGTTGTAGTTTTTCTGTTGTTAAATTTACGATTCGGTTGTGGAATTTATTGTTGCTGTTGTTGTGTGAAGTGGTTGAATCTTCATTCGTCCTTTGTAAAAGTTTGTGTGGGTATTTAATCATGTTCTTGTTTTGTACAGGATTATGTGAGTTTTTAATCAAATAATATATTTTATCCTTCAATGTTATGTCCTCGATGTTTTTGTTGAACTTGTTGTATGGTATATCGTGCGTGGTGTCAATGAGCATATTTAGTTTTTTGTCGAGCGACAATTTGTCCTTGTAGCCTTTCTTGCTGGTGATATCTCTGATTTTGTCGTCTATAAGAATCCATTCTACGGAATGTAAGTTTTGTGATAGGGTTTTGTGAAGGTATAGTGAGTATGTTCTGAGTGAATTGAGTTTAGTATAAGCACTTCTTAATTCGCCTTTAATCCACTTCCTCCTTGCACATAACACTGCATCTTGCGCTGATCGTGTATAATTATTGCACTTTATATTTGTATATTTAGGAAACACATTACACTTTAGACACGTTTTGTTGAAATAAATTTTTAATGAAATTTTTTTGTCAATTAGTTTAAGTTTGAGAAATGTTTTAATTTTTACGGCCGTGCTGGCCAATTTTAATTCTTCTAAAACACTTTTATCAACTTTGTAGTATTTCGACGACATGATAGTAAATAAAAAACCAACTTTGCAAATACTACTTAATTTTATTAACCCGAAATATTTTCGGACGGCTATGCGTCCATCTTCAGCGGGTGGTATTTCACAACTAAAACTAATGACAAATTATAATCTTATGGCTATTGGTGGGGGGTGAGGGCGGGGATGGTGGTGGTGGGGGCGGTGGGGGAAGTGTGAGTGGTGAATATGTTTAGCAGGGGTGATAAACTTGGGATCTGTGTGTTAACTGCTGTATTTTTGTGTTTGTGTATTTCAAGTGTTTCGAGAGCTGTCATTTTGTATCCTTTCTTGTGGTGTATGTGTAGGTATTGTGTGTTGTTTTTGTCAATGTGATGTCCGTGTTCTCTGCAGTGGTCCGCCATTTCAGAGTTGACGGTGATGTTGTGTATGGCTTTATAGTGTTCGTTTATCCGTGTTTCAAAGGGTCGTGCGGTCTGTCCTATGTATGTCTTGTCACAGTCTCTGCAGTTCAGTTTGTAAATGCCAGATTTTTTGTTGGTGTCTGTTTTTTGTTTGTAATTAAATAGGTGTTTTTTTAAGGAGTTATTGGTGTAGAGTGCTGGTCTGAAACTGTCTTTTATGTGTTTGGATATTATTTCGTTAGTTGTATTGTCTATGTATAGTAGTCTGCGCCATTTATGTCCGTTGTTGATGGTGTCAGCTATTTTAGGATATACGTAGTTGTGTATCGTTTCTGTCATGCGTTTTTTGTTATGAAGTTGTAAAATAGTATGAGCGTGGTATCCGTTGTTTGTGGCTATGTTTATGATGGTGTTGAGTTCTGTGTTGTAATCTGTTTGTGAGAGAGGTATGGATATTAGTCTGTGTATCATTGAGTTAAACCCTGCCATTTTTTGTGAGTGTGGGTGGTGTGAGGTTGAGTGTATTATGGAGTCTGTATAGGTGGGTTTTCTGTATATTTTGAATGTGAATTGATTGTTTGTAATTGCGAGGAATAGTTCCACTATCGCACAGCTTGATCAAACCGTTTTTTTCCTTGCTTATACTCATTGGATACCTATACCTATTGCATATAGTCATTTTTGCTTGTTATGAATATTGTCATCGACGCAGGTGGTCAATTTTACCATGTCTAGATTTCATTTATACCAGTGAAAATCAACTTGGTCATTTTCTCCAGGGCATTGTTATGTTAGTTGTACATCACATAGTCATTTATTACAATTTTGCAAAAATTGCACTTGGTCACTTTTTCTTGTACGACGACGATATTTTAGTTGTTAACAGTTTTAGTGAATTAATTAATTACTAGATATTTTAAGTTAGGAACAGTTTAAGTGAATTAATTAATTACTAGATATTTTAAGTTAGGAACAGTTTAAGAGAATTAATTAATTACTAGATATTTTAAGTTAGGAACAGTTTAAGTGAATTAATTAATTACTAGATATTTTAAGTTAGGAACAGTTTAACTCAATTAATTAATTACTAGATATTTTAAGTTAGGAACAGTTTAAGTGAATTAATTAATTACTAGATATTTAAAGTAGGAACAGTTTAAGTCAATTAATTAATTACTAGATATTTATAAATTAGGAACAGTTTAAGTGAATTAATTGATATTTTAAGTTAGGAACAGTTTAAGTTTAAAAACACATAGTGAATTAATCGAACCGATTATAACCAAGCTCGTAAATAGCATGATGAAAGAGGGTTATATTCCTGCAGAGCTCAAGACTAGTATGATAAGGCCTATTTATAAAGGAGGTAAGCACACGGAACTCAACAACTATAGACCTAAAAATATATATCAACATAACTTAAGTACTATCTGAAAAAATTTGATCTTGTACTGTATTGTATTGATCCACAACAATATGGATATCAGGAGAAAAAAGGAACTTAAACACTTCTCGCAGATTTCTCAAATTTAATAAATAATGAATTGAATAACAAAAAGCATGTCCTTATTGTTTTTGTTGACTACTCAAAAGCATTTGACACTATCAATCATCACAACCTCATTGTTTTGTTGGGGCTCTATCGTTCTTTAAAAACTATCTGTCAGAAAGAAAATTCTGTGTCAAAATAAGTGACACATGTAGTACAATAAAAGAAGTCACAGCACGCGTTCCTCAAGGATCGATATTAGGACCGACATTATATCTGATTTATGCATCTATGATGAAAAAACTCTTCACACATAGCAGACATTTCATTTACGCAGATGACACAGCCATTGTATTGAGCCATGACTGCGTAGAGGATGCGAGAAATCGGTTCCAGGAAGATTACAATAGACTTATCAGATGGGCTACGGACTCATTATAAATGAAAAAAAAAACGACATTAATGCATATTAAAGAAAAAATAACAACTAATGACTAACAATTCATTACTAATGTTTTATTTTAAATGGAACAAACCACTACGGGCTTACGACCGTCTTCTACTGTTATTTCGAAGGCTGGCTTAGTGTGATCACTTTACGTTAACAACGTTCGCCATTAGGTGGTAATGTTTGTCTCCGAAACTCCTAATCATGAGAATGCATATTAAATCGCCACACAATGTGACACCCTTGTTGAAGTCTATACCTGACAGCTGTAGTTGCAGCGATCTAGAAATAGTTAAATCACAAAAATATCTAGGTGTTATAATCCACAATTGTTTTAAATGGGACGAACACATTATCCTCTGTAAAATACAATCGCTTCAAAATTCGCTTCTAAAAATTGTGACCAATTATAAACCAAAGCCTAACATACATTTCAATATAAAAATAGCCAGCAAAAAAACTGGTTATTATGTCTACACAGATAATCCTCTTACACGGCATCATTTGTTTATTAATGAAAAATTTATCTATGGTTGCGAATGGAGTGTCAATAATTTTTTTTCGCTCCATTTAAAATTCACTAAATAATTACTGAAATGACTGAAAATCAGCTTCTGAGCCTACAGGAATCATTCAAAAGTGAAATGTGTGAATTCAACAAAACTCTGTCTAAGTTCGACTTCCTCCAGAGTGACGAGTTCAGGAAGCTGAAATCTGACTTTGAAGACTTTTCAAAGTCCACTCAGAATACGGTGAAGGCCGAGTAGACACTCTTGAAGCTGCTCAAAAAGGAAACCCCCTACTGATTCACGGATTGAAGGAGGGTGACGATGTCAAACTCGATTGCGATATTGTCCATTTCCTGCGTAATAAGGTCAGTGAAACTATTTCATCTTCGAACATTGCTGCGGTTTACCGTTTGGGCAAGAAACATGAGAGGGAGCCGCGACCTGTGCTGGTCCAGTTTGATTCGTTTCGTGCAAGACGGTTGCTTTTGACAGGGAGGTCCAAATTGAAAGGTTCCCAATCGCTAATAACCGACTTTCTTACGGCTAGGCGCCTGTTCGTCTTTAAAGAAGCTAGAAAACTGTTAGGAATGAATGCTTGGGCCGCATCAGTGAAGGTGTTTATTAAAATAAAAAACAAAACAGTCGCCATAACTCAAATGTGCGAATTGGATGCTTATAGGGAGGAACTTCGTCTCAATAAGGCACATCAATCTAACAAACCTGCCACAACAGACATCAATAATAATTCTAAGGAGAAATCTCTGCGACCTCGTAAGGCGAAAAAATTAGATAAATGAATGAATTTTTTTGTATATTTAGTGTTTTTCTTTCAAGAGATCACACAACTTCTCATTTCATTTTGTTGTTTACGTAGCTCACTGACAGCAGCTGTCACCTGCATAATGTATTTTTTCAATATTGTTACATGGATTCTATGTTGACAGCTATTCAATCCATGGATTAGACTTCTTTCTTTTCTACGTGTTTTGAATATCTGTTTGGTGTAAACCTTTCGCTTATTTTTATTGATGATTTTGTAAATGTTTAAAATCATCGCCGCGAGGCTTGCGCGCACTGTAATGTATGGAAAAGACACCTTGTTTTAAATTACTTTTTTCATTCTTATACAGCACTTGCGTGAATTATCGTTCCATAGATTGTACAACTAGTATTATTTTACTATTTTTATAATTGTGCTTTTTGCATGCTTATAATAACTTTTATTTTTATATTACTTACTTTCTAACAGCTTTTATTACTTTTTATTACTAATTATTTTCATTTCATTTTATTATATTTTTTATTTTTTTATTATATTAATATATATAGCTGAATTATTATGTAGATATTGATTTTATTATTTTTAATTTTTTTTTTTAGCCAATCCTAATCTATTGACTGCATATCTCATTATTATATACTTTTATTATTACTATTTTAACCTCTTTTTTATTAATTTTTATTGATATTTTACCTTATAACTTGTGTGTGTTTTATTACTTTTGCCTCACTTTATTTTATTTATTTTATCATATTGACGCATGTACATGTTTTTAATTCTTTTTAACTTAAATTTTTTTGGATATTTCTTTTTATTTATTTTAATTTTGAATTTTTCTACCTAATTATTTATGTTTTTATTTTTGATCTTTCATTTTTCACATGACATCGTAATGATGAGCGACTCTCCGGACCGAGATAACTCATTTCACTCCATCCCTAATTCTACCTCTCCTCTACCTTTCAATGCCTCTTTTAACTCAGACTCTTTTCTGTCAATCAGCGATATTTCTACGCATTCTCAGCCTTCGTTCTGTGAGCTTCTTGGTGCCGCCATGGGTTCGTCAAAGTCTTCGCTCAATGTTTGTCACATAAATGATCAGAGCATTCCGACCCACTACAACGATCTTGTGGACTCCTTTGCTTCTGTTCCTTTACACGCATTGCTGATTAGCGAGACATGGCTTAGACCATCGCTCTCATCAGATCTTTATTCGTTACCGGGTTTTAGACTGATACGATGTGATAGAGTTGGCCGTCCGGGCGGTGGTATTGCAATGTATCTTAGTATATTATAAAAACTGGTTTTTCATCAATTGAACTCCTTCATTGGAAGCCATAATTTGTACAATCCCCTGCAATCTGGTTTCAGAAAGGGGCACAGCACCACGACTGCACTCCTGAAGATTACGGACGATATACGTTGTGCTATGGACAACACTCAGTTGACCATAATGGTGTTGGTAGATTTCAGCAGTGCCTTTAATGGCGTTGATTTCCATCTTCTTTTGTCGCGTTTGCGTGCCCTGAATTTGTCAGACGGTGTTGTCAGATGGTTTGGTTCATATCTGAGCATGAGAAAGCAGAGGGTGATCTGCAATGACGTCGGCTCGGATTGGGTTCAACTACACGCAGGGGTGCCTCAGGGGTGCATATTATCCCCTCTTTTGTTTTCCATCTTCATCGGCTCCATCACTCAATATATCCGAGGATCATACCATCTGTATGCCGACGATTTGCAGATCTACACTCATTTCAAGCCACATAATGTCGTCGAATCTTTTGCTCTTATGAACAAAGATCTTCAGTACATAGCCTCCTGGTGTGAGCGGCATGGAGTCCTCATAAATCCCAAAAAATCACAATCCATTGTTCTTGGAAGCTCCAGGCTTCTGTCCTCATTGAACTCTGGCTCCCTGCCCCCTCTATTTTTAAACGGTAACTTAATCCCGTTTTCTGACTATGTAAAGAATTTGGGGTTGTACATTCACAGTAAACTCTCTTGGGACAAGCAGGTGGATGAGCTGAGTAAGAAAATATTTTCCTCACTTCATGCACTTAGAAGTCTTCAAAACTTCCTCACTTTTGACATCAAAAAACGTCTCATACAATCCTTGATCCACCCACTTTTTGACTACTATCCAGGTAGGATATGTCGGTGGAGGCTGAGTCCAGAATCGAACATTAAAAAAACATGTGCATAAGGTATATCTTCTCACTGCGACTAATAAATAATAAAAAAAAAAATCAAACCTGGGACCTTTTGGTTTGAAGTCGGCGCCTTTGTCACTAGGCTCCCAAGGTCGGTTAGGTTATTTAGAGGCTGAGGCTGGAAAATTAATCTATTTATATAAATAAAAAAGCTTCAGTACCGACCTTTTGGGTGAGAATAATGAGCAAACGTCTGAGAACTCCAACAAAGTCTATGAACAGGTTCAAGGCATCACCCACAAAGTCTTTGCTGCCAGCGCGGCGCTTCTCTATGATCACCTGCGTGTCGTATAGGATGAAGCCACACATCATCAGCAGGGAGATGTAGATGTGAGCCTGGAACACCAATCATCAATGATTATGTCACAAACTACACCAGAAAACTTTAAATTGTTGTGGCGCCGGTAATACAATAGTAACGTTTTACAAGACTAATCCCCCCTCCCCCCCATTGCGTTATGTAATACTTGAATGCTCCCTTGGTTGATAAAATGTTGACTAATGCCCCTACCACACGCTCCGTCTTACCTGTGGTCTTGCCTGCGCAAACCTGGCTTGTCAGGTAAGACGGAGCGTGTGGTTGGTATAAAACAGTACACCGCACGCTCCGTCTTACCTGACAAGCCAGGCTTGCACAGGCAAGCCCACAGGTAAGACGGGGCGTGTGGTAGGGGCATTAGATTCATCTTATTTACAATGCAACAGTTTTGACGGTTGTCTGTCTTATGATTTGTTTTTCAAGGAATATGATACTGCTATAAACAGCGGTGAATGTGTCAGTTCAGAACATTGTCAATCAAGGCCGGATCCAGCATTGGCGCGGCAGGTCACGATATAGTAAAAAAAGGTCATTTCCAAAATTTGGTATCTAGAGACTATACTGTTAAAAAAAAGGTCATTTCCATGATCCAGGGGGAGGGGGGTCATGAACCAAAATAACTTATATATCCACTATTTTTTCTATATTTTTTGGGCTTACTATAAAACAGTTTCCTAACATTTTTATGTTTTGGAAAAATTAACTATTTTTTAACTGTTTTTTATTTATATATTTATTTCTTTGGTTACCGGTTTCGGCTACCAGCCATCATCAGACCAAACTTAAAACTTCTCAAACAAGTTTTAAGTTTGGTCTGATGATGGCTGGTAGCCGAAACCGGTAACCAAAGAAATAAATATATAAAGAAAAAACAGTTAAAAAATAGTTAATTTTTCCAAAACATAAATAACTTATATATATATTTTTTTTTTTTTTTAAAGAAACAAAATATTTAGTTTTTGCACAATTTTGGAAAAAACTAAAACTAAATATTTTGTTTCTTTAAAATAAGTTCGAAGTATGTTCCACCAAGTAGCCACGGTCGAAAAGATAAATTAACTTATATATTATTATATTATAATAGAAAAGTAGGTATTTTATTAATAAATGTAAGTGCTGTACTTAAAAGTAAATGCCTGGACCCAGCCCAAGGGGGGGTCATGACCCCCCCTGAATCCACCCTTGTTGCCAATATTGTTACCATAGTATAATTCATAATTTTGAAAGACTATCGTTTTGTCAAGCACCGACCACTCTCCAGGAACCCAGTGCATTGGTGATCTGCATGGAAATTGTACAATACTGTGTTGATTTTTATTTTAGAATACTTATTTACTAGGCCTGCTGCCTTCAGGGAGGTCGCTATCACTGCATCCCATAATTTATTTTTAAAATATACAGCGAAAAACGCCAATTACAATGTTATATACTTATAAAAAAATACAAAAAGTACAATATGAGGAAATTTTATGTCCACACTTTCTACATCTTAGGGACCGTTCAAGTATTACGTAACGCATTTTTTTTACATTATTGACCCCCCCCCCCCCCCGCCGAGATGCACCGTAACGCTCTTTGTTACCCCTCTTCCCATTCTCTAAACGTTGCCTAATGCACATATTACAACTATGTATGCCTCAAATCACAATTATTGTGGCGCCGGCAATAGAGTAGTAACAAGAATACCCCCCCTCCCCCCTTTTGCGTTACGTAATACTTGAACGCTCCCTTATATTAAGACAAGTTGAATAAAAATTCACATCGTTGGTTTAGTATTTTGCACAAAAAAATGTCGCAAACATGAGAACATCACAAATCAACAAACCAACCGCCAAGACTCGAAAATTGATTCCCCAATGTCAGATAATCATTCTGTCAGCAAAGATATCGGTCCGATCACCTACCAGGTTTCCCAGTCTGTGAATCCTTACAAGAGGTAATTGCTACGAGTATGAGTTTCATGAAATGTCACAGCGTTAATTTGAATACATTCTAAGAGACTGGGGGAGTCTATGGTCCCGTTCAGCAGTTTGTACAAGAAGCAGAGATCAAACATTGTTCTTCTGCTCTGGAAACTGAGAAGGCCGAGCTCGCTCATCAGGCCGGCATATTCTAATATTTTTGTAATTGACAAGCCTCAAAAACTTCCTCTGAACCCTCTCTACGCTCTTATTGTGGATTGCATAGTAATGGAACTTTTAGAAAAACAAACGACATGTTGATTGGCCATTCGCACCAACTAGACAATGATCCCTAATTTTTTAATGATATCTTTACACAGTACACACTTGGTATTTTTTTCCACATATCTTCTCCCTTCATATTTATCTATGTGTGTCTTTTATCATTTTTCTTATTTTTATCTCTCTAAAATAAAATTATTAGTATCTCAAGTGGATATCCATACCTGATACAGCAACTGTGATCTGAAGAACAGGTTGGCGAGGAGGAGAAGGAAGATTGTAGAGGACAAGGTCATCAGAGTGCCTCCCAGGTAGAGCCAGTGACCCCTCTCGGCAAACAAGGAGGCCAGGGTGAAGCAGACGAAGATGAGAGTTGCGCCAGTCAGGGCTGTGACGATGATAGCAGGGTTCAGTGCAATGGCGTAGGAGAGCAGTGGACCTAGACCCATGCCTGGAAATAATAAAATGAACTAATTAGTACTACTCAGTAAGATTTGTGTATTAATGTAAGTAAAATTAAGTGTTCTTCACTTCAAATTTCTACCTGGGGTTGGCCTGTCTCAAATTGGACGGGACCTGTAAAACTCGCTTTATTTTTCATCATTGCTTTACAATTGAAAATTTCTGCTCTTTGTAACTGATTCACCATGTGAAACACAGTTGCGCATGTATCACAAAATTTAATCAAATTCTGAGCATATTATTTGTCTAACTTACATACAGATTGTATAGAGACTTTTAGAGTCTACATAATTAAGACTATTGTCTTAATACTATTGGCATAATGTGAACAAATAGACCACACAGCAGCGGCAAAGACTGGATATTTTCTATGGTTAAGCTGTGGTGAAAAAAGTGAATCAGTACAGTACAGAATTTTTAGGGATATTGTTTTTTCTGATTATTTAAAGAAGATATGAGCAATTCACTTGTATGGACGCTACGAAGCTGCAAAATTGTTACCATTAAATTTCAACAGCTGATTTGGTTTAAAAATTTATAATATAATTGTTATCGTAATGAAAAGCCAAATATTTTGGATGAAGAGTTTCCGGGGTTCCAATTGCTTTCGACAGAACATCTGTCAAGAACATCTGGCTAGTATTTTGAATAGAATGCTATTAAAAATGTGAAATATGTTTGAAATACAAAAAAAACAATTGTATATGTACCTGTTAAGAAACCAAATCCAAGAAGGTAGCCTAATCTCTGCTTAATATTCTTCCCATCATCCGGGGTTGACATCAACAAGACAAACAGGCCTAGAGCGGCCAGGGTGCTGAGCAGTCCGGCTCTGAACCACTCTGTGTACATGTCAACATAGGCTCCGGCCGAGGCAGACACCGAGGTCATGGCCAAGGTGGCGTACACATTCTTTAGATGGGTGCGTACAGGCGCCTCTCTGAAATCAATACCAAAAATTGGTTAAGTTCATCTGTGACGTTGAAACACTCTTAACCCCACGCAAAATATTTTTCATACTTAAGACTAACACCCTAATTTCTACACTCAAGTGTTGACTGTTGTCATAAGATGACGTCACACAAAGTGTTTACTACAATGATTTCGTCACACAAGAGTAATGTGACATCATCTTGACGTAATAACAAGATGTCCCAAAGTTACTGGTGTTAGAAAGTAATCTGCATACAGGTATTAGAGCATTCATTTCATACTTAAGAGCAAATATTGGTCTGAAGGCGATAGCATCTATGGAAATTAACAATAACAGGTGACTGTGGGAATATTATATCAAAGAAATGTGTCAAATTTTCTGCAGTTCTCAACATGAAAAAGTAAAATATAGCTGATTTATAGGATAATCAAACAATGAATGACCCTTTTCTATGCCTGCCATACAACAGTTTTTGCTGCTAGTGTTTTCATATTTTAATGAAAAATAACATTCATCATTATAAAGACGTCCTAGTAAGAGAAAGGGAGGATCAACCAATCAAGTGACCGTAAGATGCCCTGTAAAATAAGGTAATTTTGCGTTGGGTACCGGGACACGAAGGCATCGCAGGCAACGAAAAGGCCGACGAGCTAGCGAGGGCCGGAGCTGAGAGGAATTTTTATGGACCTGAACCATTCTTTGGTATTCCTCATAGCACAAAACGCAAAACTCTAGCGGACATTTACAATGAACGCTCTTTTAAACTCTGGACTGAAACCCAGGGACAAAAACATTCCAAGGCGTTAATTAATGCCTACAATCAAAAATCCGTAAGGGACCTATTATCCCTTAGCAGGAACAATCTATGCATCATCACAAGGTCCCTAACTGGTCACTGCAGGCTGAACAAGCATATGTGTACCATAGGGATACTGGACTCAGGCGTGTGCAGGATGTGCGGGGAATCACTCGAGACCCCAATGCACCTCCTATGCGAATGCCTACCAATGATGCATAACAGACACAGAAATCTGGGCAAATTCCTAATGTGCCCAGATGACATCAAAGAGTTGAACGCCAACAAAATCCTGCGCTTCCTCCTGGAGGCCGGGTTGAGCGATGAACTCTAGATACAGGGCCAGTCACAAAAGTTCCATTAAGGGACGCAGTGACGGCGGCCTCCATGGAGGCTGCAGGCTAGTATTCAAATAATAATAATAAGATGCCCTGGCTAGTGCTTGATCCATTCATTAGAGCAACAAGGAGCTACAACAAGCATACCCCTACCGTACAATAGAGATGGCCAATAAGAACTCTTCTTGGAAAAAACGACATCTGTGTGAGTTAAGGAGAGCGCTGTTCGTCCTCCCATCAGAGTCCCGAAGACGAGGAAGACCCTCTCACACTGTGTTCCGCTTCTTCAAAGCAGAGCTGAGGGATTTGGACATGGTGTGGGAGGAGGTCATAAACATTGCGCAAGATAGAGCGCAATGGAGAGCTCTTGTTGCCTCCCTATGCCCCTGAGTGGGAGTGTTGTTGTTGTGTGAGTTAAGGCTACATTACTAATTAACTATCTCTTTATATTCTTCTGAAGACCGCACTTGGAGCATAAGGAGGCAACAAGAGCTCTCCACTGATTAACATATTCTGATGTTAATTTTATTTAACCTTCCATATGTTCAAGCCCCCTCTTGACTACTGTGTTAGTACTGTACCCCTATTCTGTAGCAAGTGTAGGGTAGACACTTGAAAAAAGTGACTATTAGGCGATACATTTTGTATGAAAAACCTCTATACGTATCGAATGCGAGAATCGCATATAGACGTTTTTCATACAAAATGTATCGCCTAATAGTCACTTTTTTCACCTACCTAGCAATAATTATTATCCTTATCTTGACAGTTTACAGTAAATGAGCAAACAAATATCTCTAAACATGCAAATTTGGTACAATAATACATCATACAATGATAAAATTTCCTTATCTAGAAGTCTGTAAAGAAAATCACGAGAGCGATGAAATAATAAATTATGTTGCGCATACAACATTGCACTGGGTCCAATAATTGGAGTATGAACCAGACCATAATGACGATTGTTTATTATTGAAGTTCTCTTAATCAGGTTTCAGGTCGCACAAGAATATTATTGAATGATTTTAACATCGAAATAATAATATTTAGACTTACAGCCTATTTCCCAAGTTATTCATGAACGACGCCATGTTTTTTCTTCTATTTAATCTTTTTACTTTCCAATACGCTTATATCTTAGCACTTCACTCCGATAATAGTTATATCGTTACTAAACAGAGGACAACTGCTGCTAGAATTATATCAGGAAAACTAAATGCAAATTTAACGAAGCACACGTCACAAATAAAGAGATGATTCGAGAAGATATGATTGGACATGGACTTTATACGTCACAACAATTCCAATTTCATCATGGCTGCCAATAGTGCTGCCATTATAATGAGGAAATAATTATTTTGACTTGAGAGTACAACATCAACAAACCCCATGAGTTATTCATTCAAATTTGAAATGAAATATTAAGAAAATACGTTAATTGATTTGTTTGAACAAATTGCACACCTCAATGATATTCAAACCAACACCTTCTATAATTATTTAAACTTAATTCACTTCATACTTATTTTATTTAAATATGTCTGCATCTCAAACAAAGAAGACATTTTAATGAATCATTTTGGAAGGAAAATAAACACAATTCTTAAAAAGTATCTACTTCGTGTTATCTTTTTTTTTTTCAACAAATTTTGATGTAATTATAATATAGTAAATGACGAAAGTATGTACTTATTTGAAATATTGTTCTAACAATCAAGAAATAGCCCAAATCATTCGACGTCGAGTGAAAAGGTGTAAAAAAATCAAGAAAGAAAAGCACGCTTTAGTAATAGTGCTTTTTTACTTGATTCAAAATTTTTTTTTATGATTTTTAAAATGTCTATAAAACTGCGATATTTTTGTTTCGTATGATTTATTTTTAATTATGGTAACTTTTGTTTTGTTTTGACATTTACGTTGACATGATTGAAAACATAACCCCAAAGTGCCGTGGTGTTTGTGATCCCACGTGCGATTATTTAATGTGCGGAGAAAGTTCAAATAGGATTTAAAAAATGGGCAAGAAAAGTAAAGTAGGAAAACAGCGGAAGGATAAATATTATCAGTTAGCTAAAGAAAGCGGTAAGTTAAGAAAACAACTTTATTAATATTGTCTTTGAATCATAGGTTCAATTTGTGATCGTTTTGTTTTTCTTTTAAGGTTTTCGCTCTCGTGCCGCCTTCAAACTAATTCAGTTGAATAGGAAGTTTGGATTTTTACAAAAATCTCGTGTTTGTGTTGATCTGTGCGCCGCGCCAGGAGGATGGATGCAAGTGGCCCAGCAGAATATGCCCATGTCCAGTATCGTAATAGGCGTAGATTTATTTCCTATCAAACCAGTTCCGGGTTGTATCGGTTTAGTTGAAGATATCACTACAGATAAATGCAAATCTTCCTTAACGAAAGAGTTGAAAACATGGAAAGCCGATGTTGTACTGCACGATGGTGCTCCAAATGTAGGAATGAACTGGATCCACGATGCTTACCAGCAAGCTTGTCTTACCCTTAGTGCTTTGAAGTTGGCCACTCACTTCTTGAGAGAAGGCGGATGGTTTGTGACGAAAGTATTTAGATCGAAAGACTATCATTCTTTAATATGGGTCCTAAAACAACTGTTCAAAAAAGTGCACGCTACCAAACCACAGGCGTCACGTAATGAATCTGCTGAAATATTCGTAGTTTGTCAGTATTACATTGCTCCTAACAGCATAGATCCTAAATTTCTTGATTCCAAACATGTGTTTGAGGAGTTGGATATTGAGCCAAGCAATAAGTTGAATGTGCTGCACCCGGACAAGAAGAAAAAAGTCAGAGCGGAAGGATATCCCGAGAATGATCACACACTGCACAACGCCATAACTGTAGCGGAATTTTTAAACCAAGAAAATGTTATAGATGCCCTGCAAATCTGCTCCCAAGTGAGTTTTTTTATTTTTAAATAGTAATAATTTTATTAGCCAATACATGGGCCATCGAGTGAACTGTGTGTGGTCAAAATAACAAAAAATACCTACATAATATAAACAATGAAGATGACACATTTAGTACAGAAGATAACATATTTCATTTATTTGATATCTTGTAGTTTCAATCTGGACCCCCAGATACTTTTGTCATATTATTCCAGTTACAATCTTCACAAAACTTGCTTCTGGCGTAGGTACTTATTTTTTTTATCTTCAATCGATCAATACTCCCTTCAAGACCCCACTGAGGGTATAGGAAGGGAACATTAGCTCTTCACAATGCCCTCCTCCCTCACCATGTCCAAATCCATAGCACTGTTTCAAAGGAACACTACATGGCATGAGAGGTTCTTTTGATGTCAATGTTTTTACTTCTTCTTGTCGAGTCATACTGAGTGCTTCTGAACATTACTATATTATTACTTCTAATATAATGGAAATAGCTTGACTTTCTAATAAAGCTTACTGAAAAAGTTGTTGGTTGATCCACTTACTATATAATGTTTGAGAGTTTTGTTATGTTTTGTAAATGACTGTTTGTTTATATTGATAAATAAAAAAATAAAGTAAAAATATTAATTACAGATTGTTTTGGATGACAAAGAAATATTGGAACACCCCATGACTACCATTGAAATCAAAGAGTGTTGTAAAGACATCAAAGTGCTGGGACGCAAAGATTTAAAAAATCTCATCAAGTGGTGGAAAGCTATGAAGGATTTGAAAAAACAGGTAAATATTGTTGAATATTATAATTTTACCGACCTCGGTAGCCTAGTTGTACTAGCGTGGACTTCAGATCCGGGGTCCCGGGTTCGATTCCCGGTCGGGTCAGAGTTTTTCTAAGTGTTTTTTCACTTGAAATTTCTACCCGGGGTTGGCCTGTCTCAGATTGGACGGGACCGGTTGACTGGAAAAAATTGCCTCAGGCAATAAGTTCCGCCGGCTATACTGACACCTTTGTATAGAAAAGTGTTGTTATTATTATTATTTGAAATTTTGTTAAAAGTGACTGCGTATGAAGTTAATGATGGTGGTATTTTTCAGTCCAGCGAAACAGCCAGTGCTGGTGATGCGGAAACAGACAAAGTTGAAGAGAAACTGTTGACTTTGGATGAGCAAGAAGATTTGGAGGATGAACAAATACAGAAACAAATTCTGGAGCTTCAGGTGTGTGGATTTGAATTTATAAATAACTAGCTGACCCGCTTGTCCAACTTCCACCTATCCCAGAATACAAAAAATAATTTACTCCTAGTTTATGCAATGTTTGTTACATTTTAACCTTGTAACTACCCTTCAAGGAGTGGTATTGAACTCATACTCCGCTTAAACCTTCCCGGACATTAGTAGAACAGATCACCAAAGTTTCATTGAAATAGGTTAGAAAACCCATCTCGCTTTTCATGGCAATTTTTCCCGGCCTCCAAATGTTGTGTTCATTGGATTGGAAGGTCATCTTCTAATTGGGACACCTATCCTAGATGTTGGTATCCTCCCACTGTCAGCTGTGGTTTGAAGGAACGTCCCTGTCTATTGTCATTCTCCATAATAATCAATCAAAGAATCTTCCTTATGAGATAACTAAAGTATTATTTTGTGTGCTACAGCAAGAGGAGAGTCGGGAGATGAAACGCAAGAAGAAGCGAGCTAACAAGGAGCGAACAAAATTAAATGAGAAAATGAACTTGAAGATGGTTCTCAAGGGAGACAGTGGCCCCACCGAAGAAGCTGAAGGCCTCTTCAAGCTGCAGAACATCAAATCCACAAAGGTGTGTAGAGTTTTTATAATTTTTGATAGGCCTGTTACCTAGATCTTGGATGTTTTGGGCAGAAGGTGCTTGGTGATAGTCCATTTCAAAATAAAAATGAACTATACAAGACTCTTTCGTTATTATTTGATAGGCCTGCTGATTCTTAGGAGGTCACTATCACTGTGTCCCATAATGTAACTATTTTGACTGGTTTTTACAATTGTCTTTGGGTTTACTTTGTGACAGTTATCTATTTTTAGATAAATAAATGTAGAGTTCACAGTCCAGGATCTCCATGTGCTTGTTCAGCCTACGATGTGCATTAGGTGTCTCGTAATGTTACATAGGTTGTTCCTGCTAAAGGGCAGTAGATTCCTTGTGGGTTTTTTTTATCATAGGTGTTAACTAGGGCCTTGGGAGTGTTTTGTCCCTGGGTCTCAATCCAGATTTTAGTGAGCATTCATCGAGGAATGCTATAGTAAGGTAGAGCTAAGAAAATATTAAACTGTGAGAATTTTTTTAACTGAATCGTTCTCACTCAAAGTGAACACAAATACACTCCTTGATTCTTTCACAGTAAGCTACTTAAAGCTTGTGTCGTGGTTATCATTTGATGGTTAATGTGGTTGTTCCAGGTACTACAAAAGATAACTGACCAAGCTCCCGACTTCGTGGCAGAATCAGACGAGTCCGACACAGAAGTGAAGATTGCTCAGAAATATGAATACTATAGTCGTGATTCTACCAGGCTGGACTCGTCTGGCTTGTACTATAAGGATTCTGAGAGTGAACTGGAGATGGAGTCTGATGGGGAAGAGAATTTGGATAAAGAGGGGCTCGGTAAGGCAAATTATTTCATTGTTGATTTGTTCTTCGACTATACTGAATGTAGTATACCTTAATGCAGAAGAGATAACAGCTGTATGAAATACATCAGGAAATGCTCTGTGGGACACGGTGTGATGAGTAAAAAAAAAACTATACTGTATGGAAACCTTTGTACATGAAGGTGTTCTTTTTTTACAAATGAGATATTATATTATTGACACAGATGTTTGCTAATCTCGAGTAACAAAACAAGGAAATGAAGACAAATAATAAAATACCTACTGTAGATGTTTAAAGTGTGCGTGTTATTTTGTTAACATTTAAAGTAAAGTGCATCACTCATTTCTCTTTTTTTTTTCTTCAAGGATTTTCTGACTCTGACGATGATAAGCGTAAAAAATCCATTGAAAAATTCCAAGCTCAAAAGGGTGGCAAACACTCAGAAAAACCAGCCAATCCCTTGCTGGTGGATTTGGATACGAGGGATGTCAAGACGAGGAAAGCGCACAAAGCCGAACTGTGGTTCCAGAAGGAGGCGTTCAAGGATCTGGTGCAAGAGGAAGATGAGGATTTGGAGTTGGATAGGATCGTTGAGGTTTATAAGAAAAAAGGTACGAAGGGATAATAACTTATTTCAAAATTACTGTAAAAGTAAGTTTATCAACTTTTAACAGAAAAGTCAAACTAAATTAACACTACGGGCAGAAAATTTCATAAACTTGTAATTATTTATAGTAAAAATGGTATATTTTTTAAATTGCAGGAGGAAAAGTGATTGGAGAGGATGAAGATGCACCAGCCAAACTTGGTGTAAAGACTGGGAAGAAGGAAGATAAGAAGAGTCAAGCAAAATCTAAGTTTGCCAAAGATGAGGAGTCTTCAGATAGTGATGGATCAGAATTGGACATGGATGAGGACAGTGATTCTTCGGAGAGTGATTACGACTTAGAAAGACCCAAAAAGCAATCCAAAATAGAAAAGGCCGCAGAGGGGAAGGCGGGGAAAGGAGCCAAGGGTAGCTTCGAAGTTGTCAAAGAAGATGAAGGTGAGAATTATAATAACTACAAATGAGATAGTAAGAATGATTATCGTTGATAAGCTTTCCCCATAGATGTTGTCCTGTTCTTACTATGAATATTGAATACTTATTTGTGTAATGATAAATTAATTACTTATTATTCAGACCGATATATTCACAGGGCACATTCTGTTAATCGTACCAACTATCAAACAGCTGACGGTTATGTCAAACTCTAGTTTAAATACAAAAATATAAAAGTTAATACTGTCTAAAGCACTAAGAAGATTACCTACGTTAGGTTTTCTCAGATTTTCTAATATTCCACGCAACTCTTAATTTATAGTCCAGTAGCTTTCGTACATACAACATACTGAAAGTTGTGGGTTGGAATCCCATACCAAGTCAAAGATGTTGAAAGTGTAGTTGTGTTCACTTACTG
The DNA here is from genome assembly GCA_963576905.1 of Mystacides longicornis. NCBI lineage: Eukaryota > Metazoa > Arthropoda > Insecta > Trichoptera > Leptoceridae > Mystacides > Mystacides longicornis. Next base: position 30,071,935 of record OY756433.1, on the reverse strand, counting down.
TGAGCCCATGTTGGTCCAGCCGCTCGTGCATTATGCCAAGATCAAGGAAAACAGGGTTCCATTTTTATTATTTTTGTCAATTCCATTCTTAAGATTCATCGCAATGTTTTAACTTGTTCTAGATCTGAAGAAGTTAAAGAAGTTGGTGAAGATGGATGAGGAAGGCCTGGCCCTGGGCACCCTGTTGGCCACGTCTAGGAAGAGGAAAAGGGACCTGATAGACGGAGGATGGAACAGATATGTCTTCAATGACACTAACCTACCTGATTGGTTTGCCGAGGATGAGAAGAAACACATGAAGAAAGAAATACCCGTCCCTGAGGTAACTCTTTTATCCTTATCAATGTCTTAGGTACAAGACCCCATCCTTCCTTAACATCATGATGTGAATAGGGTATTTGACTCCATTAAAAATAACCTACGAATTGTGGTCTTCATTTTTCTCTGGAATCGGTGGCCAATAAAAACACCTTTTGTAGCTCCAAGCATCTGTAAGCAAACAGATTGATTTTTTGACAAGAACAATTGCTTGTGACATCATATGCACCACATGATCATAATACAGCGTTTTTCACACACTTTTTTGATACATTTAAACTATTTCTGGTATTTCGCTACTAAAGTACGAAATATATCCCTCTATGTCTTGTAGGAATTAGTGAAGGATTATAAGAAGAGTCTGCAGGAAATCAATGTGCGTCCAATCAAGAAGGTGATGGAGGCCAAGGCCAGGAAGAAGAAGAGGGCTCTCAAGAAGATGGAGAAGGCCAAGAAGAAGGTGGAGGCCCTCATGGACAATGTGGACGTCTCCGACAGGGAAAAGGCCAAGCAGATTAAACAGTGAGTCATTTCAGGCACGCTTCTTTATTTTAGTTCTTTTTATTAATCCCAAATATATCTGGAACGTGTTTGTGTCCATAGGCTCTACAAAAAGGCGACGCAGACAGGCAAGCAAGAGGTGACATATGTGGTCGCCAAGAAACACAGCACAGGCAGGAGAATCGGCAGACCAAGCGGTGTCAAAGGACGGTACAAGGTAGTGGATTCAAGAATGAAAAAGGACCTGAGGGCGGCCAAAGCGAAAGAGAAGACCATGAACAGAGGCAAAGGAAAAGGAGCTAAGAAGGGAGGCAAGAAGTTTCCCAGTAAAGGGAAGCCCAGGGCAAAGGCGTAGACAGTAGCAAATCTGTCAGAAAATTGTATATATTGTGATGTATCTTTAATAAAACAATAAGAACAACTTTATATCAGAATTTTTCTTCACTTTTCCACATATAATATCACCCGAAACCCAAATCACTCGACGATGAGTGCAAAGGGGTCAAAGAAAAATATCGCTCGTAGGGGAGAGTATCCATGAAACGGACATTTTTCAAAAATGTCACAGAGATAATTTATTTATAATAGCTTCTAATAGATAATAGTGTGATCTTCAAATATGTAGTTTTCTCTTATCTTATACATCAAAAAAATGTTAAAAAGAAAAATATAAAGTACATAAAAATGTAATTTTAAAATATGTAAATTATGTCCGTTTAATGGAACCGTTCCCTTGAAACGGACACGGGGTCCCACGATGCGGACACATTATTACCTACACCTGTAGGTAAAGTTTTAATTGTTTAAATGAGACACTTGTAGTATGAAAATATTTCATTTATTATTTATTAATCAATATATTCGTAATTATAAACATTATAAAGATTTGTAACGGCAAAAAAAAAAATACAATTTAAAAACATTTGAACAAAAAAAAAATATTGTTCCTGTTACACCACTACTATTATAAGCCCATATTTGACAGATTTTGCACATTAGCCAATCTTCTTTACTATTCGTGTATATTTTATTACATATAGGACATATGCCATTTTCTTTTGATGAATCGTATGTCCACTTCATGGTCCGTTTTGCTGTCCGATTCATGGGATTTTGTAAAATCTTAAACAAATGTATATATTTTTGCAGATTAGAAGGCTATTTATTCTACTGTTACAATTTTATTAACTTAAATGAGCGAGTTTTTAGAGTATATAAAACATGTATAGTTTAAATCAAAATCTTAACTTTGACACTTTTATAGTGGTAAAAAAATAAATGCGTGCACTCTACTCAAATACTAACTCTCGACTTACACGCTCCTGTGGAGTGAGAGCATGCACTGCGTGATCGACAAGGATATAATAACAATGCGCTAGATCCCATACTAACCGAGTTCAAAGGTTTGTCCGTTTCATGGGACGTCCGTTTCATGGATACTCTCCCCTACATACAGAATTTTCAGTATGTTCTTTATCTTACCATAATAATTTGGTAAAATTTAGGTTTAATGGAGTCTGTTCATCCAACAACATAATAATGAAACACACTCCACATGCGACATATTTCCTACTACACCGCCATCCCTTGGATTTTTCTAAAAGTTATGCAACTTTAAAGGAATTGTTTTTATTACAAACTTATGGCCCGTCGAACTTCTTCCCACATCCAAATCAACAATCATTATTACATAGCGCAATAACTTTAATTCAGTTTTTATGTCATAAACTGTGTTTAATTTACGTAATAAGTAAAAAACAATATTCTGGGTTAGGTTGAAGTTTACGGGTGGGTCAGCTACTGGTTCAGTTTGATTTAATAATATACTCGCTTTCATTAAAAAGAGTTATTTATGTGGAGCTAACTGTCCCATGGGACACAAATATCCCAAATGATCACCAATACAAACTAAACAAATACAAAGAACTAGTAGATAAAACTTATTTTAAAGAAACAAAATATTTAGTTTTTTCCACAATTTTATTCAGCTAACCGGTTTTCGAAGACCGTACGTCTTCTTCGTCAGGCTAGTAGATGTTAACTAAATTACAAAAAGTGATCCAACAGAAAATAGAAGCTATATAAATCAAAATTAGAGAGACAAAACAATATTATTCTTACACACTAGAAAGAGACAGAAACAATGCGAGTGGTCAAACAAAGGCAAGTAAAGATGTTATTAAGTGCTCCAAAACAAATTTTTAAACGGAGAGAGTTAATAATAACAAAAGACATTGTCGTTAATACATAGTACCTAATCCATACCTCGAAAACTGATTCTATATTATTATTATATTTAAAAGAGAAAGTTTTTGTTTATATTTTTTTTTTTCTCCGAACATAGATACATAGCTGTATGACAAAGAATGTAATAAGAAAGAGGAGACAGGGGTGGAGAACTGATACAAAAAAAATAATAATAATAATAATGTTGAATAATCTAGCATAGACCTCCAAATAAAAAATATATATTATAACAAAACTATAAAATTATTTTATCTTGTACGGAGACTTAATATGTAATGTATTATATATGACATGGAGCAAAAAAAAAAAAAAAAAAAAATAAATAATAATAATATTAATATTATTAGTATTATATAGGTAGGCATATTATGTAAATTATAGAAATGTTTTATCGTGTACAAAACAATAGGCAATTTATTATACAGGGTTTAAAACTACTATCCAAAAGCAACCTATTATACAAGACCATTTATTGTACAAAAAAAAAAAAAAAAAAAAAAAAAAAAAAAAAAAAAAAAAAAAAAAAAAAAAAAAAAAAAAAAATAATAATAATAAGTATATAGGCCATAGGTATATTATGTAAATTAATGGAGATATTTTATCGTGTACAAAACAAAGGCAATTTAATATACTGGACATAAATTTAATGTACAAGGCTTAAAGTAATAATAATAATAGTAATAAATATATAGGGCATAGGTATATTGTGTAAATTAATGGAGATATTTTATCGTGTACAAAACAAAGGCAATTAGATATACAGGACTTAAAACTACTGTCGCGAACACTTGTTTTGAGTATGAATACCTACGTATCCTAAATGAATTATCACAAACACAAACACTGATTTAGGTAGGTATGAATATCCGTATCCTAAATGAATTTTCACAAACACAAACACTGATTTAGGTAGGTATGAATATCCGTATCCTAAATGAACTAACACAAACACTTGTCGAAGATAATATTATGTAGGTAGGTATATCCCATATCTTGTCGACGCTGCCGACTGGGCTGATGTGGTGTAGTGGAGGCCAAATGTTCACCATCCCTGGAGTGTATCTGAAACAATAATACAGCGGTGCGGTATCAAAGGCCATAAGGGAGAGAACACGAAAAAGTGATAATGTTAGGATCAATTATTATTATCAAAGAATAATCAGAATTTTGGTATTGGCTTTAATAGGGGCGATGAGTTTTGTAAATCTAATTGATCATTGAGTATGATTTTGTTCCTATCCAGTTTTAATTTATTGATTTCTATAGTCTCTAATCTATCTAATACTCTACCTTTATCGCACTTATGTAAGATTTTGACGTCTGTGTCCCAATTGCAAACATGATTATGGTTATTCAAGTGTTCTGAGAAAGAAGATTTATCATTCTTTAATCTATAACTAGCTTCGTGCTCTTTTATTCTGCTTTTAAAATTCCTGCCCGTTTGTCCAATATATGACGCATTACAATTACTGCATGATAACATATACACTCCACTATTGTCAAACTTGTCTACTCTATCTTTATTATTTACTAGATGTGTCCTTAATGAGTTTTTGTTATAAAAAGCTATTCGTTTCTTATTTCCTTTAACAATTTTTGACACCTTCTGTGAAATTCTCGGTATGTAATGTAATTTAGCCCATTTTTCACTGTCTGATTTTTGTATTATATTAAGCCCCGGTGCTATCAATTTTACTGATTTTTTCCTTATTTTACGTTCTAATAATTTAATTATACCATTAACAGGGTAACCATTGTTTTTTGCTAATACTTTAATTGTGTTGATTTCTTTGTTATAATTCTCTTTAGATAAAGGTAACTCTAGTAATCTGTGTAATAATGAATGAAATACTGACATTTTATGTGAAATGTGATGGTTTGAACTGGCGTGAATTATATTGCCGCTGTATGTTGGTTTTCTAAAGACATCAAATTCTATTTTATTGTTATGTATGTTTAATCTTAAATCTAGAAAACTAATGCTGTTTCCTCCCACTTCCATCGTGAATTTAATCGAGTCGTTAATCGTATTGAGGTTCGTCAGGAATAAATCAAGTTGACGTTTTGTGCCAGTCCACAGACCTAGTATATCGTCAACATATCTGTAGTAAAAAACAAGATTCTTAAACATGGGTAGTATCGATATTTTTTCTTCTAAATAGTTCATGAAAAAGTCTGCTAAAAGTGGAGAGATTGGTGAACCCATTCCTAACCCGTCCAATTGTCTATACCACACTTTGTTGAATTGAAAATAATTCTGATCAATACATAAGTTAAATAAATCTAATATTTCTATTGTATGCTTTGGGTTAAGGTTTTGTTTTTCTAAATGAGTTTGGAGTGATAATTTTAACTCTGTTATAGGAATATTGGTGAAAAGGCTTACTACATCAAATGATACCAGTATTGCGTTATGAGGGACTTCTACGTTTTTTATTCTCTCAACTAATTCTAATGAGTTTTTTATTGTAAATTTAGGATTATAGTTGCAATTATTTAGTAATATCGAATTTGCTTTTTTTGCTATTTTGTAAGTCGGTGCTGTATAAAAAGATACCACTGGTCTCATGGGCATGTTGTCTTTATGGACTTTTGGGTATCCTGATAATCTAGGACACTGGGGATTCATCTGTTTGTATATTAAATTGTCGTATTTACCGTGAAAAATTGTTTTGTTATTTTTTATAAAATTTGCTACTTCCTCATTATATTTTTGCGTGGGGTCATTGTTTAGAGCTATAAATTTATTGTCCAAAAGAATTTCTTCTACTTTAGATATATAGTCGTCTTTATATAAAATTACAGTGCTGTTTCCCTTATCTGCTTTAGAAATTATTAAGTTATTGATAGTTATCTTTTTCTTTATATTGCTTAGAGTCTTATCATCAAAAGTCTGTGTGGGTTTGTTGTTTACGTTATCTAGAATTATATTTTTAACTATGCATTTGTCGTCTATGTCAATTCCTAAGGCTATGTCACAATCTATGGCTAAACTTTCTAAATCTTGCTGTTTAAGCTTTAAATTTGGACAGTGTTTCAATCCCTTTTCTAAAAGTTCCGTTTCTGTTTTATCAAACATAACATAGGTTTTATTTATCAATTTATCGTAAAAAGTGATGTTTTCAGAATTTGATGTGCTTTGATTCTCTACGTTCTGTGCTAAACTTAAATTATCTAGTTTTTTAACCTGTTTTGTATATTTTTCATGTATTTTAACATTGATATTTTCTCTGATATTCCTATCTAATAAATCAAAATCCTTTTTAGGTAATCTAAAAGCTAGTTCTGTATGTACGTAATATAAATAAGTACTCACATTATCTCTCCTGCCGTATAGGTGTTTCAGTTCGCCGCGCAGCCAGTGTCTCTTCGCCATCTCGATGCTTCTTCTGGCAGCTGTTGTCTTTGAAGAGCACTTTATATTGACGAACTTTGGCACTAAGTTATAATGTAAACACTCACGAATAAACCACATGTTTTGCGAGGTAAACCGTAATTTCTGGATCAACTTTTTGTAAATATCGGTCAATTTACGCGTACAAGCGGATTTAAGATAATTTATCTTTTCGACCGTGGCTACTTGGTGGAACATACTTCGAACTTATTTTAAAGAAACAAAATATTTAGTTTTTTCCACAATTTTATTCAGCTAACCGGTTTTCGAAGACCGTACGTCTTCTTCGTCAGGCTAGTAGATGTTAACTAAATTACAAAAAGTGATCCAACAGAAAATAGAAGCTATATAAATCAAAATTAGAGAGACAAAACAATATTATTCTTACACACTAGAAAGAGACAGAAACAATGCGAGTGGTCAAACAAAGGCAAGTAAAGATGTTATTAAGTGCTCCAAAACAAATTTTTAAACGGAGAGAGTTAATAATAACAAAAGACATTGTCGTTAATACATAGTACCTAATCCATACCTCGAAAACTGATTCTATATTATTATTATATTTAAAAGAGAAAGTTTTTGTTTATATTTTTTTTTTCTCCGAACATAGATACATAGCTGTATGACAAAGAATGTAATAAGAAAGAGGAGACAGGGGTGGAGAACTGATACAAAAAAAAAATAATAATAATAATAATGTTGAATAATCTAGCATAGACCTCCAAATAAAAAATATATATTATAACAAAACTATAAAATTATTTTATCTTGTACGGAGACTTAATATGTAATGTATTATACATGACATGGAGCAAAAAAAAAATAAATAATAATAATATTAATATTATTAGTATTATATAGGTAGGCATATTATGTAAATTATAGAAATGTTTTATCGTGTACAAAACAATAGGCAATTTATTATACAGGGTTTAAAACTACTATCCAAAAGCAACCTATTATACAAGACCATTTATTGTACAAAAAAAAAAAAAAAAAAAAAAAAAAAATAATAATAATAATAATAAGTATATAGGCCATAGGTATATTATGTAAATTAATGGAGATATTTTATCGTGTACAAAACAAAGGCAATTTAATATACTGGACATAAATTTAATGTACAATGCTTAAAGTAATAATAATAATAGTAATAAATATATAGGGCATAGGTATATTGTGTAAATTAATGGAGATATTTTATCGTGTACAAAACAAAGGCAATTAGATATACAGGACTTAAAACTACTGTCGCGAACACTTGTTTTGAGTATGAATACCTACGTATCCTAAATGAATTATCACAAACACAAACACTGATTTAGGTAGGTATGAATATCCGTATCCTAAATGAATTTTCACAAACACAAACACTGATTTAGGTAGGTATGAATATCCGTATCCTAAATGAACTAACACAAACACTTGTCGAAGATAATATTATGTAGGTAGGTATATCCCATATCTTGTCGACGCTGCCGACTGGGCTGATGTGGTGTAGTGGAGGCCAAATGTTCACCATCCCTGGAGTGTATCTGAAACAATAATACAGCGGTGCGGTATCAAAGGCCATAAGGGAGAGAACACGAACATTTGGCCTCCACTACACCACATCAGCCCAGTCGGCAGCGTCGACAAGATATGGGATATACCTACCTACATAATATTATCTTCGACAAGTGTTTGTGTTAGTTCATTTAGGATACGGATATTCATACCTACCTAAATCAGTGTTTGTGTTTGTGAAAATTCATTTAGGATACGGATATTCATACCTACCTAAATCAGTGTTTGTGTTTGTGATAATTCATTTAGGATACGTAGGTATTCATACTCAAAACAAGTGTTCGCGACAGTAGTTTTAAGTCCTGTATATCTAATTGCCTTTGTTTTGTACACGATAAAATATCTCCATTAATTTACACAATATACCTATGCCCTATATATTTATTACTATTATTATTATTACTTTAAGCCTTGTACATTAAATTTATGTCCAGTATATTAAATTGCCTTTGTTTTGTACACGATAAAATATCTCCATTAATTTACATAATATACCTATGGCCTATATACTTATTATTATTATTATTATTATTTTTTTTTTTTTTTTTGTACAATAAATGGTCTTGTATAATAGGTTGCTTTTGGATAGTAGTTTTAAACCCTGTATAATAAATTGCCTATTGTTTTGTACACGATAAAACATTTCTATAATTTACATAATATGCCTACCTATATAATACTAATAATATTAATATTATTATTATTTATTTTTTTTTGCTCCATGTCATGTATAATACATTACATATTAAGTCTCCGTACAAGATAAAATAATTTTATAGTTTTGTTATAATATATATTTTTTATTTGGAGGTCTATGCTAGATTATTCAACATTATTATTATTATTATTTTTTTTTGTATCAGTTCTCCACCCCTGTCTCCTCTTTCTTATTACATTCTTTGTCATACAGCTATGTATCTATGTTCGGAGAAAAAAAAAATATAAACAAAAACTTTCTCTTTTAAATATAATAATAATATAGAATCAGTTTTCGAGGTATGGATTAGGTACTATGTATTAACGACAATGTCTTTTGTTATTATTAACTCTCTCCGTTTAAAAATTTGTTTTGGAGCACTTAATAACATCTTTACTTGCCTTTGTTTGACCACTCGCATTGTTTCTGTCTCTTTCTAGTGTGTAAGAATAATATTGTTTTGTCTCTCTAATTTTGATTTATATAGCTTCTATTTTCTGTTGGATCACTTTTTGTAATTTAGTTAACATCTACTAGCCTGACGAAGAAGACGTACGGTCTTCGAAAACCGGTTAGCTGAATAAAATTGTGGAAAAAACTAAATATTTTGTTTCTTTAAAATAAGTTCGAAGTATGTTCCACCAAGTAGCCACGGTCGAAAAGATAAATTATCTTAAATCCGCTTGTACGCGTAAATTGACCGATATTTACAAAAAGTTGATCCAGAAATTACGGTTTACCTCGCAAAACATGTGGTTTATTCGTGAGTGTTTACATTATAACTTAGTGCCAAAGTTCGTCAATATAAAGTGCTCTTCAAAGACAACAGCTGCCAGAAGAAGCATCGAGATGGCGAAGAGACACTGGCTGCGCGGCGAACTGAAACACCTATACGGCAGGAGAGATAATGTGAGTACTTATTTATATTACGTACATACAGAACTAGCTTTTAGATTACCTAAAAAGGATTTTGATTTATTAGATAGGAATATCAGAGAAAATATCAATGTTAAAATACATGAAAAATATACAAAACAGGTTAAAAAACTAGATAATTTAAGTTTAGCACAGAACGTAGAGAATCAAAGCACATCAAATTCTGAAAACATCACTTTTTACGATAAATTGATAAATAAAACCTATGTTATGTTTGATAAAACAGAAACGGAACTTTTAGAAAAGGGATTGAAACACTGTCCAAATTTAAAGCTTAAACAGCAAGATTTAGAAAGTTTAGCCATAGATTGTGACATAGCCTTAGGAATTGACATAGACGACAAATGCATAGTTAAAAATATAATTCTAGATAACGTAAACAACAAACCCACACAGACTTTTGATGATAAGACTCTAAGCAATATAAAGAAAAAGATAACTATCAATAACTTAATAATTTCTAAAGCAGATAAGGGAAACAGCACTGTAATTTTATATAAAGACGACTATATATCTAAAGTAGAAGAAATTCTTTTGGACAATAAATTTATAGCTCTAAACAATGACCCCACGCAAAAATATAATGAGGAAGTAGCAAATTTTATAAAAAATAACAAAACAATTTTTCACGGTAAATACGACAATTTAATATACAAACAGATGAATCCCCAGTGTCCTAGATTATCAGGATACCCAAAAGTCCATAAAGACAACATGCCCATGAGACCAGTGGTATCTTTTTATACAGCACCGACTTACAAAATAGCAAAAAAAGCAAATTCGATATTACTAAATAATTGCAACTATAATCCTAAATTTACAATAAAAAACTCATTAGAATTAGTTGAGAGAATAAAAAACGTAGAAGTCCCTCATAACGCAATACTGGTATCATTTGATGTAGTAAGCCTTTTCACCAATATTCCTATAACAGAGTTAAAATTATCACTCCAAACTCATTTAGAAAAACAAAACCTTAACCCAAAGCATACAATAGAAATATTAGATTTATTTAACTTATGTATTGATCAGAATTATTTTCAATTCAACAAAGTGTGGTATAGACAATTGGACGGGTTAGGAATGGGTTCACCAATCTCTCCACTTTTAGCAGACTTTTTCATGAACTATTTAGAAGAAAAAATATCGATACTACCCATGTTTAAGAATCTTGTTTTTTACTACAGATATGTTGACGATATACTAGGTCTGTGGACTGGCACAAAACGTCAACTTGATTTATTCCTGACGAACCTCAATACGATTAACGACTCGATTAAATTCACGATGGAAGTGGGAGGAAACAGCATTAGTTTTCTAGATTTAAGATTAAACATACATAACAATAAAATAGAATTTGATGTCTTTAGAAAACCAACATACAGCGGCAATATAATTCACGCCAGTTCAAACCATCACATTTCACATAAAATGTCAGTATTTCATTCATTATTACACAGATTACTAGAGTTACCTTTATCTAAAGAGAATTATAACAAAGAAATCAACACAATTAAAGTATTAGCAAAAAACAATGGTTACCCTGTTAATGGTATAATTAAATTATTAGAACGTAAAATAAGGAAAAAATCAGTAAAATTGATAGCACCGGGGCTTAATATAATACAAAAATCAGACAGTGAAAAATGGGCTAAATTACATTACATACCGAGAATTTCACAGAAGGTGTCAAAAATTGTTAAAGGAAATAAGAAACGAATAGCTTTTTATAACAAAAACTCATTAAGGACACATCTAGTAAATAATAAAGATAGAGTAGACAAGTTTGACAATAGTGGAGTGTATATGTTATCATGCAGTAATTGTAATGCGTCATATATTGGACAAACGGGCAGGAATTTTAAAAGCAGAATAAAAGAGCACGAAGCTAGTTATAGATTAAAGAATGATAAATCTTCTTTCTCAGAACACTTGAATAACCATAATCATGTTTGCAATTGGGACACAGACGTCAAAATCTTACATAAGTGCGATAAAGGTAGAGTATTAGATAGATTAGAGACTATAGAAATCAATAAATTAAAACTGGATAGGAACAAAATCATACTCAATGATCAATTAGATTTACAAAACTCATCGCCCCTATTAAAGCCAATACCAAAATTCTGATTATTCTTTGATAATAATAATTGATCCTAACATTATCACTTTTTCGTGTTCTCTCCCTTATGGCCTTTGATACCGCACCGCTGTATTATTGTTTCAGATACACTCCAGGGATGGTGAACATTTGGCCTCCACTACACCACATCAGCCCAGTCGGCAGCGTCGACAAGATATGGGATATACCTACCTACATAATATTATCTTCGACAAGTGTTTGTGTTAGTTCATTTAGGATACGGATATTCATACCTACCTAAATCAGTGTTTGTGTTTGTGAAAATTCATTTAGGATACGGATATTCATACCTACCTAAATCAGTGTTTGTGTTTGTGATAATTCATTTAGGATACGTAGGTATTCATACTCAAAACAAGTGTTCGCGACAGTAGTTTTAAGTCCTGTATATCTAATTGCCTTTGTTTTGTACACGATAAAATATCTCCATTAATTTACACAATATACCTATGCCCTATATATTTATTACTATTATTATTATTACTTTAAGCCTTGTACATTAAATTTATGTCCAGTATATTAAATTGCCTTTGTTTTGTACACGATAAAATATCTCCATTAATTTACATAATATACCTATGGCCTATATACTTATTATTATTATTATTATTATTATTTTTTTTTTTTTTTGTACAATAAATGGTCTTGTATAATAGGTTGCTTTTGGATAGTAGTTTTAAACCCTGTATAATAAATTGCCTATTGTTTTGTACACGATAAAACATTTCTATAATTTACATAATATGCCTACCTATATAATACTAATAATATTAATATTATTATTATTTATTTTTTTTTTGCTCCATGTCATGTATAATACATTACATATTAAGTCTCCGTACAAGATAAAATAATTTTATAGTTTTGTTATAATATATATTTTTTATTTGGAGGTCTATGCTAGATTATTCAACATTATTATTATTATTATTTTTTTTTGTATCAGTTCTCCACCCCTGTCTCCTCTTTCTTATTACATTCTTTGTCATACAGCTATGTATCTATGTTCGGAGAAAAAAAAAATATAAACAAAAACTTTCTCTTTTAAATATAATAATAATATAGAATCAGTTTTCGAGGTATGGATTAGGTACTATGTATTAACGACAATGTCTTTTGTTATTATTAACTCTCTCCGTTTAAAAATTTGTTTTGGAGCACTTAATAACATCTTTACTTGCCTTTGTTTGACCACTCGCATTGTTTCTGTCTCTTTCTAGTGTGTAAGAATAATATTGTTTTGTCTCTCTAATTTTGATTTATATAGCTTCTATTTTCTGTTGGATCACTTTTTGTAATTTAGTTAACATCTACTAGCCTGACGAAGAAGACGTACGGTCTTCGAAAACCGGTTAGCTGAATAAAATTGTGGAAAAAACTAAATATTTTGTTTCTTTAAAATAAGTTCGAAGTATGTTCCACCAAGTAGCCACGGTCGAAAAGATAAATTATCTTAAATCCGCTTGTACGCGTAAATTGACCGATATTTACAAAAAGTTGATCCAGAAATTACGGTTTACCTCGCAAAACATGTGGTTTATTCGTGAGTGTTTACATTATAACTTAGTGCCAAAGTTCGTCAATATAAAGTGCTCTTCAAAGACAACAGCTGCCAGAAGAAGCATCGAGATGGCGAAGAGACACTGGCTGCGCGGCGAACTGAAACACCTATACGGCAGGAGAGATAATGTGAGTACTTATTTATATTACGTACATACAGAACTAGCTTTTAGATTACCTAAAAAGGATTTTGATTTATTAGATAGGAATATCAGAGAAAATATCAATGTTAAAATACATGAAAAATATACAAAACAGGTTAAAAAACTAGATAATTTAAGTTTAGCACAGAACGTAGAGAATCAAAGCACATCAAATTCTGAAAACATCACTTTTTACGATAAATTGATAAATAAAACCTATGTTATGTTTGATAAAACAGAAACGGAACTTTTAGAAAAGGGATTGAAACACTGTCCAAATTTAAAGCTTAAACAGCAAGATTTAGAAAGTTTAGCCATAGATTGTGACATAGCCTTAGGAATTGACATAGACGACAAATGCATAGTTAAAAATATAATTCTAGATAACGTAAACAACAAACCCACACAGACTTTTGATGATAAGACTCTAAGCAATATAAAGAAAAAGATAACTATCAATAACTTAATAATTTCTAAAGCAGATAAGGGAAACAGCACTGTAATTTTATATAAAGACGACTATATATCTAAAGTAGAAGAAATTCTTTTGGACAATAAATTTATAGCTCTAAACAATGACCCCACGCAAAAATATAATGAGGAAGTAGCAAATTTTATAAAAAATAACAAAACAATTTTTCACGGTAAATACGACAATTTAATATACAAACAGATGAATCCCCAGTGTCCTAGATTATCAGGATACCCAAAAGTCCATAAAGACAACATGCCCATGAGACCAGTGGTATCTTTTTATACAGCACCGACTTACAAAATAGCAAAAAAAGCAAATTCGATATTACTAAATAATTGCAACTATAATCCTAAATTTACAATAAAAAACTCATTAGAATTAGTTGAGAGAATAAAAAACGTAGAAGTCCCTCATAACGCAATACTGGTATCATTTGATGTAGTAAGCCTTTTCACCAATATTCCTATAACAGAGTTAAAATTATCACTCCAAACTCATTTAGAAAAACAAAACCTTAACCCAAAGCATACAATAGAAATATTAGATTTATTTAACTTATGTATTGATCAGAATTATTTTCAATTCAACAAAGTGTGGTATAGACAATTGGACGGGTTAGGAATGGGTTCACCAATCTCTCCACTTTTAGCAGACGTTTTCATGAACTATTTAGAAGAAAAAATATCGATACTACCCATGTTTAAGAATCTTGTTTTTTACTACAGATATGTTGACGATATACTAGGTCTGTGGACTGGCACAAAACGTCAACTTGATTTATTCCTGACGAACCTCAATACGATTAACGACTCGATTAAATTCACGATGGAAGTGGGAGGAAACAGCATTAGTTTTCTAGATTTAAGATTAAACATACATAACAATAAAATAGAATTTGATGTCTTTAGAAAACCAACATACAGCGACAATATAATTCACGCCAGTTCAAACCATCACATTTCACATAAAATGTCAGTATTTCATTCATTATTACACAGATTACTAGAGTTACCTTTATCTAAAGAGAATTATAACAAAGAAATCAACACAATTAAAGTATTAGCAAAAAACAATGGTTACCCTGTTAATGGTATAATTAAATTATTAGAACGTAAAATAAGGAAAAAATCAGTAAAATTGATAGCACCGGGGCTTAATATAATACAAAAATCAGACAGTGAAAAATGGGCTAAATTACATTACATACCGAGAATTTCACAGAAGGTGTCAAAAATTGTTAAAGGAAATAAGAAACGAATAGCTTTTTATAACAAAAACTCATTAAGGACACATCTAGTAAATAATAAAGATAGAGTAGACAAGTTTGACAATAGTGGAGTGTATATGTTATCATGCAGTAATTGTAATGCGTCATATATTGGACAAACGGGCAGGAATTTTAAAAGCAGAATAAAAGAGCACGAAGCTAGTTATAGATTAAAGAATGATAAATCTTCTTTCTCAGAACACTTGAATAACCATAATCATGTTTGCAATTGGGACACAGACGTCAAAATCTTACATAAGTGCGATAAAGGTAGAGTATTAGATAGATTAGAGACTATAGAAATCAATAAATTAAAACTGGATAGGAACAAAATCATACTCAATGATCAATTAGATTTACAAAACTCATCGCCCCTATTAAAGCCAATACCAAAATTCTGATTATTCTTTGATAATAATAATTGATCCTAACATTATCACTTTTTCGTGTTCTCTCCCTTATGGCCTTTGATACCGCACCGCTGTATTATTGTTTCAGATACACTCCAGGGATGGTGAACATTTGGCCTCCACTACACCACATCAGCCCAGTCGGCAGCGTCGACAAGATATGGGATATACCTACCTACATAATATTATCTTCGACAAGTGTTTGTGTTAGTTCATTTAGGATACGGATATTCATACCTACCTAAATCAGTGTTTGTGTTTGTGAAAATTCATTTAGGATACGGATATTCATACCTACCTAAATCAGTGTTTGTGTTTGTGATAATTCATTTAGGATACGTAGGTATTCATACTCAAAACAAGTGTTCGCGACAGTAGTTTTAAGTCCTGTATATCTAATTGCCTTTGTTTTGTACACGATAAAATATCTCCATTAATTTACACAATATACCTATGCCCTATATATTTATTACTATTATTATTATTACTTTAAGCCTTGTACATTAAATTTATGTCCAGTATATTAAATTGCCTTTGTTTTGTACACGATAAAATATCTCCATTAATTTACATAATATACCTATGGCCTATATACTTATTATTATTATTATTTTTTTTTTATTTTTTTTTGTACAATAAATGGTCTTGTATAATAGGTTGCTTTTGGATAGTAGTTTTAAACCCTGTATAATAAATTGCCTATTGTTTTGTACACGATAAAACATTTCTATAATTTACATAATATGCCTACCTATATAATACTAATAATATTAATATTATTATTATTTTTTTTTTTTTTGCTCCATGTCATGTATAATACATTACATATTAAGTCTCCGTACAAGATAAAATAATTTTATAGTTTTGTTATAATATATATTTTTTATTTGGAGGTCTATGCTAGATTATTCAACATTATTATTATTATTATTTTTTTTTGTATCAGTTCTCCACCCCTGTCTCCTCTTTCTTATTACATTCTTTGTCATACAGCTATGTATCTATGTTCGGAGAAAAAAAAAAATATAAACAAAAACTTTCTCTTTTAAATATAATAATAATATAGAATCAGTTTTCGAGGTATGGATTAGGTACTATGTATTAACGACAATGTCTTTTGTTATTATTAACTCTCTCCGTTTAAAAATTTGTTTTGGAGCACTTAATAACATCTTTACTTGCCTTTGTTTGACCACTCGCATTGTTTCTGTCTCTTTCTAGTGTGTAAGAATAATATTGTTTTGTCTCTCTAATTTTGATTTATATAGCTTCTATTTTCTGTTGGATCACTTTTTGTAATTTAGTTAACATCTACTAGCCTGACGAAGAAGACGTACGGTCTTCGAAAACCGGTTAGCTGAATAAAATTGTGGAAAAAACTAAATATTTTGTTTCTTTAAAATAAGTTCGAAGTATGTTCCACCAAGTAGCCACGGTCGAAAAGATAAATTATCTTAAATCCGCTTGTACGCGTAAATTGACCGATATTTACAAAAAGTTGATCCAGAAATTACGGTTTACCTCGCAAAACATGTGGTTTATTCGTGAGTGTTTACATTATAACTTAGTGCCAAAGTTCGTCAATATAAAGTGCTCTTCAAAGACAACAGCTGCCAGAAGAAGCATCGAGATGGCGAAGAGACACTGGCTGCGCGGCGAACTGAAACACCTATACGGCAGGAGAGATAATGTGAGTACTTATTTATATTACGTACATACAGAACTAGCTTTTAGATTACCTAAAAAGGATTTTGATTTATTAGATAGGAATATCAGAGAAAATATCAATGTTAAAATACATGAAAAATATACAAAACAGGTTAAAAAACTAGATAATTTAAGTTTAGCACAGAACGTAGAGAATCAAAGCACATCAAATTCTGAAAACATCACTTTTTACGATAAATTGATAAATAAAACCTATGTTATGTTTGATAAAACAGAAACGGAACTTTTAGAAAAGGGATTGAAACACTGTCCAAATTTAAAGCTTAAACAGCAAGATTTAGAAAGTTTAGCCATAGATTGTGACATAGCCTTAGGAATTGACATAGACGACAAATGCATAGTTAAAAATATAATTCTAGATAACGTAAACAACAAACCCACACAGACTTTTGATGATAAGACTCTAAGCAATATAAAGAAAAAGATAACTATCAATAACTTAATAATTTCTAAAGCAGATAAGGGAAACAGCACTGTAATTTTATATAAAGACGACTATATATCTAAAGTAGAAGAAATTCTTTTGGACAATAAATTTATAGCTCTAAACAATGACCCCACGCAAAAATATAATGAGGAAGTAGCAAATTTTATAAAAAATAACAAAACAATTTTTCACGGTAAATACGACAATTTAATATACAAACAGATGAATCCCCAGTGTCCTAGATTATCAGGATACCCAAAAGTCCATAAAGACAACATGCCCATGAGACCAGTGGTATCTTTTTATACAGCACCGACTTACAAAATAGCAAAA
This sequence comes from Mystacides longicornis, assembly GCA_963576905.1. Lineage (NCBI taxonomy): Eukaryota > Metazoa > Arthropoda > Insecta > Trichoptera > Leptoceridae > Mystacides > Mystacides longicornis. Next base: position 30,053,790 of record OY756433.1, on the reverse strand, counting down.
AAAGCAAATTCGATATTACTAAATAATTGCAACTATAATCCTAAATTTACAATAAAAAACTCATTAGAATTAGTTGAGAGAATAAAAAACGTAGAAGTCCCTCATAACGCAATACTGGTATCATTTGATGTAGTAAGCCTTTTCACCAATATTCCTATAACAGAGTTAAAATTATCACTCCAAACTCATTTAGAAAAACAAAACCTTAACCCAAAGCATACAATAGAAATATTAGATTTATTTAACTTATGTATTGATCAGAATTATTTTCAATTCAACAAAGTGTGGTATAGACAATTGGACGGGTTAGGAATGGGTTCACCAATCTCTCCACTTTTAGCAGACTTTTTCATGAACTATTTAGAAGAAAAAATATCGATACTACCCATGTTTAAGAATCTTGTTTTTTACTACAGATATGTTGACGATATACTAGGTCTGTGGACTGGCACAAAACGTCAACTTGATTTATTCCTGACGAACCTCAATACGATTAACGACTCGATTAAATTCACGATGGAAGTGGGAGGAAACAGCATTAGTTTTCTAGATTTAAGATTAAACATACATAACAATAAAATAGAATTTGATGTCTTTAGAAAACCAACATACAGCGGCAATATAATTCACGCCAGTTCAAACCATCACATTTCACATAAAATGTCAGTATTTCATTCATTATTACACAGATTACTAGAGTTACCTTTATCTAAAGAGAATTATAACAAAGAAATCAACACAATTAAAGTATTAGCAAAAAACAATGGTTACCCTGTTAATGGTATAATTAAATTATTAGAACGTAAAATAAGGAAAAAATCAGTAAAATTGATAGCACCGGGGCTTAATATAATACAAAAATCAGACAGTGAAAAATGGGCTAAATTACATTACATACCGAGAATTTCACAGAAGGTGTCAAAAATTGTTAAAGGAAATAAGAAACGAATAGCTTTTTATAACAAAAACTCATTAAGGACACATCTAGTAAATAATAAAGATAGAGTAGACAAGTTTGACAATAGTGGAGTGTATATGTTATCATGCAGTAATTGTAATGCGTCATATATTGGACAAACGGGCAGGAATTTTAAAAGCAGAATAAAAGAGCACGAAGCTAGTTATAGATTAAAGAATGATAAATCTTCTTTCTCAGAACACTTGAATAACCATAATCATGTTTGCAATTGGGACACAGACGTCAAAATCTTACATAAGTGCGATAAAGGTAGAGTATTAGATAGATTAGAGACTATAGAAATCAATAAATTAAAACTGGATAGGAACAAAATCATACTCAATGATCAATTAGATTTACAAAACTCATCGCCCCTATTAAAGCCAATACCAAAATTCTGATTATTCTTTGATAATAATAATTGATCCTAACATTATCACTTTTTCGTGTTCTCTCCCTTATGGCCTTTGATACCGCACCGCTGTATTATTGTTTCAGATACACTCCAGGGATGGTGAACATTTGGCCTCCACTACACCACATCAGCCCAGTCGGCAGCGTCGACAAGATATGGGATATACCTACCTACATAATATTATCTTCGACAAGTGTTTGTGTTAGTTCATTTAGGATACGGATATTCATACCTACCTAAATCAGTGTTTGTGTTTGTGAAAATTCATTTAGGATACGGATATTCATACCTACCTAAATCAGTGTTTGTGTTTGTGATAATTCATTTAGGATACGTAGGTATTCATACTCAAAACAAGTGTTCGCGACAGTAGTTTTAAGTCCTGTATATCTAATTGCCTTTGTTTTGTACACGATAAAATATCTCCATTAATTTACACAATATACCTATGCACTATATATTTATTACTATTATTATTATTACTTTAAGCCTTGTACATTAAATTTATGTCCAGTATATTAAATTGCCTTTGTTTTGTACACGATAAAATATCTCCATTAATTTACATAATATACCTATGGCCTATATACTTATTATTATTTTTTTTTTTTTTTTTTTTTTTGTACAATAAATGGTCTTGTATAATAGGTTGCTTTTGGATAGTAGTTTTAAACCCTGTATAATAAATTGCCTATTGTTTTGTACACGATAAAACATTTCTATAATTTACATAATATGCCTACCTATATAATACTAATAATATTAATATTATTATTATTTATTTTTTTTTTGCTCCATGTCATGTATAATACATTACATATTAAGTCTCCGTACAAGATAAAATAATTTTATAGTTTTGTTATAATATATATTTTTTATTTGGAGGTCTATGCTAGATTATTCAACATTATTATTATTATTATTTTTTTTTGTATCAGTTCTCCACCCCTGTCTCCTCTTTCTTATTACATTCTTTGTCATACAGCTATGTATCTATGTTCGGAGAAAAAAAAAAATATAAACAAAAACTTTCTCTTTTAAATATAATAATAATATAGAATCAGTTTTCGAGGTATGGATTAGGTACTATGTATTAACGACAATGTCTTTTGTTATTATTAACTCTCTCCGTTTAAAAATTTGTTTTGGAGCACTTAATAACATCTTTACTTGCCTTTGTTTGACCACTCGCATTGTTTCTGTCTCTTTCTAGTGTGTAAGAATAATATTGTTTTGTCTCTCTAATTTTGATTTATATAGCTTCTATTTTCTGTTGGATCACTTTTTGTAATTTAGTTAACATCTACTAGCCTGACGAAGAAGACGTACGGTCTTCGAAAACCGGTTAGCTGAATAAAATTGTGGAAAAAACTAAATATTTTGTTTCTTTAAAATAAGTTCGAAGTATGTTCCACCAAGTAGCCACGGTCGAAAAGATAAATTATAGTAGATAAAACAGTTCAAAATGTCTTTAGTACAAATATATATTATGCTGTAGAGGTGGGAGCGAGAGGAATACCCGCAAAATCTTTATATTGTTATTTCAAAGATTCCTAGAACTAAAATAAAAGAATTTCTGGATAGGATATCAAAAACAGCATTGTCCGTATCTTATTGGATTTGGTTGCGTGGAGGATCAGCCGGAGATTGGTGGGTGAGTGTGACTTAAGTCATAAAGGGGCCCCTTAAACCCGCATACATGGTCGCAAGCCCGTGTGACTCGCCTGTTCTGATTGATGCTCTAATCACCTGTGCTCGTGGGCCTGAGTTTAAAATCAGTGAAACCATGATTGCATTTCACTTTTATAACTAACTACTTACCATCATTATTTTATTTTTCATACTTGGAAAATGATTTGTTACTGAGTCATTCTTCTAAATTCAGAATAAATTGGACGATGAAATAATTTGAAGTGTTTGGTAACATAAGCAGTTCAGTCGCTTACTTCCGTAGCAGAGGTCATAACTTCAATCACAGGGGCCAAGCATCTTTCACGACACAAGCTTTCAGTAGCTTACTGTGTGAATGAGTCAAAGAGTGTATTTGTGTTCACATTGAGTGAGCACTGCTTAATTAAAAAAAAAATTGACAATTTTTCTCAGTAGTTGGTCTCAGGATGACTAGAAGGAATGTTAAAATGGGATTGGAAAATTGGGCGATCGAAACCCGGGGGTCACTAAAATGGATATCTAATATTTTAGAAGAAATTTTTTTTTTTTGTAATAAATTTGGCAGAAAATAATGATAGAGAGGTGTCAATCTTTTAGTATTAAATACCTAGCATTATTAGAAAAACCAGAGAAGGGGGTACCGAGTTGCCCTGCAAATAAAGAAGGCTTATAAGAGATGGACAATCTGTAAGGTGTTGAAAAAGAAAGAGGAGAGGTGGTTGTCGTCACATCTATTGGTCGTCTCCTTCTCCTCCACTAGTATTCATCTTCTTCATCCTTCTGCTTGTGGCTAGCTCTCGGCAGTATAGAGACAGGACTCTTGAGTCTCATATGGGAGAAAGGATTCATGAGAAGAATCAGAAGTCATCTGGTATTTTTAATTGAGAGTTTGTTTTATTCACTTTTTTCTTTTTAAAAAAAAACAATTTACATTTATATTTTACAAATTGCTATGGTGTTAGCACAAAACACTTTCTTATTTAAATTCTATGTTATAACATAAATAAATCTGTACATTCATTTTTGTAATCTTAATTATCTTTGTGACTTTAAATTTATTATTATAGAAAATTATAAATTGGCGGGTCCTCGCGCTGGAGGCGCGGGGACCGCTAGTTTTATCGACTATCTTCCAAGTAGGCAAATTTGCAAGTGCCGCAGAGAGGAGAGCTTGTAGCTAACATGCCTCGCCATCCCCTCCCCAGCGACTGCATACCTCAATGTTATTGGTTAAGGCGGCCGCCGCCATCTTTGATTAACTATAGCCACTTAGATGTATCTTTATTTTCTAGATGGTACTCTTAAATAACATGCATCCACAGCGTGGGCTCTGCATGATCCCGTACAAGGGTCAAAGAAATACTTGCGTGATAGGTGCATGATATGTGAATGATCAAATGGTACTTTCATAATGAGGTCACGCGTGATCACATGACACAATTACTTGGTACCTAACCCGGCAATGCACCTACCTACTAATACTCTGATGAAGATTATATGAATTTATTATTTTATTACAATTGAAAACTTTTCCCAAATTTTAACTCCTTACACCCGACCATAGCTTATTAATGGAAAAGAAAAAAAGAAACAAAAAAAAGAAAGGCGTTGAGCCCGCCCGTACATCTATTCAAAAAAAAATTCAAGTTGTAATACTCAAGGCACCTACACGGGTGGCACAGCTAGTATGATATTGTTAATTGTTTCTACAAAAAATTTAATACCAAAAAAAAATTAAAAAAATTTTGAAGGAGACCCTCTGTCAAGGCAGCTAGTATTTTAAATATCGGGGGTTCTTTACTAATGTTTATACAATGCAAATTCATAACCCGTGGATCATCCATGAAATAATTAAAAAAAGGAAAAACCTTAAGTATCAACTTATACAATTCAATGGTGTTTTTATTTTAGTTTTATGTAGTTCAACCCTTAAATTTTTACTATAAATTAAAACTTCATTACCTGATGTTATCGAGATTATTATAGCAAGTATAATCTCCATTCTTGCAAGCGAATAATTATTAATGAACTCATAACATCACAGACCAAATAGTTAAATAACAACTCTCAATTAAACTTCAAATTAGTAAATATTACAAAAAATAAAAATTATTACTAAGGTAAATTTTAAAATTACGGTAGGTCTGTTCTGGTATGATAGCTAATATATACATTTCAATTTCAATATGGGTTTACAATATGAGCATACCTAAGTATTTTTCTATGAATCACAAGAAATATAACATGAATATTATGATTCGAATAGGATATGCCATATATGCAAAGAACTGCTCTGATCAATCGGCGACGTAACATCTATAATACCACGGTAGGTACGTATGAATCTTGAAGGTACCTACTAAACTTTCATTCTCAAACTTACATTCGACAGCGCTGTCTAACACTTCACACTACATTCAAATCCTAGATTCATACTATTCTATTTTTAATGTATTCAAAAAAAATTAATAACACACATTCACCACTCACCTTCAAATTCGTAACACCCTAATTCAAAATAAACAAAGTCACCTATCTGATCAGAACACTTCGCCACATATTTTATTATTTTACATCATCATTTGATTAAACTTTTATGTTCAATCATTAAAATTTTTAGATAGTATTATATACACATTATACATAAATTAAAACAAAACAAAAATATTTTCAAACAGTGTTGAAGGACCTATCTGTGTTGTGATTATTATTATTATTATTTATTTGACTCGAAATTGTCATACCAAGAGTCTCAAAATAACAATTGGCTATCACTGCACATATCACAAGATGTTTTCACTTTTTGGTTTTAAACACAGCCTGACATGAACAAAATAGTTCTCAAAAGGTTTGGAGATAGCTAATTTATAAGCTTGCCAATTCGTGACTTACAGGATCCAACAACATTATATTTTATAAAATAAAAAAATAAGACTTAAGTTATTCTACCTGTAATGCCCAAGTTATTTACAGTAATTTTCGAAGGTGTAATTTACGAATGCCAGCAATGATATGATGTTAAACAGAGCTTTAATAGGACGCCATCCAATTTGGAGAGGTAAACTGGAAAACCCTTTTTTCAAAAAAAATTATCTACAATATTAATACTTATTTTATTTACAAAATGCAGTGATTCAGTGATCAAGAAAGGCGTCCCTTAATCGATCATGAATCGACCCGTACCCTTAACCTAAGCTACCACACAGAAACAAATACCTAATGGTTAATAAAATAAAGCTAAACCTATCTGATCAGAAACGTACTTTTAGGGATCTAAACAACTATAACGGTGATAGTCTGATAGAAACTTTTAACATATTTATACAAACTAACTTAAAATTCTGAGAGAAACATATATCAGCTATTGGACGTAAGTTGTCTAACAAGAGACCAACCCATGATGTCGCTTGGACACAAGCTGATACTTCTCCACAGATAGTTAAACCAAAATTCAAGAGTTTTGACGCTACACGTCACGACAATCTTAGGAGTTTGGAGAAACAAAACCTATTTACAATTAATCATGTATTCTAGAGCCCATGGTGGCTATCGCATGGAGCGGATTGGATCCAACCGGATCTCAATACGCTAAAACAACTCATCAAATCATCAAATACTCCCACGATACATCAAATCATTAGCTCATGGCTAATCCCATCAAATCATCAAATACTCCCACAATACATCAAATCATTAGCTCATGGCTAATCCCATCAAATCATCAAATCATTAGCTCATGGCTAATCCCATCAAATCATGCCACCACATTTCTGTCGTGCATCTTCAAATAATTTATTCTCCTATACACTCTTAACTCGCTTAACAAAGTCTTCTAACTGTGAGAAAACTTGGGGGTCAGCACGCACAGTGAATGATCCTACACACTCAAATGATAGGGAATATTATATAAATAATTTAATAAGCGAATTTATTTTTTCCGGATGGCAAAAATTGCAAAAATACCATTTTAATTAAGCGAATTTATTTTTTCCGGATGGCAAAAATTGCAAAAATACCATTTTACCTATCACTAATCCTTAAACTACGTGAACACCTCACAACTAAGTAGGGTCTTAAAATATATAATAAAAAAAAATTAAACTAATCACCAGCAGTTATTTACAATAAATAGTACCTATACTAATTTACAATGTTGTCGAATATCGTTTTCCTAAGCCGCATTTTATACTTTATTTCTAAACGCAATCACTCTGTATTCACTTTCTGCTGGCACTATATGCCTTTCCATAAACAAAACTAATTATTCCTATCCCGACTGCTTCCAAAATCTTCACCACAAGCAATCAGCCGTGGTCCAGTCTTACTAACAAAGAGAAAAACTCGGGTGACCACACGGTGGCTGGATCACTTGATAATAAAAATTCAAAAAGACATTCATTTTCTGCTGGCACTATATGCCTCTCCATAAACAAAACTAATCTTTCATATCCCAACTGCTTCCAAAATCTTCACCACAAGCAATCAGCCGTGGTCCAGTCTTACTAACAAAGAGGAAAACTCGGGTGACCACACGGTGGCTGGATCACTTGATAATAAAAATTTGGAAACACATTCCTATCACGAGTGTAGTTATTCATACTTTGCCAATCATCCTACGACTGAATCAAATAAGCCGTGTTCATACAATATTCAACACAAGTACCTATATACAATTGACTATTTTAAGCATTGACCTGAATAGTTTGGAAACTATCCTTACTCTATCTAAAAAAAAAAATTTTACTCTTGAATTATCTATGGCGGACAACAAAAAAAATGAATTCCGTGTGGATAAAGGATTCTAAGACTCCCTGTATCATTCGTTCCGCAAGGAAGTTTCTCACTTACACTGTGGTTCAACAGCTCTTTCTAATTTACATACATCCTTTAAACTATGGTGATGCTATATACTTATAACTTAAAACTATCGTTCGCAGAAGGCAGTCTTTTAACTATGAAAGGACTAATACGACGCAATTAAAATAAAATAAAACTAAATGACTATATTCTATCCTAAGTCTTATTATAGTACATTTCCGATCAGTGAACCTGTTCTGTGCTAACTTCCATTGCAAAAATGAAACGGAACTTTCATGGTTCGCAAAAAAAAAAGAAGAAGAAAAAATAATTGTAAACAACTCTCGTCATCGCTGGTTACCACACAAAGAACGATATTAAAATAATCACGAAACGAGACGCATCTTTCATAATTAATAATTACAACTCTAAAAAATTATCCAGGAAAAAAAAATATCTAATCTCAACAGAGCTAGGAAAAATTTTATGATTCTATTCCGATAAACGCAAATAATAATAATAATTTTATAAAATTTAATTGGGTCACTCAGGTACGTAGGTAACTGAGTGCGCGAAATATTCTTCGCTATTTGGATATACATACCCACCTATTTATAGCAATCTACTGGCTACGCCGTCGCAATGTGACGAAAAAAAAAAAAAAAAAAAAAAACACTGTGATTTTTTTTTACATATGAGCAGGTAGTGATTTTACTAAGATCAAACTCAAATTTAAAACAAACAGAACTCTTCATAACTTTAACAATTTACTATTATCCTGATAAGGCTATTGTGAAAACGGATCGGGCACAAAAATTTAACACGCGATTCAAATATGTAACCCACACAAATTTAAACGAAAAGAAAAAAAAGAACAATGCCCTGGTAAAATAACAGGCGATATCTTAAGTCAGGTAATTTCTACACTAAGTCGTGTCTGCTACTCAAAAAAAATATTAAATGCTGTTTTTAATTCATGCTTAATGACACCTATTGTTCATCTCTTTAATAACTATTAAAATAAATAATCGAATTTCGGAATTGTTTCTAAACTCAATGCGAACGGACAGACTAAACAAATATTGCTCTATACTTTTATTATTTTAAGATACGCTAGTATAAAATTATTTAACACACATACACAAACGTATGTGTATGCAAGTACCCATACGGCTCTGTACTATACTAGGTAGGTATATCGGAATAACATGAACCAACTAATAACAATAATAATAATGAGACTATCGGGCAAATAATCTCTATATTTATTTAAAAATGGTGAAGTATGAATGAAAATTAAAATTATTTTTAATTTAAGTATTTAAACTTTAAAAATACAAATCTCTAATTTTGTCACATAAATTGAATTGGCCAGCTAAAAAAATTCTTTTGACTATTTAATTATAAATTGATTTTTTTAATTAGACTCACATGAAGATTTGTTGAGAAGCCTTGTCTTCCTTCCCGCTCAAAATTTGCGATGAGATGGTGAATCGCTGCTCGCAGATTCGGTGATATCTGACCCCATCACAGTCAGAAAAACGGAAGAGTAGATGATTCAGATCCTCTCGAGCCTCACTTTGGGACGCCAATGTAAGGTGTTGAAAAAGAAAGAGGAGAGGTGGTTGTCGTCACATCTATTGGTCGTCTCCTTCTCCTCCACTAGTATTCATCTTCTTCATCCTTCTGCTTGTGGCTAGCTCTGGGCAGTATAGAGACAGGACTCTTGAGTCTCATATGGGAGAAAGGATTCATGAGAAGAATCAGAAGTCATCTGGTATTTTTAATTGAGAGTTTGTTTTATTCACTTTTTTCTTTTTAAAAAAAAACAATTTACATTTATATTTTACAAATTGCTATGGTGTTAGCACAAAACACTTTCTTATTTAAATTCTATGTTATAACATAAATAAATCTGTACATTCATTTTTGTAATCTTAATTATCTTTGTGACTTTAAATTTATTATTATAGAAAATTATAAATTGGCGGGTCCTCGCGCTGGAGGCGCGGGGACCGCTAGTTTTATCGACTATCTTCCAAGTAGGCAAATTTGCAAGTGCCGCAGAGAGGAGAGCTTGTAGCTAACATGCCTCGCCATCCCCTCCCCAGCGACTGCATACCTCAATGTTATTGGTTAAGGCGGCCGCCGCCATCTTTGATTAACTATAGCCACTTAGATGTATCTTTATTTTCTAGATGGTACTCTTAAATAACATGCATCCACAGCGTGGGCTCTGCATGATCCCGTACAAGGGTCAAAGAAATACTTGCGTGATAGGTGCATGATATGTGAATGATCAAATGGTACTTTCATAATGAGGTCACGCGTGATCACATGACACAATTACTTGGTACCTAACCCGGCAATGCACCTACCTACTAATACTCTGATGAAGATTATATGAATTTATTATTTTATTACAATTGAAAACTTTTCCCAAATTTTAACTCCTTACAAATCCTCAACACAGAAGGCTGCAATTTCTACACTCTAAAAATATAATTTTTTTCAATGAGGCGGTGCACCCAATTGAGTGGGTGATAAGCCTCTATAAGATTTCTGCGGAAGGATTTATATCACTCTAAAAATATATGATAGATAGTAGACATGAAAGGTAGGTTCTTTAATCCAAGGTTGTTATGTGTAAAGAATGTCACCTATTTATCACGAAGAGGTACCTACTTTATTATTATACGTAGGTATATTATATCAGCTGTTCTAACCCTCCTAGGATTCCTAGAATGAACTTGAACTTGAGAAGATGGAAGACTCCATTATTATATCTATTAAAGGCGCAACTAATGAGTGCTACGTCACATTTGACTGGATTCTGATTTTTTTGTATCGTTTACGCCATTAATTTTTTAAAGTAAAATAATTTAAATAAAACAATTGATTTGTTATTCCACAATATTTATTTACCTGACTAGTTTCGCAGGAACAGGTCCTGCATGGTCACCACAGAGCAATAATACCCTATTACATAGGGTATTATTGTTCTGATGGTCACAGGTGACTTAGAAACTGCGAAACTTGAGTTTCTTTCTTCTTCTCTCTTCTTTCTCTAAACGTTGCGTAACGCACATACTACAACTATGTATGCCTCAAATCACAATTATTACTGGAAATTCACTAAATACCTTTGTTGCGGCGCTAGTAATACAATAGTAACGTTTTACAAGTAGGGTTGCTAGATGTCCGGTTTTCGACCGGACAGTCCGCGGTTTTCGTTATGCTTGTCCGGTCAAGAAATGTCAATGTCCGGTTATGAAACTGAGAAAACGACCTTTTTTTTAGGAAAAAGTCATGTTTCCAGATACCAAATTTTAGAAATGACTTTTTTTTTTAGGAAAAAGTCATGTTTCCAGATACCAAACTGTCCGGTTTTTTTTTTCAACACATCTGGCAACCCTATTTACAAGACTAACCCCCCCCCCTCCCCCCATATTGCGTTACGTAATACTTGAACGCTCCCTAACTCCAGAAATAGAGCACCTCTGGGGATATCCAAATACCTCAATATATGTTAAGCGATTTTTTACAGATTTCGAGTTAATTTATTTGTGAACACAAATATGTACACTCTTTGACTCTATTATTTTATTTGTCATTGCCCTAACTTACATTATATTATTAATGGTTACATAGGCACCATTTTTTGTGGCACAACAACAATTACGGGTCTATCTGATACCATCGTGCCAACAAAAAATGTTGAATCTCATGATAAGGTGAATTCCAAACTGATTCCAAATCAAAAATAACTTTAACGATCGTTCGACAACAACTTACATTCCCTTCTTTAGAGAGACAAGCATGAGCTATAATTTATATGGTAGGTTATTCAGATTTATAGATACTTTTCGAACCCAAATCACTCGACGACGAGTGCAAAGGGGTAAAAAAAAGATACTTTTTGTCATTCTATATTTATTCATTCTCTCTACATTTATTCACATTCATTCTACATTTATTCACATTCATTCTATAGTTACTACGCTAACGTTCATTTCACATTCCTTTCCAAAATCATCATTACTCACCTTATCTCATTTCTACAGCATTTATGCTCAACTTTCACTTTCTTTGTCCATGTCCAAGTTTCATCATGGATTGTGAAATGAGTATCGACCGTTTGGATTTTAGAGATATGTTCTTATTTCTCTTAAGAGGTTTGATGCAGGTTTTATAAATTCTAACTTTGCTATCTTACGACGTTTGTTTATTTCTCCTCAAAAAATAAAAACAAGAATATTGAAAGTGCAATACTCTTCTGTGAGAGGTTAGCGCTCTCGTTAGAGAGTATATTGTGTTCTGTGTGTTAGCGCGTTAGTGCTGAGTGTATTATAAGTGCAGATGCAGGTGGATTGACGTCACACACGGCGGAGGGGGTGTGATGCGGTGCAGTGGGCGGTTGCCAGAATCCTTGAACTTGACTGCCTGCTGGCTGCCAGCCTCCATACCCACTGCTATTGCACTCGGACTGACATTGCTGTATCTGGAAAAAATTAGGCCAAGATAACGTACCTCTTGCAAAGCCAAATATTTTCCCGCCACAAATAGGTTTTAATTGGGTATTTTTTCAATAATGTATATGTGCTCACTCAAAGTGAACACATATACATTATTTGACTCTTTCACAGTTAGCTACTCTAAGCTTGTGTCGTGAAAGAGGAAGATGGTCGGCACCTGGGATCGAACCCACGACCTCACGAAACAACACCAAAGTCGGCGTCGTAACAGCCAGGCTACCAACTACTTCATAAGTTTGTTTTTTTTTTATTAAATTAATCTGATTATACAGGGTTACAGGAAAAGTCGTACGGAATATTAAAGGAGGTTATTATTTAGGTCATTTCTGATGGATTTGATTCCATAATATGGTGTCCGAAACTTAACCGTTATGGAGATATTGAACTTTAAAGATTTTGAAAAAAAATCCTTTCTTTTTTGCCTTTTTATCGATTTCTTCGGATCAGAGGTGAGAGGTCCTTGGGTCCAGTTTTTTTTGTGTGTCTAGACATGTCAATTAATCAAAATGATAAACAAAAACTGAACCTACTACTAAGAGCTTAAAAATACAGCTCGACAAAGGTTAGGATTAAAGAATTTTCACTAAGTGTTTTTAAATTTGAAGTGCTTTTTGAAAAAAAAATAATTATAAAACTTGTTCTGCAGATAATTTTAAAAACTTCTACGTCTCTTTAGCTATTCAAAAAGGTAAAACACCTGCTATTAAATAGGCAAAACATTGACCAAATAACAGTTAAGGTAGTAGAGGGTTCATTTTTAGTTTGAGGTGAAAGTAGCTAAAATACGTAAATAAAACAAAACAAAAACAGAGCAATATTTTTATGATTCATTTTCAGTATGGACGCCACTATTTCTAAAATGAACCCTCTACTACATACCTTAACTGTTGTTTGCTCAATGTTTTGCCTATTTAATAGCAAGTGTTATACCTTTTTGAATAGCTAAAGAGACATAGAAGTTTTTAAAATTATCTGCAAAACAAGTTCCTTAATTAAAAAAAAAAAGCGCTTCAAATTTAAAAACACTTAGTGAAAATTCTTTAATCCTAACCTTTGTCGAGCTGTATTTTTAAGCTCTTAGTAGTAGGTTCAGTTTTTGTTAATCATTTTTATTAATTGACATGTCCTCTTACTAGATACACAAAAAAACTGAACCCAAGGACCTCTGATCCGAAGAAATCGATAAAAAGGTAAAAAAGAAAGGATTTTTTTTCAAAATCTTTAAAGTTCAATATCTCCATAACGGTTAAGTTTCGGACACCATATTATAGAATCAAATCCATCAGAAATGACCTAAATAATAACGTCCTTTAATATTTCGTACGACTTTTCCTGTAACCCTGTATAGTGATATATTTTGGTATGTATAACTTTTTTTAACCCTTTGCACTGACGGTGCGCAAAGTTCGCAGCCGAAGTATATCCCGACCAAGAATATCCAGTGGTTGTTCTCTCCGATGGTGGAAGAACTGGCCGACAATTTTTATAAAATCCCATAGTCCCATTGTAATCTGTATACTAATATTTCACACAATTCGATCCATGGCATGGACCATGGCGCCGACAATCGGCCTCTTTCCCAACCCAAGGTTTGCTCTCTGTGAAAGATGTGTATTTGTGTTCATTTTGGGTGAGTCCAGATTAAAAAAACAAACACGCTTAATATTTTTCTTTAAAATGTGTGTTGCAGTCAATTGTAGAAAATAAAAATAAAATAATAATAACCATAAAATGAAAAGTGGAGTTCACTCTGATATTCCTAAGTATCTAAGTGAAATGATGGAAAACTGAAAAAAAATTCAATTGGATGAGAGGAAGAAGGACGCACTGAAGCATCAGGTCTATAAGAGAAAGAGAGAAAGGGAATAGCACGTCAGTGTGACGTATGGAAAACATTAATATTCGTCAAACTAGCGGGGCGAATTGGCTGAGACCATTGCGCTCCTGGCGGGGAGGCGGGGGCTGATGGAGGCTGCGCGGGCGGGCAGGGCACGGGGTGCCTACTACACGTGGCTCGGCCTTGAAGTTATTTAGGGCGGCGACCTTCGCTTACCCTATATTCCTACGCAGAGTACAGGAGGCGGGACCTTGGGCCGCCCTTGCTGGGCCGACACAGGGGCGGCCTGCTCACCTCGCCCGCACCGCTACTGCTTAGGGTGTTGCAACATATTTCTAGGTCCAGTAAAATCGTTTAGGGGAGCATAAATTGAGAAACATTGAAAGAGATACGGAATCGAAGAGATCTAATTGAAATATACAAGGTGTTACATGGCCACTATTCCTGTAAGATTCTACCATCCATGTTTACAATGTATACTAATGTGCACCTAAGAGGACACCACCTGAAATTGACATCACAAGATTCTTTTCGAATTGCCGGAAATCTTTTTCGACCAATAGAGCTGTAAGCAAGGGCGGATGACCCCCCCCCCCCCCCCTAGGCTATGTAATCTCAAGTAGGGCAGTGATATTTATTAATAAAATCTTTATTTTGCTAGTATAATTATAATTTCATGTGGACCATGACCCCCCCCCTGGAGCAAAAGTACCATATAACAAATTTAGGAAATGACCTTTTTTTTTTTTAGCAAAAGTGTAGTTTCCAGATACCAAATTTTTAAGATGACCTTTTTTTACTTTGTGACCCCCCCCCTGGTGCCAAGGCTGGATCCGCCCTTGGCTGTAAGTGCATGAAATCAGTTGCCGTAGTGCATGCTCCTACCAACAACTCTTTCTAGAATAGACTGGACAGTGATATAAACAAAACTTGCCTGAGAAATGGGTCAAAAGAGAGAAAGCTGCCTGCGCAATAGAATAATAGTTATAATTAAAGAAAAAAACATTCGTACACTGTGGTGGGGCTAATTTTCGAAATTCTTTCGATGATCGAATATCGAAACGATCATCTTAACTAGGGCTACAGGTCTTGACATACTGTGCACGAAAACAAGATCCTAGCTGCGGGATTGGAATTAAGTTTTAGCGGTTTTAACAAAAATACCAGACGAAAATCAACCCACAGTGATGTTGGAGTCCCGCCTTAGCCTTGTATCTGGCGAGTAAAAAGAAACCTCCAATTCCTGTAATGTTGCGGGGTTGGTGTGTCTTATTCAATAGTGAAAAATGGCACATAGAAAAAAAAATATTCTCAAAGTAGGAGCAACACTCAGCAGAATCAAATTCAAAACGTAAAAATTCGGTGGAAAACCGAAGACATCAATCAGAAGGTTCTTGAACATATCATCACTAGAAGGCAGAAAATAGCTAGGCCACTTTACGTCAATACCTGAGACTAACTGAGAATAATAACTACTTTTCTTCTATAACAGATTATGATCTCGAAGACTCTGAGCTGAAGATACATACATACATACTCCTTTTAAGGCCCCCGCATAACGCAAGCCAGCCCGGAGGAGACCAATCCGCAGCAAACCCGATCCACATGAAATCGATTGCTCTGATTCCTATGCAGGTTCATATTATTTGAATGTCTTGATTCATTTATATTTCGGGTAGCGACCTCCATAAAAATCATCCAGTTAGATAATAAGAAGATCTGACCGAACACAGCAGGACACAGTTCTAACAAAAGAGGAATAGGATTTTTATTGTGTTTATATTCTTTTTTTTTCGGATTTTTTCGAAATATTATGTCACATTTTCGTTCGATGGGAAAGAAAAATATTGACTGACCCAAAAAATCATCGCAGATAGTCTTAATTAGAAATAATGACTATGCTAGACGAGTGCAATTTCGTTTCACACAGGAGTATGTGCTTGTTCTAGGCGGAGTCAAATTAATTATTAGAACGGTTTCTTTATCTATCATCTGTCTCTATCCATCTTCTCGTTTTCAATGATTGTTCGAAGCGAGATAGCATATAGTAGTGTAGTTTTTATAAAATGTAAAATTTTTGAGTAGAACCGCCCCTGTGCCCCGCAACCAAAGTTCGTAGCGAGTCCAAATTTCACATCTATTCCCGGCCCTTTCTGTTTCAAGGTCAAGGTTTGTAGGGAGCACCCCCCCCCCTCCCACCACACCCCTTCTCTACCCATCCTTTTTCCCTCATCTACGCTTCTCTCTCCACAGCCAGACCAAGTTCGCTACGCCTTTGGGGAAATTCAAAACTGACATTCGATGAATAAAGTTTGGGTAAGAACAAAGGCGACAATATAAAATAAAGCACACAGAGCGACAGCAGCGCCCTTGAATTCACGTTCAACTTAGTGGATTGATTTATACTGCCAAGTGGTTGAAGCTGTCCTAGTTAAGAAGGTAGGTAGGTACCTATATACTGAAGTGCGTAGTGCGTATATTTTGTACTACCAAAACACCTTATTATTATTTCTAAACTGCGACATTAAAAATATATATTTTAAAGGCGAATTGAACCAATTATAGGTATTTAAGTGTTTTGGATGTATTCATATGGTCACGTAAGTGACTAAAATATGAGACATCAAAACAATTATTTAGTGCTAGATCAATAATATGAAGATAGCACCGGATGAAGCGAGGGTTTTCCTCTCAAAACAGGAACAAGGAAACTCAGTTTCACTATCACAAAATTTAATCAGAAAAGACTTATTAGAGAGTAGGCGTATCTACCTATTCATCTTCTTCTACATAATATTTTAGTCCGTTTATATTTTTAAAGGCGCATCAATCGTAGAAAACAGATGTTAAGGTCAGATATTATGTCAGATAAGGTCAGATAAGATCAAATATGCCCAGAGCCGTACAAAATGGTGGAGAAGGTTCTTAAATACAATTTGCTGCATTAACTTTAATATATTTACAGCTATTTAAAAAACTCTATTTTTTAGGATCTTCATACAAATTTCTCAAAAACATAGCACAAATCACCCTCTATGGGTGGAATGCCTAATTAATTATCACACATTAGAGGGTGTACGGAATGTAGCTAAGATTCAAACCATAGAGCTCTCTCTATGAAAACTTGCAAATTATGTCGGTAGGTTCGTATAATATTATGAGGTCGGTAAAAAAGTTTTCTTTTTCTGTGCTTATGTCAGCTATAGAGGTCTGTTAAGCAATGGGAAGCTAGACTAGAACCTGTTTAATTACCTACCGATCAAGCCTGACAATCGGAATCAAAAACGTAAAGCATGACGGGTATAAGCTAGTAAAAAATAATTTTCACTACGTCAATACGCAAACCCTACAAAATATAGGTACCTACACACTTACATAGTTCTTTATCAAAAGATTAACACTCAATATAAAGTTTTTTTTTATAAGTATGGTTGGTAGCCCAGTCGTTAGAAACCTTAGGTACATTCGTGAAGGTGGTGGGTTCGAATTCTAGTACCGACCATTTCCACTTTCACAACACAAACTTTGCTTTTAGTATGTGAAAGATGTCGAAAGTGTATTTGTGTTCACTTTGATTGAAACCCAATGCAGTACTCCTATTCCGAATTTTCCTCACTGACGTATGTCTTGTGAGAAACTCACTGGAATTATGTATGGGCTGCGGAATTTCCCGAAGTGTTTTAGGAGCGCTATTCACGTTTCTATACAAAGTTTTGTTACTTTACGCTAGCGTAAATGTCATGGAAACGTGCCTATACCTATAATACGGTACAGAATCATTTTTATTAAAAAAAATCCAAAACTAGCTTTCCCGACAGACGTTGTCCTGTAGTCCTTCCTTACTATGAATATTGTCAAATTTATAATAATTTATACAAAAATACGTTTAAAATATGTTTTAATGTCAAAAAATATTTCTGAAAGCTCGAAAAAAATCCATCAATAACCTGCGTACCAATATTTTTAAAATCAATGGTTGTCAGGTGAATAATAATTTTATGTTATAGATTTTTTCATAGATGACGTTGGCGTCGCAGGAAATCCGTTCCATACAAAATTTAATATAACATTTTATATTATTTATTTTTTAACTTTTTAATAATTATTCTGTTATCCGGAGAGGAGTAAAATCCAATAATTCAAACATCGGAAGAATCTGTTCGGCCGATCTCGTGTTATAAGTGTTCGCACTAACCCGACTTTCTTTTATATTATAGATGATGTGTTAGGTACTTATAAAGTATTTCATTTTGGGGCCATTATTATGAACAAGGTGTCCCTTGATGGGTAGACAGAGAAATCGAAACTGCACTCTCATATTTAACCAGACACAATTCTTTAACTTCTTACATCGACATATCATTTCTCATACAACCTCTCCTCTTTTCTTTTCATTCGTATCTGACCTTTCTTGAGAATGAAATCTAATAAAATGCCGAGATTAAAAAAAAGTTGAGAAGTTACTTCAAAATCCCACAACGATCCAAGTTTATAATATAGTTCCTGACATGTTTCCTATTGGCTTTTTAAATTTTCTTTATCACCTAATTTCTGATGGTTGCTTAACAACAAACTCACGTTGAATATTTGAGGTGTAGGTATATAGGTGAGAAGGTCTATAAGATTATTTAGGGTGGAAAGTGGTGGGCTTTGGTCGCCTCCTTCGCTCCCAACGGACAAGTACAAGAATACTCATGCATAGTTTATGAGTTGAACGTTTCCCCGCGAGGAGTTTGCGGTGAATCTCGCCAGTACATTGAGCGGAACAAGGAAATGAAGGCACCTACCTTGGGTCTGGAGTTCAATGGCGGGGCTCGCAGTGAATGGAGTGGCGGGGTGGCAGGGTACATGTGCGGTCCAACGGGGGTCAGCTGGGGGGTGGGGGTCTGAACACTGTCGGCTCTCACCACCCCCTGATGAGGTTCAAGGCAAATATTGTGCCTACACCAGTTACACCACACACACAATAAAATTACAACCATCATTATTGTTTTTCCCATCAACAGTCAATATAGATTGTCATTTTTTGTCACCTCAATATTGCTTTGTTCCAATTCCATGGATTTGGGAGAAAAGATTAATTATTGTATATTTTTTTATTAAAGACCTTCACTTTATACTTCCTATACTTACTATACCATTGAGTTTCAAAACATTGGTACGCAGATTTTTTATAGAATTTGACAACGTCTGTCAGAAAAGTTTCATAGTAAGGACTACAGGACAACGTCTGTCAGGAAAGCTTCATAGTAAGGACTACAGGACAACGTCTGTCAGAAAAGCTTCATAGTAAGGACTACAGGACAACGTCTGCTCTCCATTGCTCTCGATCTTGTGCAATGTTTATGACCTCCTCCCACACCATGTCCAGATTCCTCAGTTGTGCTTCGAAGGAGCGGATCACAGTGTGAGAGGGTCTTCCTCGTCTTCGGGACCCTGGTGGGAGGAAGAACAGCGCTCTCCTCGGCCAACTGTCACTCGGCATCCTTAACACATGTCCTAGCCAAGTCCATCTCCTCCCCACAATGCGGTAGAGGTGATGGGCTCACGCTGGGTGCGCCGACGTATAGCGTTGTTCGTGATGCGGTGGTACCATCTTACGCCCAGAATTCTCCTAAGGCACTTCATTTCAAAAGCTGAGACTTTTTGTGCCTGGGCTTTGGTCAGGTGCCAGGACTCACACCCATATAAGAGAATGGGAAACACACACGCATCAAACAGTTTACATTTCGTCTCGACACTAAACGCCGACGCATTCCAAATCTTGGTCATGTTGTTAAAGGCGCCACTTGCCATACCGATACGTATCGGGAGCTCAGCCCCGAGGTCACCAGAGGTAGTAATGGTTGCTCCCAGGTATTTAAATTTATCCACCCGGGAGACCTGGTGATCGTCGATGGTTATCGGTAGCTGTTTATCGGGGTAGGCATTATTCGCCATGAGCTCCGTTTTACTGGCATTGACTCGAAGGCCGAGGCGTGCTGTTTCGTTGCAGAGTCTTGAAACACTGCGCTGTAATTCCTCCACTGTCGTACTGAACAACGCTAGGTCGTCCGCGTACTCCAGATCGCACAGTTCGCCCATTAGACCATCTCTCTGTGTTATCGGTATACCTCTTGCTCCTTGCATGGACTTTCTCAACAGGAAGTCCATGACAATTATGAATATAAAAGGAGCTAGTACGCAGCCCTGTCTGACTCCCGTGGTGATCCTAAAAGCTTCAGTAGGACCACCTGTCGTTTTGACGCTACACTCGGAGTCTTCATACAGGGACTGCACCATTTTAACTATCTTCGGAGGTATACCGTACAGAGCTAAAATTTTCCATATCGATGGTCTATGTGGGAGAGATAAACAAATCCGATATATATTAATGCCACTAATAATAATTTGTCTAGTTGAAATGCCCGCCCCTGTTGGAGTGATTCAAGTTGTATTTCGGTTCACCCTCCAGCGCGGCCCTGACTCGGCTGTCGGCTTCTCATTCTTTTCGTGACATTCAACTGACTCACTCCATTCTGCGCCGTCTCACCCACTTTCTCCCACTCTCTGCTACACCTTCTAACCTTCTAACGAACATGTATAAGCTACAAAGCTTATACATGTTCATCCTCTTCCAACATAGTTGTTCCATTCCGACTAGTATTTTCTTCTCTCTTTCACTCACATTCTTAAAAAGCAATGTAGAATTTATAAAAAAAACCTTTCCACTTTCTAAGAATGTTTATTTTCATATATATGTTATATATAACATGTATGAAAGTATATTTTGTCGTCATTAATAGAACGCTAAAACGCAGATAACCCCTGATAGTATGCAAAGTAAATAGCACAACGTTCTAATTATTATGTCTAGATTCTTGTGACCATTTTTCAAGACTAGATCTTAACGAATATGAGACTTAAACATTACCACCTAATGGCGAACGTTGTTAACGTAAAGTGATAACACTAAGCCAGCTTTCTAAATAACAGTAGAAGACGGTCGTAAGCCCGTAGTGGTTTGTTCCATTTAAAAATCGAACATCAGTAATGAATTGTTGTAGTCATTAGTTTTTACATATTCGTTAAAGTAAATAGCACCTGATGCTAACGTGTGTGTTTAGAATGGATTGATAGGTTAACCGGATATTCGTTAGATGAGTCGCATTATACCGGATATTCGGCAAATGTAGCCGCCGAATCCGTTTATAAGCAATGTGAACTTTCAGCATCTAGCAGCGGTATGTAAGCGTAAGAAGACGGTCGTCGAATGATATGTATGATTAAAAAATGCCATCATTATTTATTTATTTATTTACATCATTATGTTTTTAGTGTTTTTTTTTTGTTTTTAATGTTTCAATCTTCTAAAAAAAGTATCTTCTGAGAGTGATATGCCGAAAACCATATAGGTAGGTACCCATCAGATCAACTGTTCTTGGAGTTCGGAGTATTGGATGTCAGACAACTATACATGAAGACCATTTTACTCCATGTGGACAGGAACCGGGCCGACTACACCTCTGATACATTCGAACTTCTCAAGCCTGTACGAACAGCGTTTGCCCAGAGGCACTTTGCTTTCCTGGGTCCCAGGTTGTACAATACAATTGTACCCGAAATTTCAGCCTTACTAAATGCGGAACGCTCAAACATGGTCAAACTATTGTTGCTTGGCTGATGGAAAAGGGTAGAGATGCATCGGAGAGGACATTAACACATATTATTGCGTTGAGGGTGCGGAAGGTAGGTAACTCGTTGAGGTACATTGTCTTGTGGCCTTGTTTTGTTTTCTGTTTTTGTTTTCGTGTTTTTTTGTTGTGCACCGTTTACTCGTTTTGTCTAACACATGGGACCATAGTCAGTACAATTCATAATAATACTGATCCTACAGACCTAATTAAAAATTAAAAAAAAATAATAATAATCAATAAACTTGCATTTGTTTTATATTTTGTTGCCATCAATCAGGTGAATACTGCAATGTTGGCTGATGAATGAAAAATCATCATCTCTAGTTTAGAACCAATCTAATTCCTGAATATAGGCAAAATCTATAGCTCATAAAAAAATTACATCTTTTAACATAATAATTTGGTAAAATTTAGTTTTAATGGAGTCTATTCATCCAACAACATATTATACAATAACGAAACATGTTTCATATGTGACTTATTTTCTACTACACCGCCATCTCTTGGATTTTTTCCTTATAGTCATCACGCTTGAACGGCTGTGGACCAATGTCGGTAAATCTTTTTTTAAATTTGTTTTCTATTTTCAGTAAATGATTATTATGAAAAAAATCAGAAAGTTGCGCGGATTAATATTAGAAAATTTAATAAAACTTAATGTAATCAAACTTCTTTGTATTTTTTGACAATATTAAACTTTCCTATTTTTGATATTTGGCGTTTGACAAACTGTAAGTTGATTCGATTGTCAGAATGTGCCCTGCAAACATCGTTCAAAACAGATGCATCGGTCGGAATTATATGATGGAGTAACTAATTTATCATTATACAAATTTGAATTCAATGTTAATTAGACGGGACAACGTTCAGGTCCACTAGTATTTTATTAAGTTTATCAATTTATTTTTTTAATACCTGCTTACCTATCTCAGGTTGAAAGCCTAAGCAAAGCATTGACTTTTTTTTTTAATACGAAGTATGTATATCATTATTTTTTATGGTTTAATTTGAATGTTAATGGATATTAATTACAATAGCTATACGGGGATAGCCGCTATTGGAGCACTGACGATTCTATGTTTTTGTTTCATTTGTTTTTTTTTGGTTTCTCTAACAAATAAATAAATTAAGAAAATGCAATTTGTTTGTTCAAAAGTGTATTGAAGGTGCAGAAAATATGCGAGGTCAAGGACATAGTAGGTATATAAGATGAGAAGGAAACAAAGAAGGTTCTGGTATGAAAATATGAGGAGGATGGACTCATCCAGCCTTCCTCACACGGTATTGCACGCCCAACCCCGTGGATGACGCCTCCCAGGGAGACCACCAAAAAGGTGGAAGGATAGCTGGGTATCGACCTCGCAGAAGGCCAATCCAACCTCTTGATGAGACTGAAAAACCACTTGTCTTAGGGTAAGAACACGTAGAAAGCCGATTCCGACCCGCACCGATCGGCTCATAGATTGTTGTCTATTGTTTCAATGCATTTAAATGGGCATGCCGGAAAGCGGGTTCCTGCTTTTTCTGTGGTTATCAAATGCATAGTAACATTCTTTGCGCCGGTCGGCGCGGGTCGAAATCGGATTTCTTATACTACACAAATTACTCACCTCTTGAATTACAAGTCACAAGGCCTAAATTAAGAAGAAGAAGTAGTGATAAACAAATGGAGCGATGAATTGTAAGGAGTTTTTGATCTTTAGATTGAAGTGTATCCTTCACTGAGCAGTGTCAAGGTTACTGAAATCTCCCCTTTGGGGAATGTCTTGCTCTCACTCCAGGCTGAAGGAGTCCAACAGCCCCCTAGAGAAGGCTGGGGTAGTGTGAGGCCATACGGGGTTCAACACACACACGCAGCCTTCAAGATTCAATAAAATAATACTCTGTCTTTCATAATAATTTGCTCTCTGGATTCTTTAACTTTATATTTTGTAAAAATATTTTTCACAGTTATATCTTCCAATATTACTTTTTCTGAATATTAATGTGCAAACGATGAACATTAAAAGTATGAGAAAAAATCTTTGGTCATCCGATGAGCAAACAACCAATTAATTGTTACTCATTAAAATGTAAAACTTACTTCAGAGTTCTAGCCTCCAAGTATATATTCAATATCATTTTTTTAAATTTCAGCTACATTACAAAAAAAAACATGTTGTTTGAGTTTGAGTTAAAGAAAGAAAAAAAAACAACCTTAAATTTGTCCTTCAGACAAAATTTTACATAAACTTCTAAGAAGTGGTCAATTTTTTAAGTCCAAGTTATTACCTCCATTGTTTTGTTATTCTCAAGAAAATTACAGAAGCCTTAGAAAGTATTAAACAAATAATTAATTATCAATTTTTAAATTAATTTTCATCATTTCATTTTATTGCGCCACACCCAGGCTAGAGTTCTCGGCCCCAAGTTATCTATAGGTACATACTTTTTTTTTCTTCATAAAATGAATCTGTGCTCACTCAAAGTGAACGCAAATACACTCCTTGACTCTTTCACAGTAAGCTACTGAAAGCTTGTGTCGTGAAAGAGGAAGATGGTCGGCACCTGGGATCGAACCACGACGTCCGCAGTACGAAAGCCGACGTTGTAACCGCTGGGTCACCAACCACTTCTTATTCTTGTCCTTTCATGAATATTACGCAGTTACGAGTCGTAACACGACGTGACGTAACTTACGACGTCTACGAATGAAGGATCTTTGTGTACGGCTGTGAGACATGGTGTCTATCTGAAACAAATGAAAGAAGACTGGAAGTTTTTGAGATGTTGTCATACAAAAGAGTAACAGGTATAGGAGGGACCACAAAACAAATCAAGAGGTTCTCCGAATAATCAGCCTTGTAATGATGAACACATTATCCAATCCAATCCAAATTCCCTTTACGCCCCACTTAGGGGCATAGGGAGGCAACAAGAGCTCTCCATTGCGCTCGATTTTGCGCAATGTTTATGACCTCCTCCCACACCATATCCATATACCTCAGCTCTGCTTCGAAGGAGCGGAACACACTATGAGAGGGTCTTCCTCTTCTTCGGGACCCTGATAGGAGGAAGAACAGCGCTGTCCTCGGCCAGCTGTCATTCGGCATCCTTAACACATGTCTAAATCACTCAATAATGAGTGGAAGGCCAATAAAAAAACCACATGTCCCAGCCAAGCCCACTCATCTCCATAATGGTAGAAGTGATGGGCTCACGCTGGGTTCGCCGGCGTATAGCGTCGTTCGTGATGCGGTGGTACCATCTTACACCCAAAATTCTCCTGAGGCACTTCATTTCGAAAGCCGAGACTTTTTGTGCCTGGGCTTTGGTCAGGTGCCAGGACTCACACCCATACAGGAGAATGGGAAACACACACGCATCAAACAGTTTACAATTTGTCTCGACACTAAACGCCGACGCTTTCCATATTCTGGTCATGTTGTTAAAGGCGTCACTTGCCATACCGATACGTATCGGGAGCTCAGCCCCGAGGTCACCAGTGGTGGTAATGATTGCTCCCAGGTACTTAAATTTGATAATAATGTGCCAATCACCATCATAAAAAAACAATGACATGGATACGTCAAAATTGAAATATTGATAGGTTCAAAGTTTTTTCTATGGTTATTATAGATACAAAAAATATTAATCTATTCTCAATTTGACCACAGATAAACAATATATGTAGCTTGAGGGTGGTGCCTAAAGTCCATCATAACGATTCATTAGCCATAGAAAAACAAGACTCTGAGTGGAGGGGTGGTTGTGGGGCTGCTGGGAAGATTGATGAAGCCGCGGATGGACCACCGCCGGGAGTTGTGCAACTCCTCCAAAGGGGGTCTTTTGTGTTTTTCCATGATATTTTTCCAACCCATGGATAGAAGGGTGTTTGTTTACGCGTTGAATAGCTACTCCATTTTATATGATTTTTTGGGAATTCCATTTGATTTGAGGTCAAAACGGGACTTCAAAAATCACCAAAATGGTTAACATCTGATTGGATTCCGTCATATGATGGGGAATGAAAGGAATTTGTAACACAGTGATATTGTGTTCTAAGTCTAGCAAAGAGCCAAATATCCAAATTAAAACGATTGAGTGAGTGAATGAGCGCGTGTGTTAATATGTTCGTGCATGTATACCTGAAAGAGATAACATATATTTTGTTGGTGTGGTGTCGATGCGCACTGGACTGAGCCATTATGCATCTTGTCGGTCATTGTCTTATGTCAGTAGGTCATGGTGGTGGTGTGTAACTGAAAAATAATGTACGTCTTGTGTTAAGTGGGCTCTGGGGGCCCTTACATCTTCTAGGTGACGATGTGTTGATTTGACCTGCGCCTTCCTTTGCTCCTCCGGACGACTGTCACCATCCTGCCCAACCACATCTAGCCGGCGCGCTAATAAGAGATTTTTAATTAGTTATTATTACACCATTACGCCCACTCTAACCTCGATTTGAACTAAACTGGTGGTAAAAAGTATCTTGGGACTTGAACCCAAACAAAAAACCCACCAGTTATGAGTCAACTTAAATATTTGAATGGTCCGGCTACCCCGGACCTGCCTTAATAATATGTTATGTTGATCCGGCTACTCCGGAAAAAAAATTGAGAGCCAAATCTGTTTGTAAAAAGGTATATTTTTCTTGAAATAATTCATTTCTTTTGAGTTCAAAGAGCTACTAGTTGGTAATTCTAACGTATTACTATTTAATGTAACTTAAAATAGAATATTTGCGTAAATGATTTATAAACCTACTAGCTTATACCCGTTTTGCTTTACGTTTTTTATTCCGATTGTCAGGCTTGATCGGTAGGTAATTAAACAGGTTCTAGTCTAGCTTCCCATTGCTTAACAGACCTCTATAACTGACATAAGCACAGAAAAAGAAGAATGACAGTTTTACCGACCTCATAATATTATACGAACCTACCGACATAATTTGCAAGTTTTCATAGAGAGCTCTGTGGTTTGAATCTTAGCTACATTCCCTACTTTGATAATTGTAATAATAATAATATTCCCTACCCTAATTGGGCATTCCACCCATAGAGGGTGATTTGTGCTATCTGTCAAACTTCAAAATGGAGGAATCATTTTGCAAATTTTTTCATTAAATCTTTATTTATTGAGAATAATAAGATAAAAAAACAAACATTTCTGAAATATTATGTAGATAAGTAAAGTTTTCATGCCTCCATAAATGAAAAATGTCACCGATGTCGTGTCGCTTCAATAAGCTAACTGAGATTTGAAATCCCTAAAAGAAAAATAAAATCTAGCATTTAAGATGAATGTTATTATGTATACTTACAAATTTAACC
This sequence comes from Mystacides longicornis, assembly GCA_963576905.1. Lineage (NCBI taxonomy): Eukaryota > Metazoa > Arthropoda > Insecta > Trichoptera > Leptoceridae > Mystacides > Mystacides longicornis. The sequence continues at coordinate 30,026,589 of OY756433.1, read as the reverse complement.
TGTAGGTACATATCAGGTATTGTTTGACTTTTTTATTCTTGTCTCATTTACTACACTTACTCTTTCGCTCATACTTTTATGCTACATTCGTTCTTATTTTATTCTTTTTGTGATTGAACATAGTATAATAAACAATACAAACAAAATCAAAATCATTCATGATAAATAAACACATTCAAGTGCAATCTCGGACATCCTCACTAGGCATAGCCTGTGTCGAGTAGTGTCCACAGAAACAGCCTTCTTATTGAAGAGCCACAAAAGGAAAACGATACAATATATACTCAAGTAAAAATAAATCGTAACAGAATATAAAAAGAAAAATAAATAAAAATATTAAACAGTGGAAAGAGTAAAATCATATTGCATCTATAATGGTATCGAAAAAAACAGAATTGAATATATCGGAAGTCGTAAAATTAGCCAGTCAATAAAATAATATAGTAAAATTTTGAATAAAATAAGTTCCCAAACATAAGATATAAAATGGAAAAATTCATCAATTTTAAAAGCACCATATTTTAAAAACATCAAACAGCACACCCATTCAAAAGGATATATAAAATTATAGAAAACACAAACAAAATATATAAAAGTTATAGTTGCACCAACTGAATAATAGATGACAGAATTAAAAAGAACAATTACACAGAGGGGATGGAAAAACTGAAAATACCGGAAATCGTATAAAATTAGTGCGTCGGTCAATAAAATAAAATAGTAAAATTTCGAATAAAATAAGTTCCAATTTTAGTATATAAAATAAGTTCCTAAACATAAGATATAAAATGTAAAAAATAAAAATTCATAAATATATACAAAATAAGTGAATTTTAAAAACATTTTACAGCACACCCATACAAAAACATTGTTGACCATGTATTGGATTTGGCCAGAAGATTTTTTTTTATTTAAATTTTTACACCAGATTTGGAGGCGGGGAGTGCAAACCACTCAAGTCCATATCATTATACATATTGTAAAGCAAATAATATATCACTATACTTATAATTTATACATATGTAAGAAAAAAATATTTACTTATATGAAAAAGAACATATAAAAAGATGTAAATTATTGGTAATACCTAGTATCAACTAATTAGGTAAGTCAACCATCTTTGCGTCAGTTGTGTTTGTCTCTGTGAAGCAGCTCGTAAGAGTTTGTTTTTTATTATCGTAACTCTTGTCCTAAATCCATTAATTTTTAACGTCAACTCTAAGAACTCTTTAAATTCTTACAATTTGTAATCCTATCGAGTATATCGACAATTATGATCATGGATTACTGTTTGGTTTAACATCCCTTGTATTTCATATGAATGTTTTGTTAATCTATTGCAACTATTGAAACTGTAGTAATTATTATAAAAAAAATGATGAACCCAAGTGTTTTGCTTGAGACCTTGGAGATAAAAAGAATAACTCATCGTCACAATCTCTCCAGACGATCCAGACCAAATAATGTAGATTTCCCAGGAACTGCTAAATATAATATAATGGCCCTATTAAGTAATATCTGGAGTAGCGTGCGTCATGGATCACATTGCGGATTCTCCGAAGCTCTCCACTCCATGCTATGACCATTAGGTAATAATCATCGTATTCCTACACTTCCATATCAATCTACGCAGACAACACGCCAACAGTTTTATTATATTATAACCGCGTTCTGTATTGTATGTCTTCTCCTAAAATTGTGAAATCAAAATATTCTCTGTCAGCTTTTTAATAATATGGTACGTACCCTGTCAAGAGCAAAGACGAATAGCCTTCTACGCACAACAGAGATGAAGAATCTTCGTCCCATTGCAGGAACACTGTAAGAAAATCCGATATTAGAAGAGCCTGCGATGTCCAGTAGCCCTAGTACAAGTTTTCGTTCATCGAAACGTTGATCGAATTTCGAAACGAAATACTAGGTGTTTCTCATTCGATCCGACTTGTCAAATGGTTCGATCATCGAACGGACCATTCGTTGAACGAAAGGAACATCCATACAAAATTATCGAACGTTCGATCGTCGCGCTAATTGCAGGTTTATAACGGTGCAATTAGCTTTCGATAAAACTCGTACTAGCCCTACTAAGGATAGTGTGATAAGATTGATCATGGCACAAATCGTCCCTGGTTGGACGCAATGCCAATAATTAATAAAAAAAAAAAAAAAAGGATAGTGTGCGATGGGGTAGATCTAGAAGACATTTCTGGAGAGATCACATAGAGAGAGCAGTGGGGCTAGTACGAGTTTTATCGAAGGCTAATTGCACGCTAATAAGCGCTTATTAGAGTGAAATTTGTGTTCAAAAATCAAACGATCGAATCATTCGATCATTTTTGTATGGACATTATTCGAAACTTTTCGATGATCGTTTCGATATTTGATCATCTGATACTGAAAGGATTATAAAACTAGCAGCTGGCTCTATACCAACTGGCTGACCTCCCGAGAGGTGGGTGGATAGCTGGACATCCGCTTCCCAGGAAGATGAAGATACGCGACACGACGAAGTCATAACTGTTTTAGAAGAAAGTTGTTTATTAGTTCTTAACGAATAAGTAACAACCAATTACTAAAAATTCAATTCTGATGTTCGATTTTTTTAATGGAATAAACCACTACGGCCTACGACAATCTTCTATTGTTATTTCGAAGGCTGGCTTAGTGTGATCACTTTACGTTAACAACGTTCGCCATTAGGTGGTAATGTTTAAGTCTTCGAAACTCCTAATCATAAGAATTCTCAAAATGTAAAAAAATCCCATATATACAACAAGCAGATATTTTGAATAAAATAATTTTTGAGATATAGTGATAAAAGTTGGAAATTACTGAGAACAAGAGAGCAACCATATTTAAAGACTGCGACTGCTGTCATGTATTTGGCGCCAGGATATGAATGTAGGTATTGTGTGTTTATTAGTTGTTTCCAAATATAATGTTGTCCTTGCCCAAAATATAATATGATGCATGTGTTGGTTTAAGTACACACAAAATGTAAAGTTTCACTTGAGCCATATTTTATTTTTCACGATGAGATTGATTGCGTGAATAATGATTGTGAAAATTAAAAAGGTAATTTTGTTAGAATTTCATTTCTTAGATGCGTATCTACATAATATTTTAGTCTGTTTATATTTTTGAAGGCGCATCAATCGTAGAAAACAGACGTTAAGGTCAGATATTAATATGCCCAGAGCCATACAAAATGCTGGAGAAGGTTATTAAATACAATTTGCTGCATTAACTTTAATATATTTAGAGCTATTTAAAAAACTCTATTTTTTTAGGATCTTCGTGGATGGTTGAATGGAATCTTGGTATTACGGTATGAAAATGTAAAAAAATAATTGTAGATTGATTTGTTATACATATAAATGTTATTCAAATCTTATTATTCTCAATAAATAAAGATTTAATGAAAAAATTTGAAAAATAATTCCTCCATTTTGAAGTTTGACAGCTGCCTTTATCACACATAGCACAAATCATACTCTATGGGTGGAATGCCTAATTAATTATCACACATTAGAGGGTGTAGGGAATGTAGCTAAGATTCAAACCATAGAGAGAGTAAAACTTGCAAATTATGTTGGTAGGTTCGTATAATATTATGAGGTCGGTAAAACAAAAATTGTAAAAGTGTCATTCTTCTTTTTCTGTGCTTATGTCAGTTATAGAGGTCTGTTAAGCAGTGGGAAGCTAGACTAGAACCTGTTTAATTACCTACCGATCAAGCCTGACAATCGGAATCAAAAACGTAAAGCAAGACGGGTATAAACTAGTAGTTAAATAATCTCAATAATAGAGGCTCAATTCGCTTTTGACAATCCGTCGTGGACTGATGCCTGACATTGTGCTGACAACCCGACTTCGTATAGGATACCTACTGTTAAATAAACAAAATAAAAAGAATAGAGATACTGTTCTACGCCCGCCGGTACCTCACAACATAAAGGTAACAATATTTACAGGTTGATTAACACAATAAAAAACAATCTTTATCCCCCCGAACTGGTCAAATATTAGTTGTGTAAATTGTTTGGCGACCTTGACCATATTGGAGTACGTCGTATGACCATTGGGAATTCAGACATTTTTGAAACGTTCAGAAATAATAATTTTCGAAAAGGACAAAATATTTCACTATCTCTAATGTAAATGGGTCGGGTTAGTGCGAACACTTATAACTCGAGATCGGCTCAATAGATTCTTCTCATGATTGACTTATTGGATTCTTCTCCGCTCCGGATAACAGAATAACCAATAAAAAGTTGAAAAATGGATAATGGATAGTATAAAATTAAATTTAGTATGTAACCGATTCCCTGCGATGCCATAATAACAAAATTATGATGGTAATTCCCTCTCATTCTTGCAAACGTAATTGCCGCTCTTACAGTAGCCCATCCCACTTACTCCAATTTTCATATAAAATCAACATCGTGCGCATAGAGAAAGAATGTCTGCGCGCGCATATTTTATTTATTTATTTATTCACGGCTATGTGCCATTAACAATATAAAACATGTACAAAAGAAAAGTGATAAAAAAACAACAAAAACCTCACAAAAACAATAATCAAAGAAACATACAATATCATACAACTGAAAATAACAGATTGGGTTACACAGTAACGCTACATAATTACACTTATTCAAAGCAGAAAAGAAAATATATATATGTAGTATGATTGACCACAATTAGAAATAGATGTTAATTGCAAAAAAGAGAAAGAGATCACCCATCACGCCGTTTCCCGAAGGGGGTAGGCAGAGAGTACGGATTTCCACTCTTTCCTATCCAAACAAACCTCTTTCGCTTCTTCCAAACGCACAACATTCCGCATACATGCTCTTCTATTCCTTTTACTCCTGACTTGGCCCTCCTCTAAGACGGCACCGAATGATCGGACCATGTCATTCGAGGTCGGCCTCGTCTGCGTGCACCCATTCTTTCAGATTTATATATCCTTTTAGTCATCCTATCTTCGTTCATTCTCTCTACATGCCCAAACCACCTTAATTTATTCACTTTCATTCTAGTCACTACACTAACATCCACTCCACATTCCTTTCTAATATTCTCATTCCTCACCTTATCAATCAGTCTCTTTCCGCATATCCTACGCAGTGATCGGAAAGAGACTGATTGATAAGGCGAGGAATGAGAATCCTATGCAAAAAATGTATATGTATAATACAAAAAAAAATAGACCCATCATGCTAATTTTACTTTGAGTAGTTCCCTGAACCGCTGATAGCTAACATTGAATATATCGACGTCTTCCAAGTGCGCATTCCCCTGGCGGTGCAGCCTGTGTTGAACTGCATTACCCAAATACACAGAAGGAAAGGAAGGTTGTCACACAAAAAGGTGTCCGCGCATCTAGTGCGTTTAGCGGGAACTATGATATTAATCATGCTCAGCAGGTCAGGGCTGGTATAGTGAGAGTTTAATATTTTGAACAAAAAAATTAAATCGAAAAATATTCTTCTGCTTTGCAAACAGTTTAGGTTTGATATGGTACAAATAATCCACATCCTCCCTTCTCAGACCCAACTTAAAATTAAGAAATCGTAGGAATCTATTTTGGACTCTCTCTATAGCAAGAATATGTATGTACTTGAAAAACAATAAATATTCTCGCGTTGTTCCCGCCTGAGTTTTGAATACGAATGAATTATGGATGTTTTGGAAATATTTTATTAGCTTAACTTAATCGAATTAATTATGTATATTTTTATGGGGGGCGCAGTGCACATATGAATGGGCCGCCTCGGGTTAGAACCACAGGATAAGGTCTGTCGGGAAAGCTAGTTATTTATAAGACATGTTTTTCTTGAAAGGAGGGAAAAAACCTCATTGATGTTGAATTTGACTTTTGTCAGAATTCTGTAGTAATATCCATAAATGGTCCAGAGTTTCGAATCATCCTTGTACTCTAGCTAATGATAAAAATCAGCAATCATTGATGCAAGCCCTAAAGATCCTAAATCACTCAATAATGAGTGGAAGGTTAGTAAATAGAAAGTTGAAACACAACTTATGACTAACGAGTCTTTTGATATTGATGTCTTTTTTGCTATTATTTCTTCTTCTCAGCCCGGACGTCGGCCTCCTCTATATTTTTCCACTCCTGTATATCTTGCACCTTCTGCCTCCATGCCACACCAGTAAACCTATCCAGATCATCCGTCTCCATTGGAGTTGTGGTCTTCCAGGGTTTCTAGGTCGCCAGCATAAGAGGCGCTTCATCCATTTGTTGTTTGGGCTTCGGGAAATGTCCAGCAGTCCTGATAGCCTCATTCTGTATTCTATCTTAGTGACCAATTCCCAGCATGGCAGTTCCATCGCTCTTTAGACCACCTCAAACCTCTCTGGACTATAATATTTAGGAAATTTTAATTCTTATTTAATACTTCAATGTTCTAATTTGAAGGAAAATATTTAAGAGGCCCCGCGTGGTTCACGATGGTGAACGTCTGTGGGTATCGGATGTGAAGAACACATCTCCCTTTCCCTTCCCTTGCGTACATTACCATCTACGCAATCAACCCAAGATTTATGGTGCTTATGATTAACGCATCCTGGCAAATGGAACAACACCGAAACCATTCGAAAAATAAATTATTGACACCATCAAGAGCCTGCAAAAGCCTTCGAAAGTAAATGAACCAATCATTTGAGAAACCCGATAAGTCAAGTTTTTAACAGATATGACTTTTTTAAAATTCGAATAACTTTTCTTTATAAACAACATTTAAACATTTAAAACGCAAGCTATTCCGTTGAGAAAACACGTAAATTATATTTATTTCATACAAACCGAGGACAGTCGACTTGGCCAATCCATAGAGAAACAACACAAGTCAGTGACTTGAACAGTTTTTTGTGATTTCTAAAAAGTTTGTTTTTGGTGACTTATGGGGTTTCTCAAATGAAATAACGAGTAATTAAGGTAATCCGATCCCTAAAATAAATAGCAGCGGACATTTGCAGGGACGGCGGAGTGGCGCTCATTGCCAGTAACCGCGCCGTACTCCAGTTGACCTTCTCCTCCAATAAACAAATTAATAAATTTACTAATGACTTCAGTTTATTGCCGCTAGCTGTTCTCGTACTACGCGGCATCACTTAACGCATTATTCAATTACCGCAAATGGGATTATTCAATTTCGCTAGTAAGTAAACATATTAAATGAATTCATTTAGTTATCTGCCTATTGATTTAACTCTTTTTACTCAAAAATATAGTTCCACCGCATTACGAACGCCAGTATCGCATCCAGCGTATAGACTCACCACTTCTACCATAACGGAGGCTTAGGCATCTTAATAATATAGTATTGAGGGGCATAGGTAGGCAACAACAAGAACTCTCAAGTGCGCTCAGTCACTGCAATGACCCCACACCATGTTAAAATCCCTCAGCTCTGCTTCAAAGGAACGGAATACAGTATGACAGTATAGCATATTCTTAAAGAGTCTTTTTACTAATTTTTACTTCATGCTTCTTTCAAAAAGATTATTCTATTCTTAATTTCTTACTATGCAGCTATCGATCTTTCTAATTCTAGGTAATCTGTGAGAATATAGGACATGCACCTACCTACTATAAACAATTGTTAAATATACGTATGGGCATCGAAGGTCACAGATCACTGTTTAGAAAGAATATATTATTGTGTGTTACGTACCTATTATAAAATTGGAAGTTTTCACTTCTATCCCTGTACATAAGCACTTCTTCTCGGGTTCTCCCATCAAAGTTGGCAATCATCTCGTCTTTGCCCTGCGCTGCTGGGGAACAGATCTTCGGACGCCCATCAATCTACAAACGTTGCCCAGCCAGAATATCCGCCTTCAGCCAGGTTCTCAACTGGCGTCATCCAATTTTTAGCATTGATTATTTGAACATTTGTTATTATTTGGATATCTCAATCCATTTGGAGGTCAGATGCAAATCTCTGGTTGTACATAATATACTCTGTGAGCTCCTATATTATAATATATACCCACCAGTGCGCCAATCCACGCTCCACATTGTCTATGTGAAGTGGTTTTATACAAAATCAATTTCCTGATACTGAACTGCGAGTTTTTTGCCAAATATTTTACGATTATCCTTGAATCGTTAAAAAAAATACCCAAACTCGTAATAGGATATATTGCGTATGTTTTTTGTTTATCAATTTTATTAAAAACTCATATTGGTTTGAAATTGATTAAAGTTTGTTTTTATATTTCTGCATTCTTATAGCTCAGGATTAATCGGCATAATTATTGGTTAAGGTCCTTTTTGAGCAAAAATGCTCATAAATTTCAGAGGTAAAAAATATACGTGCATTTGCATGAGTTTCGTACCAATTTCGAAATAGTTCAACATGACGCATGGTTACATCATATATTTTTTTGGTGACTTCCATGATGAAAAACATTTTGACAATGGAAAGGGTGGACTTTTCCTGAAAGATCCTTGCCAGCCAACCCAGTAGGTAAAAATAAAAATACCCATCATACTCAAAAACACATAAAATAACAACAATTAATTTAACACATGGGGTAAGTCTGTAAGAAAGTAAAAGTTGAAAACAAAATACCTAGGTGAATAAATGGAATTATACGAATACAACTGATATTTAAAAAATCAATAAGTAAAAAAAAATACAAAATACACATAATAATTTTTCTTTTCAGCTGCAACTTCTTGTTCTCAGATATAATTACAATAAGTAGGTACCTAATGACTACATAATATTTAGTTTTTATCTAAAATTTGTGATGATGGAGGGTTTTACATTCCTCTAGCACTGATTAGCTTACTGTTCTCACCTATGTAATATTATATTTTTTCTCTGTATTAATTTTATTATATGACGAACCCGAGTGTCCTGTAAAGGATATATGGGTCATATATTACGAAAATGACGTGGATCGAACACATCGATTCCGTCCTCAAGGAAGGTCAGGTAAGAAGTTAGAGAAATAGGAGAGGTTGTATGAGAAATGTTATGTCGGTGGAAGAAGCGAAAGAAGTATGCTTGGAACGAAAAGAATGGATGTCCGTTCTCTCTGCCTACCCCTTACGAGACACGGCATGATGGGTAAAAATAAATTACAATAAAACAATATTAGATATAAGCTAACCGGATTTCGAAGACCGAATGTCTTCTTCTGCAGGCTAGTTGATCTTGCTAGCTATCTGAACTAGCTACGACAGGTTTTGATGTTAGTTATGTAGAATGTATTTAAACAATTTAAACCGATCTTACTCTTTGTTGAAAAATTACCAACATAATAAAATCGCGAAAGTCGCTGCCATAGGTGACCCTTGTAAAGTACACCATTCCATTGGCATAGAGACCCACCATATACTAGGTAATTCGTATTTGGATAATATTAGCTTCCGCATAGCGGGTTGGGTCGTGCTGAGGCCTGCACATAACAGTTGCAGCGCCACTTGACCTTGGTATTTATAGACACACCTCACTCCATACTACACTCATTAATTAATTGTTCCTACCTAACAAAAGATACAATATTATTATTATTATCATCGATTGACATTTCCTACAATCGACCTTTGATTGCCTCATCTCATAGTATTTGATAAATATATTTTATACATTACCGCCAACGATCATACCACGTTGAATGCACCGGTTCTCGTCTGATCACCGAAGTTAAGCAACATTGGGCGCGGTCAGTACTTGGATGGGTGACCGCTTGGGAACACCGCGTATCGTTGGCCTCCTCTTTTTGCCATTTTCTTTCATTTTACTTTTATATTCATTGGTTACCTCATTCCTTTATAATACAAATACTTGTCACTCCTCTCGCCAACGATCATACCACGTTGAATGCACCGGTTCTCGTCCGATCACCGAAGTTAAGCAACATTGGGCGCGGTCAGTACTTGGATGGGTGACCGCTTGGGAACACCGCGTATCGTTGGCCTCCTCTTTTTGCCATTTTCTTTCATAATATCATTACTGTTTTCATCTCATTTAAATTAGTATGAACTGCACTTTATGTATTACGCAGCACATTTTATATTTTATCATAATTTTTTCGATCGTTTCCTAAAAAAACAAAGGTTTTTATTTGTATTATCCTGAATTCAACTGTTTAGTGTTCATACGAAGTTACAACTAGCTTGCGTAAGAAATGGTTTCCATTGGAAGACGAAAGTTGAGTGTTTTTGGATAGTACGGAATTGATTTCCGTTCTCTGAAAGCGATAACGCTTTGGTGAAATGGCATAATGGGGGAAAATATACCAAATAGGAGAGGTTGTATGAGAAATGTTATGTCGGTGGAAGAAGCGAAAAGAGTGTGTTTGGTCAGAGACGTGAAGTTCTCTCTGCCTACCCCTTGGATGGATGGTTGTTTCTGCTTTGATCCTCTTCTTGCTTCAACGTCGCAATGTTTCTAATAGAAGAAGCTACGGCGTAGGGCCGCCATAGTGCCGTTACTAGGGAGTTGGTTACCTTTGCCGTGGTGACCTTGTACTGTGTGTATCCACGGGCCGTCATTTCAACTCCCACGCTGCCGCTGACGTCACAACGAGGTAGCCGGAAGCCAAATCAATGATCATTGATCGAGACAGAAGGTCATGCGGATCGTAAACTACTGCCGCACATCTGGCAGGGCTGCGAAATGGGTCTCCCAATATTACTTTACAATTCAGATGCACAAACAAGTAAGTAACAGATATTCTATGCACAAGACAAACATAATTTGATAAGTTAAGGTTATCTGTGTCACAATAACATGTGCATACAGATTTGGAATATATAGTCAATTCCATAACTTGAATTAAGAAGAAATTAAAAAAAAGAAACTACAAAGAGTTAATGAAACGATAAAAGTTAAAAGAGTAAAAATTATTTGCCTGAGCTGTCAAAGGTGCACTTTTGTAAAGTAGTTGTACACAACTTGCTTTTTGATATAGATATGATCGGAGAAGTGAGCGGAACGTTGACAAGTCATTAAAATGACTTAACGGGTTCCACTCATTTGTTGCGCTGTTTCTGTGTATAATATTTTCTGTAAATAAGTCTCTTTATTGTATTTTTGTATGCTTATGTATATTTGTTTATTTAATAAAAGTTATAAAATAAACCCTCGTCTATTTTCTTCAAATATCCAGGTTTTGTGCATTGTGGTCCTTTCCCTTCTTGTCATCGGGATAAGTTTGTCTGAGGCCCGAGTCCTTCCTGGGTATACACTTGTTTTCATATTCCAATAAGATCTAAATGTAAAGATCGGTGTCGAAAAGTGGAAATTTGAAGTTTCAAAGGGTTCTGAAGTATTTTATCACTATTCTTGGTACTTACAATAAAAACACCGTTTCTGAAAATATGGAAAATAATTCAATTTCAAAATTCAATTCAAAAAAGAAACTTTATTTACAGAAAAATGTTACACAATTATTACAAATATTATGTTATTAAACAGCTGATGTTAAACAGATTCCCTTGATATTTTTTTATATAACCTCTCCAATAGAGCAGAACTCGTTTGAGGAGAGGGAGGTAAAGCTACAAAGAATCCTCTGGTACGGACGCTTTCCTTCCGGACGGTAAGGATAGTTCTGTCTGTCATCCATGTGTCTTGCAATTGAATAAGGGCATATTCGCAACTTCAATGATGCAGTTTTGCTATAGAAAAAGGGTTTATTCGTTATTTTAGTGATTCGGTGTCGCTGTGGAATTAGGGTGTATTTTTAAACTCAGAGATTCGTCTCGCCCCGGAATAAAGGCCTATTTAAAACCTTAATAGAATAAGGGCTTAATTACAACTTCAGTAGTTAGGCTTTCTGTATTTCTAGACCACATTATAGGATTATGCAATGCCCCTTTCATCTTAAGCAAGTGAGCATCCGCAGGTTCCCTTAATTCTTTACACATCAGTAGATAAAAAAGATGTCTCTCGAGTATTTTTTTTAACCATGTTGTCACCAATACTTATAATTAAATTACATATTTTTAGATTGGCATTGGTAGCCCTGAATTTTTACTATTAACATTGAGATACACAACAATAGTTCGATGTTACACTTTGATTTATTTACATATTTATTTCAACTGATTTGAGCATAAATCTTTTATAGATCTACATTTTAGGTACTTCAGACATTGTAGGGCATTCTGATTTATTGGGACACGGGTATTCTATACAACAACACAAAAACTAACAGCGAACATTAAGTTAGACAAGGTTATTCTAAATAAACCCTTATTCCATTGCGAGATAGCATTTTGAGGTTGTAAAAATATGCCCCTATTCCATTGCAAATGGCATAATGAGGCTTTTAATTAACCTTTATTCCTGGCGAGATGATCACCGAAGTTGTAAATAAACCCTCACCAAACATAAATCACTATGGTTTTATAAACCCTTATTCCCTTCCGAGTCTTCCGACATGGCAAAGTAATGTTGTATATAAAACCTTATTCCGTTGCTACATGGCACCCTGATGTTTTAAATATGCCCGTATTCCATTGCAAATGGCATAGTGAGGCTTTAAAAAACCCTAGCGAGATAGATCAATAAGGTGTTATTCCTTATTCCTATTGTGGCGACCCTGTTCATGACGACATCATCAACCAATAGCGTTCGACCCTGTTCATGACGACATCCTCAACCAATAGCGTTCCTTCAAGATGTCGTCATCCAGTAGCAGCCTGCCACATCGTACGAGGCAGCACACCAACCATCAGTCACCAACAAGTCTTCATACAGAGAACACGCACCATCATCCGTCTCACGACGCGCATTGCGGTGCGCCATACGGCGCCCGCTCAATAGTATCTCCTGTATTCTGTATAACATGTTACTTCTACAAATCTGCAATAAACCGATTCACCATACAAAACCTGTGCATTCTCACTCTACCAACCACCAATACCCATAGTGGTGACCCCGACGTGATATGAACACGCATTAACACGCAACCAGCAACCTTCTGAAGCGCTGTCCTGCCGAAAGGATGGAAAATGGGTATTGCAGTAGAGTGTCTCACACAAAGTGAAAATTCAAACAGTGCTTACACCGAGACATGGGCGAAACCGCCGCAGCAGCCATCGCAACATACTGGACCACCCAGTCTTCCGCAAATCTCGGACACGTAGCAACTAGCATCTGTACACCACGTCAAATGAAGACTCAACTTTCGACATTTCTTCGAGAACTAACAACAAGTACGAGCAAGAAAGGACATTCCAAAGTAAGAAACATTACTTAGTTGTCTCAAAGCTCAGCAACTTGCACACTTCAACATGCTGTACGTCATTCAACGAAGTCTTCAATGAACTTCATTATTTGCCACGATATTTTTCATCATATCAACATTTTTTCTCAATGTTCAAATCGTCACACATATCTATCAAACTTGGACATTTTACTTGTCAATAGATAGTGACCAACATAGACAACAACAAATAAGCATCCTCGCGCATCACCGCTGCAAAGGACTGCTTGCCTTAGCCAGAAGAGACACTAGGTAGCAGCAAGGTTATTCTTCCTACGCTGGAACTTCAAATGACCATCGCTACTCAAGATCCTCAGCAGCAAAAAATGCCACTTTGAGCACGACGAACGACGTCACTCATTAAAATATGAATACTGCATCACGAGTACACACGCTCTGGCATATTCATATGGCAGCACCCATAATTCGACATGAATTATTGACTAGCAATATATAGTCAGCAACAGCAACCAGGATCAGCACTTCTTCACTGGCACAAACTCAAAATCTATGTAAGGAACAAGAAGAATGCAATCGTGCAAAAAAATGACCCAGCAACAACTAACGCTTACGCAAGCAAAAAGCAAGCAACAACAGAAACAGCATACGAAAGTGCAATACTTCATATTTAAAAAAAATCTTAACTTTCACAGTGCAGTGCAACAATATTTTTACATTCCGTTCTCAAAAGCATCAATCTGTTACATCAGCATTTTTTATCAAGACTAAGACAATGCAATATGACTCATGAACTCGTCGCAGTGAATTGTTTACTTTACACAATCTTATATCTAATCAAAACACCGACCTACGGAGAAGCAAGCTGTGTAATATGATTCTCAGAACGCCAATAATTAAAATTATTCTTCGGCGAGTTGACACTTGCAGTGGATATCAGAAATCCATCCGTGAACATTGTTGTTTTGTCTACAGTAATCATATTACAACACTTCGTGACAATCTTGCTATTGTATAACTAATACTCATTATTATTTTATCATTTTTGCATTGTATAGATTTCTCATTACGCACACAGTATTGAACAACTACACCTGCTAACCAGGGGTGTAAAACCTTTTGGTCGCGACTGACATAGATGACCAACATTTTTTAAGAAGCATTATTCGTACCAATCTTTTTCTTTACGCATTGGACATCAGAGGACCTAATCATGAATATCTTCATGAACATGATAGTTTCCACGCTGAACCTCGTGACTCCGTCACTTGGGGGGGAGTACTGTGGCGACCCTGTTCATGACGACATCATCAACCAATAGCGTTCGACCCTGTTCATGACGACATCCTCAACCAATAGCGTTCCTTCAAGATGTCGTCATCCAGTAGCAGCCTGCCACATCGTACGAGGCAGCACACCAACCATCAGTCACCAACAAGTCTTCATACAGAGAACACGCACCATCATCCGTCTCACGACGCGCATTGCGGTGCGCCATACGGCGCCCGCTCAATAGTATCTCCTGTATTCTGTATAACATGTTACTTCTACAAATCTGCAATAAACCGATTCACCATACAAAACCTGTGCATTCTCACTCTACCAACCACCAATACCCATACTATTATGACATGACACAGAGTGATTTTGTAAATACACCCTTGTTTAGTGTTAATAAAAATGGTAATCAAAATGGGTTGTAAATAAACCTTATTTTTTTTGCGACGTGGGTCACTGAAGCACTGAATAAACCCTTATTCCACTATGTCGGTGTTGAGGACTTTTTGTGTTCTGGTGGCCACGTTTTTCTGCGGTATCTTGCACTAGAAGCGGTAACGGGTATCTGCATACTTGGACACAGCTGTTTGACTTTTCGCTCCAAGGTCCCGAGAATATTTGACTGTTTACAAGCTGCATTGCACCTCACCCATACTAAGGTGACCTCGTACAAGGAAATGTCAAATCTCATGACGATGTAGGAAATACATAAGGATATTTCGTGGCTAACTTAGTATCTGTGTAATATTGAACAATTGATAGTTACTTGTTTATTCTAAATATCAATTGACTACCGATATATCCTTAAGCCTGATTGGTCTGTAAACTGAAGGCTGCCAGATACGGCCTTGTCAAATGGAAAAGGAACTAATGGCTTTCTCTTATGATCGTTTCAGATTAAGAGTCTTTAGCAGGAGTAAACTAAGAAGAGTGATGGGATCTGTGGAAATGTCCTGAGCAATAATAAGAGCCGTTGCATTTCAACTCTACTCTCACCTATTCGCGGTGGACCTTGTAACGTCGACCCAAGCTGAAACCGTCGTAATAACGGTCCCAGTAGATGCTAATTTTTCAAAGGTGACGTTGCAACCGTATAAATGGGAATCCTATCAGGACCTTTCAGACCCTCGATGTGATTGTGGTGCTCAGACCCTCGATGTGAAACCCTGCAGCATATCGTTGGTGATTGTCCCATACATAGGTTCCACGGGGTGATGGAGGAAATATCTGGACCTTTCATTCGGGAACATCAAAAAGATATGTAGTTATGGAGACTTCTTGCGGAAGGCAGAATCCCGGAAGAAACACTGAAACTTTCCTAGAGGCGTTTGAAGATGAAGCCCTATAAAAGTACATTTATACCAAACAAACAAAGACCCAGAGCTTGAAAATAGAGTATATTTTCCTAATCGTTGATGGAAACAACAACTTGATGACAGTTCTGTCAGGTTATCATTTCCTTGGTGACCATATCAACGATTTGGAAAATATACTCTATTTTCTAGCTGTGAGTTCGTTTGGTATAAATGCACCTTAAGAGGCAACGCTCCATTGATGAATTGAAGTTATGTCGTAATAGATCTAATTTGGTCGCAGTGACAAAAATATAGTCTTTTAACATTCTTTGTAAAAAAAGGAATTGTAAGAAGTGTTGAAGAACTATTCCAAACTGCCAGAGCCTGACAGAGACTCCTTTTCATGGGTGAAATTCAACGTTGAGTAAACCTCAGGATTTTTCTTTTGGTTTAGCCGTAGTCCTTTTGCTAATGTATCAATGAGACATTTGTGCTATCAGTTCGACAATAATAAATTACTTCTGTAAAATCTTCTTCTTTAAGCCCTAAGTAACGCTATCTTGACGTGAGTTGAAGGTCCGCCAAGCTCCAAGAATCACGATGATATGGCACATTCGCGGCTCATCAATAGCAACCCTTGGGAATGCATGGTACCGCAGAGGACCAAGAAAAGGGAACCGTGAGAAAATAGAGTTGAGAACGTGTGTTATCGCTCGGCTGGTGTTATCAGAAAGTCTAGTGGAGACGACTGCTGAGGACAGGAAATATTGGAGTTGATCACGAGTTTAAACAAAGAGCAAGAAAATAACATAGCAGGGTGTTGTATTGTATTGTTTACATACCACCATCAATTCATTATTTTGATTAAAAATGTATGATAGTAATAAAAAATAATATAGCTACCATTTATAATTTTTCTATTCAAGGGAAGGGGGAAATTAATCGATTTTTTTCTCTCAGGGTTGAAGCATTTTGTTGTAATTTCTTTCTTTTTCTTCGACCTTCTGTACTCTTTTCTTCCTGTCAGTTGCTGCTTGTAGACAGTTTTTCGTCCTTCCACAGCGGCTTTGTCATCGGACTATCTTTTTCGTGGTAGACACATCTTTTAGTTTCCCAAGCTTTCCATTTCAAAACTTTGGGAAACTAATAATTATTGTCCTGCAACAAGTCTTACTCATTGCAAATACCAAAGTATTGTTACACGATTCATCATGTCTGTTACTTTGTTTCTGTTCATTTATTTATTTAATAATTAATTTATAGGTACAAAACATTTCAAATAAACTACAACAATGTTGCCCAAATAGGCTAAGCCTGTGCTAGGGCAAACTTATTATTTCCACATTTTTTACTTTGTCTTTTAATATTATACCAAGCATTTTACATTCCATGCATACATTCTGACATATAATTTTTATTATTTTTTTACCCATCACGCCGTGTCCCGTAAGGGGTGGGCAGAGAGAATGGACCTCCACTCTTTTCTATCCCAGCACACTTCTTTCGCTTCTTCCACCGTCATAAAATTTCTCGTACACCCTCTCCTACCAGATACTTCTTACCAGGCCTTCCTTGAGGACGTAATCGATATGTTCGATCCGCATCGTTCTCGGTCGGCCACGCTTTCTTACAACTTTCCTTTCAGCCTTGTTAATTTTCTTTGTCATTCTGTTTACATCCATTCTTTCCACATGCCCAAACCATCTCAACTTTGTCACAACACTAACTTCCGTACCACATTTCTTCCTAAATATTCTCATTCCCACAACCTTCCACATATTCTTCATAGAGCTCTCATCTCTATTGCATTTACACTACATTTTTTTCTACGTTTTTATTTTTGTATAATTTATTTATTAATGTTCACATTCATAGTATTGACTCCGTTTTTACTGTGTTCTTATCTGTGCTCGCTAAAAGTGAACACAAATACACTCATTGACTCTTTAGTAAGCTACTTAATTAAAGCTTGCATGTGTCGTGAAAGAGGAAGATGGTCGGCACCTGGGATCGAACTCATGACCCTCGTACGAAACAATACGAAAGTCGGCGTCGTAACCGCTAGTCCACCAGCCTTTTGGCAAGTACCCTTTAACTGTGTCTTTGGTGGGCGAGAAAAAAATTAAAAAAAAAATTCTTCTTCAAACTCCATCAGTACCATGAACTCGGAAACATCTGAGATGTGAACTATACACAAAAGAAATACACCACAGTGAACCCAGTCCAGCATACGGAATTAATGTTCCTATCCTCTGTGTTTTCTCACTATAATATTGAATGGTGTCAAGGAATGACATTGACCCGTTTAGAAGAGCGGTATAACTGGCGACACGCGGCAATGCACATCCATTCAATTTGGACCGACCTCTCGTGTTTTCCACAAGTCCATCTTATTTTTTTAGATTTTTTGTACAAAACATTGTTTTAAGAAAAATTCCCTAATGGTTTTTATATTTTACTAGCTTTCCCGACATACGTTGTCCTGTAGTCCTTACTATGAATATTGATTTCGAATTTGAAATTTAGACAATATGTCTAAAATTTTTTTTCTGAAAGCTTGTAAAAATTCCGTAAAAAAACTGCGTAGGTACCAATTTTTTTAATGTCAATGGTTGTCAGGTAAACAATATTTTGTTGTTATAGAATTTTTCATAGATGGCGTTGACGTCGGAGGAAATTCGTTCGATTAATTTTTTTATTATTTCTTATGCATTTTTTTTTTCAACTTTTTAATAGTTATTCAGTTATCCGGAGCGGAGTAGAATCCAATAAATCAAATATCGGAAGAATCTGTTCAGCCGATCTCGAGAAATAAGTGTTCGCATTAACCCGACTTTCTTTTATATTATAGAAGATTTATGGAACATATACGATACGATAAATGAATTCATGCTTTATTTAGAACTTAACTGTGTATTAGGTAGATACCGTATATCAAAATATTATTTGAATTTAACTTTGAACCTTTTTCAATTTGAATCTTTGATCTTGTATGTATATTTTTTTCTGGTTTTTATGAATACATTTTGTAAAGGAAATTTATATAAATATATCTATGATTTTTTTCGTCAACTTTTGTATTGGAAAGATGAAAGAGATTGCTACCAAAAGAGCCCCGATGGTACACAAAGACAGAAATGTATAAATATGTGTATGCGGAAATAATTTTATACGACCGATATATTCATTTAGTTATGTACTATATGTAATATAACTAAATATACGTCAATTTTGAATTGTCTACGGGGGCTGATATTTCGAAATCTATTGCTCGTGCATTTTCTGCTCCTCTTCTACTTTTTCACTCGGAACAGTCCACTCCTGAACGCAGGCCACTTTCATATCTATCCTGAATCCTCTGCATCAATGCCCCGCCGGAAAATCTAACCAAATAGTCTTTCCATCGGATTTGGATTCATCCTGAGTTTCTCTGAGATTTTGGGCGCTAGCGCAAGATGCGTTTCGTCCATTTTTGACGTTTGGGCTGGAGGCAATATGACTATACCAGCGAGCGTCATTTTAGTGTGACAATTATTCTTCCGTCAATGTCCAGCTTTCCTGCTCTAATCCTGGTTGTCTCATTTCGTTTTCTATCTCTGAGAAATCTTCTCCATCTGGATATCAAAATACGTCTGATTTATCGATTTCGAAAAGTTATTAGACTAGACTAGAGTAATAACAATATATTGGATCATAAAGTACAAATGCATGGTCGTCGAAGATCATAAAACCAAGACATTGACAAAGACACGTGTAATAAAAGTATACCTACCCAATGCACTCTGCAATACTCGGCTGGTTGGCTCATTTTGCTGTTGGATCTCCCATTCACCTCTGCCTGGATGGCTCGTCTCAATTCTTATTGCCACGACCCTGACCTGATTCCACACAACGCACTACTGAATATTCTACAAAAGCTATTGAATTGGCATATTATTTTTTGTCAGAAATATCGACAAGGTGCTAATTTTCATTGTTGCTGATTCTCGAACATGGTTTTGAATGTTTTTGTTATTGTACTAAGTAAATAATACTTGCCATAGACAACTCCTCAAAAGAATAACAGAGGTCAACTTGAATAGGCCCCAATATCAGGCAGCCAGGTCTGCTACCACCGTTTAATGCGGCATTACTGAAGTAGCCTCAGAAGCAGCTACACATATACCTAAAACTATTATTGTTAATACGGTGAACCAGCTGACGAAATGGAAACGTGGAGGGAAAGACCAAGGAGCATTTTGCTATGTGACATGAGTAATCTTCAATCCCAAACTCCCTTTACGCCCCACAAAAGACCTCCATTGCGCTCAAAATTGACCTCCTCTCACACCATCTCCAGATCCCATAGATTGTTGGTGCGATCTACAGAATGTGCCCTATAAATATTTATTTTGTTTATTTATTCATCATCGGCAAATTGCCTTGTAAAGAAAAAAGATAATATAGAAAACAACAAAATACAAATCAATTACAATACACATATTTTTTTTATAAGTGATAAAAAGTACATTTAAAAGTACAATAAAATATTGTTTAAAAACAATCGAATTGAAATTGGTGAAATTGGCAATTAATTTATCAATATACAATTTCGTATTCAATATTCATAGTAAGGATTACACTAGGACAACCTCTGTCGGGAAAGCTAGTTGGTATTCTATAATTATAAAAAAAACTATTGCGATGAAAATAATATAATTGGAAATTGTTCCTATAATGAAAAACATCTTATGAAACAACTAGGTACCTATATTATTGAGAAAGATATTATTATAGAAAGTACGACTTTGTATAATAATAACGGTGGCAATATAGATGTAATGTTTCTGAGCGTGGTCACGCTGGTTCGCTATTGTTTTGGTTGGTGCGTAGATGTGGTGATATCTCGTAGGGTTTACGCACGCGGGGTACTAGTGGGGGACCTTGCCCCAGTGACCTAGTGTGGAGGCCGCGAGGGACAGGGAGTGCCAACTGAACCCGCGGCACTGGCGCGAAGACACCACCCCACTAATGCATGTACCTGACACGCCGCGAACTGGTCGAAATCATACCTAATTACCTCTACCTGAAATATAAATTATTTTTATT
This sequence comes from Mystacides longicornis, assembly GCA_963576905.1. Classification (NCBI taxonomy): domain Eukaryota; kingdom Metazoa; phylum Arthropoda; class Insecta; order Trichoptera; family Leptoceridae; genus Mystacides; species Mystacides longicornis. The sequence goes on along the minus strand of OY756433.1, from coordinate 30,005,713 downwards.
TCAATAACTAGCTTTCCCAATAGACGTTGTCCTGTAGGAGTCCTTACTATTTTTATTATTTATTTTCTGTCAAAAATTAAGCATTGTTCACCATTACAGAGTAATCCTTTGCGGTGAACAATGCATTGATTTCGAATTTGTCATTTATAAAAAAAATATTCTAAAAGCTCGCAAAAAAATTCCATCAACAATCTGCGTACCTACCAATATTTTTTGTTAATGGTTGTCAGGTACATAATAATTTTATTGTTATAGATTTTTTCACAGATGGCATTGTTGTCAGTAAATCCGTTACATACTTACCTCTAATATTATATTTTATATTGTTTTTTTTTTTATGTAATTTTCAACTTTTTAATAGTTATTCTGTTATCCGGAGTGGAGAAGAATCCAATAAATCAAACATTAGAAGAATCTGTGCGGCCGATCTCGATTTATAAGTGTTCGCACTAGCCCGACTTTCTTTAATATTAGATTGTGAAATTGAAATGAAAATACCTATCAGTCGCGAAATTCTAAACATTCTACATAACAGTTTAACGACTGTCTAACGGCCGGTTTCATAAAAAGCGCAACAGAACATTTTAGCTAAAGGAACCTTTAAAATTTAATGTTTCCTTTAATGGTTTCATGAAAAAATATTCCCGCGTACTTTAGCTAAAGTTTGAAATGTCAAAAAAATAGGTATTTGAAAGCTGGTAGCATTTGGTATTGATACCATGGAAATCTATGGAAAACATAGGTTGTTTACTAATAATTTCGCGGAATTTCTGTTGATCTGTCAATTGCATTTCTCAATAGAACATCAAAGTGCCGTTTTTTGTGTTAATTTATTATTAAGGTTTATCAATAAGTATAATTGAAATCTGTTACCAATAATATTCTTCCCGTTTTACCATGTTTTCCACGCTATTTTACTCATTTTTGTCCACAGTGTTACCGCATACAAATCTTTGTGACAGAAAAAGCTGATAGAAAGCGCCTCGAAATTTTCTATAAACTCCGACGGCAACGACTTTAATTCCCAAGAACGGGACTTTAACATAAAGTGTCATTGTGTTGTTATGAAACGCGTTATTTTTTAAAGGAAACTTAAAGTCTCCTTTATTTTTTATGAAACCGGCTGATAAGTCGTAAACTGTTAATGATTTACTCTAAATAAATAAATGAACACGTTTAGCAATTTATTCTAGCCAATCGGTCCCATACAATGAGACAGGCCAACCCCGTGTAGAAATTTGAGTCAAAAAACAATTGGAGAAATTATGATCCGACGGGGAATCGAACCCAAAACTTCTTGATCAGAAGTTCATGCCTACACCACTAGGCCACTGTGGTCGGAGTCGTGAGCCTCATTCAATGAAATTTAACTATGTATAATATTCAAATTGGCTCAAATTAATAGTTTTTTTTTTAAATTATTATTTCCATCATCAATACAAGTAGAACAAGAATCAAATATTCATAATATTATAATTATTGGAATTTACTGCCCCACGAAGTAGTATTTATATGAAAAAAAAAAAAAAAACTAATTACTGTCAGTGCCTGGTACCCAGCAGGTTGTCGTGTGGAAGGGTCCTTGGCAGAATGGCAAGAACCTTTCAGAATGTGTTGGGCCCCTCCCCGCCCCGCCCCTCCTGTGCTGTAACCTTCCTCTTGGCCCTGAAGTAATCATAATACAATGTGTTTTGTACCTACACAACGTTCTAAGTTTGTCTAGATTCTTGTGTCCATTTCTTTCAGGACTAGATCTCAACGATATAAAAGTTGGTTGCTCTAGTTGTTCTCAAAAAAATCCACCAGATGGCTCTATATCTCATTAACATCAGCTACTTGTTATATCCCTACACGTATTATGAAGGATTTGGCGTCGGCGTCGGGGCAATTATTAGCCCAGTGCCTACCGCCTCCGGCACGGTACGACGCGGGACGCAGGTTTCTAATCCTGCCCGCGGCATGGGATTTTTCCACATCTTAAGCGTGTTGAAATTTCTCATAATATTGGGAATTCGAACATTATCACCTAATGGCGAACGTTGTTAACGTAAAGTGATCGCACTAAGCCAGGCTTTGAAATAACAATAGAAGTCGGTCGTAAGCCCGTAGGGGTTTGTTCATACCATTTTAAAATCGAACAGTATTAGTCAGTCATCAGTTGATATTTATATCGACAATGTGTTTTTATTTTCTTCTTTTTCCTCTTTGATAAGGTCAGCTGGCTTCCTGTTGTGTTTTCTCTTAAGAAGCTGACTACTAGTCATCCCTCCAGCGTTCCCTGTCCCACATCTTGTCCCTGATTACCCTGATGATGGCATTCTTTGTTTTTCCTTATCCGACAACATCTTCAACTTCCTTTATCTCTGTTTTTCCTCATCCGACAACATCTTCAATTTCGTCTATCTCTGTTTTTTCTCATCCGACAACATCTTCAACTTCGCTCAATCTTCGGATCTCCGTGTTTCAGACTTGGTCTCATGCCGGAGATATTTTTTAACTTTTAAATAAAAATGAATCTGGATCCACTCAAAGTTAAAACAAAATACACTTTCGACATATTCCACAGGCTTTTCTGTATTGTGTGTCGGTCGGCAATGCCTGTGTTGTAAAATTGGAAATGGTCTGCACTTGGATTCAAAACCCCATGACTCATCCCTATTGGGAGTACGAAAGCCATCGATTAAGCCGCTGGGTTGTTCATAATATCTATATTTGTATATTTCAGCGAACAAATTAATCAACAGAAAAAATAACAACTAATGACTATGTTTTTGTTCATTAATTCATCACTAATGTTCGATTTTTAAATGGAACAAACCAATGGAACAAACGGGCTTACGACCGTCTTCTACTGTTATTTCGAAGGCTGGCTTAGTGTGATCACTTTACGTTAACAACGTTCGCCATTAGGTGGTAATGTATGTCTCCGAAACTCTTAATAATGTGTCATGTATGTAACAAGTAGAAATTTAATAATTAATAAAACATAGAGAAAAAAGTTGGAAATTATTGAGAACAAGAGAGCAAGACTGCGACTGCTGTCATAAATTAATCAACAATTGCACAAAAATTTACTTAATTATTATCTCAAATGGAATTAAAATACTAAACTTTGGTTCGGTAAATGAGACGAATTCCAACTATAACTAATAAGATTTTTTCGCTACGTTTCTATAAATATTGAATTTTTTGAGTTATATTGAGGAATATTCATAGACGTTTCAGAAAGAAGAAAAAATACTAAAAAAAATAGCATATTATGCTAAACTTTCATTCATTGTTTCGTTCATTTAAAAAAATCATTTAACAATAAAACATAAATTTCAGTTTTGCATGTTTAGGCGGAATCGTAAAAGTAAAGCCGATTAAAGTAAGAGTGCAAAAAACGGATGTTTGGGCGATTCTTAAGTCTCAAATATTTGACTAGTTGTAAATTTAAAATTTTTCGTGAACCCTACTGGTAGAATTTAAATTAGCAAGCTTATAATATGAAGAGGTACTGATGAGTACTAGTAGAAAAGATATGGGTGTTGTTCGCGTAGTAGATATGTTTATGATAGTAGAGTGGAGTGTGATGCATAGTGGCCCTGGCAGACAGTTGGAATGCGCTCTGGTGGCTCCCGACCTAGCCCAACGCCAGAGTGAGTGCACAGGTCGCGGGATGTCTGCTGCACTACCCACCGTATAATATTATATACTGTGAAGAGTACGTACGTATATAACACTGACGTGGTCGCGTGTCGTCTAGTATTGGACCATGATTTGTTGTCTTACAACTACTGTCTCCGGTCTCGTAACATCACACACCTAATTTTTACCATGCCGTGATGAGGAGCGACTAGATGTGCTCGAGAGGAAAATCTAATCTACGGACCCATTAACGAAGGCGGAAGATGGCTAATCCGGTATAATGATGAATTTTACCGATTATAATAAAATATGCAGTCTCCGCTGGCATGGAGAGAATGGACGAACACTCTACACTAAAGAAACTCCGCACTGACAGCACGACTGGAAGAAGGAATATTGGCAGACCGAGGTTGAGATGGTTCGATTGCGTGAGCAGAGATCTGGAATCTCTGGGAATAAGGAACTGGCGTCGCAGGGCGGCCGACGACCCACAATGGTTTGTATGTCCATCATCATGTATACATCATCGCCATTTTTTTTTAACTATCACGTCGTGTCCCCTGATGAATGGGTTCCAAGGAATACGCCAGAACTCTTATAAATCTGTTTATAAGAGTTCATGTGTCAGTGTAGTACATTGTTACCGTAGTAACAAAAAAAACCTTGTCATAATTTTCAAGGACTTGTCTTGTCTGGTGACGAGTCCCTCCCTAGAAACCCAGTGCATTAGAGATAGGCAGAGAGAACGGATCGCCATACACAAACCACCGCACCGTCTATCACAATGGTACTCAACCTTTTCATTCGTCGGGCCACATACATATATTTTAAAAGTTACGCGGGCTACGCCCCCCCCCCCCCCACCCCCAAAATTTAATATTTGAGTTTCGTAAAAATATAAACTAGGTTAAGGATGGATAGAGCATTTTTGTGGGCGTTCAAAACCTAGTTAATCTGCGAACTTTTTAAAACAAAATTTATACCACTTAAGGTAGGTATTGTTAGCAGCAAAAAGTTGATTGTAGTATTAGTCAAGCAAGTTTGTTATGTCCGATATTGACTTTTACATATTCACAAGGGCTTTTCAATAGGTACTCCGTACTTTGACAGTTCACAGCAGCCATTTTATTGAAGTTAAATACATAAAATTGGCTTCTGGCTATAGAGAATCTGGCTGCTGGGATTATACTCACCCTCCATGGATAATTCCTTTACTTCGTGATTCAAAAACACACAAGTCACAGCGTCTCCAATTTAACATCGCTTTACATGTATTGGTTTGTAAACGGTTCATATAGCTATATTATGATGTATGTGTATGTGGGTGGGTATATATATTTATTCAGGTAGTAAAATGAAAGATGGGCAATCCCTAATCGACCTTCAATCCACCCTTAGCTCTCGTTTCATACAGGGTGTAATGCGGCGAGACGCCGGCCATAAAATGTACGAATCGATATTCGGTAAAACGAGATTTTTTAATAACGTTTCGTTATGGCGTCGGCGTTTAGTGTCGAGACGAAATGTAAACACTGTTTGATGCGTGTGTGTTGCCCATTCTCTGCATTCGAAAGGAAGTGCCTCGGGAGAATTTTGGGTATAAGATGGTACCACCGCATCACGAACGACGCTATACGTCGGCGAACCCAGCGTGAGCCCATTACTTCTACTATTATATTGAGGAGATGGACTTGGCTGGGACATGTGTTAAGGATGCCGAATGACAGTTAGCCGAGGAGAGCACTGTTCTTCCTCCCATCAGAGTCCCGAAGACGAGGAAGAGCCTCTCATACTGTGTTCCGCTACTTCGAAGCAGAGCTGAAGAATCTGACATGATGTGGGAGGAGTTCAGAATAATGCAAACCTGTTGTCATCAATGGCCTTTGAAACGTGGCCATGGACAAAAATTATGAATGTAGAATACAAAAATGTATTATGTAGAATCAGGGGGGTTACTCTCCATTTTCATGGAAAAAATAATCCCAATCCAATCCTGATCTCAATTATGCACTGGGCTCCCAGGAATCGGCCCGTCGTCTGTCAAGACTGCAGTCTTTCAATATTATGATAATATTTTTTTCTTCGGTAACAATATTGACAATGTTCCAAATTGACACATTCACCGCTGTTTACAGCAGTACCAAGGAAAACAATCAGTGTCGACATTGAGATTTCAGATGAGAACAGTTCCATGACTGGTCTACTTTGTCCAGTCCACTGGTCCGGTATTGCTGTGCGAAAAAAAAATATAAACAATAAGGATTTATAAAAGTACTTTTACTTGATATAACAATTCTATTTTAATTAGGCATATTATTCATTCGTACAGGTACTTCAAGAGTAGGTAAGTAGGCTCATTTCTATGATCTTTTTCAAAAAGATCACTTGTCCGCAATTGAGCATTTTGACAGCACGTCCATTTCAGCGTGATTGATAATGAGCGCTTGTCAAGAGTGTCGGGAGTATCAATTTGTGATTTGACATTTATAAATCGACATTGAAATCGGATTGCATTTCAAGAGCAGCCACCCAATGCTCTACAAAGAATGTGTGCTCGGTGTGATATGGAAGCTCGTTTTGTAAAAAAGATGAAAGCGAATAAGTTGAGACGGTTTAGGGGTGTGGGATAAATGGATGCAAAAAGAATAACAAAGAGAAATTATAACGGTGAAAGAAAAGGTGCGAGAAGACGTGGTCGACCGAGAATGACGCGCCTAGGAAACCTGGTTGGAAGTTAGAAGCTTGCTGGGTAAAAATATTACATAACATAAAAAATATGGTATGGTAGTCACGTTGTGAGAGTTCCTGTATGAGGCACCACCTCTACACGACCAGCGTCACCGTCTGACATTGCGAGGCGCAGAGGTGACACCAGGGACGAACAGTCGGGAGGCGCATCCTTGCCTTGCCCTGCCCTGCTATTCAAATCTCTCTTCAATTTTATACAAACGGTTAGCTGATTCCTAATATCGACCTGGAAAATTATTACCTTTGTCATTTTAAATCATTCTAAATTTGATTTGATACTTTTACCATCCGTAATTGAAATTTTGGGGATTTCGACGAATTTGAACGTGTTAACGTGAAGTGATCGCACTTAGAAAGTCTTCGAAACAGCCGTAAAAAGAAGTTCTTCAGCCCGTTGTGGTTCATTTTGTAAAAAAATGCCTCTCGTCTATCAATGATTAAATTTAATGATTGCACCAGATAGTTGGTACTATTTTAGATCTAGTCCTAGGAAAACGTCCTTAAATATTTGGGACGTTGGACGAATACATTTTGTAACTATTATTTTTTCAACATGCTCAAACAATGTCAATTTAACTTTTACCACATTCCTTCCTAATATTCTCATTCTTTTCAGTCTTTCCACATATTCTTCTTAGAGCTCTCGTCTCTACTGCTTTTATACTAGTACTATTTTGTACTTTTTTGTCCATATCCAAGTGCTATTGCCATTTATATTTGGACATGAAACATGGCTAAAAATAGGCATAAAACAATACGAGTAAGTACTGTAGGGAATACCGCGCGCAGTTCCCCTGACGTTCCTACAAAAGTATTGTTATTTTTATCTAATCACTCTGAATGTCAAGTGTCGGACGTTGTGGTAACACGGCTTGATAAATAAATTAGCGTTATGACAAAATAGAATGATGATAATATTAGTCACCAAGGACAAAAGGTCTTTTGTCTGGGTCTAACTCACCAATGGCTCCTATTACTAACCCATCGCGCTCAGATAGGCACACAGCTTGCAAATATTTTGGTTTTTCTGATATACATTTATTTTTGCAAAGTTTGCCCTTGTGTGAAGTGAAATTTTATTAAGATGAGTTTACAAAAGAAAACACATTTTGCTTTTTAGAATATTTAATAATAATAATAATAATGCTCAGTTTTATACTGTCACGAGTCATATCTATAATATAAAATATAATATTAAAGTTAGTATGGAACGGATTTTCTGCATTGCCAGCAAGGCCATCTTTGAAAAATTCTATAACACAATTATTGTTTGCCTGACAAGCATTGTCATTAAAAATATTTGTCATTATCATTCTATTTGTACGCGGATTATTAATGGATTTTTTTTCGAGCTCTCAGAAATATTTTTTTACATTCATGCAAAACATATTATTTTAAAGATGTTTTTGTATAAATGACAAATTTGAAATCAATATTCATAGTGAGGACTACAGAACAACGTCTGTTGGGAAAGCTAGTGAATTAATAAAAATAATCTTTATTTACATAAACAAAGCAATACATTTATATTTACCTACTTAAAATTCTAACCAACTGGGCAAAATCTGTACACAAAAAAGATATTAAAGAAAAAAAACATCATAATGTAACAGTAAGTTTTAACTAAGCTACATTAGTAAGAAAATCATTACCTCTGATCTAAAACTAATAAGAGAGTTTGCCTTTTTCAAAACTCAGACACTAGTCTTGTAACCTCTTTGCTTAAGAAATCTCTTATTCTGTTTGTTGGAGCATCAACACCTCACAGAGTACTCCAAAAGTATGACCACAACTAGTGGCCATACATTATAAAAACATTAAACAAAGATAAATGCACTATACTGCAAGAAAATATCCTAAAAATGAAAATAAAGTTAAAAAAGTGAGGTTTAAGCAAAAGAAAGTCCAAACAAAACTAAGGTTTAAAAAGTTTAAAAACATAGTTAAAACACAGAATGCACTACGTTAGATGAATGAAGCTTAGAAGAGTAACTGGAGTTTTACGTGATACAATGGCAAAAATGCCAATAAAACTATAAGAAAAGGTGTATACAGCTATTAACTTATAGATTCAGATTTTTGCATGGCCTTGAATGCTGGACGATGTATATCATCAGATACACAAAACGGCAGAAATGCTGAGTGTGTTTGGTCTGCGGGAGTATCACTCCAAGATTGAATCAAGTCAATCAAGGCAGAAAAATTCACGCTGGCAGCCTGGGAGTTTTTAACATACACAGTAAATATTCTTATGGGCTTCTTAAATACTTCTGTATGGGCACATGAAACGAAGACCATCACATCACACGGAGAATTAAAAGCAATATCGATGAACCTTTCTCGTATGTAGGGAAATCGGTGATGCAATGCGATAAAGTTCTGCAGAGAAATGACATTACAAGAGAACAAATTCAGTTAAATCAAGTACCTATCGTAGATAAAAATATCCTCCAAACGGGAAGCCAACACAGGCGATGAGTTGGGAGCTGCCCGGGGAGATATAGAAGATGTAAAAATAGGAGAGGTTGTTAGAAAAAATAGCAAGTCGTCGAAATATGATAGGTAGAGAATTATAATTCTCTATAGTGGAGGTTAGAAAAGTTCATTAAATAAAGGATTATCTTTAATTCTGCAACTAAATTCGTCTGTTATCAGATTCGGAATCCACAAAATGTCAGACCCAAAAATAGATGAGGAGCCTCCGATAGAGCCTCCTCGACGTCACCTGGAACACCTGGTTTCTGCACGCAGACCCAACCTCTCTGCTGACGTCAGACCCTGGCTTGTGCGTCAATATCACTGCGATAACCAAAATAATACAATATCCTTAATATAATATTTTGTACCTGCCTGCAGTGTTATATTAGACAACTCAAATAATGACCGTTTCATCATCACACTCGACTAGCCGATATTATGGAAAATTGTGAATATCCAATATTCATCTGCTTGGTCATTTACAATTTGTTCTTCAGAGTTCGAAGTCATTGTCCACCCCAGTCAATCATTGAACGCGTACATGGGGCACTCGTTTATGAGATAAGATATTGTTTATTTTATCCCACATCGCACTAGCATGCACTAACTGAAACAAGCAACCGACGTTAGGTTTGAAACGGGGCAGCCTAAATCGCATCTTTTTGGATGTCTCACAAAAATTCCAACAGGTGGCTCTATATATCTTTAACATCAGCTACTTGTTATATACACATACTAGCTTTCCCGACAGACGTTGTCCTGTGGTTCTAGCCCAAAGTGGCCCGTTAATATGTACATGATGTGCACTGCGCCCCCGTTAAACAATACAAAAATAATTCGATTGAATTAAACTAATAAAATAATAACATTAAACTATTTCTGAAACATCCCTATTTCATTCGTATTCAAAGCTCTGGCGGGAACAACTTGAGAAAAATGCGCTCGCGCATACACCCTACCTCGACTATTACCAACACGAATGTGCCCGATAATATTGTTCACTTTGTGTGAAAATTTTCTAAAACTATCGAAACGGTGCGGTGGAGTAAGTGGGATGGGCTACTGTAAGAGCGTATGCGAGAATGAGAGGGAACTACCCGCGATGTTGTGGGCGCGTCCCAGTAACCTTTCCATACAAACTTAAACATTGTATTTTACATAATTTGTTATCCATTTTTTTAACTTATTAGTTATTCTGTTATCCGGAGCGGAGAAGAATCCAATAAATCAAACATCAAAAGAATCAGTTGAGCCAATCTCGATTTATAAGTGTTCGCACTAACCCGACTTTAATTTATATAGTAGATTATGAAGGAATTAGCGTCGGGGCAATTGGCCCAGTGGTTACCGTCTCGGCACGGTACGACGAGGGACGCAGGTTCGAACCTGCCCAAGGCATGGGATTTTTCCACATGTTAAAAACATGTTGAAATTTTTCATAATATTCGGGAATTTGAATATTGGAATTTGCTAAAGTTGTTAAATTTGGAGAATGCGGACATTTCGACATTTCTTTCCGTAGCAACAAATGTATCTAGGAACCTCTATAGGACAAACAAATAAATTTGCCCCCTTCTCTCAGCCTATTGTCTGACAGGTTTTGCTATTTATTCAATAAATAAAAATACACTTTTTCATACAAAGATGTCAGTACGTATAGTTGGCGGAGCTTATTGCCCGAGACAATTTTTCTCTAGTAAACCGGTCAGGTCCAGTCTGAAACAAGCAAAACCCGGATAGAAATTTCAAGTGAAAAAAAAAACACTTCGAGAAATTCTGACCCGATCGGTTATGGAACCCGAGACCCCTTGATCCGAAGTTATAGTGCCAGTTTTTGCCTCAATTGCAATTGGCATTTATTTACTTCTTTTACACTTTTGAAGGATGCAAATAGCGGATTACGCGAGAATTGCTATAAATAGTTATTAATATTTTTACGCCTTATCGTATTCTGCACATCCTGCGCGTTTAATTTTATCCTTGTTGAAATTACCTACACATTTTTACTTCATTTACACGGCATTTATTTCAAACTAATTTGTTTCAAGTACTTATTGGTATTTTTTCCCAGATTCATATTACAACAACATTTTAAGATCATTATCATAGCCCCGAACAACAGACGTCACTCTTGGATCCATTTGTTCTTCCGATTCTTCCTATGTTTGATTTATTGGATTTTTCTCCGCTCCGAACAACAGAATAACTATTAAAAAGTTGAAAATTGCACAAGAAATAATAATAATAAAATATAATATTATAGTTACTATGGAACGGATTTTCTGCGATGCCAACGCAAACTATGCAAAATTTTGCAACAACAAAATTATTGTTTACTTGACAACCATTGACAACAAAAATATTGTTACGCAGATTATTGATAGAATTTCTTTCGAGCTTTCTGAAATATTTTTTAACATTCAAATATATTTTAAACGTATTTTTGTATAAATTACAAATTTGAAATCAATATTCATAGTACAGGACAATGTCTGTCGGGAAAGCTATTCTTAATAAATAAAACATGGAAGTCCTGTATTACCCATGTGTTATATTTTTTTTTTAAGTAACTACTCTGCAAGTATCGAGTTCATAGAAGTGGTCGTGGCCTAGCGATCTTCATGTCTTCTTAACTGCCTTTGCTATCCAATTGTTATATGTATCTTCTGTTATCAATCAATCAATCTAATAGTTTTACCACAAAATGTATTATTCAAATATGAACAAACTAGCTTAATTATGCCCGTCTTGCTTTACGTTTTTGATTCAGATTGTCAGGCTTGATCAGTAATATTATAACAAATCAATCTCCAATCATTTAATTACATTTTCATACGGCAATACCAAGATTCCATTCAACGTTTACATGAGTAATTTTGTTTCCAAAAGATGGCTTACTGTCTTTTTTGAAAAATTTGTATGAATAAGATCCTAAAAAATAGAGTTTTTTAAATAGCTCTAAATATATTAAAGTTAAGACAGCAAATTGTATTTAAGAACCTTCTCCGGCATTTTGCACGGCTCTGCACAGATTCATATCTGACGTAGCATTTGTATTTTAAGCGATATGCTCCGACATACGATAAAAAGCAAACATACAAACATTTCTGAATTATTATGTAGATATTAACAGGTTTTCGGGGACTATATCGTCACCATTCTCAAATCTTTATACGGTAATCTCCGAAACCAGTTCTTTGTTGAATAGGACGTTTTGTGGTAGAACAGAACTATTTCATTGTCAAATTGTTTCATTTTTATTTTAAAGATAAAGGAGAAGATGAGCCATCGCTCTCTCTTACGTCAACAATTTTGCTCACATTATCATTAACTAGCTGTCCCGCCCGTCGACCTTCGACCTAACCCAATTAACAAAATAATTTTGGCTTATTACATTAATAAAATGCAATAGGTATACGATGTAAAAACTTAATTAATTTTAGCTAATAATTCATTGCATTATGTAATAGTTATCGTTGATTCGGATGCAGGATGAAATTCGATGGGTCATAAGTTTGAAATCAAAACAATTCCTCTATAATTGCTTTACTTTTTAAAAAAATCAAAAGATAGCGGTGTAGTAGGAAGTACATCACATGTGATGTATGTTTACCTATTGTATACATACGTCGAAAGAATTGAACCCATTTAAACCAACTTTTTTGAATTATTATGTTAAGATTTGTAGTCAAATGTGGAAGAGAGCAATAATAATTATGAAATAAGCTGACGGACATAAAGCAGGATGTCTTGTATGGACGATGCACACTCCTGTAACCCAATGTCCTTCAGGCGGACTACGCAGTTCAACACCCACGTCGAGCCACCCCTTCATGCGCCATCCCGCCCCCACATCTGCCCCCGCCCCCCCCTGGAATATTCCATTCGGACGGGAGACGGGTGCTGTTGCAACTGCGCGTTGCCTGGAGGGGCAATAGGGCATTTGGCAGTGCATTACTCCATTACCCTGCTGCTGAACATCAGCTCTTAATATTCGCTTTGATATGAATCAATTATAGACTTGTGGCGTGTCACTTCCCATCCTAAAAATAGCACAACATTCTCGTGACATCATTCCGAGCTATTTTTTCGACCCCTCGAGTGTTTTGGACATTCGATATGCTTCTCCACTTCGCTGACGTCATTATTTTAACCGGAATATATTTTTTCTGACTGTTGGCGTCGCACCGTGACCTTTTCCTAACTTTCAAAACCAAACACCAAAGTGTTTGGTTTTGGAAGTTTGTTTTGTTTGGAAGTTTCCCCGTACAAATACGGTGAAAAGATTTTTTTAAAAGATACGGCCACTATGGTAGGCAAAGCATATTAGTAAGTAGAGATGCTTAACTGAAATGCTGTACTTGCTGAAACAAATGCCAAGAGACTCAACAATTCGAATCATAAAATATTAGGGCAGTTTGTTTCTAGTGTATCTAACATTTCGTCTATACTAGCTTTCCTGACAGACATTTTCACGTTCTAACTATGACTATAACTATGATATAATTTGAATTCGAATTTGTATAATGATCATACTTAATTACCTATTAAATCAACCTGATTCCGACTTCCGACTGATGCATATGTTTTAAACGATCACACCAACTTTCAAAAATATATCAAACGCCAATTTGAATTTATTTAAATAGATAAGTATAAACTGTCAAAAGCACTAAAGGTTTACTTTCGTCAAGTTTTCTAATGTTGTGGATAACTTCTTCTTAAATTTTCTTCAATAAAAACCTTCTGCTAAGAAAGCAAATTCAACAAAAAAAGAATTAGCGAAATTGGTCGAGCCGTTCACGCGAGATGCCGTTACTAAGGGAAATATAAATAGATAAAAATAAATTCTTTTTCAGAACGTAGTATCGGTTGCTCCACGTGTAACTATTGGTCCAGATCACATATTCAGCTTCCACCAATAAATAATTCCTTTTTTCTGCGAACCGTTAGCACGGGCTTTTTGATTAATTAAGCTTATTTGGAAATATTAAATTTATCAACATTCTGCGTATAACAAAATAAATAATTTTGGATACACGTGCCTCTGAACGTTCATCTTCTCCGCGCTTAGGCGTACTCCGAGGGTGGATGGGCAGGGGGGTTAGGGAGTTCATCAGGTGGCCCTGGAGGGGGGAGCGTGTGCCCCCGCGACCTACCCACCCTCGGAGTACAGGCAGGTCAAGTTCACCGTGATATTTTCCAATGAGACGCGCAGTTTGTTATAATAATGCCGTTTACATTTCAGAGGTCAAATGAATGTCTGTGGAGCATTCTGGTTCAATTATTGATGTATTGCATTGGTCTATTTTGAGGTTTGATGCTTTTTGAGAAATTTAATGTGTATTTTGAGAATAAATGTTCTATTATTATTTCATTCTTGACACATTTCTATTGGTTTGGCAAAAATATTTCTAATAGAATCAATTGTCTTTTCAGATCACCTATTTAAAAACATCACGAGCACGAGGAACGACTCTCAGTTGAGAATGAGGCAACGAAAAAGGAGGAGACCAAGAAGCTACAACTAAGCCCAAACTAAAGACAACACTAATGTCAGCCTTAAGCTTAAACTCCTAAGACCTGATCTTCTCTATTTAGGTATTTATTTATTTTATTTTTCTTCAACATTATAAAACAAGAATATTATAAAGTACAATGACAATAACAAAGCCGTTGATTGTGAGATCTATCACGAGCAGATGAACACTGAGAGTCAAACAGAATCTTCTGCACGAGACCAGACGGGAGGAGGAGCAAAAGAAGACCAAGGCTGCGATGGCTGGATGGCGCTGTTAGGGACCTGGGGCCTTTGGGTTTTGGTGACAGGCGCACGGTGGCAGCGAATAGAGTGGCTTGGAGAAGTTTGCTGAGGGAGGCCGGGACTCATACAGGGCCGTAGCACTATATAAGTATACTGCCCCATAAGACAAAAAGTAATCAAAATAACAAAACAACAAAAAAACGGCAAAAACAGTTTCTATCAGCCTCAAACAATGAATAAGAACAAGAGTCACTGCACTTTATACATAAATGACAAATAACAATTGGTACTCTAGAGCTAGATATGATTAAGTGCTCTTTCGCACTCCTTTCTTCCCCTATCGAACAACTGTCGAAAGCTTGCTCATATCGTTTACACCAGTAAACTGAGTTACCAGAGCAATGAAATGCCTATCATGAATCAACGTATTCAATCGGCACTTTCACCTCTAAAGTATAATCATCTGTAATCTCTCGGATTCGAACCGTTATAAAAATACTGACCACGTGCGTGTAACTAAATGCCACCGAGAAAAATGGTCCTCGCATCGACCTCATTTTCATCCACCAAACAATACGCCTGTATGACTGATTATTCGTTTGAACTCTGCTGCCTTTGTCTGCAGCCTACACAAGTTTATCTGATGGATCATCTGCAATCCCCGACATCCATTTGAATATTTTGTTCAAAACTATTGGGGCGGAAAGTGAAATTAAAATAAAAACAATGAAAGAAAACAGTACAGCGACTATGACGAATAAATGTAGGTGAACCAAATTGTATTTCAAAGGTACAAACAGTGATCCCTGTGGAACACCAAAAATTTGCCTAAATTAGTATGCAAGGTGATCATAATATTGCCAGTACACAAAGTGATCCTCCACATTTATTTTCCTCGATTTATGGAGTCGAAACTCTGATCCGCACTTGCTCTAGGTCTACCTTGCGATCAGACTTGTGATCAGATGGGCATTTTGAAAATTTTCATAATTTTGTATTCCGCTGTTTTTTTTCTGCATGGTCCAGCACTCCGATAGCCTCCTAAGATTCTTTACTCTGTGATCTGTGAAGGGGTTAAGGAGTCAAAATGATAGGGTTATATTTTTAGATCTTGTGGTGAGCTCTTCATCGATGTGTGGATTACCATCCGGAATTAATTAAGGTCAGTGCATTACGGGTCACGCACTCCTGACGCGGGGTTTGCCGCATGATGAAACATTTTTACCGTTTCTCACTTCCTGTGCAGACCACGCGGTGTGACATATGATATGGGGCTTTATCAAGGACCTAGTTATGGCGCTACGAGCTACTAGATACAATGGTGCACAGGCTGTTTCGTTTTCAAATCGAAAAAGCTAGATTATAAGTTATATATAGGCTTGGTACACGAATTATTTTCTGTTCTTATATTGATCTCAATTCAAGTTGTCTCGCAATTGTAGAATCTTTTGGAAATTGTTAACATAATATCAATCGAGGTTAAATAATAATGCATTAAAGAAGTAGGCAATGAAAAATGCTACGTTTGTACCTGTTAAATTCACGTGTCCGTACGACCAGTCAGAATTTCGTCAAGTTATTCCAACGCCTTTAACTTTTGGGACTTTTTCATTCCTTAGGCACTAATATAATAATTGGTAAGTTTGTCCGAAGCATTCACATTCACAAAATAAAACCAACCCAACCAATGGGATAATATTTTCATACTTATGGACCCAATGGGAATATATTTTCATATTTAAATTCGATAGATGTGCCGTGGGGTTGCCGGCTAAGAATAGCACCTCTGCTCTTTTTTGCTGGTTTTTCGAGCATCCTGTAAGAGGCAGGAAATCGAAAAATCAGATCGGGACCGTGAGGTTAACTACCTCACGTCCTTAAACCTCAATCGGTTAGAAAAGGCACAATGATCCTCGGACGCCTTCGAGCGCAATGGAGAGCTCTTGATGCCTACCTATGCTCCCGAGTGGGGCCTAGACCTCCCGCATTGTGGGTTGGTTTGGGGCGGATCCGCGGCGGGCTTGATTTGTGTGTGGCTGGGTTTTTGGCAATCAGGCTAGGGGTCGGCTTTGTGCGGATTGGTCTCCTCCGGGCTGGCTTGCGGTGTGCGGATGAGGGCCTTAAGAGGGATAATGTTATGGTATTCGATATTTGCCATGACAATAATAATTAATAATAACATATTATTATGTACCCATCAGCGGGATATATTATATCGAAGAAATTTGTGATTTGTACCTGATCAGAGGTTCCGACATACCAATGTTGCTAATGTTGCGGAAGAAAGGTCTAATTGTCCGCAATTCTCATCGTATTAAGTAAAATTAGGACTTTTTTCTATGCCTATCGACCTACAGGTTTCTGCTAGTAATTAAATAATCCGTTAAGTTTTAAATGTTAAATAATAATAAATGCTTACTTCCTTTACGATTCTGGACTTGAAGATTTTTTCAAATACTTATTCCTATTATCATCAATAGAAGGAAAATGTCCTACCTTGGACACATGCGCAAAATCGCAAAACCAAATAAAAACTGATTCACCTAATAATGAAGGGGGAAATTGATGGAATCCTGACTAAGAAATGACCGTCGAGGTGACCTGACATGGCACAGGAAGTAGAATAAAGTGCGTTTTTTTATGAAAATTGTGAATGTTGCATTCTGACAGATCATCCTGTAGCTGTGAAGTATGAATTGGATTCACAAAATAGATCACACCGCCATGGCCTGGTAGTGAGGTCACGTAGCGGTATTTTTGTGATACTCCGTGTCACTTGCGCACTGCTCGATAAATGAAATCAAATACCTAACACGGCGCATATCACTTTGTGATATATTCATTCAACCTAAATTATTGTAAGGTATGACCTGGATCGGTTAATGCTAAAACAATATCAAAGATTAGTTCTCCCCAATTAGAAAGAAATTTTATATAATAATTGGAAATTTTCTTTTGCCAATGAAGTATGGCTTTTGCGAATTGATATACTTATATGACGCTATCAGATAACCAACGATTTTAAAACAAAAAGTTTTTGAAGCTGTATGTTGCCAGGCAAAGCCATATATTATCTAGACTCTAGACAATGCGAAATAAGGCAGAAGTATCGCTCATTTCCTCGAATACTTGTGCGATATCAATCAATGATCTGTCGACGCCTCCCATATTTTCGTTGTAAGCTTTGTTAGCAGCTTGTTGGTCAATTTGAATGTATCGCTTAAGTTGCTGGTTCCAGTCTTGGCCGCTTATCTTAATGAGATAATTGGAACGCTGCATTCTTCATCATCACTTGACGAAGAGTTTTATTTTTTATTTTTTCATTTATTTTATTTCCCAAACAATCAGTACTATAATAATACTTAGAATGTTTTTTTACGTTTTCATCGTCAACTTCTCCGTGGGTCCTCAGTTGTGACCCAGGAAAGTTGTGTAGGTTCACTTCATTTTCTTCACCTAAGTCCTCATCAGTTATGTCAGAATTACAATTATTGTTCAGTGGGAAAATAGTTGTAATCGAGTCAGGAATAGGCTCGTCTTCATTTGCCTCCAGCTCCTCGATAATTTTAAGGGTGTCAAAAGTCGTGAGGTGAAAAAATGCGACATCCATATTACCAGCGTTCTTTTTACGGAACACCAAATTAATAGTTGAATTATCTTCTTCTTCTTCTTCTTCTTTCTATAGATCCTGGGGATCTGTTTGTGCCGCCGCCTGTTCCTCCTGTGATGTCGACTGCCAGCTGTCTCTCCATCTCTTTGGGGGTCTGCCTGGGAGTCTGCGTCCTTCGGGGTTTCCGTGGAGGGCGATACGTGGAAGTCTGTCTTCTGACATTCTGTTTACATGTTCATTCCAGTATCGCCTTCGTTGTCGTCCCCACCTCACTATGTCTTCCGTCTTACACGTGCTCCGGATATCAACATTTCTAACACGGTCACGCAGCGTGTTTCCAGTTATAGATCGGAGGGTTTTCATCTCCGAAGTTCGCAGCCGAGATTTTGTTCTGGAAGTATCAGCCCTTGCCTCAATTCCATAAGTGGCTATTGGTCGAACACATGTTTTATATATTTTCATCTTGCTTTCAATCCTCATGTGTTTGTTCCTCCACACTGGATTCCTAAGGCATCCGGATATAGCTGCAGCCTTATTGATCTGTTTGAGGGTTTCGTTGTAAAGATCTCCTTTGCTGCTAATTTCAACTCCAAGATACTTAAATTCCATCACTTGTTCAATGGGCTTATTATCCACGACAAGTTTGCATCTTACTGGATTTTTTGATATTGTGATACTTTTCGTTTTGTCGGTGGATATTTCCATGTTATAATTTTTTGATGCTAAGTGAAACTTAAAAAGCATTCTTTGGAGGTCGTCTTCAGATTCTGCCATTATAACGGCATCATCAGCGTAGCAGACAATGCTGATTCTTTTCCCTCCCAGCCTGTAGCCCAGATTCATATTGGCTACCTCTTTTATCAATTCGTCCATTATGAGATTGAAAAGGAATGGGCTGAGACTATCTCCTTGTCTGATTCCCACCGGAGTAGGAACTGAGTCAGTGAGTTCTCCGTTAACTTTGATCTTAGTGTAGCTATTGGTGTTCAGATCCTTGATGATTCTTACAATATTAGATGGTACATGTTTTGCTATTAGAATTTTTATAACGTCCTCTAATCTAACTCTGTCGAATGCTTTGGTTAGATCTATGAAGCAGAGATAGGCTGTGTTGTTAAACTCAATTGCTTTTTCAACAGTTTGTTTGACAACAAAGATAGCGTCTGTTGTTGATCTATTCTTTCGAAATCCCTGTTGTTCCTCTCTATTAGTGAGTTGAATTATGAATAGATAATATTAGAAAGAAGATTAGATCAGTTTATTCTTGCAAATTTATGAAATGAAACACTGTTAATTAAAATATATATATTTCAGCACTCACCTTGAAACACTCATCATCAATAATTTGAAGTAAATAACAATGCGAACACAGTTCAAATTTCGAACTCGATCGAGCTCAAAACACAACAACTGACCGACAAAGGGACCTCTCAGCTAACTTTTAGCACAAATAATGTAATTCGAAACTACCCAAATTAATTGGAATATTTTTATTTCTATGGTGATCCGTATATCAAACAGTAGTAACAAGTGGGTTAAGATCACTATCAGCAAACTCTCTCGGACTATAAGCATAGAAAAGAGTCAATAATTGTTTGATTTTCCTATAAATCAGTTTTTATAGGAAGGGGTATTACTGGCTTAAAGAGTCCCAACTGTTGGGGACTGTGGAAAGTTTGACATTTCTTCAAGGATTCAGAATTTATGTTTGATGACAGATTACGTGCGTCAGAGTTCTAGTTCTTGCTTGCTAGACGAATAAATGCTCTAGTTCTGGCCCAATGCTCTTTTGGTGTAAAACACCCTACATAATACGCTCAATTTTATACCATATGCAGACAAATTTATACCATATGCAGACAATTTTGACGTATTTGGTAGCACAGTGGTATCAGTCGACGGCTTTTGTGCTTACAGAGGGAACTTAGGGCCATTTCCACTTTCACGACTTGCTTTATGTGAAAGATGTCGAAAGTGTATTTGTGCTCACTTTGGGGAGCCCAGATTCCAGAGCCCAGAAAAATACAAACAAAATTGAACGAATATTAAAAAAAACATTTGGAAAACGCTGTAAGAGCCATTTAAGCATAAAAAAATATTCATTCAAGGTTAACAGACAGAGTCAAAGGAAAGTGTAAGAATGGCGTACAGTCGAAAGAGACGGGGAATGTGGAGAGAGACAGTCATGAGGATGCCGTGGGATAGAGGGAGAGGGCGCACTCCAGGGTCGTCGTACGTTTATGGCTTTGGGAGGGGAGGGGGCTCTAGTGGAGTGGGAAGGGGTGAGATTATTTGGCGGGAATGTAATTTAATTTCATTTTGAAAATGGAATTTTCCAACCAAGCCGACCAACCTCATCACAATGTTGGATTTTTCTTGAGTCACACTACCTACATACTCACACTAAATCGCAACACTCGCAACACAGCCTCCTTAGTATTTCACGTTTTGTTAAATGAATCTGGGCCCACCCAAACTGATCACAAACACACTTTATTGACATATTTCATACCATGCAAAGGCTCGTTTCGAGAAAAGCAGAAATGGTAGGCAGCGCCGGGAATCGAACTCACGACCTCCAATACGCTGTTTGTACGAAAGCTGTCGATTAAAACCACTGGACTACCAACCACCTCAAAAAATCTTCTGAAAAAATATTTACTTACATGAATTATAATAAAAGCTCTAAAGCTTTGCAGGTAATGTCTAAATACCTACCTATATTAATATCTACTTATATAATATATATTTCTACCCTTTGTGCCCCCTTTAGGGGCATAGGGAGGCAACAAGAGTTTTCCACAGCGCTCAATCTTGCGTATTGTCAATGATTTTCTCCTTGTGTCCTTGAGCTTTGACATTTCACTTTATAAAAATCACGAACTACGCAAATACATACGTCAGAAAATGTTGATTTTAGAACAATTATTTTGTTTCTCAATGATCGATCATTTTTGTCGGCTGAAAGTCCAACTTTTTTTTAAAAAGTTTAAAAGAAAACTTGAATTTATTGTTCGTTTTGGTACTTTATTTTTTTACTTTATTGACTTTATTTTACAGATCTATCCAGGTTTTACATAACGTATATACATGTAGATGTTGAATCGAAATAATATAGCGACCAAAAATACGCAAAAATGCAAAATTTTCGGGAGTGTATAGTTGTTGTTGTAAGAACGTCAGAGATAGGAGAAGAAGAGGAGGGTCAGGAAAGTATGCAATGCTTAGGATGAAGTTAAATAGAAATGCAACGACAAAGGTTTGGACATGATAAGTAATTTATTCGGTTATATTGCATTGTGTTGCATTATCAATTTCATGTGAGATATCTCTAATGCGCCTTCCATTAACCACGTGAGCTCAAAACGGGGGAAGGGGGGTGGGGTTCGGTAAAAAAAACACGAAAGATCACGTAGAAGGATGGGGGGGGGGGTCAAGTAAGAAAATCACGTGCATTTATTTTTTCTAATGAATTTAAAGAATCACAGTAACACAAAAAATGACAGAAAAAGCATAACAATCATCATTCTATGTTGGTACCAAAAAGAACACGTGATTCTTAGAGGGGAGAGGGGGGATTCTGAAACCTCACCAAATATCACCAGGGGGACGGGGGGGCTAAAATGTTGCAAAAAAACAACACGTGATTAATGGACGGCCTGAAGACCATCAAAGATTTTGCTGGGTTGCCTTTTGGTTTTGTATTGTTATTTCAAATTGCAATAAGCCGGCAACGAACAGCACAGCATGCCATTATATTCATTGAGAGAGTAGAATAATTTCTATTTTCTAAGGCTCACATATTGTTTAAAATACAAGAGACAAAAGAATAATTAGATCTCAATGAAACTAAACTGACATAATAATTCATAATTAAATAATGGGTGGTTATTGAATTGAAGCAAACTAGATTGGCTGTGGTATTGTTCCAATTAGCCGTGAAGGTGGGGGTTGAGAGGGAAGGTGGGGGTTGAGAGGGAAGGTGGGGGTTGAGAGGGAAGGTGATCTCTCTAACCTTCGTGTCACCATCGGCCCACGCACCAGCTATTGTGATTTAGTCAAAGACATTCGCAGAGCTGCAGGTCGGGTGAGATGTGCGTAGCAACTCCGTAGCCGTGTCCGCCTCTACGACCCGTACTCCGTAGAGGTCATACTACGCACTCGCACAGTTCCTGATCGCTTTGTAAGGGACGTATTAATTTCATATAAATACGCTTTTAGATTTAGAGGCTACGGATGGTTTCTCTAGATGGAGTACATCACCAAAGACAGTGGCTTAACAGAGTTGGAGAGATAAAGCACTTCTCAAAGACTTATACGACAAATACATATAACCTGATACAGCCTGTCAGCGAGGCACCAGTCTCGTAGTCTCGTTGGGTTACCTGTTTGAAAATTCATTACCTCTGTAACTTTGCCTATTCTTGTAAATAGGGTTTTGATTTTTTATTACGGGTATATATTTTTGCATTTCTTTTTTTTGTGAGGTGTGGGCTTAATCTGGTAACAGACGGTGATGGGTTTATTTTTGGTTTAAGTATGTGTTGTGGCTTGTTTTTTTTTTTATTTGGTTGTGGTGTAGTTGTTGGGAAGAATCATTAACGGTTGTTAAAAATTAAATTAAACTCAAACTTTCCGCAATTTAATTTAATTTTAATTGTCTACTCAATCTGAAGATTTTCTTTAATTTACGCTAAAATAAATAATTTGTTGCAAGGATCTTTTTTTTTCTTTTCTTCTTGGCGCGTCAGATGAAGTCCTTCCGACTTTATTCTGAACCCTTGCACTTTTTGTCTACTTTTTTTTGGCTTATAAAGTCTGAATGAAATGAGAACTTAGGTTCCTGAAACATCCAGGGATATGGGAGGGCGCAACCCTTAATGAATGAATCATACGACAAACTTGGATAGGCCGCAACACCTGGCTCTCAAATCTATTTTCAAACATCATCGAAGGAAAAATTGAGGGCGAAAACTGCAGAAGCCGCTATATAAAAAGTTCAATCTTACATAAAAAATGGAGGGCTATTTCCCGATGTCATCGCATCACGCCTAAACGGCTGGAACGATTTCGCTAATTCTTTTTTTGTCGTGTAGGCTTTTATCAGGAGAGTGTCCTTTTAGAGGAAAAAAATTAGAAAAATGAATGGAAAATTAGAAAATTAAAGAAAACTCTACGTAGACAACCTTATTAGTACTTTTTACCTTATAATTTTTATTCCGTAAAAAGTTTTTTACATTATATATTTTTTTTTATTCCAATTAATAACAAAAAAAATAAAAATTTTATTCCAATTTTGACAGAAATTGTCAATTGGAGCGATTGACAGAATGCGGATGGAATATGGTTTAAAACAGACGCATCGGTCGGAATTACATTGGTCAAATGATAATTAATTCATCACCATACAAATTGGAATTCAATATTCATAGTTAGGAACACAGGACAACGTCTGTCGGGAAAGCTAGTATAATATAAATAGATATAACAAGGTCCGTTACATTATGTCTTAGTCTTTGTCTTATTATGCATCTTCTTCTTTTTCCTCAGCCATCATCTCTCCACTGCTAGATATAGGCCTCTTCCATCGTCTTCCACTCTGTATATCTTGGGCTTTGCTTTGCCATCTTCCACTTCTTCTTCTGTGAAGGCGCTATAGCTCAAATCGAGCCTTGGCCTCCTGTAGACAACGCCTCCAACTCCTCCTGTCCTCCGCCGCGGTCCGCCAATCCGTCACCTGCAGAAGTTGTGTTTCATCCTTCCTCATTTCGTCTTCCCATCTGAGGCTAGGTCTTCCACCTGGGTGACCCTCGAGGATCCTCCTAGTGACCCGTGAGGATGGCATTCTCTGCAGATGCCCGGCCCATCTCAGCCTGCCATGTACAGAGAGCCTGGGAGCCTTGTAGATGTTATATAGCTCTTCGTTGAATCTAATTCTCCAGGTTTCTCCATCATTCACGGGCCCCACGATTTTACGCGACACTCTCATCTCAAATGTATCCAGCACGCCATCTTCCACTAAATTATTTCAATCCATACAAAGTTACATTATGTATTGTATGGGAACTTAAATATAACAGCATAAAGCACTTAAACAAAACGTAAAAGGAATTTTGAAAATGGAAAGACTTGGTGGCAAGATTGTCAAGAGTGTGGCTTAAATTATGCCCTGATACTGTACCACCCCCTCCCACGAGCGTCACTGGGTTGGGGGCCGACCCCCTTTCCAAGAAGAGGCTACAGCAGAGCCATTCACACGGCTCACACCGACGACGGTTGTAATGACGTCATCCGCGTAGGACCTGCGCGTCACGCAGGGCTCAGGCTCCTGGCTGCTGTGGCCCTCTCGACTGCCAGATACGCCCACGCTGCTCCTACGTCCTACACACGCACTGCTTTATTAGGAATATCTTCAGAGGCGCTGCAACAAGCCTGAAGCTACAGGAAGATTATCCCTCCAAGTTCTTAACATTTCCTCATTCCTTTCCTGCTAACTGTTTATTTTGGAGCTCATGATGAATTCTAGGAGCAAGAATAATACGACGATATATATTTTTTTTTATTAATAAAAAAAATATATAGGTACAAGTACAAAACATATAGGTACCTACATTAACAAATATATCAAATGAAAGTGTCAATTTTATATGCCCCATTTGAAGTTAGAAACTTGTGTATGGGGCAATAAAAAAAAACATAATGGTGAGAGCAATTATCTACATAATAATTCAGTTATGTGTTTACGCTTGTTTACAAATAAATCTACAGCAAATTAGATTAAAATAGGTAAAATCAAATATAAGCATATGTAACTTTATTGCTATGTAACTTTATTATCTAGATTACAGATAGTACAGAGAGTGAATGCCATTAAATGCCAAATGCCTTAAAAATACCATTCAACATTTTTTTTATTAAATTTTATTAAAATAAGAAAAAAAATATTACATTGAATATTACATTATAAGGTCATTTTAGGTTTTTTTATTTGTTCATGTAACCTGACTATATTTTAGTAATGATTGTACAATGTACATACAATATAAATGTTGCTTTAAGAAAGATATACTAATACACATACACGTACCCGTCTCAGTTTGGGCAATGGTCTACGGCGTGAGAAGAAAAAGAAGCTCATTTTGTTCTGGAAGTTATCAGGTTTAATCACGAACTTTATGCATTCTTTTATAAGACGTTGAAATGAATACAGCAAAATACATGAAACTCAGCCGCTTTCGCTGACTGGGCCATGTTCAAAATCGAGCGAACCATCCTTTATCGAACAAATTTTCTCTGGAAGACACCCTGGAAGGAGGATCATTGGAAAGCCCAGGATGAGATGGCGGAGAGAGACTTCAGACTGCCGGGGGTGTATGAGAATAGGAGAGGGTGACATGGTATCTTCTGGAGGCTAAGACCCAACTAGATTTGTTGCGTCACGGACGTGTCAATTCGTGTGAGTACGGAACCATCTAGTTACAGTAACGGAGGCGGGGAGAAAATATGCGTATTTTCAATTTCAAACTGATCTAAATCAAATAACTTAGTTTATTTATTTATTTCATTCTTTATGCACAAATTACAAAATTAGTATACCTACCTATAAAAATAAGAGTGTATAAAAATAGGGGGCAATGGCGGGAAATTTGCCGAAGCAATCTCTAACATCCAACCACATCAAGTTGAAACAAGTCAAAACAAAACTTATGTCTAACCTAGTAGGTATATTTTGTTATGTCTATGTCCATGATAAAAAATATTTTTTTTATAATAAATGAATCTGGGCTCACCCAAAGTGAACACAAATACACTTTCGACATCTTGCACATAAAACAAAGCTTGTGTTGTGAATGTGGAAATGGTCAGCACCGGGATTTGAACCCACGACCTCTAATACGCTATACGCACGAAAGTCGCCGACTGATATCACTGGTCTACCAACTACTTCATGTATATTTTATATTAAAACTAGCTGTTACCCTCGGCTTCGCTCACATGTTACTGTATTTGGTTTCTCTTCCTAAACAATGCAGAAGTATATTCGCATCAAAATTAATTATAAGAAAAAACATTTTGTACCATTTCCAAGACTGTCTGAGAAGTAGACGAAGACCAATTTTTTGAAATTTCGATAAAACTAGTTTTAAACATATTAGAAGTCACTTAAAGATCATCTCATTTTCTATGTCCCCTTTTTCATCCCTTTTAGTAAAATTAAAAAAAATGACTAGACATGCTACTACTCATTTCTATAGGAGAATTCACATGCCAAATCTCAAGTTTGTACCATGTTTGTTTCCGAGATATTCGTATACATTTAAAAACATTCTACCCTATTTTTCACCCCCTTAGAGGTGGAATTTACAAAAATCCTTTCTTAGTTGAAGGTTTTGTATTAAAACCTACCTGCTTTCCAAATTTCACTTCTCTACGATTAGCCGTTTGGGCTGTGCGTTGATGAGTGAGTATGTCAGTCAGTCAGTCAGTCAATCAGTCAGTCAGGCACTTTCCTTTATATTAATAGATGAAAACCCAATAATTTTCTCCAATAACTTAGGTGGTTTGCAAATCAGCAGATATGTCAATACTTATTGCTAATAGTGTTGTTTGCGAGCTTTGACTTTCTAACTAATACCACAGTGCGGGCTAGCCAGGTGCCAGTGGTGGTAAGTATTTTTAAATGGAAGGAGAGCGTACGTTGTACCGTACTGTATCTCACACCACACTTGTAGCGGGCAATGGACTCTGGTTGCGTCATACAGAGCGACCCTGGATCGATTATGTTGATAAATGAGTTCCTTTGCCCGGCCCCGTCTCCACTACACTACCACCCTCATTACAGTCCACCACTAAATCGTTAAGTTTCACTTCGCCAATTAGCATGACATTTCTCACACTGCAAATTATTTTATAACATTAAGTAGGTACCCTTCCATAATTAACAATACCAACAAAACTAGCAGGACTTACATGCAGAGAAGCATATAATAAGGTGTAGATTTCAATTGGGCAGATAACTCAACGACACATTTGTGGTATCTCAGGGTCTGAACCAGGGTGATGGTTTGGCTCCTACATTATTTTCATTTAACTCTAGAACATTAATAGGGTAAACTTACTCTATCACAAACCCCACCACCTATTTCTGAACCAGATTTTGGGATATGCTGACGATCAAAAAGTAAAGCGGAAAATATCTACATGTATAAATGAATATAAGACTAAAGATATGAAACAATGTCGAAGGAGAGAAATACATCTACATAATAATTTAGAAATGTTTTTTTATTTGCCTTTTGTCGTTGCTTTACCGTATATGTGAGCATCACGCCTAAACGGCTGAACCGATTTCACTAATTCTTTTTTTGTCGTTTTGGTTTTTATCGGTAGAAGGTTCTTATGAAAGAAAAAATTAAGAAAGTTGCGTGGTAAATTGGGAAATAAAATAAAACTCGCATTAGCCCCTCCTCTATTCTACATAATAATTCAAAAATGATTTTTTATTTGCTTTTTACCGTATGTCATAGCATCACGCTCAAAATACAAATGCTACGTCAGATAGAGCCGTGCTAAATGCTGGAGAAGGTTCTTTAATACAATTTGCTGCATTAACTTTAATATATTTAGAGCTATTTAAAAAACCCTATTTTTTAGGATCTTCATACAAAATTTTAATAAACATTAAAAGTGTCATTCTTCTTTTTCTGTGCTTATTTCAGTTATAGAGGTCTGTTAAGCAATGGGAAGCTAGACTAGAACCTGTTTAATTACCTACCGATCAAGCCTGACAATCGGAATCAAAAGCGTAAAGTAAGACGGGTATAAGCTAGTAGCTTATATTGTAGCCTTCTATTCAATATTGTATTCAGCTTTGGAATGGTGGAATAATTAATTCTTATATTTAGGGTCCAACTCCGTAAACTCTGTGCAGGTGTTTTGTACTATTTCTTGGGAAGAAAATTTCACCATGCAAACTAAAATCGCGGAAAATGTTAGTCAATTACGGCGAAGATGAAAATATTATGGAAATGTTAAAAGAAGTAAATCATTGAAACTTTACCAAATTAAAACGACGTAATCGCACATTCACTATAACTTATATTTATATTAGTTCAAGAACTTTTGTCCATCTTGCGTTGACATTTTCAAGAGGCTATCCTACGAAATTTAAGCTAGGAGTTATAAAATGGGCTCATTAAGAAATTATTATGGAGATGTTTTCTTATTAAAAAAAAACAATCGCAAAGCTACAACAGGCGAGAAAGTAGAAGTAGCTACCTATAGAGAACCAGGATCCTATGTCGGCCTCTCCGGTATTTTTTTTTTAAATAAGAAATTAGTAGTTTCTTAAAAAGGTCTCCGCGAGATTGACGAATGCGTTCGAGCTCATATAAATTTATCGTGTAGGTAAGTGTACATATTTTGTTTAAATATATTGAAGATTATTTATTCATTGTATTTAAAACATACACGGTGAGTGAAAGAGAATAGAGTATTGAGTTTATTAGATGATGACATTAGTAGATGAGGAGTGCCTAATAGAAAAAAAAAACACGAAGACCGAGTAGTCGTGCAAAGCGGCGTTAACCGAGGAAGGCGTGTAGACGCCGCAGAGGTCGTTGTTCCTCATTCGCACAACACTGGCACTTCCCCATTCCCGCAAGAGTTGGAGCTCCAGCCGAGGCCTGGTGACCTTCAACTCCAGCTCTTGTTCATTCACCTTCTCAAACTCTTCCTCCTCAGCTCCAGCTTCCCTATCTCTATTGATTGAGCATCTTAACATCCTATACACCACCAGATATCACCGCTTGTATAAGCTCAAGCCTTGCGAACTGTGTGGGTGGAGGTTTTATATTACAAAAAATCTGGCTTTTACGACGTCGTATATTTTTTGCCTTTAAGTGTAATAAGAATTTAGGCAATACTTTAATCGAAACCACGAAAAAATATAAACGAATATCCTCTCCTACCAACTTTCCTATTTTTTCGACCGTGGCTGTTTGGTGAAACATATTGGAATGAAACATGAAATATTTAGCTTTTTTCCATACATTTTTATTCCGGTTTTTATACGCCCATTATAAATAGAAATATGGAGCCTTGAAATTTTCCTTGGTTATCGCATCACGTGTGAACTGCTGGACCAACTTTGCCAATTCTTTTTTGTCGTCTTTTCTATTATCAGGAGAAGGTTCTTATGAAAGAAAAACGATTATACAATGACATGTTCTCTTAGATACTTTGCTACTTCCGAACTGAGAAAACTCCGAATTTTCTTTCCACTAGGCAAAGCCTGTGCCGTTGTTATACAAATAGGTATGTCAACTTTTTTAAGTTTTCTTTAATTTCGTTTCTATTGTCGACAGCCAATGCTTGTGTCTACAGTGTCTACTTAGCTTTGGTATTGGTACGCAGTGCATGCTGTTGCACTTCTGTAAGACTAATTAAGGTTTTTATTTATTTATTAGACACTAGCCTTTTACCCGTCCATAAAATTGTTGATGAAGTTTGCTGAGAAAAATGTGAATTATAGACCTTGATTTATGGATTAATAAAATAGGATAGGTAGCTATAGAGAATGTCCCTAAATGGGGCCAAAAAAGGGAGAATTGATTGACTGATCGAGTTTGTATTACCTATATTAAAAAGTCATAGTAATATTTGAATTGTTAAATGAGGTTAATGCAGCAAATTGTATCTTAGAACGTTCTCAAGCAGTTTGCATGGCTCTGCGCAGACTCTATTGCTGATTTTTATAATTTTCTCAAAAAATATTGACAATTATGATTTGAAGAAATTGATTGTGTCGTAAATGGATTTTCCCAGTACTTAAGTCATATTTTTTTCGATGTTGAACATCAATTTAATTTTTTCCAATGCCCATTGCCACAGGCAGTTTTCAGAATATCAACGAAACCTAATTTAAAAATAAATATATACAAAAATAACAATTCTATTCTTCTCATTTTTTAAGACTTATTTTTTTATCTTATATATTATAAAAATGGAGAGCTAATTCAACGGGCATCGCACCACGCCTAAACAGCAGGACCGATTTCGCTAATTCTTTTTTTGTCGTGTTGGCTTTTAAATATCAGGAGAAGTTACTTACTTATGAAAGAAAAAATTAAGAAAGTTGAGGGAAAATTAGAAAATGAAAGAAATTCTGATAAGGTAACCTTCTTAGTACTTTTGACAGTATTTATTTATTTCTTTATTAGTGAGTACCTACTCGGCAACACTTTGCCCCAAAAAAATACTAAGATAATATATTAATATACAATATCGATTAAATGTCGAAAACAAAAATAAAAACAACATAAGCAACAGAAAACATCAAAGTTGAGATCAGTAAACCATAAAAGAATTAAGTATTAAAATAATTTTTATTCCAAACTAGCTTTCCCGACAGACACTGTCCTGTGGTTCTAGCCCGAAGTGGCCCGTTAATAAATGTACATAATGTGCACTGAGCCCCGTAAAACAATACAAAATTAATTCGATTGAGTTAAGCTAATAAAATAATAACATTAAACTATTTCTGAAACATCTATATTAAAAGCACTGGCGGGAAGAACTTGAGAATAATGCGCTCGCGCACACATCCTACCTCACCTATTACCAACACGAATGTGGCCGAATTTGTGTGAAAATTTTCTAACGCTCGAATCGGTGCGTTGGTGGAGTAAGTGGGATGGGCTACTGTAGGAGCGTATGCGAGAATGAGAGGACACTACCCGCGATGGCGTGGGCGCGTCATAGGTAACCGTTCCATACAAACTTAAATATTGTATTTTACATCATTTCTTATCCAGTTTTTAAATATTTTATTAGTTATTCTGTTATCCGGAGCGGAGAAGAATCCAATAAATCAAACATCAGAAGATTCTGTTGAGCCGATCTCGAGTTATAAGTGTTCGCACTAACCCGACTTTAATTTATATAGTAGATTTGAACGATTGAAATTGAATTTAAGTTTGAAAGGAACTGTCAGTTGTTTGATAGTTGGTACGATTGACAGAATATCGATGGAAAATATATGGTTTGAAACAGATGCAACAATCTAAATCATATTGGTAACTGTAATAAGCTTAGCATTATACAAATTCGAGCCTTGCCTGAGGCATTTTTTTTTAAAAGATGAAGATATTTTATTTGCTTTACTTGTTAATTCTTCAAATTGGCCTGCCATCCATAAAGTTTGTAAAATAATTATTTCCTAAAAATAAACACTAATTAATTTAATGATTGCATCAAATAGTATGTCGGTTCTGATGTGTGAAAATCTACTTCAATGAACCGATTTACCCGATAAGACATCGAGACTTTTCAAAACAACACACAGATTTCTTCGATTTGAAATAATGGAAAAGAAATGAGGGGACTCGGTGTGGTGGGCGGGCCCGGGCCCCATGTCGCCCCACCGCCCACTTGTAAATTCTAAAATAATCATCCTAATGCCTTACACGTGGCGGCCCGCCCCATCTGTAATATTGACGTCATGCGGGCCCTATTGACTCCAATCTTCTTATTCGTAGAACCGAGTCGAAAGGAGCCTAGCTCACTAATTAATATATTCCCCGGAGAACATTTAAACCTCTTTCTGTAACGTTTTTGCGTAGTTACGATTCATCACGATAAATTAAAAAAGAATAACAATTAATTATTACACTTCTACAAAATTTTGTCATATCTTAAAATACATTTTTCCTATTTTTTTTTCTTTTTTGGGTCTTAAGACTTGTTTTGTTCAGAAACATATTACTGGCCCTGGGACGGTTAGATGCAGCTCTTTCTCCATCTCTTAGGCGGGTGTTCCTCTGGAACTTCCACAATTGCTGCATTGGCTACTGTTGAAGAATCTATTTTCTGCACATGATCCCTCCAAAAATTCCTTCTTCTGTGGATATGAAAATACAACTGTGTTAATTTATGTTTATGTCTATGATATATAAACAAAGACTTCTTATTCATCTGACATCTCTGATTGCTCTTCTAAATCTTGGATATAACGAGGACTGTAGCATGCGGCACACCAGAACATTTTCAGACAACACTCTTTTATGCTCACACTTCGTCTGCTCTGGTGTAGACAGCCACCACTCAAGAAAATGCGCTGGAGGATGCAAAAAATGGAAATAAAATTCTGGAAGAGTCCATGGAAATCAATTGACTGAATTGCCAATTATGAGATCTTGATAGTGGTTATCAGCTCTTGCTTTGTTCGTAATTCGCAAGACCCTTTCATTGGACACACGCTCACTCCAAGAGATACAGAGCACATTCTGTACGACCAGAGTTAGAAATACTCCGTTTTTTATGTTGAGAATTGAAGGTCCATCCTACCACATTATAAAGAGTTTAGTACTACTGTGGTAGAGATAAAATGGAGGTACTAAGGATCGAATCAACTACAGCTACGATGTTCCAGCACCCTATCAGGTCAGAACATGCAATGCTATGATGATTCTCTTACAAGCCACTTTGACATCCTTTTCCCATCCATCTCGATCGTTCGTTTATTTGTTCAGGTCAGCATCTTCGCTGCAGCGCGTGCTAGAAATAATATGGTCCATAATTTGAATCTCAGACCCATTCTGAAATTATAAGAAGCAATATTGGACGCCTGATTTTCTAGCCTATCAATTTAACTCGTTGTTTTGTAACCTCTAACTGAAGTTCTAATCAATAATAAGCTGGTGGGCCTCCATTCAGAACTGCGGAGATTCTCTTCAAGCCCAAACGAAAAAAACGACACAGAACATTATGGAATGGAAGAGTAGATTCAAAATCTTGTTACAAACCACCCCATAAACACAAAATTTTGAAACCGGAGAAGAAAGACTGTTACTGACCCGAGTGCGCTTGATGTATAGTGACGTCAATTAATAAACCCGAATCAGTATTACGATTTTCATTCGTTAACTATACAAGAAATAATAACTACAGTTAAAAGATTTGAAATAGGGTAGGGCTTTTTCTCATTCGGGTTACGTGTCCTGATGGAACATTCAAAATTGTGTGATGAAATAAAATATAATCGTCGGAGTGTGAGGCCGGGACCTTCAGGACCCACCTTTGGGTCCTCTTCATGCAGAAGGGTGGGTGGGCTCTAAGAACCTCTTCTCCCGTGCAAATACAGTCCCTTCGAGGAGCCTTCTTAAAACCCACTATCCTTTTTTTTTTATCAAGGTTGTATTTTTACAGATTTATGTGCCCTTTTGCAGAAGTAGCTTGCTATTTTAATCTGTGTTTCTGATTTAGGTAACTCTAAAATTACACAGGAGTGATTGAATCGGAGAAGATTCCATATTTATTATTGTTTCGAGTTCATTTTTACATTAACTACCAATCAGGATTATTCCGTTTTCCCCAACTCCAGAGCAAGAAGTTACAGCACCCGTGTTCCGTTCTTACTCTGTTTTGTTGTACCTGTTCCAGAACCTGGTTGCGAGATCTGTGAAGAGATAATCATCTTAATAACTAATAATCCTTAGTGATATTTTATGGTCCATCCTTCTCTCCATTAGGTTTCCTTCTGTCTTTTTGAGGAGGGGGGGGGGAGTTGAATGATGATTATTGGGTATCAAGATGTTCAAAAATGTCATGAAACTAGAATTTTTTATAACTTTGGAGATTGTGGCTACTGTGAAGCAACAAAATTTTTGGTCTTTCCCAACTGATCAATATCTATTTTTCATGTGTTATTTGTCTAAATCGGACGTGTCTTCTGCAACTGTCTTGATCATGACGTTAATTAGAACGTGGCTATGTGGTGTTGTAAGAGCCACTTATCCTTGTGCCTGTGGAACAATGGCTCTGAAAGTCAGTTTATTAAACAATCGTGGTGTTTACTCTAGCGCGCGCCACGGCGACAGGAAACTGTGTCATTTGTGTGACAGACACAATTGGTGCAAATATTTAATGTTGACACTTGCTTTTGCGGCTGCTAATGCTTCAACGCCAGCAGGTAGATTGATACAACTTTTCGAGGGTTAGGCAGAGAGAATGAAACATCACATATTTCCTTCTCTTGACGCTTCTTACAGAAACCTGTAGGCGTAGGCTTTACTTGAGGACAGAAAAAAAGAACCCATATGATCGACATTATTTTTGGAGGTCCACGCCTTATTCTCACGTAGTCACGTATTTGTTTGCAGACACAATAATATTACTTTTTTAATCGATGAATTTTCAAATCCCAACTGTTAACAACATTCATAATTGTTAAAACGCATAAATCCATAGGCACTTATTTTGCTTCTTTCCTAAAAACTCTTCCACATCCCACACATCCTAATTCCTAAATCTCACACCAAAATCGCATTTTTATCACATTTCTATTTTTTCCTTCCCACTTTTTGCTAGTAAATATACTTTATGATAATTGGAATTTGTTTGGGATAGAGGTGGAGAATTTCTTTATCCTCTCAAAATGCTGGATATCTCTTAATGTCTGAAACTGGTGAGGAAGCTCTTAATTGGCAGACGCTATCAGCAAGATGGGAAGGACAAAACACAATGGATCATCCATATTAGAATACAAAATACCCAAAAAACATAATGGAAATGAAAATGATTCCTAGACGAACACAGAATTAAATGATGTACATAACATCTCAATCAACGATCAGAATCATCTTGTTTTGATGAGGAAGTTGCATTTGACTCCAATCAGATCGAGTCACCGTGTTAATTTAAGGTCGGATGAGATGAGTCACACTGCGTCACCTGAAAACTCCGCACTCCGCTTGCCTGAACAATTGAATGATTCACTATACTGACAAGACTCAAGAGTTCCGATCCAAGAAATCATCTTAAACAACAGTCTTCAATTATTATTTATTTATTTATTTTATACTTTATGCATATTAAAAATAGTGTACAAAAAATAGTGTATAGACAAGTGGCAATGGCGGGATTATAGCCGTAGCAATCTCTAACATCCAACCACATTATCATTGCGTTTGTCCCGAATTTGGATTCACCGCGAACCTCGGCTCTTTAAAAGGTTTTCTAGGTTCTTGAAAGAATCTGAAAAGCTATGGAGCCTCTTTTAATAATGCTAAAGACATATCAAAAAATGGTGGTGTTGTGACCCAACATAATTTGGTATTAATGATTGTCAGGTAGAAAATGATGAAAGATTTATACATAGATTGAAAAGGCTGGCTTGTTATGTGTTCATGACGATACGAGTACATCGCTTTTATACATGAGATAGGGCATTACATAATTATTGCCATAGAGCATGTTGAACATCAGTAATGAATTGATCGTCATTAGTTGTTACATATTCTTTAAGATCTAGTCCTGAAAAATGGTCACATAATTAGAACGTTGTGCACCAACAAAGCCAATAGGCATAAATATGAGACATTTACAAAAATGGATATAGTCATATATGACAGCAGTCGCAGTCTTTAAATTTGGTTGCTCTCTTGTTCTCAATAATTTCCAACTTTTATCTCTATATTTCATTTTTTATTAAATTTCTACTTGTTGCATACATGAGATTTTTCGACATTTTGAACATGTTGAGAATTCTCATGATTAGGAGTTTCGGAGACAAACATTACCACCTAATGGCGAACGTTGTTAACGTAAAGTGATCACACTAAGCCAGCCTTCGAAATAACAATAGAAGACGGTCGTAAGCCCGTAGTGGTTTGTTCCATTTAAAAATCGAATATCAGTAATGAATTGTTAGAGTCATTAGTTGTTACATATTTTTCATGTTGATTTATTCTTTAAGTAAGTTGGTACCTTCTTAATCGCTTTGGACAACGAACTCTTTTCACTTTGACATCTTCTTTGGTTGAATTCTATTCAGACTCTTCTCTAGGAGAAGTTATTCTGAAATTAGAGACCAGCTACTTTTTAATATGTTCAATCTGATATAAGGTTAGACTCAGGTTTAAAGCAATTCAACCATATTACTAACAGAAGATATTCATGAACAAATTCCAAAAGGTGATGCCTTCGCCAGATGTTGGACAGATAATTCATACATCATGTTCTGGATCTGATGGACCCTTTAATAAATGTCTTACTATTATAATATACTATTCTTTGAGTTGTCAAGCTGTTTTATATATAGGAAAGAATATATGTATGTACTAAAGAACTAAAAGTTGTTAAACATGAATTTTCTTCTTGGATAAAAAAATCTTTTTTTCCAGATTTTTCCCATACACGTTTCTCAGGTATCTTGTTTGAAAAAGGTGTACATACTGCGAGGGTAAGTAACTATGCGTTTACGGAATATTTCAGAGAAAATTAACTACCTCGTAGAATTTATTTTCAGAATACGGCGCCATAACGAAAGCTTACCGTAACGTTCTTCGCAGGCATTAAAAGTTCCCACTTGTCATGTGTCGTGTTCGATTTCCATTCGAGTGCTCTGGTGGCAGAACATTTTTTATTGAGCTTTTTACACTTACTCGAACCCAATCGTGCCGGGTGTGAACGGCTCCATACAAAATTTTCTGCTATCAAGGGGACCCGAATGAAAATCGGACCCATCACAAGACAAGTAGTGGGAACGGGCACTTATCATACGCTTACGTTTCTACATCGTGTGCGAAGAGCCAATGTTTTATTCAAATGATTAATAGAGTTTTACGAATGCAAATTTTCAAATTTTGCCACATATGTCCATCATCCGTTTTTTTTGCTGAGGACTGTTTCATGTTCAAACGTCTGCACGTGTAGTCGATAGAGCAAAGGATGGAGTTGACATTTCAACAGGCGCCCACGCGCAGGTTCAAGTGTTAATTGGTTGAATCTGGACAGGAAATGATGACTCTGATCTGTCATAATAATTATTAGTCTCGTGAATCATTCCAGGTTCGGGGTATGAATCACAAAATGTAGAAAAATAATATTTTCTATATTATGTTTTATTGAAAAGTTATCAAGTATACGCCCAACATGTTAACGGCATAAAGGGCCGGGCGTAGAGAAAGCATTTACGATCGGACCATATGGATTCGCATTTTTTTAAAGTTACGTATTATTTCGTTTAAAAACTTATTTGTTTTAAAAAACTAATCAATACTGACATATTGTAAACATATATTTTTCTTCCTAGTGATACCTCTTACCCTTTGAACTTAGCAAGCTTCGAATCCATGTCCGCACCAAATGCATTGATAGATATTTTTAATCCCAAGCTATGTACATAATATGTTATAAATTTTATTGATGCTGTCTGGATTGTGATCCAAATGAAAGAAGCGCCAAGGCTGATGGTGTCGCAACGAATATGGAAGTTGGTTCCTGGTCTACGAGAGAAGTGGCATGACCCAATTTCCAGCAGAGAGCAAGGACTTCCCAGGGCAGAGCATTGAACTGTTCTTTGGGAGCCTTGAACCAATTAACCGCTGCCCTATTATTCTAACTCTACCAGCACTAATATCAGCATCAATATTCACACTTTTGTATGTTTGTTAGTGGATTATTATCTGATTGGGTTAATATCTAGAATTTGAATTTAGGGCAAACACATGTATTCAGAATGAATTGCTCATTTTAATTTTCTTTACCCACCACACCATGATCCTTGAGGGGTACACTATTTTCTATCCAAGAACACTTCTTTCGCTTCTTCCACGACATGCCATGTTTCATTAAACCTTTTGCGTCTAACCCTTGATGACAGAGTCGATGTGTTCGCTCCACGTCATTCTCGGTCAACCACGCCTTTTTTCACCGTTCTTTTCAGCCTTATTTATTCTAGATGTTTTTTTTATGAATCTGTGCTCACTCAAAGTGAACACATACAATCTTACAAGCTACTTAAAGTTTGTGCCGTAAAAGAAAAAGATTGTCGGCACCTGGGATCGAACCCACGACCTCCTATACGAAACAGTACGAAAGCCGGCGTTGTAACCGCTAGTCTACCAACTACATGTTATTATATTAGCATCCATTCTTTCAACATGCCTAAACCATCTCAACTTAAGGAGGTGAACTTCGTCGAAATCTGCAATATAGGTACATACATAAACGAAAAAAAACAAATCTAAACAAATGTATGTCTTTTCTATACAAAGGTGGTAGTATAGACGGCGGAGCTTATTACCTCAGGCAATTTTTCCAGTCCACCTGAGCCGTCCAATCTGAGACAGGATAAAAATATCAACTGAAAAATACAATTTCGGTACAAAAATTTCAAAGCCGACCTCGGTGACCTATTGGCATACGCGCTGACTTTAGTTCAAGAGGTTCTAAGTTCGATTCCCGATGGGTCAGAGATTATTTTTGTCTACGTGACCGGTTAACTGGTGGAGAATGTATCATAGTTCTGCAGGCTATTAATACTGACCCCTAGATAGGGGTAAGATAAAGAAGCGTGTTATTTATTTTATTTGGCTGGTGGTGTGCAGCTAGTGCCTACCATGTAGTGCATGTACTGGGTACCCAGGCAGAGTAGATGTTCTGTTTGTTTATAAAAGTGTTCCTGGTTATTAATAGCGACCCACCTACCTACCGACCCAATCTACACAAAAATGGGTCACACGCTACCTTACCTACTTTGTATACTTACTGTATCTACATACATTATATACCTAGTGGTATCAGTACTTATAGACCTGTATTTACATATGTCGCCGTTGCACACAGAAATTGACCCATGTATGAAATTTAGTGCACGCAATTACCGCAGAAGTTCAATTCGAACAATTTGATTCATTACAATACAATCAACTTTGTTGGGAAATACTACCTATATTTGCGACGCCGATAGGTACTTACTACACTTCTTCGAAAAATTATGTTCTAATCAAAAAAAAGCATGAGCTGATGTCTACGAGTTCAATAGTCCAAGTACACATAGTTTTCGTTGACTTCAAGAAGGCTTTCGATACCTACCACCGAGCAACCCAATGGAGTAGGTATGCTGTATGAAATCCCACCAAAGATAGTCACTGCTTCCCTAAAGCTAAACAAGGGTATGATTTAAAAGTTGGTTACAACGGGAGTACCTCAGGGCTCCGTTCTGGTCCCTTTCTTTTTCACTTTGTGTTAATGCTTCATATATTCTGAGGATGGCAGTGGAATCCAATCCAACGTCTGAACCTCGAAGTCTAGGTTCAATCCTTTCCGATATCTTTCAATTGTTAAGCAGTAAGCGAGTTCTCCTTTGATCTTCCATACAACACCATGTTGATCTATATTGGGCCACAAGATGCGTGCGTTGTGTCCACGTGTGGTGAACTATTGTGTAGTGTAGGTAGATAGAGTAGCGAGGAAGGTCCCGCTAGATGCTTACAAGGACACCCCACCACTGTGCAATGATAACGCCTGTCTTGCGCAACCGTACACTGCCCTCGACCGCACGCGCATGACCTACATACCCGTACATCTCTCACCAAACATCTGCGTATTTTGTAGTAATGTTATTATTACACGCGCAGATCATATTTCTGAGTTACTCCAATTGTCCTATATACTTTGATTTCAATGAATGTTCTTTGTTTTTTTTGGTGGTCGATGTTACCCTAACCTCGTTTAACAGATAAGGTTCTGATATGTACATATTTCAAGTATATTGGATTTTATACTCATGTATTGTTCAACTCAAAATAAAGCGCGAAGAACGGCTCCAATTAATTTCTTTGGGGAACATCTTGAGTATTATGCGTACTTTCAAACTCAAAGTCATTGAGCAGGTCAAAAAAATATTTTTATTTGTCGTAATGCTCGCCCTTGAAAAAATAAGTCAAAAATCTATAATATTAGGATTTCCGTCATTTAGATCTGTTCTTCGATAGCTCGCAATCTACATAAATTGTCTTTTAAAGATTTTGGGAAATCTGAGAGCTTAGTCGTTGGGAGCAAAAGGTGAAAGTTAGGTAAAGATTTGTTCGGGTTGTTGATAAGTCTTGTTGTATCAACTTCCCTTTATATTTCTTCGTTACTGAGCTGTGGTTTTGGGGGTGTCAGCTGTGTCTCGTATCCACTGACCTCCACTGCCCCACGACTAAAGTTCTCCAAAAGCACAATATAATCATAGCAGTTGGTCTGTGGGAGATCATTGTAAACAGAGAAATGTGGATCACATTGACTCCCTGTGTGGTACTAAGATCTACGCCATGTTTTGGCGATGTCAAAGGTGCACAGAATAAAAATAAATCCAGCAGATACATATTCAAACTATCTTTGTTGATTTAAAGACTTTCTTCGATGTGGTCCCTGTTGGTTTTCTTGGCAAAATCCTTTTTTACGACTTTTACTTTTTTAGTCTTGTCTTCGGAAGAGAAAATTAAAGAAAGAAAAAAACAGAAGACAAACTCAAATATACAAGCAAGCATGGTACGGGTCACTTGACAAGTAGTAGAGGCATTACATTAGGATGAGCTCGTCCTGTAGGAAGCGTTTGGTCTAGGAACTAAAAACATCAGACCAGACTCGTTTATGTTAATGTATGTCGTCTCTTATCTCAGGGTGACCAAGATATTGTAGCAATAAGCGGGGACTACAAAATATCATTACTTTATTTTTTGGCTTTTTAAACGTACATATTTTCAGGAAATAGATACTATATTACAAAGTAGGCTACTAATATTCACTTGGTTAATTTTTTTTTTCCAATATTTCGGGGTGGTTATAGATTATTCTTGCATATCTGGTACATTGCTATTTTATTTGATTTCCAGCTTTTTATCTTTTTGAGTATGGGACTGCCATCTATCTCGCCATCTTTTTATTCTCAATACAAAGGCACTTTGATATCGTTAAAAAGTCGGTTGTAAATTCTGGGTAAGTAATATGGAGATGATTAAGCAACAAAAGCATTGCATTGAAAACCACTATCAATTCTGAATAATATATCTATTTTATGGGGATATGAGAGTTGGATAAATATTGTATGTATGTAGGGTAGCAGGCCTTACTCTCTTTCACTGCTGTTCATGTTTTATTTACACAACAAAGATGATCATGTACATATTATTATTATGTATTAAAAAACAGCAAAAGGTCTCTTTAAACCTTAGGCCCTAGATAAATGACAATTTGACGAAGTACAGCGTGTGTTTGCTGATGACCTTAGATCAGTTGACATCCGCATTATATGTACAGTGTGCGCAAACAGTGACATGGCCAGGCACACATACTGTATACATACCACGGCACTGTTAGAGCAGGGTTTGTGCGCTCCAGCTGCGGAGGGCATCACACGGCGTTGTTGGTAGGTGAGGTAACATCACAGGCCCTCAAGGTCTGAAGAGTAGAAACAGAACAGACAGTTTCATCAAGGAGTTACCTATTGGAAATGATTGAATCAACAGATATTTTGGGCAAAAATACTATTTTCTACTCAATGGTTCCTTTTTTACAGTTTGAATCCTAATTATGGTGCATCTTTTTTTTTCTTCGTTGTTTCTGGAGATGGATCCGCGAAGATTATTGGAATTTTGGCGTGGTTGTTTAACGTTGCACATCCTTAAGTTTCCTTTGCTTTTGGGTATTAATTACCATTTCCAGAACAATAGAATACCCTAGAAAGAAATAGATAATAATATGTCCTTTTTTACTCTCCATTATATAAATGACATTGTTGGAATAACAATAACACACCAACTATGTCATATAGATAGAATAACTCATGGATCAACTATCAGCATCCCACCAAGTCCCTGGAAAAGCTTCAGCGGTGACATCTCCGTCAATAGCTGAGAATTCGTTGGTTCCATGAAATGTCAAACGCTGAGATTTTCAGAAGATTGAACGATGGAAGATATTTAGTAGAAGCGTTAGTGCATACAAGGAACAAGAAAATCTTAATTGAAATCCAGGAATCTAAAAAGACGAGTCAGGTAGAAAAAGAAGGCTTCATTGAAACGGACATGATGAGAAGATGTCCCGAAGAAATTAATCGATCAAATTCTCTCTTGATGGAGATAATCATGAATGAAGCTGCAGGTCTGTAGCTCCACCCACGTGCATGAACGGACGTTCCTTCCGGTAGCGGGTGTTGTTGGTGAGAGGTGCAACGTGCAGCAGGTTCAGGACTCGGGTTCGCAGCGTGCGTGCGACCTTGCTCGGCGCACAAGGCCACACGATGACCCGCTCTACCCACCACTCATCTCGTCATGACGTATGTACACGTTGCCTGTTTACCACAGTGGACCACCACTCTATGTCACTTTATTTGCTTCAAACGTCAACAGATACGACTTTCGTGTGAATAATATCTCCAAGAATATTATAGTTTTATATTTTAAATGATTTATTTCTTTAGTGTCCAGTACCTATCTACGCTGAATTTAGGAGCTAAGAAAAACGTTTTTACTGTGGACTAACGATTTTCCAACAATAAAGAGTTCCAGGAGGCCAAAAACCGATATTTTTCAGAGCAGGATAAAAACGTTTTTTGGGGGGGTGTTGAAAAGAAAAATGGGAGTTTTTAAACTAAAAAAGGCACATTCAGTAGTAGAATTATTTTAGATTTTTTCAATAATTCAGTTGGAGAAGGCGGCATTTCTCCCCTCGCAGCTTATGCTCCAAAACATGATACCTTCCTTATGATTTATTTGTTGTCACCATAGACCCAATCTGGGCACTTAGGGACGTCAAGTTTTACATTTTATTTTGAACTTATGTATCTAAATTTTACATATCACAAGAGAATTACAAAAATCATCATAATAAGCATAAATT
Source organism: Mystacides longicornis (assembly GCA_963576905.1). Classification (NCBI taxonomy): domain Eukaryota; kingdom Metazoa; phylum Arthropoda; class Insecta; order Trichoptera; family Leptoceridae; genus Mystacides; species Mystacides longicornis. The sequence goes on along the minus strand of OY756433.1, from coordinate 29,962,814 downwards.
TTAAGCAATTCTACTACTTCGCGATAGCTTGTTGATTATTCTTTTCCCACACCCCTTCCTCCCTTTTTTCCTTCCCTTCTTCTTGCACTCTCCATTTGCGTTTGTGTTTACCTCTAGCTATTTTCATATTTCACTTACACTAGTAGTATTCCTATTGATATTTTTTTTCTCTCTGGAACATATTGTACCTGTTTCACTCAACAATAAATAATGTAACATGTGACACATCTCGATGGAGGTCAACTTAGTTTAAGGTCATAAATTAATTCTGTTTCTACTTTTAATGTATAGTTGTCCTCTGTAATGTGTTTTGTTAAAATAAATAAATAAATTACAAATAAAAAAAATCACAAGATTATCACAGTATTTGAGTCATGGCGGGTGTAAAGGGCCCAACCATGCTCTTGTCAGGTCACAATAGATACATGGAATTTGGTCTTAAGAGTACAAAGTCTAGTTAATATTATATTTTCATTATTATCAATGCTAAATAAACGGTACAATTCGTCTCATTCAGCATATCGTCAACTGAGTAAAATGACTTATCCACGAGATACGTCTTCACCCTTCTCTAAAACGCTTCCGCCTATAAAAGTCTCACGTCAGCTGGTAGCTTATTATAAAGAAACCCCTTGATAGCCTGATACTATGATATGCGACAACAATTATCTTTAAATAAATAATAATAAATAAATATTTGGTGTTGCCAGTGACAACCTGTCCTTTCCATCTCATTTTTTGTCCATCAATTTGTTGTTACCCATTTTTTGGTTCCTACCTTTAGCTAACCAGGAAAAGTGACAATACACTTATATGGAAGAAATCAACCGCATCGCACCGCTAATCAAATCATTTTTTATATTCATTTTTTAATTCGATCTTCTTCTAAAATTAAATTAATAATAAAACCATCATCCGCGCCGCGTTTTATAATTATAAATTGTGCTGTGTTGTTTATGTTTTTGTGTTCAATAAGGAAGAGCTGGCCAGCAGAAAGACATCACCGTGGAGTTAAGGTTAGTTCCATTTTTCCAGATCCATTTTCTTTTCCAGCTGGTCACACCACTCCTCCAGCACAGCATGCCACGCATATTAGATACAGTCCACTTTAGCTATTAATTTATAATTAATTAAATTTATTTATTTAAGTTTATACCGCGCAACCCCAATATTTTTTTTTTTTTTAATTTATTTATTTATTTAAACAATTATTTTATGCATATACAAAAATCTCTTAAAATAATTTACATTCACTTTAATATCTACGTTATTATTCTCCCACTAAAGCTATAATAAGCTTGTGTGTAGGAGAAGGCTTCAATTATACTTTATGCTTTATTGTTACAAAAAATGTAGTCTTGATACAATCCATTCACGAGAGTCAAAGGGCGGACTTATCCCGCAGGATCTCTTCCAGCCAGCTGTCTTTAATCATTCCTAAAATAATAAAAACTTTATGTTTAAATTATTTATTAAAAACTGACTTAATATAGTATGGCGCGATGTTATTGATATGATACGGAGATGAAAAAATAACAATGTTGACAGCAGTAGGTAGGTACAGTGATATCAGCGCTACTTCCGCGTAGCAATGGGGCTACCAGCGTACCACAAACTCCATCTGGCGTAATTTGCGCCACACGATCTGCGCAGTTGTGGCCTCCGATAGCACGGGTTGGTTAATTGCGTGAGATTGTCTTGTACAGATGTTGCGTAACTTGCGGACCTTGAGATAATTATGTCATAGGAGACATCTGCCCATGCTCGCTCGCATTACTTTATTGTAATTTCTTCTTACATAAGAGATGATCGACATTGAACTAGAAATACTTTGCAACAATCTTAAAGCGGAAATAGCAATAAATTCTGAGTTTAACTTTTCACAACATGATTCGTTCGATAAACCTTGACTCTTTATATCACAGTTGTTCAAAGATTGGCTCAGTGTGAACACTACAAGGTTCGCCATTTCAAGTGCCTGTAATGTATTTTATTAACAAGGATCATTTTAAATTAAAAAAAAAATAAGCATGTTGCGCGAACATAAGAAATTTTGAAAAAAAAAAACTTAAATTAGGTTCTTATAGTTGCTTTAAGCTTTTGTATTTTTGGGTTTAAATTGGCGTTTAACATAACTGTCTGTTGTTTGATAGTAATTGCGAATGAAGAATACGTCCTGTAAACATAATTTGAAATAGATGCATCGGTCGGAATTACATTGGTTTAATACGTAATCGATTTCTTCTACTTCTCCTTGGTCAAGTTCTTCAGGGTCGTGACGTAATGCTAATCTGGTCTCCGTGTCCCTGACGATGTCTTTCCAACCTTCTCTGTATTGAATAGCCTCAGCTGTCGTTCACACCAATGCAGTCCTCATCCAGTCCAGCAATTGCTTTGGAGCTATCCATCGTCCTATTCTGTTGTATTATCATTGTACAAAGTCGAATTTCATATTTATATTAAGGAAATGAAAACGTGTATCGGGAAATCTAGTACGAGTATCTTTATAGAAATGGAGAGTGTTATCAAATTGTTTAACAAATGCGATGCGCGCTGATCGCTAGCAAGGCACACGCGGTCCCACAACGTGAGTCAACATAAGACAAACAATAATCATTATTGACTCGTACAGAAATAATGTAAATAAATAAATAAACAAGCTTCTGTTTAAACATGACCTTGGAAGATCTATACCTGGAACATCTACACCTGTGTGTTATGATCTTCTCTTGTCATTAAATGGGACATTAAGATCATCATATTAGATTACACACGCTGAGCGAAAAATAAACTTCATTTCTGAACTTTGTATTGTCGTACACCGGCCTTGGTATTTATATTTCATTCCTCTTTATAAAATCAAATCATTTTTGGATATACAAACAGTGAAGATACTTTAACTATTACATAAAAGGTATTGACAACCAAGAACAGGTCGTAGAAACCCGGAGGTGGTTTGACGTTATTAGGAGATAATAGGAGAGGTCGGCAATCAAAGGCACAGAATTGCAAGAGATAGAAAATCGTGGATGTCGGGAAGCATGTCCTATACTGGACGAGTGAAGGCTGAAGATGGTGATTATTGACAACAGAATATAAGTAAAGTACATAAACAAACATTCATAGCAAGTAGGTGAGAACTGAGAAGCAAAAGACCAACGGAACAGAGAAACAACAGGAAATGTACGTAATAGTGTATGTAAAACATCAACCGTTATGGGTGTTTTTTGGCCCTGTTAGAATTCGAACCTACGACTCTAGCCTCCTGACCACCAGCTGGGTGTGCAAAACTGACAATTAGTTGAAAAAATGTAATTATTTAATCACATAAATGACGTGACGTCTATTGGACTTCATGAAAACTTTTTTTAAAGTAACCAAATTTTTTATAAGTCAGCGCTGCCCACATGACCAGTAAAAATCTCGAAAAACCCCATGAATACGGTAATTTACAAATTTATGTTTTTTTTTTCAATCGACATTTTTTTTCTAAAAAGTCATGGACGAATTTGGAAAAACTCAATTTGAGTAGGAAAGAGAAGTTAACCAGCTAGGGACATATTACGGTTTAAAGTTGATACACATGGATATAATATATAATGGTTGCGAATTACGTCAAACACGAGATACTATGTGTGGACACAATGGAGAGTGTTCATGCTGTAGTATGTGGCTGCGTAGAGGACCAGAGAGGTGTGCTAGAAGTCTGGAGATTGTGGAGTCAGAGGTTTCATTTTTTTTTGTGGCATTCGGATATATTTCTTCTTCGCCCGTGCAGGCTGCGCTGCTACAAGCACCTATAATAATCTCGGCTCCAGCGCTGCAAGCCAAGCCACCACCTCCGGTTTCCTCTCGTGGATGTCCTGGATACTTCCCGAGAACTTTCTATCTTGGCATTCCTCAACCAAATGCCCGACTGTCTGGACATCTCCATACTCACAATCAGGATTATCCCTATTCTCCCACCTCCAGATCACGAAGTTACAGCACCCGTGTTCCGTTCTTACCCTGTTTTGCTGTACCCAAAACTTTCGTGGGAGATCTTTTCCTGGAACCTGGAACCTGTGGGATTTGTGGTAAGCTGTTTATTGGCGACATTTGTGGTAGCCCATCTTTCTTTCTATTTGGTTTCCAGGTCAAAGCTTTCTGTCTCTACCGTCCATTAAGGTTTTCTGGTCTTTTTTGTGGTCGGTTGAAGATATTCCCTTTGTTATGAATAGATGTTGGCTACATCACAATATTATGTTGACAGCCACAAATTTTGTATTATTATCTAAGCTTTTCTGTGTATAATTTTGTCTGTTGTCTTTGTCTTTTGAGCGAGAATAAAACCTGCGCGTCATGGACGCCGTGTGACCAACCTATTTCGAGTTTAATTTCATCCAACAAAATAATCAAGAGTCATCCCAAGAATCTATAACACCCTTAAGCTGGTAATTAGGGATTGCTTTCTCATTCTTCACAAATATAATCCAAAATTAACTTAACTTCTGTACGTGTGATATTGCTTGCCTATAACTTTACCTACTTGGATAGACTTAAAATACTGTCAATTTCACGTGGTTATCCAGAATATTATGATCTTTAAAGGAAATCTATAACCTAACGGCTGAAACTGTGGAGAAAAAGGGTAAACCTCATCTACAAATAAGAGACAGGTTCAAGCACAGAAGAACAGGTTTAAGGAATCGACGGAGGATTTGTTAACGAAAACCAGAGCTCATGCTTATTCATTTCTTAGATTCAATTCTATCAACTGACTTGCAACAATGACCGTAATTTTATATTCTTTTATCTTTTTGGGTGTTTAATTCGTTTTAGCCACTTCCTATGCTGTACAAAATTAATATTCATCATTATTCGGACATCTTTTACATTCTCCTCGGCAATAGAATGCCCCAGACAGTTTTGAGAATGAGTTGCCACCCTGGTAGTCTGCTTATTCCCAGTTCCTGTAGACTTCCGGTATTCGACGACAAGTCTGATGTATCATGTATCTGATCGGAAATTTCTTTTGTTCGAAGCAAAAGAGACATTTTTCAGAGTTTTCCAACGCTTTTACAGAGAGTGAGTCAATAGATATTTTTTTCTTAAGCTCCTAGTTTTCTGTCAGTTCAATAGAATTTCTTTTAGCCTAAATAAGTTCCCATAATTCCCTAGTGAAAAGAGCATTTACTACTAATTGTTCAAGGCTTGCAGGCCTTAATAAGGAAAATAATGTTTTCTTTAAATAGAAGAAAGTGGATCTCCAAAAGTGTTTCAGCTCTCCAACATCGCGACTATCTCGCTCTACAGAGACACGCCGTGTGTGATTGGGTTTACGTCTTTACACACTTATTTGTTTGTTTGTTTGCTCTTAACCTTGGCGGGAATATTTAATGACTCGACCTTGAGTTAATTTGTTTCATCATTTTATTCTAATCATCGTGTTATTGCTGTGTTATTGATCATAAAAATAATCTTCACGTTATATGTAACGTTAGCACGTTATCACCTCGACTTGCCTCTGGATGCTCGTATGCTCTTCTTCATGTACGATTTTGTAGCCCATTGGAAAGAAATGGATGGTTCTCGAACCCAGATTCCGGTGATTACAAAATCTAAAGAAGGAGTCCTTTTATATGACATCCCTCTGCGATATCTAACAACACGAACACAGCAATTCTGCTTTTACCTTTACCTTTTACTCTAGACATTTCTGTCCACTCCTGGACAAAGGCCTCCTCCAACTTCTTCCACATCGATCTATCTTGTGTTCTCTTACTTCACATAGTCGTTCCATGTTTTCCAGGTTTCGATACGTTGGCCAATATCTGTCACTCGACACAGTCCAGCCAAAACCTTTCTTTCTGAATGTCGTCGGTCCTGTGCGTTTTGTGTATCTTATTACTGCGAATTCTATCGTTTATGCAGTTTTCTCAGAGAATCTTAGGGTCTGTACAGACCCCTAGAAACTACACATTATTATGAATTAAAATATTTTTATTTAAATCTTCAAATTTGTTATCGTGAGTAACGTTGTAGAACATTTTAAAATAATTTTAAAAAAGAAAAACTTTGTATGTTCTACTTTTTATTTTGAATATATAAGGTTAAAACGTTTTCGGACTACCGTCCATCATCAGTAACCTAAACTATGATGATAAATGTAAAGCCGATACTAAAAAATTTAGTAAAATAAGTACAATCACTAAAATAATAGACGAAAGTTTAGGTTACTGATGATGGACGGTAGTCCGAAAACGTTTTAACCTTATATATTCAAAATAAAAAGTAGAACATACAAAGTTTTTCTTTTTTTAAATTATTTTTATTTAGTTTTTTCAACTGGTCAGATCACGTAAAAATTGTACTCTCTGCCTTATTCTAGACTCAGACTCTATAAATAACCATAATTTAGTTGTTTTCCCAAATGGTCCCAATGACGCACACGAAAAAATCTACATCGCAGTCCGTATTTACCAAGTGGAGTACATATTACTGCGCGTATCTCATTCACAACCAATATTTCCGGGTAACACTTCTGCAAAAATCACTTTTGTGTGGCGACGTTCGCTGAGTGTGTGAGTGCGATATCGCGGCCTAACCTTGGACCATGGATTTTTAATGTATAAGACCTTGGATATGACAATAATTTGTTAACAGCGTTGTTATCTGCCGCACACTCCTTCCTCGGCATACGCCTTGAGCATCCAGAATCTGTTTCCATTACATACCTAAACTTTTCAAACATCATCTACAGATACGATAACTCAACGCCATTTTAACATTGCCACTTTTTGGGGTACTTAGACGCAATTCGAAAAGGTTGTTCAGGGTGGATGTTTGATGTGTAGGCCGTAGGGGGGCATAAGGGCAATTAAACTGGACCGGATGGAATATCGGAGAGTTTTGAGAAATCCTGGAGGTTCCATGTCAGGGCTAATAGTATTTATTTTCCCAGAATAGTTCTGTAGGCACAGAATATTAACACGGGATACTTAATTACATTAAGATTAAAGACATATTGTGCAGGAATGTGGGATATGCCTCCAAGAATCTTCTTAGTATTTCTTTAACGTAAAACACCAAAATAAATTACCACATGTGTCTGGAGCAAAACTGGAGATGTTGCTTTAACATTTTTTTTTTCTGATTCTTTTGTATTCACCATATATTGTGTACCTTGATTATTCCACTCCGTGAAAGTCAGGAGTGCGATATATGTAAAGTTTGAGAGATTACTACTACGAGGAGTCTGAAGGTGTGGGTGGGCGTAAAGTTCGTTCACCACAACCTACTAATGAATGCACTTTTCTTATTAAACTGAGCAACTGAACATAAATTGCTTTAACAACTAAATAAACGGCTTTTAACAGCGTTCGACTGTAAAACAATAAATAAATAAAGTACATAACTGATAATAAGGAAGTTATTGAATTTGAATATTTCTTGCTTCTATTATTTAAGGTTCAAATCCCGGCAAATGTATACCTGATAATTCCAAGTGTACCAAAACTAGACAAAATTACTCCAGATATATTATTTTCTGAAACCATCACATATTGGAATTGTCCTTTTTTACCATCCAAACATTCCAAACCATCAAAGGATCTCTCTCGAAGGAAGGTAAATCACGGGAGGATCTGGAAAAAAAATTACAAAAACATGGCAAAATGAATCTCAAAGATCTATAGACAGAAGGCATTAAACAGTCTTATTCCTTTATATGTTAGCTTTCTATCATATTCATACTTCATTTCAATATCATTTTCCTTCAAACAAACCAATGGACTGTTAATATTTTGCAGAGTTCTTGAAGACAGAAATAATAAAATCTTACAATTATGGACCCGTTTTTTATAAACCAGAAGGCACAAAAAGAAGTGGAAGACCAAATCCAATCCAAAAGGCGTATGCTAGAGATGGAAATGACGCACTGGAAAAAGAGTAAGATAGAACTGGTTGGAGGGTCTTTTAACCCGTCACATGCTTCAGCAAAGGAACCAACTTGGATTAAATAAGTAAAAAGACAGATAAAGATATGGTGGAAACACGAGATCAAATTTACCTTCCAATAACGAATGCAGATGAGAGATGGGCTGGACATGTACGGAGGATGCGACTCGCGGATCTCCAAACGATGCATGACTGGACACCCGGGTGGAAAAAGAAGGGTTGGAAGACCAAGGCTTAGGTGGGAGGACGTTGTGCAGCACAACTACGAGGGACCACCAACTGGAAGACAGCAACTGGGGATCGGGACTATTGGAGGTGAAAGATAGCGGAGAGCAAGGCTCGGAATGGGCTGTAGCGCCATCGGAGTGAGTGAGTGAACGAAGGCAAACAAACCATAGGTTGTGAAAAAAAAAATCATGAGCTGAGGAGTGAAAGCCTCTGTAAATGGAGTTGGGATTGCTCTCATACTTTAAAGGTTGATTACTGTGGAGGTTTTAGAATGAAATTTCTGAACGACGGAGCATGGAAGCGCTGGTATACCACGTTGACTCTTTCAGTATGAAATATCCTGTATAATCTGGTCACCAACGCCAACGTGTCCGTCCGAAATAAAACTTCGAGTATCAGGTGAACATAAACGTGCCGCGGTATCACGGGACGCAGAACGTAGGTAGCTACACAACACTTCCACACGCTTATGTATAGACACAATGCAATATAATTTATTACGTCTCCATCTATTATGCATGTGTGTGAGTGTTGCTGTGTGTAAGCATGTGCTCGACCTTGGCAATGATTGTGCGCTGATAACATTATAACCGTACCGTGTGTCGACTCACGATTATATAAACACGCACACCTACACTGTACACCTAGATGTCTGTCTATACATAGCACACGGTCACCTCTGCTCACGTCAACACCTCCAATACATATTACACATCGTTCTAGTCTAGTCATTCTTCATGAATCTGGTAGAAATATAAATCGTGTATCGGGGGAAAAAAAAAAGATTAGCCAAAAAAGCAAACTTCGATGATCGGACGAGAACCGGTGCATTCAACGTGGTATGATCGTTGGCGAGAGAAGTGACAAGTATTCCTATTATAAAGGAATGAGGTAACCAGGGAAGATAAAAGAAATAAAATGCTAAAAAGAGGAGGCCAACGATACGCGGTGTTCCCAAGCGGTCACCCATCCAAGTACTGACCGCGCCCAATGTTGCTTAACTTCGGTGATCGGACGAGAACCGGTGCATTCAACGTGGTATGATCGTTGGCGAGAGGAGTGACAAGTATTCCTATTATAAAGGAATGAGGTAACCAGGGAAGATAAAAGAAATAAAATGCTAAAAAGAGGAGGCCAACGATACGCGGTGTTCCCAAGCGGTCACCCATCCAAGTACTGACCGCGCCCAATGTTGCTTAACTTCGGTGATCGGACGAGAACCGGTGCATTCAACGTGGTATGATCGTTGGCGAGAGGAGTGACAAGTATTCCTATTATAAAAGAATGAGGTAACCAGGGAAGATAAAAGAAATAAAATGCTAAAAAGAGGAGGCCAACGATACGCGGTGTTCCCAAGCGGTCACCCATCCAAGTACTGACCGCGCCCAATGTTGCTTAACTTCGGTGATCGGACGAGAACCGGTGCATTCAACGTGGTATGATCGTTGGCGGGAGGAGTGACAAGTATTCCTATTATAAAAGAATGAGGTAACCAGGGAAGATAAAAGAAATAAAATGCTAAAAAGAGGAGGCCAACGATACGCGGTGTTCCCAAGCGGTCACCCATCCAAGTACTGACCGCGCCCAATGTTGCTTAACTTCGGTGATCGGACGAGAACCGGTGCATTCAACGTGGTATGATCGTTGGCGAGAGGAGTGACAAGTATTCCTATTATAAAGGAATGAGGTAACCAGGGAAGATAAAAGAAATAAAATGCTAAAAAGAGGAGGCCAACGATACGCGGTGTTCCCAAGCGGTCACCCATCCAAGTACTGACCGCGCCCAATGTTGCTTAACTTCGGTGATCGGACGAGAACCGGTGCATTCAACGTGGTATGATCGTTGGCGAGAGGAGTGACAAGTATTCCTATTATAAAGGAATGAGGTAACCAGGGAAGATAAAAGAAATAAAATGCTAAAAAGAGGAGGCCAACGATACGCGGTGTTCCCAAGCGGTCACCCATCCAAGTACTGACCGCGCCCAATGTTGCTTAACTTCGGTGATCGGACGAGAACCGGTGCATTCAACGTGGTATGATCGTTGGCGAGAAAAGTGACATTTATTTGTATTATAAATAAAGAAAATAAAAATAAGTACATAATGTAAGCAGTAGAAATAATTACCATACAGATTCAAAACAAGTCAGCCTAATTTGATTAGTCTAGTAAATGTATTTCTGTACTCTTGTTCAGATCCAATAATTCCAACCAAATTTCTAAATTACAGACGATGCCGATGGTTAGGTTAGTTCTGACGATGGCTGGATCAAGAAATCGGCTACAATTAATAGATATTAAAAAAATACAGTGAACACAGTTTTTTTAGGTTTAGCATAAAAATGTTACCTAAATAGTAGAATGTTGGGTATAAGATGGTTTCACCGCATCATTTCTACCATTATGGAGAGGAAATGGACTTGTCTACGACATGTGTTAAGGATGACGGTTGGGCGAGGATAACACTTTTCTCTATCAGGTCAAAAGTGTAATGAAGAATTTTTGTTTCTTCCGTATAACCCTAAGTGGGGTGTACACTTGTACAGGGAGATTTGATTTAATTTGATTGAAACCCTAAAAATATTGATGAAATGATGAATTCTAGACTTTTTTTACCCAGAGCTTTAACGGTTTCTACAAGAGAGAGCGCTCTTAACTGCTTCTATACAAACACTCTACAAAAAAATGGTACCTTTAAAAAGTTTTCACTTCAATGAAAATATACTTGCGGACATGCAAACGGCGATTGTCGCTCAGAATAATATAAAGTCAGCTGGTGACGTAGCGCTCAGTGTCATGTCATTCGACCAAATGTCAATGTCACATTGGGCCGTGTCCCGGGAAGTCACGCTTGTTATGTACCGCCTATGTATGTCTGTTATCTGTGTGTGTTACCACCGACGAAACTCAATTATTACCATCAACTAATTAGCTATTGCGATTAACCTGTGGCGTGTGTCATATCGCTGAACAATACAATATTTGGGATATTTTCAGAATCTCGCGGCTTATCAACTCTAATCGAGTCAACACTAAAAACATTGTATTATTAGTATCGAGATTATTTCTATCTATTTACATGGATAGGAAAAATATTGATTTTTTCTGATTTGTGAAGCTGAAAGTTCCTTAAACCACGGTTGATTTTTTTACAAATCATAAAAGGTACATCATAGAGTAAATCATCTTTAATTTCCTACATAATTTAAAAATTCACCTGTGACAATGCTGGACTTGTGCCTGGAAAACTAGTCCAGAAATTGTAAGTAGGTCCGATCTCTCTCTATCGCACATAGTAACGCAGTTGGTCGCCGCTTTTCAGAATTGTTCATTATAAAATAAACATAATCTAATATAAAAAAAGTCGGGTTAGTGCGAACACTTATAACTTGAGATCGGCTGAACAGATTTTTATCATTTTTGTTTTATTGGATCCTTCTCCGTTCCGGAAAACAGAATATTAATTCGAAAATTTGATAGAAAAAAAAAATATCAAATATAATATTAAAGTTAGTATGGAACGAATTAACTGACAACAACGCCATCTGTGTCAAAATTCCATAATACAATTATTATTTACCATTGAGTTTCAAATCATTGATACGCAGATTTTTAATAGAATTTCTTTCGTGCTTTAAGAAATATTTTTTTATTTCTCAAACATATTTTAAACGTATTTTTGTATAAATTACTAATTTGAATTCAATATTCATAGTGAGGACTACGGAGGACAACGTCTGTCGGGAAAGCTGGTTAGGTATAAATGTCATTGTGTAAAATGTGAACACCATCTATTGATAATACTTTGAACTAAAGATTTATACACTGGCTTCTAGCATAGCTAAAAACCACAAGCGCGTTACACAACGATGACTTGGACTATTATAATAAAAAAAATAGTGTCTCTGTGAGCAATTATGTTGTGACAGTCGGAGTTTTTCGAAAAAATTCGAAAAAAAAATTATAACTCGAAAACGACAAAAAATCGTAGAACATACATGAAAGCGTATATTTTATTACATGTTGATATTTTATAAAGGTTTTCTACAATTTTTAACATTTTATTAAATATTTAAAATACTCAAAGGTGTTTTATTATAGACATTTTATGATTTATGCGAATAAATGCGAAATTTCGCTTTTATATTTTTTTTAAATGCGATATTACAATTTTTTATTTGCGAAAATTACGTACCTCTACCGATTATCCATACTTTTTGGGACACCCTGTATATAAAAATAATTAGATGTGCGTGTGTGGGTATAGCCGAAACTCGAGACTTAGCTAATTTTGATTTCTGAATATTCCAATATGCTCAGTGTGTTACTGAATATTTAGAAACTATGGAAAAATAGCGAAAGTCTTCCTGCCTATCAGTTGTGTCACAATAGAGGATACTCATTTTTTAAGGACATAGGCTTAAGATATATGAGATACAATACTTGATCTAAGTTATCTAGTGTTAGATACAATAACATACATACTCCCTTTTCGACCCCACTTAAGAGCTAGGGAGGCAACAAGAACTCTCCACTGCGCTCCACCCAATAATAAGAAAATATTGAGTCAGCCTAAGAAATAAAGGATAAAAGACGGTCCTATGCTCAAAATAATGGTTGATTAATTTTTTTTTTTTTTTTTTTTTTTTTTTTTTTACCCATCATGCCGTGTCCCGTAAGGGGTAGGCAGAGAGAACGGACCTCCACTCTTTTCTATCCAAGCATACTTCTTTCGCTTCTTCCACCGACATACCATTTCTCATACAGCTTCTCCTATTTCTCTTACTTCTTACCTGGCCTTCCTTGAGGACGGAATCGATGTGTTCGATCCACGTCATTCTCGGTCGCCCACGCTTTCTTACACCATTCCTTTCAGCCTTATGAATTTTCTTTGTCATTCTGTTTGCATCCATTCTTTCCACATGCCCAAACCATCTCAACTTATTAACTTTCATCTTTGTCACAACACTTACTTCCATACCACATTCTTTCCTAATATTTTCATTCCTTTCCATATCCCATAAAGTTTTTCCACATATTCTTCGTAGAGATTTCATCTCTACTGCATTTATACTACATTCTTCTTTTTTCATCCACGTCCACGTTTCACAACCATACATCATCGATGGTAGCAGGATTGCGTTATGCACTAGTTTCTTTGCTTGTAGTGAGACGTTGTTGTTTCTCATTATAGGTCTTAATGCACCGCCCACCCTGCGACCAGCAACTTTCCTACGTTCGATTTCTTTTTCACACTTTCCATCCCGACTAAACATGCTTCCTAAATACACATACTCATTCACTTGCTCAAGACATTCATTTTCTACGGTTACTTTGCAATTCGTTCTTGCTTCATCCCTTTCAAATACCAACACCTTTGTTTTGCTTACATTCATTTTTAGACCATTTTTTGCACAATTTTCAAACACACTTGACACAAGTTCTTGCAAATCATTTTCACACTCAGCCATAAGTACTAAATCATCTGCATACATAAGCGCACATACCTTTATACCATTCAATTCAACCCCTATATTTATATCTTTTAACCCACTGACGCAAAAATCAAAGAACAAATTGAACAACCAGGGTGACATGACGCACCCTTGCTTCACACCTTTCGTAAGATAGAACTCCGGTGAAAGGTGACTGTTCACCTTCACACACGCAGTACTTTCCGAATATAGCGAAGCAATGGCACGAATCAACCGGTTATTCACTCCATACATTGATAGAACTTCCCATAATTTACCCCTGTCTACCCTATCATATGCCTTTTCCAAATCTACGAATGCACAGAAAAGCTTCTGATGTTTACTCAAAAGCTTCTCCGTAATCATCCGCAGAGCGTAGATCTGATCGGCACACCCCCTCCCATTCATAAAAGCCCCTTGTGCATCCCAAACTTTATTTTCAGTTATTGTTCTAACCCTTTCTACTAAAATTCTACTGTATAATTTACCCACGTTGCTCAACAAGCTGATTGCACGATAGTTGCCACAGTCCAACCGGGAGCCCTTCCCCTTGTACAGAGGGCAGATAATGGCTTTCCTCCAGTCACCTGGGGTACGGCCTTCCGTCCAGCACAAGTTGAAAAGCTCCAGGCACCACTGCAGCGTCACTGGGCCGCCATACCTGATAAGCTCCGTTGCTACCCTATCGCAACCTGACGCTTTCCCATTTTTTGCTTTTTTAAGCGCATTCATAAGTTCATTCATACTGATTTGCTGACTCTCATCACCCTGTCCATTTATACTTACTTGGCACAAACTGCCGCATCCATCCTTGGTTTCAAACAACTCTTCAAAATACTCTTTCCATCTCAGACCTATATCCTTTTCCTGTGTCAGCATACATCCATTTTTATCTTTCAAACAATTCACTTTCTCATCCTTCCCAGACCTTTTCCTTTTCACTTCCTTCCAAAAAAGCTTTAAATTGCCATTCACATTCGCACTTAATTTTTTACATTCATTATCCTCTAATTTTTTCTTTTTCAAGCACACAAGTTTCTTAACTGCATTCTTCTCTTTCTTATAAATATCATACATAACTGTTTTGTCGGAGTCATTCTTCGCACAAACTACATTCTTCCACGCATTCTGTTTCTTATCCACAGCCGCTTTCACTTCTTTGTCCCACCATGCATCACCTTTTTTCCTACCCGTTTTAGATTCCCCGCATACTTTAATCGCACTATTTACTAAAGATTGTTTTATGATTTCCCATTATTCTTTATTCTTTATTCTTCATATTCATTTCTAGGCCCAAATTTGGGCACTTAAACATGTCAAAAACAAATACAGTAAGAGCAGTACTCACAATACAATAATATGAAACGTTACAAACGGTGAAACAATTAGCATAATAACAGCCGTGTGATACCAGATGTAAAGGGTCTAATATCACATTTTGTCATACATCAAATCTTGAGAAAAAAAACAACAAGAAAAAAATAAAATCAAGAAACAAATTGACAATTGCAAAGTAGGTACATGTATATGAGCTATCCATTCAGCATTTCGTCGATTGTATAATAAGATTTACTAATTAGGTACGATTTCACCCGTCCCCTAAAGATCTTTAAATTGTCGGATTTCAAATTTTCAGGCAATTTATTGTACATTCTAATGGACATACATACGAAGCTTTTGTCTACTTTAGTTAGCCTGTGTTTCATAGGTCTGATTATGTCTTTATAACGTGTATTATGGTCATGGATGTCTCTATTTAATGGTGTGTTTTTAATATTTTTATGTGCATACATGATACATTCAAATATAAAGAGGCTGGGCAAGGTTAATATTTTCTGTTTTACAAATGCTTCTCTACATGAGTCACGAGGCTTTATTCTACAAAGTGCTCGGATTGCTCTCTTTTGTAATAAAAATATGCGGTTTGCGTCAGTAGCTCTTCCCCAGAACAGTATTCCGTACGACATAATTGAATGAAAGTAAGCGAAATACACAGTTCTCGCGCTACTCTCTCCGCATGTTTCATTAATTTTTTTAATTGCAAATATAGCTGAGTTTAATTTAGGTGCTACTTTATTAATGTGCGGACTCCACTGTAATTTCCTGTCAATCATCACTCCAAGGAATTTACAGTCATCCGTCACATTTATCTGACGTTCTATTAAGGCTTCAGTCACAAGGTCCCTTTGCACTGATCCCTTCAGGGAAAAGTGAATCGCACCAGTCTTGCTTACATTTAATACTAAATTATTACTACTGAACCACTCCCCTACCTCGTCCAGAACCTGAAGGGTTTTTTCTTTGGTTTCTATTTTGTTATTCTTATCTCTAATCAAAAAAGATGTATCATCTGCGAATGTTACTATGTTTACATCCTGAGGCAAAGAGGAAGACAGATCATTTATATAAATGAGAAAGAGTATTGGACCGAGAATAGATCCTTGCGGAACCCCATAATTTATATCGGCAAGTGATGATTTCACATGACCCAGCTCTAATAGCTGTTTTCTTCCGCTTAAATATGATTCAAAAAAACATTTCTCTTTATTGTTAATACCATAATGCTCTAGTTTACGGATTAGAATTTTATGGTTGACACAGTCAAAAGCCTTTGACAAATCACAAAATATGCCATAGGTGTCATGTTTTTGTTCAAATGAATCTAAAATATTTTGTATTAAATAACTGATTCCATCACTTGTACTCTTGTGCTTTTGAAAGCCAAATTGTTGGGGATGTAATATATTATTCTGGACAAGATAGTCTACAAGCTGATCAGCAACAATCCTTTCAAATATTTTGCTCAGCACAGGGAGTATTGAAACCGGTCTATAGTTTCCAGGATCAGTTTTATCACCTTTTTTGTAAATAGGTATAATCCTAGCAAGTTTTAAGGAATTTGGGAAAACTCCCTGAGTTAAAGACATATTAATAATATCTGTTAAGTGGGGTGCTATACTATTAATAATCAGTTTCAGTGTTTTTGTTGACATGTTCCACAAATCAACTGACTCTTTTGCTTCGATTTTTTTGCAAATATTTATGATGTCAAATCTGGATACAATTTTAAATTTAAAAGAACTAATACATTTATTTGAGTCATTAAGGTATTTCTCAGCTTTTTCTACCGAAGCTTGTAAATTTTTAGTCATGGATTCAGCCACATTTATATAAAAATCATTGAAATAATTGGCAGTTTCATATTTGGTTTCAATTTCATATTCATCGTCGTTTTTGTTAATCGACCTACCCGTTTCATTTTTAATTATGTTCCAAGTAGTTTTTATGATGTTCTTGGATTGTTTTATCTTATTTTCAAGGAACCTGCTCTTTGCTTCACTACAGACCAGTTTAAACACCTTGCTGTACCTAGATATATATTTATTTATCTCTTGCGAGTCGTCATGTTTTCTCAAGTCATACAGCGTGAACAATCTCCTACGTGACACAAGTATACCGGGAGTTATCCAACATTTCTTTGGCTTATTAGTACTATTCTTAAAAGACTTTATGGGCAAATAAACATTTAAATTTGATATGAAATGCTGAAAAAAGTTCTTAAACACAATATCTGCTCTCTCACTTTCCATACAAGTAACCTCCCTCATGGCTTCCATAAACTGACCCAAACAACCCTCATCAATTTGCCTCTTATGTATATATTTATTACCGATTCCGTTTTTATTATCTATATTCATCTTTAAATCTATCAATTGTCCTGAATGGTCTGATTTGACTAAGTTAGCCGACTGAGTTTTATAATTTTTGAAGCTGGTGAATATATTATCGATGCATGTAGATGTCGTTTTGGTTACCCTCGTAGAGTTAAATATGGTTTGTTTCAATAAATGGCTTTGCATTAAATCTAACAATTTACTACGTTCCCTTGACTCATCATTAAAATTAACATTAAAGTCCCCACAAATAATCAAATGCTTGGAGTTGCAACAAGAAATTCTATTTAAGACATCCTCCAGTAAATCGATAAAATTCTCAAAATTACATGACGGTGGCCTATATACACATAATATTAATAAATTTTTTATTTCTATACAGCTCATTTCACAGGTTTTTTCTACAGACAAATTAACAATATCCTGTCTGTTTTTAGCTTTAAGTGTATTTCTTATAAAAGTAATACACCCCCCTCTTATTGCATTAGTTCTACAAAAACTACTTAACATCACATAGCCCTCAATATTGTAGTTATCAATTTCTTGTCTTCCCAACCATGTCTCCGTCAAGCAAATCACGTCGACAGTTTTTAATTTTTCCCACGTACACAGTTCATGAAGTTTCCCTCTAAGTCCCTGAATGTTTTGGTGAGCCACGGTTAAATTGTACTTAACCGTTTTGTCATTACTTTTGCAAAAAATCTATCTAAACAATCATCTCTCACCATCATCCCTACTTCTTTCACTTTCGTGTCACACGCAGGAGATGTGTCAGGACTTATTTGCACTGAAATCAGAGTTTTTATTTTATAGTTATTAGACAATATGTTAAAAATAATAATTTCAGATATACTTTTACTACTTTGGTTACTTGTGTCAATTATATTACAATGGTCAGATAGTCTAGTCATATTATACAAAAATAAATTAATGTTGTAAATTCTGTTTCTCAATTCACAGCTACATATTTTTTCATAACGTATTGATGAGATGTAAACACGTATCCCTTTACTTTCGGCCTTCTCCATTATTGTCTGCATACAAGTTTTATACAATCCTCCCTTAGAAATGCTTCGAGTACCTCCGAATAGCAAAACGATGACGTCGGAGCCACTACAGTTGTCTATAGTTTTAATAACATTTTTGAGTAGATGGGATATGCCTGCCCCGGGATATGACATGCAGTGTACATTCATATCTAGTCTACCATTTAGTTTTACTCCAAGACCCTTTGCATCTTCGTCACCCATGATGAACAAATTTGGCTTTGATTCCTCCGAGAGATTATTTCTTATGGTGATATCATCATTCCTAACACCTTTCAAACACTCAACTCGTTGAACGTTTCTGTTGTTGAAATATTCTCTGTAATTCTCCAGCCTCTCATATGTGTCGTCATACGCAGATCTTAGAGCATCATTACATTTATTCATTTCGTCCAGTTTCAGTAGCAACCTGTCATTAGTATCCTTGTACTCATTCAATTGTTTCTCTCTCTTCATTGAGCTCTCCTTGAATTCTGTTAACAAACTTGTGTATTTTGACTCACTATCAGTTAATTGTCCCTTTAAATAATCATTCGCTTTTTCAAGCTCCTTCAGATCTTCATGCTGCTTAAGTAGGCTTTTAATTTTCTTTTTCATAATAAGAATCTCTTTCTGTTTCAGTTTTAAGTTGGCTTCACACTTCTTCAACTCATTTCCAACCCTCTCCTTCTCCTGCTCCACTTTTTCCACTTTATTCTTGAAAATTTCAGTGAAACTCGACTCATTCAAGAGACTTTCCTCGTCCATCGAATTATCGATCATTGTGACATATAAGTTTCTTTCTCTTTTACTCCTCGTTATTATTGTAGACATTATTGGTATATAGTATTTTTTATGGTTTTTCACCTATCGTTCTATTAGCACTAAGGTTTAAGATAGTAAAAATGTTTCTAAATCACTAAACAGTTTTTTCTGTTGTTTTTCTCTTTTTTCTATTGTATATAATAAAAAAAAAAAGTTTGTAGTTAAAAAATTTAAAAAAATTAAAATTTGCATCCAACAAAAAAACAAAAAAAAAATCTTTTGAGGCGTCCGGTATTCGAACCGCCGTCGTCGTTTCTTCTTTCAAAACAGTGCCATTGTTCCTCTAAGCTATAATTGATTGATTCTAAGTTGTTCAACGTGCTTTCAATTAATCTTACATATTCATCCTTACAATTATCCTCATTTAACTTTTCGATTCGTATCCTTTTGGAGCTTCCCACTTCTCTCGGTCTCGATCGCCAACCACGGAACAGATCAATTCTTGCAACTACAAGGAAATGGTCCGTCCCTAGTTCAGCACCTCGAAAAACCCGAGTATCCGTGGTCAAACCCCTCAGTCTAGAATCCACGCACACTAAATCAATCATACTTTTTTCATCCTTTCTTTGCCACGTGTATCTGTGGATCTTTTTGTGTGCAAAAAAGGTGTTTGCAACAAAGAGATCCATTTCTAAACATAAATCCAGTATCCTATTTCCATTGTCGTTAACCCGTTCATCCCCATATGCACCCAGAACCCTTTCATAACCCTGTCTTCTAACACCAACCCACCCATTTAAATCACCCGCTAAAATTAATCTTTCGTTATCCCCTCGGTTTTCTGCAATATCACTAACGTTTTCCCAAAACTCATCCTTTTCGGCATCAGAGACGCCATCACAAGGAGCATATCCTATTACTAAGAAAATCCTCGTAATGCCTATTCTGAAACGGATCCAAGTAAGCCTAGGACTAACAAATTTAAAATCTTTCATACATTCACTCATTCTTTTTGATAAAATAGCCCCCACACCTTGTTTCGCATGCTCCGACTCAGGCACACCAGACCACCAGTTGATTAATCTATTGGTGAAATAACCCCTAGTCAAAATCTTTATCAACCATTGTCTCACAAACAAGATTAAGAGTGACATGTATTTGAGGCTCGCCAGACACCCACCAATAATAGAATAATGTAATGATGTTAGGAAGTTTCCATCAAAGTTTTAGTCATGGGAATTTCTCCGATTGGACTCACCCCACGGTCGGGGTCAGAAGGAAGGTCAAGAGCCAGGGTGAGATTCAGACAAAGAGTCATAAAGTACGGAGGATGTGTTAATGACGTCAGCAGAGGAACTCCATTGACAGTGTTGGGTGTAGTGTAGGGGGATGATCATGGGCAGATAAAAGTTATTATTTACACAGTATGAAATAATAATAAAGTATCTCTAATTACAATACTATGAGAAATTGGAAGACAAA
The DNA here is from genome assembly GCA_963576905.1 of Mystacides longicornis. Classification (NCBI taxonomy): domain Eukaryota; kingdom Metazoa; phylum Arthropoda; class Insecta; order Trichoptera; family Leptoceridae; genus Mystacides; species Mystacides longicornis. The sequence goes on along the minus strand of OY756433.1, from coordinate 29,942,230 downwards.
TATGTGGCTAAGACGGAGTTATAATTATTGTTGTCACGCATGATGCGCTAAAGTTTGCTAAAAGGATTTTTGGAATGACGATAAAGCAGGAATGACTTGACCTTGACACCAAATGAACAAAAGAGTTTGACTGATGGCTAAGTAATGGTTAAAAAAGCCTTGGTAAGCCTCATTCAAGGCGGCCTAATGACGAAATAAAGATTTTAGGGGGCAGATAGATGATAGATGTTTGGGAGGCTACAAATGCCCTTAATTTTGCAATTTCTTCACCTCTGCTTTTAAGAACGGAACATGATATGAGAAATGAGAGTCTTCTGCGAGTCCACGGTAAACTTCTTATTAAGCGATCACTGTAATTATTCCTTGGCTTTTAAGAGAACCTACTTATTAAGATTGAGACATTTTTTGATATTGTACTTTTCAAGCAACTTGATCCATAACCAACTGCGAAAAGTTAGTGAATGGCTCCAGGAATGTATGTATCCATTTTTTTAGTTGTTTCTGTTAATTTGATATTGGCTGTAAAAATAGGTTTTAGGTTGTGTGTATGTAATTTTCAAGATTTCCATTCATTCAACTAATCAGAAAATTTGTTTGTCCTTGGGAGCTATGATAAAACGTTCTTGTGTCATGTGTCTACGTGTCGTTCTGTGCGTATGCACGCAAGTATTGGGAAAAGTCTTTCTTGTGGGAGGGCGCGAATACAATTGCCAGTTTCCATGTGAGTATTTTTTGTAACGCATCCCACATTTATGCTAACAGGTTAGGCTGAGAGGATTTTTTAGAGTTAGGTGAGAGTATGTAATTTTCCAGACTAGGTACTTTTGGAATTGCTTTTTAACCTTATACAACACCTAGTGCTGTCTGGGATTATTTTTATTTGTATTCTTATATTTTTTTATTTATTATTAACGGTTTGTTTTTATTAATTTATTAATGTTTTTTTATAATTTTTAAAACAAATAATACAAAAAACCTTTGTTAATAAGGAGCCTTTATTCATATCATCATATATTTAAGGGTTAAAAAATTAAGTTATGCTATACATAAATAATATCGATCTATCTAATAAATGTTTAAGAAAATGCATTAACTGCTTATATTTTACTAAATGTGATAAATAGTTAATAAAAAGATGTCAGGTTTGTTATGTAATTTATATAACCTAACCTAAGTATAAATAATTTTAAAATTATACTTAGGTACTTTCCACGTGTTTTTATTTATTTATTTTATTTCCCATACCAATAACATGAGTACAATAATAAGTACAAGTACTTACAATCTATATTTATTTATTTATTTATTTTGGGATTTATTATCTCACTAGGCAGACGCCTGTGCCGAGATAATACTTTTGTTTTTTATTTTATTTTAGAAATACTGGAATAGTACCTACTAGAATTTTATATAGAAATCTAATAAAATATAATATTGAAAATATCAAAAAAAAAAAAAAAACTATATTTTTGAGACTAGTTGCATATATGCAGGATAACAGTGCCATTCACTCCGATCACCTTTCATTCAAAAAAATATAAAAACTCTCGAGTGCAACTCAGCATCGGAAATGCAGGGAAAAAGTCCACAAGAATCCACAACAATGGAAAAGGCAATCGATCATTACAGACAAGAAAACTTCATAATCACATACATCAGTGAATCACTCGTCTACCTCAACCCATACACTAGTATTCTTTCTGACTCCTTTACTCCCTTTTCCAATGACCAGGTGTTGGTTAGCTTTTTGAGGTTTACACCTCCAGGGTATATCCTCTCATATTTCATACAAAAACCAAAATTTTCTTTTTTTTCTGCTTTTTTTTAATCAACTCTCAATAAATTTTGAGGTCTGTCAGATGATCGATTGCTGGTTGAAAGTTGCTAAAAAGAGCACAGTTAAATTATGTTCACTTTTATTATTATGTACCTAATCACAAAAAGAATTAAAAAAAAAGGTATATTGCCCAAATTGAAGCTTACGTAGGTGTAGATCTTCTTTCGTTAGTCTACAATTTAAATGTATCATGAAATGATTTTTTAATCACTTTCTTTTACTCATAGTATATGGAATATACATGAGTCTTGTGATCGAATTTCAAAAAAAAAATATAGATTTCGCTGAAATTAATTTTCTCGACGTTTTCGAGGGTGTAGATTCCAAAAATGCAAAAAAAAAATTTTTTTAATTTACCCTACCCGTTCGCGTACGCCAAAAATGTGTGCGCACCCATAACTCATAGTAATTTTTATCAGATTTGATTGAAATTTGGTAGAACGGTTAGCCCCTCGATGTAGATGAGTCAGTAAAATGTTGAGATCTGTACCTTCAGGGGAACCCTCTTAAAGTATCCAAAGAAAATTTCACTTATTCTAGAAAAAGGGCTAAAAAAGAAAAAAAAAATCTCCGATTTTCATAAAGCACGTAAAATTTGAGGTCCGTAACTTCAGTGGGTCCCCCTTAAAGTACCGATTAATATTGAATAATAATATGTAGTTCTAAAGCAGATAATAAAAAGCTCCAATAGTCGATATCATTTTAAAGTTTCTATAATAATTCCAAGGATAAATTAATTTTAATCGTAAAATTATGAATTTTTATGCAAAGATATGTTTTACACGAAAAGGCTGTTATAATATACTATGAGTTCTGGGCTACCCTAGGTTAGCAGCTTTTTTTCTTGTTGAACATTATAAGGATTTTTCTAGAGAATAACGAAAGACCCATTTGATGTATTCTCTGTAACAGGATGCACTCACTCACAAAATAAGTCATGCTTTAGCTCGGAGGACCACTAAAGAAGTCTGAGAAAGCAAGACTACTCGCTCCAAGACAGATTGTGAACAACCGGACACACTGAGAAAGATTGTGAACAACACGACACACTGAAAAAGATTGTGAACAACACGACACACTGAGAAAGATTGTGAACAACACGACACACTGAGAAAGATTGTGAACAACACGACACACTGAGAAAGATTGTGAACAACCCGACACACTGAGAAAGATTGTGAACAACACGACACACTGAGAAAGATTGTGAACAACAACACACTGAGAAAGATTGTGAACAACAAATATTTGTTATATTAATAAATTTCAAAATAGACCACCTTCAATATGGTACTGTACCCTTGACCTTCTCTCATGAAAGGTTTCTTGTATTTGATTACACAAAAAGATTTTATTTTGATTGCGAGTATAATTTTTTCAGCCTTGATAACAAACAAAAAACATACTGTTAGTTTGTTCCTTTGATGACGACTAGTGGGGTCTGATGACGTGGGTGACATTTCAGTAGCAGGAATTCCCCTTTCCTAATCGTATCGAATTCCCAGCTTAGTCATAGGGCTTAATATAAGCGTAGCTATTAATACGTGAAGGAAAAAGCTTTGGGAGGAGTCTGAAATTTCGCACACTTATAGTTTATATAGAGAAGGAGTGGCGAATGCTAATCTTTTTTTTAATCTTATAATATAAAAGAAAGTCGGGTAAGTGCGAACACTATTAACCCAACGTTCTAATTATGTTTAGATTCTTGTGACCTTTTCAGGACTAGATCTTAAAGAAAAAATAAAAACTAATGACTTTAACAATTTATTACTAATGCTCGATTTTTAAATGGAACAAACCTCTACGGGCTTACGACCGTCTTCTACTGTTATTTCGAAGGCTGGCTTAGTGTGATCACTTTACGTTAACAACGTTCGCCATTAGGTGGTAGTGTTTGTCTCCGAAACTCCTAATCATGAGAATTCTCAACATGTTCAACATGTCGAAAAATCTCATGTATGCAACAAGTAGAAATTTAATAATAAAATGAAAATAGAGAAAAAAGTTGGAAATTGTTGAGAACAAGAGAGCAACCAAATTTAAAGACTGCGACTGCTGTCATGTATTTGGCGCCAGGATATGACTATATCCATTTATGTTAATGTCTCATATTTATTGCCTATTGGCTTTGTTGGTGCACAACGTTCTAATTATGTTTAGATTCTTGTGACCTTTTCAGGACTAGATCTTAAAGAAAAAATAACAACTAATGACTCTAACAATTCATTACTAATGTTCGATTTTTAAATTGAACAAACCACTACGGGCTTACGACCGTCTTCTACTAATGGCGAACGTTGTTAACGTAAAGTGATCACACTAAGCCAGCCTACTGTTATTTCGAAGGCTGGCTTAGTGTGATCACTTTACGTTAACAACGTTCGCCATTAGTAGAAGACGGTCGTAAGCCCGTAGTGGTTTGTTCCATTTAAAAATCGAACATTAGTAATGAATTGTTAGAGTCATTAGTTGTTATATTTTTTTTTTTTTACTATTAACCCAAGATCGGCTAAACAGATTCTCCCGACGTTTGATTTATTGGATTCTTCTCCGCTCCAGATAACAGAATAACTATCAAAAAGTTGAAAAAATGCACAAGAAATAATATAAAATAAATATAATATAAAAGTTAGTACGGAACGGATTTCCTGCGACGCCAATGCCACCTATGAAAAAATCTGTGGCAACAAAATTATTGTTTACCTGACAACTATTGACATTAAAGGCAGATTTTTTATGGATTTTTTTTCGAGCTTTCAGATATAATTTTAACATTCAAACATATTTTAAAGGTATTTCTGTATATATTACAAATTTGAAAGCAATATTCATAGTAAGGACTACAGGACTACGTCTGTCGGGAAAGTTAGTTATGCATAAAAATAGATTAAATCAATAAAACAAAAACATTACAAACACTATAATGTAATGTTATGTATTTGATACTCACATGCACACTTACTTCCATCAACTTCGTAGAAATAAACGGAAAATGAAAAGCGCCTCATAATGGGCGCAGAAAGCTTTTTGAAGGCGGTATATTCAAATGGAAGGTGGAGCTGGAAGTGGCAGGATATAAATTGAGAATAGATTAATATTTAACTATTAAAAATTAAAAACAAACATTGAATTTGAAGATTAATATTGTTTGTCTTTAATAATAATAGAAAAAACTTTGTACATATCGACATTTTAAATTTGACGTATCCGTATCATTGTTTTGGAAAGATAATTTTGAAACAGCGCTCGCTCACTCTTTGAGAATGGAACCATAATAATGTTCAAACTTATAATTTAAATAGGTTATGGTCGAATTTCGTGCACACAATTCTCGAGTGAATCGTATAAAGTCCTATAAAAAGATTCACGTATATTTTTTAAAATGTATTTTGACCGGATAATTTTTTTTTTATTCCAAAAATATAATATACATTTCAATTACAAAAACAACATAACACATAATGGAATTTATTGCCTCACTAGACGCAGGTCTGTTTTGAGGCAATACTATAAATAATCAATTTGATTCTGTTTCATGCGCTTCGCGGAATATATGTTAAATAGGACATGACATAGGCTATTGGTTAACTAGGTGGATGCAGGCTGTGAGGTGAGGTAGACGATGAATAAGTGGATTTGAGCGTTTTATCTTAACACAAACATTAGTTCGTTATCTGACTCCTCTCTGCCCTTTTGTAGGAGCCATCCAGTAACAAGACGTCCAATATACTTCGGGATAGGTTTTCGTTCGTTGGAAGTTGAAATAATGACTGGAATTATAGATTCGAGGAGCCAGGAACATATATTGTCTCTGTGCAAATGTGGTTCTTAATTTTGGTGGTTGGAGTATAAGTCTATTTCGTGTGTCTGCTTTGAGTATGTACTGTGGAATGTATGGCGCAGGATTTTTTTGTAAGTGTTGGGTAATTATTGTTCTGATGTACAGTTGCCTGACATCAAGAACTTCGATCTCTTTAAAAAGTGATATGTTTCACTTTCACTTTGTACCTTGTTTGTTTTCATATTTAGTTTCTCAGTCTCCTGTGATCACTAGTCAGGAAAATATAAAATTGTGTAATAGTTAAAAAATATTTTTTTCTATATTCTTTCCTATCCAGACTCTTTCACTTCATACTTATACAATTTATTAGTAACAGATAAAATTTGACATAACAAAGACATCACATAATCAACATACAGACAGAGGGCGAGCTTACCACAACGAAGTTGCGGTCTCTAGCAACTAACCCCAATTACAATTTACCACAATAACAATTTCTCCTTTTTTCTCCTATCCTGACTTGCGCCTCCTAATCGTTCCACGTGAATCTAGGTCGGCCACATTTCTGTGCACACATTCTTTCAGATTTATAGATCATTTTTGTCATTCTCTCTACATGTCAAAAAAAACAATACAGTCACTACGCTCAAATTGTCTCCACATTGAAATGTGACAATGAATTAAATACTAGTGGTCTACCAGTGCTCGAAATTCGACCATAACTTATTTAAATTATAAGATTGAACATTATTAGGTTCCATTAATCACCATTAATAAATATTACTGAGCGAGCGCATTTCACAATTTTCTTTAGAGAATAATAAGTACGTCAAATGTGAAATAATGTTGATAATATGTAAAAAAAAATTCTATTATTATTAAAGACCAACAATATTAATCTATTCTCAATTTGACCACAGAAAACTAAAGATAATGTTAAGCGTCTGTGTCAATGTCAAATACATCGAAGTGTGTGTGAGTATGAAATAAATAACGTTACAGTAGTGTTTGTAATGCTTTTTTATTGATTTAATCTATTTTTATGCATAATTTAAACAAAATATTAGCATTCTCCTCTTTCTCTATATAAACATTTACTGCTTTATTTAAAATCTACGATCAGTGGAAAAAATAGCTCAACGATAGAAAATATTACGATCAAGCTGTCATCGAGATAGTTTAACTCGTATCGCTTTATTGTGAGCTGATTTCTGTAGATTTTGACCCGCCATATTGGATTTAACGTCAACTGACAGTTGTTGTTTCTAGTATACAAGAACGCTTTTTGTAATAAATACACTGTATTTAAGTTTTTCCTCCGTCCAAATAGGTATGTGCCCTTTTTATATTTTGCTCCATTGTGTTTTGGTTTATCATTTTTATAATAGGAAATTTGAGCAAATAAAGCAAATCGTATTCCCAGATCAAGGGTGCCACAAGTCAAAAATTATGGATATTTAGTTAAGAATGCCAATTGATAGTATATTATGTGCCGAACATTGTGATAAAGTGCCACTAGTCTAAAACTAACACATACAAAATTGTAAGGATATACGGCACTCTAGGTTTGTACAGATTGTTCTCATACCAAAAACTTCAACCATGGTTTTCTCTTTTTGAAAAATTTGGACATGTGGCACCCTTGATCTGGGTATACGAAATGCATTCTCGTAATCATTCGACTGCTTACAACCAAGATGCACCAACTAAATTTATAAGAAATATAATGATGTATTGAAGAAAATATTCAACGAATACTTATAAAGTAGGTACAAATTGAAGTGATCAAACATGAATTAGTTCATTTTTGATCACATGGCTGAAACAAAAATGTTTCGTATGATTTAATAAGGACTCAACTATATTTTGATATAAAATAAATATTTTAAAAATAAGGTACCTATTCTGTATCAACTCAAAATCGTTCAAATCTGACATAGCGCATCTTAGTTTCAAGCACTCGCGTTGCCCGGCTACTATTTTGTTTGTTTACAAAATTTTGCATGAAATGTCATCTTCATACAAAACAAACGCGGGTAAAATATTTTTTTATAATTCAAGTAAAAACGGATCGGTGAGTTAAACGTAATCTTACGATTAACGAATTTAAAGAAAGGCGGTTAGTGTGTGAAATTTCATACATCTCCATTTGCGCTATTTTCCTAAAAATGGTCACAAAGTTTAACTACACGTATTAATATATACATACATAAATAAATAAATAATAAATAAATAAATAAACTCTTTATTGGATAAATAAATATTACCCAATTGGCGGGCTTACATCACCTTTCAATTCAAGATTTTTAAAACATTTACATAAGTACATATAAAATTAGCCTCGTTCACTATTCATACTTAAATTAAGATCAATTGGAATATTTGATAAAACTGCGTAGGGTTTTCCTTTAGTGGTTTTGTTCGAGCGAAGGACACGAACCCCAGACCTCAGCGTAACCTTGCAGCAACAGAACCCGCGGCTAAACGCTGTGATAATAATATGCGTGTTACAGTGTAAATTATCTTTAAATATTTGGTTTGTTCCCACAGATAATTAAATGTTCCCATTTGATCACTCTAATTACACCAAGTAGGTGCTTAATGCAGATTTGCAGCAGTCATTTCGGGACATCGTCGCTCACAGAATGCAACAAGAGGCCTCAACTGCTCTCGGTCTTGTTTAACTTTTATGACATTCTCTCACGCCATGTACGAATCATCCGGCTCTTCTTTAAAGGAAGAAGTTGCTGTACATAAAACAATGGTTCTTAATCTTCTTGGAGGTACTGAACCCTATACCTACCAGTTTCATGTGCGAATTCACTGAACCCTTCTTAATTTGAAGAGGGGTTGAGTGATAAGTTCTTTATATGAGTCAGATGTGTGTTTTGGCAAGCGCCGAACCCTAAGACTGACTCATCGAACCCCTGGTATTCCATCAAACTAAGAACCACTGACTTAAAACCAGTAGAACAATATTAAATAGTGCTCAAACCTCAAGCAACAGCCATGTCCAGTATGTTAGAAGTGATGAGCCAGCACTATGTTCGCCGGTTGTAAATCACTACTTTATTTCAAAATGGGAAATGTTTTGTGGGTGGTGCTTTGTCAGGTGCCAGGACTCTCATCCATTAAACAGTTCAATTGGCCTTATGAAGAAGAAAAAGAAGACGGTCTTGAATAAATAAACTATTTTTCTATGCAAAGGTAGGTGTCATTTTTTTTCTAATCCAATCTGAAACAGCAACCAAAGGTAGAAATTTAGACTGATAGAAAAATTGAATTAGATGTAAAATTCTGAAAAGAACGGGAATCAAACCCTGGATCTCACGATAGTTAGTCTGGCACAACAGGGTTGCCAGGTTTTTTTCAAAAAAAAAATACCGAACCAGTGTTCCCATTTGGTATCCGAAAAGATGAAAAAAGGTCATTCTCAAAATTTGCTATCCGGAAATAAAAAAATTTGGTGTCTGGAAAGTTATAAATTCATTAAAAAAAATTAAAAATTATTCTGAAAATTTGGCATCCGGTATTTTGACAAAAATACCGAACACTCTGATCGTGATCGGAGTTCGGTATGAAAAAAATACCTAACTATAGAGTGTTCGGGCAACCTTGTAGACAACTAGGATATCGAGGTCCGAATCTTAAGGAGAGTGTAATCTTAATGTGATCAACAGTTGAGGGTGATAAACGATACGTGTGTAGGTAGGTAGGTTAGTGTTAGCAGGAGGCTTTGGAGGTAATTATAACGAAGAACCTTTCTAAGTCAGACGACCTCTGAGGCGCGGGTGACCTCCAGAGGACGCGCTCCCTCTCTCTCCTCTATCATAATAATAATATGTATCCTTGGATGTCCCTACGTAGTCGGGGTATTGACCGCCCGTACGCACAAACAAACAACCTACCACCTCGCTACACTCTCCTGACACTTTACTATGACCACTCTATTACTAGCACAAAGTATAATATTTTATTTGACTTGCATTTCTACATCATTGATTTCATCGTGTAGTTATCTCATTTGATCTTTTTCTTTGTAACATTATTTATTCCTAACTAACATGAAATTAGCACATTGGGATTTAATTTATACAATACGACGCAGCGTCTCTCCAACCCTGCTTTGAACCTATCCCATCGTCGCTTTTGTGCTTTGACCATTGAATCATAGATATGCGTCTGTAGAACCACAATTCAAAACGCAAATAGTCGTCTTGCAAGACTTGACTACTGTATTAAGTCAAAATTTCTTAACAACACCATACTCCAGTACTGCTCTAGTTTTTAATTTTATGACAATATTTGTGGATTCGAGAGTTTTACATAATTTATTTTGTTTTTGATTCTACTTTTGATTCCTGTTGTTGAATGGACCTATTAGAGATGACGAAGTATGACGAAAACGATTCAACGCCGAGATCTACAGTCTATACCAGGATATCAGCGTAGTCAAATTCATCAAGATTAACAGACTACGCTGGCTAGGACAATTATTATGTTCCGTATAGGAGCTCATAAAAAGAGTGGTATTTAATGATCTAGTTGGACGAAAAAGCGTTGGGAGGCCAAAGCTGCGATGGTTGGATGATGTCGTTGCAGTTGCAGACTGCAGGGCTCTGAGGCAAAGGAACTGGAAGGTGGCAGCCGGCGACAGGGAGGTTTGGAAACGTCTCTTGGAAGCAGCCCAACAAGGGTTGTGACACTCAAGATGTATGTATATGATATCAGTAGGCCTAGCGATTTTTTTAATTCTATATATGATTACTCTATCAACAAAATGACGGTTTCGTAGTCATTTTAACACAAATTAGAGTTGGTTGTAAGTGGATTTTTTAGACCCATGCATTTATCATAAACTTCGTAGTCATTTTCGTATGTTCGGTAGGCGGGGCTACGTTTTGAACATGCAAATACTCTGTAACAGGTGACATAATTTCTCTTTTAGAATTATGTGTCAGAAAGCTTACAGAATAGTTTGAAGAGTAACTACTTCAAAATCGAAACAAAGGCTTATAAAGGTGTTTTCATTATATTTGTTTCGATGGAATTGTAGAACAAAGTTCTATGAATATATTTTTTCGTGTATTGCGTTATTTGTTCATAGTAATTTATGCAAGTAAAAATAAATATTGATAGTTGAACGTCACCACAACCATAGAAGTTGTGTGTATCATAGCTAACTGTGTGAAAAGATAAATTATATTTTCTTTATAAAATCCGACGCCAGAGAGACACGTCATATAAATACTCTGTGACAGAAAATGCTAAATTAGCTACGTGTTTTTTGTCGTCTGTCTTTCTAACAGAGTAGTCGTTTTCTATGACAGACTAGTCGTTGAGTGCAATTTTAGCTACGCCCGCAGAATATATTGATGAAATTGTCGAGTGGTCCTAACATTCTGTGCTTTCAGTGTCCTGGAGTCTGGTATAGCAAGTAGGCTCCCGGCTAACGCATGCAGGGATAAAAAATCAATGTCGTTAGAAAGTCTTTAGACTGAGGTTCGTCTGAGACAATATTCTAAATACCAACCAACACAGCGCGGCGACTGACTCCAATACACGCGTACAGCAGCATCCAAGTCACGTTTTTTATCACTGCTCTTTGACAGAATGTTCCAATAATAAGATACACATTTTAGACATGACGATATAATATTCAATGGAATGTGATAAAATCATTGACTAATTAATGATGTGTCACTTAGGTGCATCGTTTACCCTTTGATTTATCCAATCCAAACTCCCTTAAGGCCCCACTCAGGGGTATAGGGAGGCAACAAGAGCTCTCCATTGCGCTCGATCTTGCAATATGTATTTTATTTTATTAAAAATATGTATTTTATTCATAAACATCGCGCAAAATGGAGAGCTCTTGTTGCCTCCCTATGCCCCTGAGTGGTGCGTTAAGGGAGTTTAGTTTACAGAAACTTAAATAAAACAATTCCTTTGTTATTCCACAAATTTAATAACCTGACTAGTTTCGTAGAAACTCGTTTCTAAGTCAGCTGTAGCCATGTAGGACGTAGGGTTATTCTCGTAGCGGTCTAAATACGCTCTTATCTTGATTGACAATCATAAAATGGCGGATTGGTATTCACAAAACAAGATATCTAGCAGATATCTTAAAAATTCGTTATGTTTGAAATATCAGTATGAAATTCTATGAAAATGCATTCCCGTAACTACCTATCTTACAAACGAAAAAATAACAACTAATGACTCTAACAATTTATTACTAATGTTCGATTTTTAAATGGAACAAACCACTACGGGCTTACGACCGTCTTCTACTGTTATTTCGAAGGCTGGCTTAGTGTGATCACTTTACGTTAACAGCGTTCGCCATTAGGTGGTTATGTTTGTCTCCGAAACTCCTAATCATGAGAATTCTCAACATGTTCAACATGTCGAAAAATCTCATGTATGCAACAAGTAGAAATTTAATAATAAAATGAAAAATATATAATCTTACAAACGTCAAATTCAAGGGCGACCTGATTGCGATCATGTCTTAATCTTATCGTTAAGTGATTTTTAAATGCGATTGATTACGGGAATAAGGCTCCTGGGCCTGCGAAATTAGTCAGGTTATTAAATTTGTGGAATGACAATTAAATAAATTGTTTTACTGTATTTAAATGATTGCACCAAGAATGCACGCTCAATTTAGATTAGATTTTGTTTATAAGATTCATATTATGTACTTTGTCATTTTGTGTGGTCGCCACAAAACCTCAAGACTTTACAGGATACGCGAAAAAACTCAAAAGATTGTCCTTCATAATTCTTAAAATGAAACGGTGAGACACAAAAAGTGTGAAAATATACAAATCAACATCATCCCACATCAGTTCCCAGTATTCCCAGAAATAAATAAAAAGTTCCACAATCAAAAATAAATTAAATTAGAGACCTACTTATATAAAAATAAATTAAATATCTTATAATATAAATGAAAGTCGGGTTAGTGCGAACATTACTTATAACTCGAGATCGGCTCAAAAGATTCTTCCGATGTTTGATTCATTGGATTCTTCTCCGCTCCGGATAACAGAATAACTAATAAAAAGTTGAAAAATGGATAAAAAAGAATATATTAAATATTATATTAAAGTTAGTATGGAACGGACTTCCTAACAATAACGCCATCTTATGATAATTACCTGACAACCATTTAGTCACTATATCGGTACGAAGGTTAATGATTGAATTTCTTTCAAGCTTTCAAAAATGTTTTTTCAACATTCAAACATATTTTTTGTGTAAATTAAAACGCAGAAAGTGAATAAAAAGAGATGAATGATTTATTTTGAATTAGATTGGAACGCGAAAAGTGAATAAAAAGGTTTGATCCAACTGTCGATTTGTTGAAGAGAAATTATTTCTCGAGACAGATCGGCAGTATTAAGCCAAGATACGTGAGATTTGTATGGCCAGGTCTACATTTTAAACGGTTTTTCAAACTTTGACGACAAAAAACATCAACTTAGAGGTTTCGCAGCATATATGTTCCGTGGGGTTGCCGACTAAGAATAGCACCTCTGCTCTTTTTGCTGGTTTTTCGAGCATCCTGTAAGAGGCAGGAAATCGAAAAATCAGATCGGGACCGTGAGGTTGACCACCTCACGTCCTTACACTTCAACCGGTCAGAAAAGGCATAATGATCCTCGAACGCCTTTAAGCGCAATGGAGAGCTCTTGATGCCTCCCTATGCTCCTGAGTGGGCTTAGGCCTCCCGCATTGTTCGTTTGGAGGGGATCCGCTTTGGGCTTGGTTTGTGTGGGGCCGGCTTTTCGGTTTGATTTCTTTGATCGAGCTAGGAGTCGGTTTAATGCGGGTCGGGTTTGCTGCGGATTGGTCTCCTCCGGGCTGGCTTTCGTTGTGCGGGGGGCCATAAAGGGAGTCTGTATGTATGTATGTATGTATATGGATTTACTCAGGATTCGGAGTAGAACATTAATTTAGTGTGTCTGTGTGTCTGTCTGTGTGTGTGTGTCCGTCCGTACCCCCTTATAACTTTTGATTCGCTTGATGCACAGATCCTAAAATTTCAGAAAATATTTAATACTTTAAGCCTACAAAATTTGTATACTCAGAATTTTTAAATTTTCTTTCAGTCAGGGGTAATCAACCTTTGAATTTTTAGTTAATTTTTGCATATATCTCGAAAACTATAAAAGCTAGAACCCTAAAAATGTGTATGTAGGTATATAGAAAAATACAATACATCAAATTGAATTTATTGAAAAAGTTCCAGGGTTTCTCATACTTTTTTTTATAAAGAAAAATATTTTTTTATGACAAATTTACGAGTTTCAATGCCTATATTTCAGAATTTTAAAAAAATATAGAAAAACGCCGTAACATATCAACTAGATAATTTTATTTTCTATAAAAATTACATACATTATATCAGTACATCTCCAACTTTTCTTAACATTTTTTGTAAAAAAATAATTTATTGACGACATCGTTTCATACAAATGAACTTACCGACTCAGGCCATCGACAATTGGATCTCATGTATACATACATGCAACTAGTAAATAATTAATATGTTGTGATGTTATGCCGTTAGTCATTGGAAGTATTTGTTTGTTTGATGAACGAATTTTTTTTTGACCATAATGATTCAGAAAGTAAGCAGATATTTTGGAAAGAATTATCGTACGAAGAAGTTGAACGAAGTTTGACGGGTCAGCTAGTCTTGAATAAATTTTGACAGTATAAAATATAAAATAAATGGAGTTTAGGATTTAAAAAAAATGAGAGTGTGTCCAGGAAAGGAAAGTAAGTTCGCTGTCTCTTCCTATCTCTTCCAGACGTAAAGTAATGTGTAAAAAATGCCCTTATGAATCTGGCAAAAGCTGTGCGCCTCTGAAAGTGTACCAATCGTATTCTTGCTTGTTTTTGTTGGAGGCTGTTAGGGGATGGAAGAGAGGGGAGACAGCTAGTCCCGACCACTCTAGGGTGGTGTTGACCTATTTTTTATTGTTTTGAGCTAAAATTGAAATGCCAGAATTGAAAAGCCCTTGGCTTCCCCACTCCATCAGACTTCCAAGGCCTCCGACCAACTCCACAAACCACATATAAAACGTTTATTTGCGAGGTTTTGTGTGTTTATTTTTTGTAACGATTTTAACTTAATCAGAACGTCTGGAAACTTTGAGTACCTCTCCGCGTGTCTACAATATAATTCTAAATACTAACTAAAACTGTTTACATACCTTATTTATTCAATACTAGCAGCACAACTTCACGGACGCGGGACGACAGACTTGGAAAAGAATCTTCAATAATTATTGTTTGAATATGTAACAATGAATTACTGATGTTCGATTTTTAAATGGAACAAACCACTACCGGCTTACGATCGTCTTCTACTGTTATTTCAAAGGCTGGCTTAGTGTGATCACTTTAAGTTAACAACGTTTGCCATTAGGTGGTAATGTTTCGAAATTCCTAATCATGCGAATTCTCGACATGTTCAACATGTCGAAAAATCTCACGTATACAACAATTAGATATTTAATAATTTATTAATGAGATATAGACATAAAAGTTGGAAATTATTGAGAACAAGAGAACAACCCAATTTAAAGACTGCGACTGCTGTCATGTATTTGACGCCAGGATATGAATATATGCATTTTTGTTAATGTCTCATCTTTGTACCTACTATAAATCAGTGTTATATATCGTTCCTTAAGACTGTTAAAAGGGTCCCAATTTTACTTTAACACGGTATGGACTGCGTACAATAAATTATTTGATATTTCTTCCCGTAACAAAAGTTGTATGTAGAAACTGCTGAAGTATCACACATTTTGGTGATATAATACTATTTCCCACAGAAACTTTTATAGTCATAGCAACAAACATCGATTTGCAAGCGAATAATATAATGTATGTGTAAAATTCGCGTAGGGTTAGAGCAAGGATGGGCACCCGGTCGATCCCGGCAAAGTATATTAGGAGTATTAGCCAACGTTGCTAGAGCACGCAAAACTGTCATGTTAGAAAGTTTCGTACTCGCCTCGATAGACACCGACTTCTTTGGGCTAGAGTTACATAAGAACTTACCAATTTCAATATGGGATTCTCACAGCTTATTAGCTTGTAATATAAACAATTAAAAATACCCCACAACAAGGTTAAAGCGATTAAAATCTATACAAAGTAATAAATTTAATTAATTATCGAAAAAATACTTCTTCTTCGTTGTTTTTTTTTTCGAAAGGTTTTGGAATCGTTTCCGTATCAAGTTTTATCTATCTTGAAATGTACTAACACCTTCTGCTCAAAACTTTAAAGTCTATGCGTTTTTCACATTATTTTCTACTCAAAGCTAGGATTTTGCCTCATATTGAATGGGACCGGTTGACTACTAGAACAATATTCTCAAGGCAATAAATCCTACATGACCAATTGGAATGGTTGGTAGTCCAGAGTCCAGCGGTATCTATCGGCGGCTTTCGTACGTTCAGCGTATTGGAGATCGTAGGTTCGAACACGGCCGTGCCGACCATTTCCGCTTTCACAACACAAGCATTTGCTTAGTGTAAAAAATGACAAAAGTGTATTTGTGTTAGCACAGATTCATTTTTATTAAAATAAAAAAAAATATTTTATCTAGCGAATAAACTATTCCCGATTTATGGTGAAAATTTTCAGCATGTAAAAACATCGTGAAAATTCTCAAACCTACGGCAGGGTTCGAATTTGAGCTAGTTGTATAGAAGATTTTGACGCAGTCTGCGATATCTATGAGCAAAGTAGTATCTGTTGAGATAAATACTACTAAGGCAGTGAGATTAACTAAATACTCAAAAAAGTAGATAGGAACACATAAAAAAATGCATTGGGATATATGATGAAAAAACCTTCAAGAAGCATTGCTGGTTGAAGATAATATAGAAAGATGGGGAGGCAATGAATGGTATGATTCAGTTATTCACATGTAGGAGAAGGTCCTCCACATTGATTTGCAGGGTCTAACCTAACCTATGGAAGCCGACTCTCAGGCAAACCACCAAAGAAATGGATGTCAACTTTAAAAGAGGCTTACCCCACCTGTTGAATGACAATAACTGACCAGATACGCCAAATACTCATTTTAGCTCCATTTTCTTTTGTTATTATAAAAATAAAAATCACTGATTTGAAATTTTATCAAGATAAGCAAGGACAATCGCACTGACTGTGTCTTTCGCAATCTGAAAGAAATTCTTTCTCCCTGCTCATCTTGACACGATTCTATAATTAACATGTCTTTGATCTGTCTGTCTGTTTTGGGCGCAGTTCATTCATGTAGTTCTTGGGAAGCCGTCAGAGAGTCATGGCGGTAAACAGCCATAAGTCAGGTCCGAGACGACAGTTATATGGTGTGGCGAGGTCGTAAAGATGGACGCTGAGCTCTGGATGGAGTTGTCGTTATTTCTGTCGCGGTTTAATTGGATTTATCTTATGAGATCAGCGGCTTAATGAAGCCATATCTTGTCCTATTTAGAGATCACAGCCTCTGGTTGACATGGACCACTCATTTATCTCAATATTTTCATAGATCTAAGATAAGGTCAATCTCTGAAAAAAATTACGAATTGAAAGTCCATTAGAGGAAAGAAAGCTTCCACAAATTTTATTACTAGTTGGCCGCATACATTAAAATAGTGATAGTGTTGCTTACGCATTAGGAACTGGCTTGGATTGTTGGCAGATGAACTTGGCATTGAACCCTGCAAGAATGGGACGATCATCACTGTGCGCCGGTTAATAATCTAATCAGTTTTATGGGCGCCGGGAGACACTTTGCCAAATTCCCTCTCCTAGACTGTCTTTTATTGTATTGTTCTGTATCTATTGTAATTGACCGAAGAATTTCACCAAAATCTGTTATTTTTTTATTACAGTCTTTTATTGTGTTTAATTATGAATGTAACAATAGACATAAATTAAGGAACAGCGAACATAGATAGACCCATAGTTATTTATGAGAAATTATGAAATTTAATAAAAACATAAAAAGAGCTAACCTAAACGACCTTATTTTGAAATTACAGTCCAAATAATAAAAAAAAATACGAACTCTTAATAAACTATTTTTTTAGCTAATTTTCTCATCAATTTTGTATGTTTTATATATTTTCATAGCTCAATTACTTTCAATTTATGTTTACTGAAAAAAAAAAAAGAAAAAATAATGTATGATTTTTTTCGATTACAAAAAAGTGTGTTCCTCTGTTAAGAAGAACCATTTTCCAAAAAAATATGTTATTTTCATTGAAATTTTTACATTTATCTGATAAGAGTGTAAATAAATAAATTATCAAGATATTTGTAAAAAAAAAACCATTTCGAATAATATTTTACTTCTCTTTAAATTTTAATTTGCAATAACAATCTTGTAAGCCCAAGTACATAGGTACTGAAAACTACACAATTAGTTAGGTAGGTATATAATATCACTCAGGGTTATAAAAATGCTTTGACCTCCGAGTCAAGGACCAAGCCATCAGCAAGCAGAAAATAGCGCTTTGAACAGCTCGGGCCAACTGAGCGTCACTTAACGGGACAAAGGAATTATTGAGGGACTCGAGAAAATGTAATGATTCTATTGTACAATAATTAAACGTATTTTCAAGGCGTCGGCGTCGCGAGCAGCTATCTCCAACAGGGCTGGCATCCAACAATTTTACACTCTTGGCTTTTTTTAGTTGCAAAGCAAGTTCAATATGAAACCGAAAACTAAGGGAGCTGATGAAAAAACTGTTTAAGAATGTCATACCTACTTGGAATGATAATGCCCAAACATATGAAATGAAAAAAGTGAAAGCAACCATCTAGAATCTAAAATCATTGGTTATATTCTTAGAAAGGAAGGCAAGCTACAGCAACAGAGCATCTATATGATGAAACAAATAAACAACTTAGGGTAAAGACATACCCTTAAAATGTATTATGCTATAGCATGGAAAGATGACCTTCGTAATCTCCCAGTGTCTGAACGGACATGAGATATTTTGGAAATTTCTTAAAAACTCAAGAAGACCCTAACAGAGGAATGTTCATAGATGTGGAGCACACACTTCTTGAATGCAGCAAATAGACAAAGGAAAGAGCCGCACTGCAAATAATCGGACAATTCAATACAGTGATGGGGGTGATGCCCAAGTCTCCATGAAACTGGAAAGCGGTGGAAACATACATGAAGGAAATTATAAGAAGGAAAGGAGCAGACGAAAACCACACACATAAGCCAGACAAGACAAGTTGCAGATACCGAGTTGGTTTCAAAACATGGAAGTCGCTGAAAATCAAATGGTTATTTTAGCCGGAGAGAATCCGGCGCTTCCCGATCAGAAAGTTCCAGCGTCCAAAAATGGAACTCCATCCCATAAAACAACACACGTGAAAATGTAAGATGCATTATTGGATTATTAATTTGCTAGTAATAGAGAGTGGTAGGAATGGTTTCCATTTTGGACCAACCATAGATCAACATTTAGCAATATTTCGAAGAAAGAACTTTCAATATTCATGCGCAAATATAATGGAAAATTTTGAATTCTTGACGAGAAGTTATCATCAAGGTTATAATCGCATCAATTATTGTATAGTAAGGTTGGCTGAATCTTAGTTAATAATAATTATTCTTAATTTGTCACTCTGTGCTATTGCATCGCGATGCATTGTATCAAGAGCCCGCCCAGTCCAATAGAAGAGAACGTCAATAATTCAATGACAATATTGTATCCTCAATGACTCCATTGACCTGTCCAGTTGTATCAGGCCAGGCTCGTTATGGTCGTATGTAAAGTGTATAAGAGATTGTAAACATGGAGAGAGCAGACAGCCAGACTCGCAAACATGTGTATGTTTTGATTTCCTTAAGTAAACACACTTAGTATTTGACATTCATTGGGAACCACAAAATAAACTAATTATGTGTCCTCCAAATTACATACACAAACAATAAAATAATTGTTAAAATTTAAAGTCCTCAGGCATGCGTCAGAAACCTGAAAACAGAATACATCGAACTATTGAAGTATTTAAGGAAAAGGGCAGGCAAACAAATTTTGGCCGGATTGAGAACAGCATTCTTCAACCAGCTAGCATACATTCTTCTTAGATAAAGCTGGATGAAGCCATCTTATTTATACCAGAAGATAATGAGTAATCTCTAATGATGGATAAAACAAACTGCTTAAACCACATCGTTTTGTATAAAAAAAGTGCAGTGCCATCTCAAGAACCAAGGAATATATCTTCAAATCAAGTCAAATAAAAAACACAATAATATTCTGTCTCAACAGGGAATTGAAACCGGGAATGGGGCTTGATGGACGTCATCTCCATCCAGATCTACATCATTGCTGATGCTTTAGCTTCTCTTGCAGGGTTCATCCTTTGCACATGATCTCTCCAAAATCGCCTTCTTTGTCCAATTCTTCTTACAATATCGACGACTTTGCAACATTCACGGATTTCGCTGTTACACTGATCCTATCTTTGAGGGTTCTTCCAATTATGGGTCTTCAACTCCATCGCCTAGCGATAATAATAGGCTTTGATGTAGTTGAATAAAAAATCTCCCAGATTGAAACTGTGAAAAATATCGGAAAAAAATGTGCTGTAGGGATTTTTTTCAATTTGATTTATATAAGTGACAGTGTTTGGAATGGAAAGATAGGGGTTGTGTGTCTGTCACGTTGCATCTGTCAGCTATGTGGGACGCACGTGGCCCGGGAGGGGGACGCGACGCTGCAGACAAGGTCACGGGGCGCATGACCTGCCGGAGCGTCAACCCCGCGCGCTCCTCTGTGGATGCACCGCGATGCACTTCGCTAAAGTGTCCACTCGCACCGGGGGAGCTGCCCGCCGCCCAGACTCCACGCCCCGTCACGCTTACTAACTTCCACCTGTATGAACTTTTTATTCCTTTTATCAGTTCACCTTCTGCGTCCGCTGGGCTCCTGGTACCTTAGACCTTCCTGGATGCGCGAGGTTTTTTGTTGACTCAGAAATTTAAGGGCACCTTTAAAAATCTTTGAAGCAAGCTATTCTAACTCACAACATACTTAATTTGTTAAATTTTGTAAATAAGAGTTTTTCTTTCCATCAGCGTTTAGATCAACAGTTCATAATTATTGTATTTTGTATAACCATCATGGAATCACCTTTGTCACGTGGCAGATTAATAAATCAACATTTTGCTATACAAAGATGTCTAGTATATTATTTTGTAGCCAAACGGTCTTGTCCAAACTTAGAGAGAGACCATAAGATATTTTTTCGCTATAAAAAATATTCAAACTATACCTACAGACACACAGTCACATTATATATCTGGGTATTGCAATTTCTGAGACCAATAATTTTCAGCAAGAAAAATTAAAAATTATGATAGAAGTCTATTATTGGCCAAAATGAACAATATAGTTTTGGGTTGTCTCGCCCTCTGTATGTTTTATCATCTTTTATGTGTTGTTTCTTATTCTTATCAATGTACAGTAAATAATAAATTAATAAATAAATAATATTCCAAAGTTTTATAAATATCTTTGCACTTTTACAGGTCTCAATTCCTTCAAACCACACCTACAAAGATACATCAAGCTTACAAAATAAATAATGCATTTCCTCTGCCTACGATCTTGTGTAAAGTCAATGATCCAGTTATGTTTCGATATAGGTAGGGTAAACGATATAGTGATTGCCCACTTAAGGATACGTTCTCCAACAAATTGCTATAATTTTTTTAATTATTTAAATTAGCGAATACTTTATTTTTTCCTGCATTCTATGAAGTTTGAGGATTTCAAATTTGATATCAAAATCAAAAAAACAGTTCATCAAAATTTATAAAAATATACTAAACTCGAATGTTCAAAAATATATAGTCATGGCCCACCTCTATTCAGAGATGGCCCATTTCACATTACAGTCATGGCCCACTTGAAATTTTTAACAAAATCATATTAAAAACAAAAAGATTGTTATAAAAATATATGAAAAACGATAGAATCACATCAATTATTACTCTTTATACCCGAAATAACCATTTCTCCGCCATTTATAAATTGTAATTCATACTTTTATTAATTTTGAAGTTAAATTTTGGCTGCCTAGTGGTTCAACGGTTGACTTTTATAAATACTGGAAGTTGTGGATTCGATCTCCAATGCTGCACATTTCTCTCTTTCATCTTAATAGCTTTGCTTTCAATGAAATATGTTTAAATGTTATTTTTGTATGCTTTTGTTGAGTCCAGATTTATTGAAAATATATCATTCGCAAAATGTTCTATGGTAAAATATGGCAGGTAAATTAAATAATTTGCTCATGCTCAGCTTTTATTGAATTGGAGAAGTGGTGAGAGGCTAAAATGCACTTACATATGTTTTTAGACATACAATAAGTAGGTTAGTACCTCTTTTTTTAATGTTAACCCTTTCGTAGGTGAATAATAAAAAATCCATCTTTTTCTGTTTTTTTTTTCTTTTCAACTCCTGTTATGGTATTGTTTCTAGCTTTCACACACATTCTTCCAAATTTCCCTGTAGGTATGTCCAATTATGTTGCAAGTACTAACTATTCTTTTACAACTGTTCCCTTACTTTTGATATTTTTGGCCTAATTAAAATATTATTTAGGTGAATTGTGTAGAAGACTTCGCTTTTTTCCGTAAACTTGTATTTTTGATCCCATTCGCTGGATGTTCTAGGCATTAACAATCCTCCTCTTCTTCATTTGTTGTTATTTGTTGGAAATCGCACAAGATGGCCGCTGGGTTTCATAGGTATTTTTATAATTGACCGATGTGTAGTGGGGAGGTTTAACTTTTTTTTGAAAAAATGTCCTATAGAGCCACCATGTTCAGAAAGCAAGCAATATAAATATGTGAAAACATTAATCCTGCTGTATTGATCAATTCTTTTTTAAAATATTGACTGCCATTAAATATTAATTGAAGCATCAGACAGTCGTGGCCCATCAAAAATTTAGTGGTGGCCCACCCGGGCAACTACTGTTTAGAGTCATCAGAAAAAAAAATAAAAAAAAACCGCAGTAAAAAGAAAGCATAATTTATGCGTTTATGTAAAAAAATTACGAAATTTTACAATTTCAAAAAAGTATAGTCATGGTCCACCCCGGGCAATCACAGAATGTGTGCACTTAAACATTACAGTGGTTGCCCACCCCGCCTAACACGTAAAATAATTCATATAATCATAATTTTCAAGTTAAAATACAAACTTTGAATATTTAACAACTCAAATAAGTGATTAAATTGATTATTTAACATAAAAATTGTAGAAATATTGGCGTTTCAAATTAGCAATTTCCTTAAGAAAAATGTAAGATATTTGGTGAAATTTAAAAAACGCGCCAAATTTGAACAAATACATCACCAAAAAAATTCTATAGCGACACATGGTAATGAATTGATGAACTTAGTAGGAAGAATAGGGTCCCAGCTATTTGTTCTAATGTTCAAAATAATAAACATATGGCAGGTTTCCTTATTTTTGAAGATTATTTTTTAAGTGGGCAATCACTATAAGGTGGGCCGTTACTATATGGTTTACCCTATATACTGAAAACTTTTTGATCGAACATTATGATAAGTATGTTCGGAGTAAATGTTGGTTAAGGAAAGCTTCTCAGTTAATTAATGACCTCAGCACAACAGTACAGGTGCATTTTGAAAGTTCACAAAGAACAGGATAATTCGGGGCACAAACGAACGTTAAACAATGTCTAAACCGGTCCACGGCCATTCAATGTTTGGTTTAAAATTAATGTTAATTTATTAGGGGCTCGGTATGAAAAGAAACACTATGGTGATATTGATATTGATACCGATATTGACTTGATCAAGAAAATACTTTCTTTTTTTGTTGAGAGTCTTCTCGTTCAGACATCACAATAAAATGTAATGTACCGTATATTGTTGAAGATCTAAATTTAGCTTTCGGCGAGTCCTTTTACAGTATATCTTCCTAGCTTTCCCGACAGACGTCCAGCGTAGTCCTTACCATGCGACCTCGGTAGCCTAGTTGTACTGGCGTGGACTTCAGATCCGAGGTCCCGGGTTCGATTCCCGGTCGGTTCAGAGTTTTTCTAAGTGTTTTTTCACCTGAAATTTCTACCCGTGGTTGGCCTGTCTCAGATTGGACGGGACCGGTTGACTGGAAAAAATTACCTCAGGCAATAAGTTCCGCCGGCAATACTGACACCTTTGTATAGAAAAGTGTACCTAATAATTAAAAAAAATTGATTTGTTTGAAAAATATGTTTGAATGTTGAAAAAATATTACTGAAAGCTCGAAAAAATTGCATCAAAATCTGCGTACCAATAATTTTAATGTCAATGGTTGTCAGATAAACAATAAAATTGTTGTTATAGAATTTTTCATAGATGGCGTTGGCGTCACAGGAAATCCGTTCCATACTAACTTAAACCACTCATGCAATAGGCTAGCATAGCAGATATCATGTTTCGGTTTCTGTTTTCTTAAAAATTAAAATTAAATTATGAGAGAACACATAATTTATAATTCATGCATGAACCGATTTTCGGAGATTATACCGTCTCCATTATCAAAAACAGAGTCTTAAAATAACTGTACCTACATGACTCTTTGATTTTTATTTTACCAAGCACCTTCTGCCCAAAACATAAAACATCTATTCTTTATTTATTTACGCCAGAAAAATATCTGGCGTTTATACAAACGTATACCAACAGGTATGGACCAGAAATAGTAATCGATTATAAACAGATTGGACAATGAATTCACTATAGGTTGAAACTCATAAAAATCTAAATCTTAAACTCATTCATTTATTATGTTTTATGTCCTGTTGAAGGATGTTAGGTCTTTCGAACCCGTCGCTTCCGTGATCTTTGGTGCGCATAAATAAATAAATAATAATCATTGGTAGCGTGCGAGGTGAGTGAATAAAGATCGACCTTGGGATGACCTCGCGTCAAGGAAGATAGGATGTGATCCCTATCCTGGCAGATGGTAGATGGCCTACTACAGGGGTCCTGTCTTGGTCCCAGGGCCGGCGTTCAAATCATTCTCATGTTACAATAAATTTTGTAACCTGTGTTTGACAAAATAAGCCTATGGTTCTATAAGGCACCGGTCTATGTAGTCTAGTGGTATAAGCGCTATAACTTCTGGATGCTCGGCATGTCCCGAGTTTGATTCCCGGAATATTTATAAAAATTTTTCACTGGAGATTTCTATCCAGGGTTGGCCTGTATCAGATCCAAGTTCCGCTGGCTGTACTGTGATACCTTTGTATAGAAAAGTGTCAGGGTTGCGTTATTATTAAAGAAATAAACCAAACCATAGTATAATTAGTATTAAATAGATATGTAAGTGGATATTATGATGCGGTAAACTGAGGGTGGAAGTGAGCGGTACCTGTTGACAAGTCATTTAAATGACTTAACGGGTTCCGCTCATTTGTTGCACTGTTTCTGTGTAAAATATTGTGTAAATAAGTTTCTTATTGTATCTTTCTGTTTGCTTGTGTATAGTGTATATTTATTTATTTAATAAAAGTTTAATTTCAAAAAAAAATATATATAGGAATATTTCGGCAAACAGAAAAAGTATTGACTACTCGTAAATAAGTTTTAAATTTTCAGTTATTATTATAAACTGTTACAAGCCTTACATTTACATATATTTAGAATTTATGAATTCTTGTATCTACTTTATCAAATCTGGGTAACACTTTGATTTATTACTGTGTAATGTTCATTTAGCTTTCCATTCAAAATATAATTTACAAAGTTGAAAACGAATTAAATTCTGCTTAAAAATGAATGAATAAATTAATTAATTAACACTTTTCTATACAAAAGTGTCAGCCGGCGGAACTTATTGCCTGAGGCAATTTTTTGCAGTCAACCGGTTGTCAAAAAATTTGGTAAGTAAAAGTAATTATACCTATCTTCATTTTGCTATTTTTACATAATTGTTTCATGTAGTTTCAGTCTCAGTACAAACTTTTTCTAGTGGGGAAATACATTTTTCGTGTATTTACTAACTTTTTTAACCCATCACGCCGTGTCCCGTAAGGGGTAGGCAGAAAGAACGGACCTCCACTCGTCTCCATCCAAGCATACTTCTTTCACTCCTTCCACCGACATAACATTTCTCTTACATCCTCTCCTATTTCTCTAACTTCTTACCTGGCCTTCCTTGAGGACGGAATCGATGTGTTCGATCCACGTCATTCTCGGTCGGCCACGCTTTCCTACACCTTTCCTTTCAGCCTTATGAATTCTCTTTGTTATTCTGTCTGCATCCATTCTTTCCAGATGCCCGATTGCCCATTATTTAATCCAATCCAATCCAAACACCCTTTAGACCCCACTTAGGGGCATAGGGAGGCAACAAGAGCTCTCCATTGCGCTCAATCTTGCGCAACGTTTATGACCTCCTCCCACACCATGTCCAGATTCCTCAGCTCTGCCTCGAAGGAGCGGAACACAGTATGAGAGGGTCTTCCTCGTCTCCGGGACCCTGATGGGAGGAAGAACAGCGCTCTCCTCGGCCAACTGTCATTCGGCATCCTTAACACGTGTCCCAGCCAAGTCCATTTCCTCCACATAATAGTAGAGGTGATGGGCTCACGCTGGGTGCGCCGGCGTATAGCGTCGTTCGTGATGCGGTGGTACCATCTTATACCCAAAATTCTCCTGAGGGACTTCGTTTAATAACTTGTTACAATGATTATGGGAAATAAATTCTAATTTTATGCTCAATAATGTTTACACATCACTCGAATTTTGTGTGCATCGATACGAGGATAAACAATATTTAGACCATAATTTTACAATCAACTTCTAACTAAATTTTTATTTACCTACTCGTACTGTTTAATGCTGCACCACCATCATGGGATGGTCGAGCTATCGCAAGAGACCACTTTTCAATGGAAGATTGTTATTTCACCGGAGAACTTTCTCCGGTCATCGAACCTGAATGTTCACTTTCATTTACACTCAGCCACAAGACACTCTGCTATTGTTCGCTAGATGGCGACTAATATCTATGATTTCTTCATCCGACACTTCTTCACTTAACACACATTAAGAATATTTCATAAATAATAATTGTAGAAGTTACATCGACTAAGGCTCGTAAAGGCTCGTCATTTTAAAAACGTGATATTTAAAAAAAAAACTTTTTAAACCCTTTCTCGCCCCTGGTTAGATATCAATAGCTTCCCCCTTATCCAAAACCACGATTTTTGGCTTTGGACTCTTATGTTTTAAAAAGTGGTATTCTTTTTCTTCACGTGTCACGCTGGGTCGCCCCATAACGTCGATTATATCTTTCCCTGTCCTGTGCAGCCGCAAACAGCACTCCGACCGTTCTGTTTCCAGTCAAATCCCGGATATTGCGGAAGCAGGAAAACTGTCATCCACCCACGCCTCTTCACCCTCTATTTTGATTTTCAAATTAATAATAGAGAGCTTTGGGTAATTCTATAAATCCAGATAGAGAATATTGTGAATACATGCCGTTATCGGTTTAAAGGGAATCGTTCGTTGAAAAAACTAAAAAAATTCAAGATCTAGACAATGTATAATATGTGAATTTCTAATTGCATGAAAAGCGCATGAAATTCGATTGAAAAACGTGAAAGTTGAACAATTATTAAAAATAGAAAAATGGATAACAAATAATAAAACAAAATAAACAAATAAAACTTTATTGAGAAATTGATTAAAAACAATTTTTATACAAACATTTAAAAGAGTCAATGGGCGGACTTGTCCCGAAGGATCTCTTCCAGCCAACCCAAATAATGTAAAATATAATAAATACTAAAGTTAGTATGGAACGGATTTGTACGCAGATTTTTGATAGAATTTCTTTCAAGCTTTCTGAAATAATTTTTTAACATTCAAACATATTTTATACGTATTTTTGTATAAATTGCAAATTCGAAATCGATATACCTTTCATAGTAAGGACTACAGGACAGCGTCTGTTGGGAAAGCTAGTACTTAAATAAATTAGGGTTCATTCCTCTTTCCGTTTCAATTCTGATGGTTACGTAATCACTAGCTTAAAAAAAACTAGCAAAGTATAATACTCGTATTTAATAGAGCTGGTCCAATGTGAGTACCATCATTCCCGTGGTAGGAATCCCAAATCAACACAATCAGGAACGCTAAAAAACTAGGAGTTGTCAGTCCCAGTCGGGGGAGACCGTCGACCTGGTTCAAGGATGTGGCGAAAAAAATATGATGAGAGTGTTGAACTCTTCATAGCGAGGCGTCGCACACGGAGCGGCTGCCATAGACAACATCATGGGAAAGTGGAGAGAGGAGGAGGAGATGGTGCTGGTGAGAGATGGAGATAGATAAACTTAGATGAGTTGGGAAGTAATGGACAATGCTTGTGGAATTATCTTTTTTTGGAACAAACGAAAAGATGAATTGTTTTTCTTAAACATATCATAATAAATGTATTGGTACTTTTGTCGTGCTATTTACGTGCCGTTTGACATGTATGTCTAAATCTTGCTATGTCTTCTTCTTTTTATAAGTTGTTGCTTCTATATTGTCCACTTGAGAAGCTGACAGCTAATGGCTATCTCTCCAGGCTAAGGTGCCCGTCATAAAGACTTGTTTCCCTATGGTATGCAGACTGTATTCTTTCTCCTTGTAAACACACAAAATATTCCATAACTTTATAGAACCAAAGATTTGATGAAAGTTTTAGGTTAGCCCAGATTATTGTTATAACGTATTCTTGCTTCTTGCGACTTTTCATTTAGGCCAATTGCATCCATTTTTTCCACATGCCCAAATCATCTCATCTTATTAACAGTAGGTATTAAAAAATATTGTGTTCGATTTAATTTTGTTTAATATGTATGAAATTTTATCGAAAGCAATACCTAATTGTGTATTCAGTAGGGCTATTCTCGTAATCAATCGCTTTTAAAAATCACTTAACGATAAGATTAAGACACGATCGCAAGCAGTCGTATTCACAAAACTATCGGAATCTAATCTTAAATCCTATCTTGAACTGGATCATTTTCATACTGATGTTTCAAACATAACGAATTTTTAAGATATCTACTAGATATCTTGTTTTGTGAATACCAATCCGCCATTTTATGATTGTCAATCAAGATAAGAGCGTATTAAGACCGCTACGAGAATAAGGGCACAGATCAGTAGCCCTAGTATAAGTTTTCGATGATCAAATATCGAAACGATCATCGAAAGAGTGTCGAAAATTTTCCATACAAAATTGATCGAACGATTCGATCGTTTTATTTTAGAACACTATTTGCACGTTTATAAGCGCTTATTATCGTGCAATAAGCTTTCGATAAACCTCGTACTAGCCCCACAGTACTGGGGAACGAACCTACGACTTTCCACTGAAATCCACCTTTTCTTTTACATTGTTTTAAGAACGTAAGGACACTAAACATTGCGAACTAACTCATAATTATCATTACATGTGTATTTACTTCTTCCAGGGTAACTCATTATGGTGTAGTATATAGCACTAGTTACAATCGTGTGTATAATCGTCTACTCTCCTAGGTGAGTGCCCTCCTGTGCGAGTAAGAGTTCATACCGTCTACTCTCTTGGTAAACTTACTACTACTGACTTTATTGTTATTGTCTGTAAAGCTTTTAGTCTATATTCTTCTATTCTATTCTTATTCTACTTGTTCTATGTTTTATACATATGTTGATGGTAGGGACACGTATTGAGAATGCCACAGGAAAATATGATAAGGAAGACAATGGACATAGAAGTAGAGCCCAGAAGACCGGGTGGACCCCTGACTACGTGGATGTCCACAATAAAAAAGGACTTGAGAGAGGCAAGGCTTCGCGAGGAGGACGCGGGGGACAGAGGGACTTGGAGGATGAGGACTAACTAGGAGAGCCGACCCCACGTAAATGGAACAAAGGCTAGGGCAAAGAAGAAGATTCTACTTGTTCTATGATTTTTGGGCAACTCTTCGCATTAGTTCTTATACCAAAATTCTCAGTGATGTGGAATGTATTATGCTGCTGTCGTTAGTAAGTACTCATTACAGAGTTGACAAAAAGGGTTATTTCGTAATCCGTATTTTTAGCCTAACGTATTTGGGCTTATGCAACGATTTCAGAGGATTTAAGAAACATTGTACATCTATCGTTATCTATACCAAAGAAAAAGACCTCCTTTCATTAGAAACTGGAGAGTATAATCAAATGTGTGGATAAAACACTGAATATTGGCTATTATTGGAGGCACATTGAGAGTCTAGACACCTAATTTATAATTAAAACGATTAATTTGTTGGAAGCATCTAGGCGAACCAAAAATTCTTGAAAAGCATGAGAGTTGATTTTGTCTCGCTCTTCCCAGGCAGGTCTAAAATTGTTGTGCGTATGTCAAAGCACAGCTTATGTCAAAGATTTCTTGGCTATCATGATATCAGTAATATTCTTCATATTCTTTAATGACGCTACTGCCCAAATCGGGCTTTAGTCCTCTCCAGCATATTCTGTCCTCCGATGCTGTTTTCCAGCTCCCTAAAGCGGCGCGTCTCCACCTTTACCTACCTCATCCTCCCATGGGAGTCTTGATCTTCCTTCCGGTCCTATTCTATACTCAAATTCTTTTAAAATTCCCTTACACACTTAACCATCAGATTGTTTTCAAGACATCCGCCATCTGTATAAGTATGGGATGCAGCTATTGACTATATGCCAGCGGTGTGACGTATTGTACCTACATATATAAATACGTGTGTTACGCAATGCATTGCGCTAATATGGCCTGGCTAACTGTACTAGTCCAGCACGCCAGGTCTACGTACGCGGAACTTACCATAATTATGCGCTGTAGATAATCGTGTGAGCAGAGCAGAGTGGAGGGCAATCACTAATCAGACCTCGCACATCTTCATGGGAAGTGAACCTTGAACACACCACGGGAGACTCGCATCTCACTGCAATTACATGCAAACTAAACACTGTCAATGTTTCCTTATTTCTAGGTCGTCAGCCATGGCCGCCATGGTACATAGATCACCTCTTTCTGAGTGAAAAGTCCGACTCCCAAAAAGAGTATCAATTTATTTATTTATCGTATCTTATATACATACAGTACATCTCAAATAATTCAAAATAATAGTCATTAGATATAAATAATACATTTTTTTAATGAAATGCGCAAGCAACCGGCTTGCTTGTCAGATATTTAAAGGGTTTCTTATATATTTTTTCTTCTTATATATTAGGTCGCTGGGTCATTGAAGGTGAAAAAGTCTTCTGGGTCTCCATCATATGCCCGAAGGCTGCATTCAGTTTCAATGTGTCGCACTGTCTGTCTCTCCGCCCCGCAGTCGCACTCACGGGAGTCCAGCCAACCACATTTGTGGAAAAAGTCCGCACATTTTCCGTTTCCTGTGCGGACGCGGTTGATTGCGGACCACACTCTGCCCGGCTGGTCAATATATAGTATCAATATAGAGACTGTTAAGAAAGTTATTGTAAAAATATATATAATTTAAGGAAGGAAGTTGGTATAAATGAGATCTCTACGCAGGATAATATGCGGAAAAAGACTGATTGATCAGGTAAGGAATATTATATAAGAAAGTAATGTGGAGTAATGTTAGCGTAGTGACTAGAATGAAAGTGAATAATTTGAGGTGGTTCGGGAATGTTGAGATAATGAATGAAGAAAGAACGACAAAAAGAATATAGGTGCACGGCGACGTGGCAGACCTAGATTGACGTGGGACGATCATATCGGTGCCGTCCGCCGAAAGGAGGGCAAAGTCGGGAGTAAAAGGTGCAGGAAACAATGTATGCGAAATGTTATGCGTTTGGAGGAAGCGAAAAATGTTAGTCTGGATAGGAATGCATGGAAGTCTGTACTCTCTGCCTAGATAGGGTAAAAGAAATACATGAAATATTGCCACACTATAAATAGAAGAAAGATAGGGACAATTATTTATTATTGTAAACAAGACAACACGTCTAGAATTGTTATTGTTGTGCGAAATCAAATCACTTCAATTATTATACGATGTGGCGCAATAATACAAGGAGGTGTCGTCAAGATTGTTCCTCTTGTACGGGTAAGAGCATACATCGATAGCGAGCTCCAGAAGAAGCCATTCTTCGGACGGAAGTTATCTGTATCCTGTTAAGAATGCTCCACCCTCTGTAGCCGGTAGTACGCGCGCATGACATTTAGATTCATTTGGATGGTCCACTTGTTCTGCGGCGTACTTGACCATCTGAAGCCTCGGGGCCTGCTGAATCTTGTAGGTGCACACAGCTCAAGCCTGCAGATGTCGATGGTTGTATCAGGTCATCCGCCACCATAATACACTCAAAATAAAAACAACTTCAAAACAATCACTGCAACGAGCATTTGAAAATTAGAAGAAGTTTGGTAAAATTTTGAAAAGAGAACCGCTATGCCTGATAAAATAATAACAGGGAATTCTAGAGCCTTATTTGAAGATTCTTACCTTAGATACCTTTTGGAAGGATTTCAAAAGGGCACAGTTAAGAGTGACTTAGAAAAGAGAGTTCTATGAAAAATGTTTTTTTCCTTATTGTTCTACGCTCATAGAAGTAAAGAGAGAAGAAACCTATAGTCTTTCCATCCAGAAGGGGATGGTTTGAGTTAGAAAAAGGAATTAAATGAAAAAAATCATTATGAGGGTTTTGTTAAACACATGTTTATTTTAACATTCTACTTTCACTAATATCTTCGATATTTTGGTCAGAAGGTGCTTGGTGATAAAAATGAAACGAGTCTCACATAGTTTTATCCATGTGTTAATGAAAAATTTGTGATAGAACTATATCAGACTCGTTTCATTTTTATCTTTCATTAATATGTATCTATTTCAGCATAAAAACCACGTACGTAATCGTATAATTATTATTAAATTCCCATTTGTTATGTTTTTTATTTATTTATT
Organism: Mystacides longicornis; assembly: GCA_963576905.1. NCBI lineage: Eukaryota > Metazoa > Arthropoda > Insecta > Trichoptera > Leptoceridae > Mystacides > Mystacides longicornis. Next base: position 29,909,600 of record OY756433.1, on the reverse strand, counting down.
GTTTAATGTTTATTTTTTATTTCAACATCCCTTAACATTTCATCTCATTTCAATGTTCGTATTAATATATACCCACCGTTTGTTAAAAGGGCAATGCTTAACGTATCCTACGATATGATATATGAATGAGAAAATAAATCAATAGTAACATTTTGTGGACGGATCTTTTTGATCCTCCCTGTTATAACAAGCTACATGAGACTTTGCGGTGAAGACATGGAGTAACCAGCTCCTTTCTCCGTGATCTATCTGCCCAGCCATGTGGCTTCCTGGGCGCCAGCCTCGTTTAAACCATTGCGCTGCTCCAATCGTCGACGGAAGATTTCTCTTTCGCGTCAACAAACCTCAAATAGGCTGATGTACGCTCTCTGGTACCCTCTGATTATGACATTCTTTCTCAGTACTCACGAATAAGTATTTGTTGTCATTATTTTAATCATTACGAGTTCGAAGCTTCCTTGGTAAACCATCATAGGTGTATTAGCATATCTTACAAAATAGTTGGTTAAGTTCTTCCGTAAATTGGTATTGTCGTTGAAACTCACTAAGTAGGTAACCCCACGTGGAATATTTTCATGCATGCGACAAAAGCAACTCAACTCTGAAGTGGTTGGTGACCCAGCGGTTACAACGTCGGCTTTCGTACTGCGGACGTCGTGGTTCGGTCCCAGGTGCCGACCATCTTCCTCTTTCACGACACAAGCTTTCGGCAGCTTACTGTGAAAGAGTCAAGGAGTGTATTTGTGTTCACTTTGAGTGAGCACAGATTCATTTTATTAAAAAAAAAAAAAAAACTACGGGATATGTTTTAATACCTACATATATTATTCGTTTGTGAGCAGGGTTGCCAGGTGTTCGGTATTTTAGCACCGTGTTCGGTATATACTAGTTGCATGTAAACATGAGATCCAACTGTCGATGGACTAAGTCGGTATGTTTATTGTATGAAACGATGTCGTCAATAAATTAATTTTTTACAAAAAATGTTAAGAAAAGTTTGAGATGTACTGATATAATGTATATATTTTTTATAGAAAAATTAATTATCTAGTTGGGGTGTTTCGGTGTTTTTCGATATTTTTATAAAATTCTGAAATATAGGCACTGAAACTCGTAAATTTGTCATAAAAAAAATAAATTTCTTTTTAAAAAAAGTTTGAGAAATTCTGGAACTTTTTCATTAAATTTAATTTGAGATATTGTATTTTTCTATATACATACAAAATTTAAGGATTCTAGCTTTTATAGTTTTCGAGATATATGAAAAAAATTAGTAAAAATTCAAAGGTTGATAACCCCTGACTGAAAGAAAATTTCAAAATTCTGAGTATACAAGTTTTGTAGGCTTAAAATATTCAATATTTTCTGAAATTTTAGGATCTGTGCATCAAGCGAATCAAAAGTTATAAGGGGGGGACGGACACACACACACACAGACACACACACACACACCCTCACACACAGACACACACACACACAGACACACTAAATGTTCTCCTCCGAATTCTGAGTAAATCCATATATGGAACATATATGCTGCGAAGCCTCTAAATTGGTGTTTTTTGTCGTCAAAGTTTGAAAAACCGTTTAAAATGTAGACCTGGCCATACAAATCTCACGTATCTTGGCTTGATACTGCCGATCTGTCTCGAGAAATAATTTCTCTTCAACAAATCGACAGTTGGATGACAAAAATACCAAACCACAGACAGTTCGATATTTTTATTTCCGATTAATTTTCTTCCCTAAAATAAGCCAGTGGTACCAAATTTTCGGAATGATTTTTTTAGTGAATTTACTTTTAACTCTCCGGTCCTTTTTGGTGAACTTTCACCTTCTCGGATACCAAGTGCGAACACTGGTTCCGTATTTTTTTGGAAAAAGCCTGGCAACCCTAACTGTAAGTCGATGGTTTCAATAAAATAACAATTGCTACGGGAATACATTTCAAATTTTCCGCACCTATTCACATGACAAAGTACATAAAATCGGACCCTTTAAGGGACGATAAAACTGATTTACAGGACAATCAAACAATTAATACCTAAGTTTTATGTTGTGGTACGACAGATTTTGCTGCTAGTCTGCAATAATTACCAAAATATAAACTTCAAAAGGTGTGTAATGTGTATTTATTAGTTTTGTATTAAAAATGATTCACTTAAAGAGAAAAAGAATGCGAAAGAATCAGAAAGACAACCAGAGAAAAAAATGTTGCTTTTAATTTAATCATTCATCAAGTATTAGTATTGGATGTGTACCTATCATTTTAACTTGTAACCTAACATTTTAGAAGCTTACAAACTGTATTATTTTTCTAGATTACCGGCGACTCATTCTATTCGGAACGTATTGCGCCGTGGTTAAACTGTATTTTTGTTTTCGTTGTTTAGCTTGCATGAAGGGTGCGTCTACACCAAACGAACATAGAGCCAAATCTAGAAACAGAGCATACTTTCTTTTATGGTTGATACTGGACACCATAGAAACAACAACAAGCAAGAACTAATCAATGGGCGATGATAGTTCTTCCTCATTGTTATTTCCTTGGCGACCATCATATCAACGATCAACAAAATGTATATACTCTATTTCCAGTTCTGGTATTAGGTTTCTATAACATGAAATGTTGTTATAGTACAGAAGGATTTACCCCAAAATTACAAGTATGTTCCTAGCTTCTGATGAATATATTTTTATACTTTCATCTGTTATGAATTAATAATAATCTACCAGACTATACTGGTAAACGCCTACCACACAGTTTTTTATTTTTTTTAATTTCTTTTATTTATCAATTTGAAAAAAATGCAAATGAATTGAAAGAAATCACTATCAAATAACTAAGTGTGAAATGGGATGTGGTTAGGAAAGATACGTTAGTTCTCCATCAGTACATCGGTGGACGTAGTTCAGTTCAAATGAGTTCACCTCAGGTCATGGAGTGTCCATGACCTCCGCACAGCCGCGCACACAGCCAGGCGCAGCAGCTGGGCTGGGACCCCGTGTGTGGGGACGGAAGATGCTCTCTGCCTATTGTTATTCCTTCCTACCATCCCTTATTCCTTGAGGATGAGTTTTTTCCTCCAATCGGAGGAAATCTCCTCCAATTTACATGGCGTCGTATCTTAGAATAAAACACGTTTATACAAGATCAAATTCTTATTTGTTTGTCGTCCAAATTTTGTCCGAGCAAAATCATACAATTAATTTATAACCAACTTCACGAGTGGCTAGATGATAAACTTCCGGCATTATGCAAAGCTGTCATTTTTTTTTCTCTTTTTCTTCTTCTCAGCCTATTCCAGTCCACTCCTAGACAAAGGCCTCCTCCATCTCCTTCCACGCCGCTCTGTTTTGGGCTTTTGGACCCAGTTGACCCCGACGTATTTGACGAGGTCGTCTCTCCACCGAAGTGGTAGTTAATGGAAAACAAATGACATGGATAGGTACGTCAAATGTGAGATGTTGATATGTATGTAGAAAGTTTTTTCTACTATTATTATTATGGACAAACAATACTAATCTATTCTCAATTTGACCACAGATATCACAATAATAAATGCGTCTTTGTCAATGTCAAATACAACGAAGTGTGTGTATCAAATACATAACATTGCAGATTACAGTAGTGAGATAAGAATAGTAATTATAACTATAATTAAGTATGTATTTCTCCTTAGTAGTAAAATATTAGCATTTTAATATTGAAAAGGGTCATATTGTTGCTTTAGAGTTGTACCTATCACGTAATTAATTAGACGAGTTTATGGCCCTGTCACTTTTTACTCGCGCACACATCATAACTTCATTTTCTTCGCTTGTGGATCGCATAGATGCTGCAACTTATTTATAAATTCACCTAAAACATTAAAAATAATAGATTTTCTAAAACGAGCTTGTAATTATTCAGATCATAAAAATACCGAGTGCGAGAGATGTGTGAAGCTGAGGATATTGTCAGATGGTTCAAAAAGCGAAGGAGGGAATGGTATAATAACCATGCATAAAGAATGCACGATACCAGGGCCCCGATGCGCCATCATACCTCGCAACTTTGCAGTTTTTTTTAAATATAGCATCATTTTTGTTCTAGAGTTTTAGTGTTTTGTTCATTTTAGTTCTTTGTTCTAGACAAACAGTTTTGTTTCACCATAGACACTATTCATTGAAAAAATATTACGACTTTGCGAATCTATTGAAAAAACTATTTCGACGTCTCAAATTTGCGTTATGTTTCAACACGCACCACCCTAGATACCACTGTACAATTGAAAAGAGTTTTCAAATGATCTAGACGCCGCCAAGCGAATATTTTGTTTTCATGGAACAAGATTGTTTCGTGCTAGGCGATTTTCGCATAATGATATGTTGCAATGTGCAAAGTATAACGGTGGAACGGGGCCCAGACTCCCTTACATCGCACTACACAACCAGCCATACGGATGTAAATTTAACAATAATCAAATTTCAATTATGTTAAAATAAACAACTATGTAAAAAAGAATACCTATACCTTATACCTCCAATATTTAAATTGTCCTAAAGCTGCACCAAGTTCCACTGGTTAGCTAGGTACTACATAAAAGAGACACTTATGTAAAAAATATTCCAGAGATAGAACAGTGTAGCAGCATGGTAGCCCTGAAACAACAGTACAACGAGGTTAAACGGAAAGTTCAGAGACCTCAGAGTGCGAAAGAGCGCGTACTATAGCGAGTGGGTTGGTACAGAGTGATGATACAGTACTAAGCGATATAGCAATAATATACTCATGTTAAAATGGTCAGTGACGTTGCTGAGACTCTCGGGTGGATGATGGAAGGGCAGCTGAGATGAACCTTTTATATCAAAGCCATGGAAGGAATTTTAATTAAGGAGGTAATTCCCTGTTCAGTAAATTATTGTTTTTATTGCTCACAAAGCTCCTTGACCTCCAGCGACCACAGTGCGTACAATGTCGCTTAAAATGCGTAGGTAATTGAGGCATTTCTTGTTTTTTTATATGATCCATAATTTATAAATGATAAGCCGAACTATACATACTAAGGTCCAAAGCATGACCTTTTGGGTTCTAAGGACGGAAGGTGGTCAATCTCACGGACCCGATCTGATTTTTTGGTTTCCTGCCTCTTACAGGATAGGTACTCGAAAAACCTGCAAAAAGAGCAGAGGTGCTAATCTTAGCCGACAGCAGAATTAAATCTATTTTTAAGTAAAATTGGGGTGCGTTTCTTAAAACTATTATCTACAACTTATTTAATTGGTTCTAACTTTATCTAACGTCGCAGGTAACTGCTCAATTGAATGGAATTGTCAATTTGATTTTAGTAATTCAACTGAATTTTTTAACATTGTAGGCAAATCCAAGAGGTGGTTGGTCCAGTGGTATCAATCGGCGACTTTCGTACGTACAGCGTTCGAATCCCAGCCGTGCTGATCATTTCCGCTTTCACGACACAACGATGTTAAAAGTGTATTTGTGTTCACTTCGAGTGAGCACAGATTCGTTTATTTAAAAAAAAAACCTATCAAAAGTTACCTATTTGAATTATGTAATTATTTTATAATTCTCATGATTAGGAATTTCGTAGACTTGAACATTACCACCTAATGTCGAACGTTGTTAACGTAAAGTGATCACACTAAGCCAGCCTTCGAAATAACAGTAGAAGACGGTCGATGCCCCATAGTGGTTTGTTCTATTTAAAAATCGAACATCAGTCATGAATAATTGTTAGTCATTAGTTATATTCGTTATTTCGGATTCATTTCAAATACAATACATTTTAAATAAATAAGTTTTTGACAAGTATTGATGTCTAAGTTTTCATATGGTTACAAATATTTTTTTTTTTTCGAAAATTGCCAATATTTCTTGAGTTCTTCAATTTTAATTTCTTTTAGGTATTATGATATTTAGCTTTTTTCCACAATTTTTATCACATTTTCTTGGGGCTATTTTAATAAATTATTTTGAGAACCGCATTCCATTTAATTAAATAAATAAAACACACTATTTCTTTTAAATGACAATAATTGAGCTAATGCTCTGAACCGAGGTCGTATAATAATGCTCTACAGTCTACAAATATCTAAATATGAAGTTACAAGAACGATGGGGTTGATATAGTAGTTGATTCAGCTAACAGCCTTATTGCTAGAATGAAAGTATTATCCGCAATGTTTCCTGTGTTTAATTGCTATGTAACAATAATCCTAAAATAAACAACAATAATAAATGAATAAGAATAAATAAATAATGAATTAGATATCGCATAGGCGGGCGGGTTGGTGACCCCGCGAGGGCAATGCCCCTGCGCTGCTCCTACTACTACTAGATGTGTGTGTGTACAGCGAATTATTACGGATCGTGCGCGACAGAGACAACGCTATACCACTCGCCTTATGCGAGATAGAGAGGAATGCGTATTATCACTTTGAATTCATTTTATAAAATCTAAGTAGGTGCGAATTTATGTACCTATAGGTACCTGCCTTTTGTTTGTTTTAATCATTATGAGGTAAACAGCGAAAGATTCGTCATTTGGTAAAAATTTGATGCTCTCAGCATGGATAGCGATGAACTCAAAGCATACATTTTAGAACACGGTGTAATTATTGCCAGGCTTCAACCATCATCGACCACTTTTCTTCTTTTGCCATATGACCTGTCCACCGCCATCTGATAGATGCGAATAATCCAGTATTTTGTTACAATATGTTAAGGTTTTCTCTTTTGTTTGCGATCTTTTCCATTTCCTATCTCGTACGGGACAAAAAGACTTATAGATAAAAACATTTTTCTGTTTTTATCTATAACCCTAAAATCTGCTAATCAACTAAAACATAATATGAAAGTTTTTATAAAAACAAAATTTCAAGATGAAAAACAAAAAAAAACGATTCTTTTATAGAATCTAGACGAGTACTTAATGATGTTTACCCAGCATCTGAATTTAGTGGCAAAGATAAAAAGAAGTAAAGAAAAGGCAATTTTTTGACCATTGATGTATGTTCAAACAATTACTATTTGTATAAAAACCTAGGATCACATGAATATTTGTTAGAGGGGAGATAGTAAATAGTGATTTTCCTCAAGGTACACACTCGGACCCGGTCTAATCATCTTCTGATTAAGCCCCGCTCGAGGTGCACTCTCTAGAGGCGGAGGCGCCAGCACACGCACACAGATTCATGCGAAGAAAGTGAGAGTGAGAGTGGCCCAGTGAGGTGCAGCAAATCACTTTCTAAAACCGGTCCATTGAGTGGACCTCGCCTGCGTGCACGAACTGCAGCGACCTGCTCACTCCCTCTTTACCTGTCCATCATTGCTTTTAACCAAGGCTTATTGGATCGCTATCCAATAATAATACAACATTTTGATTAGAAGGTTGATATTTTTGCAGTATTATGAAATTTTTGTCATTTTTTGTTCAGCCTTCCTTGTCCACTGCAAAGCAAAATGCTTTCTCACAAAATATTTTCAATCTTCGGATTCTTGGACGATAAATAGAAAAGGTCCCTTTTCTTTACGAACATTTGTCGATTGTTCAGTGTGAATGCCCAGAATGAGACCAAGTCGACGGTGTTTTGAAAGGTTAGTGAGATCAAATCAATAAGTCCATCGTCGATAATGGCAAACAATTGTATTCTAAGATGCAGAGATTTATAATGATCCATATAAAAAACCGTTTCATTTTCAGGCATTTGTTGGCAATCCGCTGAGTTGAAGAGCTGAATTTCACGAGATTTTATCCCTATTTACGACATTCAATTGACCTAATTACCTCCATTGCACGATGTTGCAGTGGAGTGGTCTTATATGTACGTGTGTATGTTAGTCCAGTGGGTTCGTTCACCTCTCGTGAACCGCCCACCAACCGGTGTGGTGCCTGGATGCCTCCACACCGCAAAGTACACTTGATACGTTAAGGCCAATATTTACATATCACATTTTTTTAATAGCGATGAATATTACAGTTTAGATACCAAATACAATTTCAGTGGTGAAAAAAGTATTTCGTTAGAAATAGCTGAATTAGAAAGAAATAGGCCGGATAGGAAAATCCCTGATTCAATCATTTCCGAGTCCGAATCGTCAGACCAAGAACTTATAGTGGTTGGCCACATGTATGGCCCTATCAATGGCATTGGTAAGGTCCTCATGCAGGCACACTATTCTAATATTTGGGCACTCTATAAGGTGATCATGGTCCTGCACTTCCCCACACTCACGGGAGTCGTCCTCTCTGTATGCCCATTTTTGAGGTTACTCTTTAGTAAATGGGGAAGATGGAAAATCTCTGTAAAGTGAGGTGAAGTAAATCCCCGTAAGGTGAGGCGAGGATAATCCCCGTAAGGCAAGGTGAGGAAAATCCCTGAAAGAGAAAAAAAAAGAGGAGTCAAAGAATCCGTTTAGGATTATTCAGCTACTTTATATTTATAAAACTGCATTTAAACTACTTTGAAATCAAAATAGCCCATTAAGTATTACCTATTGTTTATTGTATCTTATCATCCTTAGGTCTATTCGGACACTTGGAATCGTCATTTGAACATTATTTTACCAGATAGATAGATATCTATAGATAGATTCTCCCTTTAAGGCTCCCCGCACACCGCAAGCCAGTCCGGAGGAGACAAATCCGCAGCAAACCCGACCCACACGACACCAACCCTCTAGTTCGATCGAAGCAATCAAACCAAAAAGCCGGTCCCACACAAATCAAATTTTACCAATTAAAAAAAAATAGAAAATAAGACAAAAAAGAAACAGCACCGGCACAGAAAAAAATACATGGAATAAAATTAATAGTTTATCTGTGTAAACTATGTAACTCCTGTGAGCAGAGAACAGTCTGATCTAATCCTCTCGAAAAGGGTGGTCAACACCATAATTTTAAAATTAAAATGAAGCTATGCAACAAATAAGTCCATCTTGTGGTTTTTTTCAAATACAGAACCTTCAAAAGTGGAATGTAGATGAAATACGGTGTGAAGATATTGATGCATTAGAGGATGGACGAAAAACATAGAACATGGATCAATGGGTAATTAATATTGAACGAGTCCCAAATTTATTTGAGAAGAACGACACACTCAGTGTGGATTTCTCAATACTTACTCGAATACCTAAGAAATCCGGATCGATTTCAAGATATTGCGCCCTCCTATGTTCTTCACGGTACGTGTGAGGGAGCACGACGACACGGGTGAGCCATATCTGGTGAAACCATTAAGTGTTTGTGTCGTGAGACCTTGGCAGTGACTTATAAAAATAAAACAATACGCGCGGCGCAGAGATAATACGGCCGGCCAGTGGGTGCACTGAACCCGATCGCTACGCTGGTGAAGGGTGGACCAAAATGTCTCCAACCTTATTAAAATTAACACCAATTTATTTTGTTTGCTCATTTTCTTAGTCTATGGCAATACCCAAGATCAAGGCAATATCTTGAAGAACAAAAGATATGCAATGTTGGTAGAAGGAAAATGTGCCTGCAAAATATTTAAGACTTAACAAGTATGAGAAAATTCGGGATGCGGAGGACGGAATGCCTATGCCAGAATGTTTGCAACTGACCTTCTCTATAGCCTGCTTCTATGAACTAAATAACCCGTTCTCCAGCTGGACATTCACCGCTTTCACTCTTTGGTTTTGTTATTTCTCGGATCAGTCTCTTAAAAAATGGGTGTCCAATAATTATTATTCCTCCTTGGTTTAGCAAAACTTCTTCCTGATGGGGTATGTTATAAATTTTCACTGATTTAGCTGTTCTATCCACGTATGTAATCCGTATCTTTTATTTCTATTCAATTTTCAAATTGCATATTATCCTAAAAATTGGCGTGATCTTTTAAAAAATTCTCGACTCTTGGTGCGTCAGTTTTTATTCCAACGCCATTATGACGGTTCCGTTGAAGTGTTATTTTATCGCCAAACATATGCCCATAATGACATTTAAATATTTATTGAAACAAAACACTTAAACCAATTTATTTGTCTTATGACCATAACATATTTGTCGTTAGTGAGAAATAATACCTAACTGATAAAATTATGAACATACATAAATAGGCGCTTATTATACCTGGAAAGGCAATAAATTAAACATACATATCCAATATGGCGTATGAGCAACTTCGTGGAATTTTAATTCCAATATTTCTGTGATTTTCTGCATTTTTTTCAGACACGTAAAAGATCACCATGTAAGTTTTCCGGTGGCTATAAACACTTATAAAGCCCAATAGTATGGTTTTTGTTTCAAATTTTCACAAATTGATTAAATGAGAACGATGGGACAAGGGTGGCCCAAAGAACGGCATCACTAAAATGGAGCTGAACTAGACAGACGACAACCAGTTGACCAAAAGAACCTTAGATTAGTGACCGAGTGCAGAAACCCAAGGAGACCACCATACACACGATGGTCCGACGATTTAAAGAAAGTGACCAGACTCCAGTGGCACAGGGTGGCTACCGAGAGGGAAATATGGAAGTGGGAAGGGTCGAGGCCTATGTCCAATACTGGACTGGAGAGGGCTCCTGATGATAATGATGATTTCGTTGAAAAACGTTTGAAGAGTTCAAAAATATTCGCCCTTGTTGTCCTTGAAGATCATTGTGTATTTGCGGTGCCGCGGCCGTCCCTGCGCTCGTTAAGTTTGTAACTTGCCGATAAATTGTATAGTTTATTTGTTTATCATTCCACAGCTCCTCAAAATGTGTCCGCCCCGCGGAGCAACGAACTTTCACACCGATACGAGTGCGGTGTTTGTTGTGGCTGGATGTGCCTCTACCTATCTCTCGTATCAGCTGTGTGACTGTAAAACATATGATTTTTGACGATTTACATACATGATGACTTCTACAAAGTTCATTAGCTCATAAACTACACACTTCCGTACAGAAGGTCAGCAAGAATCCTCCATTTTGGCTGACTTCCTCCCGTACCAAGATTATTTTCCTCAACTCTGGCTAAAGGAAATGGATTGAAGTATAAAACCGACATTACAGATTAACATAAACATGGTTTATTTTAGATATTAAACTTTTTCTATACTTCTGTTCACTCTTGAACGTAGGTCTCCTCCATTTTCATCCACTCCTGTCTATGCTGCGCCTTCTGCATCCACGTCCCACCCGCAAACTTCACCAGATCATCTCTCCATTAAAGTTGGGGTATTCCGGGGTTTCTCTGGGATGGTATACAATTCTCAGAAATGGTGGTAAAACATAGTTAGTCAACCATTCCCTTGCAATTTCATCATCTATCTATTCTATTGAATTTGGAAAAGTGAGTTTGGAATAGTATACATTAATATAATAAACTTAATAGCTTGCCCTGTCTAAGAGAGAACAAAAATCAAATCTCGGAGTTTTGCAAAAAAAATCATTAATACCTAGTAATTCACAGCAAAAATCTTAAGAACATGTTAAAGATACAAACATTATCCAAAAAAATATATGGGTTGTATGTAAAAAAAAACCCTTGTATATATGCAATATGCATGAATGAACTTTTATATGATCCAATAAAAAGGTTCTCGAGAAATGTTTACAAAATATATGATTAGTATAGACATTGTTGACAAAACATAACTTCATTATCTGGCTAAAAACAGAAAAAGGGGATAAAATAGAGTCATTGTTCATATCATTAATAGCCAGAAACTGATATTTCCTCATTGAATTCTAATAATTGTATTCCCATATTGGTGATTATGCGTGTAGGGACCTCGGGTAGGACGTCCTTCCAACAGGTTGCTGAACCCGGGACCTCCCAGTTGTGAGTTTGATGTATCCTGGGAACCGCAACGCGGGCTGATCCAGTGAATCCCTTCTATATTATATAGGTATGTGTGTGTTTATTTTTGTTTATTTTTTTGTGTTGGCCGTCGTTTTGAGGTCATCCAGGACATTGGTGAAGCCGTGTAGATCACTCAAACCAAAGCATCGTGATATGCTTCAGTAAAAAGAGGATTCTTTTAGAAGATATATATTTTATGCTTATTCTTATTTTTCTTCTTAATTTAGATAAATGCTTTGTTCTTTTTCAGAAATTAATCGGGTTCTTCGGATAGCCAACTCCATTTCTCTATCTATCCTCTTTGGTGGTTCTTCAGCTACAATCTTTGGGAGTTTTTCTGGACCCCTTCTGCCAACGCGGGTTTTTCAGTGGTTATCCTCTCTCTCTAACCCACCTAGTTCCTGCTTATCTTATATGTAAAACGAATATCTGTCCGTCTGTCTCGCTAAAACTCGAAAACGGCTGGATCGATTTGCCTAATTTTGATTTCGTCTCAATTCGGGCTATTCTATATAACATATTTCTATACCAGTCACAACAAAAGATCGTTTTTTGGATAGTGAATGACGGTTTAGGATGTACTCAGGTGATTTAAAGTTAACTAGACCATCCAGAAAATAATAAAATATGTGGCAAAAAGAGGAGGCCAACGATACGCGGTGTTCCCAAGCGGTCACCCATCCAAGTACTGACCGCGCCCAATGTTGCTTAACTTCGGTGATCGGACGAGAACCGGTGCATTCAACGTGGTATGATCGTTGGCGAGAGGAGTGACAAGTATTTGTGTTATAAAGGAATGAGGTAACCAGAGAATATAAAAGAAAAGAAAATGCCAAAAAGAGGAGGCCAACGATACGCGGTGTTCCCAAGCGGTCACCCATCCAAGTACTGACCGCGCCCAATGTTGCTTAACTTCGGTGATCGGACGAGAACCGGTGCATTCAACGTGGTATGATCGTTGGCTAGAGGAGTGACAAGTATTTGTATTATAAAGGAATGAGGTAACCAGAGAATATAAAAGAAAAGAAAATGCCAAAAAGAGGAGGATCTTCTAAAACTGCCTTCGTTATAGGAGATGTCTCTCATACAACTCTCCTTTTACCTTTTTCTTTTCTGAATTGGTCTTCCTTGAGGGCAGAATCCATGTGTTCAATCCAAGTGAGTCTCGCTCTACCACGCCCTCTCACACTTTTCAGCTTATGAATTATTTTTGTAATTATTATTAAATTCATTCTTTCAATGTCCCCAAACAATCTCAATTTATTATCTTTCATCTTTGTAACAACACTAACATCCATATCTCATTACTTTTCAAAATTTTCATTTCCTATTATGACCCATAGAGTCTTTCCACATATTCTTTGTAGAGCTCTCTAATATCAGGTAAAATTTTATTCAGTAGATAGGTATACGTATAACTATTTGTACATAGAGTATTATATTACTAGGTATATAAAAAAGAGATTCGCATTGCGAGGTCACTACCCTGCAATGGAAGTGAGAAAGTGTTCTCTAGTACCTACCTACCCATTCTACCATTCACCAACAATGTTCATATTATAATTTGGCACTGGTCAATGCGTTTGTTTGCATGGTGTCATCGACATTTTCATTGATATTAATGACTCTAACGTGTTCGGTTTTGGTGGGTCTTAGCTGCCTCTAAGAAACGTCTCCAACCGGCTGCCACTTTCCAGTTCCTTTGCCCCAGAGCCCTGCAGTCTGCAACAGCATCGTCCAACCATCGCAGCTTTGGCCTTCCAACGTTTCTTCAACCAACTGGATCATAAAATAGTACTCTTTTTGGGAGCTCCTGGTGGTCATCCATGTGGAACAGATGTCCTAGCCAGCGTAGTCTGTTAATCTTTTCTATAAACTTGCAAAATGAACCTGACAGAGGAATAGTAGAAAAAAACCTTCCCTTTTTGGTCTTTTTATGTTCATTATCAGGTCTCCCCGACGTTGGCAGCCTTTGAAGGATTCTCTTTGTACCTGGAAAAGTTCTTCTAAGGGTATCCTATGATGAGGTGACAGCTACACACTAACTTTATAAGTGGTAAGTTTTGCATTTCACATTCGTTTTTTCATTTTTCAAACAAACACCTTGGCTATGTTTTTGCAAGGCAATGGCACTCCAAAGTCACCACTTATTGGAGAATACGGGAGATGGCAAAAAATCTCGAAGAGGCCAAGAGTCACAAATGAACTGTAGGTAGTATTGTGCCAAAAATGATTATATCATGTAGACTTTTAGACATCTGCATAATATGTAGGTAGACTATTAGAATAATTATGTAGGTACAGCAGCCCGATTCACGGAAAAGTTTAAGTCTAAGTTTAGTTCGAAGTTCGAACGAAGTTCGATTCAAACCCTCCGTGAATAGGTACATAGACTGTAGATAGTCGCCGCCTACAATTATTATTACCAGCAGCCCTATTCACGGAAAAGTTTGAATCGAACTTCGTTCGAACTAAACTTAGACTTAAACTTTTCCATGAATCGGGCTGCAGGACTTTCTAAAATGGCAACAAGTGCCTCTAACAGAAAATGATTATATCATGTAGACTTTTAGACATCTGCATAATATGTAGGTAGACTATTAGAATAATTATGTAGGTACAGGACTTTCTAAAATGGCAACAAGTGCCTCTAACAGAAAATGATTATATCATGTAGACTTTTAGACATCTGCATAATATGTAGGTAGACTATTAGAATAATTATGTAGGTACAGGACTTTCTAAAATGGCAACAAGTGCCTCTAACAGAAAATGATTATATCATGTAGACTTTTAGACATCTGCATAATATGTAGGTAGACTATTAGAATAATTATGTAGGTACAGGACTTTCTAAAATGGCAACAAGTGCCTCTAACAGAAAAATTATTATATCATGTAGACTTTTAGACATCTGCATAATATGTAGGTAGACTATTAGAATAATTATGTAGGTACAGGACTTTCTAAAATGGCAACAAGTGCCTCTAACAGAAAAATTATTATATCATGTAGACTTTTAGACATCTGCATAATATGTAGGTAGACTATTAGAATAATTATGTAGGTACAGGACTTTCTAAAATGGCAACAAGTGCCTCTAACAGAAAAATTATTATATCATGTAGACTTTTAGACATCTGCATAATATGTAGGTAGACTATTAGAATAATTATGTAGGTACAGGACTTTCTAAAATGGCAACAAGTGCCTCTAACAGAAAATTTTTTGTACTTAATCAACTCATGTTTCAATGTTTTATTCTTAAAATCAAAAATATTCTTCAAACTTAAAATATTTCCATAGACCACTGTGAACACTCGGAAGAGTCCAAACACACAAAAAACAATGGAAACGACTGACTGGAAGAAATTAGGTGATCGATTCTGCATATCTAATACCGACACTTTTGTATACCAAGAAAAGTTTTAATGCAAGTATCTTTTTCCCAATAAATTGAATCAGAGATAAACATCAGAAAAATTGCTGCAATGTATTTTTGTATTGGTTCCTCGACATCCAAAATAAGCTGGTAACTGGAGAAATCCTAGAGTAGAGTAGGGTAGTTAGCCTGATACAGACACATATTTTACAAAGTCGTAGTTGTGCAAGAAAGAATCCGATTTATATGGAGAGTTGGGTGGTAAATATATTAGTGAAGTTAACCATTTCAAGGAACGACAACTCCACAAAAGATGTTGCGAGACATGAAAAAACCCATAAGAAATAGTCGACTAATAAAAAGACATTTGTAAATAGAAGAAAAGAAATTTTGGGTAGCGCTTGCTTGTTAGTCGATGTAAGTGGAGCAGTGAACGATTGACCCCTGGTGGAAGTACGGCGGCCCAAAGCCACTGTCCCATACCCGCCCATGCGCCCTATGCTTCCACCGATAGTTCACAATCTTCACTTGTTGTGCGTCGATTGTATTGTATGTATAGTCTATCTTTTATATTATAAAAAATGGAGACTTTTTTGCGATGTTATCGCATCACGCCTCAACGTTTAGACAGATTTCGCTAATTCCTTTTTTAGCGTGTTTGATTTTGTCAGTAGAGGGTTCATATGAAATAAAAAATTAAGAAAGTTGCGTGGATAGTTGGAAAATCAAAGAAAACTCTAATTAGGTAACCTTCTTAATAATTTTAACAATAAAAGTTTTATTCCAAATTCGAAAAATTGAAATTAAATTAAACTTTGACAGGAGCTGTCAGTTGTTGCGATTGACAGAATGTCGATGGAAAATTTATGGTTTGAAACAGATGCATCGATCTAAATTAAATTGGTTAAAAGGTAATAAGCTTATCATTATACAAATTCGAAATCGATATTCATGGGTGGAAACACGTAGAAAGCCGATTCCGACCCGCGCCGACCAGAGTAAAGAATGTTAATTGGCGTTTGACATGACTGTCAACTGTTGTTTGATAGTTGCGTTTGTCAGAATGTGACCTATAACATCGTTTACAACAGATGCGTCGCGCGGTTGGATTTTTATTGGTTCAATAGGTATCAATTTATTAATTAGAATTAATTAGTCATAGTAAAGACAGCATAACGCCTTTCGGGCCAGCTACATAAACAATACAGCTAGTATACCCTTATAGACAACGGTACCATAGGGGGCGTCCATTAATCACGTGATGTTTTTTTGCAATTTTTTAGACCCCCCCTCCCCCCTGGTGACATTTGGTGATGTTTCAGGATACCCCCCCCCCTCCCCCCGAAAATCACGTGTACTTTTTTAGTACAAAGAAATTCGAAACTTATGATTTTATTTTTCGAAAATTTTTAAAATTTCTGAAAATTCAACTGTTTTTTATCAAATTCATCAGAAAAATAAATGCACGTGATTTTCTCACTAGACCCCCCCTCCCCCTACGTGATCTTTCGTGATTTTTTTCCAGACCCCCCCTCCCCCTTTTGGGCTCACGTGATTAATGGACGCCCCCATAGTTAACGTAACCCAGTCAATCGGTACCACCCAAAATGAGATTGGATTCCAACCTCTAGTAGAAATTTCAAGTGAAAAATTACTGATCTCACGGTGTTAAAACTTCAGATTGGGGAAAAGTATTAAAATTAAATTGCGTGGAGTGATTAAAAACACGTATAATTTTGTTTAGACGACATGTCTGAAGAAGGGAGAAACGGAAATACAAAAATGCGTAGAAAAACAAAAATTATAGATGCGGTGTAGAGCTGTACGAATTTGCACGGCTCTACTGCTCCGAAATCCTGTTTTAACACCCGGGACGCTATGATCTGAAGTGAACGCCAAAATATGCCATTGAGGTCGGTGGGATTAAAAGTTGTTTTCTATTAGGTTGAGGTCCAGTTTGGTCATGAAGACCCCAAATGATATGAAATACGTTAATTCTTCTTACACTATAATATCAAGATCCCGAAAGATCGAAGCGTGTTTGAAGTGCATATTAATTTAAATTAATTTCAAACGTGTAGAATAGAAGTTATCAGTGATTTTGTGTACGACGATAACGGAAATGATAATGCCGACCTTGGTGGTGCAATTGTGTCAAAATTTGCCTTTCAAACCCAAGGTTCTTCGTTTGACACAAATAGGAATTATTGTGATAACCCGAATGGGAATATTATTTGCCTTTCAATACACGCACTCCAAGATAATCCGATATTCAACAAAACATGTTTGTCCAAATATTATCTACATCTAGACGCTCTCAGAACATTATATTTGAATGTGAAGTGGAATAAATTTGATAAAGAATTGGACTATGCAATTTATTTTATACTCACCAGTCATCACGCCGTGTCCCGATATGTATGAAAATTGCAACAATACATACAAGTACTCGGCTCAGATACTGGGAAAGGGAAAAAGAGGTCATGGTAAACGTAATGTATGTTCTGCTTGTTCTGAGAAAGAGTAGGAGCAATCTCAAGTAGGTTTGCTCGCAGTCGGACTCTTAATGTTAATGTTCAATCACAGACCTTTTTAAAACCAGCTGGAAAGAATTGTACAAGTTGACGTCCATCCAAACGCTCTTCTGGTATATCTCATACAACCTATACTTTTTATTTTGCTTCTTATCCTTAACCTTTCCTTCCAGATTTGTCAAATTTTTTCGAAAAGCTGAAATTCAGAAACATCCGCAGGCAGACAAAAAATTTCTGAAAAACTTGTGGGTGAGAAGCGTGGACGATAACGGAATAATCTGCTGAGATGCTGGATACATTTTACAGGAGATTGTTGCGTTGTTGCGTATAATTATGGAGCCCGTGAATGTTGGATAAGCGCATACAATTAATATCAAAAAGAGGACTTGGGAGATTTACACAAGCGAGTATAATTATGGGCCGATGTGAGCCGGGCATCTGCAGAGAATGCAATTGCCACTAAGAGAATCCTCGAGGGCCACGCAGGCGGACGACGACGAGTCGGAGAGTCGAAGGACCTAGGCACAAATGGGAGGACGAAGTTAGAAAGAATGCGACACAAATTCTGCAGGTGACATATTAGCGAACCGCAGCAGAGGACAGGAGGGGTTGGAGACGTTGTCTATTGGAGAACAAGGATCGCCTGAGCTTGAGTTCCTTGAAAGAAGAAGATACTCTCATTTTAAAACATTTATTAAATATATGGGAGGAAATGGAATAATAGGTAATTACTGCAATTAATTAAGGCTGCAAGGATCAGCGATGATTGAGATGTCGATTCCAGATGATCAGATATATATCTTTACTCCAATTTGATCCCAAGAGTCAACATTCAAATTAAAAGTGGATCTGCTATATGGTTGGATGTGTCACTTATGCAGATAAAATGAACTCTCCCGTTGTCTTGTCTTTAGGAGAACGTGACAATAGCGTTGTGAAGCATGGCGCGCACTCGAGTAGCCGTGAAAAGAAAGTGGGCTAGCGCCGTACTTGCGCACGCACGTATCGCCAACTCGACGTAATGACGGCAGTAGGTAATACTCTCTGATGAGCGCACAACAGTGGATGGCACTTTCCATTTCTTTGTGAATCTCTTGAACCGTCAAGATGTGAGCCACTGTCACCCACGCTTACTCTCTGCTATCAGCATGCACCACTCAGCTACCTCACCGTGATCTTCTTTTGCGTTTCCTTATACCATTAGGACTTAAAGCAATTAATCAAACCAAATCTGTGTCACGTTTTTCGTGAACCGAATTTAATACACTTAAGACATATACCTACGTATCATTCATACATTTCTCCATGTTCGCTTTCTATGTGGAGCATTTCGTCGCCACAAAGTCTTGCCATGTTTTTGAGCGTCATTCCAGTTAGGCCAGCAACATGGAGGTCTGCTTCGAAAAGTCTTTTGATGGTGAGTCTTGGTCTACTTTGTTTTCTTGTACCCACCGGTGAGAGGAATAGGCTACTTTAATCCATGAATGCTGAAAGAGCATAAAAAGTGGCTTTGACCAAAAATATACTTTAAAAACAAAAAAAGATACAGGTAAATATGGGTAGTAAATGTAAGAAAATAAACCAAATAAAACACCAAAATTGCCAAAAATACATCTTAAGAAGTGATGAGCCGTATTTTCAAAGAAAATATATGTAGGTATATATGTTTAAAAAGAAGTTTGAAAAGCCATGATTGATCAAAACTGATATGAATAGGCATACTAGCAATTCTGACACCAAGAAATGCCTCTTCAGAAGTAAAAGAAGCAGTTAAAAGTGAGATTAATTATTTACCTGGGTACTTACCTGTTTAATGTATTAAAAAAATAGTAAATCGTATTCTTATTCTTAAAAAAAAACTAAAAATCTTTTTGATATTTGTGTTTTAATTACTAACTCCTGCATACTTATCCTTTTCCCTGAAAGAAGTTATATTATCAATTTTAGAGTATTAAGCTATCCAATTTTTCCCATAGTCCATGTAATTGAAGCCTTCCCATCCGTCATTGATCTTTACCAGTAAAATCACTGCATTTGGGGTTCCTTTGAATCATCAATAGATATCAGAACCCCTATTCTGTAGCAAGTGTAGGGTAGTCACTGGAAAAAAGTGACTATTAGGCGATACATTTTGTATGAAAAACGTCTATACGTATCGAATGCGAGAATCGCATATAGACGTTTTTCATACAAAATGTATCGTCTAATAGTCACTTTTTTTCAAGTGACTACCCTACACTTGCTACAGAATAGGGGTCCAGGACATTTCATTAAAATTGATAACGTCCTTCGACTTAGAAGATACATACAGGGCAAGAGAAATGTTTATGACAACCATAATAACAAAGGTGGAGGATTTGAATTTTGACCACCAATATGGCAGAAAGAGACAATTTATAAGCCAGCCCTAATAAATTAAAAAGATTAACAAAAATTAAACATCAAAATTTAATAGTCTGATAGTGATAAATCCAACTCTCTAAATGAGTCAACCGATTTATGAACAACCAGCGTGGGGATACACGCGTAATAGGAGATATGTATCGGGGATTCTGTACCTTCATCTCTGCCTTTGTTATGGTAATGGGTCTAATCGTTTTCTAAACATTCAAATAGAATAAAAAAAATAGAGATGGTATACTCCTATGAATGTTTTCAATCCCAACAAAGAGATCACATTGGAGTACTTATTATATCATTGACCTTAGTGTCGGAATGTTCTCTATTCCAATGTGAAATCTACCCGGATATATGTAGGTAAACACCAGACCTACAATAATGGAGTATTGGTGACATCACAGTCATTATAATATTTCAAAATACTTCATAGCTAAAATTGTTGGAATATTTGTGGGCATTTAGTTGCCAAGATTTTCGCAGAGACTACTGAAAGCTTTGTTCGGTATTATATTATTATATGAACCTACAATTTTACTTATTTTTTTTTTATATTTATACTAATTAATTAATATAATAAGTGAAACTGCGTTTGTTGATGTATCCCAAAATAATCATTGTTCATGACCATTTGTTCATATTCTTCTTCTACAGCTTGTGATCTGTTCTGACCTTCGACCTCTCAGTTGGCGTTCCTGGCATTCTTCCGCCTTGTGGAATACCATCAGCTGCCACCTTGCTTATGCGGTCATCCCTCATTCTGCTGACATGGTCCCTCCAGTGTCTTCGTCTGTTTCTGCCTCATCTCACGATTTTGCCTACATTGCATATTTCCCTGATGGTACTGTTTTTCTGTCTCTTAGGGTTTTACCCGTGATGGATCGAATTTTCTATTAATATCTATTTATGGTGGTAATATGGAATAGCTTTGAGAGACCGTAAACTTGTTACTCTCTGCATATTGTTTCCCACGTGTGTAGGTTTAAAGTGGCACAGCACATATTATTCAGTTGACTCTAAACTAAACCATACATTTTTGGGTTGTGTCAAGGAAAGCAGTTCTTTTGTCAGATCATCTACTAGGTTCTGGTTCCACACTGACGATGTGCTCCGTAGTTGTCTCCATTTTAGATTTCAAACGTCTTAGAGGCGGCTTATCTAAGGCAGGCTATGGTTGGACTCCATTTTTCTCACTTCTTGATAAGTTCATGGTCTTAATATGATCCCATTGCCATGATCCGACTGAACCGTCGTAAATTCCAACCGGCCTATCGACACATTGATGGATGTACCAAGGTTCTAATCTAGTTCTACATCTGGTGCGCGCCAGAGAGAGGTCACGGCTACGATAATAAAAAAGGTCCTTGATCTGGTATCTCTCTCCGCGTGGTGGAAAACAATGACATAAATCCTCAACTTTCTACCAGCCAGAAGGGCCTACATACGCCGGCCAGAGAGAGACAGAGACACGACGATATGGAGAGAGGAAAGAGGACAACCACACTCTGTGCGTTGTTATTATTAATAGATAATAATTATTTTATTGTATCTTTGTATTTTTTTTTAATAATTTATTTTGTTTATCTGTTAGTTTTCTTATTTATTTTTATTTCCTTAATTTTCACAAAAATTTCAATAATATGGAACTTATTTTCTTATATTAGGTATGTACCTACATATAATATCTAACCAAATACGATTGTTGCCCTCCTTAAAAAGCAAGAAATGCTTAAAACATAATGAAAAATGTGGATAAGTGGAAATAAAAATTATGTAATAACATTTATTACTTACATTCATTGATTTTGCTATTGTCTTTTTTTAAACATTATATTTTTTAATATTGGTTGAATATTCAATATAAAAATGAAAGAGTCTTGTATAGTTCTATCACAAAATTTTGTGATAAAACTATACAAGACCTTTTCATTTTTATATTGAAATGGACTATCACCAAGCACCTTCTGCCCAAAACATCGAAGATCTGGTTGAATATTGTTGAGGGGTGTTTCACCAGTAGGCAATATTTTTACGACGGCTCGAACACTATAATTAGTCACTTGTGGATCTTTTCCAATTTCAATAATTGTTAATGTATTCTTTGGCTGATACCTAGCAAAATGACCAACAATCATTGAGACTGTTCTAGTTGAGTCCAAACAGCGCCGGATACAGGCAGATGTGCCCGACAATACGGTAGGAAGTAGATAGTACCTACCTAGTACATTGTGGCCCTAGGAGAGGTAAAGGCTCGTCCACACCGCGCCAGGCAGAACTGGGTCAAGGTCTGGTTTCACTACACTGCCCTACCACTACCTCACTGTCGACTGGAGTGTCCACTGCCCTCCAGAATTACTTCCCCACTATTGCGTCTTACATTTCTTTTAAAGCACTACTTCTCAAACGTGTGACTTTGCTAAATAATATGCGAATAATTAATTTTGTGACAGGCGATATTAATAAAGTTAACGAGTTTAACGTTCATTCTTGGTAGAATTATTAAAGTAATAAAGTCATTTTTCTCAGTACATAATAATATATGAAATAATACATTTGTTTTTCACAAATTATTAAATACCCTGACTAGAATAGATAAAATTCATTCAAAATTATTATCAACCGTTAGTTTTCAACCTCTGCCATTATTTGTGTGTCCAGCGTATTTTGCATTCCATTAATTTCAAATTTGAGTTTCTTAGTCACCTGTGACCATGCAGGACATTTGCCTGCGAAACTAGTCAGGGTATTCAATTTAATAATTTGTGGAATGACAAATTGATTGTTTCATTTAAATTAGCTTAAGTTATATTAAATCAATCATATATTAATACAATTGCCAAGATGACATTAAAGAAAATATTCGTTGCTTGGATAAGACATAATGAAAAGCAATACCTGCTCTCAGGCCCATTCAAGCTTCTGATCAAACACTATTGATAGGTTTCCGTCCCCAATTCTTGCATTAGAAGAGCATCCAAGACTGCGAAGTCCTCCGCTTCTACATACATATATAGCATACAAAATGTTGTATTGACTTAAGGATTTTAAACTACACAGTTCTTAAGGATTGATTGCCCAAAAAATTGGATAATTAAATCTCTGTTTTTGATACAAAATATTTCGCCTGAAAAATTTAAGATAGTTAATTTTCTTTGAGAAAGTTTAAAACCTTTATAAACTCTTAGGTACTTCCTTTGTCCCACGTTTTCATATAAGTGAACCGTTTATTGCCTGTGTAGTACCAGTGTGTGCCTCGATTGGTACCTAGATGGGTCCAGGTACCATAATAAGGTCAAGGCCCAACCACGAGGCACTCATCCGTCACATCCGAGGAGGCGCACATTGGTACCTACCTCCGTATGGAAGTGTAACATGTCACACATTTCTATTTCCAAGGGAATAAACATACCTACATCTGTACCCACTTATAATGGTTTAATCGAAATGTGAGAAGAAATTAATATGTATTTCTTAAGATTAATATAGACTGCGTTTTTTTTATAAACATACTTCTATTTGTTTGGTCTTTCATTATTCTATGACAAAACAATGCATTATTTTTAATACAGTCCAGTGACTTCGTTCAGAGAGAATTCGTTCACAATTTTTATCGGGTTTATTTATTTAAGTTTCAAGCTTTCGTTCGATCCAGGGTTGCCAGGTGTTCGGTATTTTACCGAACTGTTCGGTATTTAATCATCGGATTACTCATTTGAGAATTAAGTTTTTTTGTGAATTTTTCCTTTTCGGATACCAAGTGGCAACCCTGGTTCGATCTATGAATACTTGTTAAACATTTCGGACAAACAATATTATTATACACTATAGATTCGAAGTGGTTGGTGGTCTAGCGGTTACGACGCCGGCTTTCGCACTGTTTCGTGCGGAGGTCGTGAGTTCGATCCCAGGTGCCGACCATCTTCCTCTTTCACGACACAAGCTTACTGTGAAAGAGTCAATAAATAAATTTGTGTTCACTTTGAGTGAGCACAGATTCATTTAAAAAAAAATTAACAAATGAATTACAACAACAAAAAATCAACACCATTTGTGCAAATTTTCACAATGCATTTTCCTTTTTTCTATCCGCAGCCTTCTGTGCCTCACACATATTTTGACCTTCCTTCGGTATTCGAGAGTTCATTGGCATTCATTGGATATTCATTATCTTCGTTCATATAAAATACTTACATATTATGTAAGTATTCTCTAAACTGTGTTCAGGGTTTTGGATACTTTTATTTTCTCGAGAATTTTGAATAAGCACTATAATATGTCGTGTCTATTATAGCCAAATCGCTTGTTTTTATTTCTAGAACTACATCTTAATCTTTACGTTTTGCGTTATGGCTGTGAACACTCTCTTACGTTTCATCTTCAAAGAGAATGTATAAAATGTTTTTATTTTCTTAAATGGCTGAGGGGTTTGGATATAAGATTATTGATTTGGTTGGAGAGGTCTTGTTACCTCCCTATGTCCCTAAGTGGTATCACTAAGGGAAGGTGAGTATTGATTGATTTATTTTTTATTGTAGGTATGGAACTTGATGCGTGTGTGTGTTACCCATTCTCCTGTACAGGTGTGAGTCCTGGCACCTGACACAAAAAGTCTCCGCATTTGAAACGAAGTGCCTCAGGAGAATTTTAAGCATAAGATGGTGCCATCGCAACACGAACGACACTATTCGCCGACGCACCCAGCGCGGGCCCATCACTTCCACCATTGTAGATAGGATGTGGACTTGGCTGCTGGGATATGCATTAACGATGCCGAATGACAGTTGGCAGAGGAGAGTGCTGTTCAGGGTCTGGAAGACCCTCTCATACCGCATTCCGTTTCTTCGAAACAGAGCTGAGGGAGCTAGACATGGTGTATGAAAAATTTATAAACATTGCGCTGGATTGAGCCCAAAGTAGAGCTCCTGTTACCTCCCTTAAGGTTCAAAGATAAATTTTGAAATTTCCTACGTGGTGGAATATTTTATTTGTAAACTAAGTGAGAGGTGAGTAAGTATGTGTGAGAAGAAAACAAATAAACAAAAACTAAAATGCTCTCTTGATGGTAATGAAATTCAGTACAAGGAAGTAAAAGTTCTGTTGGTAACCTTTTAGTGGAGCAGGGGCCTGCGAGCTCGTACTAGTCTCTACCAGCCGTGTGCCGCTGACCCCGATAGCGCACACCGCGGTGAAAGTGAAATCTACTTCTCTCTCTGCCTTACCACAAAAAAGTCGAACACCAATAATGCATCTCCACGGTGTAATAAGTTGCCGATCATTGTCACAACGGTCGAAACATGACTGTGTAGTTGATCCAACATTTGTACGAGGTCGCGTGTGAAATTTTACCCAAGTTTGTTTGCTCGACTATTCGGTTGTATCCCTGACAATGTTTGTTTTATCAGTAAGAAAACATATCCTTTACTGCGTACCTAGTATGTGTATGTAAGTGTGTAGTGCAAGTGTATTCCAGTAGCTGGAAGATTTGTGTGATGAAAGCTGCAAGTAAGATGAATGGTTGGTAGCCTGGCGGTTTCCTCGCTGATTTTTGGACTGTAGGTCGAGGGTTCGATCCCAGGTGCTGAACACGATAAGCTACCTCAACAACAAGCTTATTGGCTGACTTTGAGTGTATTTTTGTTCATTTTGGGTGAACGTGGAAATGAAAAACTGATGAACAAATTGTATAAAATGAGGGGCAAATCCTTGTCATATAGAATTTGATGGGAATATTCAAATATTAGAAAAATCTACAAAGCATACAAAATATATTAAATGTCACAACAAATTGAGTAGGTAGGTATATAGTTTATTTTAGTACCTACTCATTCATATTTTTTGTTCGATTTTGATTTTTGTCTATGGTATTAGTATTTTTATCTTGTGCGTACCCAAAGAATGGAAAATATTAGTAAGATTTTGGTACGGTAAGTTGGTGATATTACAAAGATGAAAGTTAATAAGTTGAGATGATGTGGGCATTTTGAAAGAATGGATGCAAAATAAATTTTATTATAATTTTTTTTATAAAACTAAATAAAAGGTGCGAAATTCAGTGATCGACAGAGAATGACGTGGATCGAACACATCTATTCCGTCCTGGAGTGAGGCAATATCGGAAGCAAAAGAAATGTTATGTCGGTGAATGAAGCGAAAGAAGTGTGCTTGGATAGAAAAGAGGGGAGGTCTGTTCTCTCTGTTTACCATTTAAGGGACACGGTGTGATTTTTTTTTTTTAATTTTTTTAAAAATATCATGTAATATACAATAATTGCACAATTGTGTCACGCCAAGTCTCGACAGAAGACTTGTCGGCGTGTTCACTTTTATATACACACTTATAATTTTGAAATAACAATAATGAATCACTTATACAACCACTTAACATATTATGACTATTTACACATTATATACAGGAATTATATACATATATCAGCTATAAATAAATCCGCACTTCTGCAACCATTCCTTGATAAGTTTCTTTAGTCCATCTTTGCTCGAGCACCTCTTAATAGATGCGGGAATCATATTAAGCAGCTTCGGCACACTATACTCTAACCTTCTTTTACCGTATTTATTATTAAATTGAGGAACACTGTATCCGTCATTCAGTTTAAATCTCGTACTATGAAAATGTCGCGGTTTATTTTTAAAATCATCCTTTAGAAACTGATCAAGGACCAACCTCTGCCAGTAGGTACAGACCCTTAGCTGTTAATACCTTCACTTTTTTAAAATATACCGAGTAATCCTTTCTTCGCATTCTATTCACGTACAATACAGTGTCCCTCTTAACAATTAACCTTAAAATTGACTTTTGTGCTAACATAATTCTTTTCAAATTCGTATTTGTGCAACAACCCCAACTCGCGATCCCATATCTAATTATCGACTCAGCCAAATCTTTAACAAAATCTTTACACCAAGTGGCCTATCTATAGAAACTGCAGTCCAGTCTAGAAGTAAATTTGAAACCATGCCATAGATATTGATTATTTTTCTGAAATGAAAAACAGACGATTGAGTTGCGTCGTATCCAATTTTTATTGAGACTTATGACATTTCTGTTAACTAATAATAATATTTGTGCTAATCTCTATGTCTATATAGATATCTATGAACTATACATAGCTGTATAAATAGCTCGTAGTCATTATGGTTATGTATGACTACAAAACTCTCACTTTCTTCGTTGCTAACTATTTCTACTGTCGCTAGTCGCTACCACACACAAAAACTCTAATGTTTAGCGGCTGCTAGTTTAAAGGGCATATTGTATTCTTTCCACAGCAAAAGATAGCCTTTTGATACTATGGCTCCATTGTCGATGATACCCAAAGAGTTCTATACCTTATTGATGGGAAATTAACCAGAGACCAACATAAATGGCGAATTTCTCTTTGCAATTGGACATCAGTTTGATTATTGTACCATTTGACAGCTCATAAAAAAGCTGCTAACCTAGGGTAGCCCAGAACTCATAGTATAACAGCCTTTTCGTGTAAAACATATCATTGCATAAAAATTCATAATTTTACGATTAAAATGAATTTATCCTTGGAATTATTCTAGAAACTTTAAAATGATATCGACTATTGGAGCTTTTTATTATCTGCTTTAGAACTACATAATATTCAATATTAATCGGTACTTTAAGGGGGACCCACTGAAGTTACGGACAAATTTTACGTGCTTGTGTAGGAGCATAAGATCAACCCGTATACCAAATTTTATGAAAATCGAAGAATTTTTTTTTCTTTTTTAGCCCTTTTTCTAGAACAAGTGAAATTTCCTTTGGATACTTTAGAGGGTTCCCCTGAAGGTACAGATCTCAACATTTTACTGACTCATCTACATCGAGGGGTTAACCGTTCTACCAAATTTCAATCAAATCGGATAAAAATTACTATGAGTTATGGGTGCGCACACATTTTTGTCGTACGGGTACGCGGATATTTAAAAAAAAATTTTTTTGAATTTTTGGAATCTACACCCTCGAAAACGTCGAGAAAATTAATTTCAGCGAAATCTTTTTTTTTTTGAAATCCGATCACAAGACTCATGTATAATCCATATACTATGAGTTACATGTATATTCCATATACTATGAGTAACATGTATATTCCATATACTATGAGTAACATGTATATTCCATATACTATGAGTAACATGTATATTCCATATACTATGAGTAACATGTATATTCCATATACTATGAGTAACATGTATATTCCATATACTATGAGTAACATGTATATTCCATATACTATGAGTAACATGTATATTCCATATACTATGAGTAACATGTATATTCCATATACTATGAGTAACATGTATATTCCATATACTATGAGTAACATGTATATTCCATATACTATGAGTAACATGTATATTCCATATACTATGAGTAACATGTATATTCCATATACTATGAGTAACATGTATATTCCATATACTATGAGTAATATGCTATCATTAGGATGTTAGAATATAATATAAAAAAAAGGTTGAGATGGGCTGGACACGTACAGCAAAGACTCGATTCACGTTACCCTAAAAGAATCTTAAGTGGACATCCAGGCGAACGGAGACGAGTCGGTAGACTTGGGGGGACGGCGGTAAAGAACAGGACTGGTTGGAGGCGAATGCTAAGGGTGGCGAAGGATCGATAGAGATGCTTGGCGAGGCTTTGTGGCGAACACACGATCCACCTATAGGGAGCGAACGTGAAACGTGGTAAGTACCTAAGTAAGAAAAGAAAATTGTGCGCTCCATCGCGGGATTAACCATTCGAGCCAGAGTAAAAAAACTCCGAAATGCGATTTCAAGAATGTAGCGCGATGGGGTAAGGCGTTACTGAAGATACAACTTCGAGTTTGTTTCCGTAAGTGTCAAAATATGAAGAGTGCAGTGGTAGTCTGTCTCATTAAATGTCGCTATTCCTTCCTTATTATATACCTGGAGGTAGCCAGGAATAAAGTTGGCATGGAAATTATCTTGATATAGCTTATTCCTTGTTGTATTAATAATAATAAATAGGACTATTTATAACGCGCCATTTAGTGACGACTGTGGTCACCTCAAGGGCGCTTTTAAGTTTGCATATTCAAAAATAAGAATAACGTTCTATTTGTTAAGTTTTATCAATTTCTAAAATTACAGGATATTCAACGTTAGATTTCATTAATAATGATTACATTTTTTTTTAAATGAAACCATGTTTAGAAGGTGTAAAGCAAGAAGGGTTTCAGTTATAATTTTAATGAGCATTGTAAAGACCTAAGTTATAGAGAATCAAAAAAAATAAATATTAATAAATTCATATTGATCGATCGTCTCAAGTTTATAGCTGACTCGAAGAAGAAAATCAATCGACGAGATTAAAGGTCGCGGTGCATTCTAAGTATCGAACTTGGAACCTTGTGTTGTGATAGTCAGGGTCAGCAGCAGTGGGGAAAGTTTGGAGAAATCACTCGGATCTTGCGTCACGATAAAGGGAACAGACGGATTCTACTAGAAAGCTACTTGGGTCGTTTCAAATTAATCTAAGTATCGAATTTGGGACATTGGTAAGATCACATTACTTAGATCTATGGACTGAATATGCGCCGTGTTGTTGTTAAGAATTTACGAGGGCAATTGATCCAAATCCCAGAAATAATAATACAACATTGTATTCAAGGTTTTTTTTCAGTAGTTTTCTGCATAACAAACAGATTTTAAATAAACTGCGAACACCTTGACTGCATTTTTTGTTACCAAGTCAAAACATTCGTATAAGAAAAACGATGTTTATTTTCCTAAAATATCAAAAGAGATGGAATTCACGAGCTAATTGAATAAAAACTAATAATCTGTGAATTGAGGAAACATGATTTCATTGAATCAATTATTGAAACCTTTTCGTACAAGAGTTGCAAGCCCAAAGTGGTTCAAATATAACTGTTTGAAATCAAATAATATAATATTGTGTGATGTGAAAGAAAGAATGAAAGCCTAGCGGATTTTAGTAAGTTTTGCTTTCAGTAACAAAGTTAGTAACAAAAAAAATACAAATTTTGTTGATATAAAATTAGTTCATTAGTCAAATTCGATGATGCGTTTTAACATCAAAAAATCTGATCTGAAATAATTTAAATGAAATAATTAATTGTTTTGTTACCCCACAAATTATTTATTGAATACCCTGCCTAGTTTCGCAGGCACGGGTCCTGAATGGTCACAGGTGATAAGAAAGTGTTTCTTGATCTATGAAATTTATTTAAATAATTCCACCAAAAATAAACGTCCAATTCTTTAATTTTATAAGGTAAACCAGCAAATAAAGGCATTGGCATTACAATCCAAACTCCCTTTACGCCCCACTTAGGGGCATAGGGAGGCAACAAGAGCTCTGCATTGCGCTCGATCTTGCGAAATGTTTATGACCTCCTCACACACCATGTCCAAATTCCTCAGCTCTGCATCGAAGGAGCGGAACACAGCGTGAGAGGGTCTTCCTCGTCTTCCGGACCCTGATGGGAGGAAGAACAGTGCTCTCCTCGGCCAACTGTCATTCGGCATTCTTAACACATGTACCAGCCAAGTCCATCTCCTCCCCATAATGGTCGAAGTGATGGGCTCATGCTGGGTGCGCCGTCGTATAGCGTCGTTCGTGATGCGGTGGTACCATCTTACGCCCAGAATTCTCCTGAGGCACTTCATTTCAAAAGCTGAGACTTTTTGTGCCTGGGCTTTGGTCAGGTGCCAGGACTCACACCCATATGTTGGCATTGGCATTACTGAAAGATGATTTTCCTTGGTTTTGGCTCCCTTAAATGGAATATTTGCCCCATTGAAGAAGAAGAAGAAATAGTAGCTATTGTATACGAACTTTGGCATTATATGCATTAATAAGAATGATAACATAACATATTTTGGAATGAAACAGTTCAATCATGCTGTTTTTTTTTGCACCTTTAACTACCCTAGCTAGTTTTCGAAGACATAGAGTCTTTTTCTTCAGACTAGTGTGGCAACTACCCTTTAGTATAGGTACTTTTATATCTTACAGATTACAAGATAAATATAACCGTTGTATTGATATCAGCTGAGCTTTAAAAGTGAGTGTGCAGTGTAGTGTCTGCCTGTTCGACAGCGGTAATAAAAGCGCGATCCGAATGATTGGGAGAAATCAGGACACGCCCAACAGCAGCTGAGCAGCAACATGGCGCCCTAGTTCTCCTTTCTCTGCACTTCCTACACTATCTCGTTGGTTGCATATCGTCTGAACTAAACTTGTGGGTAGTTCAATGCTTAACCACTACATTACAACACACTGCGTCTACGGGATGCTTAACGCAAAGCTATACCCTAGTTATGCATTTCATATTGTATCGATCCACCAACAGATGCCGCTAGCATAGGAATTGATAAAAAAAATCTAATACATACTTAGTGTATTCCTATAAAAGTTTCAACGAACTGACATGTTTACTCTTTATGTTTGTTTGTACTTTGATGAGATTGTTTTTATTTTGGAACGTATTTTCAGTAATATTAAGATAGCTACTCTTCTACTCTTTTATTAATTTATTCAGTTGTGTACTCTTAGATTCTTTTCTTGACCTTTCTTATAATTGTTTAATTATGGTTTAGATTATTTTCATGACTTTTTCGTGGTACCACTATGTCTCAAAATCTTTCGGATAAATCTATTTTCTAGGTTTTTCCTCTGTTGAGCCATCGTCAGATGCCAGGATTCACAACTATATAACAACACTGGTATAATGCACGCATTAAACAGGCGACACTTCGTCTTGGTGGAGAAGTTGGTGGATTTCCACAGTTTTCTCATGCTGTTGAAGGACGAGCTCGCCCTTGCAATTCAAATGGAGAGCTCCTTCTCTACCCAGCCGTTTGGTGTTAAATAGACTCCCAGGTATTTGAAACTGACGACATCTTCGACATCGTCACCACCCAAAGTTATGGCTCGCCGGGAATAATGGGAATAATTCATAATAATTAATTGACGATTAATTTTACATTAATATTTTTAGAAGTTGTCTATGTAATAATATTAGGAATCAATCATAATGCACACACACACAAAAGAGACTCGCATGTACCGACAGTGAATTAATTTCTAATGAAGTGCCTACTTGGAGGCACATAAATGTTGTGTGAATGATAAATAAATAGTATGTATGAAGAGTGTACCTAGCTTAGTGTGTACCTATAGTGATAAAAGTGAAATATGATTCACAAAGCAACGGCTGGCCAGAATGCCTGGCCGTGAGAGTGAAAGTGCCCGGAGGCCCGTCCACACGCGCAGAACAAATTTGATGCCAAATATCAATAATTATTGATACTCCTCCTAAAATTTTCTCAATAAAAATTCGTTTTGATTTTCGAACTGTGTTCACTACTTCTTGTACATAAATAATTGACAGTGAGTTGTATTAATTTTCAAAGATGTTCAGAATCTGACCGTACCGTGCACATCAACATGCCATTCAACAATATCGTGCCCTGAGAATGAAAGAAACGGAACAGAATTTACCATAACTTTGTGATCCCAATGGAAGCTTTAACGAAGCATTTCGATCAACTGTCATTCGACAAATTTTAACATATTATCATGATCCAACAGAGTCCTATAGGTGCAGAGCTGGTCATATGATTTCCTGCAGATTTAGATGATAAATGGACAAAACCTCAAATTTTCTATAACAACCATCAGACAATCTCAACTCCGATAAATAGGCGATATACATGAACATGATAACTTAGTTTGCCTGGGTAGTGAGTACGTAACTTTTGTTATAGCACGACTAACCACACATCAATCTAACTACTCATAACCACGGCTTAACTACATAATAACCACGCTGAAACGCACAACTAACTACATTTGTAACGTTACGTACTCGCGCTAACTACACTAGGAAGTAGTTAGTCGTGCTATAGCCCTTACGTACTCACCCCCTGGTGAGGAAAGGAATAGAGAAAGCCTACCTAAGGAGTGGAAGGCATAACAGGGAGAATTGGAATAGGTATCAACAGCTTTTTCGGCAGTAGATACCTTTTTGAGACCATGCAAGGTCTTGTACTCCACGAAATCTCAGTATGTGTGAACAGTGCTCCAGTCAGAGCTCATGAAGAAAGTAAAACTGTCAGAACAGCGGTGGTGCTGATGGCTGAGCAGAATAATGACGATGGCGTGGTGGTGGTGGATGGTTCGTGGCTGTGTGGGACCTGGCGTTAAACTATTTCACCTGGGTGGTGGGGCACTAACTGCAACCATTCTCGTTGTGTGTGTGAGAGAGTTAATCAGTGGCAGTGAAATCCGACAACTCTCACTGAATTGGCCCACCTGACTACCGCGGATCCTTGACCTCGGAGCCTCACCTACTTTCAACACTTCGTCAGAGGGTTGAATGATCTCCCAATCGATCAATATCAACTTAGAACAAGGAGAATTAAAGCATATTTAGGATTTTATAGGCTTGTTAAATTCCATATTTAACCACTAATCTCAGAAACCGTATTTTTTAATTAACGAAAGTGAAAGTGTGACGTGTTATTTCATGGGATCTATTCATTGGAAAAACATGACTCTTCTTGGATTCACATCGAATCTCGCCATTGTCCAAGCTTGGTCTCCTCCTCTGAAATCTTTCTATTTATTTCAACCTGAACAAATCTATCAATCCGGTCTTGACGAATTCTTCCGAGACCTGGAAGTTGAGTAGACGAGATGAGAAAAGTCTGATTGTCTTTGAGCATAAAATGCTCCACGGGGGTATGGATATGGACCAATCAAACATGGAGAGCGTTGGCAACTCTGCTGTAATAATTAATTTCATTATTGATCTTTCTTAGGTAGTCAACACGTGATGCTATCATTAAATAAATTAGTGTTCGATTTTTTAAAAATTTGAACCAATACAGGCGTACGACCGTCTTCTAATACTGTTTCAAAGGCTGACATATGGGTTGTTTTCCTACAGATACGCCGCTACTATAAACAGCGGTGGATATGACAGTTGAGAACATTGCCAATATTGTTTCCGTAGTAACGAAAAATATTGTCATATAATTTTGAAAGACGCCGTCTTGTCAGACGACAGACCGTTCCCTAGGGACCCACTGCATTAGTGTGATCACTTAACGTTTTCTTACTATCACTAGATTTTTTTTACACCGGATTTTCCCCAATTTCGAGGGGAATGACAGCTTACCGCTCTACTGAACAATCTTGTCTCCATACCTTCACTGATATCAAAATCTTCATAAACTCATCTAAGCCAGACATTCTCATAAATGTTTAGGCAGGTATCCGACTTGCAGGGAAATAGGACGGTGCAGCGTGTCTGCAGGGCAGCCAGAATTGGCAGCGCAGTGCACACACGTGGGAGGCAGGCGGGCAGGAGCACATGGAGAGAGTGCACGATAAAGTTTCATGTGTTCATTATCAAGAGTTGTGTTTCACAGCGTGCCAATTATGCGCTGCCACTTTATCGCTACAGGGGTTACCAACCAACACTCTGATATTTCTGTTAACATTATCGGCATTTCTATCGTCTGTCACTTTTAATATTATATTTAAAAGAATAATTAGAAGAACGGAAAGCTTTGAAAGAAGACGGAATTGAAAGCATTTTCTCTTTTCAAAGCCATGTGGCTGATCTGTATTCGAGTCTATTTTTCACACCAATATTTTGGTTAACTTAAAAAAGGACAACATTTATGAGGGTCTTTTTGTAGATGTATTATTTTAGAGAGTCTGGCAATGAAAGTTGGAAAAAATTAAGAACATTCCTAACGTATTATCTACCTTTTCTAATTTATAAAGCATAGGTACCGCTATCTGTTTGTTGTTTACCTATAAAATGTGAAACATAGAGATGATATTTAAAATTCAATAAATAAAATAACATTTACCTTTTAATGTATTACCTAACAATAAATGGCAACTCACTTCAATAACACCACAATAAATGCACATAACATAACACAACCGCAAATTTATAATCATATGCTTCACCAAAATTTTGCTGGTATGTAACACAAAATAAGTAAAACTGATAAAAATAGGTACAAATATTAAGACTTTACGTTTAAATGGGTCCACATGGGTCCAGTACTGTTCATAGTGTTCATAAACGACGTGGCACAAGTATTTAAAGACGTGAATTTTCTTGTATTTGCAGACGACGTCAAAATTTTCAACACCGTGAAGTCTGAAAACGATTGTCAGAACTTACAGCGAGGCTTGAACAGTTTCGGTGTTTGGTGTGCCAGGAACGGTTTGTCTATCAACACCAAAAAATGTTCGATTGTGAGATTCCATAGAAAGAAGAATCCACTTATTTTCCAGTATTCACTGTTGGGGAGCGATTTGGAATCCTTGAGCGAGGTAAAGGACTTGGGCATCATATTTGATCAGAAGCTGTCTTTCATAAGCCACATTAATTCGATAGCAAATAAAAGTATGAGAATTTTGGGTTTTATTATCAGAGTTACTAGAGATTTTTTGAATATCAGCACTATGCGTCTGCTATACCTCTCCCTTGTAAGAAGTATATTGGAATACGGCTCGGTAGTGTGGAGTCCATTTTACAACGTGCATATTAAGCAGCTTGAGAGAACTCAGCACAAATTTCTTCGATATATAAATTTTAGAATGGGGTTTACACTGCAGGAATTGGACTATGACTATTTGCTGTATTTATTGAACATGCACAGTTTAGTGGAAAGACGGAGTCTGGCTGACTTGAGTTTTTTACACAAATTGGTTCATAATGACATAGACGCTCCGGATATTCTCCAAGGCATAAATTTTTTTGCACCAAATCGATTGACACGTCAGGCCTTACCATTTTATCCCTCAAACTCAACCACAACCCATTTTTACTACTCTCCTTTGAATAGAATGCAGAGGCTTGGTAATGAATTTGCAGAGGTATCGGATATATTCCACAGCTCACTGTCTGCCTACAAGAGTTCACTCGTGACACACCTTCATATGCCAAGAATATTAAAGTATGGTTACCTTGGCGAGGATAGCTAGTGTTGAGTCCTTATTATTTATTACCCACAAGTTGATCCTGATCCTTATTTGTTTTGATTATTTGGCTCTCGACTCTTTGTCTGTTTTTGGTTTTGATCACTGTCTATACATTTTCCAGCTTTTAAAATGTCTGGTTTTTGTGTAATTATAGGGAACCTATATATGAGGAAGGAATTTCGGGGTCATATATGGGGAAGATTAATATGGGGAAGGTAAATATGGA
Organism: Mystacides longicornis; assembly: GCA_963576905.1. Taxonomy (NCBI): domain Eukaryota; kingdom Metazoa; phylum Arthropoda; class Insecta; order Trichoptera; family Leptoceridae; genus Mystacides; species Mystacides longicornis. Next base: position 29,873,197 of record OY756433.1, on the reverse strand, counting down.
GAAGGATGTGAGAGGGCGTGCATAACTATAAATGTTAGTTTCTGCATGTTTTTCAGCAGGCCAGGTTTTTGGATGGCTTAGCCTTTTTCGGGCGTGAATACTGTTTTTTGTTGCGTGCGTAGTATTGTGTTTTGTGATGATTATTTTTAATTTTAATTGCAATTTTTGCTTTCAAGTAAGATTTAATTTTCATGTTTTCCTCAAGGAGATTTGTGTTTTTGTGCCTGCTATATATTATATATTTTTTTAATTGATTTTTGGTATTTTTATCTGGCTATATATTTTGTATTATTTTTAAAGGGAAAAATCTTTTTATATTTTTTAAGGCTACATTTATTTTACCATTTGGTTTGTTGTTTGGAATTGTGATGAATTTCGATATAGTTTTCAATATTTTTCAGTCAAGTATTTATTTTATGATTTAAATTTTTTTTTTTTTTTTTTTTTTTTTTTTTTTTTTTTTTTTTTTTAATAATACTTCCTTATGTGTGTATGTGTATATTTATGTATGTATGTATGTATATATATAAATATTTTATTTTTTTATTAATTATTTTTGGTATTTTTATCCGGCTGAATATTTTCTATTGTTTATTGTTTTTTTAAAAAATGAATAAATTGTTTGAATTATTTATAATTTTTTAAAGCTACATTTATTCTACCATTTGGTTTGTTGGTTGGAATTTCGATATAGTTTTCAACATTTTCAGCTAAGTAGGTGTGTATTTTATTTTATGATTTTTAAATACAGCCATTTTTATTTTTTATATTTTTTATGATGTTTTGGCATAGTTATCTGGCTGTATATTTTGTATTGTTTATTGTTTTTTTTTTTCTTAAATTATCATGTGTATGATTTTTGTTTTATTGTTTTGTAATTGGCCTAATGGCCGTATGCGATTTGAATAAATAAATAAATAAATAAATAAATAAATAAATAAATAAAAACAATCATTAGAGCAAGGAATCAAGAAAAAATTAAATGTATAAGAGATAAAAATCCGTTCAAACAACAAACGAAAATTAAAGCATTATAAATAAAAAAATCAAGATAAAAATATAAAAACTGCGCTTGCAAAAATAACACACAAAAATTTACAGGAGTCAAATTTGACATAATGTAGAATAAAATGTAATGAATCTGTTAATCAATAATAAACAGAAAAAAGTCCGTATCAACAGAAAAAAGAAATATGTAGCTTCTCTGAAATTGTTTTATTCAACCAAAATATAAAGTTATCAAGCACAATAAATTAAAGTTTTAAGACAGCTTTAAGTAGCTTACTGTGAAAGAGTCAAGGAGTGTATTTGTGTTCACTTTGAGTGAGCACAGATTCACTTATGTAAAAAAAAAAAATCAATCAGAAGACGACCCTCCGTCAGTCTAGCTAGCTGAACCGCTATTCTCGTTCTTTTTTTCCTTAATTAAGGACAGTGTTAAGGATATTATCCCTACGTAAGGATAATTGCTATTCTCGTTCTAAACCTTTTGACAGATGCCATCCTTTCGCTAGGGATAGTATCCTTTAGAGTGTCCTTAATTAGCGCCGCCATTTTAGCCAGCCTTAACTAGTAAGGATAGCATCTTTCAATATAAAATCGATAAAAATAAGTGTTTTTATAAAATATAGTATGCGATATTTATTTTTATCTATCACTTTTTTTGTTTTTTTTTTGTATCGATATCAGCTTTGCGTCGAAAAGCAAGCAAGCAAGCGAGCAAGCAAGCAAGCAAGCAAGCGAGCAAGCAAGCGAGCAAGCAAGCGAGCAAGCAAGCGAGCAAGCAAGCGAGCAAGCAAGCAAGCAAAATCTGACACACTCCGTTCAGTTGATGTCAATTTTCATGGTTAAATTGCGGCGTTGCCGTTTATTTTTATCCTTGGTAAAGGATATATCCTTGGAGTGAATTGTAAAGACAATCCTTAATAACTAAAGATCGAGAATACTGATTTATTTAGAGATGTCCTTCGCAAGGGATACTATCCTTTCAAAAGGTATCCTTTACTAGAGACGGTAAAAGAACGAGAATAGCGGTTCTGATGATGGCTATAATGAGCATAATAAAAAACAAATTGTAGAAATGATGAATGGGATTAAAGATTGGTGACCCCTGAAGTGATTGAATCGGTTCGACCCACTTTTCTCTGCACGGCTGTAGAAATGGAAAGTGACCGTGGACTATTAGGTATGCGCCGGCACTTCTGCTACCGACTTGCGCACCAACACAGCTCTCCGTACATGCGCGTTAGGCTGGGCCGTTCTAGTATGGAAGTTTAAAAAGTGCTTCTAATCTTAATGTAATAGTGATAATTTGTTGCCTTATGATGTATTATAACTATCTACAAAATTTCATGACAAAAAAATAAGATCTTCTGTCTCCGAATCGACCTTGAAGTTTTGTATGGGACGAAAATATCCCATACTAACTGATATTTATATAATAATCATGTAAAATGATTCCGGTCTTGTTTTTTTATTCACTTTTTTTATTATACCACAGATAATTCAAGAACATACTACTATTTATTTAATAACACAAAAATAATAAATAAAACTTTCAAATTTTTTATGTAAAGCAAGTATATGAAATTATGTTATTTTGCGTTGATTGTTTTTGATAAATTGGGTTTGATATCTTTTTTACTCGTTGCTTTCTAAGCTTTTACATAATATTTTATTGATAAATTTCTCCGTTAAGTTGGTGAGGCTTCTTTAACAATTTCACAGATCGTCAAACTCCTTGGATATGACAAGAAAAATTCAGGAAACTGTATTTATTCATCTTCGCCATTGTATGTAATGAATGCCGTAAGATCTTCGTCGGATACTTGTCGATTGGTGTTTCTGTTACATTTTGCTGTCTGTCTATAACTTAGTTCTTGTAATAGGATGCTTCAAAATTTACTTTCGGTACTTCAAGGATCAAAAATGCGTTTTTTTTGGGTGATTCGAGCTTTCACTATCCAGCGAGCGGTTCATTCTCTTACTTCATAGTGTATTTTGAGCGAGATAGCTTTTTCTTTTAGTAATTACAGTTTATATAACAGATTTGATAATCTGATAAATATATGGATAAGAAATTAAACTTCCATAGGTAACTGGATCAGTTGCGAGGTAAGTTGGTGCACAGACATTAACAATAAAGATAAGTTAAAGTCATCAAACTTTCTGAAAGAAGCGCAGTCGCAGAATCCTATGAGCTTAGTTTAGCGATTATTACATGGATTATTTTTCCTGGAGCTCAGTTGCCTAAATCATTAGAAAATGTTCCTGTTGGTATGACTATACCAATTTGGAATAAATATAATTGATCTTTTCGTAGATCTTGAAATTATAAAATAGTAGTTTCTCTTGTAATCACCTGGAACATATCAATTGTTTTTTTCCAGTTGTTTTCCAATTTGGTCAGAATGCGTATGATGACTTGAGAAAGCACTATCAACACATTATTATACAAAAACCTAAATATATTGTTACTTGCAGTTTTTTTCTAGATTATCGGCGACTCATTCAATTGGGATTATTTGTGGTTTGCAATAAGCAAAATATTCATTCTAATGGTTTTATTAGTATTTTCTCCTGCAAACTAATTATTCAATCATGTTTTCCGGTATTTACCTACACTTTTTTTCATTACATCAGACGATAAGTAAAATATCCAATGAAATGTTGCTTTTTGAAAAGAATCTGATCTCTCTATCGGTTTCGGTGTTCCAAATTTTCCATCAATTTAGAATCAGTTTCCTTTAACACTCTCTTAATTATTGTTCATCTGTATTTTTGTCCACTTTTCACTAGCCTAAAACTTGGGCTTTACGGCCATTAAAATACAAAACTGGTATTTTTAACCCTTTTCTCATATCATGCGATTTTCTCTTGTTTATTGCGGCGCTTTATATACTTTGTTGCTATCTTAAATTGTATTATTATGCTTTATATCATACAGAACTAATTATTCCATCATTTTTATGACATACAATCTTAAAAAATATTATGTTAAACATATTTTTACTTCCTTATACCTGCTTCAAAATAGGACAAATTTAACAATTTCTTGAAACTTTGAGCTCAATTCGGAGACAGAAGATATCTTTCGAATTGAAAAATATTTTGCATACGTATTTAAAACAGCATTTAGCACTAAAATATAACTATTACGTTAGCAATAGAGGGAAAAAAGGAAATCGGCCCACACTAATGCGCGTACACACCGGCACATGCGCGTATTAATTGATCTACCTACCATACATCTCATAGTATTTAGATAGGAGATACTGTTATTGCATTATTGTCTTAATATATTAAAACGGCTGAAAGCTGAAAGAAAATCTTGACGATCTGAACAAAAGTACCTAGCTAAATATTAAAATTCTTACATAGAATAAAATTCGATTCGTTATGTACATATTTCTAAAATGTTGCAATCACAAAAATGAAAGATAGATTTGTAAAGTTTTATTTTATTTATTTTAATGTAGATGCATTTTTTAGTACAATACTAGACGTATTATTATGCTTTCAACGCTTCCTTGTAAATCAAAGCTTATTTCAGAAAAAAAAAGAATTATTAAAGGTTTTTTTCTTTCTTCCATATTTAAATAAACTAGTGGTCGACCAGTGATCGAAATTCTATGATAACAAACTTATTTTTAAATTAAAGGTTTGAACATAATAATTAAGGTTCCATTGGCAAAATCTGATAGAGCGCTATTTTACCATTTTCTTTCAAAAACAATGACATGGATACGTCAAATTTGAAATTTTGATATGTAACTACAAAGTTCTTTTCTATTATTATTAATGACAAACATTATTTGACTACATATAAACAAAATAATATATTATGCGTCTGTCTCAATGTTAAATGAATGTATCGGTGTGTGTGTGTGTGTGTGAGTATCAAATACATAACATTACAGTAAAGTTTATAATGTTTTTTATTGCTTTAATCTATTTTTTATGAATTACTTAAAAAAATATTGGTATTTGAATATGTCAGTGCATAACATTATCTATTTGATTACCGTAGGATCAAAAAAAAGTCACCAATTTCAGGGACAGATTTCTCGTCAGACGATGGACCACTCTTTAGGAACCCAGTACATTAGGGGCATACGGAGACAAGAAATTCGGCTACGACTTGTTTTGTTTCTTTATAGACCTTGGGTTCATTGAGAATTAGTCCCTTTTCACATTAACAGCCTTATATTTATACCTTAAAATTTATAAAGAAATAAGGGGTGCTGATGATTGTTGTGTGCTGCAGAGCAATGTGGAGGCTCTTCTGAGTTGGTGTGCGAAGAATGAACTGAGGTTGAATGTTGCGAAGTGTCAGGTCGTACGTTTTTACAAAATAAAATCACCAATCGTCTATCCATATATATATACTCGTATGGTTGTCAGGCGCTATAAAATTTAAAAATTAAAACTATAAAATTATGTTAATATCCCTCAGCCATGTTCTGGCTTCGGTCGTCAAAAAGTTAAAATCCTCCATCATCCCGTGGAACCCATATATAGGACAATCACCAACGATATGTTGCAGGGTTTGGGAAGCAGCACCACAGTCGCATCGAGGGTCTGAAATATAGCCCCATTTGTAACGCTCTGCTGCGCTTCTGCTGCAGCCCGCTCTGATGCGGTTTAGTCTCACCCACTCCCTGCGGTCCAGCTCAAACCCATCCACTCGTTTAGTTGGGTCTGCTATCAGGAACTTATTTCTAGTGTCTACCCTCCTCCACTCATCTCGCCAAGCTTGTTCCGCAGTGAAATTACTGTTTTCCAACACCTGCGCTCTAGACCAGAACGGCCTCCTTGACTTCAGTCTTTCAGGTGGAATATCTCTCAATGCCATGTTGAGAAGGGAGGTGTTGTTAATGCCTTTTGTCCATTCTCTGAGTGTTGCAGCGTCTCTACGAAGGTGAGGGGGCTCAATATTCGCCAGAACGGGCAGCCACTGGCATTGGGTGGGCTTTAGTGCACCAGATATAGTTCTCATAGTGGAGTTAAGTTGGATGTCCACTTTTTTGGCATGGGTGCTTCCGTTCCATACTGGGGCGCAATATTCAGCGGTTGAGTAGACAAGTGATAGCCCCGCAGTGCGCAATGTCTCAGCGCGAGCACCCCATCCCGACCCTGCCAGTTTCTGTATAACATTATTTCTGGTTTTTAGTTTACCGCAGAGGGAGTCGATGTGTTTTTTAAAAGTGAGAGTACGATCCAAAGTTACACCCAGGTATTTTGGGTGCTCAGTCTGCTTCAGCAGGACCCCTCCAAAGCGTACGTTTATTTCGGATTTAGACTGCTTATTATTAAGGTGGAAGGTTGCAACCTCTGTTTTATTAGGGTTGGGTTTAAGTCGCCAGTTTTTAAAGTATTCTGAGAGTCTTTCCAAGTCACGCTCCAACTTACGAGCCCCCATATTCAAATTTTTATCCGCAGCCAGGAGGGCAATATCATCTGCGTATTGGAACATAGTCGACTCCGTCCTGGGAATGTCGTGCACGTAAAGGTTAAACAGCACAGGGGCCAGCACGGATCCCTGTGGAAGGCCATCATTCAAAACTTTGGTGCGGCTCTCTTTTCCCTCTAGTGAGACTCTTATATATCTACATGACAACATGCTATTTAAGAGATTAAAGATTCTTCGGCATGGTATTGTTTTAGCGAGCTTACCTAGAAGACCATTGCGCCATACGGTATCGTAGGCTGCCGATAGGTCTACAAAGGCTGCTGAAAATTTAAGTCCTCTTTGAAACCCCGCCTCAACGCGGCTAGTCAAGGCAAGCACCTCCTCACAGCAATCTCTGCCAGCTCGGAATCCAGCCTGCTCAATAGAGACAACTGCGTCTATCGATGTAGCGATGCGCTGAAGCACGAGCCTTTCCATAAGCTTATACGGAACACATAACAAGGAAATAGGTCTGAAATGGCTAGGATGGCTTCCATCCTTCCCCGGCTTAAGGACAGCAATAACTCTTGAATGTTTCCAGTCCATATACAATGGTGAAGAGCTGGAAGCGGTATCCCAGGTCCGGAATCTGGGAGTGCAGCTTGATACTGGACTGACATTTGTCCTGCACATTAATTCAATGGTGGACAGGGCACTCCAAACACTCGGGTTTGTCTTACGCTTGTGCCGCGGTTTTTCCAAAGTCTCAATATTTGTTCATTTGTACACATGTCTCGTTAGACCACAGTTAGAGTATAATTCGGTTCTGTGGTCACCTTATTACCAGGTTCACATTAAAAGAATTGAAAGGGTTCAAAATAGACTCCTGAAGTTTATTAACTTCAAACTGGGTATACCAGCTGCGGATATTAACTATGATCATCTTCGCAATGAATATGGTCTCACACTGCTATCCGAAAGGCGCACAATAGCGGATATGACTTTCTTGCATAGATTGATTCCTCTCGGTTGTTGTCTATGGTGGAGCTTCATGTCCCTTCCAGGAGCACGCGAAGTACACAGACCTTTAGATTGGCAAACAGTGTCACAAACTATTCTTTCAATGCGCCCATGCAAAGGTTACTTAGGGGGGGGCAATGATCTTGGCGAAATTGATATATTTTCTGCACCTTTGTATGGTTTCAAAAAAATGCTAAGGGATAGGTACCGCTTGGCTCATTGAATTCTTACAGATACTTATTTTTTTTTTTACTGTGATGCATAACTATTGTATTTTTTCTTCTTCTGTTTTGTAAATTGTATGTAAAAGCAACCATTGGTTGCGTAGATTTCAAATAAATAAATATTGTAAGAAATCTGTCGCTATAGACTATCTTGCATGACCTCGATAGTTCGACTTTTTAATGAGGCTTTAAAAGGTGCCTGCTCCTTTAAAAAATAAAGATAATTTGGCTTAAATAAGAAGCTTTTAGGAAAAAATTACATGGTTCTTTGATTTAGAATTAGATACATCCTGGATTTCAGTAAGAGACCTAAGCCATATCAAGATTGATAAAAATGTGCTACAATTCACCAAGAAATAAGAGATGTACATGGTTTGAGAGAGAGACCAAGAGTTGGCAGGCAGGCAGTGGTACACAATGATCTTTAGCCACTTTCATTCTAGTTTGAGTTGGTAGCGCTGGGCAGGTACCTCGAGGTAAAGAACCTCGCATGGTTACCAACCTCGTTACCCCCGAGCCTCCGATAACTTTCGGTTTTGAACTAAATTACTCTCTACAATGTGTTTGTGAGAATATGCAGAGGCGAACAAGAATATCATACCTTTGCTAAGAAGATTCGCGATTATCAATATCCAAATATGCTGTTGGCCTGTGCGTCTCAGCGTGAGAGAACTGGAGATAAGGGTACTAATTCTCAATAACCCTGCCTGAAACATGAGGATTGTCAATAATTCGGATGGGTATGTCAAAGATTCTAATGATGGGTCGGAAATTAGAAATTTGTTCACCTAATGGCAAATGTTTTTATCATAAAAGTGATCACACTAACCCAAACACAAGTAAAGGCCGGACGTTAGCCCATATCGGCTTAGTTTCTCGCAAGGTTCAAAGCAAGAAAGCTGTGATTTAAGATAAAATATTGATTGAGATACCCAAAAGAACTGAAGAACAGGGTTAAATGGGTGAGCATATAACTTCGTCAAAAGTGAATATTATGAAATCAAGACAAATCAAACTACTATAATCTGCCCAAGCCCAATTGGTATTCAAAAGTTCAGCAAAGATCCCTACGTTCAAGGGAACGTAATCAATGATCTTCAAAGGTGGAGGAAGCTTTCAAAAAGGTCAAAGTATCAGGAAACTATCACGAAAATGTCCAAGTGATATCCCACTAACCAAAATGATCCTCAGGATCGAAACAACGAATAAAATATCGATTTCAGCATAATGCCGTGAAGAGTGCGGAGCTGTTGAAATACAATTTGACCCGCAAATGTCAGTGATGAAAGCGAAAGGCATCGAGATGTTATGGAGAAATGTGCCGGCGTCTCCGAGGCCACTGCCTCCGCGGCTCTTGCAATTTCTTTCTTCGTGGAGGGGCGCTGCGGAGGAGAGATCAATGAAAGTTGGCCGTGGCTCACTACCTACGTGGGCAACTCCATTATTTGTTTGCAGCCATAGTCGAAGGTATTAAGGTAAAAACAGTTAACACAGGTATTTATTGATTTAGAAATGTTTCACTAGGCTGTGAAATTTGTAAAAAAGTCGTGAAAGACAAATACCTGTATGTTGATTCCTTCATATCCCGTACTTTCAAAGTCAGTTGAAAGCTTGTTGCGACTAGGGAATCCAATCCCGCAAACCGCGGATCCCGCAAATGCGGGATCCCGCACTTTTTTGGCGGGATCAGAAATGCGGGATTTCTCATGCGGGATCCCGCACGTTTGCGGGACTGAAAAGGAAAAAATAATAAACAATAAGAATGGGCTCAGATGACGTTCTGATTATTTTTTAGATCCTGTACAACCTCATTAATGAAAGATTTATCAACTTTCGCTGGAAAAACAGGACTTTTCCTTGAAATTTCTAAGGAAAATAATTATTCTTTCAGTTTTTAAGTTACAACTAAGTAAGTTTTGAATTTATATTTTGTGTGAATCCTGTATCGGAACGGAACTAAATCAATGTCATTTGAATTACTCTATGGCTAGGGATTCTCCCATGGTAGGATATTCAGTATCGAGCGCAGTAAATTGTCAAAGAAGGTTACTGCGTGATGCAATGTTAGTTAATGCAGAAACCAAATTGATCGACAAAATACCAGGATAAGCCAGGAACTTATAGTGTCGCTATCTCGTCGGATAAAAGAACGCCGTACATCAATGGCCGTTATATGGTTGTGAATCCTGGCATCTGACGAAGCCTCAACAGAAGAAGATCCTTAGTGTTAAGAATAGATTTTTGCGACAGATTTTGGGGATTATATGGTACCACTATGTCATAACAACGAATCACCTCAGTGATCCAGAATCGCAAATTGAGCTGGCTTGGCCATGTTCTCCGCATGTCCCCCGAGAGTCTTGAATATGCAAGTCTTTACTACAATCCGGATGGGACAAGAAGGCGAGGCAGGCTGAAATTAATAATGATGCGGGCATTCACTGCGGTTCTACGAGATGCTGGACTGAGCTGGGATGAAGCTGTGCAACTGGCGCAAGATAGAGAGGCTGGGAGGAACTTAGTGGAGTCCACATGCTCCACACTGGGAGCGATCGTGGATTATGTAAGTAAGTACATCAAAGACTGCCGTAAAAATATCTAGAAAAAGATTCAGGATCTACAAATGTGGTGGACGATCCATTCTTTTATCTGAGCAAAGTAAGAATTAAAATGTGTGTGTTGAATAAAGAGAATGTTGTCAGACGCGCGGATCCAACAAGAAACTGAACACCAGCAAGTTGATGACAACGACGATGAAAAAGGCATACCTTTAACGAATCTGTTAAAGGATGATCCTTCGCTTACACTAGAAAATGAACGAGAACGTAGTCTCCGTACCGAATGGATAGCTGAGTACCTGTATCCGTACCCACTTGAGATAATTCTCTTAATCTGATGTGGAGGGAATAGAGGAAATCACTTGGATGTTGTAGAGGTGGGCTTAAATTCATAAACTTTTTATAGCAATTTCATAAATTTTAAATAACGTTATTTTATTGGCTTATTTATTTCATTAGTATCTGGAAGAAAGATTTTCTACAAAAAAAAAATCATTCCGAAAATTTGATTTCCGTTGGCGGTAAGGTATAATTTCGCTAAAAAAGTCATTCAGGAAAAACATAACTCTGATATATTTACAAATATCGTTTAATACGAATAACGAGAATAAGTTATTTTTATTTATCGAATATTTTTATCAGCTTTCGTTATAACGCTCACCTCTACTTGGAAACTGCTTACAATTATGTAAAGACAATTCCGTCTAAAACGTTTAGACATGATTTCTTCGGAAGTATTATCAGAAAAAATAACTAGTTTTTGTGCCTCTTAAATCAATAAATGTGTTCATTTGTCAATACTAATCACAATGCTAAAAGCTTGAACGTTCAAATGTTGTATTATATCGTTCCTTAAAAGAAGCGTTATTTTTATACCTACCTCTAAAATATCATTATTTTCAATTGCTAACACTTCTAATAATTAAAAATATGCATACATATTTTTATTTCATTGTTTTCTTGATAATAATAACCTACTTCAAACAAAGAAATGTCAATCCCGCTGATCCCGCAAATCCCGCGGGATCCGCGGGATTGAGGTCACCAATCCCGCAAGCTTGCGGGATCGCGAATTTGATGCGGGATTGGATTCCCTAGTTGCGACTCTTGTATTTAAAGCAAGGTAAAACAATTGATTTGAAACACTGCATTTAGATGAGATTTAAAGAGTTGGAATAGAGAGAGAGTTTAAGAAGAACATAACAAATATAAAGAAGGGCAAAATTCATGAATGTTGTGTTGTGGATAAACAACAGACGTCCTGTCTAAGATTTGAGAATCAAAAACCAAAATGTAGGAGTATTATAAGACGTAGTATACCAGGGATTTGGTTTAAGGACAAGGTAGATTCAAGGTTCAAGTCCAACAGACACAAAAATGCGGTCTGAATTATTACGGTGTGAAATATAATTATTCTTTAATAGTTCGCACGTTTTTACTTTTTTCTGCTTTTTTTTATTTCAGACGCACCGTATTTTCCCTCCATTTATACTTGATGTAATGAGCACCTATAGAATATTGATTTGATTTTATAAAGAAATTCTAATCACCATCCATCAAAATCAAATCACCTTCTTTTTTTAGCTTCAGAGGTCTTTCTGTGTTATATGAATTAATTCATCTCTGTGTAGAACCATTTTGGTAAATCCGTCTTGTTATTAAGTCCAGAATAGCAGCAGAGATGACACAAATTAGCGTTGGCTCGACAAACATGAGTTGGTCAACATTCTAATAATTATTGTCATCGCATCGCTCCGTACCGCGGTGAATGATATGCCGGAGCCAACGAACTCTCCCAAGGTGCTCAGATAAACAATCAGGCCATTATGTGGTGCAGTGTTTCATCTGTCCCGACTACTATCAGTAGTGCTGCCTTATCAATGGAACCTCCCTAGATGAGTTTATGCAGTATGATGAGTTCTGACTATCTATTTAGAACGTAGAACACATTCTGTTGTTCTCGCATCTTTATGCTATCCATTTTTGACCCCAGTATAGGTTTTAACACTGGTACGCTTCGTAATACATCTTTTTATGACAGTGTAGATAAAAGTGAGTTTTGTGCTCATGATACCTTTTAATGGATCCTAAAAGGACCTTCATCCTCAAACGTCTATGATCTTGCCAGTAGTTACATGGGCTCAAAATTATCCCATTAATCCAAAAAAGAGCTGAAAATTAAGGGTGTTCCAAACAGCAATGGAATAAGCGATGCTGCGATGAGCATCAACGACAGAATAAGAAACACAACAATAAGAGCTAGAATAGGAGTGTCGGACATTTTCTAACGAGTGGTAGCGTTGAAATGGCGATGTGCCGGTCATGTTGCTCAATCAGATGATAATGGAAAATACGCCTCATGTGCTGGTGTCCTAGGACTACGACTATAAATCCTAGCGATCCCCAGCTTCGATAAAGGGACGACATCCTAAAAATTGTTGCCTTGCAGTGAATAAAGGCTGCATAGTATCGGGAGATGTGTGAGAGTCTGGAGGAGATCTATGTCCGGAAATATACGACGTGAGCAGTCCACGACGCTCGATCTTGTGCAGTGTCAATGACTTCATTGTCCTTACACCATGTCTAAATCCCTCAACTTGGAATAAACGGAATACAGTATAGAAAGGTCTTTCTGTCTTTGAGACCCCGATGAGAGAAAGAACAGTATTTGATTCAGCCAATTGTTATTTCGACATCCTTAATAAATACGACCGTTTTTTACAAAACACTTATATTGTTAAATTTGGACCACTACTCACAATATTTCATTGTGAATTATTCGCAATATTATTCCAGATTCCATCACAGACCCCTAGATAAATAACGACCATAATCTGCATTTCAGGTTAATTGCAGACCGAACTACTTGACTGGGAGAGGCAAATTTATACATTGTGTTTGTGTATTTCATTATTATCACATATTTGTTCAAGAACTTACGTTTCTCCTCTAGATGTCCCTGCAGTAGGTAGATATTAATAATGTTATGATCCATTGTTTCATGATGGATGATGAGTGACGCGTACTCGCGACCGTTTCAAATTCTCACCCATTAACATGCCCATAAAAATATTTATCTGTATATAATTTTTTTCTTGGACTTCGTCCACAACCTGACCTCAAGCGATGGAATCCATCCAATGGTGTCATTCGTCAGAATACGCAAGTCCATATCTAGTGCTTCTTCAAAAACATACGGTCATAGTTTATGTGACATTCGTGTATTAAATTCGTCTTCCAACTGTCCATGCTGGTGAGTCCATCCATCCCATTTTTCAACATTTTCAACTCAGAGTAGACTATTGCATAAATTGGCTTATAGCATCATATCTTTCTGGGTTGTCCAGAACTAGGCATTTCATTCTGATGGATCAGCTTCAAAATTATAGTGTATTATCAAAAAAGAGGTCCGTGAATCTCTTTCATAATCATCAATGGAGCATTGTTCGTTGTCAACTGTAGTTTGTATCTAACCTTATAACCTGGCCACTTCCACCTTCCAGTTAATCCTTATATTGGCATAGCTGTCTTTTGCAGCTACTCTGCGAAAAAATAATAGCAGGAATAATCAGAGACGTGGATGAATTGAGCTAAACGAAAGGGAAAATTGGCTACCTATATCGGTTTATCCCAGATTTCGAGAGAATTTGTAGAAGTTGGATACCATACCATTACTGTATTGGATAGGATAACGCTTCGGGCATATATGTATAGGATAAGAAAAGTTTTAAACAGCCAGTGTCTCTACTGCGATGAGAGCGTCACCGCCAGGCATTCCATATTGAGTGCCAGGAATGGGACTATTAAGAGATGACGCTTCTAAGACGAGTGCTGCCGGAACATCAGGTAAGTGCTATGCCGTAGAGTGAGGAAACGTGGAAGATGTTAAGCAGTATTTCCCAATGAAAACTGACCATAGAGACATGAAGACACTGCAACGAAGAATTGCTTCAGAGCGGATCGGCTGTAGTGTGGTGATCCAGAGGAGAGGTTTTTAGTCGATTGGTCTGATACCCCAGAGGTGCTCTGTCTCTGGACTTCCCGCATAAGCATACTTTTGGGACATCTGTATATGTAGAATGTATCTGATAAGTGATTGAGGTCATATTGTCACACACAATGTCACCACAGATTAAGTCAAACATCATTGCAGTGCCAGTTTCCGTAGAGAAAGAAAAAGCACCGAGTATAGACTAGTACACAGAAAATGTCCCCAATAATTAGCACCTCATTCGTCTGCTTCGTATGCGTCATTGCCCTTAGCTGAACAAATTAGTAGCAGCATGCAGTTTTTTATTTGTATGTACATCAATGTTTACAATTTACAAGTGTGTAAATATATTATTGATCACTCCCGAGAGTGGATTGCCGCGAATCAAAGAAGTGTGTAAATATGTTATTTATAATACAAATACTTGTCACTATACTCGCCAACGATCATACCACGTTGAATGCACCGGTTCTCGTCCGATCACCGAAGTTAAGCAACATTGGGCGCGGTCAGTACTTGGATGGGTGACCGCTTGGGAACACCGCGTATCGTTGGCCTCCTCTTTTTTGTATTTTATTTCTTTTATCTTCCCTGGTTACCTCATTCATTTATAAAGGAAATACTTCTTCCTCCTCTCGCCAACGATCATACCACGTTGAATGCACCGGTTCTCGTCCGATCACCGAAGTTAAGCAACATTGGGCGCGGTCAGTACTTGGATGGGTGACCGCTTGGGAACACCGCGTATCGTTGGCCTCCTCTTTTTAGTTTTTTTTTTCTCTCCTTACCCGTTCCCAATTCTATTTTCCTAGAACAAAGTCGATAGAAATTACAATAGTCCTCCTCTTAATAGTTAGTGCATAGAGTAAGATATTTTATGGTTGCCTTTTTTGGGTGTATTTATTTATATATATTTGTTTGTATTGCCATAGGGACGACCAAGTTGGGAGAGAGGAATCGATAGTAAATCTATCTCAATATTTCTTCCCAAAACTAACTATTCCGTAAAACAATAGAAGGAAGAAGGGTAGCTAAGTGAGAGAGAGAGAGTCCCTTGGCTCAAAAATCTTGGAGAGTGGTTTGGATTACATTCACTAGGCTGTCTAAAGATCGTGTCCTCACTCGGAAAGACGATCGCCAACCCCGTTAGGAGAAGAAGACGAAGAAAATGAAGACTCCAGAACATTCTGAAAATTGTGGGGATGTTATATCTTGTTAAATCTTGATACGTGCCTTTTTAGTCTGCATGTCCAACCCTATCAAACGCCTTTTACAGATCTACACAAACAAATCTAATTAGCTCGACTTTTCATTCGATTTTTAAATATTTTTTATTCGTATGCTTCGATAAGCTTTAGATATCCCGGAAGTATTCCTCCCAACCAACCAATCATGTTATTGATTACGCTCACCGTTTCCCGATTAGAACTTAATCTAGGTACCTATGTATTATATTTACGGACGTGTTTCAGCGTAACCCTGAATATAGTAAGTACTCACCTCACAGCGATATTGTTTTGTTGTTGGAGCTAGGCGCGTAGTATTTTTATCTGCGTGTGTTTATTGCATCCTTGAGGCCGTGGAGTTCTGTGCAAACACGAGCCACCACCAGCCATCTTTATCAATATTTGCTCTGCGGTACCTCCTGTTGGATGGCTGTGGCGCCAGGTGGATCATCCTTCCCTCACCCCCTTTCAGACAGGCAACGTGATTATTTTTATTTCTGACGGAATATTATATACTACGTATCTCTCACTAGCTGACCCGCCCGTCTAACTTCGACCCACCTCAGAATAAAAAAAAAACATTATGTTAACTTTCGTATCTTATGAGAGGAAAAACCAAATTTCCCAACATACGTTGTCCATCATTCTTTTCTATGAATATTAATAAATAAATAAAAAAAAACTTTATTATTCCAAATCAAAGTATGGCGACAGTAAAAAAAAAGACAGTCGAAAGGGCGTACTTATCCCGAAGGATCTCTGCCAGCCAATCCCAATATTATGCTTTAGCATGAAAATTCGAATGATTACCAATGTAATTCTGACCGTTGCATCAATTTAGAAATATGTTTTACAGGTCGCATTCTGACAACCGCACCATCAAACGTGAAGTTTTTCAATTCGAAAACTAGAAAATAATAATATATACTTACTCAAAAGTATTCTAATCACAGTCACAGGCTAACCAAATACCTACATACATATAGCACGACTTGACGAAACTGACAACGGTCTATTATTATGCGTTTTCTCTCTTTTGCTTTTTTGTTTTATTTTTTGCTTTTTTTTTAATCCTTAAGTATATTTTATTTTATTTTTTTTAAACAAGAACTTTATATTTTGTTTTTTCTTTTTAAAAAAGAGAAAATGTGCTGGAGATGTACTCCTCCGCGAGATTTTGAACATTATTCTACTATCTTTATTAGTATTGTCTCGGAACAGGCTTAGGTCTAGTGAGGCAATATATTCCATCACATAAAAAGGGCTCCATTTTTATACCTAAAGATAGGTAGTACGTAAAATTACCTACGTTAATATGACAAGACAATACCAACTTTTTTATGCATAAATTCCTCGAATATTGTACGTTTTTTTTAGCGATTTTATTGTATTGTATTTATATTTTATTGTATTTATACAACCGTGGCGCTACGACCCTTAGTGGGTCTTGGCCTCCAGAAGATTCTCCATGACACCCTGTTCTCGTCCACCCCCAGCAGTCTAACGTTTTTCTCCACTCTGTCCAGTCACCTCAGTCTGCGTCTTCCAACGCTCAACGGTTTCTACGCCTCTGAATAATTACGTCGACCGACGTATAGCTACGTTCGTGATGCAGTAATACCCTTGCTGTTACTCAACTTTCAAAGTGTTTCCCCGTCTTGATGTACAACACTGCGGAATGTACTACGTATTAAATGTGATAATGACAATAATAAATATAAGTAGAGTGATATATGTACCTACCTATGTGTGTGGAGTGATATGGTGATATAACAATGTGTATTTATCTAGGGATGTGGATCTATATAGCGCGTAGCGCGGAAAACGATCGCTCTGACCTTCGGGTGTTATTAGCTCTCAAAGAGCAGCCAAAAATACTGCGTCTATGTACTCTATATACCCGACACATCGTCAGCGGACTCACGATATCAAACATCTCTCTATTTTAGTTCACACAAAATTAGCCTTAAACGACTTTAATAAAATGTAGGTATTCGATTCAAATTTTTTCTTTCTGAATGTCGCTGTGTATAACAAACTGTCAAATTTGATGAAACTAGCGCTAAAGACTAATTTTGCGTGCAATTGTATTTACACACGAATCAATGAAAGAATTGATAATATTATGAGCTACGTTGTATGGAAATTCACGGCCAGTAGGAGCGAGCAAGGTCGGGCCGATATCACACACACACACACACACACGTAATGTGTTATATATGCACACTCCAATAATCTGGTCTATGTAAGCAGTGAGTACACTCATATTTCACGTTTAATTCTGCACATCCTCAACTGGTTGTCCCTCCAATATTCTTGGAATGAAATTGCCTCATTTTGTATCTCCTTTGTACCTCTACCCACACAAACACATCTACATAATATTCGTCATTTTTTATCCATCCTGCAGTGTCCTTCAAATCCAAGAACAGACATCCTTTTTTACTGATCTAAAATACCTCATACATCCTCCTTTTAGTTCTTTTACTTTCAGACTCGGCCTTCCTTGATGTTGGAAATGATGGGTTCCATCTAAGTACATATTTCCCATTATTTGACCACGTCTTTCATTGATTTGAATAAATTTGTCCGCAATAATGTACTCTTGCAGTCTTTTTTTTTTCATTATTATTATTTAATTTTCTTTTTTATTTACATTATCAATGTAAGATATTAAGTTGCTTCGTAAAATACTATTCTGAAATTAAACAATAATTGTTCGAAAATCAAATTTTCGAATAACAATTAATCGAATTGTGCGAAGACATGTTCGTTCAAATTCGTTCGAAATTACAATTGTTTGAATTTTTAAAACCACCACATATTTTTTACCTTATACTTACCTACTAAATTTACGTTTTTCGAACAATTATTGTCATTCGTAAATTTGATTTTCGAACAATTTTCCTGTCACCGGCTAACATTGTTAACGTGCAGTGATCATACCAGATTGTGATTCAAATTTTCAAAATTAACAACTCAAAAATGAACAGAAAAAAAATGCAATTTTAGCTTCAAACTGTATACTTACTTATACATTTTTAAAATATTATTTCTGACAAATTTTAAAATGACTTCATAAAAAATTCTGACCTTCATCCATTAATGAATTGTGGAAAAAAACCGATTCGGACATTGCCACAGTAGGAATTTGATAGTGACCAGCTTAGCAACAATGTTTGTTTAACGTAATGTAATTAGTACTAATAAAATCACAAGGTTAGTTGGAAGCTTTGCACTGTTATTTTGGGGTGTGCACATCACGTTAGAAAAGGGGCAACGCATCGTTTGGTTTAATTGCCCTTTTCAAGTCAACTAATTCATTGAGAATGCGGTAGGTAACCTGCAAACTTCAATCAAAATAAAGTAGTATTGACAACTCGCCAATGTTCCGCATTCACCGTGTATTGTATAGTATAGAATATAAATCATTCATTTTATTTCGACCTTTTAAAATAGAAGACTTTAAAAATAAATTATTTCGTGTAAGTAATAGGTAGGTATGTGATTTATGAATCAATTGTATATATTATATATCAGGAAGAAAATATGGACGACGGATGTTAGAAATTCCTGAGATATTCTAGAGAAAGACTTACTTATGTAGAAACGTGCCGTTTTTTTACCACCACGCCGTGTCATTTAAGGGGCAGACATGGAGAAAGAGAACAGACCTCCACGCTTTTCTACCCAAACACTTCTTTCGCTTCTTCCACCGTCATTACATTACACGTATTCTAAGTTTTATCGGAAGGTATAGTCACTTCATACGTATCGTATGCGAGAATCGCTTTTGTTTCTAGAAATATCCTTGTGGCGGCGCTATACACGTTTCCCATACAAAATTTATCATTTAATACTCACTTTACTTCCGTGACTACCTTCCAATAAAATTTAGAATACGGGTACAGGCCTTTTTTTGAGGATGGAATCGATGTGTCCGATCCACATCACTCTTTGTCGACATCACATTCTTAATTGTTTTTGTAATCCCGCTTTTATTCATTCACTATGCCCAAACCATCTTAACTTAATAACTTTCATATGTGTAACAAGACTAACTTCCATACCACATTCTTTTATAATATTCTCATTTCTTTCCATGTCCCACATACTCTTCGTACAGTTTTCATCTAAGCAGATCTCTATATTATTATATTATTATGATCTCTAATTCAGCAGATCTCTGGAGCCCTATTTTCCGTGGTCATTGAATCACATGTGAACGCCTAGACCCATTTCGCTAATTCTTTTTTAATTGTATTTCAGTTAGGATAAGGTGCATATGAAAGAAAAAAGTTAAACGGAACATCAGAAAAATGTGGATAACCTTCTTAGGGGCATTAGTGCTTTTTACAATATAAATACAGTCCAGTCAGAAGAATCTATACATAATTAGAACGTTGTGCACCAACAAAGCCAATAGGCAATTAAAGATGAGATATTAACAAAAATGGATATAGTCATATCCTGGCGCCAAATACATGACAGCAATCGCAGTCTTTAAATTTGGTTGCTCTCTTGTTCTCAATAATTTCCAAATTTTATCTCTATATATCATTAATTATTATTAAATATCTACTTGTTGTATATACATGAGATTTTTCGACATGTTGAGAATTCTCATGATTAGGAGTTTCGGAGACTTAAACATTATCACCCAATGGCGAACGTTGTTAACGTAAAGTGATCACACTAAGCCAGCCTTCGAAATAACAGTAGAAGACGGTCGTAAGCCCGTGGTGGTTTTTTCCATTTAAAAATGGAACATCAGTAATGAATTGTTAAAGTAATTAGTTGTTACATATTAATTAATGTACATAAATTCGAATTCAATATTTATATTAAGGATCACAAGTCAACGTCTCTCGGGAAAGCTAGTAATATATTTTATATTAAAAAATTAAAATTATTTCGCTTCGGGTTAAAGTTCTAACGGACTGAAGCAATTATTATATTTGATATACCTATCATTGCTTCAAATAATTTGGGTATTTCATTTGAAAAGGCACAATGAGCCTCGGACGCCTCGAAGGTTTGAAGGTTAACCTTGAATCGCATCAAACCGCTTCTCACTGGTTGCTCCACTACGTAGGAAACAGATTGACAGAATGTACGAAATATGTCCAATGTCAATACAGTGTCATTCCGATAAGCGGCAAATAGATATTTATTTGTTCAGATAGTACATAATAATATTATTTATTGTTGATATCAGAGAAAAAATAACAAGGTCAAACACATACATAGACAAAAACACGTACGTATAATATATATAATGTGTCAAAGTTATTCAAATGTGATGTCAATGTGTATTTCCTTATGTAGATATTACGTAACAAATGTCTAGAGTTTTACATAAATTCGTGTTATTTTCTGGCATTTACCCTCTCAAAGGTGACCACATAGGCTATGAAGGACGACTAAGACATAGTAAAATATATATCTAGTTATCTGTCATTCATTTGTATAGAGGACAAAGTTTGAGTAGACAAAACAATTGCATATCTTATAAATAATATCAAAAGAGCAAGGGATCTCAGACAGAACCCTGTGGAACGCCAGATGTCATTTTCATGAAAGTAATCTGTTGTTTTCTGGAAGTGATGTATATTTTCTGGCTTTTTGCCTTCTGTATCAATATGTTTCTGGAATGTATAGAAAATCAAATATACCTAGGTAGAGACTGGAAAATAGTGCTGTTTTTTTTTTTTTGTGAAATTCGGTGTTATTTTTGTGAAATTCGCGTTATTTTTTCAACGTTGATTTGTTCAAAATGAAGGTAGATGTTATAACATGACGCCAACAATACAAAAATGAATAATACAAGTTCATAGCGCCTTTATACGTGTCCTTGAGGTACGCCAAATGCGACTAAATCAACAACACCTGAATGCAAATTGGTAGCCAAACAAATTATCCATAATTAAAATATCATTGACAAAAAAAAACATGGTTGAAATTTATTGATTTATTAGGCCTTAAATAGCCTCCAAAGCAGAAACCATAGAAAATAATTTTGTTGTCCCACCAGCCGAGTGTTGAATGACCCCTGACAGCCTCAAGGTCCCCCGAAGAAGGACGCGCCGCACTGGATGAGGATAGTATCCAAATTTAGAAACATTGTTTTGGGATGTTTGGCTTTGCATCATTTAGAATATTGTAATCGGTTTGATTAATAATTATTTGCATAGGGTTATGTTATCTGTGTGTGATTGTTGTAATGGTAATTATTTCTTCTTTAAAAAGAGCATAAATCTCTGGTTCATCAGTGCTGTAACATCATTATACAAGGTGAATTACTCGATCTCTAATGTAACATAATATGGTTTCCAAGGAACACCAATGACTATATTCTTGAAAATCACTGACATCAAAATCAGCAGCAAAATAAAAATCTGTAAAACTTGTATACGAACCATTACGAAGTGAGGCATAAAGTCTAGAGCGGATACTATCACAGCAAAAAAATCGGACGAGATCCTCAGAAATGGAGGATGTAAGAAGAATTGCCGATGGGATCTTCAGAGAATAAGGAAGGGTAGGGTAATGTTGAAGTAAGAAGGGGGTTAGATGGGGGAGGCAACTAAGAAGACTGTGATACGCACACGTGTGGAGAAAGGACTCCAGACATTTTCACATTACATTGCACGGCCAGCCGCATGATAGACGACTCCCAGGTAGACCAGTAGACCACCAAAGGTAAACATCTGGGAGTGGACCTCGTAAGTTGCTTACCCCACCTCACTATTCTACGCACTCCGTGTCTTGTAAATTATACAACTCCATTTTTTTACTTGAAGGGGAAGTCCATCGCAGACACCCAGTCAATTAAGATTGGACCTGTTAAAACCCCTTCTTCTTCTATTGCATGTTGCACCTATCTTTCGGTCTACCCAGCATGCTACTATGTCTTTTTTGTTTCCTAATTCATCAACGTCTCAATTTGTTCTTAGCCTTCTATTTTGTCTTATTGGTAGTTTGCTAACACGTCCCAGTTTTCCCTACTCTTCAACATATTGTTCTCCAAATTGTCCGGCGTCAGCTGAGCTGGTCGCTGCACTTCCTTCTAACTCTCCACCTTCCATCTTAGATCATATAGGTAGCTTTTTTATATATCATTCAGGGTGCAAGGCATGGTGGGATTATTATATCGCATGGAGGGCCTATAGACTCTCAAAAGGGTTTAAAAGATTATGAGTAAGGCTGTAATATGTCACAAGCGTCCATGTACGGCCTGTCTCTAATCCTCGCCGCCGCGTACCTAGCCTGTTGGCTATTTTTGTAGATGTTTATTTGAAAATTGGGATGCGTAATACAATTCTGACTAACCACCAACATCACTATCTAGACAGAGTCAATATGACTATTATGGGTCTACTGTGAATAGCTAAATATTCCTGGACTACTGACATCAGGAAAAAACCAGGGTATAATCATTCTTAATAATTTATACCTGCTCCTTCATCATCCTCTCTGCTACGTCCTACGCACCTGCTTATATTCTTTTTCTTCAAAATGTTCAGATATTTTACAGTAAGTAAAAGCTTTTAAATTAAATCTATGACAAATCTATAATATAAATTAAAGTCGGGTTAGTGCGGACACTACTTATAACTCGAGATCGGCTGAACAGATTTTTATGATGCTTGATTTATTGGATTCTTCTCCGTTCCGGATAAGAGAATAATTACGTTAAAACGGATAGCAAATAATATAAAGTATAATATTAAAGTAAGTATGGAACGGATTTACTGCCAACAACGCCATCTGTGAAAAATTCCATTACATCACAATTTATATTTACCTACTTCACAACCATTGACTTTCAAAGTTTTGGTACGCAGATTTTTGATAGGATTTCTTTCAAGCTTTGAGAAATATTTTTCCAACGTTCAAACATATTTTAAACGTATTTTTGTAACCAACAAAATCATCAACAAGATAAAAAAATAACATAGGTAATTTTTTTAATACCTAAATAAAAAAAAATGTTATCGTAATAACAAAATAGGTACAAATTTAGAATACCTAATTGAAATTAATCGTAACAATTATGCAGTTACTTTAGGTTTTTTGAAATCTGCTTCAAAATGACCCATTGAAAATTTACATAGGTCATAGGTGTACCTATATTATATAGAACTATGATTATATTTTGATGTTATCGTCAAATCAATAGATGTACCATTGTTTCGAATATGATTAAAATGTACGTTTTGTCATACATGAAAAATGTAATAATCTAATAAGTATTTAAATAATATGTACTGATAAAAAATAACAATGTACAAGTACAGTACATAGTTAGTACGACCTCGTCCATCTCAATGACAAGGAAAATAGTTGTACAAAAATGTTTATAAATGTGTGTGACCTTGTCTTTGTGGCACTTGATGAAATGTTTCACGGGCAATTGAATTCACAGATCCCAGCGAGATGAGTTGTAGCTTGTAGCCCACCTGTGCGGTAGCGGCCCTGCCCAGTAAACAGCTTGATGGCGTCAATACAAGAACAGCTAATATTAGATGTTTGTAGCTAAAAACTGTTTATGATGGGAAAAGAGACCTTGGGATGTTGGCGCATTATCATCATCACCAGCCATGGACATTACACACTAGCAGCAAAACCTGTCAAAGGGCAGAAAAAGGCTTTTGATTGAATTGTTCTATAAATCAGTTAAGTGAACCTATCGTCCATTAAAAGGCCTCAATTTGACTTAACCACGTTTGTTGACTACGGACCATTTGACATTTCTTCCCGTCGCAACAGATGTATGAAGGGAACCTCTGACAAGTATTAGGAAGGTACATATTTCGGTAGCTTATATAGTGCCATCGGCGCATATTGGATTCCGATGAAATGTTGGAAAACCGACGCTGCGCGTGCACATTTAAGTATTTTGAATTTGCCTGATAATTTCGTTGACTTTGTATGAAAATTTTCTAAAACGCTCGAAACGGTGTGATCGGGCAAGTGGGATGGGCTACTGTAAGAGCGGCAATCACGCATGCGAGAGTGAGAGAGAACTACCATCATAGAAGGCGAAGTCCGTTCCATACTTTTCAACTTTTTATTAGTTATCCTGTTATCCGGAGTGGAGGGAATCCAATTAATCACATATCGAAAGAATCTGTTGAGCCGATCTCGAGTTATAAGTGTTCGCACTAACCCGACTTTCATTTATGTCAGAGATTTAAGCAAAACGACGTAAACGTCTTTTGAACACTAAATACATTACAATGGACAATATCTCAAATACATTCAGGTTATTACGATTATTTCAAGTCAAAACAAAATAAATAGATTAAAAATAAGTAACAAAAAAGCAATAATCAAATCAAAGTATGTAGCAGTACCTACAGCAGCCGTAACAATGTTCCCAAGTATTTTCATTAAGGATGTTAATCCAAAAATAAAAACAAAAAAAAACACACAAATAAATAAATATAATAGATATCTGTGAAAATTTAGAGTACCTATTCCAAATAATGATAATAAAAATTAAATTAATTAAATTAAAATAAACCATTTCAAGTGTACCTACTCATCTTCGCAAGGTGATAATCTCCTATGAAATGTAACAAGAAGAACTTGCCTTAACTGTGTTGAGCATTATAAGGTATTCTCTACCGCTATGAATATTTTGTCAAAAGATGAAAAGATTCCACCTTGTCAATAAAGTAGATCATGTTATTTTGGTGTTATAGGAACGTTGATCAATTGCTTCATTGTTAAAAACTCGTGTGATCTAATATTTAAAACGATTTTAATTTTTTTTATTATAAAGAACTTGACCCCAGACCCAAAAACGTCACACTGGGTACTTGAAAATAATACAAGGAAAATTATTAGAAAAATATAAAATCACAACACGTGTGACGCAAACTAGAACAAACATTAAAAAAACTGCCCATCCCGATCTATGTATTGTGTGTAGTTGTTTGGACTCTGGAGATGACCCTGAGGCACGCCTGAATTATATGCGTATTATTCAAGGGCAAACAGATAAAAATACATCGGTGTGCGAATTATTATAAACATCGTTTCTACAAATCATTCTTTATTAAAAAAAAGCTTTCTGAATATTCGTTTGACCTACCCGACGCATCGAGGACGAAACGATTTTTTGAGTTAATTGATCTGAAATTGATTGGGTCTGATTGGATTTAATGATTCACAATGATGAATCTTTGATCTTCGTCGGATCAAATTTATCATCCGTTTTTTCTGTACTGCTTTATGAATTGTCATAATACATACTAGATATGACCTCTTCTTGGTAGTTTTAGTCATAATCATGTCCTAATCTTGTCCCAGGCAATCCCGATTCATTTTCCTACACTTATGTACACTTTTTTGACAGCTTCAACTGTAATTTCAGGGGAATCTAGTCTTATGAATTGTATATATTGGTTAATTCTCAAAGCGCCATTAATGAACTCCGAGAAAGCAAAGTACCAAAACAAATTGTGATCCACACATCTGACTTGAAACAACGAAATATGTCCCTAATAGACCATATTTTGATCGCAGTGACAAAAGAGCCATACAGTCCCTTACCTGCTTTCATCGGAAATGAAAGGGGCAAGGAGTATGAGGTAGTTTGATCATAATTTGATATACTGAAATCGAGTGAGGCATACATTTATGAAATTAATACTTATGGCGTTCGTCACATGAGTTGACACAATGTGACGAAGAGTGATTCAAATGACAACAGCGCGTGTACAGCTGGAAGGTCACTCTGAGTGGATATTTGTACACCACATGAGGAATATAATTATTCTTTGTTAAAAATGAATGAGGTAACCAGCGAATATTTTTAAAAGAAATGCCAAAAAGAAGGGGCCAACGATACGCGGTGTTCCCAAGCGGTCACCCATCCAAGTACTGACCGCGCCCAATGTTGCTTAACTTCGGTGATCGGACGAGAACCGGTGCATTCAACGTGGTATGATCGTTGGCGAGAGGAGGGACAAGTATTTGTATTATAAAGGAATGAGGTAACCAGGGAAGATAAAAGGAAGAAAATGGCAAAAAGAGGAGGCCAACGATACGCGGTGTTCCCAAGCGGTCACCCATCCAAGTACTGACCGCGCCCAATGTTGCTTAACTTCGGTGATCGGACGAGAACCGGTGCATTCAACGTGGTATGATCGTTGGCGAGAGGAGTGACAAGTATTTGTGTTATAAAGGAATGAGGTAACCAGGGAAGATAAAAGGAAGAAAATGGCAAAAAGAGGAGGCCAACGATACGCGGTGTTCCCAAGCGGTCACCCATCCAAGTACTGACCGCGCCCAATGTTGCTTAACTTCGGTGATCGGACGAGAACCGGTGCATTCAACGTGGTATGATCGTTGGCGAGAGGAGTGACAAGTATTTGTGTGATAAAGGAATGAGGTAACCAGGGAAGATAAAAGGAAGAATAATGGCAAAAAGAGGAGGCCAACGATACGCGGTGTTCCCAAGCGGTCACCCATCCAAGTACTGACCGCGCCCAATGTTGCTTAACTTCGGTGATCGGACGAGAACCGGTGCATTCAACGTGGTATGATCGTTGGCGAGAGGAGTGACAAGTATTTGTGTGATAAAGGAATGAGGTAACCAGGGAAGATAAAAGGAAGAAAATGGCAAAAAGAGGAGGCCAACGATACGCGGTGTTCCCAAGCGGTCACCCATCCAAGTACTGACCGCGCCCAATGTTGCTTAACTTCGGTGATCGGACGAGAACCGGTGCATTCAACGTGGTATGATCGTTGGCGAGAGGAGTGACAAGTATTTGTGTGATAAAGGAATGAGGTAACCAGGGAAGATAAAAGGAAGAAAATGGCAAAAAGAGGAGGCCAACGATACGCGGTGTTCCCAAGCGGTCACCCATCCAAGTACTGACCGCGCCCAATGTTGCTTAACTTCGGTGATCGGACGAGAACCGGTGCATTCAACGTGGTATGATCGTTGGCGAGAGGAGGGACAAGTATTTGTATTATAAAGGAATGAGGTAACCAGGGAAGATAAAAGGAAGAAAATGGCAAAAAGAGGAGGCCAACGATACGCGGTGTTCCCAAGCGGTCACCCATCCAAGTACTGACCGCGCCCAATGTTGCTTAACTTCGGTGATCGGACGAGAACCGGTGCATTCAACGTGGTATGATCGTTGGCGAGAGGAGTGACAAGTATTTGTGTTATAAAGGAATGAGGTAACCAGGGAAGATAAAAGGAAGAAAATGGCAAAAAGAGGAGGCCAACGATACGCGGTGTTCCCAAGCGGTCACCCATCCAAGTACTGACCGCGCCCAATGTTGCTTAACTTCGGTGATCGGACGAGAACCGGTGCATTCAACGTGGTATGATCGTTGGCGAGAGGAGTGACAAGTATTTGTGTGATAAAGGAATGAGGTAACCAGGGAAGATAAAAGGAAGAAAATGGCAAAAAGAGGAGGCCAACGATACGCGGTGTTCCCAAGCGGTCACCCATCCAAGTACTGACCGCGCCCAATGTTGCTTAACTTCGGTGATCGGACGAGAACCGGTGCATTCAACGTGGTATGATCGTTGGCGAGAGGAGCGACAAGTATTAACATTATAAGTGGCATTTACAAGATAACAAAAAATAAACTTACTAATCCGAATTAAATCCTTCATAGAGTAACGACACTTTATTTGCAGAAGTTCTTTCAGTGATTTGTCTTATGAGAGGTAGGTACCTAGTATACCCGATAGAATTGAAATAGTTTGGGGGTTACGACGCCGGCTGTCCTACTGTTTCGTGCGGTTCGATCCCAAGTGCCGACCATCTTCCTCCATCACGACACAAGCTCTAAGTGGGTTTCTGTTAAAGAGTCAAAGTGTGTTTTTCACTTTGAGTGAGCACAGATTCATTTTATAAAAAAATGTAGGAGGAACAGAGTCTTTGAGAAAATCTCCGAACGTTATCAATACTTTTTTCTCACAGCCTACCCTGTCAGGCTCGTGGCATAACTAACTCTTGACATAATATCTTTATTTTTTTTTAAGCCCTGCACTCGTTTTCGAGTGATTATAAAAATGGAGAGCTATTTTTCGTGGTCATCGCATCACGCCTAATAAACGGCTGGACCGATTTCGCTAATTCTTTTTTTGTGTTAGCTTTTATCAGGAGAAGGTTCTTATGAAAGAAAAAAAATAAGAAAGTTACGTGGAAAATTAGAAAATAGGTAATCTTTTTACTACTTTTTACAATATAATAATTATTATACCAATTTTGAAATTTTGACAGGAACTATCAGTTGTTAGATAGTTGGTGCGATTGACAGAATGCGGATGGAAAATATATGGTTTAAAACAGATGAATCGGTCGGAATTACGTGGGTAAAAAAGTTATTAATTTCTCATTAAACAAATTCGAATTCAATATTCATAGTTAGGAACACAGGACAACGTCTGTCGGGGAAGCTAGTACACATATAACAATCGTATGAGTCATACAAAATATTTGCATCCCGGACGATTCCCCTTTGATATGAGTACATAGAGGTGATTGAGAGCCGTCTAGACATGATTTTTGAAAGCGATCTGTTCCAGGGATATGGGGTAGGCAAGGAGGTACATTAATGTCATATTATTATTATTATAGCTTCTGAATGTATGCATACATTTCTTTGTTTAGATGTGTGTTATACCTAATCTCTAACTGACCAATTCAATTCAAGTCACTTTAAACCTATAAAAGGATTATTTCTGCGTGTGTGCGTTTATATGTTGATTATAAAAATCAAGATATACGATGATTCTAAAATATTATAATAACTATTATATAATTCCTTCCTTGGCCTTCCTTGATGATGCGGATCGATGTGCTCGATCCACGTCATTCTCGGTCGGCCAAGCCTTCTTACACATTTCCTTTCAGCCTTATAAATTCTCTTTGTCATTCTGTTTGCATATCTATTCATTCAACATGCCTCAACGATCTCGACTTATTATCTTGCATCTTCGAAATGACACACTCTTCCATTCCACATTCCTTCCTAATATTCCCATGCCTTTCTATATCCCACAGATTCTTTCCACATATTCTTCGTAGAGCTCTCATTTCTACTGAATTTATTTATACCTACTTACTACATTCTTCATTGTTTTATTCATATCTACGTTTCACAGCCATACATCGTGGATGATAACAGGATTGCGTTACTCACTAATTCTTTCAGCAAGAATTTTTCCTTCGTGTTAAAAGCTTCCGAGAAAGAACAGATTTAAAAAAAAAGTGTAATAAACACTTTGAGGAGCACTGTTCGTGGGCCGCTGCACAGACACGCCTGTACATAGTGCGGTAGGTTAGGGTTCGTTAGGGCTTACAAGGCAGACCCCTAACATCGTTATCCTGCTCACAGACAAGTAGGTACCCGGTGCCCTTGGAGAGCTTCCCGGCCGTCCCAAGGTCGTAGGGATGCTGACAGACGATCAGGGGAGCAGCTGTCCTTGAGACGAATGACCTTTGCAGGATGCGGAGGGAAGTCTTGACAGTCATATTATCATGTACTTAGGTACCTACATAATATGAGATATTTATACACCTTTTTTTAAATCCACGCATGGCTAATACAGAACGCTTAAAAGTACACCCAGTGAGCGTTTTATTCTGTTCATAAACTTATGTGATTCATAGTTTTATTCTTCTTCTTCTTCTTTACAATGTGGCAATTCACTCTCGAGAGAGTGATCTATGCATAGTTTTATTATTCTATAGGATTTCGATGAATTCGGTCAAGATGGCCTATAAATATATTGACTTTTTCACTGCTTATAGGTTCCGACCATCTTCCTCTTTCACGACACAAGCTTTAAGTAGCTTACTGTGAAAGAGTCAGAGAGTGTATTTGTGTTCACTTTGAGGGAGCACAGATTCATTTAAAAAAATAAGTGATGGGGAGTGTGCATTTTCAGTGGTGATGCTTTGATGAAAATTAAGCAGTGGGGCTAGTACGAGTTTTATCGAAAGCTAATTGCACGCTAATAAGCGCTTATTAGCGTGCAATTAGTGTTCGAAAATCAAACGATCGAATCATTCGATCATTTTTGTATGGAAATTTTTCGAAATTCTTTCGATGATCGTTTCGATATTCGATCATCGAAAACTTAAACTACATAGTGGTACAGGTTTCACAACTATCTTCTCTAAAGTCTTTATACTCTTAATTCGGCATCGCATTATATAAACATTACATATATTTATCAATAATCAATTTAGGAATTAAATGAGATAATTTACAATAATTATAATTAATGTTTATCTGTACATAGGTAGGTATCATACAATATTATTAAAGTAATTGCGTAGGTATATTATTATATTTTTTATTAATATAAAATACACATCTGTACAGAAAATTTGTCGCGACAGATAACGGCATCAGTGGTTCAGTGGTAGAATGCTCGCCTGCCACGCGGGCGGCCCGGGTTCGATTCCCGGCTGATGCAAGTTTTTTTTTTTCAGTACAATAATTTCAATTTATATCAGAATCCACTGCATTCGCGTTTCTTCTCCTTTTAGTTCACCTGGCATTTCCTGTTTTTTTTTTCGAATTTAACGTAAGTGCTCTACCCTTTCTGCCTACCCTAAAAGAAATTAGAAACAACAAATACCTATGTTTTAAGCATTTCGATAATAATCTATCAACTTTCTGAAACAAATACAGGCAGGTAGCTGGTAGCACAAATTATTTTAATTTATATTATATAGTCTAGAAATGTTTTTTTTGTGAGGTTATGTAGCCTTCTACAACCCTTTATATTATAACCTCATGTACTAGGTACAGGCCCCCCACATTATTTCCTGGGCCCCGTTGCTAAAAGTCATGATGGCCCCAGGTATAATAATATAAAGAGTTAGCTTAGAAATCGAAAATAATTAGAGTAATAAATGTTAATTCTATTGAGATCTTATCTACATGAAAAGGGTTTAGTAATCTCTAACAAATTGCACGTAATACACAAATATTGAAAAAGTTTCAGAGTGAATGTCTGAAATGAGAAGATACCTAGTACAAAATCAACAAAAAACTGCAATAACACGATACGAGTAAACAAAAACGTGTTCATAAAACTGACAAGTCTGCAGATAAATCCGACGACGGAAAGTGAACGGCTTTTTTGGCGCTCCACCCACAGCGTTCGATAGCCGTGATCGTCTAGTGGTTAGGACCCCACGTTGTGGCCGTGGTAACCCAGGTTCGAATCCTGGTCACGGCAGAGATTCAAATCTCTGTCATGGCGGGCGCTAATTTTTTTTTTTTTTCAAATAAAATACTCACCTTTTTTAAAAAATAATTTTTCTTATACTTCATTAAGAAACAAGCAGCAAAACCTTCCCCAACCAACCCCAAAAAAAAAGAAAAGGTTCTATTAATCAGTTATTCGTCCACGTTGGGGGATGACAAGTGATCGACATTTCTTCGCGTACTAACAATTGTATGTAGGAACCTTTTATCTCTTCGATATAATATTTCCGATGGATACCTGTTGTGCTAAATTATCATAACAACTATCGACTGACTTACAAAATTTATTAGTATGAACAATGTTTAGCGTGTTGGTATTCATAAGTTGTGTATTTTTTATGAAAAATGTTTTGCGTTTTGGGTCAGTATTTCCACGAAATTTCCAAGTTACAGACGAACTAAACCATTTAATATATTTGGTTAGATTGAAAAAATCACCGCGATCATACCCAATGTCTGTAGATGCTTTTACCGACTACCCTGTGTTCCGTTAAGAGTAGGCAGAGAGAGCAAATCTCCATTATTATTCAGACCAACTTTATGCGCTATTTTAGAATGTCTTGTACATTAGTATTGGTCAATGATTATATTTTTTTATCAGAAATAAGTACAAATAAGGCGTGTTATTAAGTTAGGGTTTAGATGATACTTCGTTGTTTTTTTTTTACCCATCACGCCGTTTCCCGAAGGGGGTAGGCAGAGTACGGACTTCCATTCTTTCCTATCCAAACAAACCTCTTTCGTTTCCTCCAAAAGCATAACATTCCGCATACAAGCTCTTCTATACCTTTTGCTCCTGATTTGGTTGGCTCTCCTCTAAGACGGCACCGATATGGTCGGACCAAGTCATTCGAGGTCTGCCTCGTCTGCGTGCACCCATTCTTTCAGATTTATACATCCTTTTAATGATTCTCTCCTCGTTCATTCTCTCTACATGCCCAAACCACCTTAATTCATTCACTTTCATTCTAGTGACTACGCTAACTAACATCCACACTACATTCCTTTCTAATATTATCATTCCTCACCTTATCAATCATTCTCTTTCCGCATATTCTACGCAGTGATCTCATTTCCACAGCGTTTATTCCAACTTTCAGATTTTTCGTCCATGTCCAAATTTCACTCCCATACATCATGGATGGTATCAAGATTGCATTGTGCATCAGCTGTTTGAATTTAAGACATACGTGGATAGCAAACACGAAATGATCTGATATTTTTTTTCAGGTATAATTATTTGCTATGTGAACTCACCCGAAGATTGCAAAATGTTTTTTTTTTACCTATCAAGCCGCGTCCCTTAAAGGGCCGGCAGAGAGAACATAACTCTACTCTTTTTCAATCCATGAACACTTTTTTCGCTTCTTCTACGTTCTCATACTTCATATGTTTTTGGCTTTCTTTGAGGACGGTATTGCTGCGTTAGATCCACGTCATTTACGCTTAAACTCACGCCTTCTTACTTATAACTCTTTTAACAACCATTCTATCGACATACCCAAACCATCTCAACTTATTAACTTTCTTGTGAAATCACAAACTTCCATACCAAATAAAAATAAATATACAGGGCAAATAATACGCATCAAATAAAAGATTTTGCAGAGAATTAAAAAAAAATCCATAGACAATTTCTTCTAACCAACCAATATGTATATTTATTAAGATTACTTCGAGACACACAGAAAACATCGATTTCTTTTCTTTTTAGCATTGTAGAATATGTTCCTTTTTTTAACATGGGTACTTTTCTTTAACAGGAGCGCAGAAAGGTGAACAGGTGTGCGTTAGGTAAGACTACCAGTATAAAATTATCAGACTCTTGTGTACTATTGTATGTCTGTCTATACGCGGATTCATAGGTACTATGAGATATCAATACGAACAGGAATCCGGGCAGAATCATACGGAGCTGTCAAACCCTTAACAAAGGGCCGAATGACCGCCATTTTTTATAGTCGTAGTATAGCCTTTTGGAACAATTTGGGGGCGCACAATTAATTATTCCTATTCAATTGTATTTTATTGAAAAAAAAAAAAAACTACAAGATTTTCAGTAAAAACAACAACAAACTGCAGTGACAGCAAACTTAAAAATGGCGGAGGTCTGCACGTGGTCTATGAGACTTCCTCTTTTATTTAGGTTCTCCATAATTTGACAACCTGCGAAAGATAAATGAAAATGTTAAATGCACACAGGATTTTGGCTTTTTCACGGCACCTTTTCCGCTTCCAGTATCGCGACAGTCATCATCTCCAAAATCCCAAGATTCCTGTAGGTACTTAATCTTCCGTCAAGTTTCCTGCAGAAGATCCTGTTTCCACTTTATCATGTGTCGGATCGGATCCGACAAAATGACGTAAGCTTTGCTGGCTGAACAGTGAACGTTTTTTATAGATATATGGCAAGATTTTTTGTCCCGCCAAGAATTATTGTTCCCAAACGACGCAGTGGGAGCAGAGCCGACGACATCCGATTAAAAATCGGATCCGCACACGGTACATACTGGGATTGGGGCAGTAATTGTTTTTAAAACTAAACAAAGTGATTTAAAGCTATTTACATTTTTTTTTTTCATTTATTTCTATACAGGAATACTAGAGAAGATTTGGTAGGTAACTTTCTGACAACTTCCATAAACATAACTTTGAGGAACGTCGTTCTTCCAGTATTGTTTGGTACTTGGGAATACTTCAAATATTAACTAAAGAGTTCTTTTTACTTCTGGAATAAAAGCAGGGTGTGTTAGCTAGTCGACAATAAAAAAAAAGATGTGTAAACAATGTATATGATGATTGTGTGTATGTATAGTTAGCTACGTGTACGTGATGTGTACACACGTACAGAGATAATGGGTAGGTATGTGTGTGTAGGTATATTTCACGTGTTCAAATATGAGCAATGTCACCTCTGTTTTCCTGGTAAGCCGAGTGCACAATTCCCCGACCATTACCTAGCGTAATGTGCTTGCTTTCGACTAACATCGCCTACCCTAAGTGTTCCCCACGGGCCACCAATACATATGTACATGAGAATACACATACTTACCCTATCATAAAGTAAGTATCTCATCAATTATTAAGAAGTTGACAATTTTGTGTAGACATAAACTTTAGGTATGTACAGCCAATAGTAGGTGGCAACCACCCTGTCCACGAGAGAGTATTATAACAATGCTTGCTTTTTATGATGGTCGACTCCAGTTTATAAAACTTTCAAAAGATTCTGGCTGTCTCAGAGTCTATGCAATTTTGAAATCTTACTATTCACTACGTAACTGACAAATAGATTTTCATCAGAGAAAGATTGAAAAAATCATTTTGTCATTGAAGACCTTAAAAACCCTTATCTGGAGAGTTTAAAATGGAAGGATATGGTAGGTATGTGAACAAAAAAATCTTGAAAGAAAATAAAAAAAATACCCATCAATTATTGCAGGCTGCATTGATTAGGATTGGCCGCAGTATATCTTCACACGAGATGACGGAGTTGATGAGATAGTGGTTCATAGATTATACAAAGACATTTGATAATGTATCTCACGATATGGGTACTTACCTACTAAAAAATGCTATATACCTACCTTATTTTATTTTATATTGTAGTGTAGGTAGGTACATATTTTGGTATCCTCCTGTATTTATTTCATGATTGGTAAGTTCGTCCGTTACTTGATATTATAGTTTAAGCATAAGCCTCAGCCGCATGTGAAATATTTCATAAACCTGCATATTTTAATACCTGCATTTGAAAAAATATCAATCCAACTTCGAGATATATTTATCACACTTATAATAAAGGTAAGCTAATTTACTGCTTCAATTAAAGGGTATTAATATAGAACGTGTCACTAAATTTTTAAGGACCTTGGTTTATAACATTTGATATGTATTTCATTAAAAAATCTCTGAATCCATGATTATTTATTAGCTGAATTGTATTCAGTACTCAACAGATACACCAGTTAAACTTTTTTAATAAATTTGTATTCAAATAAGTTTCATTGGAATTTTAATGCACATCTTCTAAAAAGCCTTCATGAAATAAATTTGGCCTTAATTAATCTATTAGCTGGAACAACTACACTTTTCAGCATACATACTCGTATTAACAATGTAGATGAGAATGATTTTGTAGTGATTCTTTGCATTGCTATACCATTCTTATTAATAATAAAATAAAGCAAAATCACAGAGACTCTCGACCCAGATGTGGGAGTCAAATGCAGAATAGAAGCAGCAAGAGCTGCATTTAATAAAATGAGAACCCTTTTCAACAATGACAAACTGAATTTGAAACTGTGACAGAGAACGGTAAAGTTCTAAGTCGAGCCGGGGCAATGCGTGAACTCTTGTCACAAGTAAAAGTTCGTAAAATTTCATATCTGGGACACACCATGGGAGGGGAAAGGTATCGACTGATCCACCTGATACTGAAGGGAAAGATGGCTGGAAGATGGCAGATGACCTGGCTGCGCAATATACGAGAATGGACGGGTTTACGTACTGTGGAACAACCGTTCCGAGCAGCCCTGGACAGAGGAGGATTCGCCGCAGTGATCACCGACGTTGGGAATAACTGACATGGCACCAAAAGAAGAATTTATATTATATTATTCGTCTGTTAATCAATAGTTGCTATGACAAAAATACAGAGAGGTATCGCCGGAAATATTATAATTGGAAATTTATTGTTGTAACATACAAAAAAAAATGACAAATTATCCGCATCAGTCCCTAAAGAAATTGAACATATAGTGCTCCAATAACAGGTAACTCTCACAGCTATTGTACAAGGTTGTTTTATAAAATCTTACCATAATAATTCTGTAAAATTTGAGTTTAATGGAGTCTATTCACCCAACAACATAATATAGAAAAATGTAATAGGCTTCACATCTGACGTATTTCCTACTACGGCGCAATCTCTTGGAAGTTATGCAACTATTGATGAATAATTGTTTTATGTCAAACTTATGGCCCGTGGGTCGAACTTCATCCCGCATCCGAATGAACAATAATACTTACATAATGCAATACATAATGCAATATATTATATGTTAAATTCAATTAGGTTTTTATGTCATAAACTGTATTTAATTCATGTGATGAGACAATAGTTCGACGGGCGGGTCAGCTAGTAATCAAATAATTAGGCAAAGGTTTGCTGCAAGTTTCTGAATTAATTTAGAATTATTCTTGTCCTTGTCGTATGGGACACTCGAAATCAGACATTTACGGCATGTTTATACCTAGATCTGGATTTATCACATTTTTATCAATCTATACCTACTTCTAGAATAAACATTTTTGTCATACACAATATTATTACTAATTGTTTCATATCTATAATTAAAATTCGTTGGAATTTGTTTTTGACAATATCAAATAAACAATAGGTAAAGTACCTACCTATTTTCCGTCGAGTGGCGTTGCAGTCTGGCAGACGTCGCATAACTTATTAAAAAAAAAAACTATCGAGAAAAACAAAAGAATTCGTATATTTTTTTTTCCAATAAATTTGTGGAATAAGCAAATTATTATTATCATTAGAATATCTCTCTTATGTATGTGTGTGTGCGTGTATTATTATAGGTGTGTATGTGTGACCTTGTTGACGGACGACACAGACAAGGTCATTGGTTATTTTATTACGTATCGCGTGTGTTTGTGTGTGTGAGTGTATAAGATAGATAGGTATATATACACCAACATACTGAACTGAGTCTATAATAGGTACATAATATACCAGTGTGTTTGCTGAAATTTGACGTCTCCCCTCTATCTATATCAGCAGATATCAGTCATTCATTACCTCATAGAATCACTCGGCAAATGCGTGTTTGAAAAACGAACATACATTTTTTTTGTTCTATTTTAAAATATTTTGCTTCAAATTTTTTTGTTCTATTTTCAAATATTTTGCTTCAAATTTTTTTGTTCTATTTTCAAATATCTTTGCTCTATTTAGTGTCATTTGAAATATTATTTATATTCTATATATACAAATACAATACATATTGAGAATTATTATTGATTAAATTCGTCGAAATACATCCCCTCGCGCATATTTTTCATTTTCATACACTCGACAAAACCAATCCGGCAACGGAAAATATTTTTCATACTAACAAGTCGATAATTGCTGTGACAATAATTAGTAATAGCAGGTCGGGTTGTATACGTGGAATTTATTACATCGAAGAAATATGTCATTGTGATACCTCTATCTAATTAATTAGAGATTTTTCAGATTTTTGTACATATAACTGTTGCTACGGAAAGAAATGTCAAACTGTCCGCAGTCCCCAACGAAGAAATATGAAATAAATGGGAACTTTAATGGACGATCATTGATTGTTTGATTGTCCTTTAATTCATTCATATCCGTTGGCTTTAAGGGTACTTAATAACCCTGGTATCCACGAAAAAGCAGTCTAGTTCGGACTTTTCTTGATTGTCTTCTTAAGGGGCATTATAACGCTAAAAAGAAGTCTTGTTTAGGTAAATGAGACAAACTTCGATTACGCCCTTTTTGTAGTAACTCCATCCAAGTCGGAAATTGTATTCGAATTTACAAATGGATAGGACTTTTCTGCCTGTCTACTTCGTTAAACTATTCATTTAATTAAAGTTCATTTTACAATCTATAATATAAAAGAAAGTCGGGATAGTGCGAACACTTATAACTCGAGATCGACAGAAGAGATTCTTCCGATGTTTGAATTATTGGATTCTTCTTGCTTCGGATAACAGAATAACTATTAAAAAGTTGAAAGAAAGTATAGAATATAATATTAAAGTTAGTATGGAACAAACCAAACAACTACGTGACCAATGAAAATTCCATAACAACACAATTTTTATTTACTTAACAACCATAATAGACATTTTTTTTTAGTTTTCAGATCGAAATCCCACTAGGCAAATGCCCATAAGTGGGGATATCCATTAAATTTCAGTAACAGAATATAACATTTTTTACAAAAAGTCCCTTAGGCACTTATATAACTCTAAAATGTATACACAGATAGGTACGTAAAAAAGAATACCAAATCACAAGAGTATATATACACTTGCACGCAGATTAATAATTAAATCTTATATATAAAAATGGAGAGCGATTTTCCGATGTCATCGCATCACGCCTAAACGGCTGGACCGATTTCGCTAATTCTTTTTTTGTCGTGTAGGCATTTATCAGGAAAATATCCTTTTAGAAGAAAAAGGTTAAGAGAAATGCATGGAAAATTAGAAAATTAAAGAAAACTTCACGTAGACAACCTTATTAGTACTTTTTACCTTATAATTTTTATTCCAATTTGGAAATATTGACAGATATTGTCAATTGGTGCGATTGGCAGAATGCGGATGGAATATACATGGTTTAAAACAGACGCATCATTCGGAATCACATTGGTCAAATCATAATTAATTAATTCATTACGATACAAATTAAAATTCAATATTCACAGCTAGGTACACAGGACAACGTCTGTCGGGAAAGCTAGTATTATTATAATTTTCAGAAAGCAATAATTATTTTTTTAACTACCCCAGGTTCTGAGGCCCCGCAGTATCATTTATTATCAGCCTCGACCTTCACCGCATTTTCGGCTTATCGCGAATCGGTGTCACCTCGATGAAATATTTAAACATTATTTCATGAATTATGTAACAAAATTATAACACACTGCATATCACACCGTACCAGAAAACAACATCAGTTTTTTTTCCTGAATCAATCATACAATAAGAATGAATGATCAGAGACTCTGTAATCTAAGGAAAAGCTTTTTTTATCCGAAGTCACTAAAAGTGAACACAAATAAGTAATTTCACTCCTTGACATCTTTCACCTAAATCAATCTTGTGAAAGATATGGGATCGAACCTACAACCTTTGAATTGAAAGTCGCCGGCTATCAATTATATTTCTATGGTAATTTATCCTTTCGACCGTGGCTACTTGCTGTTTTTACTCCATAAGCAGTTAACATCTACTAACCTGACGAAGAAGACGTTCGGTCTTCGAAAACCGGTTAGCTGAATAAATATTGTGGAAAAAACTAAATATTTTGTTTCTTTCAAATATATTTCTATGGGTTGTTTCACCAATAGGCAGGGATGAATTTCAGTTGTAAAGAAGGTTAAGATCTTGAAATAAATCAAGAAGGTAATATTTAAAGGTGTAAAAAGGAGATTGAAAGAAGAAAACTGTCTATAGTAGCAAGGTTTGCGGTGCACACAGTCGATGCTCAATGCAATCCCGATACCATCCATGACGTATGGGAGTGAAACTTGGACATGGACGAAAAATTAGGAAGTTGGTACAAATGCTGTAGAAATGAGATCTTTACGAAGGATATGCGGAAATAGACTGCTTGTTGAGGCGAGGAATAATGATAGGTATTAGAAAGGAATGTGGAGTGGATGTTAGTGTAGTGACTAGAATGAAAGTGAATAAATTAAGGTGGTTTAGGCATGTTGACAGAATAATTAAAGAAAACGACAAAAAGGATATACCTATGAATCTGAAAGAATGGTTACACGGAGAGGTGGCCGATTACATCGGTGTCGCCTTAAAGAAGGGCCAAGCCATGAGTAAAAGGAATAGGAGACAATCCATGAGGAACGTTATGCTGTTGAATGAAGCAACAGAGGTTTGTCTGGATAGGAGAGAATGGAAGCCCATACTCTCTGCCTACCCCCTGCAGGAAACGGTGTGATGGGTAAAAAAAATAATTGTGTCTTTTTACAAATTGTCACGAAAAACACAGCAAAAAAAGTTTTTACTACTTTTTACGTATTATCAATGTCAATGGCAGACATTGATAATGTGAGCATTTGTAAATTATTTATCACTGTAACATATTGTGAATATAATATGTACGTACATTAAATAAACGCGGAAAATGTAAAAAAAACATATTATTTAACTGATTAATTATCGTATTTTTTTTCTCTGAACAAATCTCGTTACCTTCTCAGATCACCAAGTACCTACTTGCTTTTATACATAAACTAGCTGCAAAGCGTGAGGAATGGTTAACACGAAAAAAAAACAAATTATTAAAAATAGTAAAAAAAAATATTTTTGTGTAATATCTATCTATTTCGATATACTCTCGTAAGACTTCACCTATATGTTCAAATACCTCAGCACTGCTCCGAAAGAACAGAACACGGTGTGAGAGGGTCTTTATTTATTTTAACGATACTACAGTATTACTAGGTACTTAAAATCAATTTACAAATTAAACGTATTCCAATTTTTAATTTACAATGCAATTTACAGTACATATAGGTACTTTTCGTTTTCGGGGTCCTGATGAGAGGCATAACATCGCTGTTCTCGGCTAACCATCATTTGGCATTCTTAACACATGTCCACCTCATGTCCATAATGATAAAAATCATGGGCCTGAAATTTTCTAATTTTACCAAAAATATATTTTCTCTGTCAAAAAAGTTCGTGCTGCAAAGTATTTTTGGCATTAGTCTTCAGTCGGAGCTGTTTTATCTTGGAAATCTATTAGGCTACTTTTCTGAAGTTTCTCTGTCCAGCTGTCGAATTCTCCAGGAGGTCTTCCTTAAAAGCCAGTAGGTACCTACCGTGAGAGTCTGATTGAAGGGTCTATTTTTTTAAGGGACAAGACCATCCTTCCTCTTCTGCTGTCCACTACATCTGACTACGTTCTCAATATCGAACTACGGACGAACATTGCAAATTAGTATATAAGTATCGAGTTACGGATGTCAACCAAAATCTACATAATATTTCAGAAATGTTTGTTTTTTTATTTGCCTTTGACAATACTTTTACCTTATATGTGAACATCACGCTCAAAATACAAATGCTACGTCAGATATTTATATGCCCAGAGCCGTACAAAATGCTGGAGAAGGTTCTTAAATACAATTTGCTGCATTAACTTTAATATATTTAGAGCTATTACAAAACTCTATTTTTTAGGATCTTCATACAAATTTCTCAAAAAGACAGTAAGCCATCTTTTGGAAACAAAATTACTCATGTAAACGTTGAATGGAATCTTGGTATTACGGTATGAAAATGTAATAAAATAATCGTAGATTGATTTGTTATACATATAAATGTTATTCAAATCTTATTATTCTCAATAAATAAAGATTTAATGAAAAATTTGCAAAATGATTCCTCCATTTTGAAGTTTGACAGATAGTGCAAATCCCTCTGTGGGTGGAGAGCCTAATTAATTATCACACATTATGGAATGTAGCTAAGACTCAAACCACAGAGCTATCTCTCTCTCTATGAAAACTTGCAAATTATGTCGGTAGGTTCGTATAATATTATGAGGTCGGTGAAACAAAAATTTTAAAAGTGTCATTCTTCTTTTCCTGTGCTTATGTCAGTTATAGAGGTCTGTTAAGCAATGGGAAGCTAGACTAGAACCTGTTTAATTACCTACCGATCAAGCCTGACAATCGGAATCAAAAACGTAAAGCAAGGCGGGTATAAGCTAGTTAGTATATAAGTATCGAGTTAGGGATGTCAACCAAAATACTAAATATTTATGTGTAATTACAAACCAACTAACTATGTAACTACGTGCAAATTTTTTATCAAATTTACAACAGCGATATGTAATAATAATTAAATACGGAAATGTAATCAATTGCGTAACGTGCATATTTATATGACATTGAATCTGGCTTGTGTTGAACAGTC
Source organism: Mystacides longicornis (assembly GCA_963576905.1). Lineage (NCBI taxonomy): Eukaryota > Metazoa > Arthropoda > Insecta > Trichoptera > Leptoceridae > Mystacides > Mystacides longicornis. The sequence goes on along the minus strand of OY756433.1, from coordinate 29,830,808 downwards.
ATTTCATCTAGGTCAGGAGTTAATTAAACCATACATACTTTAATTATTGGCTAATTCCAAAAGATGTCTGCCTCAGTTTATAAAATCTACTTGTCTTGCACCATTAACGCTCAATCTTCAACCCCCCAAACCGTGCCTTTGAAAAGGGTGTTAAGAATATATCTCTCAGCTGAAATTGAAAAAAAAGCATTACTTATCGTAAAAGACGTTTCGTTCAAGGACAGGTAGGTACCTAGGTTTAAACTTTTTTGTCAGTAAAAATGATATTAAAGACATTTTTATTTATATACAGTACATACATACACACACATACATTCTCCCTTTAAGGGTCCCCGCACACCGCAAGCCAACCCGGAGGAGACAAATCCGCAGCAAACCCGACCCGCACGAAACCAACCCTCTAGCCTGATCGAAGCAATCAAATCCAAAAGCCGGCTCCCCACAAATCAAGCCCGCCGCAGATCCCCCCCAAACCAACCCGCAATGCGGGGGGCCTGAATCCCACTTAGGTGCATAGGGAGGCATCAAGAGCTCTCCATTGCGCTCAAAGGCGACTGAGGCCTATGGTGCCTTTTCTGACTGGTCAAGGTTTAAGGACGTGAGGTGGCCAACCTCACGGTCCCGATCAGATTTTTCGATTTCCTGCCTCTTACAGGATGCTCGAAAAACCAACAAAAAGAGCAGAGGTGCTATTCTTAGCCGACAACCACACGGCCAGTAATTATTTGTTTGAAAACTTTGAAATTTAAAATTTGAAAAATTTGACAACGTTAAAAATTCGTTAGGTTTGATTTAACTAGATGTTAGAGCATGTGCGACGTGCGTCCAATGGACGTCTTCGCCAGCCACGCACCAGCCACGTACCAGACATGTGTTTTTACGCGAATTGAACCAATTTCATGGTGATTTATGTGGGCCATTAGGCCCGCCACTTGGTGGTCTACACGTGCCATCCAAATCACATCCCATTACCACATTCCCACTAGTTTATTAGTTATGATTAATGTCCCTTTAAAATTTTCAAATAGCATTGGTATCAACAAATTTTGTTATCAGTATTAACATTAACGATACGGAAAAGAGTGTATTTGGCAAGGGCATGAAGGAAGAATAGATATTAGTTTAAGAACAAGTGAAAAAAAAAAAAAATCAGTTGGTGATCGTCGCGAACCTCAAAGAAGAGATTGTATAAGATTTAGGCTACATCTCTCCATCATCTTGCCTGCATGTGATTTCCATTGAGAGTTCAAGTCATGTCAGCTCTTGTTTTTAGTGTTTCTACCGTCACGTTATGTTTGGTCTGACACAATAAGGAATTTAAGATCTTACCTGGCTTTGTGTTTCGTTTGTAAGCAGATATTATGATGATTCTGGTCATTCGCTTTGTAATACTGCACACTGTGACGTCGTTAATTTATTAGAATCGTAATAAAATTACAATATATTCTTCCAAGCTTATTTCTGCCCAATTCTAGATAAAGGCCTCTCAAAGGCTCCTGGTCCTGGTAGAAGTAATTCTGGGTATCACTTTTATTCTTGATCTCTTACCATCTGCCCATCCACTGCAATAATTTGAGAGAAGCCATACGTTGGGCATCTGTCACTTTTGTTGTCTGCCGTATCGTACCCTTTCTCACATTATCTCGCAGAGTGATACCCTGCAAGGCTTTTTCCATGGATTTTTGGGTAACCATATCCATTATGTGTTTGGTCACAATGGTCAGTCTCATTGTTTTTAAGTAATGTGTTGCAAACTGTACTATGCACATCTCATATACTTCGTGGGTTTTTTAAGTATATGATCATAATTATAGTATAAGTATAGAAATAACTACTTGTTTTTCTAAAGTGTATAGATATTTTCAACCTGCTGAAGGAGGAGCATTGGAAGACTTAGGCAGAAATGGCTGGGTGGGGAGCGGAGAGAGACCTCAGATTGCTGGGGATAAACGATTGACGGAGCGTGGCGGAAATCAGGGTGGTATGGAAACATCCTCTAGAAGAATCCAATACATTCAGTATTGTTCTTAACTGATTGATTTTGACAATTTTGAGTACTCAAATTTGGGTCTAGAAATGAAAATAAATAATATTCCTGGAAATCCTACTATTGTCAAATTCTGATAAAAAATTTGAAGCACTACTTGATAATATCAATTTCCATCTCTACAGACGAAGTCCTACGGTGACCCTTGTTTTAGGAAGTTTAATAATATGATTGGAACTATCTTAAAAACAGTCGCAAGCCCGTAACTATCACGTATTATCGTGACAAACCGTAATTAATATGGTGAAGTATAATATAGTGAAGAGTGAAAATAGAAGATGATGTAGGCAGTCCTTCCTAGCAACCTTGACATCTAATTTGGTTTGGCGGACATCGCCGGAGCCAAAGTAAAGTGTTTAGCGTTATTTATGTGTCACGCACACAGACACGCGCCGCAAATAATAAAAAAATATATCTGGTGTTTTCGCATAAAACTGAAGGTTAAGTTGTGGGTGTCTCTAGCTAGATAGTGACAGTGACATAATAATATAGTGTGTGATGTGATGTGGTAGAACCAGCGGCCCAGTACCACGATGGCCTTCCACTGGCAGCCACACGACACTTCATAATGCCACATACCTACTTAGTGGTAAAAAAATGTTATTATATAACATACATAATATTATGTGCTATTATTTATTTTGTTTCATCGATGACAATTATGTAATTTAACAATCAAATTGTCAGACATGTATGCCTCCGAATTTTGGATAATATACAAAAGGTATAACAGACAGCAGAAATGCGCATGCTAAGTGTCCTTAAGAAATAATAAGTGCTCACATTCTTGGAAGGTGATGGATATTATGTAATAGTAAGTTAGACGAAAGGCAGTTGAGGTGGTGTGGACACATAGAATGACGACCACATGAGAATATTGTCAACCAAGTCATACACATGAGTTTTCCACGTTCGGTCGGTGATTAGTAGGGGAAGACCAAAAAATTCCTTGGTGATGTAAAGGCGTAATCAGATGCAAAGATGTGGGGTAGAGAAAATGGTTTAGCAGAGAAGAATGTACAGCCTGGGGACGAGAAGAGCTGACCCCAACAGTCCATACAAAGGTTAAGCTGGGAACAAGTCAGGCAGGGAGAGAGGGAGAGAACATAATGTTTACAAATGACAAGTTACCAACTGATACTATAATGTCATCTGCTGTTGTTTCGAAGGCTAGAAAAGAAAACCGGCCGTTACAATATGTATAAACGCAGTACGTATTCTTTAAGACTATCTCTTTATAGATATTTATCTCTTTCACTGCCGGCAGTAAAATAATGAAAGCGCAAAAGAGACGGTGTAGTCTTGACGATTAATGTCAATAAGCGTAGCTTGGATACCGCAGTTAACAACGTTCGCTATTAGGTGGTCAAATTTCAAATCCTAAACAAATCATGACTATTATTTGAAAGAAAAGAGTGCTTGGGACAGATCGAATTAGGTACTAATGGTAGGAAAAACAACCATTTGATTAATAAAAGACAAGTGGTGATATTAAATCAGTCATCAGTAGGTAAGTATAAGATAAGTTATAAAGTCTAAACTATTAAGAAAAAATATTGAGGTATCAAAGAATAGGAATTTTCTTCATGAAGTATTTCAATATCGAGTATCAGATTTTCAGTAGCCGCTGTATTGTTCACAAAAATAGTTTACCAAATGCCGCGATTATTTATTCACAACTTTTATACACACACCGAGGCAGGCAGATATCCAGTGTGCTGCCAAGGTCACGCTCAAAGTCACGGCGTCGTGACGCTAGTCTTATTCTCTATATTTTTTTGTCTAAACTTCAACTACCTACCTATGAACTTCCTGGAAAACTTATTTATTCATTTGAAATTTTGAAATATAAGTTCTTATAGATCTGCCTACACGGATAAGCAAGGAATAACATAATATAATTTAATGTATAATATACCTTAATTGCTGCAAGTAAAGTATTATTGCTGTACATCTTTAGTTATGCTGTGTCCACATCTGTTAAATGCTACAAACTGTTCTTCTTCTCTCACATTTCTTTTATTTCTGACCTGGCCTTCCTTGAGGATGGAATCGATGTCTTCGATCCACGTCATTTTCGGTCGACCACTCTTTCTTACAACTTTCCTTTCAGCCTTATAAATTCTCTTTGTCATTCCTTCCACTTCAATATTGATTCCTCTTTTTTGTCTTTGTCCACATTGCATGGCCATATGTGGTAGCAGGATTGCGATAACTTTCAAAGAAGGTGCCCTGAATATTTTATTATTTCCTGGACGTTTTGCATGAAAATTCCTTCGCCCTCTGCAAGACATGAGGATGTGGTAAAGGATTTGGGTTGGTGGATTTAATCAATTGACGACACAGAGTTGGTGGTGGTACAGTCCCTCAGACCAGATAGCTAGGTGCCTACTGACCTCGACGAGTGCTAATCACAGCACTCCGCCAAGGTCTCTCTTGTATCAGCGCTGTCCACACCACGGACATTGGTGTTCAGATGTTTATATGTCTGCTGTACCCACACCAGTGCAGGCTCTGACGTCATACACCAGGATGTACCTTAGTCCATTAACAGACTCCACCATCTAACTTCATAAAGTCTTCGAGAGTTCTATTGTATGTAGCTGGACTGTAGCACCAAGTTTATCTTCATTCTTCGAAGCATTTAAACTCAACCACAATATTAGCGATGGAAAAAATATTTTATAACTTTATCTTATTAATGTTTTATTACAAAGTTGAAAATAATGTGTTTGAAGAATTTATCTTATTTTTCAATGATGCTACAATCCAAACCTTGGACCTTATCCACGTATTCTTTACTCTGATTCTGTACTCCATTTAAATACATGTTCAATCTTTCTATCAACGTTCTGAAAGAAAGACCCTTTCAAGAAGAACTGGGGAATTTGGATATGATGATGGTGATGTCATTACTGAACAAAATTGACTACAAATGTTCTGATGGTTAAGGCACCAACGCGCTGAAGATTTTTTAGCCAGAAGTATCTATTTTTAATCTTGAAGTAGAAATAGATCAAGTTCTAGGTAGAGAGGTCTTGCTCTAGTAATATTGTACAGTGTACGCGGTGTTTCTTTTACTCTCGCTAGAGTGATCTATTGTGTATACACTTGAACGGTATATTGATAAATCTTTAGGTGATATAGTCTAGTTACAGAAAAACAGCTGCTGGGGTCGAAGTTAAGTGCAATAAAATGGCCGCCAACAGTGTCGGTCAGTCAGTGTTCCCATGGTACCTACGTACAAATGACAACTTTTTGCGTGTTGTTGTTGTTACCATGGTAACACCGACTGACCGATACCGTAAGCGGCCATTTTATCGCACGTGACTTCGGCCCCTGTACTGCATATACACAGTTCTAGATAGTGGTTACCTACTGTTTATCCAGGTATCCTGTAATCAATAGATGGTTTATATTGACGTGATTTTATTTAGAACATCTTATTTATTTATTTACATAGATACATTATAGATATTACTATTTTTGTACTACCTAGCTGCTGAACCGACTGTGTATGGGTTGAGCAGCTAGTACAATAAAATATAGTAATAATATAACTTAAGTATAATAAATAAATAAGTGCGGCTGATCTAGAGGCAGATATACTACAAAGTTTACACTGGGAACCGTTATCTGTTTCTACACTACACTCTGTTGATGTATTACAGTACCCAGACAGCACACGATATCCCATGGATATCCCAGGGATATCCCGCGGGATATCCCTGAGACATCCCTGCGATATCCAAATGTCCGGCAATATCCCGGGATATTCGGGATATCCTCAGGATATCCTGGGGATATCCCGAATGTCCCGTGGATATCCCTGCGACGTCCATGGATATCCCTTATATCCCAGATATCCCAGGGACATCCCAGAGATATCCCGCATATCCCGGGATATGCGGGATATCCATACGATGTCCCATGGATATCTTGCTTATCCCGAATATCACGCTGGCATTGCATGAATATCCCGCATATCCCGGAATATCCCTTCGACGTCTCATGGATATCCCGAATATCCCGTAGGCATTGCTGGAATATCCCGCATATCCCGGAATATCCCTGCGACGTCTCATGGATATCCTGAATATTCAGAATTACTGTGTAATAATCCTGAATCTCAGATATCAAAATATTAGAGGAATATTAAATAAATGTACGTTTTTCCAATAATGTCTATTTATTGATATGTTATATACATATTAGGTAAGTATTTAAATTTATTGCTGTTTGTTCTCTGTGAATAGTAAAAAAAATATTTCTCTCTCCATGATGGTAGAAATGATGTACTGCGCCGGCATATGACGTTTTTTGTGAATAATTGGCAACATACACCTATGAACTAGTTCACATGTCGTCTCGCCACTAAAAGCTGATACTTTCCATACTTTGGTCATGTAGTTGAGGGCTCTACTTTCCATACTTCGGTCATGTAGTTGAGGGCTCCACTTTCCATACTGATACCTATGGGAGGCTCAATCCCCGTGTTCACCAATAGTGGTAATGGTCACTCGCAGTCTGTTTTGTCAGTCAGGTTTAATTCAGGTTAAATTACCGCATTTGAAATTATATAAAGATTATCTCTTCAGTTTTCGGTTCAAAATGTCTGTAACAACAACAAAAAATACAATTATTATAGAATCTATAATATTACTGAAGTATACCTAAGCATTTTTTTCATTTGGTTTTGAGAACATCTTCTATATCCCGAGTGGCTGAAAAACCACATCGGGGGTAAGTCTGGAGGTCAGAATATCTTATCTTAGCAAATGAAAAAGCAATAGATAATGGCAAAATATAGTCCAAACACGAAATGTAAGAATTGGCAAGATTTCTTCAATGATAGTAAAACTGCGAATATGACGACTAAAATATTTAATGCATTCATGAATTAATGCATAATTTACAATAATTACTAATACAATACTTACCCTTTAAAGAAAGACCTTAAACACAATATTATTTTAAACACTAACAGTATTAACGCCATCTTGTCACATTCATTTACCCAATATTGCGAAATAATTATTATGAGCAACCATATACATATACGACCAAATAGTCTGCCAAATTCAGCCACCTACTGGAAAGGAACAATACAATAAGATGAACGTGAACACTGTCTGTATCAATAAGTGATAACTTTTTTCGAGTGCGTTTCTTTCAAGTTCCATTTCATTGAATATCTTGACATCCCTGCGACGTCCTGCATATCTCGGGATATGCAGGATATCCCTGGGACATCCAGAGGATATCTCGGGATATGCGGGATATCCCATGGACATCCAGAGGATATCCCGAATATCCCGGGATATGCATTTGGATATCCCATGGATATCCCAGGGATATCACGGGACATTCGGGACATCCCTGGGATATCCATGTGCTGTTTGGGTAGGTACATACATACCTATCTCTATAGTTCTACGGGTGTGCTGCAGTCCTCATTCAAGTCTAGTCGTTCATAGAGCAAGAGAAAGAGCTGTCATCTAGTCCTTATCCCTGAAAACATGAAGACAATATGATCTAAAGTGGACATACATAGTTGAAGAAGAAGAAAAATCTTCCTCGCCGTGTCCCGTCAGGAGAACGGACCTCCACTATTTTCTATCTAAGCACACTTCTTTCGCTTCTTCCACCGACATACCATTTCTCATATAACCTCTCCTATTTTTCTTACTTCTGGCCTGGTCTTCCTAGGGGGGGAATCAATATGTTCGATCCGATTCATTCTTGTTTGACCACGCATTTTTACACCATTTCTTTCAGATTTATCTATTCATTTTGTTACGCTGTTTGTGCGCATTCTTTCAACATGTTCAAACCATTTCAAATTTCATATTTTTAACAAAACTAACTTCCAAATCGCATTTCTTCTTAGTATGTATTCTCATTCCTCCCCTTTATCCTACAGAGTCCTTCCATATATTATTTTTCATAGAGCACTTACATACATATATCTCTAACATATTTATACTACTGTAGTAAACTGTGATGAATTTTATTTAAAGCAAAGTATATTTGGATTTCTTTTACAAACATTTCATTAGGTAATAAAACTGGAAAGTTGAACGTGTGAATGACTCCCAGATTTGAATTTGATTACCTAAATGGCGAACGTTGTTGACGTAAAGTGATCACACTAAGCCCGCCTTTCGAAAAAGTGCTTATTAGAGGACGTTTGAATTGAAGACAAAACATAAAATTATTAAAAATGGAGGTAGATTAGCGGTTAAGACGCCGGCTTTCGGCACTGTTTCGAGCGGAGGTCGTGGGTTCGATCCAGGGTTGCCAGGTGTTCGGTATTTAAGCACCGTGTTCGGTATGACATATTTTTTTTTCGATTAATTTTCCTCCCTAAACTAAACTAGTCCTATCCGGGTACCAAATTTTGAGAATTACCTTTTTTTATTGAACTTTCATCTTTTCGGATACTGGTTCGGTATTTTTTTTGGAAAAAACCTGGCAACCCTGGTTCGATCCCAGATGCCGATCATCTTCCTCTTTCACGACACAAGATTTAAGTAGCTTACTGTGAAGGAGTCAAAGTGAACACAGATACATTTAATAAAAAAAAAATTGAATTGATTGGTGGTCTAGCGGTTCAGCCGTTGACTTTTGTATTGAAGATTGGGGTTCGATCCCCGGTGCCGAGAATGTTCCTCTTTCAGAATGTCATTAGTGTATATACCTACCTACATAATATTATAGTTGTGTCCACTTTGGGTGAGCCTAGATTTAATGCATTTAATAATAGACATAGAATATCCATAAATAATAACCTCTGACTTTTTCTTGTTTTTTTTTGTACCTATTAGTAATTTTGGTACTATTCGCGTAAATACTTCAAGTTGTTCAAATGTTCAAAGAGATGTCAAAATTGTAATATTTTTCTAGTTATTACTTTCTCTTTTTTATAGTCTGTATTAGTCTGCATACATATTAGTATTTTGTTTGATCATAACATCGTGTCTATTATTGTATTTTTATATGTTTGTAAATGGCTGAAGAAGCCGTAGAAATGGAAAAAAAAATAAAAGTGTGTTTGTGGTATTTGATAACCGCGCTGCCCATCACTACCGGCGAATGACTTGTATCGTGATAGCAATATTTTTGTCTATGACTCAATCTATGTAATGTAAACGGCGTACTTGTCATTTGTCATGTATGCGTCGTTTGTATTTTCAATTGTATATTGTTTTGTGATGTTTCAGCATTGTGTTTCAGATAATATGTCGTGTTTGTTTCCTTTAGTAAATTCTTGATTTTGTTGTGATATTTGAACACCATCAGCGCAAAGGCGAAAGCTGTTGATGGTGTTAATATTGTAATTTTGTAAAATAAAAATAAAATTTATGATAGGATACAAATCCTTGGTTCTATAAATATAGAATAACTGTGTTCTATTTTTGAATTTAAAATTCGCGTTTGAAACATTACAAACTTGTCGTGTTATTTTGAAACTAAAGGACTGTTGGATAACTTCAAAATCGTATAAGGGTTTAGCCTCCTATACCCCTGTTTCAGTATGTAAAAAGATCCCAGTTCAGACCGGGATCCTGGTACCCTGCATCCTTCCTGTGCCCCAGTCCCAACACATAGGTGACTTTATTTTCTACTAAAAGTATAAACGGATTACGTATCTGCGGATTTTATTATTAGTCTGCGATATCGTCAGGTGCGCTGCTTCTAAAAATGTAATGTGCACCACTCGAGTGAATGCCTATATCCAACTATTGTAGATACCGATAAAATTCTTTAAAAAATCGACACATTTTTGTTTTAAAGTAGTTTTTTTCAATATTGGCAATCCAAAGAGTAGTTTTTAAAAGTTCATTATTATGAATTTAATGAAACACACTTGCAATTTTACAAAATTTTATATCAAAAATCGAGCGCGTTTGTCTAACTCATGCAGATTTCGCCGAGAAACGTGAAACTCTTGACAGTATCTGTGTGAGTTAGACAAAAGCGCTGAACATCGAAAAAGAAGCAATAAGGCTGAAAGGAAAGTTATTGGAAGGCGTAAATTGACCCCATAGATTAACTTTCAAGGATTTTCCAGTTCAGAAGTAAAACCTATAGAAAAGGCTGCATTTGCAATAATTGTATCTCGTTGGAAGAAGTGAGTGAACACGTTTTAATCTGGACAAAAATAACTTTCAGAATACGATGCAAAAAAATTAAGTGACGTCGAAGATAGGATTTATAGTTTGGGAACCATTGAAGGAATCTAGCAGCCAATGTGTGTGTGTATATGTGTGGGTGCTATTAGTGTATAACCTTGACTTCTACCTTATCACAACACATTCACACTACATGAGTCAATGTCACTCCTAAACAAACTACTACATACGTTTTGCTTGCGAAAATAAAAAAGAGAGATGTACTGTATAGAAGATGGAAGAGTAATCCGAAGAATGTTGTTCTTGAGAGTAATTATAAATGTTTTAGAAATGTGGTAAATATGAGTATCAAAAGGGCAAAATTTTCATTTTATAATAACAAATTTATGCAAAATTTTGGAGACGTCAAAAAAACATGGGATTGTTTGAACAGTATCTTGGGACGAAAACCGAAAAATGATTGTGATCAAATTATTAAAAAGTATTTTTCCAGTGAATGTAAAATTGATGATGTCGCTAAAAAATTTTTAAACTATTTTACGGATAGCATTTCTCAGATGTTGCATGTGTGTAACCACACGGCGATCAATATTGTAGAGCCCAGTGTGCGACTTAGTATGTTCCTACCCGCGGCTACTGTCTCTGATATAAAGGGAATTGTTGCAAAACTAAAAAACACAGCACCAGGGATAGACAATATTCGGGTCTGTGATATTAAAAATAATATCGATATATTGGCTCCGACATTAACACATTTGGTAAACTCAATTATCAAGCAGGGTGTGGTGCCGGATGACCTTAAATGTAGTATTGTAAGGCCAATTTATAAAAATGAAAAACATAATGAGATAAAGAATTATAGGCCAATAAGTATTCTCCCAATTATTGAAAAAATCATGGAGAAATATCTGTTGTTAAGATTAAGTGCATATTTGAAGGAGCATAATTTAATGGACCCCTCTCAACATGGGTTCCAGGAGAACAGAAGCACAGAAACATTACTTAGCCAGTTTTCGAGTCACGTAAATTCAGAACTAAATAATAGAAAACATGTTCTGGTGCTGTTCGTCGACAATTCTAAGGCGTTTGATACTATCAATCACGGCAAATTGTCTGATATGCTGGAGCGCATTGGAGTGAGGGGTCCTGTATTGAAGTTGTTTCAGGACTACCTGAAACAGAGAAAAATTACTATAAAAATTTGTAATCATTTGAGTGAGAAAAAAGATATTCTGACAGGTGTACCGCAGGGTTCAATTTTGGGCCCTACTCTGTATGTAATTTTTGTTTCATGTATGAGAGTATTGTTTCGCCACTGTAAATATTTTGTTTATGCCGATGACACGGCCCTTGTGGTATCGCATCGGGATGAGATGGAGGCTTGCAAATTGTTGCAGTACGACTATGACAGATTGGTTCGGTGGTCGCATGATTGCGGCTTGATTATCAATGCAAAGAAAACCAAGCTGATGCATGTCAGATCTCCAAGTATTGCAGCGGTTGGTGGGGCTCCGAAACTGGTGTCACACAACTATGAGTGTATACATAAAAATGTTGAGCAGCCCTTATTATGTGATTGTCAATGTATAGATATTGTAAATAATTTTTTGTATCTGGGACTAAATATAGACAATAGATTTAAATGGGACATACATGTTAATAGTATTTGTAAAAGGTTAAGATCAATTGCTGCTATGCTTTATAGAATAAGATATTTTGTTCCTAGGTCCACACTTATTACTGTATACAAGTCTTTGGCTGAGTCTTTGATTAGATATGGTATTGGCAGCTGGGGCAATTGCACTAATACTAATTTGAAAAGGGTAATGTTCGCACAAAAATCGATTTTAAGACTAGTAGTGGGGGAGCAGGTTTGCAACGCGGCGCGGAATAATATTTCATTATATTTTAAAAAATTGAATGTTTTATCAGCTAAAGGCTTGTTCTGGCAGAGAATGGTCCTTGACCAGTTTTCAAAAACCGAATTTAAAAATAATCCGCGACATAAGCATCACACGCGATTTAAGTATAATGATGGGTATGTGGTCCCCAAATTTAATAATAAGTACGGTAAAAGAACATTAGAATACAACGTGCCAAAGATATTTAATATGATGCCGGCATCTATTAAGGAATGCAAAAGTAAAAATATTGCAAAAAAGTTAGTCAAGGAATGGTTAATAAAGTGTGGATTTGTATATAATTAGTTATTTGTATTAAGGTCTGAATTTAATTAATTTTGATTTTTAGTCTAAGGGATTAAGTTTAAAGTTTGGTTTGTAAGTTTAAAATTAATTTAATTTTAATGTAGTAGTAGATTAAGTAAATTTTCTTTATATCATGTACAATTAAAGAGAACACGCCGACAAATCTTTAAGATTTGGCGTGACTCAATATGATACTTGTTTTTGTAAATAATTATATGTTCTATATTATTTCAATAAATAAAAAAAAAAAAAAAAAAAAAAAAAAAAAAAAAAATATTCACACACTCACACTGGTTCGAAAATAGGTAGGTCACGTCTATAAAAAAATATTCCAATAATTGTTCCAAATTCATAATCATTCGAATTTTGAAAATATGTAAGCCCTTTACACGCCACCGTGATTTACCACATAAACTAACCCCTATAGACTTGAATAACATATTAAACTGAGTATTATTTCTCCCATGCTGAATAACTTCGTACATTTATTTTTACCAAATAACCCATCCGTCAACTGTAAACATTTCCTGGCTTACAAATTTTCGTCTGTAGGTACCTACCTATGTCGGCGGTTTCTATAAACATAATTATATTTCAAAAACTTCAAGAACTCAACAACACCATGAGGCTTATTGCGGGGGATGTGAAGTCTACCCCGACCGAATGGCTCCCCGTACTTAGCAACATACCTCCGCCACCCATCCGCCGCCTTGAAGCAACACATAGGGAATGGAATAAATACGGGCAAAAGCGGTCTTTACCCTTTCATCAGGATGTACCAACACCTTTCATACCCCGACTATCATCCAGAAGGCCGGCTCACGCGGCTGCTGCTCATTTAATGGGGAGCGGCTTCGATGGTCGTGCTCGATGGAGTGAGGACTGGGAAGCTTCCAATCAAGACTCCCGGGGCCTGGTGCAGGGGGTGGGGATGCCGATGCCTGGCTTTGATCTCCCGAGACGTCAATGGGTTACCTTAAACCGAATTCGCACAGAGCACGGACGTTGTGCCCAAATGCTCCACAGATGGCACATGCGGGACTCCCCAGCCTGTGACTGCGGAGAACCGGTGCAACCCATTAAGCACATTGTCAAGGACTGCCCTCTGAGAGCATTCCCTGGACCATACGCAGATATCCACAATGCCACCCCCGATGCTCTTGAATGGCTTGAAAGCCTGGGTGTTGCTCTGTAGGGTGCGTGTCTCCTGTATGTAGCAGATAGCATACTTCTCCATCTTCTGAGGTTGCCGCCCGTTGCTTGGTGGCAAAAGCCATACGAAATAATAATAATTTCAAAAAAAAAAAAAATACATTTCTATGCTTGTTGTCCGACAGGTTTTGCTGTCAGTTGAGATTATAAAAGTGTGGTTACCAGACCTAAGATAGAAAGAAAATGCCAAAAAGAGGAGGCCAACGATACGCGGTGTTCCCAAGCGGTCACCCATCCAAGTACTGACCGCGCCCAATGTTGCTTAACTTCGGTGATCGGACGAGAACCGGTGCATTCAACGTGGTATGATCGTTGGCGAGAGGAGTGACAAGTATTTGTATTATAAATATGCAACCAGTAAAAAAATACAATATTATTACATAAATATGGCATTACTAAAAAAATACATGTTTGAGAAAAGTAATTATTACAGATTATTAACGTACTATGTGATTTCTGGCAAAAATAGGTTAAAATACCTTCATATTTTTTTTTAAATAAAGAACTTGGATAAATATTATTTGAAGACATCTGAGTGTTTGTGAAGAGTTGTTTCATCAACAAATAATCAAAAAATATTCTGGGGTAAGAGAGAAGTGTGTCAATGGGTCAAGAGAGAGGGTGAGTGGGAGTGGGACGACCCCGACGCGTCAAGGAAGCACCGACACCCGCCTGGGACAGTGCGCCGCGGTGGTGCAAACTACCAGATAGCGCGACATGTGGGATAATTATTATACTGACGAAAATATGCTTACAAAAAGAAGATCTGAGAAATTTGAAAATTGCGGGGATTTAGTGATATTACAATTTTGAGTGTTGTGGAGGTTTATTCTTGTCTCACCAAGATTCTAAGTGAAGAAGTAGAGAAATTTCATGGTTAACTCAACCAATCAAATCTAAACGAGATAGGTAATGCGCTTGTTGGTTGACTGGTAGAAATATATTTCACCGTATATGTAGTATAGACGTTAACTCCTGACCAAGAAGTCTCGGAGTCGATTCCCTGAATGGTCAGAATTTTACATGTTGTTCACTTGAAATCTCTACTAGGGTATGGCCTGACTCGGATTGGACCGGTGCCGGTGAGAAAAAAATGGCCAGATTTTTAAGTTCTGCCGGCTGTACAGCTTTGCATAGAAAAGTGTTCATTTATATAATTTACATAATTTAGTAACTTACACAAATTTTTTAAGAAGCGTTTATTGTATTAAGACTCCACCAGAGCAATAGCTTGACAATTGCGGCATTGTAATGCCAAGAATTTGTAACATCATTTTCAATACGTCAATATCCAAATACATGACAGCAGTCGCAGTCTTTAAATTCGGTTGCTCTCTTGTTCTCAATAATTTCGAACTTTTATCTCTCATATCTACTTGTTGTACACATGAGATTTTTCGACATGTCGAGAATTTTTATGATTAGGAGTTTCGGAGACTTAAACATTACCACCTAATGGCGAACGTTGTTAACGTAAAGTGATAACTAACACACTAAGCCAGCCTTCGAAATAACAGTAGAAGACGGTCGTAAGCCCGTAGTGGTCTGTTCCGTTTAAAAATCAAACATCAGTAAAGAATTGTTAGAGTCATTAGTTGTTTTATATATACGTCAATATTTATTTTAACGGATGCCTTTTTAGGGCGGCTTGTGTTCAGCCATGTAAAATTTAAAAAAAAACTTAAAAAGATGAAGAACAATTTTGAACATGTACCGAAAACCCATTCAAAGATATTACGTAAGTGTTTCGCACCAAAATCCGATAAACTGTCACATTGAACCAACCGTCCCGAGGTCTCCTCGGGGTTCACTCGAGTCATGAACGCGGATTATTTCGGGGGTGTCGTGTGGCGGGTGAAAGTGACCTGGCGGGACCGAGTCAGGGTCATCAGCACTGAGGCCGCACTCCACACCCCCATATTATCTACCCCCTACCCAAGAATTATTTGTGGAACTAATTCTAACATTCTATTGAATAATTTTCCTATACAGAGGAGTCATTCCAGTTGATGGAACTTAATTAATTTCTCCCAGTCAACCGATCCTGTATAATCTGAGGCTAGATTTTCACCTTGAATTGAAATTCTTCGTGAAAAAATCTATCAAATGATGATACTACTGGAAATCGAACCCTGGAAATTTTAATCAAATATCTGTCTAAATCTACACAACTAGACCGACATATTTAATGATTTTTCTACCGTATATAGTCCTTGTCAAATAGGAAAGGGAAACAGATTATGTTTTTCAATACGGTGCCGACCATCTTCCTCTATTCATCTTCCACAAGCTTTCAGTAGTTTACTGTGAAAGAGCACAGATTCATTAAAAAAAAACAATTTATTTATATTTTTAATGTATTTTGTGCCAAGAAGAAGAATTTGTGCCAAACCTAGCAGATTTACAAAAGTGTCAGTAAAGCCGACGGAACTATGCGCCTAAGGAATTTTTTTCTAGTCAACTGAGAAAGGCGAACCACGGGTAGAAATCAAATGACCATCACTCTGAAAATTTCAGACCCTACTGGGAATCGAAACCGGAACCTTTTGATCAGAAGTATGGCCAACGTCATTAGGCTACTGAGGTCGGTATTAATAGTTACAAGAAACCACTGTTGCTTTTGTTACTCTGCAAGCAGCCTCCAAGAACCTCCATATCAAAATAAAATCCAGAAATTGGTAATTTTCTTAATATTACTACTTCCTTACTGCGTATAGCATCCGGTTTGTCTTCATCCGTAGAGGATAACGTCCCATCATCATCTACATTCTTGGCTTCGGCGCCATCAGCCAGTTTACTCCGTCTCTGGAATTGCGTTAATAAGTATGATTTGGAGGATTTCTGCAATTCCTCTGATCTGGAAATCTTGTACAATTTATTTCACCGCCTGCACAGCCACGAACTCATTATTGCTCTTTCCCAATACCAGAACAGCTAGAAAAACTGTTGCTCCTCTTTTTACCGTATTTTATGCCAACATGATTTACTTCAAACTTCAATACATACATACATTCTCCCATCAAGGCCCCCCGCACGCCAGCCCGGAGGAGACTTCAATATTGCCTAAAAATGTCCAATATCGTATTACAAATCAGTCAGTCAAAAAATTGAAGATGACTACAAAGACAAGCTGATGAAGTTTCTATCATATCCATATTCTTCGATGTTTGTCCAGGAAGTTGCAAAATCATTCTCAATTTAGATTCAGTTACCATATAAATATTTACACACTCTATGGCTGTGTTCCGCTCCTTCGAGGCAGAGCTGAGGAATCTGGACATGGTGTGGGAGGAGGTCATTAACGTTGCGCAGGATCGAGCGCAATGGAGAGCTCTTGTTGCCTCCCTATGCCCCTAAGTGGGGTCTAAAGGGAGTTTGGATTTGGATTGGATGGCTGGATAAAAAACAGGCATTTGAATCAACAGGACAACGCTCACACTTCGCTGGAAAGATGTTTCCGTTTTGCGCGACTGATTAGGTCACAAGAATAGTGAATCATTGTCGACATGTGCAAATATTTTTCATCTAATTGCGAACATTCCAGATCATGGATTTGTTGAAGTAATTAAGAGTTCAGTCTGCAAAAATAGCCGCCTGGACACAGAGTGCTCCCAGGGGAGGGATAGGGTTCCAGCTGTAACTGGAAACGGCTCCAGTGTGTCATCTCCGCCTGACGCCGTTGAATTACCAAACACCTTATTCGCCAAGAGATCCAAATGAATCCAGACAGATTAATATTTTTTATTGCCCCAGTTTAGTGTTGAGCCATTCATTGTCAACGAATTTGTATGATAATTAATTAAGTTTTATCAAAAAAAATGCCCCGTTTATTTTTATCACACTGGAAAGATATTCTTAAATATTATCAAAATTAAACACAGTTTGACATTCTGAGATCGAATCGCACTAAGAATGCGACCTGGGGCGAGAGACAAATTTTGATGGTAAAGCTATGACAAAAAATTAAGTAAGCTTCACAAGGTTCCAGAGTATTTATGAGTATACTTGAAAACACTTCTCTGAAAATAGCTGGGAAAGCTATAAGCTATCCAACCAACTCTGGTCTACATCTTTCATCTATCTTTCCGAATATTTATACCCATTCTAAAAAATCACCGATACATTCGTTGTTTGACAAAGCGAAGACTGAGGAAAGGTTACAACCAAAATCAGGCTACAAAAGGATCATAATAATATTTATGCAAAAGTTATTAAACCATTTTGAAACGTTTTACTAACTGAAATTTCGATGGATACAATGTGTAAACACATATTAAGTCTATTTTGATACAAGAACAAATAAGAAATTTATCGTCTCTAATGATAAGGGAAAATGCCGTGAGTATATAATATAGCACGGAATGCCACAACTTTCCACGGAGCCCGATTAGCCTATCACACAATTCTGCTGATCAGTGCACTTTCGAGGAACACCTTTAATCAGATCACGTACATTGCCAAGGTTAGCAAATTTGCTGTCACTGCAAGACGTGCTACCAGCAGATTACTGAGAATGGCAGAACAAGCGGTCACTATTTGATGAGTCAGCCCTCAATGTGTGACCGGGGAATATGGAGCGTGGGAGAGCTTCTTTGGCCACTATTTCCAGGGAATCACTTTGTTGTTGTTTATCAATATTCGGCGCTATTCGGGGAAATCGGAAGTGGACTCTTTTCAATATTTTTGTTTTGATTAGACAACAATGACTCTGTTCTATTTGTTCCTGACTTGTATTGTCTTACATTTCTTGGATTTTATCGGTCACTTACCTAAATTGACCTTCTTCATTCATAATATTTGTTTTTTTCTTCATAGTTTGGGCTATTAAAAATTAGGTCCAATTTCATTATGGACATGAAGAACCGGGACTTCTTTACCTTGTCTTCGAGTTCTTTTCATTCAACCTACCTTTTTCAATATGTGTAGTATCGTCCACTGGCAGTTATTCTACTTTTCTTTTTATGTTTTTGGTTGGTATTTCAGCAAATTGCGCCGGCAGGATTCATCCAGAAAAACACACATTATACACTATCTCAGTACCTTCTGTCTCATGTCCCAAGAAGTAATTTTATTTGTCTCTAGCGCCTATGCGAAAAACGTATCTACCATTTCTTCTTCTTGTACCTTGTCAGGTCTTCCCTGACACGTCGGATACCACTATGGCCTAGGTTTCTCTGTCCTGGGGTATCCAGACGAGTTCTTCTTTCTGCTAAAATCTACTCCATCTTCATTCAAAACAATATAGGGATTTTGATTGGACTCAGTTTTCCTGGCCTTGCAATAAACGCAATTGTATAGGAGTAAGACGTGTTTAAGAATTAATCTTTCTACATGTGAATACGACATCAAAAGATGAAGATATCCTCAAAAATATGTGTTGGTGATTCCTCAATCAATCGCCGCGGTGGCCGTCCCCGTCCCACCTTGAGACGCCTCCATACGTTATAATAAACAATTCTGCGAAAATAAACCCAGCAATCTGTAACCTTGACATTGGGAATATATTTCCTCAGCGTTAATAAATAATGCCAAGTGGAAACGTATAAACACTCCAACGATACATTATTCATTGGCATGCCGCTGGCTTACTCTTACTACTGACTGACTGTGTTACTTTTTGTGGACTCGCCTACTGTAAAGTGTTAACAGCCGTCCGGCTTAGTTATTTAGTCATAATGACCAAAAATTGATCACACTTTATTCGAGTACAGTTCATCAGCGAGGTCCAAAAGTGAAAGATTCCGTAGGTAGGTGAGAGGTGTAAGTACCTATATTTTTTGATGTTAGGAAAAGAACACTTTTTATACTTTTTTATTTTATTTTAACTGGTAACCGGTTTCCACTCTTTCAGCCATCGTCAGACCAAAAGTTAAAACTGTTGTACCTATAAATGTTTTTTTTAAACATACATTAAAATAAACAAACTAAAAAAAAAACAAAATCTACATGTTTGATTTTTGACGATGGCCGAATGAGCCTAAACCGGTCACCCAGTAATACAATTAAAAAGTGTATTTTTTCTAACACCAAAATGTTATGAACCGGTTTTATGGTAAACTCGCAAAACATAGAAAACATTGTGAAGTCAGTTTTTTAGTAACTGCATCAAAATAATAGTCACTATCTGGGCAAATTCCCTTTCATAGCGAATTTAATAATGCGGAACTTTTTATTAACGGCGAAACTAGTTTCTGTCATTTTCAAAAAATTGTTGAAAGCGATTTACCAAATAGGTACATCAAGTTTGTTTCTAAAGACTTTTTGAAAAAAGAATCTAATTACAAAAATATACCAGGATAAGAATACTTAAGTTTGTAAATACAACAACCTTTGATTAACCACAATTATTATTGCAAGAGTGACAATAATCATTATTATTGGTTCTCCTATTCAAAGTCACATTTTAGAAGGAGTATGTTGGTTAATGATCGTTGATTAAATGCGATATTCAAAGTAAACAAACAGACAAAGACATCCCGTTACCGTGCAGATAGTCCAAGAAACATCACCTTCTCACTTATCTCTGTGAAGAAGCGACTCTCAAGAGCTTGGCATGGACGCGGACAATAGTCTGATAACAGAGATACAATATTGTTTGTTTGTTGCAGCTGTATGTTCCCGGAGAGGAGATTGGCGGGTGCATGTATTATTTATTAGCTGGTGACCTCCGAGTCTTTAATCTGTGTGTTTGTGTCTGGTATCTAGTTGGCTAGGTATGGCACAGGAGCTGAGAGCATCCAGGAGGTCACCCTGAAGAAGGTGACTCGCCTCCAAGGTGCGTCACCCGTTCATTTGAATCGCAAATCACACATATTATATACTTCCCCCAAAATTTTGTTTGAAGCTTCTCAGCCTGATCCAGTACTGAAAGCTCTCCCTTCTGTTCTAGAAGCGCGTCTTGCGGTAGGGTTGCCAATTATATCTGGGGAAAATCTGTGGAAATAAAAGGTGAATATGTATCAACAACTACTAATGACTCTAAAAATTCAGTACTAATGTTCGATTTTTAAATGGAACAAGCCACTACAGGCCTACGACCGTCTTCTACTGTTATTTCGAAGGCTGGCTTAGTGTGATCACTTTACGTTAACAACGTTCCACATTAGGTGGTAATATTTAAGTCTCCGAAACTCCTAATCATGTTCAACATGTTCAACATCTCATGTATGCAATTAGTAGATATTTAATAATGATGTATAGAGATAAAAGTTGGAAATCATTGAGAACAAGAGAGCAGCCAAATTTAAAGACTGCGACTGCTGTCATGTATTTGGCGCCAGGATATGACTATATCCATTTTTGTTAATGTCTCATCTTTATTGCCTATTGGCTTCGTTGGAGCAGAATTACATTCTATGTAATTATGTCTAGATTCTTGTGACCATTTTTCAGGACTAGATCTTAAAGAATATGTCATAACTGCTAATAATGACTCTTAACAATTCTGCTTAAGCATTATGTTTTTCTTTTTTGTGTTATTGTACCTTATGCACCTAACTAGCCCCAACATAAGTTTTTATTTATTTATTTATTTTATATCTTTGGCACATCAACAGGTTATACCTATACAAATTTTTAATCATACATAAATAATAAAAATTAACCCATTTTCAGATAATAATAAAAATAACCCATTTTCACTTATTTTTGCGGCACTTGTAATGATGGTTTTGCTAGTTATTAGTGCCGCATATGCAGATGAAAACTATATTTTAGATAGGACACGTTTTCTCCAAGAATACATGGCCATCGTAAACATAATAGAAACTTAGATACACAGCAATATCAGTTCTATCATATTATTTGTTTTTTATCTTTCATTCGTCTTTTTTACGAGGGTCATTCCAATTTTTTGTAAACTATTGTATCTGAAAATATTGTTTTTTTTTCCTAAATATTTTAGCAGTCATCCAGGAATTATTGCCCGATCAATCTGGAACGGTTGGCAACCCTAACCCTTGTAGAGGGTAAGATTTATCTGAAGTTAGGTACGAGCGAGATGACAGCTATATGATTTGATACGCTTGTGAAAGAGACGGATTACATTTTTTTTTAAGATTCTTTCTTTCAGTTTCTTTTCATATTTCGGCACTAAATATAAAAATATAAAATGTTTATACTTTCTGTTCGTAGATGTTTTAAAGGTCAGGACCTCTGTCATCCTTGAAGAGAGGATCAATATTTTTGACATAGTTAGGAGCACAAAATTACTTTCGTACAATTATAAACACCAAAAGAATGACTTCGACAAAATATGA
Source organism: Mystacides longicornis (assembly GCA_963576905.1). NCBI lineage: Eukaryota > Metazoa > Arthropoda > Insecta > Trichoptera > Leptoceridae > Mystacides > Mystacides longicornis. The sequence continues at coordinate 29,808,949 of OY756433.1, read as the reverse complement.
CTCATGTGTTAATTGAAATGCATATTTAACAATCAGGGTCCAGGGGACGAGGAAGACCCTCTCATACTGTGTTCCGCTCCTTAGAAGCAGAGCTGAGGAATCTGGACATGGTGTGGGAGGAGGTCATTAACGTTGCGCAAGATCGAGCGCAATGAAGAGCTCTTGTTGCCTGTTGGGGTCTTAAGGGAGTTTGGATTGGATTGGATTTAACAATGAATCGTATTTTATGTGTAATGATGATAATAATAATAGTTGTTTCTACTAAACCTTAGTACCTACAGTACAGTATAAAAAATCACATTGGTTAAGATGGTCCGTAAATCAGGAAGAATCATCAAATAATATGTCATCTCCGTAGTTCTAACGTGATTTAGTAAAATTGGAACGCTTTAATTAAGGTAGGTATATTTAGCTGATATATAGTCCTACAGGTTTTGCTGCAAGTCTAATTAGAATGTTTAATTGTTTTATTCCAAAGTAAACATAATGATTCGATTTTTTATCTTTCTTTTGCCTTATGAGCCGTTTACAAACCGTGAATATTTACAGTAAAATATGAAAACAAACCAAAAAATTAAAAAAAAACTCAATATAAAATTAATATATATATTCGCCCTTAAACATGTTGGTAGTCCAGTGGTATCAATCGCCGGCTTTCATGCGGACAGCGTATTGGAGGTCGTAGGTTCGAAGCCCGGCCGTGCCGAGAATTTCCGCTTTCACGACACAACCCTTTGGTTAGTGTGAAAGATGTCAAAAAGTCTATTTGTGTTCACTTCGAGTGAGCACAGATTCATTACCTACGGATAATAATTGTGTTATAGAATGAAAATCATGTCCATTTCATGCAATAATTCATGAATCAAAGCAAATACTTAAGCAAAGTTACGATCAGCGCTGAAGAGCACCGTCCAGCGGCCTTGGACATTCGCAGTGCCGCGTTTACGACTCGCCATGTTCCGCCGTCACTCCACCTCAAGGATTCGCGCAATTTATTACCGTTTATTTGTTTAACTGTTGCATATTATCATAAAAATAAAAAAGTCTGAGCGGGACCTTGGCTGGGAGAATTTTGAATATCCCGGGGTCGCATCATGGATGTTCCGGGGTCGCATGCACTATAACTGGACTTTTATCTGTCTACTGTTTGTGTTGGTGCGATTTTGAAATATCTTTGATTCTTCTTCTTGTATTTCCCAACCAGGTTTCACAGAGATTGGCTATATTACTTGAGCAAAGGCCTCCCTGTCTCTAGCTGCACCCCGTTAGCACACCTCCGCTGCGGATTAGCCGAAGCGACGACGGTCACATCTGTCAGTTTCTGCGCGCCATGTTGAGAGTGAGACAGCATGCTCAATCCCGTACTGTTTTCTATACATTCATCTCTCTCTTGCGGTGTTTCGCCATAGATTACTTCAAATTGTATTCACATCTCCGCCTGATATTTCGCGGATCCGTGTGTTTCGCATTCCGCCCGCTTTTGAAGTTGTCAAAATCGACAGAATTTTGGAGCGAAATTGAAGCGAACGTCATGTTTTCCATAGAAATCAAAGATGGAAACGTTAATTGCGTTTTGTTATGGGATGGTTTGCAGGAGTTGGATGTGCATATTTTCTAAATTGTAAGTAAAAACGTTGTTGATGTTGTGATATTTAAAAATATATATGAAATGTGAAATAATATTGTGGTTTTAATTATTTATATTTCCCAACAAAACATAACCATAGAATACTTACTTATGTGTATTTTTCTCTTTCGCTACTCGTTTACCCGCTAGTGTACTAACACTACCTGCGATTTCGCTTTCTGCAGTTTCGTGTTCCGTGATTCGCGGCGGAGGTGTGCTAACAGCCGCATGAATCAGTTTTCCGTCGCGTCGGTTTGGATTCCAGTCCACGCCCTTATGTTGCGTAGCCATGTCACATGTCGTCGGCCCTGTCCTAGCTGGTAACTAGATCGCACGATCGTGCGATTGCGATGATCGCATAAACAAATTTGTGATCCGACGATGAATAATTGTGGGTCCTAACTGCCATAGCATGATCGCGCGTCCACTTTCCTTGACAACGCAAACAAATAAATATGAATGCTAGTATGTAAGAACGTTTGGCAAGTAGGTGTCGTATCAATTATCGATACAACAGAGCGATACAAGCGACGCGCGATCATTTCAAACAAGGCACCGATCGGACGATCGAATATACGTCTGTCCGTCTGCCCAGTTAGGATACAATGTTATATGTATATACGTAAGATCATGAGACCAGCTAGGACAGGCTTTCTACTCACATCAAGTCTTGTCTCGATCTTGCTCTGGATGCTGCAGAAGCTTGTACTTATCGTCTTACGGATCTTGATTTTTGTCAGCAATTCTCTATCAATATTTGCTCCAAATTTCTGAGTGAACACATAGTTATCAAGGGATGCGCAACATTCTTTGATGAATTCACACCCCAAAAGCTTATATTTCATTTATTATTAAATTTCTACTAGTTGCATACATGAGATTTTTTGACATGTTGAACGTGTTAAAAATTATCATGATGAGGAGTTTCGGAGATAAACATTACCACCTAATGGCGAACGTTGTTAACGTAAAGTGATCACACTAAACCAGCATTCGAAATAACAGTAGAGGACGGTCGTAAGCCCGTAGTGGTTTGTTCCATTTAAAAATCGAACATTAGTAATGAATTGTTAGACTCATTATTGTTATTTTTTCTATTTTATTCACTTTGAGCGTCCACGTTTCAGCTTTATCTTATTTTTATTTTATTTAATTTTATTTGGGCAAGCACCCAAAACAAGGGTGAAGCAGCCCACCAAAAAGTAAAATACAGCACGAGTAATAAATTCAAAATGCACAATCATCAAAATGAATTAGGAAATATTCTCAATCATATTTTTTGTTATCTACACCTGGAGCGTCAGCGATGTGATGCCGTCCAAAAATAGATTTAATGTTGTTGTCACTAACACCTAGGCGATGCGAAGACTAAGGGGAACGGGGTTGGTCATGTAAGCGGAAATTAAATTAAAAGTAAGTTGGAAATCATTTAATGTATTAAATCATCTTTTTATTTTTGATTAAATGTTTGGCAATGGAGGATATTATTCTTTTGTCATTTTGGGCTAATAAGAAATTCACTGACACAGGGAAAGTAGTTCCCTGCGCCAGAATGCCCAGTAGAAATTCTTCGTTAGGTAGGAGAGGGCAGTTGAAGAAAATATGATTGACAGTTTCTTCCTCCTTTTCACACTCACACATGGAAGAGGGAAGAATGTTGATTTTGGCAAGATGTGACGCAATGATACAATGTCCCAATCTCAGCCTTGATATGAGAGAGACGGTCAGCTTGGATAATTTCATCCCGTGGTACCACGGTTTAGGCAGGATTGAGGGTTGAATTTCTTTGTAGTTAGAACCGTGTGGAGACGCCACAAATACTGCGTTCCACTCAGTTCTAATTGTGTTTTCTGAAAAATTAATGCAGTCATCTAAGGAGGGTGCAAAGTATGGAGGGAAAATACCACAGGAACAGGCCTCTTTAGCCAACAAGTCAACTGTTTCATTTCCAGGTATTCCAATATGGGATGGGATCCAGACGATTGATAGAGGTATGTCTTTACTGTTTGCTATAAACAATAGTTTTTTAATATCACAAATTAGATGGTTGTTGGCGTGGGCATTGAAATTAGATTGCAAAGCGTTAACCAAGCTTAGGGAGTCAGTGAAGATGACAACATCAGAGGACAATAATGTGATGGCTTCTCTCAGAGCCTCTCTCATTGCCAAGCATTCCGCTGTAAAAATAGAGCAAATCTGAGGAAGCTGAAATTTCTTGTAAATGCTGGGAGCGGAGGAATAAAAAGCGGCACCGCATCCGCCAACAGAGTTTTTGGACCCATCTGTGTAAAATAATACTGATTTTGGCCAACGGTTTGAAACTTCATTTTGGAAAATATTTTTCACATGTTTAGGGGAAAGAGATGCGTGGCTTTTGTCTAAATTTATGGATGGTATAATTAAAGGGGAATACATTAATGAGTCGAAAGGAATTGAGTATATTGGAAGTGTGTGAGCGAAGCAGGATTCAAATTTGTCATTTATTAACTCTAATGAATTACACAGTAGAGGTGGAAGTTTGTTTGCATACTTGGGGGAATCTGCATATCGTTGTGAAAGGGAATTTATTTTCTGAAATATCGGATGATTACTTTGGTTCATTTTTTTTATAAGAAAACGGTGTGCGGAGGATTTTCTCCTCAGGAAAAGAGGCATCTCAACGCATTCAGCTTGCAGGGCTATCAAGGGAGAGGAACGCATGGCTCCCAATATGATTCTCAAACATTTTGATTGAATTCTGTCTCAGCTTTATCTTGTCTTACATATAAAAATGGAGAGCTGTTTCCCGATGTCATCGCATCACGCCTAAATGGCTGGACCGATTTCGCTAATTATATTTTTGTCGTGTAGGCCTTTATCAGGAGAATGTCCTTTTAGAAGAAAAAAAATTAAGAAAATAGCATGGAAAATTATTAAATTAAATAAAACTCTAGGTAGACAACCTTATTAGTACTTTTTACCATATAATTTTTATTCCAATTTTGAAATTTTGATAGAAATTGTCAATTGGTGCGATTGACAGAATGCGGATGAAATATACCTGGTTTGAAACAGAGACGCTTCGTTCGGAATCACATTGGTCAAATGATAATTAATTCATCACCATACAAATTCGAATTCAATATTCAGTTAGGAACACAGGACAACGTCTGTCGGGAAAGCTAGTATATTTATATTATAAAGCTGAAACGTGGCGTAGTGCACATTATGTACATATGAACGGGCCGCCTCGGGTTAGAAGAACCACAGGACAACGTCTGTCGGGATAGCTAGTAGGTATAATATAAATTTTAGAGAAAGATTAAACAAATTCAATTGCAATTCTGAAAATACTCAAGATATTAAATAATACAAACATCCACAAAGAATTTACAGTCACACAAGAAATATCTAATTAAAAATAAACATTTTTGAAACAAGTAATGGCAGAAAGACAACTGGGACGTCAAATACAAGAAAATGAGAGGAATCGTACGTGACAGGTTCGGAGAAGATGGGAAAGTGAATGGGAAATAATCTTGAAAACGGGCAGCGGTTATCTGTTAAAATTCCGTTTTCTCTGTCTATCTCGTTAGGGACACTTTAACAGTCGTCGTCCTCATTGCTGAGGATCCTGGCCATCATGAATTCTCTCTAGAACTAATTGCTCTCCATTGTCCCTTGTTAGGGACACTGGCTGATGGGTAAAAACACAATCTATAAAATATGAACAACAAAATATGTGCATTTGAACGTAAGTTGTTGATTAAATAGCCTCAAGTCTGCGCAGAGATAGGAAGAGACATTGAGTTAGAATAATGTTATATTATCTCTGTTGCCCTCGGTCGTCAATTCTCATTGTTACATTAGATTCGCCGAGTGTAGGCAATGTGCCGCAATTTCCGCATTGGTCACCAGAGGTCAAGGGAGACCCACCTCGTGGCTCCCGAGTCCCGACCAGCACCAGCTATGGCCGCCTCACAGCGGGTCAATACACTCCGGGAAGAGCTTATGCCGTGCGATCTGGCCGCAGTGGGGCCAATGCCCTGGTCGTGCGAAAGCATGGTATTTTATGGTGTCTATTCTATTTAGTTAGACCTATCTAACACCGTAGCATTTCTTGTTCACTCAAAAGGGCATAACATGTTGGAATGCGCATCTTAAGCGATCAAGACTCCAACACAATTGCAATTGGTTTGTCCCCTAAATGAAATTTCCACTCCCTTCTTTTTCCACCCCTAATATTTTTAACATTCAAAGAAATATTCATATCAGCATAGCATAAAATAATTTCGAACTTTTATCTCTATTTCATTAATAATTATTAAATATCTACTTGTTGCATACATGAGATTTTTCGACATGTTGAACATGTTGAGAATTCCCTAATTAGGAGTTTCGGAGACAAACATTACCACCTAATGGCGAACGTTGTTAACGTAAAGTGATCACACTAAGCCAGCCTTCTAAATAACAGTAAAAGACGGTCGTAAGCCCGTAGTGGTTTGTTCCATTTAAAAATCGGACATCAGTAATGAATTCTTAGAGTTTTTAGTTGTTACATATTGCCTAATATTTTTGTTTACTTGTAAACATCATTATAACATTGTGTTCAACTTTTGATATAAGTTAAGATACTTTCATTGGCCCAAAAAGCTTTCGATTCTTTTTGTTTTGGATAAGTCATTGTAGGTATTCAAAAGATTTTTGTAATATTGGTTGTATAGATGTATGAACTACAATGTTCAGAAGGACATGAAAGGTCGGAATGCGCCTCTTCAGCCGCCAAGGATCAGCTTCGATGAAATTCTAACGCTATTGAATTCAATCATTGATCGCCACTTAACACCGCGCAAGGCGATACGCAGTAGTGACTCAGTCAGGTATTTGTCCTTAGGAGACGTCGTGATCGTGAATGTGTCAATACTCCCGTCAAGGTCAGCCGCGGGAGAGGCCATTAGATGCCAGGGAGATGCCACGAGGTACCTTCACTGTCAACTGCTAATGTACGAACCATGCATCTGGAATACCTGTGATCAGGCCCAATAAAAGTAGTGTAGAAAATTCCCTTTCTTGAACTTATTTGCAGAACATTTTCTTCAGCAAAACTTATCAGTTATGTACTTATTTCCGCATGTCATCACATCACACATAAACAGCAGACTTAACGTTAGATTTTAATCGTCGTCGATTCTTCCAGATATAATTGTAGTAATGTTAGATACAAATTATTATTGATTTAATACCCTGACTATAGTTTCGAAGGCACAGGTCCTAAGGTCCAGCGCATCAATATGTCGATAAATGTTCTTGGTAGCCATCTTTAAAATAAAGTGATGGAAAGAATAATATGACGACCGCATCAATTGAAAACTATCCAATGGATAGATATCTAGATGATAAGAGTGTTTCTATGCTGAAATCTATTGATTTCTATGAATATTTCTATGGATTCTATGGATGTCAGATGAAGTCTTGTTTTGACAATTAATTCGTATTGAATGAAATATTTAGGTTAGGTTCTAATGTTGTTTTTTGTTTCGCATGTTCTAATTTTGTGATATTATTTCTAAAACTTTAAATTTTACAATGATTTAACAGAAAGTTTGAGAATATAACAACATTTCGATCACAATTTAGATTTTTTATTCCAAATCGTTTGTTTGAAAACCGGCAAATTGTCATCTTTGTCGATCGAAATTGAAGAAAAATATGATTTGTTCAAAGCTTCAAAACGATGACTAATTATAATATGTATATTTTCACGTTATGTTTAATGAAGATGTATATGTTTATCATTTTGGTTTATGGAAAAACAAGTCGAAAGTTCTTCACATTCACAGCGTAACGGGAGCTTATAAACGTCAGTGAACGCTATTTTAATAGCCATGCTAGATATAAATCGTTATCCAACAGTAAGTACCTCTTGTTAAAAATGACGTCGGATATCCTAAACATATCTACACATTGATGCGGCAGATATCTGAAAGAAAGGCTTTTCTGTAAGATAAATTTATCTATCCACTGATTGATGTCTTGGGCCTAAGAAACTAATATTATTTTAAACAAAATTAATCTGGGCTCCCTCTAAGTTTACACATAAACACTTTTGATGTATTTCACACTAACTAAGGAAAGCCTTCAAGTGGAAATGGTCTGCACCGGAAACACAACTGACGTTTTGAACAACTTTTTTTAAACAAACTGTCAATACCTACTACCTGTGAGTAATGTATAGGCAAAAAAGTCCCTGATGTTCTTTGAATAAAATTCCTTTCACAGTAAGTAAAAAAAATCGTTCTAAACTTAAAAGTATAATATTTTTAATACCCTTACATACAATTACAAATATAAGAGTGTTGTCAATGTCAAAGAAGTAAATTTACTATTACAAGGGAAACATATTTTCAACAATGTAAAAAATATTAAGTACATATGTCAAATTATTTCAAAGAAAGATAAAAAACATAGATCAATGTTCCTAAGATATTAAAAACATCAAATTATCTTCTGCCTAAATGCCACCAAATAAAATTGTAATACTCGTATTATTGGTGTTGACGTTAGTGAGCGACCTGCAATTATTTATATAAATACAGCGGTGAAAAAGTTATTGTTTTGAACAGTTTGATTCGTGACTTATAAAATAGACAGTGCGAAATATACAAGTGAAACTAAGAATATATTAATCATAATATTTGTTGAATAAATTATTAATAAAAACATTCTTGCAAAAGTATTGTCGGCGGCCGATCGGGGTAGACTGAAACATTTTGCATTCATTCATAGTTTGCGCCCCTACCGCTGCTTACAGCTAATAGTGCACTGTAGTATACAGAGTATTCTGATTTGGGTGGACCGCTCAGTTGCCGGAATAATGGATCCTAATGTGGTGCAGTTGATAACAGATGCGTCCAACTTATTAAATAACGTGCAGCTGGCACTTTTAGATGCGAGCGTATCTACAATTAAGACTGTGAAAGAATTGGCTACAAAATTACTGCCTATGACAACAAACCTGTCCAAGGCTGTATCACAGATTGGTGTAATCACAGGAAAAATGGAGGGTGAATTGAGCGTGCTCAGGTCTAGTCCTGCTGGAAAGACTGATGATTTGGGGCAGAGCACTGTCCTGGAGGCTGTTTCCGAGATGGAAGAACGCAGGGAAAAATCCAAAAATATTTTACTTATGAATATCCCGGAAAGCAAAGCATCCACACAGTCAACTAGATTGAAGGAAGATAAAGAAAATGTAACAAATATTTTGAAGAAATTTGAGACTGTCAGAGCTGATAAAATTGTGATATCCAGAGTGGGAAGAGAAATGTCAGACAAGACAAGACCAGTAAAGGTTGTCTTTGGTGAGACTGCCGAGGCCAGAGAGGTGCTGCGAAACAACAGACTGTTGGGAGACGGTGTGCGAGCCAGGGCGGATATGACATTTAAGCAAAGAGAGCAGCTTAAAACGATCTGCAAGGAAGTCGAGGATAGAAGAAAGGAGGGCGAGGAAGGTCTGACAGTGAGGTTCTTCGACTCAATTCCTCGTATAGTTAACGTCCCAAAAAACTCTCCAAAAGGAGGCGCACGACGGCTTACTATCAGAACGTCCGAGGGGTAAACACGAAGCTTTCGGCGTTTTCACTGGGTGCATCCCTAACATTGTTTGATTTTTTATTTTTTACTGAGACTTGGTTGAATGCTGGAGTGAATGATGGTGAGCTTGGTTTTGATCGTTATTGTGTGTATCGTAAGGACCGTGATGGTCAAACTAGTGGTAGGTCCAGGGGTGGTGGTGTCATGATCTGCATATCTAAAAAGTATAGATCTAGTAGGATAGGGTGGGTGCGTTCCTCTGTGGAGCAATTATATGTCAAAGTTGTTTTGCCTCAGGGTATGTTGATCGTGGGTTGCATTTACATCCCGCCAGGTTCAGGTTTGGGGGTATACTCTGAGCATAATGAGGAGCTGGAAAAGATCCGCTTTAAGTATCCTGATGCTAGGTTCCTGATAGCTGGTGATTATAATTTGCCCCGCGCTGAGTGGAGTGGAAACTCTGATATTTTAGCAGACACTGACGAGTGCACCTGCGAAATCAGGGACATGTCCTCGTTTCTTAATTTGGTACAGAAAAACCTAGTGCGTAATAGTCATGGTAGGTTGTTGGATTTGCTTTTTACAGATATTGAGGGTATAAGGGTGTCTGAGGCTGCCGAAGCGATGCTTCCGGTGGATGTACATCATCCTCCACTTGAGATAGATTTCGTACTGGATTACGAGGATGAACCTGTATTGAGAAAAGTCTGTAGAGATTTTAACAGATGCGATTATGAGTCACTGGTGCACGAATTGTCCAGTGTAGACTGGTCATTTGTGGATGCACATATGAATATGAATGATATGGTGTCGAAGTTTTATTGTATAATGAATGGTTTGATAGATGTATATGTTCCTCTTAAATACCCAGTCCATAATAAGTACCCGAGGTGGTTTACACGTGAACTTGTGGAAAAGGTAGATTTAAAAAAGAGATTACATCTCCAATATAAAAATTCTAAATGTTCAAACGACTATGAGATGTTCAGCGCATCGAGAAAGGAGTGCAAAGTACTGGCAAATACACTAAAGCTGGAATTCTATAAAAATATTGAAAGCCAACTGCCGGGAACTTCTGTTAGTTTATATAAGCTGACGAGGTCTTTAAAAAGCGACCACCGAGACTTTCCAAAATTAATGCAGCTTAAAAATAAATCAGCTAGTAGCTTGGATCAGGTAGCAGATTTATTTAGAGATTTTTTCAAGTCAACGTATGAGGAGATACCTGATGACGGAGGGGTCCCTGAGTTCCCTCAACGTGACATAATTCAGATCCCACGCGTAGTTTTTTCCGAATCAGATATTGCACAGGGCATTGACTCATTGGATGGTAGTAAGGCGGCTGGCCCTGATCAGCTGCCTCCTTTATTTATTAAGAGATGTTCGTCCATTTTGAGTGGAGTCCTGCAAAGACTATTTAATAAATCTATTGAGTCTGGTTGGTTTCCCTCTCAATGGAAAGCCAGCTATATTATTCCAATTTTCAAGAGAGGGGACAGATCGGATGTCGCCAACTATCGTCCGATTTGTATACAGTCTTGCATACCGAAATTGTTTGAGAAAGTTCTTCTGGATAGGATTAAAATGAATTTAGTTCTTGTTTTATCCCACCACCAGCACGGTTTTTTGCAGGGCAGATCCACCTTAACTAACCTTGTAGAGTTTCACATGGACATTATGGATACCCTGGTCCGTAGGCGACAATTAGACTGTATTTATACAGATTATTCTAAGGCTTTTGACCGTGTCTCTCACCCGATTTTGCTGGCTAAGCTTCAATCGTTGGGAGTGGATGGATCACTCCTGTCTTGGTTCAGAAGTTATTTAACTGATAGAAGTCTAACGGTTTCTCTCTCGGGAGTTCATTCTCTTTCATTTGTAGCAGGTAGCGGAGTTCCACAGGGTTCTCACTTGGGACCCATTTTGTTTAATGTCTTTATAAGCGATCTTTTGGAGGAGTTTGAGGGGGTGGAATTTGTCATGTTTGCTGACGATTTAAAGTTATATAGGGAGATTAATGGTGTACATGATTGCCGGATTCTGCAGCGAAACATTGATTCGCTTTACAATTGGTGTCTTAAAAACAAACTATTTTTGAATATTAATAAATGTCAAATAATGAGCTTCTACAAGATTAAAACGCCTATTAGGCATTCTTATTCTATAAATGGAGAAGAGTTGATGTCGGTTTCTGAGATTAGGGATTTGGGTGTATTGATGGATTCAGGGATATCATTTGTTCCACATATAAACGCGATCATAGAAAGGGCACTCCGGACATTGGGATTCACCTTGCGTCTGTGTGAGAATTTTAGCAATATAAAAACATTTGTCTTATTGTTCACGAGTTTGGTGAGACCCATATTGGAGTACAACTCTGTGTTGTGGTCCCCATACTATGAGGTGCATAAGAGGAACATTGAAAGAGTACAAAAAAGATTTTTGCGCTTCATCAACTATAGGTTAGGCATCCCGGTTCAAGAGATTAACTACGCCTGGCTCCGCGAAGAACTTGGGCTACAGACATTGACTGGTAGACGATGCGTGTCAGATATGGTTTTTCTGCAAAAACTGATAAATGGTAAAATCGATTCTCCAAGATTGTTATCAAGGATCTCGCTGCGTGTTCCACAGAGGAGCACCCGTACTAATGATACATTTAGTGTAAGCACGTGCACTACGAATTACATGTTTAACTCGCCTATACAAAGATTACTGAGGGAGGGAAACGCGTTGTTGCAGGATGTGGATATTTTTTCATTATCACAATATTTCTTTAAAAAAATTTTGCGCGAGAGGATTCCATAATGGATCATACACCCTGTATACATGCAGCTCCATCTTTGAAGTGAGTCGTGGCCCCGCCTACTGTTCCTATATGTGTGTGTGTATGAAGAATGCGTGTGGAGCGAACGTCGCGTGGTATGAGTTTTGATGACAAAATAATATTGTTGTTTCACTAATGGTCAGTGTTTTATATATGTATTTTTATTTTTGTACCAAATAATGTATTTAAATATGGATTGTAAAAGCAACATTGTTGCGTAGAATTATAATAAATAAATAAATAAATTATTAATTTACTACCTGACACGTAGGTAGTAAATTAATAATACGAGTTCTTCAAAAGATGAATTATTTTATTAATTTATTTGTAGCTTTTGAGAGTCCAACAGAAATGTTATGTTAGCACAACACATACAAAATTCACCCGGTTTCCTATAAAAGGTGACCACTAGGTACTTTCAGAAACTGATATCAAGTAAGTAGTATCTAATAATATTTTTTTTTTCAAAAGATGGCTACTTTTTTTAAATTGATGGCGGTCTATCCGAGAATGACGTGGATCGAACACATCGATTCCGTCCTCAAGGATTGATTGATTGGTGATTTTTGATTGATTTTATTTATTGATTATTTTCGTCATTTATTTCAATTATCAATAATTGTTTGCTGTTGTTATTATTATTTTTTAATTCTTTTCTAAATCTATCATCGTTTATTATCTTTATTGCTATTTCCGTCCAAGTCATAGTTAGGCATACTATAGCAGCCAGGATTGTGTCTCCTCCGGTTGTCTCGCACTCCTTTGTACCATGTAACGATTGACGTGAACGCTGGCCAGAAACTTATACATCCTGCCCAGCGTTCGATTACATTAATAATTATTCATCATGAAGGTTACATTTCCTAAATTGTGATATTTTCTGTATATAGACTACCTGACAAAATGCTGGTCGTAGCTCTTTACACTTCAATCAGCATTGGTCTTGTATGATGCCCTGTTGACTGTTCTCTGCCTCTGTATAAACTATTATTTTTTTCCATGTATATTTTTCTATGCCTGTGCTGTTTCTTTTTTGTCTTATTTTCTTTTTTTTCAATTGGATAAATAATGTTCAAATGACGATTCCAAGTGTCCGAATGGACCTAAGGATGATAAAATACAATAAACAAGGAAGGCCAGGTAAGAAGTAAGAGAAATACGACAGTTATGTTATGTCGGTGAAAGAAGCGAAAGAAGTATGCTTGGATAGAAAAGAGTGGAGGGCTGTTCTCTCTGCCTACCCCTTACGGAACACGGCGTATAAAAAAAAACAAAAAGAATGATAAAGCCAATGACACTACAGATGAATACCTTTTGTACTAAAATATTGCAATGTTGAATTTATTAAAAGTTTATATATTGAAGAAAATGGAATTTATTCAGGGCAGCTGAAGATAGGGAGGCATTCTCTCCAGTGGTCTTCGACGACGGGGGGACCCGGTAGGACTCCAGTACCCGTATTCCAAGTTTTATCGGAAGGTAGTCACGGAAGTAAAGTGAGTACTATAACGATACTTTTTGTATGTAACTTCCGATAAAACTTATAATACGGGTACAGAAGAAGAAGGAGAAGAAATCTAAGTGGTTGGTTACCTTTCGAACGATTGATTTCGAAGGTTGCGGGTTCGAATCCCGGTGCCAACCATTACCACTTAAAACCTTTGCTTGGTGTGAAAGATGTCAAAAGTGTTTTTATAACTTCACATTGAGTGCGCCGAGATTCATTTTTTTAATGAAGTAATTATTATTGTTAACATTACTACAATTATATCTGCAAGAATCAACAACGATTAAAATCGAACGTTGAGTCTGCTGTTTATGCGTGATGTGATGACGTACGAAAATAAGTACATAGCTGAATTATTATACAAATAGAAGATCAAAGGTTCGACTACCAAGAAGTATTGTTTACCAGTGTTTTTCTTCGTCCTTGAAGGAAGCTTCCAGACGTACGCGTCGTGAAGGTTGCGGGCTGCGGCCCGTGTAACGCGCTACTCGTGCCGAAGATTTGCTTTTTTGTTTATTCCAATGTCACAACTTGAAATTTACCCAATTGTTAGACATATTTTTTTCCAAAAAAATCGTCATTCGATTAGAAAATGTTTAAGTAGTTTCTGAATAAGGTTTTAAACTTCCTTTTCATTAAACTGTAATATGTTTATTATCAATTGCTTGTCTTATATATAAAAATGGAGAGCTGTTTCCCGATGTCATCGCATCACGCCTAAACGGCTGGATCGATTTCGCTAATTCTTTTTTTGTCGTGTAGGCTTTTATAAGGAGAATGTCCTTTTAGAAGAAAAAAAAATAAGAAAAATGCATGGAAAATTATAGACAACTCTACGTAGACAACCTTATTAGTACTTTTTACCTTATAATTTTTAATCCATTTTTCAAATTTTGACAGAAATTTTCAATTGGTGCGATTGACAGAATGCGAATGGTATATGGTTTAAAACAGACGCATCGGTCGGAATTTTATTGGTCAAATGATAATTAATTCACCACCATACAAATTCGAATTCAATATTCATAGTTAGGAACACAGGACAACGTCTGTCGGAAAAGCTAGTACACATATAAATGTGTTGAAATGTACATAATATAGTGTGAGAGCTCTGTATTGATTTCTCAAACTAGAAACTAAAAATTGTAAGAAACTTTTTAAAAAAAAGATATTTATTTGTTTATCGTACTAGCTCTCCCGACAGACGTTGTCCTCTAGTCCTTACTATGAATATTAATTTCTAATTTGTAATTTATACAAAAATTCGTTTAAAATATGTTTGAATGTTGACAAAATATTTCTGAAAGTTTGAAAGAAATTTTATGAAAAAATCTGCGTACCAATGATTAGAAACTCGATGGTTGACAAGTAAATAAAAATTATGTTGTTATGGAATTTTCACAGATGGCATCGTTGTCAGTAAATCCCTTCCATACTTACTTTAATATTATATTATTTGTTATCCATTTTCAATTTTTTATTAGTTGTTCTGTTATCCGGAGCGGAGAAGAATCCAATAAACCAAGCATCATAAAAATCTGTTCATCCGATCTCTAGCTATAAGTGTTCGCACTAACTCGACTCAATTTTATATTATTGATTGCTTTTAACCCTTTCTTTTCACACGGGCACAGAAGACTACAGTTTCTAAGTCTTTTTTATAATTTTGGAGCAAGTACCCAAGTATAAATGAAATATTTAGGTGAGTATTTAGTTTTGTCTAAGTTTCCTCTAATTTAACATACTTCAAATGTTTCAATCAACTATCCTGAACAAGAAAACTTTGTGTTTGTCTCCAAAACCAGTAAGCGTAATTTAAAATTGTGGAAAAATACTTAATACTTTGATTTAATCCAATATCTTTCACCTAGCAGTTACAGTCGACAAGATTGACTATCTTTCTAATTTCAATTTCTAAATTTCTCTTTGGCCCTCCTCTAAGACTGAACCGATATGATCGGACCAAGTCATTCGAGGTTGATCTCGTCTGCGTGCACTCATTCTTTCAGATTTATATATCCTTTTTATCATTCTTTCCTCGTTCATTATCTCTACATGCCCAAACCACCTTAAAAAAAAGCTATTAAAGATATTACAAATCAATCGTCCAAAAGGTCAATCTTTTAAAGTAGTTCATCAAACTAGTTGACAAGTTTGGCATTGTGTTGCCATTAAATCCAGACATACACAATTCAGAAACGGTTGCAGAGACCTTCGTCAGTTAGCTTATTCTTTAGGATAGGTTGACGACACGGCTAAGTTATCTCTAGCCCGTGATAGAAGCCACAGAGGAAGATCTTTGATGTTTTGGGCAGAAGGTGCTTGGTGATGGTCCATTTCAAAATAAAAATCAAAGAGTTTCATATAGTTATTGTGCTAGAACTCTACAATAATCTTTCATTTTTATTTTGTTCAGAGTAAGATGTTCTAAATTGCAATGTTTCACGAGAAGACGCACTGGATAGGATGGAGTGGCGAAGAACACGAAAGACAGACTTCATCCGGCACTCGTTCATTTTGTTTGTAATAATGATGTGTATTTCTGACGATTCCAAGTGCCTGTAAAGGCCTAGAGATGACCAATAAAAAAATAAAAAAAAAACTCGTTCATCAGGATAAAGACATTCGTCATCAAGAGCTAGAGAGCTTCCAGAGAGAAGTGAAAAAGTTTCTTGTTGACAAGGCTTTTTACTCAGTTGACGAAATGCTAAATAATTAGTTTAGCATCGATTCTCTTATACAATTTTTTTCTGATCGTACTATGGCTGTAAGTGTGGGTGACGACGTAATATTTTTTGTCATGTCTCTGGAAGTGTTGATGACTGCTTTGTATCATCTTGACGTTATTTCTGTCAGTCACTGATCTGCATAGCCAGAATATTGTTTCTCTTTTTATTTACATTTTATCATATTTATGATTTTTTGTTCTGACCTGATGCTAAAAGGGCCTTTTACACCCTTTTAGCATTAAACAATATTTACGTTATTATATTTTTATTTTTCACTGTGTTTGACTTTTGAAATTGTATTCTCCGAATTGTGTTGGTCTATTTATATTGTTTCTTTACTTTCTTTTCCTTGTAATTTAAATTCTTATGTATTTTGTGTATCTGTTTTCTCTGCTATACCTACCATCTTTGTTCGTGTTTTTTGTATGATTTGTAACATGTGATAATCCCAAGAGTTCCGCAAGGGACCTACGGGTTGATAAGTGAGAATAAAGAATATAGATCTTCGCAAATATGACGTGCGCAATAGTTCGCCACCCACCATGCCATATCTATGAACTCGTTGTTGGAATAACAGCAACAATATGGTTGTCGGTCGTGAGTTTGTTGTGTAGTTTTTTGACCGGTCGTCAACCCGTCGCACGTTACCTCCGGTGCTAGACCGTTACACCACTTATAGACCTGTCGCTACGACACTGTCATACAGCTAACTATTCCATTCAGACCCATATTATTACGTTTCGCTAAATATTCGCTATTTGAACAATTCTACAGATTATTGCAGGGAAGTCATTGACACTGCATATAGTTATAGCGGTTCAGTCGCCGACTTTCGTAATAGAAGTTGTACCGGACGGGAGGGTTATAGACAATATTGTGAAATGTGATTTGTGTTGGACTTTTATTGTAAATATGACTGAAATAAGAACATTGCCTGCGACGTTGATTTATACCTATTAAGGGTGGGTGCACGGGGTCTTCTAGCTCATGACGACCGCGGAGTGTGTATGTCAGCTCGCATTTTCACTACCGCGGCCGCCGAGTATTATGGTTTACTCATGAATGCGACCTCGTGCCCCCAGCCCGATGATTGATTATTATACGTAGATTAAGTGACCTTGATTATGTATATATATTTTGTGATTTGGTTGTGCATCCCGCCTCGGACAAGCTAATAAAGGACTGGTTTGTCCCTGTAGAGCCGAGGCGGGGGCCAACATATTGTAAATAAAATCCCTTTGTGTAATGTTATATGAATGTGCATACTTTGGGGATATTACAAGTGCATGCCAGATGATTACTCTGGCATGGCACAGCATGCTGCGTCGGTGGCTCGGCTAGGAGAGGCCGAGTAACACGGTACATGCAATAGAAAGGTGTGGGATCACGCCGCTAGAAGGCACGCCAGTGAGGAGACACTGGCGCGGCCAATACTTGTATGACGGCAGGCTCGCTAGAGGCGCAGCCTGTTGCTTGGAAAACTGGGGTCCTGCTAGATGAATCTAGCGGACCCAGCATAGTGTCCGCGTGCTGACCCGAGGTCTGGCAGAGCGGCCTATGCATATGGGGACATTGGAAGTGCATGCCAGGTGCTTACTCTGGCATGGCACAGCATGCTGCGTCGGTGGCTCGGCTAGGAGAGGCCGAGTAACACGGTACATGCAATAGAAAGGTGTGGGATCACGCCGCTAGAAGGCACGCCAGTGAGGAGACACTGGCGCGGCCAATACTTGTATGACGGCAGGCTCGCTAGAGGCGCAGCCTGTTGCTTGGAAAACTGGGGTCCTGCTAGATGAATCTAGCGGACCCAGCATAGTGTCCGCGTGCTGACCCGAGGTCTGGCAGAGCGGCCTATGCATATGGGGACATTGGAAGTGCATGCCAGGTGCTTATTCTGGCATGACACAGCATGCTGCGTCGGTGGCTCGGCCCTGAGAGGCCGGGTAACACGGCACATGCAGATGAAAGGCGTATGTGTACGCTGATTGAAGGCACCCCAGTGCTGAGACACTGGTGCGGCCAGTCATGTAGCGAGGCTCATGACAATACCTTTTGGTGGTATGACGGCAGGCTCGCTAGAGGCGCAGCCTGTCGTATGTAATCTTGGGGTCTCGCTAGGGAATCTAGCGGGCCCAGCATAGTGTCCGCATGCTGACTAGCCGTCTGGCAGAGCGGCCTATGCATGGGAAATGATATGGGGCTTAACTGACGGGTGCTTGCTGGGCACGACGATGTTCAGCAAGGCCCGGCATTGCGTGTAGGCCTGCCAGCCGTGGGTTTTGCGCGGCTGGACAGTGCAGCACAACGTGCAATACATTGTATAATTAACTAGGTTGTTAATTTGATAAGCACACCTCGGTGTATCATGGTGAGACGAACTCATCGATACCAAATACACCGAGGTGGGCATTTGAATATGTGTGTATATTCGCCTCTTCGCGGAAATCTTATTATTTAGTATGGTAAATTACTAACTCCCGCTATTTTGAAGATAGCGGGTTCTGGTGAGCACGTCCCGGTCGGAAATCGCGTGGCGATTCCGATGATACCAGATAAGCCGGGATGTGCCCCAGATTCGCGATGATAATCCGCGGAGAGGCGAAATTATGATTAATTATTTCCCCTGCCACTCAGCACTGCGATGCGTGAGATGGTGGGGAGCGCTTGCGCGCGCATCATGTGTCCGCGCCGTTCGCCGCAGCCTGCGAGCTGGGGATCGACGGGGCGAATTTGAATATAAGCCCATACATTGCCAATAAACTTCATTCTATCTTCGTTTACACTTGGTGTTTGACTTGACTACCCTGCCTGCTCTCTACTGGACTTCTCTACCTGGACCGCGCTGACTACTTGGACTTCTCTCTGGACTGTTTGGACCCTTTCTGGCTGGCACATTGGACCGTGGACTCGACCCATGCAATTGGACCCTGACTACGGCTGATACCACTGGAGCGAGACTTCCCTCGAACGCGCGTTGAGACCCGAACTGAGTACGGTCTCACGTGATTATTAGGGGATTTACTCGTCGAGGGCGCAGGGCGCAGAAGAAGACGTCGGAGCTACAACTCTCTCGAAAGCACGTCGGCCCGAAATCAAGTACGGCCCGCGTAGTTATTAGGAGAGCTCCGCCATCCAAGGAAGCGGCCGGGCGTGTCCTCACTGCGGTGCCTCACGAAAGCGACGCTCAGACCCGAAGATAGTACGGTCTGCGTCGTTATTAGGAGGTTCCTTCGACGACGCCAGCGGACGACGATTGACGTGTGCACGTACCCCTCGGCGGCTGACTGACCCTTAGAGCCTGCGCCTGCAGTCCCTTGTGCCGCGCGCGAGTCGTGCGGTACAAATTGGTCCTTCGAGCCGGATCAGTTGCTGCTGAGGTGCACATGTCATGAGGTCGGATGCTGGAACATCGAGCACCATGATGGACGAAGCGGTCATCCGGGTCCTACAGCGACACATGGATGACCTGAGAGGAGCGCTAGCCGCCAGCCAGGCAGAGCTAGCGTTTCTGAAAGCGGCAAGCCGAGACAACGTACCCGCGAGTGCTCGAGTGACCCGTGAGTCAACACACGCGTGTGTTGACAGTGAACATTACCAACAGTTTGTCAATAGTGAACATTTGTGGCCAACTGGCAGTGAACCTGAACTCACCGAGTCAGTACCCGCGAGTACTGCCGGAGTGAACCGCGAATCGAAATACATCGCGTACAGTGCTGCAGAAAACACGGGTAGTGCATTAAATGCCCGTGTAAATTCGGCCATCCAGAACCCACCTAGCGGGCGCATCGGTGATCCGATGACGGCTGCGGTGACCGGATGGTCGGCTATGCAAGTGAGGCCCGCGAGCTCCTTGCCGGAACCTGAACAATTAGTGAAAGCGGATTGTGGACAGCCGGTGCTGTCAATTCGTGATTTGTGTATGCCACCTAGCGAGCGCGCCTATGGAGCGACGCTTGCGGTGGCAAAGCGAGGTGGGCCCGCGGGCCCCTCGCATGAAGCTGGTACCACAGCTACCACCCATAGTTGGGTGAATATGGACAGTAGGCAGCCGAAGCTGTCATGTGTCCAAATGAAAAGGTCACCTAGCGGAAGCGCTGACGCGACTGACGCGGTGACTGAGCGAGTACAGCCCGCGGGCTCCTCGCAAGTGACTGAACATTTCAAACACGATGCCTATGGTGCGCGTGACGTCATCCACGGACGGGTGACATCGGGAAGTGGACAGCCGGTGCTGTCGTGTACCCGAATAGTGAACGCCTGTGGGGGGCCGCCTAGCGAGTGCGCCGGTGAACCGGTGACATTTGCGGCGGTACGACAGGTTGTAGGCGCCGACATTACCGTTTGTCGGTGCCGTCCGTGTGTGGGGATGGAATATCCCGTGACACGGGTCGAGCCTCACTGCTGTGAGGTGAACGGCTGTGGCGAATTGCCTAGCGGGTGCGTCCTGAGTACGACGACACCTGCGGCAATGGGACAGCCGTATGAACAATTGGGGAACCAGTGCGGGTGTGCTGATAATAGTGTTCCAATTATAAAGGACAAGTGCCATAATAATGTCCTTCATGTGAAAAGTGGCCCTGCGGGGCAATCATCAAAACGAGTAAGGCGAGACCGAACTCGTAGTGCTGATAGTCGCACAATAGAATCACGCGTTGTGACTCCTATAATTTGGTCGAGTACAAATACCAAACATCCTCGGTCAATGGAGCGACGCAGTGGGTCTCATGGGCTGAAGCCGGTGACCCAACTACGTGACCAGATGTCACAAGGGGGGCAGAGAAACTGCCTCCTTGAATTGAAAGCCGTGTGGCCCGCTGCAGCCTTACAACCTGCACGGGTCACCGGTGATTGGAACCGAGCAAGGAGAAACCTTGCTCGATGCACGAGAGCCACTCGACCCTCAGAGGTCGTGGCAAAGTGCATGCTGACAGGCCGACTCGATAGCTTGCGAGTTAAGGTCAGATGGAAAATCGCGGGGAAAGGGGCGCAGAACAAACCGCCACCCGAGATCCGCGAGCAGCATGCCCAATGGGTGCCGAGCAAGGGCCCAAGGCAATCTGAGGTGGGTTTATTGGGCGTGATCGCCACCCACCACCCCTCACACGCCAGAAGGCGTAAGAACATAATGAGGGGAGATACACCAGAGACCAGGCCAATAGGTTGGCCGAGAATCCACGGCTGGTGGCCGACATTGAAAGCTGTGTGGCCCGCTGCAGATTTACAACCTGCGCGGGCAACCAGTGAAAGGGAACGAGCAAGGAGATGCTTGGTCCTCGGCGCGAGAGCTACTCAACCCTCAGAGGTCAGAGCAAAGCGCCGGCTGACAAAGGCGCTCGCTGAGTTGCGAGCTGAAGTCAGCATGGAACCTTTGGGCGTGATCGCCCCCCAACACCCCTCACACGCCAGAACGCGTAGGAACAAAATGAGGGGAGAAACTCTTGGTACCAGGCCAATAGGTTGGCCGAGAATCAACGGCTGGTTGCCGAAATGGAAAGCTGGACGACCCGCTGCAGCATTACAACCTGCGCGGGCATCCAGTGAAACAGAACGAGCGAGGAGACGCTACGTTCATGGCGCGAGAGCCTCTCTACCCTCAGAGGTCGAGGCAAAGCGCCAGCTGACAGAAGTCAGCATGAAAGTATTGGGCGTGACCGCCACCCACCACCCCTCAGATGCCAGAAGGCGTGTGATCCAGACGAGGGGAGTACCTTCCGACGTCAGAGCTCGGAAGGACAGGTCATCGAAATGGCCACTGTACTGTGGCGGCCTACCAAGCTGGATAGCTGTGAAAAGGCCAGTAACGAAGCTGCATCTACGATTACAATGTGTAGAACGAGTGAGGTGCAGTACATTGAACGCGCGTGGTTCTGATAAGGTGGTTGATGACACCACCCGCCTGCAGAAGCTCACGACCGAAGCCGAGGAGGTGCCGGGTAGCTACCTGGGCCCGCGGCTCATTGAAGCGGCGTCCACGACATCAAGTGTTGACGCCACCCACCACCCCCCGTCAAACGCCAGTGGGCGTGTGCTACACACGGGGGGAGAACCCTCCTGCTCCACTATCTGTGAGAGCTGGGAGGTCAGGCCACCGGCGAAACAATCGGTGGCCAAGAAGACGACACTGTCACTAGTGTGGCAGACCGACACATGGGCGGTGAGAACAGGGGGCGTGACCGCCACCCACCGCTCATCAGACAGCAGCAAGGCGGTGATCTCACGAGGGGAGGAGCCAGCCACCTGCGACGAAACGACGCCACATTCAGGCCGTCGTCACGACGCTAGGCGTCACCTACATGGGAAGCGGGTCAGGGTATCGGCCAGGGGGTACCAGTCTGATGACTGGACGTCTCACCCACCTGTGCCGGCCGCCGCATCCACTAAGGAGAGGGCGAAGACCCTCAAGTCAAAGGCAATGCAGTGGCGCCGGGCACGCAAAAGGCCTGGCCCACACACACAGCATGCTCCAGCGACATCGAATGGAACGAGCGTCAACAGCACCCTGAAGGGAGGACTGGCGCTGATCATCATGATGACGTGGAGGTGCCGACCCAAGATCCGCAGCATAGCAGCCATGGGGTCAATTGTCGTCCGGGAGATGAAATTAAAAACCCTCCGGGATTTTAGAGGGGAGTGT
Organism: Mystacides longicornis; assembly: GCA_963576905.1. Taxonomy (NCBI): domain Eukaryota; kingdom Metazoa; phylum Arthropoda; class Insecta; order Trichoptera; family Leptoceridae; genus Mystacides; species Mystacides longicornis. The sequence goes on along the minus strand of OY756433.1, from coordinate 29,786,053 downwards.
ACCGGACGGGAGGGTTATAGACAATATTGTGAAATGTGATTTGTGTTGGACTTTTATTGTAAATATGACTGAAATAAGAACATTGCCTGCGACGTTGATTTATACCTATTAAGGGTGGGTGCACGGGGTCTTCTAGCTCATGACGACCGCGGAGTGTGTATGTCAGCTCGCATTTTCACTACCGCGGCCGCCGAGTATTATGGTTTACTCATGAATGCGACCTCGTGCCCCCAGCCCGATGATTGATTATTATACGTAGATTAAGTGACCTTGATTATGTATATATATTTTGTGATTTGGTTGTGCATCCCGCCTCGGACAAGCTAATAAAGGACTGGTTTGTCCCTGTAGAGCCGAGGCGGGGGCCAACATATTGTAAATAAAATCCCTTTGTGTAATGTTATATGAATGTGCATACTTTGGGGATATTACAAGTGCATGCCAGATGATTACTCTGGCATGGCACAGCATGCTGCGTCGGTGGCTCGGCTAGGAGAGGCCGAGTAACACGGTACATGCAATAGAAAGGTGTGGGATCACGCCGCTAGAAGGCACGCCAGTGAGGAGACACTGGCGCGGCCAATACTTGTATGACGGCAGGCTCGCTAGAGGCGCAGCCTGTTGCTTGGAAAACTGGGGTCCTGCTAGATGAATCTAGCGGACCCAGCATAGTGTCCGCGTGCTGACCCGAGGTCTGGCAGAGCGGCCTATGCATATGGGGACATTGGAAGTGCATGCCAGGTGCTTACTCTGGCATGGCACAGCATGCTGCGTCGGTGGCTCGGCTAGGAGAGGCCGAGTAACACGGTACATGCAATAGAAAGGTGTGGGATCACGCCGCTAGAAGGCACGCCAGTGAGGAGACACTGGCGCGGCCAATACTTGTATGACGGCAGGCTCGCTAGAGGCGCAGCCTGTTGCTTGGAAAACTGGGGTCCTGCTAGATGAATCTAGCGGACCCAGCATAGTGTCCGCGTGCTGACCCGAGGTCTGGCAGAGCGGCCTATGCATATGGGGACATTGGAAGTGCATGCCAGGTGCTTATTCTGGCATGACACAGCATGCTGCGTCGGTGGCTCGGCCCTGAGAGGCCGGGTAACACGGCACATGCAGATGAAAGGCGTATGTGTACGCTGATTGAAGGCACCCCAGTGCTGAGACACTGGTGCGGCCAGTCATGTAGCGAGGCTCATGACAATACCTTTTGGTGGTATGACGGCAGGCTCGCTAGAGGCGCAGCCTGTCGTATGTAATCTTGGGGTCTCGCTAGGGAATCTAGCGGGCCCAGCATAGTGTCCGCATGCTGACTAGCCGTCTGGCAGAGCGGCCTATGCATGGGAAATGATATGGGGCTTAACTGACGGGTGCTTGCTGGGCACGACGATGTTCAGCAAGGCCCGGCATTGCGTGTAGGCCTGCCAGCCGTGGGTTTTGCGCGGCTGGACAGTGCAGCACAACGTGCAATACATTGTATAATTAACTAGGTTGTTAATTTGATAAGCACACCTCGGTGTATCATGGTGAGACGAACTCATCGATACCAAATACACCGAGGTGGGCATTTGAATATGTGTGTATATTCGCCTCTTCGCGGAAATCTTATTATTTAGTATGGTAAATTACTAACTCCCGCTATTTTGAAGATAGCGGGTTCTGGTGAGCACGTCCCGGTCGGAAATCGCGTGGCGATTCCGATGATACCAGATAAGCCGGGATGTGCCCCAGATTCGCGATGATAATCCGCGGAGAGGCGAAATTATGATTAATTATTTCCCCTGCCACTCAGCACTGCGATGCGTGAGATGGTGGGGAGCGCTTGCGCGCGCATCATGTGTCCGCGCCGTTCGCCGCAGCCTGCGAGCTGGGGATCGACGGGGCGAATTTGAATATAAGCCCATACATTGCCAATAAACTTCATTCTATCTTCGTTTACACTTGGTGTTTGACTTGACTACCCTGCCTGCTCTCTACTGGACTTCTCTACCTGGACCGCGCTGACTACTTGGACTTCTCTCTGGACTGTTTGGACCCTTTCTGGCTGGCACATTGGACCGTGGACTCGACCCATGCAATTGGACCCTGACTACGGCTGATACCACTGGAGCGAGACTTCCCTCGAACGCGCGTTGAGACCCGAACTGAGTACGGTCTCACGTGATTATTAGGGGATTTACTCGTCGAGGGCGCAGGGCGCAGAAGAAGACGTCGGAGCTACAACTCTCTCGAAAGCACGTCGGCCCGAAATCAAGTACGGCCCGCGTAGTTATTAGGAGAGCTCCGCCATCCAAGGAAGCGGCCGGGCGTGTCCTCACTGCGGTGCCTCACGAAAGCGACGCTCAGACCCGAAGATAGTACGGTCTGCGTCGTTATTAGGAGGTTCCTTCGACGACGCCAGCGGACGACGATTGACGTGTGCACGTACCCCTCGGCGGCTGACTGACCCTTAGAGCCTGCGCCTGCAGTCCCTTGTGCCGCGCGCGAGTCGTGTGGTACAGAAGTCATAGGTTCGGTCCCCGGTGCCGACCTGTTCCTTCTTTCACAACGCAAGCTTTGCTTTCTGTGAAATCATGACTTCGAATCTCTCCAAAACGCTTTGAAGAGATTCGAAGTATGATCGCTAAGACAGAATTGCAAAGCAAAAAATATTTATTAAGATCGTAGATATAAGATATGTTATGATCGATGCTGTAGAAGTACTCTGATTGTTTGAATTTTCTAGAATCTAGATGGAGACTAAAACGCCGAGAAATGAAAAAGTCAATTTCAGGCTCGCCAACCAGTTCGATGAAACGCGTCTTTGTGATATAATAGACAGGATCTCCTTTACAAGGGTTGCTCTCAAATCACATATAGAAAGGCCTAAATAAGAAGGAAAATGAACTATTCAGAGAGGAATGAGGGCATGACCTTATAGAAAGACCACGTATCTCATTGCGCCCTTATTGGAAGAGATGCTAATTAGTTCCTCTTTTTGTGGTTCTACCAGTTTAGTAGAAAGAGTTGAATTATTACTCTTGAAACAACAGTAGAAGACGGTCGTAAGCCCGTGGTGGTTTGTTCCATTCAAAAATCGAACATCAGTAATGAATTTTTGGAGTCATTAATTGTTAGATAATTCTTTATTACTCTTTATCAATATTGATCTTCTCATTTCTTAATACAGTTTAGCAAACGTTGCTTTATATTGTGATTAGAAGTTTGGGAATAGTGAACTTAATAAACACACAGTGGTATCCATGGTTTTCTCACGTAGGAACATAGCGCAGAACACCATAGATTTTTCTTGTGGGATAAAATGCTCAACACCATTGAATTTCTGCTTTTGGTCATAGTTTTGTTTTTTTTTCTTTTAAAGTCTTTTGATAGCACCAAAGTCTTCATCACCGAGTCTTCATCAAAGGTTAAAATCTCAAGATTGGTTTACTCCAAGTAAGTTAAGGTATATGTTTTACTTCATCTGTTATCCATATAATTCTTTTAGCTTGGTCCCTGAAGTTGTAAGAAGTGCCTCGGCTGTTGTAAGAAGCGAACTAAGGTTTCTTAACTTTCTAATAGCCATAGTAAAATAAGTTTTTTTTTAAGTCAATTTATGAAAGTATGTTCTTAGAAGAAAGTCTTTATTAGATTTTGTGGGTAAAGTAGGGTGGAATATGAAATCAAAGTTCAAATATATTTTTCACCAGACAATTTTTATTTTTTTCTTACGATCTTTCATCATGTAACAATAATTTGAGAACTGTTTCAAGCTTACAAAATACTAAAAACAAACACTCTCTTGGCATACATGTTTATACGATAATTTAAACTTCTCAATAAACATTATACAAATTAAATTTATTTACTGGCAGGTATGATATGTCACAACTGTATTTTTATTAGAAACATCCATATTATTATCATTACAACTATTATTTTTAGTTTAACACCCTGTATCACCAGGGCCGGGTTTCTATTTCTGTGTCGGAAACATGTTGCGTGGTGTGCGCAAACAAAAAAAAACTACTAAATTAACAAAAAAAAAATAAAAAACAAAAAATATGTAAGTTATTATAAGAAAATGTACAAAAAAATAATCTTAGTAGTAATTAATTATTTGAGAACAAGTATATATATTTAAAAAAATCATAAATTGTTAAAAATATATAATTAAAATAGTTAAAATAAAAATTAAATTAATATATCTTTTAGAAGATAAGTGCGCACACCGTTAAAATTACTCGTCTCTTAATATTTTGATACAACTTTTTAAAGTAACATCACTCTTTGTGTTACTAGACTCGATCCCAATGCACTAGCAAAAGTGTTTAAATGCGTTTCTATATTTTATTTCTCATAATATCAACACGGTTACACTTCTCTGCGTTTATATTTTTTCAATATTTTTTATTATTAAAATATATGTTTGTTTTTGCTAAATATTAATTAGTTATTAACATTTTTATTTATTTATTTATTGCAACTATCTTTAATTAATTTCACAAGATTTAGTCGTTCCATATATATAATATATTTATTAAACTATTCAACTACACACAGATATAACTTGTTATATTTAATTTGTTTTATCTAAAGATGAATAAAAACTATTGTGGATAATAATTGTTAAAAGGGGTTCTATTTTTAAAGATTCACAAAATAGTGGAGACGCAGAGAACAAAATAATTTACATAATATTATGTATATTATAACAAGAAAACCGAATCAATTTTTGACTAAAATGACACCGATGCTAGCACAAGGCGAAAAAATAAATAAATAAAAATAACTATAAAAATGGTTAGTGACAATACCTTCCCGCCTTCTGGGTCCGACACAAATGGTGACTATTTATTTATTTATTTACGCATAAATACAATGTTAGAGAAAATTGACAATGTTCCTATAGTCGTAGTGATGTCTGTTTTAAAGAGAATGTATACAATACAAATTATTACAGTACATAAGAGATACACAATAATATAATAATTATTACAAAACATGTTTATTTTGGGTCGACAATTTTTATTTAATTTATTATTATTTTTTTTTTTTAATTATTAATGTACAATTTTTTTTCAAAGATAATATAACTTTGGTGCGCTGTATGTCCGCACAAACTTTTTTTTGGAATTGACGATATTTTTGTCACACACACACACACACACACAATATGCGCACACCGCCCAAACTGTTCGGGATAATAAATACAATATATAATACACCATAATAAATTACACAAAAATTAGTTAGTCTCATAAAATGGAAACGCAATCGAGATCAGAATCGGGCGGGGCGACAATTCAGTTTGGATTTTAACTTTTAAATGCACAAAAATGTCGTACTGTGTGAAAAAAGACGAACAACAGTTATTTACTTTAATTTATAAAAATATTGATATTTTCCAATAATTCGACATTTTTTGTTACGCAAAACATGCGCAGATTACCGCCCAATTAATAATAAATACAAATAACATATGGTTTTGTTCATTTTGTTTTTTTTTGTCATCAATATTACACATTTTTTTTAAATGATCTTTACATATATATAAATTATTCACTAAATATATATATAGACATATTAATATATAGCAACTATTAAATGTATGAAATGCCGGTTTCGGCTGATTGCACATCTCTTTGCTCAGAGAAACAATTATCAATTTACATAACATACAACATTATCTCGGTACATACTTTTTTTTATTTATTTATTTACTTTTTTTTAATAATAAATTTATATTTACACGCGCGGTTAACTAAATCTTACAAAATAAAACGAAATACAGTAGTAATAATTAATAAATTCTTCATAGAAAAAATAGGTAAATAATAATAAAATAATGTCCGATACTTAAAAATTAATAAATAGTTTTTTTTAAACATTGATTAATTAAAAAAAAACGATTCGACTTAAAACGAAGAAAAATTATCAAGGGCGAAACAAATCGCAGTGACGCCCCTGACTAACTGGTGGGTGGCAACGAATTTAACTAAACATATTTTACAATAATGAATGTCTGTACACGCGGTGACACATTCTGAGTGACTCCTACTTCTTTCTCGTCTTATTTTCTTTTTACATCTTTTTTTCTTATATTTATCATCAATTTAATAAAAAATAATAAATGATAAGATTTATCACAAATATATTATTATCAATTTAAATAAAAAAATCTAAACAAAGTCACTAAACGAAATAGTAATGATTAATAGGAGGGTCGCGGACACGCCGCGGTCTTACAAGTCTCCGATTGTTTTACTTTACATTAATTTAAGTTAAATATTAATGTTTGTTTGCACGTAGGTACATGTATTTACAGTAGACAATACTTGGGAACACCCCCCCCCCTCGCCAGTCATATATTTATTTGGTTTAAAGTTCCAATGAGGATCATGAAGATTACATTCAATATTAACCACTACGTGAGGTCACTACGCTTCTAACAGCACGTTGTGTTGGTGGTAGGGGGTACGGGGGGGAGTCGGGGACTTTTTGGAGAGGTTAAGGGGCTGGGGGGTGTCCGCTATGTCCACCTGGAGCTCCAGGCGAGGGGTGGTGGGCGCGGGACGGGGAGACAAGGAGGGGGCGGAGGCGGGTGAGGGGACAGAGGTGGGCCAGCGAGGCGACCTATACGCCGCATCCCTGTCGGACCTCATGATGTAGTTCTGGATGATGTCCGTCCTCTTCATCTGCTCGGGGGTCATCCGCGGCTCCTCCATGAGGGAGCGGGCTAGCACTGAGTGCGTGCTGGACAAGGAGGGCGCGGGTACTGTGGCAGGGGCTGGAGGGCTGGCTGGTAAGGGCCGTGATAGGTGCATCTGCAGCTGGGAGGGCCTAGGGGAGGACTCTCCCGTAGGGACAGCCTCGGCCTCTGCGGATTCCTTGTGTCTCATGGCGCGGAACTTTTTGTGTGGTTTGTACGCCTCCTTCATCAAGGAGCTAGTGTCGTACAGGGGAGGGGCCTCCAACACTCTCTTCAGCACTGGCATGTTGTCCACCACAGGCTTCCTGTCCTCCGAGCGCTCTTCCAGAGACGATCTGGGACTCGAGCAGCCGGAGGATGTGCCGGGGATCTTGTCGTGCTTCTCATTGCCGGATTCAATTCCAGAATCGGTGGGTGAGTCTAACTTACGATAACGCAGATGCGGATGCACGCTGGGGTGCGTATGGGCGTGCACGGGTCGTCCCAGGGGAGTAACGGTGAGCCCCGGCCTGCCGGAGGCTATGAGATCATCCTCCCCGGAGGAAGCAGAACCGCGGGAGCCGCCAGAGTCTGCCCGGGGTCTCACTGGACAGCGCCCCGTCAGGGTGGCTGCCAGCAAAGGTGCGCCGGAGTAGTGGTCATTTTCATTTGAGCAGGCAGATTCTGTGGAAGATACGGATCCCAGCGGACTCTTTACGGCTTCATCCATAGCCACATCTGATCCTGATGACCAGGACGAGCTTCCAGCGGGACTTTTGCTGCTCTCATCTTCCATCGACCACATTTGTTGTCTGAGCAGTTCTTTATGTTCCGTCCTAAACACAACCAGCTTCTCGGTGTGCAAGGTACTGAGCGTTCTCAAGTCCGGAAGCGTCTTCATTAGTTCATGAAGGAATTCTGGTTGATTTGGTCTATTTTGGTTAATGACTGTTTGTAGACAGGACTTTAATTTGGCGTACATCCTTTCTACGAGCTCAATATTTCTTAATCCTGGTCTGTCAGGAGTAATGAGAACTATGGCGCAGAACAGACCGATTTCAGCGTCCGTTAGTCTCATGGAATTCATTCTTTCGGCAAACTTGAAGGTAGAATCTACTAGGAACCTGGCGTTGGCGCCATTTTGGATTGAATCTCTTTTCATGACTTGTCCATTTAGGCAAATTATACTATTGAGAGGAGCGTCGAACATGCAGATCAATCTGACGAAAAGAGCGTCGAACAGACCACTCTTCAGGAGGGTAAACTTGTCTTCTTGCGAGAGCAGCTGGAATCCGGGAATCAGACCAGCGAAGTCTATGACACCGCGAATCACGTGTGCAAACCTTTGAGAGAACTCCTTTTCTGATTGAAGTTCTGGGGCGGGATTCAGAGGACACGCCTGAAACAATAGGAAAACACATTCATTAGAATATTTCGGGTGGAACAAAAGAAGTGCTGGTGTACTAGTAATTAGTTGGCAATGTCGTTGTATTCTCAGTCAATGAACGGACCTCGGGCACGCAGGGTGTAAGGGAGGCGGGCGGTGACGTCACGGGGCGGGGCAGGCGGATTGTCCTATTCCACGGCCTCGCAAGGTCGAGCGTGCGTAACATTTGGAATCGATATATCACGGAGCGGAGCGGTGCTATTTCTAGAAAGGAAAACCAAAAATACGACGCGAGTACAACCTTTAGCCGCAATCATCTATTTCACGCGAGGAGCTTCAAGGGTGGCGACTGGCGCACCAACCAGACGAGATTGTGTTGCAGCGATACAAAGTTCAGGCGAGATCTTCCGCATTATGTGACATTCAGAATTATTCACCTTGTATTGAGCTGATTTGATTCGAACGTTTGTTACTACCGACGCATCGCATGGGTTCAACCTCAAACGAGAGTATCTTTAAACGGCCTTAAATTGAATGTTTTACTAGAGTCGAGCATTCAAACGCGGAATCAAGAGAAACTTTTGAAATTCATTTTGTTACAATTGTTGAGTATTAATAATTCACGTTGAAACAAGGAAGACTACGGGGTTATCTGTTGGATTTTACGCGGCAGATTTGTTATTGGGAGAGTCGTAGGGGGTGAAGCGTGTTATTTAGGGTCACACCCCCCTCCCGACAGCCTTGAAAGTATCACGGCAACCAGGCGAACAAGGTCGGCCGTACGATGACAAACCAATTCCAACACACATACAGAATACAAAACATGTACTACTATTAAGGTGTATTTCGGCGGGTTGCGTACAAAGTATGAATTAGTAGTTTGCTAAAGTAGTGCTAACTGTGATTTGCACCATCGAATCAAAGTTATGATAAAAGAGAAACCAATGAACGAGTTGGGTCATCTGTACGGGAAAAATGTCTCAATTGTGCGGAGTGGATTGGTTTCTTGGCATGATTAATGAGCGAGCGATCGGCGCATTGGCGGGGTCGCAACGTGCTTCCTCGTCCGTCGCACCGCGGCGACCTTGCCTCGAGATACGATGTATCCGCGTGTCTGTCTGTATCTGTGCCGCACACACACCTATCTACTTGAAATACGCCGAGTCTTTTTGTTTGATGGACGCGGAAGTCGACCGTAATACACATTGCGGCCGTCAACAAATCATAAACGTTTTGTTTTACCTATAGACTTTCACCTTGAATATAAAAAAAACTATTTCTTTTGATTCCAGTGTTATCTAATATCAGCTCTTTTATGAGGTCACTCTCTGGGAGTTGACTATGCAAGACTTCGTACGCTTGTTTGTTGTACGGGTCACCAAAGACATATATCCGCGTGCTTATGAGGCGTCCATTACACAATTAAAGATTTCTCAAGGTAGGTTTGACTTAACAACATTTCCTTCTACTTGGGGACTATACCGTAGTGTAGTTGTGATGATAACTTACCAGGGTAGGCATGGAGTATGAAGGGCACTCTCGCGCTCGGGCTCGCATCGTCGCCACACGGTCTCTCGTGAACTCGCAGGTGTCCATGTGAGCTCTGACCACTCTGGCTAAGAGCCTGGGCTCATCGTCCAGTTCTTGTGTGGCGGCTCTTTCTTGAGATCGACTGCTGCTGGATTGCTGCATGGCGGCCAGGATGCGAGCCTTCTCCCTCTTCGGCACTCGACCGAATCTCACGGCTGTAACAATGGAAACATCGAGAGATCAGATACAAGTTTAAAAATTTTGTGAGTGACAAATGTAATGAAATGTTAGTCTTAAGGTTAGGAGAACGGGTGGCTGGTCCAGTATTTGCGGAAACTGTCTGTCAAAAAGAAACTGTACATTACACTATCAGAAATTGCAATAGTTTGGCGCTAAACCGTATATGCATTATATACACGTGCTCAACTTATAATGGGATGTTTATATGTCATATTGTGATCCGATTAGGCACAGGATATAAAAGTCCGTTGAACAAATTATAATAAAAAAGGAGATGACAGACAAAGGTGAAGTGAAGGTCCCGCTCTAAGCCTATTCAAGGAACACAAAGGACCTCCTTAGGTTAGAATTAAATTACAACCAAGGTCCCGTGAGGCCATTTACCCTGTTCATACGTACACACACACAGGCGCTGTCTGGGGACGAAGGGTCACACTTGAAGGAAGCTACGCCACATAGAGGCCGGCCACTGAACTCACTAACATTAAACTAACGCCAAACACACTAATAATGGGTACATGTTGTCTCAAGTTCAATGTTATGCTGCGGAGGAGCAAGGCCAGGTGTGCAGACGCGTGGCAGCCATCTGCCCCCCATCTGTCCTACCTGAAGGTCTAAAGGACGAACGAGCGAGGGGAGAAAGGTCAAAGAACTTCACAAAAGAGAACCCTTATGATTTCATTTTACCCCAAACAAACAACACGTCGTTCTGAGCACCACAAAGATTCATTAGTGTGACAATAATTACTGTATATCTCGTCTATGTAATATTATTTGTCTATGCATTATTATTCTTATTGTCTATGTCATATTTTAAATTTGGTTCTTATTTTGACTGTCATTATCCTTATTATATCAATATTTAACCTCTAAATCGAATCAAGGGCGGGCGATATTGTTTGTCAAATTATTTCGGTCGCTATCGCTGGTACGTTGGTTTAATTTAAGAAACGCACGGAGAAAGTGAATCGACCTCACCTCGACCTACAGTTCGTCTGTTCTATTGTTGATAAAAGAGAGAAAAAAAAGTATATTCACGTCTCGGAGAGAGAGATGTTAGATAAATAATGAGTGTGGCGTCGCGAAACTAGAACGGAAAAAGTAAAAGTTACCGCTAGCACACTTTGTGTCTCCGGCTGGCAATACGAAGACTTACTGTCTCGGCCAGACTTAACACTCGCACATCCAGCACATGCAAATTGTGAAAGTGTGAATGCACAGAGACCCTTTGGTATTGTACTCTACTTGTTGCTAGCTTGAGCCTCTCAAAACAGCATACTACCTATTTACAACTTTTCTTAAAGAACTCATACGAAAGTCATAAAAATTCTATTAGAAAACCCATCATCGACATTCCAGAATAATGTCCCAGGCATTTAAAAGAATGATACTGTTTTTCACCTAAATGTATTTTTTAATGCAAAGTGTTTCTACAATATTATTTGTTCAAAGATAAAACATCGCATTAGATCAAGACAAACTATGCTAGCTCTATAGTAAAAAAGGTAGCATAGTTCAGATCTAAGATAAGAAGAAATCAGCATCTTCAAAAGGCGTTGGATGAAAAAAGAAAAATAATAACAAACTATTGTTGAGAGGAAAATCTATAATGTAAAGTAATCCTAAGTACAAGTTAACCTTAACGACTGTTTTCCCTGTGTACGTTACGATGGCTTAAGGCAGCCTGTAAGGGTGAAATGTGATATAAATAAAAATGAAACGTACGAGCATTGTGGTATTTGACAACTCCGTTGAGGATCCCCTTCAGAATCGGTAACTCTTCCCCCATTTCCAAAATCATTTAAAACAATTTCTCACTAAACTTTGTTCACCAATAATAGATAATAATAAACTCAGTATTTTTGTTGTTGTTTTGTTCACCACACTTCACCAAGCACAATAACAACCACCAAGTTAGAAAACGTCCTTCTGAATAAACTTAGAAACGAAGAACTAGACATTGGAAATTATCTTCCTTTTTTGTTTCAATAACAACACAACGTTTTCACTTAAATCGAAAAGAAAATGGTAACTCTCGATATCCACAGCACAGAAATATAATAAAAGAGATCACACACTCACAATAGAGAGTAACTAAATCAAACTTATTTGTGCATCAAAATGTCACAACTCCACATAAGAGAACAATATAATAAATAATATTTTTCACACGAGCTGGTAACGGTACTTTCACGTAACGCCACTGAGCTGACGTAGATTTTCACTTGTCTTGTATTAACAGCGCGCACAACCACCACGCAAGGCAAACTCCGTAGCACTGAAGTGTATCGCCGTCATTCGGCACAAGCGACTTGTTCGCCCCCCCCCCCCTCCACCCGCCGCCGCCCCGCACCGCACGCGCGCGTGCCCTTGAACTTGGTTCGCGCGGGAACGGGCGGCGCTGTACGCTCGACCCTACAGCGCCGCTTGACGTATCATTCAACATGAGAGAAGACTTTTGTCCTTTTACGATGCGATATTATTATTATTATCTATGCGACATTATTTTATTTGTCTATGATGATAATAAGTCTATTGTCTATGACAACGAAATATTTTGAATATTATTGTTCTTATTTTGATTGTCATTATCCTGATTATACCAATATTTAACCTCTAAATTAAAACAAGGGCGGGCGAAGTTTCGTTGTGTCAAATTAATTGTTTTGGTATTCGCCGCTTTGAATAGAATATTGTAAACAAATTTCCAACTCTTTTTAGAGGTCACTTGATTATCAGCCCGTCGACTCATCATTAGTGAACTTTGAAAGGACAAATCTAAGCCGCATTTTATCATATTTTTGTCTCGCCGAATTGGACATGCCGTTTCATTAAACACATTATTTATTCAACGCATATCAAGCCAAATGCGTCATTGTTTTGTTTATTTTTATTACTAATATGAGTGTTTAAATATTCAGCATTTAAAATTCTTGGAAAGGGGAGTAGGTATAACATGCATTTTAGGAGCCTATATGTATACATTTTTTGGAGGTGACTTTCGATTTAAATTAAACATTGAATAGGTTATTTAGAATTACAACCGTATTATCCTAAAAATATACATATAAAATGTATACCGAAAATATTAATAAAAATGAAAATTGATAGAATAGCTGTATTTTGATACTTACTATAAAATAAGAAGTAAATTGTCTAAAAGAACGTGTTTAAACTACGCAATAAATTTCAATATAAAGAGGATAAAAGTCTATAACTGGGCAATGGCTATGCTACAATATAATAACAAATCCGCGTATAATAATAAAAGTGGATCATTATTATAATATTCTACAAACAACACATTGTTGTACGCAGATGACAGTACGACGCACGCGTACAGGTGCCGCCAATTGAATGAACTGTAGCTTTGCGAGGTCACCGATAGAGTCTACATTGGCGCTAAATTGCCGACAACTAAATTACCAAGAGCACCCACGGCGCAAACCATTACCGACATCTATCGAAAAGTAGCAAAACTCGCCGTATATAGTAGGTATAACATTATTTATTTATTTAAATATAGTAATAAAAGACACGCACAATTATTTTATATTGATAAAATAATTATAACATAGGTATATCTAGTTAAATAAATACGCACAGTGTTGTTTTATAGTCATAGCTTATGGGTACTATAGCGTTGTTGATGTGTCTACTGTTCGATAGATGGCGGTCGCCGTCTGGTTTAACCGCTCGCTGTTAAGAGTTCATCGACACGGTCTACGTGAAAATCGCGGTTCCACTCGGTAACGGTTTTGTAGCACGACAATGTTGGTTTTTACGCATTTTACACACTAGCGATATTATTATTTATTATCTTGTGACGTTTACATGACCGTCGAGAATTCTAGAATAGCAATAAATTGACGTAATAAAGCCTGGATTTACTCTCTTCATACAACGGAATAAGGTTATGTAGATATTAAAATATTTAGTTTAGCTATTATAGTTTTCAGTTTAATTGTGAAATTTTATATAGAAATATAAAATAGGAATAGTGAAATCCGAAAGCGCACTCGAGTCACAGATGTGGGAGATAAAATTGCAAGGCTCAAATGGAGGTGGGCTGGTCATGTGTCCCGCAGGGACGACGGAAGGCGGAGTAGAAGAGTGACGGACTGGAGGCCAGAGACTGGCCGAAGAAGTGTGGGTAGACAGCCGATGAGGTGGAGCGACGACATCGTGCGTGCCGTTGGGTCAGAGTGGATGGGGTTGACCAGGGACGGATAGTTACAGGCTAATATGATATAGAAATATATGACATTTACGATATTTCTGCATTTTTTCTTTATAAAGATTTTACAGTTTTCAATATTGTTGAGAAATTTTTATTACAGATTTTACAGTTTTCAGTATAGTTGGGAAATTATTATTAAGTATATCTAACAGAGTTTTCAGTTTTATTGTGAAATTTATATCACAGAAATTGGAGCATTTAGTTTTATCTAATGACGAAATGCACACATTCCGTTCATCTAAATTCAATAGTTTGTCTGCTGTATGCGTTAATGAACTGCTGTATCCGTCAACAACAGCAATTTGTAAACTTTCTATAACCCGTTGTTCGGTTTAATGGTGAAAACTAAATAGGTAGGTACCTAACTACTAACTGAGGTCATAGACTTTTTCTATTCAACCAAATGTGAAATCAAAACACAATACGATTGGGTAACAGACTAAGTACCTATATTTAGAAGAATAATAACAAAAAAAAACAATATTAGAAATTTTCGCTAATTAGAAGAGAGAGATAGATAACATAATGATGGTGAGTTTATTGAACCCCTTTCACTTGTAATGTGAAAAGAGACAGTTTGATATTGTCATTATGTTGTCTGATTTTATAATGGTGCGAGAGAAACGGCGCTATGTGAAATAGTGCGTGCTGGAGCGAGGTGAATGTATCATGTAAATGAGACAGTGTGACGTGTGTCCCAAACGAGAGTGAAAACGCTGCGAGGTATCCGGTTTTGCAATTTGATGGACTCGATGTTGTACCTATTTGATTTTGTTGACGGATTCCAATCGATTCCAATACAATTACCTATGGTTTTGTAACTTTCATATATAAAATTACCTACAAATTTGTAACATTCATGTTTAATGGTATTGGCTTTTCCAGATCTAAGGTAACCCATAGTGTCATTTTTTACTTCACCTAACTGTTAGATCTATGATATTGGCTATAGGTAGATCTTCTGTGGGCATTATATCTATCAATCGTATCTTCTCTGTTAAATAATCCTTTTTCTTTTTAACTAACCCACTATATGTGATTTGGCGGTATTTTATCCGTCAATTATCAAGATATAGTACTTATTAATTTTGAAGCAATAAATTCTAGTCTAAAATTATATAAAAATCTATTTACAACGATAATTGTCATCCCTAATTTATGTAAAAAACTTAAGAGAACGCCAGGGTGGTTTTAAACCAGACTTAAAATACAAAATTATGATATTGTAGCAATACGGGCTCATTTTCTACTCATGTTTCGAAGATAGGTTACTTTAAAAAAATGTTCCTAGGTTACTTTACGCTAAAAAATGGCTTCCAACTGAGAGTTGCAGTGGAAAGATCCACCAGGGCAACAGAAGGGCGAAGAGGTGCGCCGAGCTACGTAACTCGCGTTACAACACACCACACAACAATACAGAGAAAGGCGGCGCTTACTTTCTCTCGTGCGGAAGTTATGTTGTTGGTAATCATAATATCACATCATGTAATGTGAGGCCACTTTCACCGCTTTCTTCTCCCCTGATACCTCGCCTCACTGACAACTGGATTTGTTTTTAAAAAGAAATCCCGCGTTTTAACTGTCAAATTGACGTTCAAATCAACATGGCGGCCTAAAGATTTTATTTTAAAATAATAGTTGTGCAAGTAAATGGGACGCGGGTTCGTCGCCCTGCGTTGCCTTCATACAAATAAAACTCATTATTTTTGCATCACACAGAATGTTTGGAGGCCATTATATTCGCATCAGCGCCGAGTCGAAAAAAGTGTTACGAGATGTTTCCATTCTTCGCCACTTCGCGGTGAAATAATCGCAGAAAAACAATAATCGAGGACATTGCCAGTTGCGAAAAGTCTGCACAATAACAACACATCTCTGATGGTTTTCACACTTAAAATCGGCCCACTTAATCATGCTTACAAGAAGTGCTAAGTCAACTGCAGCAAATAGCATGCCGTTGCTTTATTAGCTCTTCGTATGAAAGTGATCAAGCAGTGTAGAGAATCATTCATCAGAACTCTCCCTTATGCGCTCGATCATTGTGGACATGAGATATTATTATGCCCTTCGATCACGCGATCCATACAGTATTGCATGGTGTTTGATGATTCAACTTCCACACTTTGTGTGATCTTTAGTGGAGTTTTAGGAGATTTGGAGTCAATTAAAAATGAATGATTGAAATAAAAGTGGTGCTAGGAGATGTGTTAGGGAGTACGACGCACCATACAGCAACCTCCATCTATAATAACAAATTAAGCGAGGACAAAATCGCTCTGAAAAGTGGGTCGAGTCGGGGCCACGGCGAACGTAAGCGCCGTAATAAATGATATACAAATATCAACTGTAATGCTCTATGGTTAGCGAAGGCAGATAAGGCACATAATACAATGTAGGTTATGGCTGTAACGTAAAGAGTGAATGACCCGCCATGGCCCGTTTACCAGTCAGTCACTCTGCGAGCGAGTGAGGACACACACTTTGTGTAGCCGTCTTGCTCGCACGCACGTCCCAGCCCGCTTGCATAACACCCTCTCTCCCTCGCGCACACACTACACGTCATTACAATAATAATTTTATTATTGCCGATGTCTATCATCAATCTACAGACAATAAAATGTCTCAGCTCCTATTAATTCTACATACATGCCGCAGCCCTTGCACCTCGTACAGTATACTATGTAATAAACCCTAGCACTCTTATGCACGCCTGATACCTACAATACAATTTCTATTGTTCATCCTTAGGGGATCAAAATTCGCCATATTTTCAGTAAGACCTCTCTCTCTCTCTCTCTGAGGGGATCGTAATATTCGTAATGCCTTTTTTTTACCAAATTTTGTCTTTCATTAAATCGACTAAACAAAGTTAAATATTTTTTTAAAGTGTATAAAGTAAAATTATACATTTTAAATACATCTAGAATCTAGATAGATGAAGATAAGTGAGTGAGTTGTATACGTGATAATAATGTCCAGAGTTGAGCGCTGGATGTGTGCGGCCGACGTTTCACCTTGCAGAAGAGCAGAACTGGGTCATGCGGCTCTGGGTTCAGTGCTCCTTCTCAGATATAGAGCGCGCTCAAGGATTCGCAGACCGAATTTCATGCCGACACACATACAGAATATCCACACATTAGGTAGGTACACAAATTTATTCCTACAATAGACCAACGAAATTTTATTATTTCTATTAGAATAATGTATAGTAGAAAATGAGACTTCTTCACAATTAAATATAATGTTAGGAAAAATATATTGTTATGAGATTTTCAACTGCTTGCTCTGGACCCGAAAATAGATTTTTAAGTGGTCGTAAAACCTAGTTTGTAAAATCCAATAATCCTTCATTGTAGTTTTTAGTATTATTTCTGGAGCGCTCGCCCACGTAAAAATTTTAAAAAAATAAAACCCTTTTTTAATCGAGATTTATAACAAAAGATTTTTATTTAACTTGTTGAAATGAATAACGATCAAATTGGTGCTGAAAATTGATATTTTGGACCTAATTTTGACTTGAGAGGGGATCCCCAGGGATGCCTCCTGATACCTTTTCAGATTATTAGATAGGTACTCCGAATACCTAATTCTAATTTTGTAACAATCATTGTGTTCATTAGATATTTTTGAAAGTATGCTTTTGGCAATATCGAAATAATGTGACGGATTTTTAAGAATGTCAAGACTACTAAAGCTTTACTACAGAACAATGCTAGGATCGAAAGGTTTATTAGACAAATATGCGGTACAAAGGATTAGCGCCTGGCCGTGGTGTCAGCAAATATGCACGAAATAGTTAAATATCGAATAGGGCGACAATGAGACTTGTGCAATCATCACGAATGCAGTCAAGAGAGTATGGGCGAGAGGGCCGCATGCAGCAGGCGTGAGTTGGAACGGAATGGCTGCAACACAGTACGTCGGAGCTGTGGCATGGGTCGGCGTGCCAGATAAACGGGTTCAATGCTTGGAAGTGGCCGTGGGCTCAAGGAAAGCCAACGAGGCCGATTCTACCAACAAACACTCTATTAAACTCGTAAAATCAGCCATTAATAAAAAGGTTCGCTCTATTAATGTTCGTGCCGCCAGTTTTATATAACAATGAAGCGGACTTTTTAATGAAGCTTTCGCGCAATATTTGCTGGATGAATGTGAGACCGTTTTATCAGCGTTTTGCGCTCCCACTGTTCTGGACTTGTGTCACTAAGGTACGTCGGCGTGACTTATCGTGTAGCAAGTACCCGCTGCCACACTGATTTGCAATACACAATCTGAAAACTATACTCGACAATTATTGGAGACAATGGGATGCGAACAAAAAGGGAGTGACGAAGGGTCAGAAAATGCTGACACACTGTTGAAATGGATTTATCGCCAAATAAAAAATCCTTTTCAGGATTTAAATGCAAATGAGGCAATAATTTCTAAAATATAGACTTGGAATATCTGCAAGCGAAGAAAGCGGCCAACGAGCCACTGGATGGTTTAGCTAACTCTAGCTATTGTGGGCAGGCAATGCGAAGCGTTCAGAGTACTTTATTATTAGCCAGTTCGAGAGCGGATGACCTCAACACCGATTTGATTTGAACATAAGACCCTTCACTACTACGCTACACATTATGTTCACTAAGCCACCCACCGACAGCATTGGCAGTTCATTAACCTCTGCTGGAGTGATAATAAGAAGCAAGGCAGCGGTCCTGGCGAGCCGTGAAGTGTTAGCAAATAAGGTGCCGATAAGGATGCATGTCTGGAGACGTCTATCTGTTGCCTATCACATTCTCCTAATTTAGTCATGCGAGTTTATTTAACATTAGTCATAAAGTAGATATTAAATTTTAAAAGTTTCTTGGTTAAAAAAGAAACGCGCATTGTCTTAAAATGAAATTAGATATTTTTAGCTCAGTCCCGCGGAATGTGGATCATTAGCTGATATTAGGACAAACCAGAGGAGATTTCCAGGTTGGAACAAAAGGTGAACGAACTCAGAGACAGAGGTTCCGGGACGCATGCGCCCAACCCTTGTTCCAGAGCACCCCGTGACCCACCGTAAGGGAGATATTGGGGTAGAAATGTGGTACGTGAGCTATCAAAGTTATACATCCTGTCAGCGTGAAGCCTCATGGACCGAGAAGTTCAACACGCGGCTAATACAAAAGAACATGTTTCCCGCTAATGCCAGAAATTTGTTATGATAAAAAATATTGTTTATCAAAAACTTGAAAAAAAAGAAGGATCAACAATTCAAAAAAATTTCCAGTTCTTTAACCTATCAAGATGAGTTATGATGAGATTACAAATGCATAAATTTAAATTATTCGGTGGAAAAAAAATTAAGAAATAAGTAAAAAAAAAAGTTTTGGACTTACCATCTCGACTCATGCCGACGGCGATGCACTTTTTCAGGCGGCAGTACTGGCATCTGTTGCGGTTGATACGGAGGATGGAGCATTGCTGGTTCTTGGTGCACGGCCGGTACTGGATCTTCTGCTGGATGGACCGCCTGAAGAAACCCTGCGAATCATCACCACAACTGTCACTGGTGGTGTCGTCAGAATCTGAGTGAGGGGAACAGCGGCAGGAGGCTTCGCCGCCGGAGTCGCTGTCGCAGCCCGAATCGCTGGACACCGTCTCCGAGAGGCCACCCTCGTACAGGGGTTTCGATTCCAACATTTGTACTAAGACACTGTGCGTCTTTTTGAGCAAGTCTGACTTCTTGGTCAGCGGGTCTTCCTGGTTGGGGACCAACTCCTCGCTATTATAGACGCAACCCATTTTAACGACTAATATATTTAATTTAAACCTTTACTAAATTGACTAAATATGGCGCGAATCAAAACATCACAGTCACTTTGTATATTTTAGGGTTCAACTCGGAGCACTGGGGCTCAGGATTAATAACAATTAAGAGAACATCAGTATCCTTAATCCTGAACTCTGCATCACAAACAATAACAACGGCTGAGAGGTTTATTGCGGGCTTGCGGACGCACACATCGGGTCACCTGACAGCCAAGCGAGCGACACAACACAAGCAACAATCAGCAGAGCACAGAGCCAACCTAACCGGTCGGAGTTTCACTGTAGACTGATAAGTCGAGTGCAGCGCTAGCCCACTCTCTAGTATTCAGTATTGCGACTGCTCTACACGGAGAACTAACGTCAACTGCGAGTTCATAGCTCCGTGCTGAGGTGGGGAGCAGAGGAGGGCAACAGGCGGGGCGGCGGGGGAGAGCGAGGCCCCGTGACCCAGTTGCCGGACGCTGAACTCGCGCCCCGTCAGGGAAAGTGAGAGTGTCACTGCTGCAAAAGGCCCCACAGTCCCTCTGAACAACGAATCACCGCCCTAAATACTCATCTCTTTTGTCTTTAAACGTCCCTTAATTAGTGGTCAATCTTGGAGACCCTATACAATCCCTTTGTATCACCCACACAGACCATGGTACTATGGTTGGTGCCCTAACGCGCTCCGTAGTAGATTCGCGTACGGCCCACTGTGTGTGTTGTAGTGCGGTGCGGGTGTGTGCGTGCGTCCGTACACAGCGCTGAAGGTAAGCGCAGTTCGATGAACCCGCCCGAATGTGTAATACAGCGACACACATTTTACAGTATGATTTCAGTTCAGTGAAGTTCTTATGAATTGTGACGCAAATGTTCCAAATACAACAAAAAAAGTGTAATAAAATATAGATAGACAAAATGACAATCGAATTGAACGTTAGAACGGCGAAACAAAAAACAGCCAACAGGATGTACACAACTATCTTACAAATCTAATCCAACAACCATCACGATATCCTGGTAGTATATTATTTCAGTACCTATATCCTAGATATTTCCTACTAAAGGTAGAGAGGTGGGGAAATATCCCGAAACAACGGAACTTCAAGGAAAAAATCACGCTGAAGAAGAAAATGTTAAAAGGGACCCCACGGAGGTAAAATTAAAATTTTGGAGTTAATGTTAGAATCAAATAATAATTAAAACGTTTAAAATTAATTAATTTTCCCGCATGGAATGGAAATAAAGTATCAGGAGAGCAGAAACAGCGCGCGGTGTGTTGTTTTTTTAGGTCAGGCGTGCGATAAATTTGGAGTGAGCGCCGCCACAGTTGCGTCACGCGTTCGAGGGAATTACGCACACCGCACCTATTAGGTGCACGTCCGCACACAGAAACTTCATAATACCATTATTATTGCTCTATTGCACTTCTTCACATCTTAGACCGCACATTGTGAACCTTCGATTCAATGACACTTCTATCACGGCAAGAACGTGACATATTATGGATAGAGAAAAAATCACGTACGCCACAAGAACTGCACTTGAAGCAATAATTGTATTACATTTAAACGATACATCTTTCTTTTGAAGTCACTAAATAGTAAGTAGAAGAAATGCCGCTGTGTGTTTTCCAGCTAATGTGATTCTAATGATCGTTCACACTGACTAACTGTGTGAGCCCGAAATATAAAGAATTGTTGGTTTAAATCAAAATGATGGTTACCTCAAATAATTAAAGCTATTTCCGTACAATGACATTTGGTTCGAACTCTAAAAGAAAACAGTAAACGTCATTATGGGCAAACAAACAAACCACGCGAAAATGACAACTAATAGTGATTAACGAATTAAATGTTGACAAGAAAAAATGATTCGTCACCGGAAATTTGCACATTTCTTCGTCACAGAATGAAGAGTGGAGGTATATAGGAGAAGGAGTGAGACGGAATGAGAACAGGTATTTTGGTCGCTAGACGTGCGTGCAGGTAGTATATTGTAGAGTAGAGGGTGCAAGGAACACATAGAGAGGACTATTTACTACTCCCGAGCCGTGGCGGCGGCCATTGCCCTGCCCGAGGTCGATGGACGACAACGACAACAAAAATGGCGGTCGGCCCGCGTTGCGCAACACACTGCACTCGATGGCGTAGTAGTACGGTACACCAGCAGACGGCAGCCACACAGCGAGGCCCATTCATGCGTTTTTACAGCCACTAACACAAGAACGTCATAAAAAACTGCACATGCACAATATTATTTTTACTAGAAGAATATCAAGGCGCGCGTTGCATAACAGACTTTTACCTCCGACGACATTTCTTTTTTCAAGACGTCTACTTAGCGTCTGTTTGTCTCAAATGACAGACTTTTATTTCTACATTATAAGGAATCTAATTTTTAGCGACTTTCCAAAAATTTCATAGCTGATTGAGTGATACATAATCTTTTCAATGGAACAATTTTTTTTATAAGCATGAATACAAATTTTTGAAAGTAACTGACATAAAAAAAATCATTTTTAGCACATTTTCATTTTTACTGTCACATTTCGGACGTAAAACTCCCTACAAGATATACCGAGTTTCAAAATATCCCGTGCGCACGTGTAGGTACCTACGAAATATGTCAAAAATTCTAAAAAGATTTTTCATTTAATTCCATGTTTGTATGTTTAGTTATAATATAAAAGAAAGTCAAGATAGTGCGAACACTTATAACTCGAGTTCGGCTGAACATATTCTTCCGATGTTTGATTTATTGGATCTTCTCTGCTCCGGATAACAGAATTTCTATTTAAAAGTTGAAAATGTATCAGAAATAACATAATATATATTAAAGTTAGTATGGAATAGATTTTCTGCGACGCCAACGCCATCTATGAAAAAAATCTATAACAACAAAATTATTGTTTACCTGACAACCATTATTGCCATTAAAATAATACGTAAGCAGATTTTTTTGAAATGAGATCAATATTCATAGCAAGGACTACACGATAGCGTCTGTCGGGAAAGCTAGTTTTACATAAAAAAATTATTAAAACGATCAAAACAAGTAGCAGAATTAATACATCCACTTAAAGAGGAATTATGCAGTCGTATGCAAACACCATTTATCCCATGTATGTTTCCAAAGTTTCTAATTTCATGCAACGATGTCAGATGATTGCACAAAATAGTTCAGATCAGATATCAAATAATGACTATGTATATAAACCGAAAAGGCAATGAACTGCAGATAGAGTTATATAATTTTACTAAAAATATTGAAAAAAATGTAGGGTTTTGATAAGAAATTATGATGATCTTTTAAGTTATCTGAGTGTAGAATTATTCTTGCGAATGTGCCCAGTGAGTGACAGTGCATCGCCCTCATGGGTCACTATCCTGCAATTGGTGCATTGGGTCCAAAACAGAATTACATAACTTGCAATAATAAAGAGATATCACTATGCGTTATATTATTATAATGCTTGGCATATTTTTACACAATACCCCATACACTCAAAAAGTATGATTGTTCTTTCTAATTTGCATTTTTACACAATACCCCATGCACTCAAAAAGTATGATTGTTCTTTCTAATTTGCGTTTTTACACAATACCCCCGGCACTCAAAAAGTATGATTGTTCTTTCTAATTTGCGTTTTAACACAATACCCCCTGCACTCAAAAAGTATGATTGTTCTTTCGAATTTGCGTAAAGAAATGAACGCCAATTATGACAGTGTTAGAATTGGTTAGAATTAAGAATAATTAATACTTTACGGTTCATGAGGATCAATTTTAAGCGCACGTCAGCACTATTTTTATTAAAACATCAAACCTTAATTCAGAAGTATTTAACTGTAAGAATTTAACCGCGATTTTTTTCCTTGTTACGACTGATTAAAAGTACGATTTTTTGTTGCTAATATTAATTACTAATAGGATTGAAAAAAAGATTTGCATTTCTCGTAAGTCGATTAAATTATTAACGGTTAAAATTCTAAGTAAATGACCTTATCAAAAGATTATTTATATTTACATAGTCAAAGAAGTTAAATAGTACATATTATTTATCAATATGTTTTTTTTTTAGATACAAAATTATTTTTGCTGGTCACCCCAGCATAAAATGTTTATGGGGAATGGTCCGAAATGAAGTATTGGGAGATCATAAAACAATAGTAGGAAATCGTATGAATATCAAAGCGATGAGTAATCGGGTATTAAAAACGTGCGTCAGACAAAAAAACACCGTTAGTTCGGTACGTAATGCTTCAGAATATGCACTACAATTAGTGGGAGAATGTTCCAGCAATTCGTGAGTGCTGGATGGTAAGAAGGCATATTTTTTCCAGATTGATTCACAAAATCAACTATGTTCTATATTTTAGTGTGTTGTACCAATTGGTTTGTCGCATTACACACATACTCCAGTACACAGATTCGTTTACGGTTAACAGCGGGTCATTCACACGAGAGTTCACGATAGATTTTCTATGTCTTGAACCGTCTGTTCTCCGGATATCTAGCGGACATTGCGCAAGTGCAAAACCGTTGTTTTTTTTTTTTCATTATTACTTAAATAGAGGTCTAAAAAGCCTTTCTTTTTTTATATAATATTATAACAATATAGTTCCGATCAATATAACGAGACTGGGACAATAATAACGCAACAAAATAAAGTAGGTAATTAATTATTAATTAGAAATACGTTTTTATAATGAAAAACAATTGCAATGCAATTTTAAACAACGAGGTTGTCCGGTCTGTTGTTTTGTTTTTGTTACTGGTTGCTGAGTGTAACTTAACTAAAAAGTAATGATCATTAAAATATAATTATTAATTTAATGAAAATGTTTGCTTATTCTTTTTGTCAAGAAATTGGACCTTTACATTTAACAAGAAACTATATATTTTATATTTTCTACTCCAAATCAAAATAGTTTTATTTTTTTTTATTTTTGTCTGTCTGAATCATTCGTTATCGTTTGAGTGCCCACTTACCCAACGCTATCGCTGGGAGTGTGTACGATCGATATTCTTGAAAATATATTAATTCACAACACATATGTAATTGGATTGATAAAATAATGAGACTAAAAAGAATGATTGTTATTACATTCGAAAGAGAAAACAAACCATATTTGTATGATTGTTATCAGTTAATGTGAGTCAAGTGACGAGTTCAATACCCCGAAGCTTCTATGAGAATAGATCTAATAATAATGTCATAACTACCTAACTAAACTGTTGCATTTAATTGCATCAATAGATAAGTTATATCTTAAAGTAAAAATAGATTTAGTTGTAATAATCTACTATATAAATGAAAGTCGGGTTAGTGCGAACACTTATAACTCGAGATCGGCCGAACATATTCTTCCGACGACTGATTTATTGGATTCTTCTCCGCTCCGGATAACAGAATAACTAATAAAAAGTTGAATAAATGAATAAGATAGATATAAATTATACATTTGAAGTTAGTATTGAAAGGATTATCAAACAGAACTGCCACCGCCATCTATTGTAATAGTAGTGATATTTTGGTAGCAAGATTTCATGGATGGCGGTTATGATTTATTTTTGAACCGACATTTTATGTGTGTCTTCTACTATATATATGAGATCGGCTGAACAGATTCTTCCGATGTTTGATTTATTGGATTCTTCTCCGTTCCGGAAAAAAAGAATAATTACAAAATAAAAAAATGGATGGAAAATAGTATGAAAATATGTAATACTGTTTTTAAGTGAGTATGGAACGGGCTTCCTCACAACAACCGCGCCATCTGTGAAAAATCCCATAAAAACATAATTTTCATTTACCTGATAACCATCGAGTTTCCAAACATTCCGCATTGGTACGCAGATTTTATTGATAAATTTTCTTTCATGCTTCAGAAATACTTTTTTTTTAACATTCACACATAATTTAAGCATTTTAAACCAATTAATGAACCTTTGTCTGGTGTTTTGGTTGTGCAATTAATTTAGTATCATCTGACTTATAAAAAAGTCTGTAATACCTATATGACTATTTATGACTTTTTATAAGTAAGATGATGAAAATTCAATATAGATATCTAATATATAAATGGGTGAGTTTTGGTGCTTTTGAAATAACTGATTCATAATATTATAACCACATAACTTTTGGTTTTTTCACAATGAGTTGGCTATGTTATGTTACCCAGCAATATTTTATTGATCGGGACGAAGTTCGATGGGTCAGCTAGTGTAATATATATTTTACAAATCAATGGTAGTTTTATAACAAGCGCGGATTTTTTAATAGACTGTATATTCACACCATCAACGATAAATACGAGATATGGTTGATTATTTCACAGTAGCAATAGAAGTGTTTCGAAATACCGAAGCGATGGTAGGAAAGTTAGAAAGTCTTGTGGTCCGACAAGGCCACTACGGCAAAGCCTTCACTCCGTGGCGTGTCTATTCGAGGCTGCTGCGAACTCTAGGACTGGAAATTCAGAGTTGAATAACCCCACATGGCCAAATGCTTCATTAATCATGAGTTAAGACTAGATCGCATATTATACTATCAAAATATTCATGAAGTATCTATGATGATGTTAGCAAAATACTATATCCGGTAAAAATACTAAATCAATCGTCAGATTGTAAAGAATCTTGGATGCATGCGGGTCTTGGATGTTTCAAAGCTTGCCCAGGAAATTTAGGGAGAGTTGCATAACCAAATGAGGTCAGTCTAAATCCAGGAATTAATGGAAGTATCCGGGTTCAAGTAAGGGAATATGGGACATATAAACACATCCAAAAAATCACTGAGTAAGTGCTTGATCTAATTTCACAAGCACCTGTGATGTACAAAAATTGGATAAGATTTCTGTCAGTCATTGGGACTAAAATAAAGTGACAAAAATATGTAAAGGAAGACATTAATATTTCTGGGTTATTTTCAATTTATACAAAAATCTCTAGATTACTACATTTTGGTGAATGGAACAAGCGGACATTGGTCTTATGTCTTCTGATGGTGGTGTAAACTAAGAAGCAAAGTTAATTGATCACCTAATTTGGAGCTGCTTATCTGTGAGTCGATTCAAAACTATTGCTGCCCTAAATTACAATGAGCTGCAATGATTGGGGAAAAAATCTGGTACCCATAGGTTAGAGAAGAAACCCCGAGTAGATATAAGGAATAAAAAGAATCAGAAGGAGAACAGTAATGTGTATGATTCACTTTTATGCGATGAGTGATCAGATACTGACATGGACGAATCAATACTCGACAATAAACAATCACCAAATTTCCAACAATAGTCCGCATTGATTCACCGCCGCGCCGAGTGCGGGCATCGTGAGGTCCTACTTTGGAATGTAGAGTGAGGTGAATCGAGCACACCGCCTCTCTCTGTGAACCACTGGGTGTTACACTTTTAACCTAGTTCTGAGGTTCATCTCGAGTGTTGATCGCTAGCCTCGCTCTGGAGCATTCTCTTCTTTCTCGACTCTTGAGCCTCAGCTACTAATAACACCGAATGGATTTAATGCCTATAAATAACAGTCGCACCATTCTTCTCTAATCAAGTCCCGTAAGTCGAAGTATTTTGAATGCACTCCTTTGCTGATGATAGGTATTTGTTGATTTACTTCTCCGGACTCCAAATCATCGGCCATAGGTTGTTATAGTAAATCCACCGCATAATAAAATGAGTGCGTGTATGTGGTAGCCAGCCACAGACCAAATATAATTTTACGAGCGGTTATAAAAAATATACCACCACATGTCTCGAAGGGAATTTGTTTATGGTTCAGAAGAAAGGTAAATAAGCTAGCCGCTGCTATACACAAAGCTGCGCGCACGTACGCACGCAGATTGCTCAACTCTAAGATTTATTTAAGACACATTTCGTCGTTGGTGATGGCAGCCGAGTCTTGGACACAACCCAGAACACGACCGCTGATTGACGAAAGACATCCACTAAATAAATGACGGGGCTTTCGACGTGTGTCAAAATTAAATAAATGTATTGGTTCGTGCTTCATATGAAAAAAAGAACGGCATAGAATCAAAAATGATCAAGGATTTACGATCAAGGAAAAGACTTCAAATTGGAAATTATTTATTCATAACGGTGGAACGCTATCTTCCATCCATGTCTCGAGTCATCCTGTGTGTTAATGCAAGACCGGCGCACCCTGCCCACACACATTTGCAGCAGGAATAGCAATGGTCATGTAAACCTAACGGCTGATTTCCCAGAACAGTCGAATCTGGATATTAATATTCTTGAAATAAAATACCAGGTTTTCCAAATAAGTATATCTACGGTAGTGGAGGATATTATGCATGCAGGGATCCCACAGGGCAAGTAGTTGGAGCTACTCCGTGTATGAATATGACGTGTGCACTCACCATTCGAGGTGCCTGCACGACCAATGCAAAGCCACAGGGCGTCGAACTGCAGGTCGTTGGCCCGGTCGGCTGTTGTTGTCAGAAGTGACGTTGTGACGTCATCAGAGTGCCTCTACGTCACGTCAGCGTAAGCCGTGTATGATTGTGTGTGTTAGAGACAATAGTCTCTCTCTCTTTTTTCATTTCGTACCTCGCACTCGCACACAAGTCTTTCAAAAATACAAATTCTATTTGTGTGTGACGCTTAATAGGAGATCCCATTTTCTCCGAGTCTTTTTCTTCTGAAAAAATCTTTGGTTCTAGATTCGTCTACTAAACATGTTATTTTTGTTTCTACGTATATGTACATTGGCACTTAATTACAGTTAATTTTCAATTACCTAGACATTTTAAAGACTTTTGTTTCTGAAAATGTGAGGATTTGGACGTTTCAAAGCAGGAACACCAGCAGGCAATGTGCACAGAGGCAATAGTACAGCTGTGCATGCACGAGCCAGGGAGACGTTCCGAGCTGATGGCCTACCTCAACCTGAACAGTACGCAGGCGCGACCGGGTCTTCTAGAAACATCCACGGTAACATATTTATAGGCAGACAGATTTACATAGTGCACTGTGCACTATAGAATCCAGGTTCAATTTGTCCAGCTCGCTCGAAATGCGCCAATATGAATATCGGTAGCTTTGGTGACGAAAATATCCACAGGCATTTTAATTTCAACACAAATTGCTCGTCGGCAATGACGAATGTCTAAAGGTGTAAGAATCACCAAAGCCATAGACAATAATAATAATTTAATGCATCGATACTGAAAACAAATTAATTGTAACGATTATTATAGTGATAAGGGTTTTGTTCCGCATTCAATGTTCTCTATCTGGCAACATGTGGACACAGAGGTATTCAATAGTCTTCCTTGTTACAAACACGACGACGCCCTGGTTTGGTGAATACAGATAAGGAAAATTAATCACAATTATTATTGTTGTTGGCTGCTCTTGTTGCTGGGCAGATTGGGATGGCAGAATGTAGTATGCACACAAAGAAATCAGGCAATCAAAATGCGACCACTGATGATATAGCAACTGCCAAAACACAACGAAACACCTGCGTAATCAATACTCAAGGAAATCATGAAGGTGAAAAAAAGAAACTAAAAAAAAACAATAATTGATTATGTGGCAGAAAAAATAACTAATACTAAAGAAACAGTATCAATTCCAGAAATTGCAACCAATAGATTATTAATAGAAGAATAACGAGTCAAAATAAGAAACAATGAATCAAAAAGGTAATCTTAGAGAGTACTTGGTGGCGTTATGTAACCGAGATTGTGGATCGATTGCTTAGCCAAGCACAATCGAGAATATTCGTGTGATCCATCCAATAAAGACTATAAGTCTTTACAATAAAGACTTTGTATTTTATTTTATGAATTAATATTTTTTTAAACTACATTTTTTTGTTTTATTGTTTTGTAATTGTGATATGATCTCAATAGATGAATGAATGAGTATATAGATACATGAATATAGCATGATTTAATAACTACCTATTATATTTTATTATTTTTATTTTTTATTTTTAATGATTTTTGGTATTTTTATCTGGGTATATCTATTTTGTATTTTGCTATTATTTAAAAAAAATTTTTTTTTCTTATGTGTATGATTTTTGTTTTGTAATTGGCCTAATGGCCGTATGTGATTCAAATAAATAAATAAATAAGAAAGCTGCCGAATAAATAATCTCTAAGTGATCAGTAATTACATAACCAATACTTTAATTTAGCATAAATTATACTGAATTATTAAAATAATGACACAATTATACTCGTTGTGATGTGAGAATGCGGAATGAAGAATGGAATACCAATCAGAACCGTGTTCGGTGTCGTGAATGTTAATTGTTGTCTATTGGCGATGGCAATTGGAGACATGGTAATGATTTATTCAGCTAGTGAGACTTCCGTACTTAAATAACGCACTGCAGACATGCAGCGAGGCGTCAACTGGACACAATTGTGTCTTAAAAAGCTGTAAGACTCAACTAACCGCAAGAAGGCAATTTGATGCGATGAAGATAATAATCGAGCAGGTGAAGCTCCAATCCAAAATAATCCCAAGTGTGATTACTTCTGGGAGAATCAGAGCATCACATTCGCAGAACGCTCCAGCCGCACTAATATTAGTAATGGAGGCACCGGCAGTAAAATGTGAATTTATATTGCTTCATTTTACATAAAACCGAGTAGTGTTTGTTTAAATAACTAGTGACCGTAAAATGCATGGCCAGAGAGACCAACCAACAGGTGTGGACAAGAAGATGACCAAGCCTAAAAATCAAACCAATATTTTATCAAACACCCACAAAATTCCAATAACTATAATGTGCGTGAACTGGAGTATGTGGCAGCTTTGCATACCAAACCCCTGCAAAAAATTATTGCAAAAGCTTCTACTACGCTGCACTACGATGTTGCTCTCCTTATCTCCCTCGCAAACATTGCGAGATGCTGTCCTCTTTACGCGCTAAGTTCAATGCACCGTTGGCTAGAGTGAAATAAGTTCGCGATGAGAATAATTATTACTGTAGTACTATCTTTCCCGACAAACGTTGTACTGACCGCACTCCTCACTAGGAATACTGAATTCGTATTTGACTAATTATTATTATCTAACTTCATCCGATGCATCTGTTTTAAACGATGTTTGGATTCTCATTATGACGATTGAACCAACCCCCAACTACATTACAGATGTCAAAGGCCAATTGAAATTCAAAATAGAACATTATGTTGTCAACGGCATTAAGAAATTTACCTGTGATTTTCCTTAATTTTTTTTTATATTCCGAACAATTTTCTTAATTTTTTCTCTAGTAAATACCTTTTCATGACAAAAAAAATATTCAAAAATTGGTCTAGCTGTTTACACCTAATGCGTTATTGATCAAGAAAAATAGGGCTCCATTTTTTATATACTGAATATGTCGATCAGGACAAGCCAGGAGAACTTATTTGAAAAAAATATTTTGATGGAAAATATGGGTTTACTGGAGTGGACGTTGATCCGAGATTAAATATCATCCGGAATCATCACAATTATTGAAAATATAATCTGATCCGGTTTGCAGCCCTAAAATATTCAACGTAATTTGACGACTGTTCACAGCGATTTACGACACCCGCTACCTGGCGACGTCTAGTTGTTGGTTGATGGTTTTGGTGTCGCAGATAAATATAGATCAGACAATAGTGCACAGTGGTCGGCGCCGCATGTACGAGTGACACAACACTTCATCAGGCAGAGCCAAATAGCCGAAATGCTTCAATCATGTCGCGCATTCAATATCAAAAATTATACGTATATTTAGCCACCTCCATAACAGGTAGTTATTGGCAGATCCATTATTACGGCAGACGTGGAAATGTTAATAAGCGAACTCGTTCGACCAGTCGTTGTCTCAAATATAAGAACAGACAGCTGCAAGACTGATGACCGATTTAAGAGACCGTATTGGAGGTCACATCGTTCGGTCTAGTGAACTCGTGTGGGAGATATGAGTTCAGGCATGGTACAACAACAACAATCTTGGAGAGAAAAAAAGTTCTCAACTCGACACTTATCATCCGCTTCATCAATCATTTTTATCAAGAAAAAACCCGAGAACATTAGAGAGCCGACATTGTAGAGAATCCAGTATTCCCGTTGTTTCTGCAAAAAGATCAGTCGGTGAGTTCGCGGCGGCCAAGAGGCAAAAAAATTAGAGCGACGACACGACTGTCCATACTGAGGCGTGTGCTATATATGTGCCCTCCTTACAGCTTAAACTAGACTTAATGCAGCGTCATCCATACACGTATTTTTCTGACAAAGCCCCCATATTTTGGGACTTCACAAGACCGATACACAATTTGCAGATTTGTACGTGCACGTAAAAGTAAAGTTACTTTAAGATAGCATCAAAATCTCGACAAGAGGCTAACGAATGGTTCGAGGTCCAGTCGCGTTGGTGTCTGTAAAGAGGCGGGAAAAAGGCGGAAGGCTCCAGCGGGCGATACACGCGGAAGAACTCTGGTGAACTTTCCGCCGGTGATGCCCCGCTCCCGTTTTGTCAAGAACGAGAACGGAATGCGACTCGCGCTGCGAAATTATTGTTTTTCCGTTACATCTACGGTCGGTGCAGTTCCGCGCACCTCATCCATACTTGAACTCTGTCATAGGAACAAAGAACAACTAATATATTCAATATACAAAATGACAAAAAGGTGAAAAGCCCTGACTTTCATTCTGAAAATAGTTTTCCCGGGCAAACATAGCCCCGGTTGTAAAAGAATGATGAGGGGTGAATGCAGCTGTAGAGGCAGGGGGTGTTGGACCCCCGCTAGAGGGAGGCGGAGTGACCCGGAGTAAGATATTCACAGTGGGTCAATGAACGTGCGGAGGCTTCCATTTCCCCACGGAGCGATCTATTTGCGTGAGTCGTGTGATGTGCAGTTATCCGTTACCCCGCCCGCATGTGCCACTGCCACTATGCGTGCCTGACACACTAACTGCGCTGGACGTGAACCCACCTAGACTCACTAAACTCTCCTATTATAGTCAGGCTATACTTTACCCATTTCCTCGAGGCTTCCTATTATTGTTCCTGACAAACCGTTCATTTCACGAGGCATTTTGAATTAGTCAACAACCAATCAAACTGTTTACTCAGAATGCGTTTTTTTCATTGGAAATTTAATTCAAGGAACTTATCTTTTAGTAAAGGCATTAGATCAGACATGTGTTGGGGTTCTTAGAAATGATAAGCCACCCGCAACGCTTCCTAGGAAATGTACCAGACCAAATAGTGAAGTAACCAAAGCCCGTGTTTTGGTTGTAAACAACGGTTAAAATTGTAACACAGATTTAAAAAAAACTCAAGATGATTGAGGTATGAGTAATTGTTGAGTGTTGTTTTCACCTAATTCCGTGCGCCGAGTTCAGCCGGAGTCACTAACCTGAATATGCGGTACGAGAACTCCGAAACGATGATCGCGGGTTGACTAACTCTTCGATGTTATCGTCAAATGAATTATGGGTCACACTTCAGGGACCTAATGGGCCCCGGTGACACACTCCTAAGACTTAATTTAGACATCGCGTGCCGGGCGGAAGTTTTTTTTTTCTTGGTTCAAAAATAAAACAGATATCCTTTCCATTTCTGTCCAACGTTACAAAAAGAATTTGAATAATGTGGAATAATATTTTCAAAAATCAGCATACGATATCGCGTATATAAAAAATAGGTATTTTATTTATTTATTTATTTATTCAGAAACGGTCTTTACAAATAAAACAATGATATTATATTATTCAGATGATTAAAAATATTATTTTAACATAACCAAATTTTTGACTGAAAAGGGTTTTTCGCCTCCCCCTTTTATGGAATGTATGTCAGAAATCTAAAGTAGATACATAATGATTTTCAGAGAAATATAATATACATTTGACCCTAATTTGGGAATATAAAACGGGACCGTTATTTGGGAGGGTTGAAAGGGACATTAAGGTTTAAAGGGAAGGCTTTTCAATTATCCCCGAACCATTTTCAAAATCAAATTTTCACTTGATGAAGGGTGGTTTAATTTTTTAAGTACTTATTATCAAGCGTCAAATTAGAATGTAATCCAAATATTCGCTTTTTCCAGGCCGCAGGACGAAAGAGAAAGGGTGCGAGTGCCGTCTCTCTCTCACCAGTGCAGGCTCTCGGAGTAAGGCTATGTACGGGAGGGTAATGCCCCTCGAACAGTAAAGTTGTGGCCTATATTCGGCGAACGTATCGAGTTCATCGCCCCTTGCGCCCGGAAGGTCGGCCCCGGTCGTTGACTCTGCATGCAATATTACATACTCACCCACACATGCGCATGATGCTCACACACACGCACCAAGCTGAACCATGCAATAATATTATTCTCGAATTTTCCTTACTCGAGGTTTTCGTAAAATAGAATACAACAACTTAGGAAAAAAATACAATTTTAATTTTTCAAAAAGCAAAGAAATAAACAAACGTAGAAGGAAAATACACCTGCATTTTTAGTTTCTGTTAAAATGTCCTTTTTTAGCCAATTGATAAAAAAATCAGATCACTTGATGCAAAAAAATTGGAATCAATTGAATGCTAAATTATCGGATCTAAGATTTGTAATTTTGAATTTTTGGCAACACGATTGCGAATTTTAAACATACATTAAGCCAGCTTTCAAAACAACATTGAAAGACGTTTGAAAGTATGTAGTGCACAGTTTTTAATAAGAATTTTTTGTGTCATTTTTGCATCAAATGGTTCACAGTACATGAAAAATTCGTGAAAAAATAAACAAAATATTTGCCTATCCCTTCAAGAACCCAGTGTGATGAATAAAAAGGCCCTAATTGATTTCACGAAAACAAACGTATGTAGAAGAAATTGATTTTCGACAAATAATAGACAAAAGAGCATTGTATTGTTTTCAGACAAAAAAGTAGGCAAATTGTATTGTTTTCAGACAACATCGCGTACGGGACAAAGTATGCATAGAATTGAGATTTTTTAATAAAGGTTCGATACAAAATGAACACAAGGCAACAATGATTGAAAAGTGGCCGGGGTTACTTAGTAGCACCGCGTGGTGTTGCGTGCGGCCAGCTGCGGGGCTCGAGCTGTGACCCTCGCTTTTTAATTAACCAGTAATGTCCAATTAGCAATTCAACTTATTTCAAACATTTATTATTAGCTAAGCCACAAATATGTCAGCGCATTGATAAGCCAAACCAAACATACCTGATTATTTATAGTATCTTGGGGAAAAAAACTCAATAAATTTATTCGTAGTGGTTTTATATTTCTATTTTGCACTATTCATATTTTATTATGGTTATTCTTAATTGTAATACTTTTATTGTACTTGAGATAAACATTCAATTTATTATTTAAGACTTTGTGCTTGTTTTAATTTATTTCATTTGTTTCTTTTGTATGGAGTCTGATTATGTAATCTCCCCCCCCCCCTCCCGTTTTTCCGTCACATCATGTTTGTTTTACTATATTGCTTCTTCAAAAATAAAAAATAAACTGATAAAGTAGAAAATGGACGTTAGAGATAGTCAACAAACATTTTTAATAACAATGATTTTCTATTAGCAAGGATATCGAGGAAATTCTTTTGTTCAAACCAATCCGCATATCTGCAAACTTAAGAGTAAAATTATTGACGATTCTCAACTATAGAATGGTGCCAAAAACACTTGGTTCTTGACTTTGAAGCGTAAATTCAATACAATGTGTCTATAATTTATAATACCTGTTATTCATATGTACGGTCTTATGCAAACGATGACACATACATCCGATAATATTTTGACGGTTTGAACAATGGAAAGAGCTGAATCAGAAAGTTTTGATGACTCTTAGACAGCGTCAGGCTTGTGGGGTGTAAAAATTAGGTCAAAATTTGTTTGCGTAGCTGTTAAGGTAAATACAGGGGCTGCTGGAGCGACGCCCTGCTGATCGATACACGCCTCAAGTAGCTCTCGAACCCCGGACCCTCTGGGGGAGGCTGCGTCATTCAACAACAAATTAATATTCAAAAGTGTCCGATGTTATTCGTTACCACTCACTGCATTAACAACGCAAATAATATTTGCCAAACTAACTGTTTTAGTTTAAAAAAAGATAATTGACTTAATGTATTCGAGGTTCGACAAATAACAATTAAAATAATGTGTTAAAAATTGAGTAAACATTAAGATATTAAAATTTACAGTTATGAGTTGTTTTTTTGCCAAAAAAATAATGTGTTTGTCGTCAAAATACCTACTGTGAACTCCCGCAGATTATAGTGACATCTTTAATTGCCTCTCTTCTAATGAAAAAATTATGGTAAAGTTTCGGCGTTTTGATTGAAATTAATCCAATAAATTTAAGGGATGAAAACACGATGGATGGATGAAACAAAATCAGTCCTACAACCGCTAACAATGAATTAGTATCAAACCAAGTATGACAGATATAAACCTAGCCATTAGTACAACCGGAGTACCAGTAGCACTGTTTGTATTGGATATTTTCACACCTCGGCCTTACGAAAGAGGTTCGGATCAACAACCCGGTGTAGAGTACTTATAGTAACAACATACAAGCACAAATACTTCTATTAAATAATAATAACAATATAAACATTAAAACAGACTAAAATAAAAATAACAACAGAATAGCACAGGTACTACATAGTGTAGTTACATAAATGAATATACAACATACACATAGAACCACATCAGCACGCTACCACTCTAGCGAGGCTCGATTGTTATTTATTTGCTGCCAAGAGTCAGTGAACTTTGGTTATAAAACCACATTTAGTTTTAAAAACTACCTCGTTCCATGCTGTTATTATTGCTGGATGAAGCTTAATAGTTCTTGTTAAAAATCAATATTCAAGGAATTCCGCTGAACGCTCCGGGCATCGGAGGTTTTTTTGGTAATAAATCGTCACCAGCACGTGAAATGACGTAGCCCGTAACGTATATGAATCAAAATGTCGGATATCTGGAAATTGAGATGAGACATACTGAGAAAATTCTCTGAGAAGAGGAACATGATTTTATGAAATGTGATTTTAGGTTATTGACCTGACTTTTTTCATAATAAAGGCTTACAGAAAGACGAAAACCAATAATTGAGTAATCAAAGAAGTAAGTTGATCTATTTTAGATCTTATCAAAAAAATGTAAAAGAAACGAAGAAGATTGTAAATAAATGTAAAATGTATCGAACACTAAAACAAGGTCTTTCGAGAAAGTTCCGAGGCAAGAGAACGCAGCCAGAGCGACCGAGTGAACTGTTACATAAGTGAAGCGACACACCGCCATTACGGAGATTTCCTCCAAGTTCCGCGAGGCCGTGGGTTCAGGCGCTGGTTCAGCTGGATGCTCGTCAGTGTTTCCTGTTATCTGCCTAACTGTACTGGATATTATTTTCATAACGAGCTCATTACGGAAAATGGCGTTGAGTCTTATTATTATTTTTTCTTGCATTAAATGACATTTAGACGCCTTGCTAAACATAGTTGTCAATCGCGAATAAATAACCGTTTGTTCTTTGATACACGGGAATGTTATAGGTGAGCGAGGTCTTTTTACCAAGACCGTTGAATTCAAGTTTGGGAGGTCTGTCACCTCAAATTAAGTTGATTCTGGTTTAGCCCTAAAAACTACCAAAGCTCACTCAGTTAATCAATTATTTCGGTATTAAGCCCAAACATATATCTCACATGAGTGAAATTGACAGATTAGGGGCAGACATGGAGTATAAAAAAAGAAACGCAGACATTACGGACACGGAAGAGAACGATAATGGTTCGGAGGGCTGAGAGAGTTAACGACGAAATAGAGGTCCAAATCTAATGTGCGACTCTTAACTAAGGTGGAGTTAGACATGCGAATTCCAAATTAACCCGCCAACAATAACGTGACGCAATATTACCGCAGAGGTAACGATGATAACAAGACCTCAATAGCTTACCATAATTGTGATTTGATCATAGTCACAACCTGGTGCTGGTGTAAATAGGGAGCTCTTGCTAAAAATAACTTCAGCTTTTGTCAAAATCTAGGATAGAGCTATGGAGGGCTACAAATCACGGTACTTTATGACTTGTTCTACTGAAAGAATAACCCAATTTCGAGTTTAAAATATCATCTTCCCAGAATATTTGTGACCCGGCATCCAAGTCTTCATTGTGTCTCTATCTAACGTCATCCATCACGATTTTATTTGTTGTTATGTAGATTTTTTATACGAATAACTGAAATAATAGTGGATCGTTTTTCACATCTGTTGCCTGCTAGTTGCTCCATTGTCTTAGCGAAAAGTTACTCTGCTATTGTTCAGTTACGTTAGATTACGTAGAAACGCCATACTTTCCTTCCTATTCAGCGGTGCTCCAATGTTTGTTAATGACAGAGGCTTCATAAATTATCGACAATTCAAGGTTTTTTTAGGTGTTTATTATCTTTGATAAAAGGAATATTGACCAGGATACGATATAAAAAATGACCAGGATACACGAGTCAAAATAATCATTATGTTAGTGTATATTTAGGATACGTTGTTGAAGGATTTTTTTAATTTATAAAACCATGGCCCTTGATACGGTAATGCACATGGGTGTAAAAAAGTACAGAAAAAATCAGAGTTAAAAGTGTGAATCCAAACGAAGTCGCGATTTACAGTTTGGAAAAGAGACGTCGAAGTAGAGAGAAGACAGTTATTTAACCTTACGCAGCAGTGAAGGCATTGTATTGTTATACGTAAGACGCTCACACAGGTAGGAGCCGCATGGCACGACAGAATATGCAAAGAGAAAGACGGACAGAGAAGAGGAGCGGGAGAAAGAGATGACGCAAGTGGCGAGATGTTACTCTTATTGTTTACGAGCGCTCTCGAAATGGGTTCGTACTCTACTGTGCCGAGAGTCGAGCCATTAGGTGCACTCATTTGGGTACACGGCGTGAAACGGTATTACCTAAATGGGAACAAAAGATCTGGCTGGAGGTCAACAAACTGCGCCATATCGCTGCTTCATTATTTATTACTAATATTTGTTTCTACTTGTTACACATTCCATTCCCCAACATTCTTTCTTATCGCATCGCGGTTCAACACAACACCAGATATAAAAAGTTGCATCACGTATGTAGCTACATGTGGGATTACCGCGCGCGGTACAGTAAATGGGTCTTGCGTATCATACGTCGCAAATTACCATAAACCCTAACCCTTATCACCAGGATGCCATTCGACACGTAGGCGGAATAAACCAAGATCCTTTTTTTAGCTAATTACAAATTATGAAATCATCGCGTTTGATAAAAATTATCATTATTATGTAGTTGTGGCACCAAAACAGGTCCTTTTGGTACACTCAACGTTATATCAGTCATTATGTTTTGCTTCAATTATTATCTGCATAAGTAGACAAGCTGTTTGATAGCTTGATAATACTTTCTCCGGAGGTCTTTGATATTAAAATTGAATAAATTTCTCCTGACTAGTCGATGACTTTCTCTTTAAGAGGCATCTATTCGAATAGTGTGAAAGGTTAAAATTTAACTGCCCGTATAACCAAACAATAGTCAAAATATTAATTTTCTAATGAAGAGCCGATAGTATCTCCGATCGCTTTTCTAATAAGTGTGTTATATAAAAAAACAATAACACTGAGAGCCGCCATTAGAACGGAATATTTCACAATACCTCTCCAAATTTCTCGCGGGGTGTATGTGGTTGCTGTTGTTGTTGTTCTATCTCTGTCGTCTACGCGTCGATCTCTGTCGTTCACGTACAAATTTTCAGTGGGTCAATAGCACTGGCATAAAAATTTCTCTTTTTCATTTGCCGGCTATCAGAGTTGGTTCACCTCTGCAGGTACGGCTGCCCATGTAACAGCATCTCGATGTGTTATGACCATTTTTCTGATTGCATAAATCTTAATGTGGTTCTAAAATTTGCAATGTTAATAATTTATGATAATAAAATTTTTAACATTGTAGGTATATGACATCGTGTGAATAATATTCTGGTTTGACTTCTAAAGGATTTTTTAAGAGTTAGCATTGAAATAAGTAATATTTGATGTCAAATTGTTAAGCATCTTTGTTTTCCACAAAGATGCATTTGTGATCAAATTAAAAATGCCAATATTTCGGATTAAAAATATTTTTTTAATACTTTTAAGCAATCTCAAAAACTTGTATGTTTGCTTAGAGCCGTGGTGGATTTATCAGCTGTGGCGTTTTGTTTTCGAATATTACGTACAAATGTAAAGTAATAAAATTTTCGTCAGTTTCATTAGAGATAATCTGCACATTTGGTGAATGTTTTGTCAAAAATAATTAGTTGGATAAAAAAAGTTATGCTATGACGAAACCTGCATTCTTCGTCCATGGATCAAGTGCAGCTGAGCAGATCTTCCGATGACGTAACCAATAACCATGGCAGAGGTGTTTCTTCATCACGTGTTTAATATAATCAATCAATGTAAATGAAGTTTGATATGCGTGGCTGCACACTTTCATCTCGTGATCCATCGTTTATGAGCACAAACATTACGCGCTGAATAAAAAGTTCATAAAAGATAATTAGACTCTCACTTTTACACGGAGAGAAATTATCACGGCAGCCGAAATACAGGTGTTACGTGCTGGCGGCTGTAGGGGGCATTCACTGCATGGTGTGGTCGATGCAGCATCAACCAGCAAAGAGCAACATTCAACAACGGTCAAGAACCGAACGAGAAACTTTCCTCTCTTTCTCAACGATCTTCAATATCACTAACAACTTGGGTAATAATCTCAATCTTAACTTTGAAGTTCAATTATCCCCATCCATATTATTCAAGTTGGTTTTTTATTAATAGTTATTTATTTGTTTATTCAAAATTTAAATTCTTTATTAGCAGCATTGGCTTCTTCATAAACCACAGGAGAGTCTAAAAATATCCAAATGTTGGGAGATTTCAGCTAAAAATAGTGGAAAATAGGATGAAGTTTGGTTGTTATAAGCGATCAATTGGTGATAATTCTGAAAGTTTTTATATTTTATGGTACCTACTGTAAGAGATATTTCTAAACTCAAACATTGTTGAACACGACGTTCCAAATATTTATTGATTCTTGGTCCTATTTCAGGACTAGATATAATTATTAGTTTTCAATTTTAAGGGGTATATAAGGGTGTAATAAATTTGTACTACTACTGGCTTCTGGCCGTCTTTTAGCAAAGGGCATGGGATTTTTCGACTTATTGAAGTTGTTGAACATGTCATCAAAGATTCCCAAGATTTCGGAATTTCGGAAATTTCGACGAAATAGACCTCCTAAATTACGAACAATGTTACCGTAACGTGATCACACAAAGCCAGCCTTCAAAACAGCAATATGAGAGGATCAAAATTATAAAAAATATATAAAAAATCGAACACCAATTAATTGAATGATGGCATCGAATTGTTTGTTCTATTATAATGTGTCGAGTCGAACTTTGTTGATGAAGTATGAGATTTCTCCGCCATCTAGCGAATGCACAGAGCGAGTGTGTGACCTCACCACGCGGTCATCGAACGAGTTAACTCGCGGTAACCGGTGACGAAGAGCAGCTTAACTGTACCGTTCTGCAAACTGGAGTCCGGGACCGTGTAGTGTAGGTAATGTATAGCACGACGCTTCGTTATCTCTTGGACACTTTTCAAATGCCCACATATTGTGTAATGTATTAGAAGTGGCGACATCTGGTGTCCGCGGCGCGCCAATAAACTATATTGTTTAATGATAGATGTCCAGAAATAGACCAGCAGATTGGCGAATGGGATGTGTGGGCGGTGGAATGTCGCTCGTCTTAAAGCGGCGCTCGTTTTTTATGAACACTCTTACAGAGGGCTAGGTACTCCGCAGCAGTGTGACTCACCGAGAGGTGGCTGAATGAGGTTTGAATGATTCACAAGAATACGTCATTTTTTCTACGCTAATTGTTTTTGGGTATGTTGATGACATCTAGTAGATCATAGACAACATTCTACTAATTTTATAGAATTTTCTGCCGTTTTATATGACATAATATAATCTACCAACTATCTAATGCAAATATGACAATAATAATATAAGATTTACAACAGTTAATTTCTATTTTTCTTTAACTGTCTCCCTTGAGAAGTAGGCTGAGAGAACGGTCCTCAACTCTTATTTATTCAAACGCACTTCTATATTTTTTTTTCCACCAGCTTAACATTTTCTCAAACATTCTCTCCTATTTCTTTCGCTTCTGATTCGCACAATCCGCAACTGTCACACCTTTCCTTTTCAGGATGTTTCTATTAGTTGCAATTATTAGGTATATTAACGATTTCAATTAAGAAAATTTCGAGAGTATGACCGCACTTAAATGGGGAAGCTTGCTAAATAAAGTTGTGTAGCCTTCAAATAGCAGTAGAAGGTGGTTGTAAGCCCGAAATAGTTCAAATTTAAAATAAAAAATACCATTAATGTAATAATCGACCTTATTAATATAATAATTGTAATCTATAAAAATGTGTGCGTTTAAGAACTGTTATATATAAAATCAATGTAGGTACTCAATTTTTTTTATCAAATGGTTTGTTGTTTATAGTAGCAATCTTTCCTATGTGACAATCATGACAAGCTGCCACATTCTAGAATCTACGCTAGTTATGAGATAGAAAGTAGTGTGGTGTGTGGT
Source organism: Mystacides longicornis (assembly GCA_963576905.1). Lineage (NCBI taxonomy): Eukaryota > Metazoa > Arthropoda > Insecta > Trichoptera > Leptoceridae > Mystacides > Mystacides longicornis. Next base: position 29,743,538 of record OY756433.1, on the reverse strand, counting down.
GCTTACAGATACAGACAACCATGATTAGGTACAGACAACCACAACCGACCTCGGTAGCCTAGTTGTACTAGCGTGGACTTCAGATCCGAGGTCCCGGGTTCGATTCCCGGTCGGGTCAGAGTTTTTCTAAGTGTTTTTTCACTTGAAATTTCTACCCGGGGTTGGCCTGTCTCAGATTGGACGGGACCGGTTGACTGGAAAAAATTGCCTCAGGCAATAAGTTCCGCCGGCTATACTGACACCTTTGTATAGAAAAGTGTTATATTATTATTATTATTATTAGGTTGATGGCGCTTCGCTATCACCATGTGATGCAACCAGCGGTTTGACGACGGACCGAAAGAAAGTTTGTTGACAGTTGAAAGTTGATTTGGCAGAGATTGGATGTGACACATTATTAAATGTTATAATAATATGTTCTTATGTAAACCATACAATTGTCTTATCTAAGTTAAAATATTAGGTATAATTGTTTAAAATGAGTAGTTTTAGCTCAAGCAGATACGAGTAAAAATTGATCAAACGGAAAACGAAGCTTTTTGCCACATATTTGGATGTTTCATTTTGGGCAACATGACATTCTGAGAGAATTTAGTAAACATAGTTAAGGCTGCACTAAGTATAATAATTAAAATTAAAGACTTGCAAATAATTAAGTTCGCCACGTTTATTTTAAACTTCTAACTTATTTATAATTATTTTATCAATACATAATAAAATTATCCACACGTTCGGAGCTACAATAATAATATTAATATTATGTTTCATCATTCTTATCAATTCGTACCAAATACATAACATTCCGTACAATCGTAACAAAATTGTACCAACTGGTGTTGATGTGCCATCTATCGAAGTATAGGCAAAGCTACATTTCAACCGTAAAAATGTTAATGTCTTCTATTTAAATGTATTTTCGATTAAAAAAAATATTATGTTATTCCTAACAATGTATAAAAATAATTGCGAATTTTTAAGCTTATACACTTGTGTTTAAATGAAAAATATTTTAATTATCGGTTTGCGTGGAACTCCAACGCCATCTATCGAGGAATAGTCAAAGCGTCCACGAGGTCGCGCGCCGGTCGACGACCTCGTCAGTTCATTGACTCTGCCTGGTATCAGTGGTGTGTGGAGTGGGGTTCAGTAGTGTATCAGTCTGCCCTGTATGGTGTAAGTGTTTAGTGGGCCGGGGCCGCTCACTATGGTCCGCGGACAGCCGGATCGCTCTCCGATAGCTCAATGCCAAATTGTAATACCACGACTAAACGCAAAGCAATGCCCGCGCATTTTATACCAATCACTTTACTTATTATTTAGCGTTTGGTGGAATTGAAAATAAATACCGACGATTGACATTTATATCGATATAGTAAATGTTTCGATCGATACCATCCATGATGTATGGGAGTGAAACTTGGACATGGACGCAAAATATAAAAATTGGTTTACGTAATACAGAAATTAGTTTTTTTTTTACGTAGAATAATTTGCTGAAAAATACCGATCCGTAGTCCATACTCTTTGCTTACCCCTTCCGAGAATAAAAGAAAATATTCCAACAGGAATCTGTAATTTTCTAAGTGGAAAAGAATATTAATGAGAATATTCGCAGTAATTTTACCAAAAAAAAACTAATAAAAAAAACAATATTAAAGCACTTATGTTTCTTATTATTATTGTGTATAAATGTTAGGCACTAAGCGACGTGCGTCATACTGACAAGAGGTGGGGACTTGATATAACTGGCGCACACCTATACTAGAAAACTATGTTACGTAAGTATTGTGTTATTCTACCCAAACATAGATGGCGCTTGACTACCGTAACCTAAACAGATAAAACAACATTACATAAAAAAATACTATAATCATTTAGGTAATTAGGAAATACCTTTTAGTTTTTTGCATTACAAATCTATCTAACAGTTTTTAATTAATTAAAGTATGTAAATAATAATCAATTTTCCTACATTACAATCAATATATTTATTCTATTTTATAAATTTTCCGAATACCTAACCCGAAATTGATAAAATATTAAAAAATATAGGTATACCTCATATGAAAATATTTTGCACGCAATACCATAATAGAAACGAGATGAGCATGGCTGGGTATTGTGTTAGATTGATGGAGACAGTTCAGTTAGAAGAACATTGTTCTTCTTATCCAACATACCTTACTGCAAAAATAATGAATAAACTTTTATATTTTCGAAATTTACGTGAAAGGTCGAAATTTAGGGCTCTTGCTACCTCCCTACGCCTCTATGTGGGGTTTATAAAGGGAGAATCAAACTAAATATGGTTTATTCAATATAGTCAAAAGTGAAAACACATTTCTACATCGACATTATTGATAAAATTGCAATGTAATGGTCCCATACATAGCGACACCTTTAGGAACACCCTTAGATTCACAGCGGAAGTACGGGTAGATGGGTATTCTAGCAGGGGTGGGTTTGACCCTCAAGAAGGCATCCGTCATGTTCGAGGATCTATCGACAGGTGGCGGGTGAGGGTGCGACATGCTCGAGACGGCAGAAAAGGATTTTGTCGATTTCACTTTTGATCGAAAGAGAAATTCATCTTTTTTTTTCGATGACAAAAAATCCTTAGGTTGGTTGCCAGGTGTCCTCAACAACAGAGTTCGAAACCTATAATAACATTTTTTAATAGGTTTTATTTTATATAACGATTTTTGTGTTTGTTCCTAAAATAAATTGATTGGGTAAGTGAAAATATATCAAGTTTGCAATTTTTATCATTATTCATATTTGATTATTTATCTATGCCCTATGCTGTCTTTCTTTGATTTATTACGTTGTACCTACTTATTTCAAACTTATATCTGGCTGAATGAGCTTTTTAATGATCAATACTTACAAGTTTATATCGTCTACATTTCTAAGCAAGAGGGTACAATTCTGGTTGACAAATTTATATATATTTTTTAATTTAGTTTCATATGCATAAAAAATTGCGGCAATATTTTTTCGGAGTGATCGTGTTAATGAGCGAGTTGTGGGCTTACAAATTTTTTTATAGCGGTTCAATAGTATTTGTTTAATGATACAATAGTTTTGTCAATAAATCAAATCAACTTTTCGATAAGCATGGTTGCTCACACCTGTCTCAACCCATTTATGTCTGATCTATTGATTGTTAGGTAAACATCTGTCCAAATATAAAAAGGGAACGGGTATAAATGTCGAATCGGTAAACAGTGGTTAAAGGGGTTATACTAAATTATAGTGACGTGCAGGTATAGTTCACGGATTGCCCCGATTATGAAAGTTATTTAGCATCAGGATCTATGTTAATTTATGACAGGAAAAGAGCGCCAAAATGGACTATAAACGTATGCTTATTCAACTCTCTGAAAGCGCCAAAGGTAAACATGTTATTCCGTACTAAGCCTGAATTTCCGAACTTGAAGAATTACGCCTCACAATTGATTAATCTGTCTCCAATGGACATTCAAAATTTCGCAGTTGTTGGAAAAAAATTCTTAAATGACACTATCAAAATCTTTCAACTCTAAGTAGGTACCTAACACTAAATATTATCAAGATTTTCTGGTGCCTACTTATCTAGTTTGAATCAAAATGTAAAAAAAAAATCAGAAAGGGTAACATATTAAGGGGTGTAAAAAAGGATAAGAAAGGATGTCGGTAGCAAAAAAGAATCTCTTCAAATAATATCCTTCGGCAAACATTTGGTACAGATGTGTTTCTGAACAATTTCGCAACCTTTTATTTCATATAGATTTTTTATACCCTCTTTGATTCAATTTGACCCGACCATATAATCGTTTTCAACAGGAATTCGTTTGATTTCGGATGGTAGATTTTGTCTTCACATTATAAAAACCTCAACATATCCTGTATTGGTGCAGGTCATGTTCGGAGGAGGCGATTTTCGCTCGAGTCGACTACTTATTTCATCGAAACGTTATCGATTGTCTAACTATGATTATATTTATACCTAATATATCGTCGCTTCATAAATTATGTATTTTGTTTATTGTTGTGATTAATAATATGTTTTTAATAAACAAATTATGAAATTGTTATGTTGCGTTATACAAATCAACCAGAATTCTAACAAGTCATAGAAATGAAAGAATTTTTCTAAAAACAATAAACGGGTGAGTAATTATTGTGAAAAACTCATGAAAAATTAATGCTAAAAGAAAAAACGAAAAAAAAATAGATAAAAGACGGAAATATAGGCATCTTGTTGCCTCCCTGTGCCTCTAAATGGGGTCAAAAGATGAGTATTGTATGGTGTAAGACTGAAAGGTGGAGGATCAAGGATCAATCGAAAATGACATGGTTTTGAACACGTCAAAACAAGAAAAATGATATTTTGTTGAAAAAAAAAAGCGAAGGTCTTCAAAAGAGTTAAAAAAGCGAGTTTTCTTTTTCGTGATTAGTGTTAATGTTTTTAGAGATTCTTCTCAAAAGCATCATTTTGAAACAAACAACTTAATTGCAATGACCGTCCAAGCGTACGGTACAAATAACTAGATCGCAATTTAAAAGTATTTTTAAATGGTGCAACAAAAAATGCCAAATTAATTTAACAAGGGAAGCGACATATAGGGACATAAATTATAATTTGATACCTCGTAAATGTATTGCAAAACCACAAATATCATTGTCATGTGACCAGTATAGAATAACATGGTTCTATATACATTTATGAAGGATAAAAAAAATAAATAACATTTCATAAAAAAATGAGACCATTTTTACAACGAAAGGATTAACCCACATGTCGTGTCATTAAAAGCGTACAATAAATAATTTTACATTTTTGTTGAAAATAAATAAAATCTCCACACCATAGTCAGCTGCTGCTAACCAAGTACCATTTTCAAATGGTTGCAAAAAAATATTCTACAATGAACGCATCCGCGGCCATGAAAGGGAATGTCGGGTCGGTCGAGGCGAATTATTATTTAAGGGCAACCTTTTTTTATAAATACATCCCTTTTTAACCCATTGTCGATCAAAAAAAAACTTAATTGAAACGCGAAGGTCATTCTTTTTTTTGTCGCATCGTTTTGCACTTTTGTTGCATTTTACTTTGCGAGATTTTTTTTAAAATTTCCTACCTTTTTAGTGGTTCTTTGTTATAAAAAACCTATTCTTTATTTACTTTAACCCTTGCAGACTGTAGAAGGGATAATATTTCTGTTGTTGCTATAAAAAAATAAGGTCAATATATTGTATTTTTGGCATATTGTTTACAATGTTTTGAACTGCAGACGCTTTTGTTAAAAGGATTATTTTCCGATATAAAAATACTTGCAAAACCCCAGGAGATCAGATAAGCATCTAAGATTTTCGATAGATAAGGAACAGTATATTAAAAATCAAAAAAATAAATGATGAAAACTATATAATACTCGTATTATTGATGATTTTATGAAATTCAAGAATGAATGATAAAATCTAGCACAAAACACATCGTTTTTAAGACCTTTCTTAAGATTGTACCTTGCTGTGATTTGGGTTAGTAAGATGACAACGGATTTTTGGTCATACCTTATAAGTAGATAGGTATTTCTTCATTCTTTGTTTCTATAACTGAACGAAACATACAAATTTATTGGAAATCACAGAAACGGCTTTAAGAATTCAAGAATCATCATGCAGTTTTGAATCAGGTTGTTTAATCAAACAGAATGTGAATCAATGCCTAAAAATGCAGGACTTATTGTTGGTCCAATCCATCTAAACTAATGATACCTCAGAATGGTCGGTGTAAGTACGTTATGATGTTTATCTTCTTCGAGACACGAAAGTGAAACCAAGGGCCGCCACATCTGGTCCAGACGCGGGGTACCTCAGGGCATGTACCTCGACCCTTTCCGATCCAGTTTGGGCTTTTTACGATCTCCACAAGATGTTATTAGGTCGTCGTATTTTTTTTATTGAACAACTCTGGAGTGAGGAAGAAGGCCAAGGATAGAAAAACCAGTTTTGTGGGAATGTAGGTTGGGAGATTTTGGTTTCAATTGGAGCCTGTTCTTGGACGAAAGTAACAAGATGCCTCGGACGGACATTGTTGAGGTAACCTCACATTGTTCGTATGAATACTGAATCAAAACGGACTTTCGACTGTTTTCTTTTACTATTTCAATAAGTGGCTTAATGCTACCACTTAACAATAGAAATTTTTGATTAATTGTATGATTTAGCGTGTTGAAAAGTTCTTCAAACAACTATGAAGCATTGCAAGCATTAAATCAATTAAGATTTTAGGAGGTATTTTTTACAAACTTGAACCACTACGTCCTAACGATCGTCTTCAACTGCATACTGTTTCGAATGCTGGCTTTGTGTGACCACTCTACGTTAACAATGTTCGCCATTCAGGTGGTGGGATTCGTCGAAATCCACGAAATTCTAAATCATAGGATTTTTTGGCGTGTCGAACATGACCCTCGGTGAGCACAAATTTTTTACAAACATAAGATTTAGATAAGAAAATGAGAATATTTTCAAGTGTTTTAAAAATTGAAGCAGTAAAACTTGTGACTCAAGTTCGGGTCAAGGTATATTTAGTAAACTAAATTATTTGGTATTTTTTTGTTTATTGTCTCTATTCTTAGACAAAATGTTTGTGTGGTACATATAGTGACGATGTCTGTTGAATCACAAATGACTGCCTGATGCATACATAATATGGTATACCATATAAGTCTGTCTGGTTGATTATATGTGTATGTATATTGTATTGTGTAGCTATTTATGTGGATGCGGGCTAACCTCCATCGGAAACAAGTGCACTGTCCTATGAATGCACCCGACATTACACTGTAAACAAGGACAATCGCGTCATATTGTGGGACGTAAGTACTAGCGGCATACATTGTAACGAAAGCAGGAAAGAGACATACAATTAAAAAAACAATACCACTATCTTTATATATAAATTAATACCGTCCGTTTGTATGTCACCGAACTCCTCCTAAACGGCTAATCTGATTTTTGTGAAATTTTGTGTGAGTGACGATGTTGATTCGATAATGGTTTAGATTCGAAATTCGATCCGATTAATCGAATATTTATTTTGTAAGTTCCTGAACAATTGTTTGGCAGCTCTTGCTGTCTGTCGAAATTTGTGTGAAATATTATTTGAAAAATATACGAAATACATAATATAACTAAGCAGATATGTTTTGCAGATGGGTTATCTTAATAAATACATATTAAAGTTCTGGGTGAAGAGAGTCGACGTTCCAACAGCTTATGACAAAAGGACGTGTGTCGAGTCAGCTAGTACCTTATTTATAAAAAGCGACAAAAAGTTAAATTCAAATAAAGAACATAGACGCGACTGGCTGTTTAATTACTACACTTTGTAACGGATGAGATGCGGCACGTCCAATGAGACGATTAGAATTTGAATTTGGAACGATCCTTTGAATTTCTTTTGTTCGATTTAACGCTGAGACAATAATTTGAAATTCGAACCGTGTGCCCTCTGGTGTTTTGTTATTAAAAACACATTTTTTAATTTTGAATAATCATAGAGAAGATTGTGTTCCGCATACAGATCAGCCTTCGATGGTCTATTCTTAGATTTTGTCCTTTTGATAGGAGGTCGTTCACATTTATAAGTAAACTGTTCGGTTTAGCTTAAAAGAAGTTATTTGTTTGTTTAACGATTATTTGAATTTGGAAGGTGTCGGCCATTTTGATTAGATAGTAGCGCCCCCAGACCTGATACGATGTACGCACTGTTTGTTGATACATTTATTTATTTATTTATAAAGATTTATTATTATTATTAGTGTTAGATATCGGAGTGGTGTGGAGCTGTTGGAGTTCAGGGTCGGTCGGATATTATTATTCTCCCTCTCGTATCCTCAATTGACAGCGACGCTCCTCAGCGCGGTGGCTCCGCGAGGTACTAACATGACCATAGATAATGGTGTGGGGTAATATATTAATAGAAACAAGTGCATTCCTAGGCATCCCTAAGCTCTATACAAGTAGGTACCTATCAACTTTAATGGACTTTTACATCCGTTATTCTCTACAATTAGTTTTGTCCATGAATTAACCCTTTTTTACTCAGTGTTTAAAATTAACAATTTTAAAAAGACATGTACTTAAAAGCATACCTAATAAATAATTAACATTACTGCAAACTTTTTTTTTAAGTTTTAGGCATATTTATAGGATTTAAACTTTTATGACCCCACTGCGGAGGAGCACTCCCAACTAGCAAAATCTGTACTTGTAGCACTCCCAAGAGTAAAATTTTGTAGACTTATAAGATACCTATAGCATACTTTAACCCTGGATTTGGGCGCAGTTATAGGAGCATTTATTTCTATAACGATCCTATAATCTGTTCTTATAAGAGACTTATAGCATTCTTCAATCACAAGATTTGGACGCACTTACAGGAGCATTAATTTCTATATCGATCTTATAACGAGCTTACAGAATGTAAATAATCAAATAATACACTTGACGAAGCGCAATTGGTTCTATAATGATCTTCAGCTATGCATTCACAAGCATAAATACTCCTATAAGTATCTGCCATAAGTATCTTACCAGACCAATCTTGTTTAATGTTTACTGGTAAAGTACTGTATAAAGTAAGTTTTGTTATGCTTTTTGTGCGTCGTGGAAGTTTTTTGTTCTTGTTTTAAATACTAAAAATGTAAGTACATTTTCTATTATTAATATAATACATTTATTAATAAACAGCAAAATATAATTGATAAAGGACACTCATCTATCCACTGTTGGGAACGTGGGAAGTCATTTTTACTGTAAATATGTACCGCAATTTTATTATTTTATTCACGCGCTTCGGAAAAAAGCTCAATTTACAGTTGTTGTAGAATTTTTATTTCATCAGTTTTATATGAAAATTCGCCATTTTTAAAAATACTCTGCATTGAGTACTTTACAGAACCATTATAGGTACATTGTTACTTATAACAGTTTCAATCAAGATAACACATTGCCTCCATTTTAACAAATTAGGGTAGATCAATTTGAACCTCATTATTGTTAGAAGTTTTTTTTTACTTATTTCTTGATGTCTTCCGTTAAATATTTCGACTTATTTTCGATAAATTTAGATAACTGACAAATTGTACGGAATATGCAAGTCAGTTGATGACAGTGGAGGCTGTTTTTATATTAAAAACAATAAAATCTCTGGAAATACGAACCAGGTTTGAATTTTTTACATATTACAGTCTACACAAATGTAGTATTTGCAATCAAAACTTCCTTAAGAAAGTAACGCGGGAGGAATTCACGAATTATTTAATGTGAAAACCACGTGAGTGTTATATTTTCTATAAAAACTTTTCTCAATAAAACAAAAAAAAATAGTTTGCGATGTCATAATCGAGAACAATTTTGATTAGATTGATAAGAATTATAATAGGAAAATGTGTATGATGTAATAATACTATAGGTACTATATTCAAATTGATATTTTCGAATTTTTGGCTTTACAACCTATACAAAATATAGTATTTGCAATCAAAATCCCCTCTAGGAATAAACGCGGGAGTAATTCGCTAATTATTTAATGTGAAAACAACATGAGCGTTATATTTGCTATGAAAACTTTTCTCCATAAAACAATAAAATAGTGGTCTGCGAATTCATAATCGAGAAAACCCATATGAATGTAATATTTGTAAATAAAAGTTCACTGTTATCAATCAGTTCAGAAAGGCATTTGGGCTTTTTAATATTGCCTCGTCTCTAAATACATGAATAATTATTGGGTAGACATAAAGGTGCACATAATAGGCAATGTATGCAAAAAAAAATATAGGTACCTAAAAGTTATATTACTAGTAACAATTATTTTGAATAGAATTTATTAGAATTACAATAAGAAAATGTATATGTACTACATATATAAGTAAATTCAAATTGATATTCTCGAATTCTTGATATTACAGTCTACACAAATGTAGTATTTGCAATCAAAATTTCCTTAAGAAAGTAACGCGGGAGGAATTCACGAATTATTTAATGTGAAAACCACATGAGTGTTATATTTTCTATAAAAACTTTTCTCAATAAAACAAAAAAAAAATAGTTTGCGATGTCATAATCGAGAACAATTTTGATTAGATTGATAAGAATTATAATAGGAAAATGTGTATGATGTAATAATACTATAGGTACTATATTCAAATTGATATTTTCGAATTTTTGGCTTTACAACCTATACAAAATATAGTATTTGCAATCAAAATCCCCTCTAGGAATAAACGCGGGAGTAATTCGCTAATTATTTAATGTGAAAACAACATGAGCGTTATATTTGCTATGAAAACTTTTCTCCATAAAACAATAAAATAGTGGTCTGCGAATTCATAATCGAGAAAACCCATTTGAATGTAATATTTGTAAATAAAAGTTCACTGTTATCAACCAGTTCAGAAAGGCATTTGGGCTTTTTAATATTGCCTCGTCTCTAAATACATTAATAATTATTGGGTAGACATAAAGGTGCACATAATAGGCAATGTATGCAAAAAAAAATATAGGTACCTACCTAAAAGTTATATTACTAGGAACAATTATTTTGAATAGAATTTATTAGAATTACAATAAGAAAATGTATATGTACTACATATATAAGTAAATTCAAATTGATATTCTCGAATTCTTGATATTACAGTCTACACAAATGTAGTATTTGCAATCAAAATTTCCTTAAGAAAGTAACGCCGGAGGAATTCACGAATTATTTAATGTGAAAACCACATGAGTGTTATATTTTCTATAAAAACTTTTCTCAATAAAACAAAAAAAAATAGTTTGCGATGTCATAATCGAGAACAATTTTGATTAGATTGATAAGAATTATAATAGAAAAATGTGTATGATGTAATAATACTATAGCTACTATATTCAAATTGATATTTTCGAATTTTTGGCTTTACAACCTATACAAAATGTAGTATTTGCAATCAAAATTTCCTTAAGAAAGTAACGCGGGAGGAATTCACGAATTATTTAATGTGAAAACCACATGAGTGTTATATTTTCTATAAAAACTTTTCTCAATAAAACAAAAAAAAATAGTTTGCGATGTCATAATCGAGAACAATTTTGATTAGATTGATAAGAATTATAATAGAAAAATGTGTATGATGTAATAATACTATAGCTACTATATTCAAATTGATATTTTCGAATTTTTGGCTTTACAACCTATACAAAATGTAGTATTTGCAATCAAAATCCCCTCTAGGAATAAACGCGGGAGTAATTCGCTAATTATTTAATGTGAAAACAACATTTTCACGAAGAATAAAAACATTTGAACCACCTCGACAAAATGACTGGCGTTAACCTATAAAGTGACTGAGTTAGTAGTTTTGTGTACATTTGCTCTTATAACGTATTAATTAAGTACTGTTGGTTTTGTAAGAGTCTTACACTAGGCTATAGCAGCGAGAACTTATAATGATCTCAGCCAAGTATGTTAAAGAATCTAGTTTAAAGACTATTTGCACTTATAGTGTTCTTTTGAAGTACTATTTGTTTCATATGAGTCTTGAACAAGACTTTATGACGATTACTTATAATGATCTCGGCGAAGTATTTTATAGGATTCTTTTATCTTACAAAATGCTACTTTAGGATCAGCATTTTTCTCAGGACTATTAAGTCTTAGTGCATGCTCTTATAGGATTAGTCCTCCTATAACTTACCTATAAAATAGTCTTGTAGCTATCTATAAGTCTGAAATACAAAATCAAATGCTCTTGAGATTATCAACGCTTGTAGAATGCCATTATAAGTAAGAGTATCCTATAACTGTCCTGTGCGATAGTTTTGTAGCAAACTATAAGACTGAGATATAAAAACGAATGCTCTTGAGAATATTAAGGCTTGTAAAATGCTATTATAAGTAATACAGTCTACAACAATGCCATTATAAGAGGTTTATAAGTATTCAAAGACTTATAATCTTTCGTTATAGGATTACTTTGCTAGTTGGGCTAGTTTTGCGCAACCTCAATAACCTCCACACAATATAATAATATACCCAAATCTTCCAACTCATCCGCTTTGAAGGTATAGAACACAATTTTAGAGCGTCGGATCTTGTTTTTAATCTACGCAACATTATTGCTTTTTAAGTACCTACATAATTAATAAAAATGTGATAAGCTCGCAATCAACAATTATAAAAATCAACGCGTTACAAATGCTGGTTAAATTAAAGTAGAAACACTGCAAAATTTGATTTGGAATAAAAAGGGTTAACGACTAGTATATTGGCGGTAATTGATCAATTTTATCGTTGACCAAAAAACTCCCATATGACATTGAAAACACAATCAGCGAAATAATATAAAATTATCCAATAATTAGGGACCTTGTGATTTTCGCCGGTATCATGGCCGCGCGCGATCATTTGTGATTGAAAATGGCGGACGTTACAATAACAGTGTGACGTGTCAATAACATCTTTATTGCCAACATTTAGCGCGAGGGTCACGGACGGTCTGTGCAAATTATTCAATAGCCACAGCGCTGTTTGAAAATCTCATAACCAAATGATAGACCTTATAACATCACATAACAGCCGAATTATTGTCACGAACAGATAAAGCAGACAGCTGATTCAGTGTTATTTTGTCCTTATAACTGGTAATACCCAACTTTTATATGACACATCTTCCTCAAAAGTCATATTTCTATAGTCATACCACTCTGTTAAACAGTTAGAGAACAATTCAATAGGAGAACACAAAATCCCAGACGAAATTCAAATACTAAAAAAAATATCAACAAATTATAAGACTTAAAGCCCAATAGAAATTGAAAAATCCAAAAACACACATATCCGAAGATAAGCGGTTGTAACAATGAACAAAGAAACTATATTGACGGAATAGATGATTTGATAGTATTCCTAAAAACCTGGAGACGAAAAAAGTCGACATTAGATGAAAGCAGTAAGTAGATACTATAAGCTAGAAATATACGAATTATTTTATATCGCGTTGTTCATAATTTGGCAACAAGATTAACATTCTACTAAAGAAGACAAAAAAAACGGTTTGACGTAAGTTGTCTGTGGGTAGGTAGGTACTGTATATTCATCAGTTTTTTTTTTATCTATGGTTAGAGTGTTGGTTGTGTTGGTAATGATAGGTTACCTATTCGTCCGTTGATCCAGTATCAACCAACAGCGTTTAGCCTCGAACAATAACCCAGCGGCCGCTGCGGACCTTGAACACGATCATCCATACACAGTATGTGTGATCCTGAAGACTACATATTATTATTATACTCGATAAATCATTGCGAGTCGAATGCGAGTGTGTGTGGGTTTAGGAAGCTACACGACAGGTTCTTTACATTATGCAAATTATTATCGTCTATGGTCTAATTCAAATTTGAAAACTATAATTAGAACGTGGGTACAGATTCAAACAAGCAGAAGTGTTCGAATGATTCGAATTTAGATTTTTTTTAACTATCAATCACGCAAATTTATTTAGCTTCTTCTACCGACATACCATTTCTCATACAACCTCTCCTATTTCTTTTGCTACTGACCTGGCTTTCCTTGAGGACGGAACCAAATTGTTCATTATTTAATTTAGTCTATGTCATTCGCGGTCGATAACGCCTTCTTACTTCTTACACATTTTTTCAACATCAATGATGGTAACAGTAGTTTTTTTTGCTTAAACTGAAACTTTTTTAATATGCATTCGTACTTAACAAGAATAATATTGCTGGAAATTCAAGAATATAGTTTAAAATAAAAATGTTGTAAAATTAACACATTTTATGCCGGACCTCATTAAATAATGCAAGTTCACGAAGCGTAAATAACAATTTTATTTATTTATTTATTTTCGTATCAAACAAAAAACACGAAGGGGACATTGAAATGATCCTGTTGACCTTAAGCACCCCGCAGACAATTAGTACAATAAACGTAGAGAACGCACCAGTGTGCAAATCCTATGACAAAGGTAGAACGATCGCGCGAGGGGGCTGGGATTTGAAAAAAAAATGCATTTTCAAGTACAATGGGGTCACATTAACGCAGACAGGAGAGCCGGCACAAAAGAGAGGTCATCTATAGAATTGACCCCAATGATTTTATGACCGTGAATATATTTTAACCTGTTAGCTTGCACGGGGATCGCGATTGTTCCCACTTTGAGCAGGGGCCATTATTTACAGTAAACGTGTTCCACCACAATGGCGCTGCTGTTGATAAGCTTATTATTTTGCAAACCTAGGTGTTGCGATTTATATTCAAATATTTTAATTGCAAAGATCGTAAATTCCGATAAAAATAGCCCAAAGCAATGCGACTACTAACATCTCAATTATTCCGTCAACGTATTTCTCTATTGAGCTACACCAAAAACTAGCAGATTTATATTATTACAATGTCCATGGGCGTGGAATTGTTCGAATTATTTGTCGAAAATGTAAACGGTCATTTTTTAATGACATGAGAAACCGCAAAAATGTTTTAAAGGACCCCCCGAAGACTAGCTGTCAAATAACATCAACCATTAGCGATGACTTTTATATGGAATTATTTATTTCATGTTTAAATTCAGAAAGAATATCCAAATATAGAAGAAAATAAAAACACATTGGGGTAATAAAAACGTTATATTGTTTGCTGTTTTTGGAGTTTTTGCCACCTTACTTCGAAGATGTGAATGCTTTCACTTATGTATGTATGCATTACATTTTTTTCTAGAACAGGATATCTTAAAATATGACCGCTTGCAAGAATTGAATGAAAAAAGCAAAGAGAACTCTAGTGCTAACAGTAAAAAAATAACCCTTAACCTGACCCTGAAGTTGTTATCTTTTTTTTTTTATAAATCCTTTATTAATAATTACCATAGTACTATATTACAAAATAAAGAATTGAGACAAAATCGCTATTAAGTATTGAAATTGAAATTATCTGGAGTCACAGAACACAGAACGCAATTTAAAGGTTAAGAATTTAGACAAGAAATCTTTTAAAGAAACAACAACCCACAACTTATCAACGTCATCAAAACCAAATGTGTAAAGATCAGGGGCATTGCATATACGACAATGCGACATTTTGATAAACAGTAGAAAATATAATAAATGATTAATTAAATATTGAAATAAGGCATTGCATAAAACGTACTGTGTGCGAATAATAATTAATCACCCGAAAAGGTTTTCCTTGTTCAAAAAACCGGACGAGGTAGCTTCATACTGCGGGCGGTAGCCGATTCAATGTCGCGTAATGCCGAGTTCATTCTTCGAAACAATTCTTTGAGGATTGTTTTAGAGGACAAGGGCGTCGCAACAGGTTAACGCCATATTGCGTTAACTACATTGAAACGTATTTTTTTATTATTAATTTATGTTTGTGATGCATAATAAGCGGTTCATTGGTTCCGTCAATAAAATGCCAATGTTATGATGATTTGACATTTTGATGTCGCGCCATATTATCATAAACAATTATACCATTGTTTTTTTTTTAATTTTGATGTAAAAATGTTGGAATCGTTTTGAGAATCATAGATATTTTTGATGTTATAGAACACACAGGCACCAAAAATACAATATTACGCGTAATTAGCATTTACTACAAAACTAAATTTACATTGTTGAACAAAATAGTTACTAAGTTTAGAAGTTGAAATATTTCTGTTTTATTCGCTGGAAGCTATTCGGTTTTTACGGTTTTTTGTCAAAAAGGTACAAAATTTCAAACAAATTTTAAGAAGGAAAGTTTTGAATTTAAGATGGTGTAATATTCCAAAACAAGAATCATTTCACAAAAACATGATTGGTAGAATTAGCACCTATGTGTTCTATACTTACAAAACATTTAAGTAGGTACATAAAAAAATATCATGTGAGGGCAATTCATTGTATAAATTCCCGTGTTTTAAAGCACGATAAAAATTTCAATGTCAAACGGTATTTTTTTATTATCTATGACGCCGTTACACACAATACTTTTCTTTTTAATAAAAAATGAAACTAGACTAAGTTTTCTTACCTTGCAGCCTTCACAGGAATGGACTCCGTAATGGAAACCACTGGCTTTATCGCCACAGACCCTACACAGAACTGTTGTACCATCAAATTCTGTAAAAAAGAGACACATTAAATTAGAATGATATGCTAAAAAAAGCTAAGCAACATGAGTAAACAAAAATGCTAAGGAGTTAAAAAAAACACAGCAGTGGAAAATGGTTAAGTGGTAAAGCCTATTTTAAAGAATAAGTTTGAAAAATTGAATCAGATGTGCGGGTGTACGTAGAACTATATACCTAGTCTCGCCATTTGTCATTATTGCCATACGGATAAATTACACATAAATGACCTTTCAATGTCGAATCTATTTCCCGACACCACACACTTGGCCAAACAAGCCGTTTTTTTTTGTCGAAATGTAATTATTATTCGTAATGAGGTAACAAACAATATTATTCTATGACATAAAAACGGCAACTAGTTTTTAATATACCAGGCAATGTGGGGATATCCCTTGATATCGGCAAAAAATTCATTGTCAAAAGGTTTTCGTAGTTCTAAATTCGAAATTTTAGTACATTCACATTCGTGACGGTTGCGTAATCGTGTAAAAGCAGCTTACAAAAATATGTTCTAAATTCAAACATATAGAAATTCGTGATAGTGGAGTACCTAATCCTAAAGACATTGTTGAAAGATGTTCTAAATTCAAACATATAGAAATTCGTGATAGTGGAGTACCTAATCCTAAAGACATTGTTGAAAGATGTTCTAAATTCAAAATGTAAAAACATAAACAATAATAAACATTCATGACAGTTGCGTTATCGTGTAAGAACACCAGAAAAAAGATGTTCGACATTTAAAACCAAGAATTTTTCATTCAAGGGCGATATTTTTATGACAATTGTACCTATGCTCGTGTAGACATTTTTATGCTTATGTAAGAACAGATATGCATACAAATAAACAAGCAAGGTAAATGTTATTTGTATGTATGTAGCTGTGTGTTATTTTAATGACTTCCATACATCTACCATATAAACAAATTGATATACCCAAGTAATTTGTGTACATTTATGTGAGTTTGTGTATAGCTATGTAAATGGAGTTTTATATTGCGTGTTGGGTGACAAACAGTGTGATATGAAGTGCGTGAGTGTGCGTGCGTGACCTACAAAATGGCCAATGAACTCAATTCAAAATGATTGAGTTAAAAAAATCATTTTAAATGTCAAAGTTGTCGATCAAAATAAATCATTTTTACAAGAGACTACAACAACGCACTAACTAGGTACATAGAGAATAGTTTTTACAGTACAATAATATGTTTTTTTTTCTAGCGTAATTATCATTTTCAAATTAGAATTCGTTCTATTTTTCAAGTTTGAATTTTAAATTTAGAACAAAATTGTTTACTTTTTACAGGATGTTCGTTATTTAATTTCACTTACTAGCAGCAAAAAAAAATACATTTTTATAAGCATCAACTATCTACAAGAAAATCTCTATAAATATTTGTTTCATGATAAAATCACTGACTTTTACAATTAAGAACGAGTTAATTTAATTTGTATTTTTGATACCTTGGAATAAACTGACATGTTTTACTAATTATTATTTGAAATGAAATTTGTAGAAATTTCTCTTTTATTTATTTTCATAGCGACAAGTAACTTATAAGGCGAAATCACCAAGGATATTTATATGTAAAGATTGTGATTTATTTTTAATTTGAAGGAGTTTAGTGTAAATTTAATTGTAAACACCTTGTAGATTGATAACGTCGGTACAGCAGAGTCACTAAACGCGTGTGCGTGCGCTTCACATTACAGACTTATATACATAATATTGTATGTAATGTAGTAATGTATGTGATGTGAACACTGGTACAATGAGTACACACGTCAGCGTATATCTGCTCGCTGTAGTTCACGGCCGTTCGCAAATCTAAAATAACAACCGGAGGACAGGGTCGAATCACTCATTACATATTAAACACCAGGAAAACATTTTTACACAGAGCCGCAATAACCAAATGATAAAGGATATGAAAGCCCAATAATTATTAATTGAAGCGAAGGTAACGAACGCCAAAATCTTGTATGTATTTACGAGCATGGCATTCAAAACGATTCTAAATTCAAAAATTTCAAATTTCAAAAAAAGAACAAATTATTACATAAAATACGATAAACCGACGACATAATGATCATTACTTCGAAGAAAGTGATTGAGTAACTTTTCACTATCTAAACAAATAGAACGAGACGGGTGAGCAGCTCATATGGGAGAAAGTCCACGGATTGGAAAGAGATAGCGATTAAAACACGAAGCCCGTTCGGAGATTACTCGGAGAAAGGTTTAGAGGGAGACGCATTTATTAAACGTGCGAAGGTAAGATGAAATAGCTATACTTATCGAATGTCTGAGCTCTTCTTACCAAACCACTTTCTCTGAAGATCAAGATGTTGGGATAAGAGTAGCGTCATAATATTATCATCAATCGAACTATTTTATGATTTTAAATTTAAAAAGCGATTTCAAGAATCTTGCAATCTAATCTGCAAATTAATAATTGAATAGGTAGGTACTATCAAAACAAAGAATTTTCGATACTGATAATTTAGACAGTGTGAGCATGGTGAAAGAAAGTGTTAACAACGATAAAATAACATTTTTCTAATTCATACAAAAATAAAAACACTTATTCCTCAGTATACAAAAGTCCACAGCCAGAACTCTTCTGAAATTATTTCTGTGTTGAAAATTATGTAGTACGTTAGGGATTATGGGCATTAGAAGGCCACGTTTGCCAATGCAAAAATCACATACCTATGAGTATGAGAAACATTAAAGCGCATGTTAGCCTAGGTTTGATTCCATTTCCCTCGGGTCGCGCCTAACCATGCCGTAACCAACAATAACTGACAAATAATAATAAATTACAAACTTTTTGATGCTAAGCTTGCACTTATCGTGTTCGATTTTCATAAGAAAATTTAGACCACTTAGGACAAACATCTTCTGTGTTTCAAGGTTTGGCTTAGTTTAATCATTTTAAATTAACAATGTTTGCCATCAAGAGGTCAAATTTCAAATCCCAAACCCATTATTATATGAATTTCGTGTTTTCGATCCTCGGTGCCTATATTTGCCTCTTTGATGACGCATGATTTTATGTTCACTTTGAGTGAACTGATTCATTAAAAAAACCTTGCCCTGAGTTAAAGATCATCAGAAAACTCGCGTGAATCATTCCAGTTGTGGACGACTATTCTATAATGCATTTGAGATATGGATCAGTTATGCATCAGAATCGTTACCGTTGTCAGAGGTGATAAGTATAAGCATTAAGAATTGTTATGCTCTTCAAATCCGGGACTATATCCAATAATATGAAATTTCCAGTTAACATGTGCAAAGCAATACACTGCAAGTTGTGTATTGCGATAATTAATTTCCAGAACCGATGCAACATCGTGCATGTGTGTAAATTTGCGTTCTGTCGTTACAACGCCACTTTGTAAGAATCCATCGCAATCATAAGACCCAATAAAACGACTAAATGAACATCATCAAGCGATGTGTGCAATTAAAAATTGTAAAAATGATCTTGTCTTCATGGAAGCAAAAAATAACTATTTAATTCCAATAAGAATCCACGGTGTTTTGATTGATGGAATCTTCGGACAATTTGGACGATATTCCTTATCAGTGTGCTCTGGTGCTTTTCCAAGAAGTCACGCGAATGACCCGAGAGAAACCACCGTGTGAATTGTGTTTACGAGTCGACGAATCGTCAGATTTCTTCAGAATGTAATTCGAAGCAGTTGAAACAAGACTGTCAGTAGTTTTATAAGGCGTAATACGGATGAATCAACAGGCAATAGAATTCTTTTACTCAGTCAAGGGCACTTGGGATGTCACACAACACATAAACAACTACAATACATATTATAATTTCTTGTATTTCAAGTTTGAGTTTGGCTGGGTCTAAGGACCTAGCCATTCTCATGTCCATGCAAAGAAATTAAATATGTATCAAAATATTGCATAAGAAGTGCAATATAAAAATGTGCCCATCATGCTAAATGAACCACGTCCCAATGTGTTTCTTTTAGCATTTTGTCAACTGTATAAAATGACAAGATAAGCTTTCACTCTTTTCTCGAATGTATCTTCTTCCACAAGTTTCACATCTGCAGGGAGTTAATTGCACAATCGTACACTCATCCAGACATACCTTTTTGACACTTATTGAGTCTCGGTGGTTTTATACATTTTATGTTGTTGTTTTTTTTTTATCAGGTATTGTACTCGTGGATGTTGGCATTTGTGAAGCTATTTGGCTTTTCCTAACAAGCAGCAAACAACCGCCAGGGTCAATATTCCTATTGGTCTGAAAGTGTCTGTAGGTTGTATATAGATGGAGTATGAATACTATTGGGAGAGTCAGCCGCTACCCCAGAACATCACCTCTCATGTGATATACTGTAAAAGTAGGCGAAATAAACCGATTGTCTGCATCTTAGCCACAACCACTTTTTAATATTTTTATGGTGCATTTAGAGATACATTGTTATAGTTCTTTACGCCGTTTGGAGAAATTGCTATTGCGTTCGTGCCAAAGAGTCTGCCGTTGTCGTTAGCGTGATGGTATGGTGCTATACTGGAGAAGTGGCGCGCAATGACAGCATATTACGTAAACTTTCTCCCGTCCAAGCAATGAACCCCGTACACTTTCTACGGTGTCAACTATCGGCCGCAGCCAAGCCGCATGGGAAAAGTGATGCACTTGAGTGCTCTGTAGCACGCGTGCATGTTTCACTGTCAATGCACATTGACATTCTCCGGCAAAGAATTGACCGTGACGGATTAAACTTGATTCAATCGTGAACTTTTATAATAGAAACATGAATGTTAAAAAAGCCTTTTTTATCACTTGATTACCTACTTCTTTCAATTGTTCTGTTGTTTAATTAAATATTTGAAAGTTAAATAAGAAAGGAAGTTATTCCTTCCAAGGGATAGTTTTTAAGGCGTGAGAGTTAAATAATAATTTATAAATTAACCCCCCTAGTCCGCGTATGAAGCACCCTGTCCCTCCCTATCTATTTATTTACTTATTCAATTTATGACAATATTGTTAATCGTTTTTTACCATTCGATTAACAAAAACGTATTGATTTCGAAGTACCTGTAATTCTGTTATTTTTTTTAAGACTTTTGACAGGTACAGGAAAATTAATGATTGGTCCGGAAATGATGGATTAATTTTTTTTCCTTGCTACAAGACGTCGTTTTTTATTTAAAAAAATGTAACGACATTTTACGCTTAATCAAATCTTGCAATAATGGGATCTTTTGTAAAAATTTAAAGAAACATGATTGATGAATCCAAGAAACTAAACATACATAAAGAGTTAACAAAAATACGTTTATTTTCTCCCATGAAATTTTATGAAAATTGTAATTAATGATTTTCGGCAGTAAGTCGTGTAAAATTTCGTTTTTTTTTTGTTATTGTTGTTCAGCTAATGACTTTTTTTTAAATGTGTGTTTTTTTTCAGAAGGATTGGGGAAAAGAAAGAAATGTTCACAAACCGATGTGAAGTTCCGGCTCCTTCTGTCCTCCAGAACTGACAGTATTGTCACCAGTGCTGTAAGGGGAATATGGAGCGACCATGTGTTGCTGTTGGACTTCTTGCTGTTGATGATGGTATGTGACAACTGGGACTTGGGCAGAATGCTGTGGTTGCCCCATTGGGCAAGATGTGGTGCTGCCAACTACTGGCATTTCAACCTTCACTCTGCAGCCATAGCTGCTGTCTGGTGTCATAACCATAGTCATGGTGGGTAATCCAAAAGTCCACAATCAAACCAATGGCATAACTGACTAAATACAATCAACACTTCTTAAATAAAAAAAAAACGTCAAATTTAATACACAACAAAAAACACACGAGTAACAAAAATACGTCTTAATTATTAACGAGAACCAAAAAATTGTTGAAGTCACAAACAAAATTATTTAAATGTTTTGTCACCAACACATTTATAAAACTCAGGTTTATTTTATAAAAAAAAAGTCTAAAACACACACCGGTAAATTCAAAATTAAAAAAAAGATCCACAAAACGTTCTAAAGAATTGTTAAAAAAATGTCGCACTGTTCACTTGTCAAAATAAATGTAGTGAATGAATCCACAAGTTGTATTGGGAGTGATCGTAAGTAAATAAATAAATAAGAGATGGATGCGCGCGAGGAGCAACCGAACTGACTCGTGGACTAAATAAAACTGAATCGTGTTGTTAGATATGGGACGGAGCAGGTCCGAATCAACCCCCCAAGAGTGAAAGTCTGCGAAATGTTACGCGGCTAACTCCATACAAACGCCACTTACAAACTGTTTGAAACGTCAAGCGAATATCGCCTCTAGCGTACACACGGAACGCTTTTTAGTCTCGAGTTCAATGCATTTCGATCTTCGAGGTCATTGCCGCGCTTTTAAAAACATAACAGCCAATCGTGTATCGAGTGCGGTGTCGTTCTCAACTCTCATTGGTTGTATAAGCCTCCATTTTTATCCCTCCTCTTGTTCGTAACTTGGTACTTGGTAGGGGCTAGGAAGTTCGTGGACCCGAACCTTGGATTGCATTATAAACCAGACGATATGGCCAAGGTCACCGGTACACGGTATTACAAGTAGTAAGAAGCGTTTGAAAGCGAGAATCGCGCTCTCGTTAGACAGAGAAAAAACCATCGTTAATTTCATAAATAAAAAAGAGACGACACTATATTATTATTATATTGTTAAACGTCACACATAGACAACAAACATGCAGTAATCATAGTTCATCATAGAAAAGTGTAAATCATTACTGGGCACTATGAAGATGTCGGGTACAAAATGTTTTTATATTTGTTGTGAATTCGCGTCTAATAATGATACGACGTTATTGTGTCGATTTGTTTTGTTGGTCGGCTCGTACAACCTACTGATGATGACAAACAATTCGATGACAAATCAGACTGATTGAGTTCCTGAGTCCGAGATGACAGGTCGAGTCTGGAAATAAGACGCGATGTTTTCTATTCGTCCTTCAGGATGTTCTGAAAAGTTCTCTCACCTCGAGAGCAGCTAATGTCACGGAGCAAGGACCTCCCTGCATCCAACCCCCTAAGCAGACACCAGACAGTGCATTCAACCTCGTCCCACCCTCCATGAGGGGTCGAAAGCACATCCAAGCAGACAGACTGTATTATAATATTGTGTACGGGGGCTGCATTCGTTGACATGAAGAAGGTTGCGGTGAATGCACGGCACTCGGCTGAGAGAAACGGTCGATTAGAGACATTGACTGCGACAATCATTAACATATCGAAGAAATATCTCCATTATATTAAAAAATATACAGCGTAAATGTTTGTGTCGATCTCATTAATTAAGCCATATTTAAATATTGTCTCAGACTTAACACTACTTGTAATTATGATATATTTACAAGGCTTAAGAGTAGACAACAAGGAGAAACGTACTGTTATAAAATATAAAGAGTTCGGGTTCAAAAACCGCCGTCGACCTACAGAATTACAACATTGATGATGATATTATTAATTCTATTATAATTATTCTACTTACTTCACATTATCATGAGTGTTGCAACTAAGAAAATAAACAGTCTTAAATGATATTTTTTTATACACACACACCCCTAATTCTTGGTCAACAACTTCTGAAAGATAGCCCGTTTCGCATAGTAGGTATGTACTTTCATACTTCTGACCAGGCATAAACAGGGGTTTGTCTACATTGCAACCCCACGCACGTCAATTGAGTTGATGAAGATATTATTACTTATATTATTTACAAATTATGTATAAGAAACAACAGCATCTAAAAACCTTATTATGGACCAAGCTCAAAGACCTTGTGGTCATATTTTAAATACCTACCCGTCTTGTTTTACGTTGTTAGGATACAATATTTTAGAAATCTATAAAAAATTTAATATATTCGATGGAATGGAATAATTAGTATCTAACAATACTACCATAAAATTTGCAAGGAACTACGAGGAATAAAATCGTGCCTACGAAAATTCTGCTGTTTATGCGTGAAGTGATGACATACTAAAACATATTATAACTGAATTAGTATGTAGATGTTTGCAGCAGTGATTGAAGAGGTCGATCCTGAACAAATTCATCTTACCACATTCAGAGGAAATATAGAGTCCTTCTCTCTGCTTACCTCTTTAGGAACACGAAACGATGTACTTTAGGAAAAATCTGTCGGTTATGATTCTTTGTAAAACTCTGCGTTGCTTTTGAAGCATGCTTGACGTTTTTGGTTGACTGTATAATTGTCAACTTGAGATTGAGCACGTTCACAATGTACAACCAAAACGTTACCGGAAGAAGCAAGTAAATTGCCGCCAGCAATGTCGCATACTCGACCTTATTGAGTTTAAACACAAGGTCGTAACTCCTTCGCAAAGTATCGATGGTGATGTGGAGTGAGTGACCGACCCCGAACCACCGATTAAGAATGTCTATAGAACTCTTCACAGGTCAGAAAAAATGTCAGGGTGCTGTGGCTGTGCAGGTAGTTGGGGAAGGACAATGTTGATTGAGAGAGAGAGGAAACTTAATCTCTCAAATTGGTTGTGGAGGAAGACATTTGAATGGCTCGTATCCTAGTTGATAGGAAGTCCGACATTCGTCCTGGAGGTGAAAGGTTTGAATCCGGATGGCAACCTTAAAGGTTCCATTCACTTGCTTTTGGGAATGGAGTATTAAATGACTTTTTAAACCTACAGATATATATGAACAAAGCTTTGATTTTATGGCTTATAAGGCAAATATTACAATGCGGATACTTTTATCAATTTAACAATCTTCTTCTTCAGCTTTCTTCCGTCCATTTCTGAACGTATTCCTCCCCCAATTGGCGCCATCTCTTCTCATCTCTTCTCCGTTTTTCTTCGCCACCTTTCTCTAGCTCAAAACCTCATCATTGGCCTACCTCTGGTTCTCTTAATACCCAACCATGGATTTCAATGTGTCATCATTCTGTTCCATCTATCATCTCTTCCACATGCCCAGCCCAGCTTAGTAACTTTCTGAACTATGTTAATTATTGTCACTCATCTGATGCACTAATTTTTTCCTTCCAACTCTGAGCGAAACCTACAATTTTACATCAATTGGTCAAATTTTCTGTCATTATCATCTTCATCTTGGCGACTTTCCACTACAGGCCTTTTCGAACCTTCTATATCGTGGGCCAGTTGAAAATTATCTGTTCATCTTTTTTGGGGAATATCGCGACGTCTTCTTCCATCCTATGATCTTCATTTGATTTTTTTTCATGGATTCACCTTCCGTTACTGTTCCATCGGCCTCCCGAAATTACCTACTTATTGGCCTCTTTTGTTTTGCAATGGGATTCACGATATCAGTTACTACCTAGTTAGTTGCCTGATGTCTTAATTTCTTTTTCCATTTCTAAGATCCATCTCTCCATGGATTCCCTGTAAGATACTTCGGAATGTCCGCCCTTTGACTTTTTGTGATTTGTGCTATTATTTCATATTCGTATTTTTTTTGGCAATCAAGTTTATTTCTATGAGCAATTCAATTTATGGAGACTACTTACCTACCCTTTTCATGTAGCTATATTGTCTCTAAGACTCATGATTAAAAGGATTCGTGATTTTGATGATTCCCTCATAATCAAAAATAGTTCGAAAAGTTTCTAGATGGAGACGTTTTTATTTGATATCCAGGTATATGTACAGTTACGTATAGTAACAATAATTCTACCTGAAAACAATAATAGAAACATTATCTAAGTAAATGAGTAAGATTTCTGTTAAAAATAAACTTTTCAGAAACGGACTGTTACTATTATGAATGAACGTCCCACTCCTTTAAAACTCAACTCATTCATATATTTTAAACATTTTAACATACGTAGATCTTGTATCTATATAATAATTCAGAGATGTTTGTGTGCTTTCTATCGTATATGTGAACATCACGCCTAAACGGCTGAACCGATTTCACTAATTCTTTTTTTGTCGTATTGGCTTTTATCAGTAGAAGGTTCTTATGAAAGAAAACATTAAAAAAGTTGCGTGGTAAATCTACATAATAATTCAGAAATGTTATAGCATCACGCTCAAAATACAAATGCTCCGTCAAATATGAATCTGAACAGAGCCGTGCAAAATGCTGGAGAAGGTTCTTTAATACAATTTGCTGCATTAACTTTAATATATTTAGAGCTAATTAAAAAACCCTATTTTTTAGGATCTTCATACAAAATTTTAATAAACATTAAAAGTGTCATTCTTCTTTTTCTGTGCTAATGTCAGTTATAGAGGTCTACAAAGCAATGGGAAGCTAGACTAGAACCTGTTTAATTAGCTACCGATCAAGCCTGACAATCGGAATCCAAAACGTAAAGCAAGACGGGTATAAGCTAGTAGATAATAATAATATATTGCACGTTGCATGGTCTGATTTATAGATGGGATAAGGAAATGCATGTTTTAAGAATGACTACTTAAACTGATAAGACATGCCTACTTGTTGCAACATGTTCATCAAATTATGCAATTAAAATGTTTATCAAACTAAGCCATAGTGTTAAAAATGTAATATTTTCCAGTGTCTTAGATTCTTTTTCGATAGCGCTTCTCAGCTGAAATGGAGCTTTGGTCTCCAATAAAAAACCTCTCAAAGTCCTGCCCTCCGCTGCAGCTCGCCAATCTGTCATCTGCAAAACTGTGTCGCATCCTTCCTTACGTCATCTTTTCGATTCAGTTGGCTATTTTTCGTGATACACAAATTTCCAAGATTTTTGTACCATTTAACAGTTTTTGATCTAAGCAACTATTAAAATAAACATAAAAAAAAATATAAAATTTCTAATATTATGTTTCATTTTTTTTCAATTAATCTTTATAACCTTATACGAACGGCATCGTTTTATAAAGGGAACTTGCGGAAAAGTGGATGATGCATCACAAGAAAATTCTCTAGAGAAATGGCATAACAGAGAAGAACTAACCCAGATCTTTAGAAAATACAACCTCCGGACGAGAGCAGCCGAGTTCAGTTAGATCCGCACTAGATCAGACAAGAGGTCAGCGACTATGAAGAAGAAGTTGTAACGTCTGAATCTATAAGAAGACCAGACAGGCCAAATATAACAACTGCGGTTTTACAAAATGCTGACCTAAACTGGGGTGAATTTGTGCAACTGGTACAAGATAGAGAGGCTTCGAGGAACTTCGTGGCCTCCACATGCTCCACACTGGGAGCGAACATGGATTAAGTAAGGATGAAAAAATGTATGTATGTATATACAAACAAATAGACAAACAGTATTGAAATAGTTTTGCAAAACAATTTCAGCTCTAATAACCAGTACTTAATTGAAATCATTGTACTAAAATTTACAGGTGCCATAAATAATGTGGTGGCTGGCACTGTCAAAAGGGTTGTCATTGCCAATACAACCCACTGATGTGTAGAGTAAACAATACAGGTAGGATTAAAAAATAATGGTATGGGCCCAGGTTGCCACTCGGTGCCTCACTACAGAGTAGAACTAGGACCACCCGAATAAACATAATAATAATAATAATGTTTAAAAATTAATTTTTAATTACACTTTTGATAATTTTTTTAAAGTATTTTTTTCAACTTTGTGGTACTTTTCCATAATGATAATAAAAAACACAACCACTTTATTTTTTATAAAAACCAAAATATTTTCAACCACAATGTGGCCATCTTCAGTGGTGATTTAAGTTAAACTGATGTATTGTGTCGCGCACATTATTAATAATATTTTGGTTTTTATAAAAAATAAAGTGATACTTGCAAAGTTGTGTTTTTTTATTAACACTTTTGATATGCTTGTGTTGTAAAAGAGGAAGACGGTCGGGAACAGGGATCGAACCTACGACCTCCTCTATGAAAGTCGGCGACTTAACCGCTAAACTACCAAACCATTTCAATAACTCCCATTTCAGAATCAATAGACGGATCTTTCAATACAGTTAGTACGTCGTTGTCTGATTGTTCAGTCGATGAATTTCGTATTTCTTATCTAGAATAACCTCACCATCCTTCTATTTTATGACCCCTTCTGTTTTTCCTCCAATCCAAACTCCCTTAAGACTCCACTTAGGGGCATAGGGAGGCAACAACAGCTCTCCATTGCGCTCGATCTTGCGCAACTTTATGACCTCCTCCCACACCATGTCCAGATTCCTCAGCTCTGCTTCGAAAGAGCGGAACACAGTATGAGAGGGTCTTCCTCGTCCTCGGGACCCTGATGGGAGGAAGAACAGCGCTCTCCTCGGCCAACTGTCATTCGACATCCTTAACACATGTCCCAGCCAAGTCCATCTCCTCCACATAATAGTAGAAGTGATGGGCTCACGCTGGGTGTGCCGGCGTATAGCGTCGTTCGTGATGCGTTAAGACAAAAAGTTCACACTGAGTTAAAAAATCACGTAACCCGGCCGGCATGTAAAAATATGAAATAAAGATTATTATTATATTATTAATCGAACCCAGGTCTTTTTGATTAAAAGTCGTCGAGAATAGTGATTCTTGACGACATTGTTGTGGTTTCAAAACACGAGAGATAGCGTGATAAGAAAGAGAGTGTGCGCTGTCAAGAAAGGCGTGGTCATCATCAAAGAAAGTACATGGACTGATATGTGTTACACATGGAGAGAATGCATGATGAGAGCATTTCATATTGTTCGCAACATTGTAAAAGCACTTGAAACAGCGTTAGGAGATGGTCGTACGCCCGTAGTGGTTCACAATAAACATTATGCTTGCATCAGTTGAAAATTTGTGAATATATTGGATTCTAGGTTCGTAAAAGGAGCAATGAAAAATAGATAAACCAATTCCGTCCTGATGTCAGCAAATATTGGACAAAGAAGGACAATAAAAAAGCTTTTAGGAAACTTTATATAGTCCTTTAGAAATCATACAACACCAGGATCGGGACGATAATCGTGTGTGGATCTCCATCAGGACGATTGTTTTAGACTTTCTAAGACAGCACTTCTCAGAAGGTGATTTGGTACAATGGGTTACTTAGTCGTGGAGACAAACCAAAAACATGAATGGGTGAGTCATTACGCACACAATTTACATAATGTGAGTTTGTTGGATGTTGGATGGAAGAGATTGCTACGGCAAGAATAAACTATATAATATAAACTTTTTTATTTACATTTTTATCTTATTTACTGATAGCCCATATTCCGTATACTCTGGTGGAATATATTCTAAAAATCTGTGGATAAAACTCTATATTTTGTTTCTATCCAATATTCCCTAATAATAATAAAATACTGAAGTGATTATCCGGAGCCGAGATGAATCCAATAAACCAAAAATGATAAAAATCTGTTCAGCAAAATAAAACATCAAAACATGGATATAAAATAATACAAAATATAATATTAAAGTTAGTACATATGGAACGAATTTCGATACAACAACGCCGTTTGTGATAAATTCTATAGAAATACAATGTTTATTTTATTTTTTGACAACCATTGACATTAAAAATATTGGCACGCAGATTATTGATGGATTTTTTTTCAAGCTAAAATAAAGAGGCAAATCTAATTTTGACATCAAATTGTCGTTTGACATAAACTATCAGTTGTTTGATAGTTGGTGCGATTAACAGAATTTAGGTGGAAAATATGTGGTTTAAAACAGATGCATCGGTCGGAATGACATTGGTTAAAAGTCATGTTTATCATTTTTTTGAGTTCGAATTCATTATTCATAGTTAGATCACAGGACAACGCCAGTCGGGAAAGCTAGTCTATTATATAAAAATGGAGAGCTTTTCCCGACGTCATCGCATCACGCCTAAACGGCTGTACCGATTTCGCTAATTATTTTTTTGTCGTTTAGACTTTTATCAGGAGAAGGTTGTTTTTATAGAAAAAAATCGGTATGTTGAGTGGAAAATTAGAAAATGAAAGAAAACTATAAGTAGGTACTTTTTAAACTATATTTTCTATTCCAAATTTGAAAAAATTAACATGAACTTTACTGTCAGGTGTTTGATAGTTGGTGGTTTTGACAGAATGTCGATGGAAAATAATAATATATGGTTTGAAATAGATGCATTGATCTGATTACATTGGTTAAAAGGTAATAAGCTTATCATTAGATATACAAATTCTAATTCAAATTCTTAATGATAGAACGTCCAAGTCCACGTCCTGCCGGAAGGAGCTCCACGTCTTAAACTCACAGCCATTTCGGTCCAACTGATCGTAGAAACATGAGAAAGAGATGCACTATATGTTTGATTTTATTCCATCCTGCTAGCAGGCTTAGAAAACCTACAATAAGCAAAAACATCGAGTCCTACCGGTAGGATGTGTAGTCCTTCTAGCAGGACGCTGGACGTTCTAACATTAATACTACAGGACAACGTCTGTAGGGAAAGCTAGTTTTATATATTTAAGGTAGTTCAATAATATTCAAAACAAATTGACGCGATTTTAATACTTGATTAGTTAGTATGAACAAAATAAAACAAGGATCAATCGATACATAATGATAATTTGAAACGATTATTTTCGTAGAGTTCAAGGATTAGTCCGCGCGGTCCCGAGGCCAAAACTATTAAGTCCCAGTACTCGAGTCACTTGGGTGTGGGCAGAAGGGGTACTTATAGTGTAGGAAGAGTCGTATTATATTGGGAGCCTTCACCGCGTGAGTGACATAACCTCGTAAGTACGAGTCGATCACATGGCCAAAAACACTATGTGCCTATTCAGTCATACTAAATTTAATAAGAATCGAAAGATTTGTATGAAAGTACTGTTGATAAAAAATTACATAAGAGTACTGTTTATAAAAATTTACATAAAAGTACTGTTTATAAAAATTTACATAAAAGTACTGTTTATAAAAATTTACATAAAAGTACTGTTTATAAAAAATTACATAAAAGTACTGTTTATAAATATTTACATAAAAGTACTGTTTATAAAAATTTACATAAAAGTATTGTTTATAAAAATTTACATAAAATTTTAAATACAAAATAATATAACTAAGTATATAACAAATAAAATACTAAGAAAGGTCCCATTGATCAATTTAAATTGATTGTCAATACGCTTTTTCATTATTTTATTGAAAACTTGAAAACATGATTTAAAACAGATGCATCGGTCGAAATTACATTGGTTAATATCATTATACAAATTCGAATTCAATATTCATAAGAAAACTTAAAGTAGCTAATCTACTTGGTGAAAACAACAACAATTCCAATTTTGAAATCAAATAGGTAGTAGGCGTTTGACAGAAACTGTCAGTTGTTTGTAGGGTTTGTGGGATTAACAGAATGCGGTTTAAAACATATGCATTTGTCAGAATTGGATTGGTTAAATAGGTAATGTCGAATCCAAGCGGTGTCGACCATTTCCGCTTTCACGACATACCCCTTTGCTTAGTCTGAAAGATGTCAAAAGTGTAGGATCATTAAAAAAATCGAATTCAATGTTCATAGTTAGGACAATGGGACAGCGTCTGTCGGGAAGAATAGTTCAATATAATGTGCAGACAGATATTGTTGCTATCAAAAGGTGTACACTTGTATTTCTTCATTAGAGACATGCGTGATTGTGGTCTGGCGTGCAGGACACGTTAGCGTAGGCTTGGGACCAGGGGATATGGCAACAATTAGCGAACAAGGAGTTGGCTTCGCGGACCACGAGAGACCTTGGAAGGTTGTTGCCCCACAGCCACTCATAGGTTCTCCTACATACATCTATATTCACTGATAGCAATGGTAACAAGACTGTCTCCGCTATCTTCAACGAGATATCCTATCAGCGGTCTGTATAATATAATGTCGGCCACTCTCCAATTTTAGACATACAAATATTTATCCATATTAATACTATTATTTCATTGCCACATACTTCATAGATCGATGTTAATTCATCAATGACTGAATTTAACACATTTGGATCATTGTCTTTTAATGATCATACAATATGATCAATCGCAGTGAAAACAATCTTTATTTCTTCTTTCATCAGTGTTTTTGAGGCTATCCATCTGGCGATTTCTTTTCTACCATGGAGTATTTAGAACATAATATACGGTTCTAATACTGGTACTTTCTTGTAATTCTGCAAATATTTGCCTTTGACAACAACGATGTTACCGGTAATTACATTCAAAGGTTATTCGATACCCTATTTCTTCTTCTTCTTCTTATTATAATGTCATCGTTTCGCAGCCAGACATAATTGTTGTAACAGAATTGCATTACGCACCTGTAATGTTTACAAACAGTAGATAGTCTCGCTAGTTGTGTCAAATTACCGCGATTCATGAAAAACGTCGACGCTTCAAAACGACGCTGCTCCAATTTACAGACCATTCATCACCGTCTACTTTCCCACAGATTCTCGGATCAATGTCACCTGGAGAATGCGATGAGACACTGCTGGACAAGGAGCATCGAAGGTCATGCCGTCCCAAGAATTCTATGACCAAATAGAGTGCACTCAAAGGTGTTGCTTCATCGCTGTACTGAATCACTTTGATATAATTAATCTTTGTTAACCTAAAGCAGATGTCATGCTATTTTTTCGTCAACGATTTCAAAGGTCATCACTGTTATGTGCCCTAAAAGAGATAAAATGGCTGATGGCAGAGATTTTAACATGAAATCTGTTCTCTTTCATCTCGGTTTAAAAAATGTTCAACATTTTTATGATTAACTAGCTTTCCCGACAGACGTTGTTCTGTGTTCCTAACTATGAATATTGAATTCCAATTTGTATGGTGATGAATTAATTATCATTTGACCTATGTAATTCCGACCGATGCGTCTGTTTGAAACCATCTTCCATCCGCATTCTGTCAATCGCACAAAGTGACAATTTCTGTCAAAATTTCAAAATTGGAATAAAATTTATAAGGTAAGTAAACAGTACTAATAAGGTTGCCTACGTAGATTTTTCTTTAATTTTCTAATTTTCCATGCATTTTTCTCGATTTTTTTCTTTTAAAAGGACATTCTCCTACACGACAAAAAAAGAATTAGCGAAATCAATCCAGCCGTTTAGGCGTGATGCGATGACATCGGGAAATAGCTCGCCATTTTTATATATAAGACTAAAGCTTTCCCAACAGACATTGTCCTATAGTCCGTACTCCTTACTATGAGTATTGATTTGAATTTGTAATTTATACCAAAATACTTTTAAAATATGTTTGAATGTTGAAAATTGTAATTTGCGTACCAATATTTTTAATGTCAATGGTTGTCGGGGAAACAACAATTTTATTGTTATAAAATTTTTCATATATGACGTTTGGAGTCGCAGGAAATCAAGCATCTTAAGAATCTGTTCAGCCGATGTCGAGTTATAAGTAGAGATGGGCATTATAACGACAGCTGATAATAATAATAGCTAAATAAAACTAAACGTATCTAACGTTATTAATATTAAACGTTATTTATAAATAATAGTTGAATGAAAACAATAGCCTACTCCTATTATGTATATATGTATATGTCAGGTAATATTATGGAATTGAGCGTATGGAACGACCTTTTTTTTTTTTTTAGGAAAAGTAGAGACTCCAGATACCAAATTTTGAAAACGACCTTTTTTTTTTTTTTTTTAGGAAAATGAGAGATTCCAGATACCAAATTTTGGAAACGACCTTTTTTTTTTTTTGGAAGAAGTTAAGATCCCAGATACCAAATATTTTAAAATAGCTTTCAGCTTTTAATATTAACGTTATTTTCAATTAACGAAATGGCTATAACGTTTTTGAATTTAAGCCGTTAGTCCCATCTCTAGTTATAAGTGTTCGCATTCACCCAGCTTTCTTTTATATTATAGGATATACATTACAGTTTGGTTGGAGTATAGGTACTGAAGGTGGTGGGTTCGAATCCCGATGCCGACCATACACTTCCACAACACAAGCTTTGCTTTATGTGAAAAATATCAAAAGCTGTGTGAGCCCAGGGGCTAATTTTTCGACAGTTATGAGTAGGAAGGCAGCTTGAGCTTTTATTTCTCGCGAACCCCTATGACTTCAATTATCATAGCAAATATTGTATTGAAGCATCGAACACTGTATCAAATTATAGACGAATTAAACCGATTGTAGAATACCCTTACTGAAAAAGTCATAAAGTTCTTAAAAAACCACGTCAGCCATATGGCTATTATTAGTTGCACCATTGGATGCCTGCAATTGGTTTCGTGGGTGTGTGTATGGTGTCTGCTATGTGTAGTCAGTGAGGTCATCCGTGGAGCGAGTGGGCCGCTGGCTGGGTCGCTGCCACGTCCATAGAAAGCTGTTCCGGTGACGGATGGCGCTGCTCCGAGCCCCGGGTCCGTGTTGCACAATGCCAGCTGCGTGAAAAGGTGAAGGTTACTCAATGACTGATCTCCCTTATGTATGTAGGCGGCTAATTTAGGCGTCTTTGCTCTAAAAATATTACGTTAGAATGGAAACAGGTTGATTATGTGCAAAGTGGAGATCAAAATAGAACTGCAAACCTGTATTTTTATTTAAGTCAACCTTAATTTTCACTAAAGATATGGATAAACAGCTGGGAGTCAAACCCAAGAGACGATGATGATCTCCTCAAAAACAGTCTCTGTGTCCTAAAATCCCATCTATCTTCCCTCTCTCCCACCCCATCCACCTCCTTTTCCTTTTTCCTCTCCTTTTTTTTTGTTTGGGTTTGTTTTCTTTTTTTTTATTTTGGTATTCTTTGCTCTGTTCTTCTTTTTTCTTTATATCGGAGTTAGTTGTTAGAAACTATGTTGATTCTGTGATGTTTTTGTTATGTTAAGTGTTAGTCTATCAATGTACAGTAAAGTAGTTACATATAAATAAAAAATAAAAAGCAAAGTGACAAGGTATCAACTTTGTGATGCTTACCGTACACTATAATGACGTTCGAATTTTTTTATGCTGAATTTAGACCACTACGGACTTACGAGCTTCATCTAATGTTGTTTCAAATGATGACTTGGTGTGATCATTTCAAATTAACAACGGCGTTAGGTGGTCAAATCGGGTCAGACACATCATGGTAACATTCCATATCCTTGGTAAGTTTCGAACCTTAGACCCTTTCAAAAATATTTTCCATACATTTCTCATGTATGCAAATAAATGACAATAATACCAATTCGGTAATGATAGAAATATTTTATCGAAGAAATATGTGATAGCTACTTGATCAAAGGTTCCTCAATACAAATGTTGCAACGGGAAGAAATGTTAAATTGTTAAAGTGGTTAACTAAATTTGTTACCCTTAAAGGGAAACATATAATTGATTTATAATTTATTTTTTTATAATTTTAGAAATCGAGCGTAGGAAAGTTGCTGGTTGCTGGTTGGGCGGTGCACTAAGACCTATAATGAGAAACAACAACGTCTCACTACAAGCAAAGAAACTAGTGCATAACGCAATCCTGTTACCATCAATGATGTATGGTTGTGAAACGTGGACATGGACGAAAAAAGAAGAATGTACCTAGTATAAATGCGGTAGAGATGAAATCTCTACGAAGAATAGGTATGTGGAAAAACTTTCTGGTATATGGAAAGGAATGAAAATATTAAGAAGGAATTTGGTATGGAAGTAAGAGTTGTGACAAAGATGAAAGTTAATAAGTTGAGATGGTTTGAGCATGTGGAAAGAATGGATGCAGACAGAATGACATGACAATCAAATAATTATGACCCTTTTCTGTATCTGTGGTCCGACAGGTTTTGCTGCTAGAATTAGGTATATATCAAGATTGGCAGAAGACATATGAACTGTAAAACAGCATTCTCGTCAGGAAGAACTGCATTCTCCAAATCAAGGAAGACCTCCATAAAAAAGGAAGGATATGAGTTGTCCCGTCGCAGAATATTAGTTTATGCAGGCAAACACGATAAAGAAGAAGAAGAGGAAGACAGATCAATAAAATTTTCTTTTTTTTTTTCTTTTTTTTCTTCTTCAGCCATCTCTCCACTGCTGGATATAGGCCTCTTCCATTCCTTTCCACTCTCCGCTGTCCTGGGCTTTTCTTATCCACCCCCTGCCCGCGACTGGGATAATATCATCGGCCCATCTTTTTTGGGGTCGGCCCACTCCTCTTCTTTTATCCCACGGTCTCCATTTCAGGATTCTGGGTGCCCATCGCTCCGTTCCCTGTCTGGCGACATGTCCCGCCCACTGCCATTTTTCTGTTTAGCAACAAGGTCCATGATGTCTATGACTTTAGTTCTGCGTCTTATTTCTTCATTTCTTATTTTGTCTTTTAGACACACGCCTAACATCCGTCTTTCCATGGACCTTTGTGTTCATTTTAATTTATGTACAGTTTTGGCAGTGAGCGTAATGGTTTCCAGGCCATAGGTGATTACGGGGAGGATACATTGTTCATATACCCTTCTTTTCAGATTCATTGGTATATCTTAATTTTTTAGTACATCCTTCATTTTTCCGAAGGCTGCCCATCCCAATCCTATTCTCCTGGGGATTTCTGCTATTTGGTTTTCTTTCCCTAATTTGATTTTATGTCCGAGATGAATATATTCCTCAACAGCTTCTATTGTTTTATTATCCATGATGATGTTGCTGTTGGATGGGCTCATGATTTTAGTCTTACTGATGTTCATCTCTAGACCGATCTTTAGGGAAGCGTCATGGAGTTCTTTTATCATAGAGAGAAGTTCTTCTAAGGGCCGAAATTATAAAGACTGGACCATATTTTCGTCAGTAAATGTCAAAGTTACCAACGAACGGCGACTCGTTAGTAAAGTTTATCAACGACCATATTATAAACCAAAATTAACTATCCGTATATTTGTTTATGGTTTTCGAAAGCTTCTATGGAATTTTACCGACTCTTATGTCAAAACCATATGTCAAAACAAACGAAATCAGTAAAAAAATGCGCAAAAGCGTTGTAATTTGGTGTGCGTAATTTGTGTTGTTTATCTTTTATAATATTTTGTAAGTGAAATCAACTTTGTGAGACAGGACTCTTTATTTTAATCATAAGTGAAATTAACTTTGCGAGACAGGATTGATTATTTTGTTTTAGCGAAATAGGGACATTGTATTATTTTCATTTTTTTTATAACTATTCTCTCGGTGTTGAAATAGTTAATAAAGGCATCACTATCACTGCTGGTAAACATTTTACAATAGCAAAACAATGCGCAACAAAAACACCACAAAATACGCACAACGAATTTAAAAGAATGAAATGACAGCCTGACAGCCTCGGCCTATTGCTATTTCTTTCTCTCTTAGGTGAAAGAGTGAGACGGCAATTAAGTTACTGTCGCTTAATCGGTGGTCTGGCCGTCAGTTAAAGCCGATGGTAAAATTTTACCGAAATATTACTAACGGATGTTTATAATTCTGAAAAACGAGTAGTTATATCAAATTTTGGACCAATTTTTTGTAACTTAAACTAACGGACTTTTATAATTTCGGCCCTAAGTCTTCGCTGAACAATACTATGTCGTCAGCGAAGGGCAACTTATTTAGATATCAATATTATATATCAATAAAATGGTATCCTCATGCAAAGCTTGGTGGGTGAACAATAATTGAGTGTTCTTATGGTTGCGTAAGTGATGTACCTATTTGGTAAATGAGAGACGTAGGTAGCGGGTGCCTAAGTGTGTCGCAAGATGGAAAGTGAACCGGGGACCATGACATGGAAGTTCAGGCAAGAGGCCGAACTGTGCGCGTGCTATCCGGTTACGTAGTGTACCTATTGTGTGAACACGCAAGAGAAAGGCTTTCTTGCGTTTCTGGGTAGGTTCTTAACGACCAAGAAAGATCACATTTTTAACACCTTCTTCTTTGCCACACACACACTTCAGAGGTACTTTCTTTTCAAATGTGGAGATTTTTTGTGCCTGAAAATTGGTCAGATGCCAGATATTTATCATGCTCACACCCATACGTACACGCATCAAGTAAATTTTAAGGTTTTTAATTAATATGAACTTAACCAAAGTAGAAGGAGGGTCTTCCTCGTCTTCGGGACCCTGATGGGAGGAAGAGCGCTCTCCTCGGCCAACTGTCATTCGGCATTCTTAACACATGCCCCAGCCAAGTCCATTTCCTCTCCACAATGGTAGAGGTGATGGGTCCTTGCTGGGTGCGCCAGCGTATAGCGTCGTTCGTGATGCGGTGGTACCATCTTAATCCAAAATTTTCCTAAGGCACTTCAGATGAGGAAGACCCTCTTACACTGTATTCCGCCCCTTCGAAGCAGAGCTGAGGGATTTTGACATGAAATGGCGATCCAAATTCAAATTCACCAAATTCACCGGTATCGGAAACTTGACCAGTGATAGGAAAGGGAGAAATTCTACGTGTTGTTTTACTGGTACACTTTTACAAGTATTAAACTTTGACATCCTTCACAAAAAGCAAAACTTGTGTTGTGTTGTGAAAGAGGAAGATGGTCGGCACCGGGAATCGAACCGGCGACCTTCAGAATAAAATACGGCGACTGAACCGTCAATTTTGTCAACATTTCCAATCCATCATACGAAAATTACATATTTTCCCATGAAAAAATGCTGAATTGATATAATTTCTGTCACAGGTAGAACACTTTGGAACCGAATAATCATCGGACCAGAGACTCGGTGCTTGAATGTAGATTCTACAATAGCCATTAATTACGAGTCTATAATGATTCTTCCCCTAAATATGACTAGGGAACAAGGTTAGGTTAGGGGGAAATTCGATATTTACAATCATAAATCAATACTTCAATAGAATATTATTATTTGTGGATCTAAAAATCTGGACCATTTGAATTTAATCAAAGCAACACTACAATAAGTAAGCTATGTAGGTAATGCGTCTACAATGTGTTTATCACGAGGAACTTACTGAGATTTATATTCTCTTTTGGACACAAATCGGCAGGATCAATACTGACGAGCAATGCTCATGTTGAGGCTGATGTCAACCACCGAATCAGTACTGCATGGTTGAAGTGGAGGTCTTTGTCTGGTGTGCTCTGAGACAAAAGAACGCCTATAAAAACTAAAGGTAAAAATATATAAATCTGCGGTAAGACCTGCAATGTTATACGGATCAGAATGCTGGACAACAACCATAAAGCATGAATTGTTGACATGAATTGACAGTTGCACACTAACCACATGAAGATGCTGCGCTGGGCAGGTGGTGTGACTCGTCTGGACAGGGTTAGAAATGAGCATATCAGAGGATCATTCAAAGGTGGCTCCTATACCCGTATTTGCTGTTGTGTTTTTTATGAAATAAATAAAAATAAAATGGAGAGGAGACCAGACTGAGGCGGTATGGTCATGTAATGAGACGTGATGCCGACTATTCGGTGAAAATGGCGCTAAGTATGCCCACAAAACCGAGAGGGAGAGAAAGACCCCCGGCAACTTGGTGGTTCTCAATTGAGCTGGAGCTGGCAGCACATAATGTCCCCCAATCGACAACTTCGGACAGAAGATCCTGGCGCATGTATACAAGAAGGCCTGACCCTGGTTAAGTCGGGAAAAAGGGCAGGGCAAAGAAGAAAGAAGAGACACAAATCGGCAAGACTATGTATGCTAAAATGATGTACTTCTCTCTCTCAAAACTCAAATTCATTTGCAGAACTCTGGTTGCCCGACATATCAAAGTCCGACATACAGTTTAGACATGTCGTCTGTATGTAGTTAAAAAATAAAAATAAATTGACAACCGTTGGGGGCATTGCACTGTCGATAAATTCACCTTAACTGAACTAAATAATTTTCCCAAAATAAGATAAGTAATCAAAAATTTGGAAGAAATTCGAAAGGCTGCGCCCACATCCTACTATTTAGGAGCCAGACTACACCTTATTTGGATTAAGATAAGCGGTAAAAAGTTATTTATTTTGCCTTAAAAGAAGATAACCGCGCTGATAATTTGAAATTTATGAGAAATATTTCGCGAAAGAAATTGTTGATACAAAAACTGAAACAATGGGCATCATACAATATCACTTTTGTTTGTAAAATAGAAATCACGGCCAATTATCATTGCCATAAACAAAAATTGCGCCGATCATAGAGAAACTACAAAAAATGTAAAACAATAATAACCATAGAGATCAGCTGGAGAACAATGGCGCGCAGAGTTGGGGGCAGACAATTGCTGTTTTCAAGTGAGGTGTAAATGTTGTTGTTTACTATTTTTTCTCATGTCATTGTGGCGTCGCTATCAGAAATTGAAAGAAAGCAACGACAATGCATTCAATCAAAAATTGTTTTGTAATAAACAAATAATTAAAAAATCTTTTTTTTTTTTTTCAACAAACATATTTCAAAGGGGTGCTTTGTATTTGAGTATAAAATGACGATTTTGCTAGAGCCCATTCAAACGCCTTCGATGTTGAACCATCCCAGAATTGGATTTTATGATATTCCTGACATTAAGTAGCCGTAGGTTTTCCAAAATTTGCTCAAAGCTCAATCAACATAAGAAGATTCGATCCACCAAATCCGTGATGTTCGGTGGACTCGTTGTTTCTTTGAAAGAATCCGGGATACTAGTCAAATTAATTACGATAGAATTGGGGAAAGTCAAATTATATGTTCAGGATATTGTATAATCATACAGTGACTGTTAAATCCCCAATCCCTATTAGGAATGCAGAATTCGTAACTGTTATGTAGTTACGAATTCTGCATTCTTCTGGGAAACATACATACATACGACTCCCTTTTACACCCCACTCAGGGGCATAGGGAGGCAACAAGAGCTCTCCACTGCGCTCGATCTTGTGCAATGTTTATGACCTCCTCCCACACCATATCCAAATCCCTCAGCTCTGCTTCAAAGGAGCGGAAAACAGTGTGAGAGGGTCTTCCTCTTCTTCGGGACCCTGATGGGAGGCAGCGCTCTCCTCGTCCAACTGTCATTCGGCATCCTTAACACGTGTCCTAGCCAAGTCCATCTCATCCCCACAATGGTAGAGGTGATGGGCTCACGCTGGGTGCGCCGGCGTATAGCGTCGTTCGTGATGCGGTGGTACCATCTTACGCCCAGAATTCTCCTGAGGCACTTCATTTCAAAAGCTGAGACTTTTTGTGCCTGGGCTTTGGTCAGGTGCCAGGACTCACACCCATATAAGAGAATGGCCAACACACACGCATCAAACAGTTTACATTTCGTCTCGACACTAAACGCTGACGCTTTCCAAATCTTGGTCATGTTGTTGAAGGCGCCATTTGCCATACCGATACGTATCGGGAGCCCAGGTCACCAGAGATGGTAATGGTTGCTCCCAGGTATTTAAATTTATCCACCCGGCACCCGGGAGACCTGGTGACCGGGAAACAGTCAGCTAAAAAGGCTAATTATTTATTTGTTTATTTATTTTATTCCCAAAAAATACAAAAAACACAAGCATTTTACAATATGTGTGTATATATATATTATTTGTAATTATCCAAATACTTGCAAAGTATACTCCTGTTTCACCCATAAAAAATAACTTTCTTAGTGCAAAGATTGCAACAAAAAGTTGATAATTACTATCTTATAATCCACATAAGTAGACTCTAAAAACTATTGAACTTTACATTATTGATGTGTGACCGTTTTTATAATTTTAAACCATTACGGGCTTAGGACCGTTTTCAATGGACGTTTTGAAAACTGGATTAATGTGATCATTTTACGTTAAGAATATTAGGTCAAAACATAGGTACATTAGAAAACTAAGAGCGAGTAACGTTTTTTTTTAAATGAATCTTGGCTCACTCAAAGTGAACATAAATACACTTGACATCTTTCATAGAAAGCAAAGACGAAAAGTTATGATCGGTAACGGGAATCGAACCCTTGACCTTCACTAAGAAAGTTGGCAAATGAACTGCTATACTACCAACCAATTCATATTTTGAAGAGGTTTGTCGAATTTGATTATTCCGTTTTGGACTGTGACGATATGAAGATTCTGTGAATTGTAAATAACTTACCCGTGACTTGTAATATAAGGCTTATATTCGTTTACCAACCGGCTTCATTATGCTTTCGTGGCTGTAGATAAACGTGTGGAGAACGACGCGAGCGACAATGAGCCTCGGTGGATTTTGGCCTTGACCGAATGTTTACCTCACCGCAAAAGTATCTACAATATGAACACGTAGCTTGGTATGTGTCCATATACTGGACTGGAAGAGTTACGCAGATAGCATGTACGAAAATTAGATCAACTAACACCATGGAAGCAGAGGTGTTCAACAGGAACGCACACAGGCAAACATCTTGTTTATTTCCCAAGATTTGTTTCATCAAGCGTATTATGGATTCTGTTCAAACGTGGCACAGGATCATTAATTTCGGCACCGAGGTTTACCTTTTATGTGTAATCGTCGTTATGCGCCTAAAAATCTTCGGTCAAGCAGGATTTCGAATTGAAGTGTTTCGTAGTTTGTAATTTCTTGTCTTCAAAGAATTGCTTGAGAGGTCTTTATTTCTTGATTTCTGTGCTATAATTTGGTTCCTATTATTTCAAACGCTAATGGAAATTGAAAAAATATTAGCATTACTCAATTGAATGGAGAGATCAAACGGAGCCTTCACGAATATGAGTTGAATGGTCGTAACACCAACTTCTCTTCTTACTCATAAGATTGGGCACACTACACGAGTTTTTGGATATGCAAATATTACGACACAATGATGCCCAATTTGGTAGATAAGATTGGAGACAATATTGTTAGCCGGTATCTTATAAGCTTTTTCCAAGAATATTATAAAAATCCTGTATAATTTCATTATCAGTACATAATTTATAGCCAGATAAAGCTATTTTTAAAAAATAAAATAGAAATACGACGTTGTTAGAGGTCTTCTACAGGGTATCTTTTTGGACCTGTTGATATTCAAAGTTGGTCCTCATCCCATACTTACAAGCCTTTGGAGATTTTGAGGTTCTTTTTGTGGGAAAATACAAATAGGAAATATTTAATCGAGGATTCAATAGATTTTTTTTTTGTAAAATTCCAGTAATTAAACATTTGACGTTTTCATTATCACGAGAAAACAGTTTTACCAAAATTGGAACTGTTTATGTAAGATTATCAGATTCTGGCCCCAAAAGCGTCCCAGACTCACCTGAAATGAAAAGACCTGTCTAACATTACTACGAAAAGAAAATATTCGCACAGTACTGCGATATTAACAAACAAACACCAAGCGTTTGATGCGAGGGCATATTATTCCGTACATCAAAATGAAATCCCAAGTTTTACGACGGAGCGAGATGGAGGTATTCATACAAGAACATAAAGGTAAGAGAGGTGTGTACGCGAGGTAAAGCGACTGTTGGATGTTTACGGAATAAAGTCTTCTGAATTTCGCGAGGTCAACAAGAGTCATTTACCCTTTTACGGCGGACCAACGGACGGCCATGGCCGAAGCTTTTCGGAAACGGAGCTTCTATAAAATACAACTCTAATAATAATAATAAAATTCAACCAACCAAATAACGCGGAATCAATTATTGTTATAACTGAAAACTGACAAACAGTGCTGGTGAA
This sequence comes from Mystacides longicornis, assembly GCA_963576905.1. Lineage (NCBI taxonomy): Eukaryota > Metazoa > Arthropoda > Insecta > Trichoptera > Leptoceridae > Mystacides > Mystacides longicornis. The sequence goes on along the minus strand of OY756433.1, from coordinate 29,699,828 downwards.
GGAAGAAAGTTTGGATCGAGACCTATGCGAGGTAGAGCAGCAATGGCCACACATTGAATCGCGATCAGACAGTCATTATTTTTAATCATCGAGGTTAATTGGGAGGTCGGAGTGAATTAAAGGAGAGCGTTGACATAGTAGAAGGCCAGAACCCTGGGCTGGTAGCATAGCGGAAGAGATTCGTATTGTCTGAAGAGTCAAACAATATGCATAATATCCATCCTTGTCAATTTATTTTACTTAATATTTTGAGACTTAATTAGTTACCCCATTTTTTCATTACTGACTAGTTTTCTAAAAAGACATTGTCCTGTTTTTACTATAAAATATTGAATTCCAATTTGTATCACTTACTTAACTAATCCATGTTCGCTCCTATTGTGGAGCATGCGGACGCCACGAAACTTCTTCAAGACTCTCTATCTTGCGCCAGTTGCACAGCTTCATCCTAGCTTGGTCCAGCCACTTTCCCTCTCCACAGTGAAAGTCCGTTTGATTATTATTTTTGGCCTGCCTCCTCTTCTTGTCCCATCCGGATTGTAAAAAAAGGATTGCATATTCAAGACACTCAGAGGGAACTAGCGGAGAACATGGCCAAGCCAGCTCAAATTGCGGTTCTGGATTACTGAAATGATTGGCTGTTGTGCTGTTCTGGCGCGTTCGGTCTCATTTCAGACAATGTGGTATCAACAAATCACCAATAACTGTCGCAAATTTTTTTTGAAATTTGTATGACGATAAACTTATTCCCTATTAAACCAATATAATTCCATTCGATGCTACTGCTTTGAACGTTCTCATTCTGACAATCGCACCAACTATCAAGCAACTGACAGATATCAAACTTCATATAAAATTCAAAAATAGAAGAAGGTTACGTCATATTACGTTAAGTTTTGTTGTATTTTCTAATTTTCCACGCATCTATGATTTTCTTTCCATATAAACCTTCTAATACATTTCAATCTGAAAGAATGTCGAAGGCAATCCGAAGCGCCATGAGAGTGTGGGTAGAGGAGCATCTGAAGTTCTGCGAGCCATGCAAACACACACCACGCCACCGAGTGCAATGCACTTTGACCGTGTTCACAATGATGGTGTTGCATAACAATCACGGCACGGAATCATCATTAGACTTGACTTTTCCAGCCCTAGAACAGGAAGCGATGTTGTCTGCATTGCCATTGCGTGTGCGAATGCTTATCTGATTATCGGTATTAAATTTCAATGTTGATAACAATAAAAAAAAGAAAATATTATGGATTTGATTGTTTTATCATTCAAATTTCAATTTGTATTCACGTTGGCAATCGTGCGACCATTCAGAAGACTTGTCAAACAGGAGAAATGGAAGACGCTGATTATAGTTTAAATAACAAATTACCAAGTCTAATGGCATGAAAATGAATAAAAAGGAAGCGTGACACTCTCTTCAGGAAACATAGCAAACATCATGTTTCAGTATGTTGGTCCATGTGATATGAATTCTGAATGGTACTAGCCAACATAAAGAGGAAATGGAAAATTTCCATGAAGCAGACTTGAGACCACATCACAATAAGACAATCAAAGCCATGAAGAAGATGATAAACAAACCACCGTGGAAGGGAGTCACTAATACCAAGTAAAAGTTGCTCCATCAAATTTCGCCAACGATCTGATCGTTCGCGGCTATAAACATTATTGGAGCATTTTTTGTCCGAGGTGAAACTTGTTGACCAACCAAACGAACCACGAAGCGTCCGCATTTCAGCTCCGGTTTATTTCCTTTCTTTTTGGCTGGATGCTTATTATCTAACCAAGTCCCCGTCTACACTTTTTGTGTCTCTTACTCCAACGTTTTAACAAATTTTGTTGTTGTTACCGTAATTGCGTTCAGCACTTACTTCTATGCCCCATCAAATGTGACTTTTTAATATTCAAATTGAGCAACAACTGCTTTATACATACAAATTTTATTATTACTGTCTATCTCGTTGAGTTCCTTTCAAAGAAGGTGAAGATTTAGAAAGAAATAATTGATTATTGTTCCCGATTTTTTTTTGAATCAGGGTATATTGGAGAGCATCTTGAGGTACGTATCTTGTTGCCTTCGTATGCCTCTGAGTGGGGTCAAAGAGGGAGATTTGATTTTGATTTCATTTGAAGTTTACAATAATTTTGGTTTTCATATTCGAAATTGAACAAATCATGATATCTCTGTTCTTCACGTCAAACACTTTTTTCTAATATAATTTTCATACTCATTTTTAATTATCTATGAATTTGTCTACTGTGGCAAGTTCGTTTTTTAATTGAAGAAAAATGTGACTCAGACAAACAATGAATTAGAAATACAAAATCGGGTTTTTAAAAATTGAATAGAAAACCTTAAAACATCCCAACGTTACGTGAAGACATCTAATAGGGAATATTTTGGCAAAGCATGACCAAATAGTGTGACCGTGCTTGTGGGTCAGGCCAGCTATTGTAATGTTCGTGGGCTAATCGTATGTATCTGTTGTGATCATCAAAACAAGTCAAGTATTGAATAAGAGAAGGTACGTGATTACTCCGAGCCACGTTTCTATTACATCACGGCCGGCGTTGGGCTCTGGCGGAAACCACGTTGCCAAAATAATCTGGTTGGAACAGCGTTGTTTACTTCATCAGAGATGGCCAAACCTTTCTTTTCGGGCCTTTATAAAACTGGTCCTACATTTTACGTTTCAATACCGGCCAAAAGTGTAATAGCTGGAGAAAAATATCCATATTCCCTTCTTGTCTCTCTACTAAATAAAATTGGTTGGACGGCCACACTTAATTTCATTCCATTCTGTTCTGGCATATGATTTTCCAAGATATTGAAAATACTCTTATATGTATATTCACAAAGGTACAACGATTAGAATTTTGACCACTAATAACTAACGAAAACATTAACATAAGCCTATCACACTAAGCCACCCTTTGAAACAATATCCAAAGACGGTTGTAAATCCACAATAGTTTAAAATCTAATTCAGCTTCGAGCATCATAAAATGTAATGTTTCTATATATTAGTAGCGAGCAATATTTTTCTGTTCATTTCTTACAAGTGTCAAAAAGTCCACTGTCTCCAATAGACATGGTTGAACTCTTTTGATTAACTATTGTTTATCCCGGTTTTTATGACTCATCTGGAAACACTCCTAGATCTCAAAGGTAAAGTAAAGCAAACTTTGGCCCGGCTCTATCAACATTTATTTTTTGAGTTTTGTATTTTTTTCTTGACTCGTGGCCTGAACGTTCGTCCACCGCTGGAGCATGACAGTTGAGTGTACTCGCACCGGGGCCGGTCCAGCGCTACAACTTGAAGAAGCCACCGTTGCCGCACCGCCTCGTGAGAATGGTTTGAACTTGAAACGCATTCTCGCGCACTTTCTCTGGTGCCCCTGATTCTCGCCCAGCCGAAGAGATGGACTTGGTGTTTATTTTTGCCAACGATGTCATTGCCAATTATTTCCTTCAGTTCATTTATGTTTTTTTCTTTTGTTCGTAATAATGAACTAAGCTACGGTTTTTATGATGTAATTTTTTTCATAATTAAACAATTTATTATTATGTGAAAAAATACCTAAATCAGAAAAAAAAATATTGATAGAGTAGATAAATATTCAATAATGTGTACGAGAAGTATGATCAAATAAAAACGGAGGAGAATGACGTGAGTTTAATGCAGATGAACATTTCCATCATGAACATATTTTTAACTAGTCTATCAGACAATAGATCACATTTTTTAACTAGTCTATCAGACAATAGATCATATTTTTCATATTCATACAACTCTATGCATTTTAAGATTTTATTCAAATAAACTGTATCGTTTATTGCCACCGTTAACACGTATGTGAAGATTCTTTATATACGGTTTCAAATTTTGAACTTGAAGGTGCTAATAGAATGAATAAAATAATAAGGCTGAAACGAAAGGTATGAGAAGGTATGATCTATAGATAATGACTCGAATCAATCATATTGCAGAGATGTTACAAGATGTCACTTGTAGAAACTAAGAAAGCGTGTCTCTATAAATGAAGAAGAGGTCCATGGAACAGACCAGTAAACTTGTTGCTGTAGAAAGGAGTGGCGTTGGATACAACGTGATAATTTAAAAAATATGAAAGTTTTACCAAGGTTTGTTCCAGATGACGAGCTCCATAAAAGTGATTAATTAAACAGAACAATACCTGCATAATTGGAGTGGCTTACGAAGAGATCCACCCGACAGCAGCTCCCAGCCCCGAGCTCGCCTACTCGCAACCCACGAGAGGAGAAACAGAGCGTGGAAGAAATGTCCGCCTGGTGGCTTTATTGGAGGCACTGGCTGGCAGTGTAAAAATAATGAGGCTGATTTGAAAATGGCGGCAGCATCACGGGAAACCGGTCGAATATTCACAGAACATTAACTGCGCAACAAAACAATAGCTCGTATATTACTTTAATGGTTGCACTCAAAATGGATTGGATAATGTGACTCAATGGTGTTACTTCATTTAATTTCTAATTAATAATTCATAGGAGTGTTGTTACTCTCGTTCGTCTCACTGCAAGACCATTTCTTTTCAAACATTTCTCTTTTCAACTCACTTCATGCTTCCTGAAATCCTCCTTTTTTCTCATTTTAATCTATGTTGTCAAGAATGATAATATTAGAAAGAATGTGGAGTGGATGTTAGCGTAGTGACCAGAATGAAAGTGAATATATTAAGGTGGTTTGGACATCTAGAGAGAATGATTAAAAATATATTATAACGACCTCGAATGACATGGTCCGACCATATCGGTGCCGTCTTAGAGGAGGGCCAAGTCAGGAGCAAAAGGAATAGGAAAGGAAAGAGGTTTGTTTCGATAGGAAAGAATAGAAGTCTGTACTCTCTGCCTACCCCCTTCGGGAAATGGCGTGTTGGGTAAAAAATAAATAAAAGGTATTTCTTAGGCGTTAAAAAATAGTAATATTGGAGCCATGGTCTGTTTTATATTCTTGACCACGTTTCATGTCAAAATGGTTTGTAGCCTTGCGTAAAGGAGGTCGTGAATTCGATCCTAGGTGCCGACCACTTCCTCTTTCACGACAAAAGCTTACTTTAAAAAAGTTAAAGAGTGTAATTGGGTTCAATTTAGCATAGATTCATTTTTAAAAAAAATATTTCCAGACAAGGAACAATGCCCTCATAATCCTTAAATGCAGATAGTGGGATAGAAGAGGAGGAGTGGGCCTGCCCCAAAACAGATGGACTGATGATGTTATCCCAGTCGCGGGTGGAGTATGGATAAGGAAATCCCAGGATAGAGGAGAGTGGGTGAAAATGGAAGGGTCCTTAGTCTAGAAGAAGAGAGATGGCTGAAAAAGAAGCAAGAAGAAAGCTTATTCGCCAAAAAAGTTAGTCAGCCGCACTCATTGAATACGTGTGACTATATTTTAAAGTTGTAGGAGTATTGGAAGGTGGCCATGAACGTTCAATAGCGTAGATAAACCGCTGTAAGAATGCCGTCGTCCAATCCATCCCAAACAATAAGATTGCCCCAAATAATCTCCGAATAAATGAATAACAACACTATTATTATTAGCGATGTTGTTTGTTCCAAACCATCAAAACAAGACCCGAGAAATGAGGTCATGCCGGCAGGCTGTCTGCTTCGCGTTGGCTGGAAGAATGAGCCAGGTAGTCCGTTCATAAAATACATCATAATTTCTAATTTGCCAATTTTGGATACCTACATGGAATTCACACATCAAAGATTAACATCCTACATGACGTTTATAATTTGAAGGTTATTATTATCTTAAGAATACAATTTTGAACTATAAATCTTTATTTCCTACACCAAAATAACACATAATGACTACAATTAGGATAAAGGATTAAAAAACAACCCAACGATCCTTTGCCATACTTTGAATTCCGATCAATTTAACTGGGTATTCAGTTTGTTTTTTATTGGTTTTGATCCCGATTATATGTAGATGCTTAGTTCGCATAGTTCTCGGTAGTTCAGCTATGACGCAGCATATCTGATGAAAATAATCTTAATTTTGCATATTCTTATAAAAAAGACACCATTGATATTGTTTCCAAATTGAAATAATAATTAATTAGTAAATACCAGTAATAATAATAAGAAAGCAAGAAAAAGAACGTAAGATATGAATGGTTATTTTGCAATAGAAGCTGATAGAAATGAAGAAATCAGTCAAAAGCTATACAAAATAAATTACGAAGCTTTAAACCAAGAAACAGTATTGGAGTCGAAATATGGTTTGAAAATAGGCCTCAATGTTCGTAAGCAGACGGCCAAACCTGAATTAACGAGAACAAGAAGTCAAAAGAAATGGGCAGTGGAGCTACGCAATAGCTAATGCGTGAAATTCCAACGCATGTAAGAGTCGAGGAGTTCGTGATGGAGAAAGTACACCGACTACTGCCGCAAACAGCATCACCCGTGGTCTGTCCAAATTTCTAAATGACGAACAGCCATTCTCGTTCAAGGTTATGACCGCTTCGACTTGTGTAATAATCCCAAATAATAAACCAACACCAATCGGACGAGATTTTTATTTGGGCTGTGCTCATCGGCGAAAGACTGATTTTCCGGCGACATGGGTAGCGTCAAAAATAATCCCTGCACAACACCACCTACTATGTTTTGTTGTCAAATGACTCCTTTACGTCTGAATCTTTTTAAAATCTGGCTAAGGTTTTCTTTTCATCTATCGCTCAGTATTTTGCGTTTATTTTTGTCCTCAAAAGATTTCTCTTTTGGCCATCCATTCAAATCCAGCAACCAAATGTCGTAATGCTTCATTGTTACATAATATTACACAATTTGGTAGCCAATGATCAAATCATAATTTCCATCTGGCATTTCATGTTCTTCCTATTTATGGTTAGACCAACTCACCACTTTTGTTCGGCGATTTTATTTCCAAAAGAAGACCATACGTTTGTATTGCTCTGATTTGTATTGATCAAATTGAAGTACTTAGGGTTTGAAATGCCTTTTTGGTAACATTTATTTATTTATTTTATTTATTTTATTTATTTCTTGCATCAACCCGTAGGTCCTTTGCAGGACACTTGGGATCATCATACATGTTACATCATATACATACAATACAAATAATAAACAAGAAAAAACGAAAACAAGAAAAATTATATCAAAGCACATATTATATTTTTGTTTTTCAGTACTAGAAAGATGTAAAAGGTCTTTCTAGTACCATGTCAAGAGTAAGAGGCAGATAGTAACAAGAACGCGTCAAGACTAACAGAACTACACGAACAGCTAGAATTATACTTGGTTATGTTTTAATATTTATTAGTTAATAAAAATAGAGGTCAGTTATGAGTTAGTTGAGTAGTCGGCCAATATTTCGTCAACAGAATAAAAAGCATTGCCAACTAGATACTTTTTCACCTCTCTCTTGAAGCACAGAGTATTAAGGGACCTGAGACTTGGTGGAAGGTGATTATATAATCTAATACTAGTGCAAATATAGCTTTTGGACACCTTTGCTAACCTGTGCTCAGGAGGGCGTATCAGTTCTCCCGCTCTGGTGTTGTAGTTGTGAAAGTCTGCATTTAATGGGGTTTTATGGATGTTTTTATGTGCATATAATAAACACTCAAGAGCATACGCACAAGGAACAGTTAATATACCCTCCTCCTTGAACACAGGCCTGCAGGAGTCCCTAGGACACATGCCGAGCAGTGCTCTGAGTGCTCTTTTTTGCAAAATGAATACTCTACCTGAATCAGATCCCATTCCCCAGAATAACACTCCATAACTCATGATGGAGTGGAAGTATGCATAATATACAGACTTTGCTGCGTCCTTTCCACAAATATCTTTGATTTTTTTTATTGCGTATACTGCAGAATTCAGTTTTTTGCACAACTGATTTATGTGGCTATCCCATTTTAATCCTTTATCGAGTGTAACTCCCAGGAATTTACACTCCGCAACAGCACCCACACCTTCTCCCGAGAGAGCAGTGGAAAGCGGATCTGTGACATCCGGTCGACCAAGAGAGAAGCTCATAGTATTAGTTTTTGTCGTATTCAAAACTAAAGAGTTGTCGCTAAACCAGTTTTTTAATTGTTTCAATGTACCTAAGGCATTATTTATATAGTCATTATCGTTTTTATTACCTTTGAGAATCAGTGAGGTATCGTCAGCAAACATTACAATTTCTGAATTTTTGTTAGTACAATTTGGAAGGTCATTTATATAAATAAGAAATAAGAGAGGACCGAGCACCGATCCCTGGGGAACCCCACAGCCTATCCCTGCCATTTCGGATTTAGTGTCATTAACATCGACATACTGTTGGCGGTTGGTTAAGTAAGACTGAAAAAATCTGTTCTCCGTGCCCCTGATCCCATAGCACTTGAGTTTTTCAAGAAGAATTTCGTGATTGACACAGTCAAATGCCTTTGAAAGGTCGCAAAAGACACTACAAGCAGACTCTCTCTTGTCTAAGGACTCCAGCACAGTGCCAAGCAGTGAGGCAATCCCGTCAGAGGTGCTCTTACCCCTCTGGAATCCAAATTGATTAGAGTGTATGATTTTATTGTGTTCTAAGAAATGCATTAGCTGGTTAGTAGCAATTTTTTCAATAATCTTACTAATAGCTGGTAGGATTGATATTGGCCGATAATTATTGGCATCCATTTTGTCACCCTTTTTAAATATTGGTATAACCCTGGCAATCTTTTGACTGTCAGGGAAAATACCTCTCTGAAAGCAAATATTTATGATCTCTGTTAGAATGGGAGCTAGGCCTTGAATAATATTTTTGAGTAAATGTGTGGAGATATGCCATATATCATTAGAGGTCTTTGTTTTTATAAGGCTGCAAGCTTTTAAAACATCGTCAATTTTAATAATTTCAAATTTAAAAGTAATATCAGAATTTATGGGTACGTGTCTCAATGAATGTTCAATAGATTGTGTAAAGTTATTTGTTAGTGAGGACGCCACATTTACAAAGTAGTTATTTAAATAAGTCGCTGTATCTAAGTTAGTCTTGTTAGTGGTATCTCTAAGGGTTATTTGTTCGTTACAGTTATCATGTTCACTTATCGATCGTCCGGTTTCATTTTTTATTATTTCCCAGGTCATCTTGATAGGATTCCCTGAATTCATGATCTGGTTACTCATATATATTCTTTTAGCTTCGTTACATACTTTTTTAAAAATTGTACTATACTTATTTATATATTTTTTGGTGGCTTCTGAATTTGTATGTTTTTTTGTTTCATATAATTCAAACAATCTTATCCTAGAGATATTAATGCCCTTAGTAGTCCATGCATGAGACAACTGTTTACTTTTTATTTTTATCTTTTTCAATGGAAAATGATGTTCGATTTCTACCATGATTAGGTTGAATAGATTGTTAATTGATGCAGCCACGTCATCACTGTTTATATCAGCACGTAACGTAGATACTGAATCTATAAAACCTTTAATATGTTCTTTTGTGTAAGTTCTTTTATTGATATATTTGTCTCTATTTGGGGTATGGTTTGACACAGTTCCATAGACAGTGATCATTTGACCATGATGGTCAGATCTGACAATATCTTTCTGCTTTGTTTGTTGAACTGTTAAGTCAGTAAAGACATTGTCTATGCATGTAGACGATTTTTGGGTAACTCGTGTAGCAGTGTATATGCTACGTGTCAATAAGAAGCTATTAAGTAAATCTAAAAGAATGTTAGTCTCGTTTGAGCTATTGTTAAAGTTAATATTAAAGTCACCACAAAGAATTATATATTTATGGTTCCTGTTACTAATCTTTGTCAGTACATTTTCAATTATTCCAGTAAACACATTAAAGTTGCCTGAAGGTGGCCTATAAACACATACAATAATAATATTTTTGATCTCAACACAGCTTAATTCACAATGATTTTCCACAGAAAAGTCTACAATATCTTGTCTATTTTTCGATATAATTTTGTTATTTATCATAATCAACGAGCCACCTCTAATAGATTTTTTCCGGCAGTAATAACTTGACAATTTAAAGTTAGGTACATTATAATGTTCAATTTCAGTATCTTTGATCCAGGATTCGGTGAAACACAGTATGTCAACTTCACGGAGGTCACAAGTTTGCAGTTCATGAAGTTTTCTTCCTAGACCCTGAGCATTCTGATGAATAATCACCACTGTGCTTCCCCTTCCCTCCTCGTCTCCCCCGTGCTTCTCTCTAAAAAAGTATTGCCATCCAAAGTTCTCTGTTCTTCCACTCTATTTTCTGGTGTCTCACTTTGCAGGACAATGTTAATTAGATTTCCCTTGGAATTCGCAGTGTATTTTAGGCCGAATAAGATCTTGTCCGTCAGTGATGTCGATCTGTCATTCAGTTCAATAATCCTGCCGTGCTCAAGATCTCTGATTGCATCATACAGTCTGCAGTTAGCTCTATATATACTTTCATTCTTTCTTTCATCTCTCACGTAACGAATGGTTGATGTATAAAAATGTATCCCTTTCTTCTTTGTACTCCTGATAATATTCCCTATGTCTTGCAATCTCTCATTCCATGAACCGCCATCTCCTCCCACCATCAGCAGAATAGCATCTCCTTTTTTCGCCTCTGTGACAGTTTGAATGATGTCCTTAAGTAGGTGTGTAAACTTTGCATATGGCTTACAATTACAAAAAATGTCGAACTTCGTTCTATCATACAATTTTATGCCCAGTCCCTTGCTATACTCATCGCCTACTACAAAAAGCTTAGGTTTATTAGATTCAATCTTCCCTCTGACAGTAACCTCCATTGTTGAGGTATCTGAAGGAATACTCCTCATAATTACAGATGCTTCATTTCCATGCAGCTTAGTTTGTATGTTGGCATTTGCAGCATCATCATTTTTTTTGCATTTCATATATTTTTTACAATTCTCCAGTTGTTCATATATTTGATCATATGATTTCCTCAATATTAAGTTACTCTGACGAACACTCTCTAGTTTCTTGACTAAGAATTCATTATTAAGTTCATATTCATTCAGAATTCTTTCCCTTTCCCTAGTACTGGACTGGATGTCCTTTGTTAGTTTTTCAATCTCCATCTTCCTACTTGATAGTTCTTCTTTCATATCTATATTTCGTTGCCTGTATCTATGTAGAGCCTTTTCCTGTTTCTCTAGATTCTGAATTCTGTCTTTTAGTGTCTGGATCTCCCTGTTCTTTCCCCTTAATTCCAACCTGCACTCCCTCAATTCCCTCCTTATTTTTTCCCCCTCTACTTTCTTGCTTTGTGGTTCTTCCACCCTCTGCCCGACCACATTGTCCATTTTCATCTTATGCACTTCCTGCTTCAATTCACCCTTCCCCCGCCCATTTTCGGGCTTTTCTCCCCCGTTCATCTTGGTTTCTTGGTCATCCCCATCCATTGAACTATCAATCATCGTCACATACAAGCTTCTGTTTACACAACTTCTTGTTATTATCCGTGCCATATTTTAATGTTATTTCAATTTAGTCTTGAATTTATTTTAATTAAATCTGTTTTAATTTCTAAGCTTTTATTTATTATAATTGATTTTTAATTTATTTTAATTAACAGAGTAGAGTAGGTAACACTGAGTGGAGTTGGCAACACTAAATTTCCACAGTGACAGTGACAGCTGATGTCAAATCTGATTAGAAGTGTCACTTTTGGTAGTTATCCAATAATTGTATGTTATAAGGTAAACACTGTCTTGATTGGTTAATTTAATTTTGGTTTACCTTCCGAATGTTTAATGTGATTTGTGATAACTCTTTGAATCCACACTTCAACGATGAATATTTAACACACTGCTCCACTTTATGTTCCGAATTTATTATAATGACGCGGACACAACACCCCGCAACAGGTTAGCACACCTTCATTGCCATTTACAACCGCCAAAACACCAAAATTTCGACTAGATTGCGGAACGAAAAAAAAAAGTGTGTTGCACTGACAAATTAGTATATGTAATGTCAGCAACCTTCAATATTTGCTGAAAAATTCAGGATTCTCAATCAGCTTATTTCAGATATACACACACATACACATATTACCTTTATGGCCCCCGCACAACGCAAGCCAGCTCGGAGGAGACCAATCCACAGCAAACTCGACACACACGAAAGCGACCTCTAGCTCGATCAAAGCAATCAAACGGAAAAGCCGTCCCCACACAAATGAAGCCCGCCGCGGATCCCCCCCAACCAACAATGCGGGATGCCTGAACCCCACTCAGGAGCATATGGAGGCATCGAGAGCTCTCCATTGCGCTCGAAGGCGTCCGAGGCTCATTGTGCCTTTCCGGACCGGTTGAGGTTTAAGGACGTGAGGTGGTCAACTTCACGGTCCCGATCTGATTTTTCGATTTCCTGCCTCTTACAGGATGCTCGAAAAACCAGAAAAAAAGAACAGAGGTGTTATTCTTAGCCGGCAACCCCACGCGATATACGCGTGATTAACTCTATAAAAATGTAAAATATGAACAATCATTGTTCTGGCGCAAGTCAGTGAACGCATATCAGTGTAACCCAGTTATTTATCAGCTTGCATCTTAGGGCAGCCAATGCTCGTGGATGGTCGTCCGATAAAAACGAGTTCAAGAAACTATTACGAAAAATTTTAACATTATATTTTTTTATTACATGACTAGTGTCTGTGTACCCGGACGAGAAGATGAGGAGATAACAAACTTGAGGAGAAGCTGGTTGATGTAACAGAACCATCAGTCATGGACCCTTCACTCGTTGCATAATAGGGTGTTGATCTTGTTACAGTGCGGTTACTTCGTGACGCATTGATTCAAAGAAATGCTGGAATCTTGATCTTGCTGTGTTTGTGACATTAAAGGCTTTTTTCACGGTCTTTTCCTACACCTTCTCTCTGACATAATTAGATGGGTTTTCCTGTTTCATCTCTCTTCTTTGCTGTTTTTTTTTTGTTTATCTTAAAGGGTCCATATTGTAGATTAGGAGTTTACTCTGGGACTTTTTTCTGGACTTTCTACTGTTTTCGGTTTATCAAACTTATCTTCGAATAAAACCCTCTCATTTGAATATGCGTCAGCATATTGTCATTGGCCATAATCGTCTTGTTTTTTTACAGCCACCCAAGGTGCCATTATCACATAGGTAGGTAATCTGTTTTTGGGGGTTAATTCATATCCCGTTACGCCCATGGTAAATGCTCCTTGCGTCAAGATTTGCCTTGAATTGCTAAACCATGGAACAATCTGGATGCTTTTGAGATGCTGTTTTAGTACAGAATGTATTGAATGGTTTTCCAGTTGTGTTTTCCCCTATAGTTCAACTCACTTTTCCGTTTTACCCATTGTTTTCATATTTGTGTTTGTGTGTTCTCAAGACTCAAGAGGTATCCCAAATATAATGGATGACTAATTTCTTAAAAAAATCATGTTTTTATTTCGCCACAATATCGGACATAAATTCCAAATAGCTGCTCTGCTACACGCTATTCAAGCCCCCTTCCACTCAGACGCACATAAACATACATACAAAATACACACGGATACTATATCTGCGAGTACATACATATTTATCTTCTATTGTCACCCATACATAAAAAATAAACAGTTTACTGGCACCAACACAACCGTTTTCTGGTGTGATCACAGCCAAATTTTCTCTAACACAAGCAAACAATGTTTGCATTACAGCATCGATATTTCAGAACCGAAATCTCTATTCATCAAATTCTGAAAAAAGAGTGTAGGAGTTTTTTTTAAGGAAAGAGAGAAGTTAGGGATGGGTAAATATGGGAAGGATAAAAGAAGTGAGAGAAGAATGCCAGAATGAATAAATAAGTGTCACCGGAGGTAATGAGGGTGCTAACTCTCTTAGTTGAAAGAATGCTAAGACTTCTTGTCAAAGAAGGATTCCAGAGAAAAGAAACTGGAATTGTGCAGATAAGCGTCGCCCGCGCGGCTTTACATGAATTCGTACACGGCAGTCAACCTCAGAAAAATCCTTTTGAAATGTTACCCCTAAGGGATGAAGCTGAAGACATCAGGGTATAGTCTGTAAGGTACTTTAAATTGGGTACGTGTTGTTGCAATGTTCAATTTGAGTGAGCACAGTTGATTCATTTTGTAATAAAAAGTGAAAAAGCTTGTGCATATCGCTATTCTGAACCATCAATGAAAAATGATGTATGAATGTGACAAGTGGACATGCAAGACGTCAGAGGCGTCACAAGTCAAAATACGGACAAACTGACATTAAAAATGTCATAATATAGTCGCGCAATTATTACGCTTCTTGAAGATGGAATACCTAATTTTATAAATTATAGCTGTGGCTTCGGTTTTTACATTAGCGATTTTTTTGTAAACCTTTCATTGATTATTTGACCACCACATTGATCGCTATAAACTGTTCGTTGATAATAATTACTTTAATTACAAGATCGTTTTGCTTACCTAGTTGAATATTGTATGAAATATGGTTTTGCTTTTTATCTTAGCTCATCTTTCACTCATCGCTCATCATCTTTCACTTTTTATACCTAGCTATTTCTTAATTTAGTTGAATATTAAAGCAAGCGTCATAGCGAATAAATTCCAAGTCAGAATCCAAGAGGGAGCATAAAACCAAAACAACAACACGAATAATGACGCGCGTCCCGGCGAACATGACAGATGTGGAGCTTAATTCATATATAAAACCACGATAAACGACAAGTAGGACTAGCAACTTAACTATACCTACGGCTTAGCCAAGCCACAGTCGAATTTTGATTGAAATTCTAGGGTCAGCGGTAAGCTCCATTTAACTTATAAGCCTCCTCAATGAAGCTACAGATTGTAATTTCGGCCCTAAAACCTGTGACAAAGAAGGAAGCTGACAAGAATATGACATGTTGAAAGAATATTTTCTTCTTGTTTCATGAGGCTTATTGGGATCTTCTATCAAAACTACCCTTTGAGGTGGAATTCCAGCTGTCTTGGTCGACATTCTTTCGTCTGCTCCATCGAACTATATCATCAGCCTCAAATATCTCGCGGATTCTGGTGTTTCTCACTGAATGAATATGTAAGAGAGGAAGATTGAAACGAAACATAGACTTCTGTGAATCCCGTGGATTGCTCAATGGTCACAGTTGTTCAAACAAGGCATGAGACGAGACAAGGAAGGAAGTTCGGGTAAAAAAGGATATCTACGTTAAATCTGCTTATTATTTAAAAGATGGCTAAAAAAGGTGCTTAGTCAATTTCAGGCTAAATAAAAATGTTCATGGCAGTGTTTTGCTTATCAACAGTTACATCATACTAGACTCACACATGCACGGTGTATTCCCACACTGAGGAATTTTATAATCAGGTGCGTAATTCAGGACCACAATGTATGGAGCGGGCGTGTATAGTGTACGGAACGAGCATGTGTAGGTACTGTATGGTTTCACCAACACTGGCCCACTGCTGGCAACCACACAACACAGACATGCGCAGAGGACGGTGCGGAAAAATTATCTGTCAAAACAAGTTCATGGCCGAATATTGACTTTGAAAATAGACAGGACCGGTCGCGAAATAACGCCAGTTCTATAAATGAGAATGATTTTATTGCACACACTAATAAAAACTTGAATATATTATTATGTGGAAAGAAATTTTTTAATAATATGAATAATACATGGGCACTGAACAAAACATACAAAATAAATCATGAAATAAAAACATAGAATCTCAAGTGTTCCAATAGGTAACAGGTATCTCCAGCTTAGTTGCTAATGCAGCGAGCGACGAAGAAAAAGAATAGAGTAATCTTATTTACCATTTTGTCATGCTCGATAAGCAAGGTTTCTGAATTTTTCAAAATATGTGTGTTACAAGAGTGTAGTATTTAATAAGCAGGTACCTACCGCTTGATTTGCCATAACATAAGGCATAAATCAGAGGGGTGTGGATTGCCAATATTTAAAAAAAATACCGAATACAATACACAAATTTAAGTTCGTATTTTTTTTAAATATAAACTAGGAATATTTTTTAATTTGACTCTATTCCAATAGACATATTATTAATCATGACAGCAGCCCATAGACAAAATACAACATTTAAGTAGGTACTTACATAATGTTGGTCTGACGATTATTTTGAGTGATAATAGCGTTCCAAACACCGTTTGTGTGTAGTATGCGCGCATAAAAGCAATTTTGTATGTGTGCACATTCCACACACTCATAGATCACTCAAACATAGATCTGACAGACTATATAAGTAATTAATTAATATGTATGAAGGTGCACAATTTGTTTCTGAAAATAGGTGAGGGACAATTTCTACCTTTGGTGTTTTTCCCTTGAAATTTTTATCTCAGAGTTGACGGGACCGGTTGACTGAAAAAAATTCGCCGTCTATACTGACGCCTTTGTAAGTGTAAATGTATTAATTTATTTATTTTTCAAATTGATAAATAAATATCACGTTGAAAATTTATAGAATTAAGAACGTGACCAGTCTTTTGAAATCAATCAATCAATACTCCCTATCTGACTCTATTTAGGGGTATAGGGACTATAATATAGGCAACATGATCCCTCTATCGCCTCCGTGTTCCTTTCCGTCATTACATAGTTGAAAAGACAAATTTTGTCTTCTTATCAAAAAAAATTACTTCTTTAACAAACTCAATAATAATATATTCTTACGTATTTTTTAAACTCATATGAAATATGTAAAATAAACTGAGGCTAAAAAAAGTTAAATTGATACGACTAATATGCAAATTAAAATTATCAAATTAGCGATAGGTATATGACAAGCTAACATAAAATGTTTTATGACAGTATAAAACATATAAATAAATTTAAAAAAATGGCATCATGTTGAGTTTATTATTATCTATGGGTGTCTACTCGGCCATAGACAAAAATAACATAAAAGATGGTCGCATTGAACTTGATACAGAATTATTATCGCTGTACAAATAATATTATGAGTAAGTACCTATATATGTTTGCTATACTATATATGTATGTGACGTTGTCTATGGTTGGTTTGCTGACCTGCCAACCTTGAAACGAATCGTGCCAGAACCAAACAAATTAATGGAGTACAGAAGCTGTCAAAGACACACGCCAAATCTTTTTGTGTGAAAAGGATTAAAAATAACGTCGATGACAACGTCTGATGGAACGGAGAGAATATTAGAAGATTCTGGAGGGATCGCGTGAATAGAATGAATCGGGGAAGAAGTTGGTGAGAGTCTTTGAGAAGAAATAATAATACTAGGAAATAATGTGCTACTGCGCATGGTTCCAACAAGTACCACGTGACTGCTGTTAAACTCATACAAACTGTGATAGCGATGTGTGACATTCGATTTATTAAATTTAAGCGTTGACACGGAAAAATTTTATGTTTTAATCATAATATAATTATTATTTAAAGGAAGTACCTATGGGCTTGTTGTGTTGTCTTGTGCTTTTGGATGAAAGTAAAATGAATTATTATACCTAGATAATTTATTTTCAGTCACGTGACTGTTGAATATAGGAACCGATTTTCGGTTTTGCGCTTCCTAAAAAGTTCTCTAATAATATTTGTACTCAGTGGTGAGAGTAACCGAACAAGATGACAGAACGATGGATTGACAGCTGGTCATCGAGGTTCTAAGATATGGCAACCATCTAATACAAAAGAACACGGTCTACAACAGAGTAGAAGAAGAATAAAGATGTTGAAAGTTTCAGCCGAGAGTTCTTGTTGGTAGTTATTTTGATTTGGTTGGTGGACCAGTGGTATCAGTCGAAGGCTATCGTGCATACAGCGTACTGAAGGTCATGGGTTCGAATCCTGTCGCCGACCATTTCCAATTTCACAACATAAGTTTTGCTTTACGTGTGAGATGTCAAAGTGTATTTGTATTCACTTTGATTTAGTCCAGATTCATTAAAAAAAATGTATACTCATATGCAATGGAGGTTAGATTTTTCATCTGCTTACACCACTGCTGTGCGTAAAATTAGATGTATGGACATACCTGAAACAAAAAGAAAAAAATGCTATAACTAAATGGATTTATAGAATAAGTAATATAAATAAGCTAATAAAGATGGTTTGCACGATGGAATAATGAATAGTGTTAAACAATAAATTAAAGATGGAAAAATATGGAATAACAACCAAGAATGATGAATTATTGTAGCCTTTCCGTACTTGAAAAGATCCTAATGAAATAGGATTGGCTGCTTGAGAAATGTAAAAAAAAAACAATGGTTACAAATGCTCATACAGCTTGGATATAAACATTAATAAAGCAGTATTTCGGCCTAACCCTCATGGGATTAATGTCACCTTCAGATAGCGCAAATCTATTATTTTTTCAGAGTCGCACGCTTATACCAACATGGATTTTTTGGCTGTTCTAAACATGTGTAGGTCTATTTTCAATACTACTAGCCAACTAGCCTAATACACACACGAGACTTCAAATACACAACATGACAAACATGATGTGATTGTGTGTGTGAGACACAATAGAGACTGTCATTTCAGAATTATTGAGACCAACCAACGAAGAATAAAACATCTAAAAAAGTGGGCATCGATTATATCAACATTATGATAAAAATTAAATTTCTACTTGTTTCATACATGAGAGTTTTCGACATGTTGAACATGTTGAGAATTCTCATGATTAAGAGTTTCGGAGACAAGCATTACCACCTAATGGCGAACGTTGTTAACGTAAAGTGATCACACTAAGCCAGCCTTCGAAATAACAGTAGAAGACGGTCGTAAGCCCGTAGTGGTTTGTTCCATTTAAAAATCGAACATTAGTAATGAATTTTTAGAGTCGTTAGTTGTTATTTTTCCTTTAAGATCTAGTCCTGAAAAGTTCACAAGAATCTAAACATAATTAGAACGTTGTGCACCAACATAGCCAATAGGCAATAAATATGAGACAGTAACAAAAATGGATATAGTCATATCCTGGCGCCAAATATATGACAGCAGTCGCAGTCTTTAAATTTGGTTGCTCTCTTGTTCTCAATAATTTCCAACTTTTCTTCTCTATTTTTCATTAATTATTAAATTTCTACTTGTTTCATACATGAGAGTTTTCGACATGTTGAACATGTTGAGAATTCTCATGATTAAGAGTTTCGGAGACAAGCATTACCACCTAATGGCGAACGTTGTTAACGTAAAGTGATCACACTAAGCCAGCCTTCGAAATAACAGTAGAAGACGGTCGTAAGCCCGTAGTGGTTTGTTCCATTTAAAAATCGAACATTAGTAATGAATTTTTAGAGTCGTTAGTTGTTATTTTTCCTTTAAGATCTAGTCCTGAAAAGTTCACAAGAATCTAAACATAATTAGAACGTTGTGCACCAACATAGCCAATAGGCAATAAATATGAGACAGTAACAAAAATGGATATAGTCATATCCTGGCGCCAAATATATGACAGCAGTCGCAGTCTTTAAATTTGGTTGCTCTCTTGTTCTCAATAATTTCCAACTTTTCTTCTCTATTTTTCATTAATTATTAAATTTCTACTTGTTTCATACATGAGAGTTTTCGACATGTTGAACATGTTGAGAATTCTCATGATTAAGAGTTTCGGAGACAAGCATTACCACCTAATGGCGAACGTTGTTAACGTAAAGTGATCACACTAAGCCAGCCTTCGAAATAACAGTAGAAGACGGTCGTAAGCCCGTAGTGGTTTGTTCCATTTAAAAATCGAACATTAGTAATGAATTTTTAGAGTCGTTAGTTGTTATTTTTCCTTTAAAAATCTGCAAATTCAAGGGAATGACAAGGTTTCTATCGGTGATTGCCATAAAGCTTCTTGTAAGCTATTGCGGATCTTGCATCTTTCAACCGAACCATTATAGCAAACTTTAAAATCCAATTAAATCTATCAATCAATAATATTCTATCCAATTAAAAAACATGACCAATTGCTATTCTGTGGTTCACACTTCGCAAATAACTTCAACGTGCTACCAGTACATCAATTAGGAACAAATTTTTAACCTATTTTTTGACTCCGAATTTACCAGATGCCTAATATGACAAAAGTATTTCAACTTTGACTATGTAAGTGTATTGTATTATTTCTTCTGTCCATTTCTATTAAATTGCGCTTTACTACCATCGATTTCTATTGTATTATGTTGTTCTTGCCGTCCATTTCTATTGCATTATGTTGTTCTTGCCGTCCATTTCTATTGCATTATGTTGTTCTTGCCGTCCATTTATTATATTGCAGTATGTTATTCTTGCCGTGCATTTCTATTGCATTATGTTGTTCTTGCCGTCCATTTCTATTGCATTATGTTGTTCTTGCCGTCCATTTCTATTGCATTATGTTGTTCTTGTCGTCCATTTATTATATCGCAGTATGTTATTCTTGCCGTGCATTTCTATTGCATTCTGTTGTTCTTGCCGTCCATTTATATTGCATTATGTTGCTCTTGCCGTCTACTTTTATTGCATTATGTTCTTCTTACCATCCGTTTCTAATGTATTATTGTCTTCTCTCCATCTTTTCAACCACGTTAATGTTCTTTATTTAATTTTTTAACATATCACTGTTTAATTCATCGATTTTTATTTTTACAGTTTAAATTTCTACTTTCTATGCCTATTTGTCCGCACTTGTATGCTGCAGATATAAATGAGATATCGTTTATCTATGAGAGTCAATCAATCAATGTAAATATTGAACAAAAATTTAATTTGACCGTTAGTGCAAAATATTTGTAAGTATGCTGTTACTTTAATTTATAAAAATAATTCCTATATGTTACCCACTAAGCAAAGATTGACTCGTGACTCGTGACAATGAAACATTTCCGGAAACCGACATTTGAACTCATGATCTTCATTACGAAAATCATAGGTAATAATATGTAAATGGTTATATGTAAAACAGAGAACTCATCCACCACATTAAAATAGACACATATTTTGTTAATATTGTAGACATCAACGAACTTTTGGGGAAAATCTAGAAAAAAATATTTTTAGGCATAGGATATTGCTACAATTTGTAGCTGGATATCTGTCATAAGGAGACGGTTACAGACGTCGCGATATATCGTTTGCTATGTTGTTCTGTAAACCATAAATAACAACCATAAACCAGAAACAAATTTCAAAAATCGAATATTAAAAACATAGATTAACTTGCATTTCAAAAATTATAACTATGGTTACTCTGTTTTCTAAATAAATCTTCGGTTAGTCTTCGATTTTTTTTCCTAATTCATCACCCACCCACACAAAAACATATTATTTAAATTATTGTGTAAAACTGATTTTTTTTATTGATGTCGCACTTTGCATAATCGGATACAAAAAAAAGCCAAGAATACCCTGGACGGAATGTTCGTGATAATATTGGTGCGTGTGTATACACTGGGGTGTGTATGTGTGAGTGGCAGCCTTGAACTCTAGCTTGGTGTGTTGCGCAAAAAGGTGCGAACATTGACCTCGTACTGTAATCTCGAGACATAATAACACCGCATACCTATTTACATAACACTAATAATAATATACCTACACATAAACATACATACACGGTGGCGCTGCGGTCGTATTTAATTTGAGGCGTTCTACGTTCGAAATTCGAATAAATCATAGACGACATCGATTTGAATAAATTTAAATAAACATTATACGGAAGTTACCTATAACAATTTGAGGATATTATTTGACACTTTATTTATAAAATTGAATTAGTTGTCCTCAATGTAGACACAATAGCGTTATAATGGACAAATAACTTGAAATATTGTTATGTTTGATAGGATTTAGGCATAGATATAAAAAAATTGTACGAATATTTGTAAGCACATGGAATCTGGTGCCCTTGAAGACTACTAATATAGAAATTAAACAAAAATAGATACTTTTACCATTTTCTTTTCAATATATCTATCTTAAAATACACTTCGAGACAGGATCCGACCCACTCAAAAATTTCAAGGACAAAATGCATTTGAAGATACCTATATTGAACGAAACGAATATCGTATCAATGACATTTATTACGCATAAACAAATAATAGACTGCATTAGTTCCTATTTCAACCACAAGACATGATATTCTTAGTAACGTTTAGCAAAGTTCAGATATTATTATGAAAAAAATATAATAATAATGGTTCGTTCTGGCAACTTTCTAAAATTTGAATATAGAATGAATAATCCATCATTTTGGAAGAGGAAATTTGGATAATGTTCTAAATTTAAATTAATTTGTTTAATTTAAATTTTAAACGGGACGAGCTCGAATGGGAAAGAAAAGTACGGATGTAAATAAACATTGCGACAACTTTGACAGTAAGTCGAGATGATTTTGGGCATGTTAAAAGAATGACTATGTGACCTGGAATACGCTGATGACGCGGTTCTAATAGAATCAAGCGTGGCTGATCTTGCCTCTTCGTTGGGACGTCTTCAGCTGCAATCGGCCGCCGTGGGCTTAAATATAAATGTAGCCAAAACGGTTTGTATGAAAAATGGTAGTGTTACAGACGCAGACACGCGGCTTTCATTGAACAACCGACCCATAGAGGATGTTCAGTACTTCAAGTACCTTGGTGCCCACATAGAAGAAAATGGCACCATGCAAAGAGAACTCTCTGTGCGTTTAGCACTGGCTGGAGCGGCATTCAGCAAGCTTGGGAAGGTCTGGAGGTCTAATACATTCAGCATCAAAACTAAGATCCGACTGTACAATGCCTGCGTCCTACCGTTTCTTCTCTATGGCTGTGAATCTTGGCACCCAACATGCGCTCAAAACACCCGCATAGAAGGATTCGAGAGCAAGTGCCTCAGAAGAATGCTGGGCTTTCGTTGGAATGACTTTGTGTCGAACACAGTTGTCAGAGACCTAACAGGTCAACCACTCGTCACTACCACTGTAAGATTCCGCCGACTGACCTGGCTACCTGGCTGGGTCACGTACTCAGGAAGCCTACAGAGGACATAACCCGTCTTAGTCTCAACTACCATCCAGAAGGCAATCGAAGACGCGGTAGGCCCCTCCAAACAATTAAAAGGCTCTACGAAGCTGACCTTCAGGCCGTTGGTGTTGACTGGGATGCGACTGCTGGAATCGCAGGGGACAGGACCGCATGGCGAGGATTTGTGGAGTCCATATGCTCCAACTAGGGAGCGGACATGGATGAAGAGAAGAAGATATCGCATTGATTGCGGATTCATGCAGAAGGTCGAATGTTTGAAAAGGGAAAAATTGAAGACATAACGCAAAGAAAGGATGAACGACGACAGACTAATATCCAGAGCAGCCAATGAATAGCCATCAGGTAGAAAACCGTCTTAAGCCCTCTTGGAAGTGAAAGAACAATAATTGGGCCTCATCAACAAAGATTGACTGAATTGAGCAAAACAGTTTACAAGATATCTCAAAGGAAAATATGAAATATCTTGATTCCACATAGGTAATATATACTTTTTCCAAATCGCATGTAGAAGTTGAACTCTTGAAGTTGGAAATTCATCAGATTTGAAACAGTAGTTTTGAAATTAGGCATGATGAAAGTCAGTATGCAAATGGGAGGCGGTCAATGTTTCCAAATGGGCGCCGATACACGTGCCGAGTCTGACTTGAGTGAGGAGAAGTGACCGGTCGTGCACGTATTGTGTGTTCCGACATTTACCAACAGAACTATTTTTACACACCACAGAGTTCTAGGTTAGTGGCCTAGAAAGGTATTCCAAGACAGTTGAGTTGAGACGAATGGGTTTACACTCGTCCATGTAAGCTGAACTGTCCGTGATATTCATTTTGGAACAAATGTCCACAAACTAAATAATATTGGTGAGGACAGAAATATAGAAATGGACGAATATTGTCTTTTTTATGATAAAATGCAAAATTTTAATAACAGGGTTTGATGTAGATTGTCGAGATACTAAACATGCGGACATTATTGTGTGATTTTTTGGGTAAGTACATCAGGATGTCTAAACTGACAAATCTAAAAAATTGTAAAGAATTTCCAAATTACTTACCTAATGGCTACAACGCCGGCTATCGCACTGTTTCGTGCGGATGTCGTGGGTTCGATCCCAGGTGCCGACCATCTTCCTCTTTCACGACACAAGCTTTCAGTAGCTTACTGTGAAAGAGTCAAAGAGTGTATTTATCACTCAAAGTGAACACAGATTCATTAAAAAAATCTTTTTGCAAGCCTTAGTAAGGGAAATCGTTTTCATCGTGGCCGACAATTATTATTGTGGTTTGATTTTTCAATACTTGTGAAATTTAGGTTTAGATTTTTTATTACCCATTTTCCAGTGCTTGATAACATCCTTATTATATTATCCCTTATCAGGCAATTTTCCTTCTTCTTTATTCAGATCTCAATATTTGAATTGGTCTATCTCAAGAAACATCACAGCCAGTCTCCTACAGGTACAGTTTTTGAACCAGCCTAGATAATAAATACAAATCATAAGAAAATCAAGAAATACACTGAATATTCTCGGTAATCAAGTACTGGAGTTGGGGAACCAATATACAAATCCAAATTCCCTTAAGACCCCACATAGGGGCATAGGGAGGCAACAAGAGCTCTCCATTGCGCTCGATCTTGCGCAACGTTAATGACCTCCTCCCACACCATCATTAAGGGTTGCGCCCTCCCATAACCCTGGATGTTTCAGGAACCTAGGTTCTCATTTCATCCAGACTTTATAAGCCAAAAAAAAGTAGACAAAAGTGCAAGGTTTCAGAATAAAGTCATGGATATAATAATCTCTAAGGCTTTTACATTCGGCGTTGTAATTTTGTTATCACCTTTTTCTGGGCTTTTCTGCTAGGCGATATTTTGTCAAGTTTTTCGCTTTCTCGTTCTATCAGTACAGGGTTCTTCGGGGTGATTCTAAAAAGGGGTGTTTCTAAAATTTGGGGCGACAGAAATCAAGGTTTTTCAAGGGATGAGACTGTATTGCTAACCGACACGAGAAAAAAGAAGCCGCAAATACTGAAAAAATTTTCAATAGTAAAATTATTAAAATTTAAGTAGGTACGTGGCAGAACTATGGAAGATTCTTTATCTACTCATTCCCATAATATGTATCTAAGATCTTAAAGTTAACCATCTATTAGAAGTTCCTAATCCATAAATAAGTCATACGAGGGTCAAGCGATGGTGTAAGCAAGTGTGCGAGGGAGCTGGAGTGTGTCCGCGGGCCCGCAGAGCCTCCGTGGCAATGTTCGCGAATAGCCTAAAGGACATTTACCCGGCCCGGCCCGTTATACGCGTCTCTGCTGTTGCTGTTGCCGCCATTCTGTCATGCACACGCCGCGCTGTCATACAGGGACGCCCGCTTTATGCTTATTTCATTTTATTTATTTCTACTTCTTAGATTAGAATATAAACATTTCCAATTATTACTGTAGGGCTTTTAATGCTTCTAAATGTCAATTTGTTAGAGACCATTGGAAAAAAGATGTTATGATATAGGTATCCTTTCGAAATGACTATATTTTTGCGAAGAGAGACCACAGACTGCTGGGGCTGGACGATTAGCAGAGCATGGCGGAGGACTGGGTGGCATGGAAAACCAAAAATATTGGGCAAAGCGTTTATATTATTTCCCATTATTATAATGTAGGTAAGTAGATATATAATCAACTAGGAAATTTTTTGATGGAAGTTTTAGGCAGATTTTTTTGTCGATGAAAGGGGCGAAAGGAATTCGAAAAAAAATTATAAAGGTCTTTAAACTAGAAAAGTTGGCCAAAATCTAAATAGTGACAGCCCTGATTAGCTAGCATTCAGCAGACCGTACTGAAAATTCCTGTTAGTA
This sequence comes from Mystacides longicornis, assembly GCA_963576905.1. Taxonomy (NCBI): domain Eukaryota; kingdom Metazoa; phylum Arthropoda; class Insecta; order Trichoptera; family Leptoceridae; genus Mystacides; species Mystacides longicornis. The sequence continues at coordinate 29,673,971 of OY756433.1, read as the reverse complement.
CATACAAGTATCAGGGTAGCATATATTGCAGGAGGAGATGGGATTGACTTTCTTCTCGAACAGTCTGTCTGAGTTACTTACACATCTATGCATCGAATTATTCTAACTGCAGTTTACATAGGTATGTAGTTCAATGATTGCAATATGTACCTATCTATCTAGGTATGTGGAAAACATTTTTCCTTCTCATGCTCATTTCATATTACGTCATCACCCTTATGAAAAGCTGTGCTCCTGATAGCGGAAATATAACGAGTGCATTGTGCTTTAAGTGTGGGGTCGCCAAACTCTCTGGACCGGCCATATTATATTGTGTAAGTTAGATTATATAGTACTTTCAAGATCTCAAATAATAATACTTACTATTTGCACACACTTATAATGAAATAAAACGATGTGAAAGTATCTCATTCTTCGTGCGATAGAGCAGAGCAGACGATAATCATTTTAATATAAGATCGCTGTCTATAGATTTGCTCTTGATCCCTACCCGATCCCGATCTATGTAGTGGTATCTGACTTGAGTGTAGGTAAATACACTGAATAAATCACTAAGCCTCCTTCACCGTCATGTGCTCCCATTACATTAATCAAGGAGTCGTACGGTGCTGCTACCCTGGTAAAATAAATAAATAAAATTATTAGTTCTCGGGAACCGTTATTCCACTGATATTTGGAGTTCTTCAAGATGACCATGAATTACAAGCGGAAAAACACAATCATGACTCATGAGTGTCGATCTCAAATCACATAGAATTTGATCGAGTTGATAGCTCTATGAACTAAAAGACATAGTACCAACCTATCTTCTCGCGAAAAATGGAATATGTTAGTAGTTATTGGTAAGAATGACAAATTAAAACATTAAAGACTATTTCTGAACAACCCTTTATTGTAAAAAAATCATTAGCTACTTGACTTGGTTTATTTTGCCACATTTTACCAAGATTTTTTTTAGCTAATTACGTATTAATGTTTCTAAGAGAAATAAGACAGTAATCAAAATTAATTTTTAAAATAATCACGGGTTAAGCAAGCGAGTCCAAAAACAAAACTGATCAACGAACAACAAGACAACTTGACCGTGAAATGCGAGTAAAGTAGTCCAACACTTTCACCTTGAGCTCTTTCAGTTTGTTACGTTACATGCTTGTACGACTTGGAACACGTTATATCATTGTAAGTATCTGTCCATAAAAATATTGTTGAAATATGGTTTATCGCAGGGATGTGATTTGGGTCCATAGGCATTTGGAGGTCATTGAATTGTTGAAAACATAGTGTGAACATTTAATTTTCCCTATGATGTCATTGCCCCTAAAAATATTGGTTAAATTTCTGATTCATGGTATACCCCAAGGCTATGACTTTGGGCCAACGTTAATGTTTTCAAAAATCTATCATCATTTTTCTAGTAGATGATTAAGAGGTCATTGAATTGTGATTTAGAACCACCTGTTGAAATGATCTAACATAAACTATCGGAATTTAAAAAGTGGAACCTTTGGGTCGATTCCCGGTATCCCTATAAATCCAACTAACAAACCTGAGTCATACGAAATATCAGAAAAGATTCACGCGAGAGATCTACTACTACAACAATAGCCGTGAGGTATGTAAGATGCTCGTAGGTATTTCTCCTCCCTCTCACCTCGTGTGGCATCTAACGGAGCTCTCCGGGTCCGCGGCCGGCTGCCATATGGCGATTAAAATTATTCGCACCGAGTCATTGACTCCTGCGTTCTCGTGGAAGAGTCCCACCTAGTATTTCCTAGGAAAGCATGTGTAACAAACATCTCCACGTAACTGGGACTGAGGTCACCAAGATTTGTATCGTTTGCTGACCGAATCGTGTTATTTGATCAATGATTTAAAGAGCACAACTCCACCCATCGCAATATTAAGAATTTGACTCCTGAATTATTTTTTATAGAGTTTGTTTGCCATGCCCCTGTAAAGTGTAAATGATTATGATTGATACCCAATATTGAAGAAATTTTATCTTGGATTCTGGAGACCGCTGTTTTAATTCAGAATTCAACTCTTTTCTCCATAAAGTATATAAAAAATCAATATAGATGATGATACACAATTTGGATGGGAGTGGTGAAATATTTTTATGCTCACATTAAGTAATGCCAATTTTTTGTAATCAATCTTTGAAAACATTGCAACAACTTCTTATTTTTATACGAATAATTTGAAAAGGAATTCGACTGATATCGGTGTATTCGTTCGTTGAGATATTCTTTTTCTTCTTCTACGCTCTCATCTATGCCTCATTATTTGAAATCGACTGTTTTTCTCTTTCGAGAGATCTGATTCCATTTCACTTTTCTTGAGTTCCCATTGGATGTATTATAACAATGTTGTGCTTGTTTTATATAACAATTAGGTAAATATCATCACTGCCTAAAATGATACTTGAACATAACTTAAAAGCATCAACAATAAATAGTCCAATTCTTAAAAGTTCAATAGCATCCAATAGGACACAGTAAGTCAATAGCATCGTTAGTGCAGCTATAATAATTAAAAATTCCCGGCGCGTACATAATAGATGTCATAGACACACTCCGTAGACAATGGCACCACATAATATGTGATTATCATCTACCATAGATCACGATAATATGACAATCGTAATATTAAATCTATGGTGCCACCGTGTGCGCTTCGTGGTAGTGCAACAAAAGTGATTGACAATTTAATATGATGGTGTTATTGCACCATAGATACTTTTTCCATCGACGTGTGTCGTGCCCATAAAGAGACAAGGTGCCTAATGACTTCTAAAATAACCGTTAGAGATGCATTTTAATACTAGGAGCGGAATCCGGAGAACATAATATGGAAGGGTACTTGGGGCCTTACTCTTCATTTACATCGCAATTCCGATCTTAATAATGATGTCGATGTGACATTTATATTTTGGTTGCTAAACATAAAAATAGTTTTACGAAGGGCTATTTTGAATCCGGTATTGCTATACAAAAAATATTAGGGATAAATTTGGGACACTATCGCGGAGGATTTTGCCAATATAATCCCCTAAAAATTTTTGGTCCACTATTCGGTCACATAATAATAAAAAATATCTTGAGAATTCAATAGTAATCTCTCAAATAAAGTATCAATTTCAGGATGAAACCAGGTCACCTAATTGGGTCAAATTGAACAATAAAAATATATTTCTCAAAATTCAATTGATCAATGATTGTGTGAAAAAAAAATCTAATAAAAAAATGTAAGTTAGGGAAATGGCGAATTTTTAAAAGATGTCGCGAATAAAAGAGAGAGGATAGAAAAAAGTGAATAAATTGATATTTAGGAAGCATCTCTCCAGGGGGTGTATTTTAGAAAAAAAAATAAAGATCTATAAAATAGATAAAAAGTAGGAAAAAAGTAAACAAAACAACTTAGACGTTGCCTACTGCACTGCCGACCTGTCTTGCCAGGATAATAAAATCGAAAACTTCCATATTGTTTTTTTAGGGTTGACAAAACAACATAAAAATCAAAGTTTGTTTGTTCTTTTTTTGTAAAATTTGTCTGCACTTTATGCAAAGAAATAACTTTTTGGGAGCCAACCAATAAGTCAGAATTTTTATATAGGTACTTTTAATATGAGGCGCAATAATTATGGATAGTTTACCACGGATCAATAATCTTGTTGCCAGACGAAATGAAGAAATCCTTGCAAACTTAGTGCTTCTTGGTGCGGATGGAATCATCAGAGGTAAAGGAAGACCACCGTCTTGTTGGACAGCATTTATAGGGTTGATGTTGAAACAATTAAAACAATTATAGTTGTTTGCTGTTGGGGTAATGAAGACAGGGGTGGGTCGGGAGAGGTGGAGGACAGTCATTCAAGATGTTATTACGACACAACCCATTAGGAAAAATGACGATGAGGAGATTATGCGGTGTTCAGACGAGGCGAATATCGCCAGGACACTAAAATATCGCCAGCCAATTGAACCGTGTGAACAGATTGTCGATAAATCTGAAGCGATAAAAATGGTTGAAAGCGATATCGTCTCAAGTTGAACGCCTTTCAACTTTTGTATCTGGTGGAACGATTCACGCATGCGCAGATATGCGCGGCGTAGGTATGTTCTGTTTCTTGACAGTTGACAGCACTGCTCTAAATTTATTTCTCCTTAAAATCCAATTCCAAACCCAATATCTGCGTTTTTTTTTATTTTTCCTCAATTAGGAGTCTTTTTATATCGTCTAAAACAATATTTTCAACTAACTCCAATTACTCCGCGACTTCTACCTCGACGTCCGCCATTTTTAAAACAATCAGCGCACCTGACAGATTGAATGTATGTCGGCGGACTCGTGTGAACACATCAGACGATCAATGGGCGACCGAGCGATATTTTTTTTATGCAAGCGAAATCGTCTGGCCTTACATCGCCCCGTCTGAACACCGCATTAGAACCCTGTAGCTAACTATAATCACATTAATTCTGCTATTAGAAGTAGGCAATGTCCCAAAAATCAAACAATATTAAAATAAATAATACATTTTTTAAAAGTTCCAATACAGTTTTTGGAAGCCCTAAATGGGACCGATTTTACCCCAATTTCCTATTTTTTATACAAATAATTAGGAGAAATACAGAATCGTTTGAACCCCGTAGGGTGAGAAAAGGGTACCACGCTAGCTTAAACTTTACCCAAGGGTTAAAATAGTTTTATTGTATTCTTTATTCCAAATTCACGTATCCTATTACCAATATCCTTTTGATTATTTTTTTTGGCGACCTATATTTCTTCAATAACTTAACTATCTTGATAAAAGGTCTTTTTTATATTATCTTAGATACTGAATGCAGTTTTTAAACAAATAAATCTGCAAAATGCAACTGTACCTATATTGTAGGTATATTCTTTTGATGGCCTTCAGATTTTTTCTTCAATAACCAAATTCTAGTTTGTTCGCTTCATCCATCAGTGTTTCAGTTCGTCTTGTTTTGAAAATTTGGGGTACTCTGTTCTTTGATCCGTGGAAATAGAAAACTATGTTTGTAGGAATCAAAAAATTGATATCAATCAAGGTCTTCATTCTTGCATATCTTCTCAAAATTTAAAAATTCGGATATCCAAATATTCTACTAAGCCTTGAATGAATTCCATCATCCGTTGTTTCTGGATTAAAAATATGTGCAATAGCTATGACATGAAATAACAGAAATCTCATATTTGTGAAGCACATATTCCAAATTTTGTGCTTATCGCATACTTTGAAAAATGCCTTGATGGTAAGAAAGGCAAAAAAAAAAGTAAACGAATAACGATTTTTTCCTCTGTTGAGACTGGAGAAGCAAGGGGTGGATTTGTATTTTTTGTCAAGTGCAGCCCTTCTCCAATAACAATGCAAAGGGTGAATTTTTTGCAAAATTTCTCAAAGAAATCGGTTGAGCGTAGCGACCCTGAGATTTTTTTTCTCACTAATAATTTCCGATCTTCACATATTTTTTGCAAATACATCTCTCTCTTTTTGTATCTCATTTAAAGGGGTGCGAGTGAGATAAAAATTGTTTTTTTTTTTCAACATTCTCAGATTTCAATGTTTGGAAGGGGTTGTGTCCGCAACCAGACTTGGGACGATACTGTGTGAATTTATCCAACAAATTGACGGTTAGGAAATCTTGCAAAATAAAGATCAAGGGACAATTCTTCTTTGTATCTCTAAATAAAATAGTATTAAGTATTGGAAACTTTAATAATTTATCTTTAAAAAGATGGGTAACTTCTTATCAAGAAATAAAAAATGACATTTTTTAAGTTTTTAAAAAATCTGTATTGTTTTATGGTTTCTATAAAATATTTTCTAAATAATGGACTTCGATAGCCTAATTGTCTATCGCTTCACCTTGTGGGTGAAAACACGTAGAACGCCGATTCCGACCCGCGTTGACCGGTGCAAACACGTGTTTTCATTCTAAGGCACCAAACTCAGAATCAAGATGTTCCATATTTGATTACTGGTTTCAGTATTGTTATTTTTTAGCACGGTTTTATGCTGAAACGATAATTACAAAGCAAAATGAAAAAAAAAATAAACTTTAATTAAACAAGTGATGATCTTTTCAGATGAATAAACTACCTGATATTCTATGGTTTAGAGGTTTAGTGACCTGATATGACATCATATTAGATATTATGTGATTTCAATTGCGCAGAATCAAAAGTAATAATTTTTAAAATGGTTATTTATTTATTTATTTAATAAGTTCACGGCACAAATGTGCCTTTAAACAAGATAAATCATATATAGCAACATACAAATAACAGCATAAGCAAAAAAAAAACAATTCCAATGACAATAATAATTTATAAAAATATTACATATAGATATAGAAACGGTCAAATATACATATACAACATGATGAATAAAACAAAAGAACAACAATAAAATTAAATCACTTAATAATCAAATCTTATTTATAGCATCTCAAAAAATAATGATATGTTGCGTGTCAAATAATATTATATTGTGCAAAAATAATTATTATTTGTAATAACTATTTCTCTAGAAATGGCAAAATTTAATAAAAGGTCTACCTCAAGGTACTACGCCAAGACCTTCTCAATCATCACGGCGATAAGCTTTTGGAACTGTTCATAATCATTATAGTTATTGTTAATGATGATTATTATTGTTTTCTTTTGTCCGAATGCTTTCCAAATAAACCTCAAGACCTCCCGTCGTCCGTTGACCAAGTCATCAGCAAAATATTCAACCACATGTTTGGCAATCAAAGAACAACATACTAAAAAATAGTAATAATATTTGTGAACGGTTTTTCAAAAAGCTGGCTTCTAAACCAAGTTGCTTCATTACAAAGTCTATTCCCTTTTGACAAATTGTCAGGAGTAAATGTGACAACTGACTAACCTATATCAGGAGTAGAAGATTTTTTGTGCAAAATAATAATTATAGACGTATGAAGAAGAGCTGCACAGAAGATTTATGGGTTGTAAATCAAACCGACGGAGCAACAATTGACTGCAATGTATTGTCTTGAAAGACTCCATTAGTAGAGAAATGGATGAAAAGGGACATTTCTATACGAGTGCTGTTATATCTATGAGGTGACACAATGTATTGTTTTCGCTATGTATGTTCTAAGTAACACTTTTATTATGATTTTTTTTTTTAGTTTTGTATTTTTTTACTAAATTGAAGTAATCAGTATTATTGTTAATGTTAATATAGGTATCGCCGCTTTACATCTAGCGTCAGGACGCTTGACTTTTCTAACGAAGGTTGCGGGTTTCGAATCCGACGTATATACTTCCACCCTTTTTTTAACATTACAATCTCTTCGATTAGTCTCTACAGAGTGCTTTCCCTTCATCTCCTCACAAATGCCACTATTACCTGGTCCATAGAGCTGTTTTTGGGAGACCTCTTATATTAATGCAATCTAAATGGCAAGATATAAGCGATGAAGGTCATTAAAAAGACATCATAAACCAAGTCGGTGATGAATTCAATAATGGAATTAATTTTTGGTGGTTTCTCATGCTCAATTCAGCATATCATGGACCGCAGAATCAAGAAAATAACAAATGACTTTGAGTAAAGTCACATTTAGAAAACTACTAATAATGGACCAAAGATTCGTTGACAAGCATGAAAAGGATATGGGCAAAAAAAATATCTCCCAAGGCGAGTTACACAAATAGGAACAATGGACAATCATCACATCCCAAGAAAAGAATGCCTTTGAGACCATTATGACATATTTTTCCACTAATTTTGAACAAACCAAAAGAATTTCTACAACAAAAAAACTTTTTTTTTATAATTCTTATGGTGGTAACGAAATAAAAAACATTTTGAAATATTTTATGGGCGTAATATTGTTTGGTTAGGCATGTGTCATATTTTTACACATAATAAATATGGATTATTTTTTTATTATTATAATAATTATTGTTATTGAAATTTAAACAGTGATTTGGAGAAAGGAAGTCGGTGCTGGGGCAAATGCACCACCATTCATTCATTCAATCATTATAATCAAAACAGGAATAAATGAATAAATAATAATGATCCATAGATCTCAAATAGATCATGACACAATAAATAATTCATATAGACATACGTAGAGACAGCCAGACTTTCAATGAACACAATCAACAGTATTATTGATTGTGGAGGTTTGCCGCAAGGATTCAAATTAATGCATTATTATGATCACATGCGCGTGCCATTCAAATGATACCTACACCAAAGTACCCATGCGCATTGCGAATGATTTAGTGAATTAAAACAGGAAGTGATGCAGAAGACAGATGCAATAGTAATATGAACCAAAATGTGTTATTGATTTTTTATCTGATCCCTCAACTATCAAACACATTTCGCTTTCATTATTGTGAATTGTGGAAGTGATTTTTTATTGGGTAAGCGCCGGAAGTTTGACCGAGATGTGAGAGTTTAGTGGAACATTGATAAAAATCTAAAAATGATTGTTTCTTGATCGAGGTATAAAAAAAAAATCAATTGATTGATGTTCCTCTCATTCTGGCAGGCCTCTTTATTCAGTGCTATCTGGAAGAGTTCATCCTCTCTTTGAATTCTGGTACATTCTCTAACATTTTTGAGTGAGAACATCTGCCGTCTAATAAAACCGTGACTTCCATCAATTTTCCATTAGATTGTGAGTTGAAGCAAACATTTCTTGGCATTGCCATGGATGTGTCCCAAGTAATACAGCCGAATTTCCTGTCTACTAGCCACAAAATAAATCCATGTTAGCGATCATGTCAGCCTATAATCCTGCCGGGAACAAGGGTTGATTCAGCATTTTATCAAATGCCTGTAAATTTTAACAAATTTTGATAATAAAAACAATAGAAGTAAAATTGTTTTAGGGCATTCAAAAAGTAATTCAAATTAAACCGTTGAATGTTTGAAAAACAATAGGCTTTGATTTTAGCAAAACGTTCATTTTCTGAATGACAAGCCGATATTTAAAAATTTTCCAAATGGGTAATTTATCACTCGTCATGTAATATACTTTTGGGAAAGTATGGATAGGTATAAAACATTTTCAAAACCTCGTCTCAAAACGTAACAGAGACGCATATTTCCTGATTTTGTTTCAAATTTCAAGATTCTTACTGTTATATCATCCATATTATGGCATCTAGAAGGTTCCATAAGGATCCAAAAGAACAAAGAAGTCTGATGATGTCCAATGATTAGGGGCGGTTTTGTTCCGGCGACCACCAAACGACCCCCTGTCGATTCTTAGACAATCACCACGGGTTGGAAATGTCCCACAAGTTGTCAATATGCGTGATCACAATGATTGTTTTATTGTTTGTTAGTCCTTTATGCGGCCGTTTGTAAGAAAGATGTCCTCGGGGCGCAGTATGACGCTGGTCCTATTCTGTAATTCCCAGAAAGGGATTCCTGGTGGAATGTGGACACGAATTCTAATATTTCTAACAGAACGAATTCGAATAAAAATATGTTAGTAGAACATTGGCTCTCAATGCAGATTTATATATAGGTACCTACTTATTTTTTGGAAGTTCGTCGAACCATAGGATCTTCGTCTTATAGTTGATCAAAATTTGACCTCCAGCGGCTATAGCCATTGGGTCGGATTGTCCATCGGTGCGTGCAAGTCTTGCAGTCCGTCATGGGATGCGTACACGGGCAACTTGTGTCATCCAATATTCTAATGCTGCTGAATCTATGCTTATTTACAAAGATCGGAGTAGCACACAAAACATATTATTCGATTGATTTTATATCATAAATTCATAGATTGTGCCTTTGTGAATTTTTTTTTTGCGAGTCAGCTACAACGTTGTGTTTCCTTACTGGTGATGAGGTCAAATCACCATTGGTTCTTTGATATCTGAAATAGAAGTCTCCCATGATCCTGTTACCATGTGAGGCGTATGCCTAGGAAACTTATCAAATAGAACAAACCAATTTCATTTTAATAATTCCACCAAGAATACACGTTCAATTCGTTACAAATGGATTCTCATTAGATTCGGTTGGAATGAAAGGACCATAATATGGTAAATACAATATTATTGTAGAGGTGAAAATAGGATCACTCTTTGTATGAAAGAAAAGATAGAACTGTTCTAAAGATGGAAAGCTTCACTGAGTGATTCATCTCAATTAAATTCCTATTCACAAATTGCCTTTTTTTTTTAAATAAAAAGTTCAAAAAGCAACCAACCTTGGCGGAAAGTGTTGATAAATAATAAACTCGTGTGGATGGGAATCCGAAATAATTCCTCTCTCAACCTTCATGTGAATATTGTGACCATTGTAGACATTTATTTTGTGGTCCCATCTGAGAGATGCCTTCGTTTGAAGAGTGTTTGTAATTGTGCCTACTCCATTGGTATTAACGATAGAATTATTAGATACTAGCTTATACCCGTCTTGCTTTACGTTTTTGATTCCGATTGTCAGGCTTGATCGGTAGGTAATTAAACAGGTTCTAGTCTAGCTTCCCATTGCTTTGTAGACCTCTATAACTGACATAAGCACAGAAAAAGAAGAATGACACTTTTAATGTTTATTAAAATTTTGTATGAAGATCCTAAAAAATAGGGTTTTTTAATTAGCTCTAAATATATTAAAGTTAATGCAGCAAATTGTATTATAGAACCTTGTCCGGCATTTTGCACGGCTCTGTGCAGATTCATATCTGACGTAGCATTTGTATTTTGAGCGTGATGCTATGACATACGGTAAAAAGCAAAATAAAAAAACATTTCTGAATTATTATTTAGATAGAGAAGGAGGGGCTAATGCAAGTTTTATTTAATTTCCCAATTTACCACGCAACTTTCTTAATTTTTTATTTCATAAGAACCTTCTACTGATAAAAGCCAACACGACAAAAAAAGAATTAGTGAAATCGGTTCAGCCGTTTAGGCGTGATGTTCACATATACGATAGAAAGCACACAAACATTTCTCAATTATTATATAGAAAGATGTATCCGTGTTGTGTTGTGTGGTATATACTTGTAAATAGGTAACCAAGTGGTAGTTAATATGAGGACATTGGCCGGTCAACGATTTGCAACCCAATTCCAAGGCTAGAGTTGGGTCAACGAAATGGGACGAACGCAGATACCGGACCGTGTCGTGCGACAGGGGAAGCCAACTTCTAACACCCGACCGAGACAGCAGATATCTGGTTTATGCGAACAGAACAAGGATGGACTACAGAAGACTGGCATGATTTATAACTGCCATTGTTGAGTGTTGACCCGCGCGTATTAGTTACGCCATTTTTAAGGTTGTATAATAATTGCGTAACATCCTTGTGCAAATGTAGCGTACCTACCTCTCAATAGGCATCTATCTACAATAAAAAAGTCCGTACTTGAGATACTCGTAAACTATGAAGGTATAATGACTATAGCATTGACTTATATTAAAAAAAAAGAAATGTGGATTAAGTATATGTTTATAAACCTTAAGGATAAAATACAAAATTAGACACAAATAAACAGAACCTAATTAGTAGACATCACAATTCGTTGTAGCAAACTTGAATGGCTATGAGCAGAACGTGTTGCAAGACAACATAACGTCTTAAAAGTTTAATATAAAGACCTTGGGCAAACAAAAGATGTTCCGAAAATATCGCTCCTGTGGAGCGAAAAACAGGCTGCAAACGGAAACCATCAGCAAGAAGTTGGTGACTCATGGCTGTAGAAGCAGATTGGGAAGAAATTAGAAATTTTGAACAACTGTTCAAATTAACAGCATGACTTTGCGATTGCAGCATTCGCAGATAGCAGTGAAGGAACTATGGTGTTCACCATTTTTCTTTTGTTTCATAAGCAAAATCGGGTCAATATTGGATCGAGGTATTCAAAAGCGTTTTAATGTTCTATGGTCTGACAATCTCCATTGGTTCGGATTTAGAGATCCTTGTTGCCCTGCTCTCTACTGTCGAAAGTCTCCTTATTGGAAGGGCGTGGGCATGGTCACGAATGAAGGTTTTCGGTAAGAATTCAAAATAATTGAGTAATTCATACGATTTTAAAGACCCTGGTCTGGTCATCATCTTTTCCGCCTGGCAGTTATCTCCAAGTGGCTTTTAGCATCATAAATTATCCTCAGTAATATGAAGCAACGATCGTTTAATTTATAATCGAACCAATATCATTTTATTTATTGCTATAATATTGACACAACGCCCTATAATTATTGTAGATAATCATTGGTCACGCTGCACCCACAATGCTATAACTGCACTTAGATTTCATTTAATTTAAAATTTAGCAGGCAAGTCTATCTTTATTGCTCTTTCGTACATGATACCACATTGAGTGAAGCAAAACACAACTGAATTAGCAGTTATTTCAGTTGGATGTTCTGCTTCTTGAATTCTGCGGAATACAGATGATGATAGATTTTTGTTAAAAAATAGTTATTCTTATCAAGACCTCCTACGTTTTATTCTCGGAGCCTTTTTTTAAACCAAAATTGCTACCCAGAAATGAGTTCCTATAAAATAATAAATTGTGCCGCCTAAACCTCTTAGTACTGGCAAGGGAAAAGTGTTAGTTACAGGTTTACATAACATTCGTATGGCCCTTAGTGGTTTCGCTCTAATGATCCAAGCTGCGTCAATTTCAATCTCAAACGCCTAGAACCTTGGATTCAGTTACAGATTTAAAAGTGTCTTCCTCTTCAACTGTTTTTTTCCAGATCCTTGCAACGATGTCGATAACTTCAAACAATCTTCTCACTGTCTTGTGCTTGTTTGGAATAGTTCCTTTACTTTCCGCAAGGAGGTCCAATTTCTCATATCCAACAGCCAGTAGATCTTTCAAGTATAACGGTGTCAATTTGATTGACCATTTGCTTACTTCTTTACCTTTTCCACATTCTCTCCAATGTGGACGTCATGAAACTCCTCCAAACCTTCATCTTGCGCCTGCTGCACAGCATCATCCCAGATTAATCTCAGCATCTTATAAAATCATCTGCATAAGGTCAAATATCTCTCCACGCTTGGCATACGATTTCTACGACAATGTCTTATATGAAATTGTCATAATAAATAAATTAATTGAAGAATAAATTTTGCGTTAGATCATCGTGGTCTCTTAACAGCGATACAAAGCTACGGTACACAATCAAGAGACAGTGCTACAAGAGAGAGCAGAGTATTATATTTAGCCGAGAAGACACCGACAGGGTTCGCTAACATGTCGTTCACCCTTCGAGTCCCAGGCCTGGTTTGAGATTTGAACCAGCGCCACGAGTGCCTCCGATGCCAGAGGAGACAAGACCGGATCTGGATGGCTAACTGTATCCACAGAGATTTGCACAGTAAATTAACTTCCACAGCTATTTTAAAAATGTCTTTACTTCCTAGATGCAGTCATAAAATTGCTTTTTGCTAATCTAGTTAGAATCTTACTCGATAATGTTATACGAGTTGATGAACGTGCATTCCCTGGACCGATGATTTAGCAAACACTTGATCATACTTTTTGGGTAGACAGAGAGAACGGACTTCCTCTCTTTTTTTATTCAAGCACACTTCTTTCTCTTCTTTACCCAACATACCATTTCACATACAACATGTCCTATTTTTTTTGCTCCTGACCTGGTCTTCCTAGATGATGGAATCAATTTGTTCCGATCACGTCATTCACGGTCGACCACTTCTTCTTTCAAATTTCCTTTCAGATTTTAGTAGTATTTTACGGGACTATATTTTTAATTATATATACCTACACATAATTCAATAAAACCTCATGGCTCTAGCTAGATTCGAACCTGGATCTCTTGTAGGTAGATTTTCTTTTAGAGAAAATATCATAAGTTTAAATCGGAAATTCTGTAAGGAAAAATAGATAACCGGAAAAAATCTTGTTTTGGCGAACGTGCTGATGGATATATATAACACTACGTTAGCCTTTGGAAAAAGCCAGGAATGATTCAACAACTTCAAATTTAAACGAGCTACATAGTAGTCACCACAATTATTATGATTTTACAAACGTTATACCCAGATGGTCGCAAACATACGCTGACGCTGGTATACCAATATACAATTCGGTCGTAACAATTATTATGGGTTTCTGTTGTACCATGACCATTGACCAGGTTCATGGTCACGATATGACGTGCGCCTGGCCAATCGAGGAATGTTCGGGATTATTGCCTTACAGCTAACGCGTTGATGTCTATTTCATTTTCTTGAAGATGTCAATTCAGGAAACGGATTTCATAATAAAAAAAATTAATTAGTTTAGTCAAATTGTTTTTGTCAAATAGATTGCCTATACCTATAGTAAAAGAGGATTACACTATTCGATGTAGAACAGAAGTCTCTGATAGAGTAATATGTTTGGTTGCTATTCTTGAGTTATCAATGTCGCAAAATTTAAGATCGCTAAGATGACTCCGTTAAGATGAGACATGTCCAAAGATTGAGCGAACCGTCTGTTCTCATTTTATGTTGAACCCTATGGAAGGGGGAACATTGTAAGACCCGGGCTGAGATGGCTGGACGGAGCGGAGAGAGACCGCAGACTGCTGGAAGTGGACGATTGGCGGAGCATGACGGAGAACAGGGTGGCATGGAAAAATCATCTGGAGGAGGCCAAGACCACACAGGGTAGTGAGTAGCGCCACGGATGTATGCATGTATTTAACTGTTACCTTTAAACGTAAAATGAATCTCGTGAACATTGTAGATGGTCCAAACACTTCAAACAGGTCTGGAAGTTTTGCAGAACTTTCAGGCAATCGTGGTTAAAATCAACAAATTTCCTTATTTCGGTTGGAAAACCACATTTTCCTTATTCTAGAACTGAATCGATGACGAAACAGAAGCCGTGAAAAGAAGGTCAGTGAACCAAGCGGGTACTCCAATTACTATACCACGAGTGCGCCATTTAAATACATTATTCGGATTGTAACAACTAACGACGCCACTTTTTAACCTTCAATATTATGAGGTTAGTTGAGGTTAGAAAAAAAAACTTAACATATTGCCCTTGCGTTTTGCGTGCTCTAAAATTTATACATGGCTCAAATTTTATGTGCAATGCAATAACGTTTGAAATTTTCTATTGAACCAATTCTTTTTCTTCTTATGCTTTCTCAGAATTTGATCTTTAGAGGGTTCTGGTTCCTTACTGGCGATGTGGTCCATAGTTGTCAACAATCGGACAATTACCACTTGTAGCAGCAGCTAGCCAAAGTACGGATGTTGGGACTTTAGACTGCTTGGAGGGGGATTATTTGCTTCAAGATGGATGGGTGGAGTAGGTATGGTTAGATTGCACATTTCTTTGAGAAAATTTAGTCAGGGAAATGTTGGTTGAAATCGTTATACTAGAATTTTGAATTAAATCGCAGTGTTATTTTTCGAATTTTTGCAGAACAATCTTTCTTTATAAAATTTTGAATCAGTTTTGCTGAAAGAGTATAAAAATGCTTCGCCTTATTTCTTACTATAAAATAAATGTCTAAAAATAGTCGGTGGTTTAAAATTTGATTGCAAAATTGATTAGGGTGCGTTTACCAAATAAGCAAAGAGCCAGAGCTGGAGATGTAGCATTATTTTTTTACAACAGCGAGCAGGAACTAGAAGAACTCTGGCGTGCTCACTCAAAGAGAACACAAATACACTCCTTGACTCTTTCACAGTAAGCTACTTAAAGCTTGTGTCGTGGAAGAGGAAGATGGTAGGCACCTGGGATCGAACCACGACGTCCGCACCAAACAGTACGAAAGCCGGCGTTGTAGCCGCTGGTCTACCAACCACTTCGGTGTTTTTTTTGCTTTTGCTTGATTTCATTGTCATCAGCTCTATCAAGAGGGAATGCTCTATTTCTATCTTTGGTTCTACGTTCGTTAGGTGTATACACGCACTTAGATTTACACCGAACAAATACACAAGCAAAAATACAACTAAAAATCAAGCATTTAGTAAATATAATTACTTACTTTAAAAAAAGGCACCTACTTACTTGATTCGTTACTTCTTTTCTGAGTAAGGATCGATGACGCGCCGTCCAAGGAATGCCGCGGGCTCGGACACGCATCGATTGACTCAGAAACAATTTAAACGCATCGTCATGACGGTCTAATGAGTGCGTCGTGGGACCAAAATAAATCGGGGCAATTCGCATTTGTATGATATTTTTTTGCTATTTTCTAGATCAATAAATGTCATTTACTGGGCTCGCATTTTTAATTGACGGATTTTCCTTTTACTCTTGTAAAATAAAAAAATTAACAAAGCATAAGAGGTAAAATAGAAGCATTGTTTGATGTTCCACATAGAAACATTTTTTTCAAATGATATTCAATTTTTTTTTGTAAATCTTATAATGAACCGGTGCTCACTAAAAATGAACAGAAATACATTTCGTACGACATTTTCCACAGCTTATGTTGTGATAGAGCACGACGGTCGGCAACAAGCATCGAACCCACGATCTTCAATGACAGGCTGTAGAAGGGAGTACTACCATGAATAAGAAGAACGTATATAAAATTGATTTTTAAGTGGTAAAAACAAACCGTTGCGGGCTTACCACCATCTTCTACTGTTTTTTCGAACGCTGGCTTAGTGTGATCGCTTTTCGTTAACAACTTCAAATCCGCGAAACTCCCAATCATGAGAATTTTCAACATGTTCACGACAGGATTCGAACGTGCTTCCCTGGTCGTCCTTTGCTAGCCACTAGGCCAACTGGCCCGACGCTAATTTCTTCCAAATACATGTAGCTAGGTGTATAGTTATTTTGTCTCGAACAGAACTTTCCATCTCACAGCTGACAGTTAAAATGTCCAGAACAAATTCATTTTCCTGTACAATAAATTAGTCAGAGAATGTTGGCGCAATAAGAACATGTCGAGATAATCGCTGGGTAAGTCCCTTTGCATGGTCCGGAATTCCGAGAGGTAATTTCTCTCTGGATCATTGTCCTTGGTATTATTGTGAGCGCATGCAAATCTGTGTTAACCGTAGAGTCTCTCTCGCACGCCATATGGGTGCACTGCCCTCGAAATATTTCTCCTCATTCCACGGCCGGAGCGGGAAGCAGTACGTCGCGCAGTGCAGGGCCACCGGCCACAAAAATTGGCACAGCGCGAAAGAAGAAAACGTCGAGTGGATAAGTATCAGGCTAGCAGACACGACGGAGGGTCGCTAACCGTAGATCTATATAGAACATACGAGTTCTTTCACCCGATGACTGCGTTCGTTTACCCGTGACAGACTGACTTGTTGTTGCACTCCACCTATTACAGTATTGTTATTATGTATGCAGGCCACCTACCTCCGCTGGGTATGCTGCCCTGATGCCTCCCGATGTTAAGTCATCTTGCGGAAGAACCTAATTTTATTTATTACGCGCATAAAAAGGATTAGATTTATTGACGTAACTGTTCATCGACCACCATTTTTACAGCGCCATAAAAATAACAATCAGAACACACTTAAGTTCAATAATCTCCGCAACATTATTTCATGATTCAGTTTAATCCGCTCATCTAAATGTGTTCTTGAAGGCTGGGGAGAGAGGATATGGATCGCCTAACACGATAATAGGTACTTACTCCAAAGAATCCAAGGAGGTCATCTGCTCTTGTCTTGAAAGGCATGCCAGATGGATAGGACATGTAATACGGAATGAATATCTCTTACAAAGCATCACTGAGGGGATGATCGAGGGGAAAAACTCCCGGGGACGACTACGTCTAGAATACCTGCAAGCCGTATATTCAGACTTGCGATGTTCCTCCTATGAGGAACTTAAAAACACTGTTACAGTTAGGTAGGGTGGAGAGGAGATAAAGAATGAAGAAAATTTCTGCCAACCAATCCTGGGATGGAACTAGAGAAGAAAAACTCTATAATCGCATAAAATACAAGAGTAGCAGAAAAGTGCGAAAAAATACCTTTCTAATTTTTTGGACTGGGTGCGGAAAAATGTAATCTAGCGAATAGTAATCAGAAAGTGAGACAGTGGTTATGAATGCTGGATAAGAAAAATTGAAGAAAGCGAAGGAAGACCTGCTTTGCTGATACCTGAAATATCCAAGGAAACTATCTCTGAAAGCCATACGAAGAGTAAAGTAAGAATTTGAAATGGATATTGAATATATTATAATACGAAATATCCATAACGGACTATGATGAAGAAGGTGATCTGAATGTTGACAGATTTGATGTCAAGAAACCGTTTCACGAGAGATTATGTAAGTCAGGTCAATGGATTCGCCGCGCCGGTGCAGTAATTCACAGCGCTGCTCCCGATATAGATGGCGACAGTTTATCCAATACTGGTTTATTGCCAAACATATTTGGTGTCTGATCATTCAATCTTCGTAAGTCGAATGGTGAGTAATCCATCCGAGCTAATGGCCACCACAAATAACAATATCTTTAAAGTTACTTAATATATTATTTGTAGCACAATATCTCAATCATTAATCATAAAATCAAATTCAGTAAAATAGGTATGCGGAGGATTTGAGATTATGGATAAAATTCAAATAAGACTTTTCGAAAACGCCAGATGAGAATGTCTATATAGGGGCATACATTTAAGAAAGCAATACACCCAAGACCACAAATATTATTATTTACAAAGAGCCCTGTTTTATCTTACGCACAAATATTTATTCGGGTATTTCAATACGACATCATGATACCATAATTATTATTATAAAAGGAAAGAGTTCATTGATTGAACCCTGAGGGACTCTTAACAGGTGTTCAAGAAATGTGTTCACAAATTTAGTGATCCCAAAATGGTACCATGAAATAATATGATCTGGGAACCCGAACGCCCGTCGAGAGACATTTTCAGAAGTCAAATCCAATAAACGATTTAAGTTATCCAATAGAAGGAGATGCCAATTATGGAGAAATGTGTTTTCTGCCAACCAGTTTAAATTTAGACGTCGTTAATAATAATTATATTGGCCGTGGCGGTACAACAGGAAATCATAGACAGTCGGTATGATGTCGTGGTTATTGTATGCTAGTGTAAGGTGAAGGTGCTAGTCAGAGCTAGATAACTAGTTATGTGCTAAGTTCATTGGATCTGTGTGCCCCATAATGGAGTTCTTTAACCCTTTAGCCTCGCTGGAATGAGAGCGTTGGCCCTTGGAAGGTGATCCACCTCACCGTCAGTCTGCACACCTACTTCCAACTCCTCACTACTTGCAGTTGCAGAAATAATGCCACCGATGCGTGAGGGCAACGGCTGTCTTCTGCATTTCGCGCTACCTATATCCTTCCACCTTTCGTATTGCAACTTTAATATCAAATGTCAGTATGATTATTATAGTGTTGTTTTTCCACGCACGCAATGCTTGTTAATTTTTGGAATTGCAGCACCCATGAAAGTATTGTATCTCTTATTGCATGATTTTTTTTATCAATAAAAGTAGAAAACTTGATAGTATTTAAAACAGAATTTGCTACAATAAAAATACAACATAGGATGTAATTTATATGGCCAATTGAACTTTCGATTATATTTTTTGTATAGGTTTTGGATGTAGAAAGTTTTGTAAAAATATATTTGTTCACAAAAGCATAGGTGTAACCTTTGCATAATGCCAGGAAGTTTCTTGTGTATTTCTACTCCAGTCTTCTTTAAATGCCCCACATATCGGAGGTTGGAAAACATATGAATAAGCTTTGCGATCTTGGGTAAGTCTCACTTATTCTAAAGCTTCCAGCACACCAAACCACTGTCTCAATTTATTTCGCCAAGAGACTCATGCTTACTCATTTTTGCCCCATAACTCTTGTAGGAGGGCATCTTTTTCATTGCATATAAGATGTGGCCGAAATGCGCGGGTTTTTTTCCTTTGACAATGGTCAGATCTTTCTCCTTATTCATTTATCCCAGAACTTCCTCATTGGGCACGCAATCTTACCGCAAAACAAATCCAATAAATTTCAAGTGGAAATTACAAAGGTAAGTATATAATTACTCATAGTACATGGAATATACATGAGTCTTGTGATCGGAAATAAAAAAAAAAGATTTCGCTGAAATTAATTTTCTCGACGTTTTCGAGGGTGTAGATTCCAAAAATGCAAAAAAAAAATTTCCGTGTACCCGTACGCGTACGCCAAAAATGTGTGCGCACCCATAACTCATAGTAATTCTTATCCGATTTGATTGAAATTTGGTAGAACGGTTAGCCCCTCGATTTAGATGAGTCAGTAAAATGTTGAGATCTGTACCTTCAGGGGAACCCTCTTAAAGTATCCAAAGAAAATTTCACTTGTTCTAGAAAAAGGGCTAAAAAAACAAAAAAAAAATTCCTTCGATTTTCATAAAATTTGGTACACGGGTTGGTCTTATGCTCCTACACAAGCACGTAAAATTCGAGGTCCGTAACTTCAGTGGGTCCCCCTTAAAGTACCGATTAATATTGAATATTATGTAGTTCTAAAGCAGATAATAAAAAGCTCCAATAGTCGATATCATTTTAAAGTTTCTATAATAATTCCTAGGATAAATTCATTTTAATCGTAAAATTATGAATTTTTATGCAAAGATATGTTTTACACGAAAAGGCTGTTATAATATACTATGAGTTCTGGGCTACCCTAGGTTAGCAGCTTTTTTTTTACTTGGACTTGACAATCCCATAGCCGATATTGGAAAAATACTAAGAAAGCTGGTATATCCTCTTCCGATTTATAAATGCGAATTCGAAGATTGTGGAGGAATGGGCAATGGGAAGATGTCACTAGCTGCAAGTTGCAAGGTCTTTTTTCGGAGCAGCATAAGACGATGGGAGTTTCAAAGAGGTGGCCTCTGATGGAAAGAAAACTTGTGGCCAAGAGTATGTCGATAGGGTTAGGGTACACCTCACTAGTGAGCAAGTCTAGAATATTTGAAACCGTTCTATGTGCGATTGCATTGTGGGTTTCTGATAAGTTTACATTGCACACAAAATATAACTCATGTGTATACTCTGAATTTGGTCAAAGTATCAGTTACGTCTATTTTTACGTACACTAAAATGTACACATGAGTCGTTCTACGGAAGGTAGGTGATGTTTCATAATGTGGCGTGTGTGTGCAAATGCGAACGACTGTTCAGTCGGAGTAACAGCGGTCAAGGACAACGTACTGTACATACGTGCAGGCGCACACCAGGCGTACATAGGTGAGGGCGTATAGATAGATAGGCTGTGTGATGCGGCCTTCTTGGCAGGAGGGTGTATCTCTATAGAGAAGATACTCCTTGTGGCAGTTGACGAAACACATTGAATCTGTGCTCACTCAAAGTTAACACAAATACACTCCTTGACTCTTTCACAGTAAGCTACTTAAAGCTTGTGTCATGAAAGAGGAAGATGGTCAGCACCTGGGATCGAACTACGACGTCCGCACCAGATGTCTCATTGCTATATTGTCGCTTATTATATCATATCAATTAATAGGCGACAACGGTTGTGAAACGTGGACATGGACGAAAAAAGAATAATGTAGTAGAGATGAAATCTCTACGAAGAATATGTGGAAAAACTTTATGGGATATGGAAAGGAATGAAAATATTAGGAAAGAATGTGGTATGGAAGTAAGTGTTGTGACAAAGATGAAAGTCAATAAGTTGAGATGTTTTAGGCACGTGGAAAGAATGGATGCAAACAGAATGACGAAGAGAATTCATAAGGCTCCAAGGAAAGGTGTAAGAAAGCGTGGCCGACCGAAAATAAAGTGAATCGAACACATCGAGTCCATCCTCAAGGAAGGCCAGGTAAGAAGTACGAGGAATAGGAGAGGTTGTATGAGAAATGGTATGTCGTTGGAAGAACCGAAAGAAATACTTCTTTGCTTGGATTGGAAAGAGTGGATGTCCGTTCTCTCTGCCTATCCCTTACGGTACACGGTATGATGGGTTAAAAAAAATAACCACTTACTTACTTTACTTTTCGTATGGCTTTTCCGGAAATAATCTTGACCCGTAGAGGGTTGCGTCCCGTCCTCTTCTACAGTCTTGGCTCCAGCGCCATTAGCCAGTCCACTGCCTCCGGAGTAGCCTCGTGGATGTTTTGGAGGCTTCCTGTGAACTTTTTTAGCTGGCATCAGTCTTGGTTAATAAATAAAATTGCTATGACGTTTTTGAATTTAAGCCGTTAGTCCCATCTCTACTGTCAATATGTCATAAGTTAACTTGTTTCCATGGTGTCCAGTATCAATGCATGATATTCGCTTGGTATAAATGCACCTTTAGAGACAAAAGAACACAAAGGAGATCATGTGACTATTCAAAGGGTAACTATCACAAGTTCCACTTGCACATAGGGGTAGACAGTCAACGATATAAGTGCAGTATGTTCATTCTAGGTCAACAAGTAGAGTTCGTAGGATTCTTGAACCCAAGACCTTTAAAGAGAAAGTTATTTTTTTCTCTGATCGATACTTCCGTTGTATCAGGAGAGTAGGAGTGCAGCGGAGCTCGCAAGGGCTTGCAGCGCGATTAATAAAATAATTGGGGAAAAAAGTCGTGGCACCGCTCCTAAAAAAAAATACACTTTACAGTAGCTTTGTGGGTAACACTCGAGCTGAAATATAGTTGTTTCTTTACCGGTCGGTTTCTAAAAAAGGAACAAAAGAACTCTTTAGTTAAAAATTTAAAGTTGACACGTCTCCCAAAAATTTCCCCGCCTGCTTTATTTATTGTTTGAAATTTCAACAATTTTTTTAAAAGTGCCGTGAGGTTGCCGGCTAAGAATAGCACCTCTGCTCTTTTTTATGGTTTTTCGAGCATCCTATAAGAGGCAGGAAATCGAAAATCAGATCGGGACCGTGAGGTTGACCATCTCACGTCCTAAAACCTCAATCGATCAGAAAAGGCACAATGAGCCTCGGACGCCTTCGAGCGTAATGGAGAGCTCTTGATGCCTCTCTATGCTCCTGAGTTGGGCTTAGGCCTCCCGCATTGCGAGTTGGTTGGGGGGGGGGGGATCTGAGTGGATGCGGGCTTTATTTGAGTGTGGCCGGCTGTTTGGTTTGATTGATTCGATCGAGCTAGGAGGTCGGTTTCATTCTCGTCGGGTTCGCTGCAGATTGGTCTCCTTCGGGATGACTTGCGGTTTGTGGGGGGGGGGGGGGATAATGTATGTATGCATTTGAAAGTTAGTAGTGGTTCCATGGAAATCTATGGAAAACATGGATTGTTATTTGATTTCTCAATCGAGCATCAATGTGCGGTTACTGATGTTATTTTATTGTGATGAATGTTATTTTTAGTAAACGAAATCTGTAAAAAAAATATTCTTCCCGTTTTGCCTTCATGTCCACCCTATTTTACTAATTTATCTATACAGTGTCACCGTATACAATAATGTTCATTTTCCGGAAAGCTAGAGAATGAAAACATCGTATTCTTAAATAATAATACCCCCTATTTGGATTTTAGAACGTTCTTATTAAGAACGTTCCAAATGATTTAGAATTAAGTTCACTCGAACTGAAATTCGTATTCGGAATTATGCCGTGTTCTAAAAATCAATATTAGTTCACCATAAATATTTTTTTTAATTATAATTGTCTATGGATCGAGCATGCACCTTATTGGTTGATGCTGACAAGCGGGTAGCCAATCGGAGAAGACAAATTCAAACGAGCTCCATGTTCCAAGCAAGTTCCAAGTAACATGGTCGCCGGAAACTGCCGAACCAACCCGAAGTGTAACGAAGACGACTGTATGATTGCATTGGTGTTCAATGATAATAATTTCTGATGCTTATACTCAGTGGGTCGAAACTGTCATACAAAGCACTTTTTGTATGGCGAGCAGTGTTTTTGACGTACCAACATAGAGAAACGAAAATGGAATCATTGCCGCCAATAGTGAAAACGTGAAAAGTTGACGATATATCATAGATTTTTGTATGGAATAACTTTCTACCTATGGAATTCGGGTCTATAATTTTCTATTTCTATGACGAATTAACAAAAAACGTTGCTTGTGCGTGTTTTGTTGTGTTTTTAAAATTCCGATATTTACATTTTTAGATTACTTATTTCGTAGTCTAATTGTCTGAAAGTATTATAATATACAAATTATCGTATCCGGTCTTATACAAATCTGTTATCTAGCATATACTTTGAGATTTTTTGTAATGCATTAACAAACGTGACAGGTTAGTAGTTTAATGAATGCTTATGCAAGTTATTATGTCATGTCTTTCTATATTTCCAAGCTGATACTGTAATAATATTCTCTCTGTTCTGGTAAAAATCTCCTACATCAAGAATGCCATTATTTCGTTCAAAAGATATCTCGAAGTCCAGTTGACAATTTTATAGATACGAACTTTTATATAATATATCGTAATTTTAATCTTCATTTATATGGTTTGTTGTTTTAGATGACATATTATGGATGTGCAGAATTCTTCAAGATTTGAATAAATATGTCTGTGTGTCAGCCAATCAAATAATCAAGCTTTCCATAAGGGGACAGAACTGACTTCTAAATGAGGTACAGGAGTTGTTTTGCTGAATCTTCTGCTGTTGCAACTACTGTTTGTTTCTGTGGGAGCTATATTAATGTGTAACAATTATAATATGCACAGTGTACATTTTTATCTGACTGCAATAAATCTATTATAAACAGTTGCATCTTTCCATCTTTATTCCTAACCTTTTAAGTAAGTATTATTATACTCTATGTCCTAACCTATAAAAACAACATGTTCGCATCTGTCAAACCCCAGTCACCCAAACTTTCAAATAACAGGAAGACAACATCACCATAATAAATATTACAGAATTATTTTGTTTCAATGTTGGCAAAACATTACACCTATTCGGTACATTTTCCATTATTTTTTTTGATCTATGGAGTTGCGTCTCTTATCCGTAAGGTATTATATTCTCTTTGCTTATACTTATAATAAATTCGGGGGAAATGCTTAATATTTTTAATAAAAATAAACTTGTTTTATAATTATTTGGTTTAAAAAAACGTTTATCATACAAATATCATCAGATATCTTTTTAGACGCATACAATTATGTGTGAACTAAGATTAGGAACGTTTTGGCAGATAAACGCACTAAAATTGACTTAAATACGAAATCCGAATACCAAAATGAACTAATTTCAAACTAAAGTCAAATAGGAACGTTCTGAAATTTCTCGAATACCAATCCGGCTAACTAAAATAGGAACATTCTTATTTTAGTTTAGTGCGCACTTAATTTGAATTGGAAAAGGGGGTAATAAATTGGTACAATTTTACAATATATTGTGTTTTAATGCGCTTTTTACGATCGATCTCAAATTGATTCGTGATCGCAATCAAATATTCATAATATGTTATTTCACGAAATTTGTGACAGAGCACGCCACGAAATTTGCTGTGAATTCCGGTGGTAAAACATTGAACTAGAGTGACATTTTGTTGTTATGAAACGCGTTTTTTTTCCTCTTTTCCACGAGACTTGTCTCTCTTGGGGGTTCCACATAATATTATTTTTTGTTCAAATACTTGTAGTTCATACTCAATTATTGTTTATTTAATAGAGACTCCAACAGAACACTGAACAACACAAACATAAAAAAATCTTGAAACAAACACATATAATCTTCAGTGCTCCAATAACATGTATTGGTAGCATTTGAGCATTTGCACGTTCGCATTTGTTGTATCTGTGTAACTGTTATATTATTCAATATTGTATTCAGTAAATAAATAAATATTTTTATATGAAACCGGCAGGAATTTTCGGAAAAAGCTTTTTTATAATTTTCCAATCCATAGTGAAATTAATTACCTAATTATCAATCACGAGCCAATGTCTTGGAGTACCTAAGGCAAAAAATAAAAGGATATAAATCATAACCTGAGAATGACAGAAACTTTAATATGTTTTTTTATTAGGTACCTATCACGCCGTTTCCTTAAAGGGGTAGGCAGAGAAAACGGACATTCATTCATTCATTGCTTTTTAAACGACATGTCTACATATCATTTCTCATACCTACACCGTCTCCTATTTCATTGCTTCTTTGATGGTTAGTCTTCCTTGAAGACGGATTCGATCTGTCAGATAATAATCAGACATTCCTTCAATATGCTTAAACCATTTCAGCTTGATCCCACTTGTGATCATAATAATACCTTCTGAGAGTGTAGATGAGAAAGTACCGAGTACCCACATATTGCAGTAAGTACATCGTGCATGTGTGTTGGTGCGGTGGTTGCATGTGTGCCGGTGTACGTACACGGTGGCTGTTGAACTCGCGCCCTGTCCTTGAGCCGGTCACCGCCCGACATCGCGCGCGCATTTCATCCACGCACCTCCTGCATTTTTATGCTCCCCTGATACCTACAATTACACTGCGCATGTAACGAGACTTTTTTCAATTACCAGTGCGTATGCGCAACGTCGCAATGTGCGTTCGTTCGCGCGCACACCGGGTACACGCAGAGCAAGCGCTGAGAGTAGCATCATAGGTTAGTATGTTAAATTCAAAATAATCGTTGAGACTTTCGACTTTTTAATTTTGTTGTCACTTTGTCTTCCGGGTTAGGAAGTGAAAATGCTTCTCACAGACATATTACGAAGCAAAATGTTGGGCAAAATAAATAAATAAAACATCGCCTTTCTAATAAGACCACGGTCAAAAATCCGATATCTTCTTCTTTCGCGACATAAGCTTTAAGTAGGTAGCTTACTGTGAAAGAGTCAAAGAGTGTATTTGTGTTAACTTTTAATAGTAAGCGCAGATTCATTTATGAATATACAAAATATAATTAATTATTCTTATGGTACGCTTGTATTGAAAATAAAAAATATCAGTTTTTTCACTTCCTAGGATTTTTTTCATTTAGATTTTAGACAATCAGTATAAATTTAATATAGGTACCTACTTTAGTACTTAATCACGATGTAAAAACTTTTTTATAATGGCTTTATCATTTATTTATTTTTATTAATGTTCAACATAAAAAAACCTCTTATATTATAAAAGTGAATTTATTCGCAATAATTAGATTGCTTAAAGTCTTAAAGTGTTAATAAAGAATGCATCATCGCTCTATGAGGTGGAGTTGTAGCAAAATCTAGCAACTTGTTAGTTCGTAAGGAAACTAGAAAAAAATATTCCAAGATTATTATTTTTAAAGGGTAAAAAATTAGATTGTTTGTTTTCTAGAAATAATTAAAAATTTGAGTGCCTAGAAAAATTAAAAAGAAAATTATCTTCAGGGAATTTCGTTAGTCCTCACCACCGCCATCTACACGTGACAGGCTATAAGCTCGAGCTTCTCCTATTTTTCCGCTCCACAGCTCATGCGCCCAGGTTTCCCTCCATTACCTTGGATGAATCTATGGTTATGGATGGATTCATTGGTAAAACTTTTGAAGCCGCGGGGTCGGGGGGAAAAATTAATTACGACGCCATCTTAATGGAACTTACGGGAACATATTCTCTGTTTTAACGAATATGTTGCTGGATCTCTTTTTTAGTGTTTTGTTGTTAATAACTACGTTTACGAGTAGACATATTATTACTCTTTTAAAGTTTAATTACAGTTTTTTTTCATATTAAATTGTGATGATTTAATGTTATGTTGGTTTTATTTGGTGAACTTTATTTCAAATCTTTCCTTTAACTGAAGAGATGATTAATTTAAGTCAAATACACAAGATATTTCAAACTACTCGAAGTTCTGATATATATTTTCAATTATTCCATACGAATTGTTGAAATATGGTGCAACCAAGATGGCCGCCAGTATTTCCTCACACCCCCTCTAGTGGCATCACTTGCTCTCGTACAAAACTCAGCTGTCAATCTCTCCATATATAATAATTCCTCCAAGTCCATTACCGCCCGCGCACCCCTTCTCCCACTCCCCACAGCGCTCCGCAAGCCGGCCGGCAACGAACGATTTCAGGGTCAAACATATGGCTATAAATAAACACTACATTTTGGCAAATTTTAAATAATATGGCCATATCTAAATTATTATCCAATTGATAAAGGCGCATGTAAAGAGTTTCTTACATCATTTGATGTTATGTATAAAATGTGTTTTATTACCTTCAACAATATCGTTTTCTTCTTCATTTTTCTCCGTGTCTGTCAGCATCTTCCAAATTTATAGAAATACACTTATTTAACAAGATAAATTTTAAAAAGTTTTGACATTCGTTACTATTATGAACAAAACCAGATGTCAAACTTTAAAATATTTTGGAATCACTCAGTATATTATCATGTTATCACTCCTCAAATACTAAAACTTGTAATTTGCGAACTATTTATGTTCCAATTTCAAATAATCTTGTTTACCGCGAATGACTGTTTTTCTAAATTCAAATATGTATTCATAAGTAATTCGCGAACTATTAAGTCCAAAATTCAAATATTCATATAATATATCGAAAATGACTGTTGTTCGAAATTCACATACTTATATATATCGCGAATGACTTTTGTTCTAAATTCAAATAATAACTACTGCTGTTAATTTTGTTTTGTTCATGAAACAATTATTGTTTTGATTGTTGAAACAAGTTTGTTTACGTGCCGGTTTCTCGGTGTAATGAAACGTCAAACGTATGAACGAATTCATATTTTCGTATTTAGCGTGCCGGCTTGGATAGGGGCACGTAGGCGGGAATTTAGGGCGCATGTCCGTGAGTTAGGGGTGAGTTTAAGGGGACTGTTCACCCTTAACAAGGAGACAATCCCCTCAACGTACAAACAGAGGTCACGGTGTGACACTTTGGGGTCACTGCCTTAACGTTATTATCCCCTAAGACACCGCAAGGTGACGAGGAAAGATTCCGTAATGGAAGACCATTATGTAGGTACCCACACATGAAAATTAAGCCATTTTCTAACTAAACAAAGCAAGTCATATAATTTGCTTTGTTTATACATAATATAATCTCAGACTGAATGCGGTTTTTTCCTAATTACTGTCATTCTCAAATCAAAAACCTACTTTTTATGCTGAAAAATAGTATGGTTGAATTGTATATGTATATACCGACCTCGGTAACCTAGTGAAATCCAATTTCAGATCAAGAGGTCCCAGGTTCGATTTCCGGCCGGGTCAGAGTATTTCAAAACGTTTTTTTTTCACTTGAAATTTCTACCCGGGATTGGCCTGTCTCAGATTGGACCAAGCTGGTTGAGAGGAAAAAATGGCCCCAGGCAATAAGTTCCTACTAAAACCTTTGTATATATGTATATGTAAGTGTAAATGTATTTATTTATCTTGGCGATAGTGGAGAACGAGTCTTAATTCGCACATGAACCAGTTTTCCGAGGCTACTTTCTCTATTATCAAATTTTTAGGGGTACACCTATACTGTTCTAGAATGTCTAGATTAGCGAGAATAGTTTTTTCCAATGATTTGAGCGCTTAGATTTTAAGTTTTTACCCTTAGACCCAAAGGGAATAATAATTCGGTTATGTACATACTAGCAGCAAAACCTGTCCCTTGTCCTATGAATCAGTTATATCGCCCCTTAAGGCTTAAAAGGTCCCAATAATTTTACTACTAATAACTTTACAACGTTCAGGGGACTGCGGACAATTTGACATTTCTTCCCGTAGCACTCGTTGAATGTAGGGACCTTTGACAACGTTTCAGCCACATATCATAAAGACAAAATCTACATATTAACACGTGAAGGAAAAACTTTGTGACTATTTTTACGAAAATTGCGCGAATGGAGAAGTATGAAATTTCGCACACGTATGTATAGTTTATATAAGGGGTGGCGAATGCTAATATTCTTTATAAATTTTGCATAAAAATATATTAAATCAATAAAAAAAACACTACGCACACTACTGTAATGTTATGTATTTCATACTCACACACGTATTTGACATAGATCTTTTGTTTATCTGCGGTCAAATTGAGAATAGATCAATTTTTTTTTGTATTAAATAACCATAGAAAAAAAATTGATAATATCAACATTTCGATTTTGACGTATCCAATATCCATGTCATATTTTTTGAAAGAAAATTGTGAGATATCACTCGCTCAGTCTTTGACAAAGGAATCTTTATAATGTTCAAACTTATCAATCAATCAAATCTCCCTTTGAACTCCACTTAGGAGCATAGGGAGCCAACAAAAAGCTCTCCATTGCGCTCGATCATGCGCAATGCTTATGACCTCCTCCCACACCAAGTTCATTTCCCTTCGCTCTGCCTCGAAGGAACGGAACACGGTATGAGAGGGTCTTCCACGTCTTCGAGACCCTGATGGGAGGAAAAACTTATACCTAATCTAAATTAGTTATGGTCGAATTTTGAGCACTGGCCGACCACTAGTATTTTTTAATACTTACAATTAAACCGTTTTGAAAAATCTGCAGTATAATAGTGTTGACATTTACCTGTAAATAAACAAAAAATATATAATTAGTTCATAAATATTATTATAGACACAATAAAAAAAATTTAATGTACGTATAGCGAATGGGTTATTATTTTAGGTTAGCGAGTGAGCACACTGCGCCATCTATGAAAGAGTAGAACAAGCTGCCTATTCGGGTGAATTACCTCGCTTCACCTTTTTATGAAGGTTTACTGTTTCAAACGCAAACAATGAAGTATGTAGTCAAATAAACACTGTTGCTTCTCGGGTTATTCCTTCAGCAAACATTGCACGCACACGTCTCACACCCATACTTAATCGAGCACAATAATTATTAAATGTATTACGGGGCTTATGTAATGGCGAATAATTGGCAAAAAAAACAATAATAATTCGTGATGAATTCTATAACAATTGGTACAATACACGAAGCCCACAAGGAAATCATTCTAGGATGTCACAAAAAACTGATTTTGAGTAAATTGAATTCTTTACCATCTTGTAAAAAATAAATTTGGTAGGTTTAAGATTTTTCAATTCGAGCCAATGGTTTTTTAAGGCATCATTAGTTAATTTGCTATGATTTTTGACGGAATATGGAAATAACAGGTACATAATATGACCACTTCAATTATGGAAAGTAAAAAATCTTCTAATCTTGGTAAAAATTTTGCAAGAAAGAACTCACCATGTTTCATTAAAAATATTTGATTGAATTTGTATGTATTACACAATACGACATGATAATATACGTAAAATGTAGGGAAAAAAAACGAAATAAAATAATTCTTCTTCTTCTTCTTCTAAGTCGTGAATTCACGATGTTGAATTAGTTCAAGTAGGTGCATGTGTAAATTTTTTAATTCATAATCGTTTAACTTGAATCACTACATGCTTAGGAACATTTTCTACTGAAAGCTGGCTTAGCTTAATCCACTATTTTTCTACCAGCAAACTGAAGTGTTAAAGAATTCATTTTTCTAAAATTGGAAAGTCACGCATAAAACTACATTAAATTCTTCATAGATTTATTTCATAGTCTATATCTACATATATCTATACTACTCTATAAAGAGGAAAGATTTGATTTTTTGTTTGTTTGTTTGCATCGAATAGGCTCCAAAACTACTGAACCGATTTGAAAAATTCTTTCACTTTAAGGAAGCTACAATATCGGCGGTGAACATAGGCTATATTTAATTTCCAAAAAAAATTGGGTAACCTACGAAAACTTCAATAATGTAACCCAAGGTGTAAAAAAATTACCTAAAATATTCTTTTTATCGCGAACGCTGTGAAAACTAATGATGATAGAAAAAAACAATGTACTACAATTTTGTAGAAGACATCATTATTTACAAAAAGTTTCGCGACAGCATATGTCTAACTATTATAGTTATGCCACAATAAGTGTTTTTTTATTTAAAAAAAATGTCACCTTTAGAAAAGACTCTTTATTGGTATCTTGGTATTACTCCTTATTAAAATAAATTAGTTCATATTCAAGTCTGCTTCAATATGTTTGTATAACTTTTTGAATTATTCAATTCGGACATTCCATTCGAAAGTTATCACGAGTTTAAAAATGTGAGTATTGGAAAAAAAAGCATAGTCTCTTATCATCTCAACTTATCCGATGCAGAGTGCGTACGGGAGCGGGGAGGGGACTGAGGGGAGTCATGTCAAGTTTAGTAGAAATACCGCGCAAAGTAGTCACGGTGGTAAAGTGACGTGACACGATACATTGCAATGCAATCATTCCAGATTAACATATGCTATAAAATATTTTGAAAAAGTTAGGGATCTGTATGAAAACTAAATTATTTTTAAGTATCTATCTACCCGTGCGAAGCTGGGGTGGACCTCTAGTATAGAATATAGATGAAACATACAAAGAATCTTTAAAAATACTTCAAGGGGTATGGCAAGAAACTAGGAATAGCAAAGAACATGGTATGCATTTTAAAATAATTGTCGGCTTGAGATACATAGTTTGGATATGTTGAAAGAATGGGTTCTAAAAGATTAACAGAACTGAAGAATGATTGAATTGAATGAAATGTGCCGAGCTTGAAAAGAAAAGGGTCCGTCTCTTTGTCTACTCCTCAAGAGGTCATTGTAAGCTACCAGGACATCATAGAATATCTCAAGATCCATATAAAATGTATTAGGGACACATAAGACATAAAGTGAATTAATAAAAAAATTGAATTGAGGACATTTCGTGACTTGAGTCGGAATTGAGGTTATCAGGAGCGCAGGGTGGGGAGAGGGTTCAGTGATCTTTTTATTGTTGGGTTGCACCAAAGGAGGATGGGCTGACCTCTCTTGCAGGAAGTATCAGGAGAGCAGAACTGTGGGGGCGTGTGGGATAGTGTTGCATGTCCAGGGAATGAGGGTGGAGGTCTTTGAACCGAGGCGGGTGTTTAGTTAACAGCTGGATGATTTGATTGACCTCTCGCTAAGCACACGAACTAATCGCTAATGCCGTAAGCCCGCAATAGCCTCATTAACCCCACAGTAGGGTGGAATAATAATAGTATTTCTTTTCCCGATATTTCTTAATCTGCTCATTTGCTTTCTCGAAAACAATCAAGATAAACAAAAGCATTAAAAGAATCTTTAACTACAAGTTTCTTTTGTGCATAACGTACTCATTCCTTAAAACTGGATGAATCTTATGATATAAATGAAAGTCGGGTTAGTGCGAACACTTTTAACTCAAGATCGACCAAAACAGATTCTTTCGATGTTTGATTTTTTTTTAAATGATTATGTTCTCACTCGAAGTGAACACAAATACACTTTTGACATCTTTCACAGTAAGCAAATGCTTGTGTCGTGAAAGCGGAAAATGGTCGACACGGCCGGGATTCGAACCCACGACTATCCACTTCGGATAACAGAATAACAATTAAAAGTTTAAAAAAAGTGATAGGAAGTAATATAAAATATAATATTAAAGTTAGTATGGAATGGATTTACTGTCAACAACGCCATCTGTGAAACACAAAACAATTTTTATTTAGATTTTTGATAGAATTTCTTTCAAGCATTCAGAAATATTTTTTTAACATTCAAACATATTTGAAAGTATTTTTGTATAAATTGCAAATTTGAATTCAATATTCATAGTAAGGACTACGGGACAACGTCTGTCGGGAAAGCTAGTATGTAGGTACTTATTAGACTTGAACTAGGTGTAAATGAAAGTGACTAGAATGAAAGTCACTAAATTGAAGTGGTTTGGGCATGTTGAAAGAATGAATAATGGACGACGGCGTGATGGGTTAAAAAAGGTATTAGATATAGTAGTAACATAGGGTACAATATTATTTATCAACAGAATACTGACATGCATAAAAAAACTCATGAAACTACACTCTGATCTTAGCGAACAGGCCGAGAAACAAAAACATAGAACCTCCAGTGCTCCGATAACAGGTAGGTATACCCTCGCATTTTTTTGTAGTTACAATATTATTTGATGTGATTGGTAGCCCAGAGACGTTTTCACAACACAAGCTTTCCTTTAAACAGGCATCAAGATTTGTAGAAGGTACTTGGTAGTCGGCGGCTTTCGTACGTACAGCGTATCGGAGGTCGTGGGTTCGAATCCCGTTGCAGACCATTTCCACTTTCACGACACAAGCCTTCGCTTAGTGTGATGTCAACAGTGTATTTGTGTTCACTTCGAGTGAGCACAGAATCATTTTTATATAAAAATATTGTTTTTGTGTTCACTTCGGAAGATATCAATTTAGATTTTTTGATTCTTTGAATTACCCATTTTGCTGAACATTCATTATTTCTATTCTACATTTTAAATCTACTGGTCTTTCAATTAAGATGAATCTTAAGTGGTCACACGGAAGTAAATTTCACTACAGGGTTGACCTGTCACCAATGGGGATGAATTGCTGGGGGCTGATGCCAGGGGGAGGTCAGGGGAGCTGAAAGTGAGGTCATAACCTGATCCGGGACGAAGCGATGCACTTTGCATCAAACAGGGTTATATCTGGAATTGTAACCAAACTATTTTGTATGCATTATGTATAGGTAAATTAATTACTGAATTCTTTAATTATAAAGCTAGATTAAATCGTAGCATTTGATGCAATTTACCTATGTATTTATTTACAATTTTAGAGATACCAACAAATTCACTAGTGTTCGAATACTAGGTGTCCGCTATTTCCATCAGAAGTGGTGTATGGCTATATCATCGCATTTATCGAGATTTGGTTTTATATTTTTAACGCAAAGATGAATTGATTGACAAAATATCTATTGAGTATGGTAAGAAAATGTTAAAATGTTAGCTACCAATTTTGATAAGCCACAGCTGATAAGTAAATGGCGCCATCAATAAATTACGAACGTTGGAAATATCTAGTGATCAAAATATGCCAGCAAAATCTTGACCATTCTACTGTAATGTTTGCGTCAAAAAATTAATAGCACTCATATCATATTTTTATTCATGTCAGTGCATATATTTTTTTTGTTTCTTTTACGGTATATCTTAATATTTTTTATAACACATACCAAACAGGAATTGTTTTAAAAACCATTTATAATCTTTAAAGTTTTATCTTAAAAAATTATTTATTCAGTATCAAAGTTTTACAAAAATATCTGAAGATGTCTCTATATAGAATATGGGATTAGTCAAGGTACAAACCACCATGATAGTAGTTTTGTTACTGTACTATTACAATAGTGTTATCAGCGCGTTCACCTTGAGGAGTCCGTTGAACCATTGCTCTATAGTCTATACATACCTACATAACCACGCATACTCTAATATTATTATACATAGGTAGTCACAGATATTATTAAACTCGCAAACAGTGTTACGTGGTACGTTTTATAACAATCTACATGGCTGTATGCATGTATATTTTATCACCCGCAGTCATACACACATAAGATTATTACAGGCACATCGGTGTAACAATATCGCGTACACCACCGCCATCTCTAGATGAGGGGAGCAAGCACACGTTGGTGTGTTGGTGTATTGAGACGTGCGTCATAGAACAGGTTTTATTTGGGTGGGTTAAATTAAGATGTGCTAAAATCCGTGTTAGGTAATCTGTCCTAAAAATAGCACTACATTATGTATTATTAGCTAATAGGATCTCCGGTTTAGTTAGATTAATAAGATCAATTATTTATTTATCTATTTTTAATTGCAAGAATGTGTGGTCGACTAAGAATGATGTGGATCGAGCACATCGATTCCGTCCCCAAAGAAGGCCAGGTAAGAAGTAAGAGAAATAGGAGAGGCTGTTTGAGAAATGGTATGTCGTTGGAAGAAGCGAAAGAAGCGTGCTGGGATAGAAAAGTGAGGAGGACCATTCTCCATGTCTACTTCTTAAGGGACAAGGCGCGATGGCTAGCCAAAAAATTACCTATATGATGGTCTTCCCGCCGCAGAGATTCCCAGTTCGATTCCTGATGGTTGATCTAGAATTTTTCCATTTGTTTGTCACTTGAAATTTTTACCCTGTCTCAGATTGGACGGGTCCGATTGACTAGAAATAAATGACTTCGGCCAAAAATGACACCTTTGTATACAAAAGAGTCATTCATTTTCTTTGTGTATTTATCAAAAAAAAAAAAAAAAACATATCTCAAATTTTAGCTGGTTATCTCAAAATGTGTGACCATTCTCAAACTTTTGCCAGGAAAACCTGACGGACCACAGACATAAAAAAAAGGTT
Organism: Mystacides longicornis; assembly: GCA_963576905.1. Taxonomy (NCBI): domain Eukaryota; kingdom Metazoa; phylum Arthropoda; class Insecta; order Trichoptera; family Leptoceridae; genus Mystacides; species Mystacides longicornis. Next base: position 29,637,835 of record OY756433.1, on the reverse strand, counting down.
GTCCTATAAAAATAGTCCTTTTAATGGGCCCCAATTCTACGTGGACGTCGGGGACTGCGGAAAATTTGTCATTTTTCTATCCGTAGCAAAAGTTGTATGTACCTATGTACGAACTTCTGATCAAGTTTCACATTTTATTATTTCGCAGATATTTATTTATTTAACCTGTTAAAAATTAGTGCAATAGACTTAACAGCTTCAAAAAGCCTTTGCGTCTATTACACCTACAAGAAAATACAAAAAAAAAAACAAAGAAGAATAACTAAAAATACAATACACGTTATTTTCATATTTAAGTAGATCATTTCTATTTCTACACCAAATACTAGATTCGCTTGGGGTTGTTGTTTCAATGAAACGACTGAGTAACGGACGAACTTACAAATTATCATATCGGATATCTTTTCAGGAGGAATTTGAAATGATTACTGTCAATCAGAGGAAGAGGGCGACGCCTTGATTTCTGAAGATATGTCAGTTTTGGGCTCAGTGTTATCACGAGAAGACCAACAAAAACTTGACATTTGGTGACAAACTAATGTGATCTGAACGTTAGATAGTTAATGTAATTGTTAACAGTCTTTATTGAGGTGCACATATATGTATAGATAACTAGAGCTCGGTGGTGTAGTGGTTAGTACAATATTATCATCAGATCCGTGTGGTGGTGAGTAACGAAATCGGGTCAGGGCGTTTGGAGCAACGACCCGACCGAGTTAACAAAATCCAATGTACACAGCTAACTGTTATCTATATAGTTGCCTAGTACACATACTATTATATACCCCGCACTGTATGTGAATCTACAGATAAATAAATTATACTATGTTAGTTCTTTACATTAATTTATTTATTTTTCAAATTTACGTCAAACAAACAATAAAAGTAGCAATCAAGAAAGAGCAATACAAAAAATGATTAATGTAGGTACCTAACATTTTTTTAACTTCAATTATGTCTTTTGCCAGTGAAGATTGTTGTAACACGATAAGGTAGGTAGGTACATAATATAAACAATGCATTTTTTGTTTAGTACTTAAAATTAGTAAGAATTTTTTTTGTTAGTAAGTACCTACTTACGAAAGTACATACCTAATGTTGGCAAAATTTTCAATTGGGCATTTCAAAGCCACGAATAGTTAATTGAAAACCCTTCCTTAATCCTGTTTTCTTTTTATCAGAAATGTTTTAATGCATACAAAACATTTATCATGTTTTTAGCCATTTTAAGTTAGCCACATTCGCCATTTAGGTGGTTCAATTTATCGGGAACCCCCTAATTCTTAATGCATGGGAATGGGAATTTTCAACTTGTTTAAAGACGGCCGTAGGCCCGTAGCGTTTCAAATTGTATAGGCATGGATGGTCACGGGTTACAAAGAAACGTTTCTATGTCGCCTGTGACCAAATTAATTGTTTCATTTAAATTATTTTTATTTAAACAATCCCCCATGGATGCACGTTCAATGCATTAATTTTATTAAATTCTAAGTACCCACCTATTCAGACTATAGATAGGTATGTCCCTATAGACTCCCAAAGAAACGTGGGGATATTTTGACCAAAACATACCAGTTACATCAAATATACACATCGACACATTTTTTTTAAACGTATCTGTGCTCACTCAAAGTGAACACAAATACACCCTTTGACTCTTTCACAGTAAGCTACCGAAAGCTTGTGTCGTGAAAGAGGAAGATGGTCGGCACCTGGGATCGAACCCACGATCTCCGAACGAAACAGTACGAAAGCCAGCGTAGTAACCGCTGGGCTATCAACATATTTTGAATGTAACTAATATAAGCCATGTGAAAATTGATTGCATTATTTTGGTAGAGATTTTTTGTTTTTTTTTTTTGCTGTAAGCGTTGTCTATTTTTCTCGTTGTGATCTGAATGACTTGGTTCGTTGGCCTAAAGAAAGTTCATCGACGAAGAAAGTTGTCTCTGCATCATCAGAGCCGGCACCGTAATGTGGAGAAAGTGAGGTTATATACTAGCAGTCTTCGAGTCAGCGGGACCAATGGACGGTTGTAGTTAGCGGACGGTTTGACTTGCTCTAGGTGGGAATAACGGCTTAAATTTAAGAAAAAAAAGGTAAAGCGGTTTCATTAATTTTAAAGGCTTATTTATTTTATATTGTGTAAAAAATGATCATTACGAAAATTTGGTATCCAGAAAGGTGAACGTTAGACGCATATTGTCACTATGAATAACGTTAGAGAGGCTATTTTTATTTATCGAATATTTTTATCAGCTTTCGTTATAACGCTCACCTCTACCAATAACTTATATCAATGCACAATGATAGCTTTGCGGGAGAAAGCTGTTACTGGAGCACTGGAGATTCTATGTTTTTTTTTGTTTGTGTTGTTTATATAAATAAATGTCGTGGTCTTTTTTTCTCCAAAGCATCTGCGCAAGGAATTTTCGAAATGAATTCCTGCATTAACTTTGTTAAAAAAAAACACACACCCACACACAAACAGAAGCAACGAAAAATATTATAAATAAATAGTATTATTTTCAGTTTGCACTATTTAGCCTTATTATTTTAGAGTAAGTAATATTCGAAGACGAGAAAGTCCCTCTTATACCGTGTCCCGTTCCTTTGAGGCAGAGCTGAGGGATCTGGATATGGTGTGGGAGGAGGTCATCAAGAGCTGCCTTGCTTCCCTTTACCCCTGAGTTGGGTCACAAAGAGAGAATGAATGAACTTCCTTGGTGCCACTCATCACGCGTCACACACAGAGAACATAACTGATCGTTAGTTTGGGGTCTTCTCATAGAGATCACATGCACTTTCCATTTCGTTCTAGCATTATCATCACTTATCACGGCTTACGTCCATTTAAACGCTATTCTGCCAACAAGTTGTTCCAATTATTAACTTTCTGGTTTAGAGAAAGGTCTACAATAATGTCTCTTGAACTCTTCAAAGATTAACCTCAAATTGACAGGTAACCTAGTGGATAAGACACTTCAGATTCATGCATCAATGATGTATGGATGTGAAACGTGGACATGGACGGAAAAAGAAGAATGCAGTAGAGATGAGATCTCTATGAAGAATATGTGGAAAGACTCTGTGGGATATGAAAGGAATGAGAATATTAGGAAGGAATTTGGTGTGGAAGTTAGTGTTGTGACAAAGATGAAAGTTAATAAGTTGAGATGGTTTGGGCATGTGGAAAGCATGGATGAAAACAGAATGATAAAGAGAATTCATAAAGCTGAAAGGAAAGGTGTAATAAGAAAGGGTGGCCGAGCGTGAATGACGTGGATCGAACACATTGATTCCGTCCTAAAGAAAGGCCAGGTAATAAGTACGAGGAATAGAAGTTGTATGAGAAATGGTATGTGGTTGGAAGAAGTGTGTTTGGATAGAAACGAATGGAGGTCCGTTCTCTCTGCCTACCCCTCAATGGACACGACGTGAATCAACTCCTCACTCTTGACTCGGCACACACGGTCATGACCTGCCGACGCAGGTACCAAAGATGGAAAGTATACCACCTTCACTTTCCATCGCGATGACACACGTCAGTACCTACGCACCATTGAGAGAGAGAGAGAGAGAGAGAGAGTTGCGCACTGCGTGTTGCGTAACGCGCTTCTTTACGCATGTACTACAAGGTGCCGGATGATCGGGTGAACGACTGTCACCAGGATTTGGAGTTTCGCCATCTTGGAAAGAGTTTGTTTAGGGTCAACGAAATTACCGAATAAAAAAAATATCTATGTATTTCCATAACATAACCCGAAGTGTACCTACAAAAATACACTTTTGACATATTTCACACTTAACAAAGCTCGTCTCTGAAGACAGGAATAAGCTCGCCACTAGATATTGAACCCAAGACTTTCGGAGCGATATTAACAAAGTCAAGCGTCTTATCCCTAAGCTACCAATCATTATATGATTTGAGTGATAAAACTGAAATATCTAGAACTATTTTGATGCTTGCTTACTCTACATATATTAATAGAAGTTCAATTTTCAAATGTTTTTCTTTTTTTCATCAAATTGGAACCACTACTTGCTTTACGATCGACATCTACTGCTGATGAGAAGGTTTATTTTTTTTAAATGTACATAAGTATAAGGTATTAATTTTCCTGACTTTTAAAGAATATGTCAATAATAACATATTCTTAAGAAGCTGGTCATGACAATGAAAATATTATGTAGAAAAGAAACAATAAAATTTAATTCTTTATTCATTATTTCTTTATTTTGTATCCCAAATTAAATATTTTACAATGCCTGTACGACTGTACTTACATCTACATACACCTAAATACAGATATTTTTTAGAATTTTTTGATTTTTTATTTCATTTAAGTAAATGGTTGTTTTAAGAATGTAAGTAAGGGAAGTTTAACTTTTTTTAACAGAATTTGATTGATTCGTAGTCTATTTGGTAGGTCGATAGAATTTCATATTGATAACCGTAGATTGAACCCTTAAAATTAATACAATATTTATTATTTCCCACAAGTATGTGACTTAAAAAAAGATAGTTAGCATGTCAATCAATCAATTCTCCCTTTTACACCCCACTCAGTGGCATAGGGAGGCAACAAGAGCACTCCATTGCGCTCGATCTTGCGCAATGTTTATGACCTCCTCCCACACCATGTCCATGTCCCTCAGCTCTGCTTCGAAGGAGCGGAACACAGTGTGAGAGGGTCGAAGACGAGACGAGTCAGCATGTACATACTCTTAAATGTTTACCGTATATGTAGGCATAAATATCATTTTATACATTCAGTGACTAAGGAGTGGAATAAAAAACAAAGTCATTGTGTATTTAATTTCAGTTATCCATATAAAATTGTTACAACGTTCTGTGATCTTTTTAACAAGAAGTAATTGACGGCCAACCAAAAAAAAAAACAAACAAAGAAAGCATGCCATATTATGTCTGTCTCTCTGGCGCGACGGGCCCTTTCGCAGAAAAGGCCACTCCAGACGGATTATGAAGATTAAAAATTAGTGCGAATACGTGTGAGCCCATAAAGACACTTCACAACAATGTAAACCAACAGACATTATCTTTTCTATAGAACACCTTCATCGCTTATTCTTAGCCAGTGACCTAGTTACACTTTACGAGATCATTCACCTGCCGGCCTTAAAATGCAAGTAACAATAATAATTCAGCAGGCGCTGCGGCAAAAGTGATGGTTTATTTGTATGCGTGTCTGATGCGAGACAATCATTTGGAGTGAATGTGTAAGAAGTTTTTCTTATATAATGGCTTCACTTTCCATTTCTCGCATTTCTTTGTGTTTATAATTATCGCAACGTTGTTACAAAGATGAAAGTTAATATTATGTTTAGATGGCTTAGGCTCGTTGAAAGAATGGATGCAAATAGACTTAGAAAGATATTATTTATTTTAAAGCTGGAAGAAAATGTGTGGGCGACTGAGAATGACTTAAGGGAGGACGTCAGAAGCAAAAGAAATTGGAGATGTAAGAAGTAAAAGAAGTGTGCATGCATAGAAAAGAGGGGAAGCCCCTTCTCACTGCCTACATATTATAAGGGACACGACGATATGGGTAAACAAACAATGTTATTGATAATATAAAAACAGTCAGAATAGTAGAAAACAGGCTTACTACAGCGGTTCAAGTCCCGGTTTAGTCATTAAATATCCAACTTCGGAGATCTTAAGATGTGTTATATCACTTTTATTAGCTCTGCACTCGTTTTCGAATGATTCGACTTTATATTAAGAATATCAAGTTCACGTGTAAAGTTTAAGAAGCGTCGGGGTTACGATTTTTTTTATTATTCAATTGGAGAATCTTTGCGATGTGTATATTAATTTTGAAAATTACTGGGCTAAAGGGGCCCTAAAAAATAAAAATAAAAAAAAATGAGGACAATTAAACAGAACATGATCAAAAGTGTTTCCTCCTCCATTGCATATGAGCACAAAGGAGAATCCAACACAAAAATCTGTTGTAAATGAGAATTCACACAGGTGTGACTAATTCTAAGGCGGCGTATAGATCAGATTGAGAATCTGGAGATTCCTTCTTTGTTTAAAACCAAGGGACGCTTGGTAAAGATGGCTGTATAGAATTATGGATCATTAGTCCAAAACTGTTCCCACTTACTCTTATAATGCATTTTCAGTGCACAATCAATGTCCTTTACGGGGGTGGAATCAAGAACTCCAGGTAAGCCCGAACTGCAAGCGGCTTAGCCAACTCGTCCACATGCTCATTTCCTCTGATCGTGTTGTATCACTGTTAGATTAAAATGTCTTAATGACGATAAAAAAAACACATCCTGAATTGATTAAGTCGATATAATGCAAGATTGCAGTCAAGTGAGATTAGCTGGAAGAGATATGACAGGGTGTGGTAGTTCAATGCACCTTTTGTCGAGTTTTAATATCACTATAATATTATTGCACTCGACCCAATTTTGTACATTTTATCTAAACAGTAATAATATGACAAAAATATTACTTTTTTAAATAAACTTAATACCTAGATTAGATTTTATCATCGGACTCGTATGCAATATTCTGAATATGTCGCCAAATATTATTTGATACTCTAGTGCAGCTATAAAGGCGTATAATAGACTCAGCCCAAAATTCAGAAAAAAATCCCGATCGCGGCGTTTCGATCAGAATTTAAAGGATTCATGATGAGTTATGAATTTGAAATTTGCTAAAGTGTTAACACTAAGCCAGCCTTCGAAATATTATTGGAAGAACATCTTAAGACCGTATCGGTCTAAATTTTAGGTAGAATTAGCATCAATTATATGTAGTTGGTTTCTTGTCATTTGTAGTAAAAAAAAACAGCATTTACCGAATAGAAATCCAGTACAAACAGCAAATCCAGTAAAAACAGCATTTATTTATTTTATTTTCCATTATCAATTACACAATAAACAGTTTACATATATAATTATTGGAATTTACTGCCCCACTAGACAAAGTCTGTTCTGGGGCAATACTACTTCGAATCAAATCATGTAACCAACCAATCATCTTACAAAAAGCATAACACCTACCAAATGATTTTATAAATAGTGCAATAAATCAAGATTGCATATGTTGAAAATGAAATCCTGATATTGGTAGCCTCTTCTGGAGGTTGTGGCTGTCCTTATAACAAAAGATGTTCATTAACAAAAATATGTTCTAAATGGTTTTATGTTCACATTGCGTTGACAACATAATGGTCAAGACAGTAAAGGAAATATGACCACAAAATAGTGTGATTGTTGAATAATAAAGCCAGTTATTCGACGGTCGGAAGCCCATAAAGTTCAATCGAAATATATAATCCAGTGTGTCGTATGCTCAAATCGATAGCAACTGCTGTCATTGAACTAATCGTAAAGTGGCAGCGAGTACCTGGTGATAAATTGAGCACAAGCATTTCTCGTTTGCGTTGATAAGTCACCATTCTCCTATGGCGAAGGTCACCCGTTCAACACCCATTCGTTCCGTTTTTGTAATAATCAATAGTATTTATTGCCGTAAGAGGACGTTGAAATATAATAATAACACAATGTTTTTAATTATTGCAACATTTATCGAAATGAAGACTTTTGTCATGTATTTTCTTGGGGCATGCTTGGGGCACTCATGCCTTACCACAGAAAAGGAGAAAAGTGGATAGGTTGAGGAATATCCGAGAGAAGAACTGTAAAAGAAATTTCAGAGCTAACAAGGATCGATATTCCAGCACCCTGAATTTGTCTACGAAACGCAAACTGGAGTTCCACAGGGCTCTAATTTTGTTCCTTTACTATTCATAATTTTTATAAACGAATTATATACTCTCCCAAGTGAAGCTTTAAAAGGAGAAAGAACTCAATATTCTTTAATCAAATTATATCGTTGAAATATACCGACTTAGTAATGTCTCTCTGATCAATTCTAGATTTGGCAAGTCATATAGCAACATGAACCAGGACAGCTTCCAATTGCTCACCAATAAAGATGACGTATTGGCCAGCTGTTGCTAGGCAGGTCTTGTCATGACTAGAACAACCGACTTTACAGTAAGTACGCAGATCGCAGTAGATTCAAGGTGACGTCGTGAGCAAGATGTCCTTTTAGCAACTTACTCGACTAGAATGGGCGCGAAAGAGAAGGAACGAAATAAAATGCAAAACGAATGGCGAAAAATGATCATAATATGCAACATGTATTATTGTTAAATCTGTCTCTATCTGATGCATAGTGTCGTACATAAGAGCGAGTGCGACAGGTGTATGTTTGAAAGGAAAATTGTTCTCATATTGACCCAGATAGTGGGCAAGGGTTAACGCACGCTCCGCAGTTGTAGCCTCGAATATATTATACACTCATTAGCGAAAGATGACCTAATAATATTTAAATTATTGTTATGTAATAAAAAATATTATTGGTAATCTTTCAAATAAATTGTAAAGCTTCGTTTTCAATTTCAGCCTTCAATGCAGGAGATAGATTCCCGGATTATCACAGCTTCTTGTTTCTTATCTATACAGTACATCTGAAGAGAATGAATAAAGAAAGCTGGTTATAAACAAAACGAATCCCGGATCTTTGTCTAGGACTCTGTATTTCCCCTCTATCCATGGAAGCAAATATCTACAACCATCAAAACAAATAAGAATATGCCTAACATACCATCTAAAAATCTAAGTCAGAAATCATTTCATTTATTTAATCAGAAGAAAAATAGATTATTTTTAAATAAAGCGAATAGAAAATAATGAAAAATTAATATAGAAACTAGACCTTACCTTACCCAAAAAACAATAATATAATGTTTCAGAATTTTGTATTATAAAAAGGATTTATATTGGAGGAGAAAAAACGATCAAGAGAGAGAGATTAAGAAGACCCAGAGAACTAGTCCTGAAGAAATGGGATAAAATTAAGATGATGTAGAAATATATTTTGATATTTCGTGCTTAAATTGAAGTCAACATTTTGAATAGATTGAAAATTTAGACAAAGGGAACAAAATTGGCTCACCGTAATTTCATCTTAGTCTATTTTAAACTTTTATGGGTTGATAAAATAGACCAACAAAGGAGCAAATTAATATTTGAGGTTTTTAAAACCAAAATGAGAATTAAAAAGGAATGTTTTCGAATGCGCAATGACTGTGATAGGAAGTTGAAGTGGAGAAAGATATGGCACAACTTCTGCAGGTGACAATGCTAAGAAAAAAAAGGAGTTGGAGGCCAAGGCTCGATTTGAGCTATGACACCATCAAAAAGAAAAAAGTGTTAATTAAGAAAAAAATATTTTTAGGAATAAAAGTGTATTGACCAGAAAACTATTGGCTGCATACTTAGTTTGAAATTTAAAATAGGTTAATCATAAAAATCTGGAAATGTTTTCAGCTGAATAGGAACGAATCAATTGCGAAATGCATACATTAACATCCCAAATTTGCATATCACTTAATACAATTCTATCAATATAGACTTTTTACGCAATCTTCATAAATATATTAGAGTTAAATAATTAAAATAGTCATTTGCAACACTTTTGCTAGACGTGCTATACGTGCATACCCACACGGACCGTAGATGAAAACGCTAAAAAGAGACGGAATCTATTTCCAATAGAATTTTCCAATTCGTTAGAAAGGGACGGGTGATTTGTTTCAGAAATACGCGGGAAGGCCACAGAGCAATGAACTCGCGAAGGGTGACCCAGTTTTCGCAACAAGAAATATAGTGTTATCATTCGTAAAAAGGTTTGAGTTGATACAGTTGTGTTGCGATCTATGTATAGTCTGACGTAGGACCTTTTTAATTGCCCTCTCATGAAAATGATAATATACATTTAATTCCATTGCATATGAAAAACAACACATAAGAATAGTTATTGCAAAATGAGCAGGCTCCTCGTCAAGAGATCTCATCAATTTGTACTCTTCAATTTTATAGTTTGTTTAAGTGTATCATCCCTTTTTATTATTTTTAATGCTCAATTAATTACATAGGTGAAATTTGTTTGTTTGCTTTTAAAATGTTGATAGTATTTCAGGATTGTCCCTTTTTGTTCGCGACATGTCATTATTTCAGGATCATCTTTGAAATGTTTCAGTCGTCGGTTCACGAAGGTATCGGTGTCAAATAGATCACTGGATAATGACACATAAATTTATGGTATTTAAAGTCGGATTTTCCTTGTAATTTTACAATGAGGTTACGCGTTCGTTGCTCTGCATTTTCGTAACACCCCATCCAACTTATCATATTATTTTGTTGTTTCAAAACAAATTTCAAATATAAAATAATAAATAAATCCCAGAAAACAAACGAAAAACTCTTTGAATAAGAGAGAGCAGCAAATAAACATAATTTCAAAATACTTGACACAAATCTCCTTAAGAGTGTTGCAGAAATGCCGATGATTCTGGATAGGTTGTCCAAAAACAGGTATTCAAGATCAGAGATGCCGTTATTGGTTTTGTTTCTTTCATCTTCAAATTTTGAATAGATTTTTTGCCCACATATATGGTCATCTTCTTCTTTTTTGTAGCACAGTTTTTGAGCTCTACAAAACTCTTGGACACCAGTATTACCCAAGAATTTTGTGAATATTATGCAAATTAAAGTTTTGAGCTTTTAAGGACTTTAAAATTACGTAAAAATCAAACAATATTTGTAGCAAATTAAGGACAACAGCACATGTGTCCGCAATCATAATAAACCAATGACTAACATTATCCTTAACAAAGACCTTATCTATTGAAATTTCAAAATAAATACTAAAATGGGTGGTTTATTTAAAAGAAGTGATGATCTACCGGTTTTTTATTTGTTGATCAAAATATTGGCACATTTGCGCTTAATGTTTTCAAGATAGGTACCTATCCTTCCTAATTCAGATAACATGACCATAGATCTTTGACGTAGGTTATTCCCAGAAAATATATAGTTTCTATGACAACTTAGAGGGTTACCGGATTGAAACCTATTTATCTTTAGAGTGGCTATCTTCGTTTTACTGTAACGTGGGTGACGGTTGAGAAGTAACCACGGTTAATCGGATACCATTTAATATGGATAGGTTGGTGGAGAGCCGGATAAGCAAAGGAAAAGGCGTACAAGCTACAGTTTGTCGAACGCGCTTTTGGACCATTTTGTCTAGATCTCTAGAACAACAATACAACACTAACAAGAGTTCAGTCATTGATGTTGTAATAGTGTAATAGGTTCAATCACCATCGCGCGCAACTTTCTATTGCGCAACTCTGCTATTCGGAGCGAGGCGCATGTTCACATCACTTTCTCCGCCATCGTTCTATGGTCGCCTCCTGTGTTGGGACTTGCGCGTCACTTCGCCGTAATAGGAATGTGTCAAGAACTGGTCCACGCATATCTCCAATACTGCAGTATAGACTCATGACATCATGAGGCGGCTTGCGTGCTGACCCACTAACGAACGGTGGCCTCCGTCGGTCACAGACCCAGGGCTTATCACCAACAACCCAGCTTGCTGGGCTCAACAAACTGGAGAATTGGCTCCCTATAACCTTACCTACAAATAATTCTTCAGTTCAAAATATCTACAACAAATAGGTATGGATCCGATTCTTCGATCTCAATGAATAAAAAAATATTTTATTTATTGACACTAGAGTGTTTGGAAGGGTTTAATTTGTCAAAAAGAACAAATCGCTCGTAAAGAAAAACTTATTTTTGAGTATAGGTTTGATTTTTTTGAGTAGGTATCTAATGAAAAAAGCTGTTAATTTTCATCTATTTATAGCTTGATGCGTTAATGAAACAATTTCTAGTTTGTTTGTTTTTTCTGAGGAATCTAGGCTCACCCTATTCCACTTTGGATATATTCTACACTGAACAAAGTTTGTATAGTGAAAAAAAGAGCTAAGCGTATATTTTTTCTAGTGTACACTGCCTTTGCATTTTACGAAAAAATGTTCGATACCTTATAATTCCTAATAGAATCACAGTTAATCAGACCACAGATGAAGTAACAATGGTTGATTGACAATTTAGAAGAGGGAAGTAAAGCGTCAGCAGATCACAGACAAGATGGACAGATAAAAAGGGTCAATGGATGGAGACAGGCAGATGAAGAAGAAAGTCTTGAACAAGTTTTAATAACTACAATAGTTTGGAGCAGTCAGGTGGGACTGGTTCGGGCCTACGTGCGGGATACGATTGGGCTTAAAATAGATTCGCACGTTGCTCCAGTGCAAACATTACGTAGATACCTACACATGCACACATCCTAACAGTAGGTATATATAAGTGTGTTGGTATATTATTTAACTACCAAGTTAATACGTGTTTACTTATTTATTTGCAAGTCTTCGCCTTGTAATACTAAACGCTCTAACAATCGCATTGACCGAAATTGCATTTCTTTCAAGGGACTGATTCTCAAACTTTGCACAAACAATAAATCATTTAAGTAATCATCAATTCAGTATGAGTTTTGCTTGTTTCGTTAGCATTCTGATAGGTAATACAAAGAAAGAATTTCAGAATAAATGGTCAAACCCATCGCTGGACCAAAACAGCTCTTTTTATTACCACATTAGAGGAAAGGACCGTTCAAGTATTACGTAACGCATTTTTTTAACATTATTGACCCCCCCCCCCGAGATGCACCGTAACGCTCTTTGTTACCCCTCTTCCCATTCTCTAAATGTTGCCTAACGCACATATTACAACTATGTATGCCTCAAATAACAATTATTACTGAAAATTCACTAAATACCTTTGTTGCGGCGCCGGTAATACAACAGTAACGTTTTACAAGAATAACCCCCCCTCCCCCCATATTGCGTTACGTAATACTTGAACGCTCCCAAAGAAGAAAATTATTATTGAAAGCGAGATTAGGGCATTTTGAAATTTGAAATAATGGTGCAAATAGAATTTTTAAGGCTGAAAAGTATGCCTAATCGTCCGTGAATCGAACACATCGATTTCGTCCTCAGGGAAGCAAGTCAGAATCAAAGAAATAGATATATTCATATTCTGGCGCCTAATACGTGACAGTAGTCGCAGTCTTCTTTTATCTCTATATCTTATTAATTATTATTAAATATCTACTTGTTCTATAGATGAGATTTTGAACATGTCGAGAATTCTCATGATTAGGAGATTCGGAGAATCAAACATTACCACCTAATGGCGAACGTTGTTAACGTAAAGTTATCAGACTAAGCCAGCCTTCTAAATAACAGTAGAACACGGTCGTAAGCCCGTAGTGGTTTGTTCCATTTCAAAATCGAACATCAGTAATGAATTGTTAGAGTCATTAGCTGTTACATATCCGTAATAAGAAATAGTAGATTTTGTATGAGAAACGTTATGTTGGTTGGCGAAGGAAGTGTGCTTGGATGAGAAAAAGTGTCCGTTCTTTCTGCCTATCCCTTTAAGGATACGGGCATTGCGAGTAAACAATATTATTGATCACATTAAACCAACCTACGAAATAGCAGTAGAAACTGGTTGTAGTCCCGTAGTTCAAAAAATCTAAATTAGACAATTTAAAATCAAACCATATCTACATTACTACCAAATTCATCAGTAGTATAAAAACACATTACTTAAGTAAGTATTTAGTTCTACTTTACTACGTACCTAATTTAAGTAAGAACTTTTTTCATTTAAATACATATTAATAAAAGTTTCTAACAAATAATTGATCAATCAGTGATATTTCCAGTTTGTATATTCGCATATGAAAAGCATTCAAATAGAAAATGTGTCATTGCATATTATTCTCTTCTCAAATTAAATTCTCAAAGTAGGTACATCCTTTAACTAAACATGTCTGCAAATAGAGAAGATAATTTGTTTCTTAAAAATAATTAAAGCCATTGTCCTTCCTTACAATACACATACCAAAAAATTGTATCTAAAGATATTCTTAGTTTGTTTGAAATGTAGAAATTTTTTCCTCTGTATTTTTTCCAAGACAAATACTTAACTGCTAAAAACAAGCTTATATGTTTATATTTTCCGTTATGTCATGTCTGATGTTTTTCTTACTCCTTACTGAGTGAAGAAGATGAATCTGGGTTTTTATTTTTATCGAACCTGAGACCAAAATGATTTTTTTTAGCAGCCATGGGCTGTAGACCGTATATTTTATTTATTTATTAATTCTTTATTGTAGATTGGTAGTATGAACACATAAAATTTCACATAACAAAGACATCATCAACATACAGAGAGCGAGCTTACCACAACGAAGTTGTGGTCTCTAACAACTAACCCCAATAAGACCAGCAATTAAAGCAAATTAGTTTTTAAGTTCATTGGGGATATGATGAAATAAACTTTGTTGATAGAATCTATTACTAAAATTACAGGGCTTTAAGTCCAATTTAACCCCCCCCCCCCATTTGCTTACTAGCAGTAAAATTAATAATGCACAGATAAGAAAAATCCTTTTGAATTCACATGAACAAAAAATAACCTACAGTATGATGTATGTTCGTACTGAACGAAGTGATTGTTTCAACGTAATTTATGACACTCTCGCGCCATCTTTTGAATAGTAGACAAAATATACGTGATTTAAGAATTTCAATTTTTTCAGGATGAGTAAAATTCTATGAAATAAAAAACAATAAAATATTTATGTTTTTGTACCTTTAGGTATTAAATTGTCAAACAAATTAATTACTGGACCACTTTTAAGACCATCTTTCAACCCTTATTTGTTTGGAAAACCCTCCATCTTCACGTCTCTTACTTCAAACCATCCTATCATCAGGGTTGCCAGGTGTTCGGTATTTTTGCTTCATGTTCGGTATGAAAAAAATACCGAACTATGGAGTGTTCGGTATTTTTATTTTCGGGAATGATTTTCATTTTTCCTAGTGTTCCCGGACAGCAAATTTCGAGAATGACCATTTTTTTTCTTGAGAAAAACTCTCAAGTAAGTTCTGGGGTAGGAGAAGAGGAAATTTCTACTTTCTGGATAGCAAATTTTGAAAATGACCTTTTGTTGATTTTGGTTCGGTATATTTTTGAAAAAACAACCTGGCAACCCTGCCTATCATTCAGAAGTGAGAAATGTCCAGATTTACATCGTTCTCCCAATCAAACCTATTTTTATGCTACTGGTTCCACATTTCAACTTATTAACTTTCATCTTTGTAACAACACTTTCTTCCATTACACATTCCTTCCTAATATTCTCAACCCGTCCATTTTCCACACAGCCTTTCCACATATTTTTCACAGATCTTTTATCTTTACTGCGCTTATATATTTTACACTCTTTCATTAATTGCCTCGTGATTTCTAATGTCTTCAAACAATTTCGCTCTCATAATATCTAATAATAGTTTAAGTGTTACCGAAATCTTTATAGAAATCTAGATAATTACACATAACACTTTATCGTATAAAAATGGTAAATTTTGTAATGAGATCGGCTAATATGTATATGTATGTACTTGTAAAAAAATGATTAATGTATATTTTTCTTGTTGTAGTGATTTTGTTATTATGTATGTACGGAATATACTGTAGTAATTTGGCAATTTATTATGTTATACGTGATTGAACTAGATATTGCATTGTGAACTATAAAACTAATCATATAACAACGTCTAAACTAAAATTCAACAATGTTTTAGTTTAGAAATTTATGTAATTACGAGTATAAACATTGATCAATAATTATGATCATAATATCTATAAATTAGAAGTTTTACTCTGAAACAGTAGTTTATTTCGAATAGCTGGATACACAACACACGTAACGATTTATATTTACAATTTGACCGATAATCGTTCATTTTTCAATTGTTTTCTTCGGGAAGATTTGAAAAATTACGTGTGTATCCAGCTAATGAGTTTTCACATTCGTCAAGAACAACTCAGTCAAACTTATAGTTTAAAATGATTTAAGAACGATAGGACCGATTAGTCTATTTTGGTTTCAAAATACATATTCGTATTAGCTCCAAGTATTTTTAAACGCAGAGGAAATAATAATTTTGCTTTCCCAAACAAAATCTTCCTATGTCAGATTTGTCACAATAATGGACCTTTCTTTGTTTTAAGTTTCTGGAAATGAAGTATAACTATATTTAGCATATACCTAAGTATATTATGTGCATACTGAGTCATAAGTTTCAAATATATTTATAAGACTTTCTCAGGTAAGAAGTCAGAATCAGCGACTCGATCAAGCCTCCAGCTGGATGTCCTTACATTTTTCAGAATATGTTTCCATCCGTCTCTGGATTTCAGCAGCTTCACAATATTAGTTGAAGGGGACATCAGTGGGGCTAGTACGAGTTTTATCGAATGCTAAGTGCACGCTTATTAGCGAGCAAATAGTATTCTAAAATCAAACGATCGAATCGTTCGATCATTTTATTGTAATATGACTAGGCTACTCAGTACGTTTAACCTTCCTTTTCGCTTGTTCAGAATAGGCGCCTATTGTAATATGACTAGGCTACTCAGTACGTTTAACCTTCCTTTTCGCTTGTTCAGAATAGGCGCCTATTGTAATATGACTAGGCTACTCAGTACGTTTAACCTTCCTTTTCGCTTGTTCAGAATAGGCGCCTATTGTAATATGACTAGGCTACTCAGTACGTTTAACCTTCCTTTTCGCTTGTTCAGAATAGGCGCCTATTGTAATATGACTAGGCTACTCAGTACGTTTAACCTTCCTTTTCGCTTGTTCAGAATAGGCGCCTATTGTAATATGACTAGGCTACTCAGTACGTTTAACCTTCCTTTTCGCTTGTTCAGAATAGGCGCCTATTGTAATATGACTAGGCTACTCAGTACGTTTAACCTTCCTTTTCGCTTGTTCAGAATAGGCGCCTATTGTAATATGACTAGGCTACTCAGTACGTTTAACCTTCCTTTTCGCTTGTTCAGAATAGGCGCCTATTGTAATATGACTAGGCTACTCAGTACGTTTAACCTTCCTTTTCGCTTGTTCAGAATAGGCGCCTATTGTAATATGACTAGGCTACTCAGTACGTTTAACCTTCCTTTTCGCTTGTTCAGAATAGGCGCCTATTGTAATATGACTAGGCTACTCAGTACGTTTAACCTTCCTTTTCGCTTGTTCAGAATAGGCGCCTATTGTAATATGACTAGGCTAATCAGTACGTTTAACCTTTTAATAAATCGAAGGTTATCAAATATTGTCAGTTATTAAGAAATGGAGCTATTTAGAAAAAGTGTTCAAATAATTTATACTTTTTGCTCTCTTGTTCTCAATAATTTTCCAACTTTTATCTCTATATTTCATTAATTATTAAATACTAGCTTTCCCGACAGACGTTGTCCTGTGTTCCTAAAAATATGAATATTGAATTCGAATTTGTATGGTGATGAATTAATTATCATTTCACCAATGTGATTCCGTACGATGCGTCTGTTTTAAACCATGCATATTTCATCCGCATTCTGTCAATCGCACTAATTGACAATTTCTGTCAAAATTTCAAAATTGGAATAAAAATTATAAGGTAAAAAGTACTAATAAGGTTTTCTACGTAGAGTTTTCATAATTTTCTAATTTTCCATGCATTTTTCTTGATTTTTTTCTTCTAAAAGAACATTCTCCTTATAAAAGCTTACACGACAAAAAAAGAATTAGCGAAATCGGTCCAGCCGTTTAGGCGTGATGCGATGACATCGAGAAATAGCTCTCCATTTTTATATATAAGATATACTTATATATGTTGAACATGTCGAAAATTCTCATGATTAGGAGTTTCGGAGACTTAAACATTACCACCTAATGGCGAACGTTGTTAACGTATAGTGATCACACTAACCCAGCCTTCGAAATAACAGTAGAAGACGGTCGTAAGCCCGTAGTGGTTTGTTCCATTTAAAAATCGAACATCAGTAATAAATTGTTAGAGTAGATATTCGTTTTATAATAAACTAGCTTTCCCGACAGTCGTTGTCCTGTGGTCCTAACTACGATGTACGATGCATCTGTTTTAAACTATGTATATTCCATCCGCATTCTGTCAATTGCACCAACTATCTAGCAACTGACAGTTCCTGTCAAAATTTCAATAAAAAAGTATGTGGTAAAAGTACTAATAAGGTTGCTTACTTAGAGCTTTCTTTGATTTTCTAATTATTCACGCAACTTTCTTATTTTTTTCTTTCATAAGAACCTTCTCCTGGCGTTTAGGCGTGATGCGATGATCATGCAAAAACGATCTACATTTTTATGATATGGAAGATAAGCTTTCCCGACAGACCGTGTCCTGTGGTCCTAACTATGAATATTAATTCGTATTTGTATAAGGATAAATTAAGGAAGCGAATTCGTATAATGATAAATTAAAAAGGGGAATAGGGATTAATTTTCATGAATGCCCAGCCAACGTGCCGAGGATATGGGAATGCTAATGGTGGTGCAGAGTGACTCGGCACACCTCGAAACACAGTCCAGTTTCACAATTTCCCCTGCCCCCCAAACCTTTTTATAATATTGACTGATTAACAAAAACAAAAATGTACTTATAAAATTATTTGTAAATTGTGATGAAATGGCCATACTCTAAATAAATAACAGTTATCCCGCGGAGCAGTGGGATCAACGTGAGACATCTCGCGCGACAGGGATTGTCACTTTTACCAGACAAATGAAACATTAAATAATAATATACTACGAGTGATTGAGCATAGCATAGCTCTCAGGAGCATAGCCGGGAAGACCCTCAGAGATAGAGTCAGAAATACGAGGGTACAGGAAATATGCGAGGTCGAGGACATAGTAAGATGGGGAAGGCAACGAAGAAGGTTCTGGTATGCACATGTGAGGAGAATGGACTCTTCCAGACTCCCTCACATGGCATTGCACGGCCAACCCCATGGAAGACGGCTCCCAGGCAGACCACAAAAAAGGTGGAAGGACAGCTGGGAGTCGACCTCGCAGGAGGCAAACCCCACCTCTTAAATTACAGGCCACAAGGCCTAAATTAAGAAGAAGAAGAACAGTGATTGAGGAGTTCGTGTCATATTGTATGAGAAAAGAGTTATTTCAACCAGGCGGCTTAATGAACATTTTAGGGTATTTTAAGGTTTCTCTCTTGAGTAAATGAAAAGTGTTAAATTTATGGGAGTGAAACTTGGACATGGACGAAAAATCTGGAAGTTGGATAAATGCTGTTGAAATGAGAAAAAGACTGATTGATAAGGTGAGGAATGCTGATATTAGAAAGGCATGTGGAGTAAAAGTTAGCGAAATGACTATAGAACGAATGTAAATAAATTGACGAATATGTAACAACTAAAAACTCTAAGAATTCATTACTGATGTTCGATTTTTAAATGGAACAAACCACTACGGGCTTACGACCGTCTTCTACTGTTATTTCGATGGCTGGCTAAGCTGGCTTAGTGTGATCACTTTACGTTAACAACGTTCGCCATTAGGTGGTAATGTTTTAGTCTCCGAAACTCTTAATCATGAGAATTCTCAACATGTTGATAAATCTCATGTATGCAACAAGTAGAAATTGAGGTGGTTCGGCGATATTGAGAGAGTGAATGAAGAAAGAACGACAAAAAGGATCTATAAATCTGAAAGAATGGGTGCACAGAGACGTGACCAACCTAGAATAATGTGGACCTATCATTTCGGCGCCGCCTTAAAGTAGGGCCAAGTCACGAGTAAAAGGAATAGGAGGCAATGCATGCATGATGTTATGCTCGTGAATGAAGCGAAAAAGGTTTATCTGGATAAGAATGAATTGAAATCCGTGATCTTATGCCTATCCTCTTCGGGAAATGGCGTGACGAGTAAAAAAATTTAGAACCAGATATAGAAGAGTAGGAGATTCTTGGAACTCGCAAAATCTAAATAGATCTACTTTTCTTGTGTATTTTTTTTAAATTTGGGCATTGCAGGATTGCCAACATGCAACAACCCGATGTGCATCCTAAAAGAATATTCCCCATGCATTATTCAGGTATTTTAATGAATGTTGATGAGATTGCTGCCTATGGCAAACTTAATGCAATCTATGCATGTACTATTTAGTAATGTACCTGCCTGGAACATATGTGGCCCAACACTTTCTATTCATTTCAATCCTCAACTCGTAACATTTACATTTTTTAATAATAATATTATTTATATAACCACCGTTGTTGACAACGAGGCTTTGTTTTTATTTAACGTTGCACACACAAAATTGGACTGATGTGGAAATTTTAACAATATTGAATATGATATGATTAATGTAATATTTAACTAAGTAAATCAAATGTTCGTAGGTATCTACCTAAGTTTAAAATATATTTAGAACAAGCTTTCCCATCAGATATTTTTACAGTATTAAATTTATGACCTATTTAACCAATATAGTTCCGACCGATGAATCTATTTTTTTAATGAATCTGTGCTCACTCAAAGTGAACATAAATACACTCATTGACTCTTTCACAGTAAGCTACTTAAAGCTTGTGTCGTATACTAGCTTTGCCGACAGACGTTGTCCTGTGGACCCTGGGGTCCTAACCATTGTGCACTGCGCCTCCAGAAACAAAAATAAACTAATAAAATAATAAAATTAAAATATTAATTCTAAAACATCCCTATTTCATTCGTTTTTCAAAGCTCAGACGGGAACAACGCGAGAATTTAATTATATGCGCGCAATTTGGTTGACTTTGTATGAAAAATTTCTAAAACGCCCAAAAAAAGTAAGTAGAATGGGCTACTGTAAGAGTGGCAAATACGTATGCGAGAATGAGAAGGTGCAGGTGCAGACGACAATAATAACTTATTCCCACAAAATTATTGTTGTTAGATTTTTTCAAAGATGGCGTCGCATGAAATTCGTTCCATACTAACTTTAATATTATTTCTTATCCATTTTTTTTCAACTTTTTATTAGTTATTCTGTTATCCGGAGCGGAGAAGAATCCAATAAATCAGAAGAATCTGTTTAGTGGGTCTCGAGTTATAAGTGTTCGCACTAACCCGACTTTCATTTATATTAGAGATTACAGGGTACATTCTGAGAATTGTCCAAACTTTCTTATCTCTTCTTTCAGAAGAACCTTCTCTTGTCTATTAGTAGCAAAGGAACAGAAAAAGAATTGTCCAAACTTTCTTATCTCTTCCTTCAGAAGAACCTTCTCTTGTCTATATATAGCAAAGGAACAGAAAAAGAAATTAGCGAAAATTGTCAAGTCGTTCACAAGGGAAACAGGGTTTCGTTTTTATATATTGAGATATAGAACTGTAAAAAGGCACAAGAAAAATATGCATAACAATTTGCAAAGTTCGCCGGCGACTCAATATTATTATTTTGTCATATTTGGTGTAAGTTAAATGTTGTTTTCTACCCCCATGTCCATCCACTTTATTTTATTTATTTATTTGTTTACAAAAGACACCAACAGAACACTTACAATATAGTATATAAATAAATAAATAACACTCTTCTATACATAGGTGTCAGTATAGCCGGCGGAACTTAATGCATGAAACATTCTCTACCAGTCAACCGGTCCCGTCCAATCTGAGACAGGATTCCAACCCCGAGTAGAAATTTCAAGTGAAAAAGCACATTGAAAATTTCTGACCCGACCGGGAATCGAACCCGGGACCTCTTGATCTGAAGTAGGAGCCTTTGCCACCAGGCTACCGAGGTCGGCCAATCGGTCGGTCGGTCAGTATACATATTACAAACAAATTAAATTTATTAAAAAAAATTGATGTTTTCGTATTTACTCAGTATAGAAGTTTTTTTTTTTGCAAACATCGAAAATTTTTGCATAAGAAGTATTAAATCTTATATTATTAAAGTATTAATATATCTAGGGTTTTTACAATGTTCCGATGGATTTCGATACTGTGGGAGGTTATTAAAACTGCGCGTGAATTTGCAGTGGATAGCTCTTGTTGCCTCCCCTAAGTACAATCAAAATGGTATAAAACATTGATCGGCGTACAATATGAAGATTATTATCTCAACAAAGAGTTGATCTTGTAGTACCGGGATCTGAAGGTTTTGGGTTCGATCCCCGGCGCTGAATATCTTCATTTTTCAACCCAAACTGAATTTTGTTGAATCACTAGTCTTTGTTTCAAAAGTAGAGGTCCATAGATTTGAATTAAATCAATTATTAGTTAGTTTGAAGCAAATACTCGCAAAGTGGCACAGAGAGGTATGTACGCGCGCATAGGTAGGACAAGAGAGGTTGTGTGTATCTAGTCGACAACCGTTTTACCTCGGTGTGACCTCGGCCTGAACGCCAGAGCGTTGACCGTTCTTTAGGACGCTGGAGCGGTGACGTCAATCCAACCCCCCGCCCTCATCCCAGGGCTGAGCTGGAAGGTGGGCGGTGCATGGGGATGAAACTGGAAGATAATAAATTATTTTATTTCTTATCATTTCTAAGGAGATTTGATACGAGATATTAAACTCATGCCATATTTCTGCTGAGGGACTCCATATTAACAATACTTATTGTTTCAGAACTTTTTAAGTCAATACTTTGCTTTGTTTTCGTGTTTGTTTCATTGTCTACCCTTATATTTATTATTCTATTAATTTCATTTCTGAAGTGTTATAGCAGTACTTACCGTAATCCTAGAAAACCGTTCATATCGCATTGCTTAGAACAATGAGCCCGCCTTTTGGAAATTTTTTCAAATGATTATTTTTCATGTCTTATTATAAACAATAATGATTTATTTTATCTATTGTCGATTAAAAGTGTTATAAAATCAATTTTGAGATTGGGTCACAAATTTAAAAATTGATCTCGGCTCATCAATACGAAAAAAAAAACTTGCCGTTTTTATTTTGCTTTATACTCATTAATGGATACTTAAAAACAAAGTTACAATAAAAGTCTTGTTAAGTTACATTGTGTTATTATGTTAACTGCAAAATGCGTAAGATATATATGTACATAAATATCTACACATTTTAACCCTAAACCTACTTTTAATGCCTATAGCTCTTTATTTCATATCAAAAAGATTATTTTTTTGTATAACTGATATAAAATTTAAATTCACAATTCGATCATTGTTAAAGTAGTTCAAAAAAAAAAAAAATATAACACAGGGCATCAGAAATTGCATCAAGAAAAATGCTGCCTCACCAGGTGAATATTAAACTTGTTAATAACAATTTCTTAATAGAATCCAAGCATACTTCTTTCGCTTCTTCCACCGACATACCATTTCTCATACAGCTTCTCCTATTTCTCTTACTTCTTACCTGGCCTTCCTTGAGGACGGAATCGATGTGTTCGATCCACGTCATTCTCGGTTGCTCACGCTTTCTTAGACCTTTCCTTTCAGCCTTATGAATTCTCTTTGTCATTCTGTTTGCATCCATTCTTTCCACATCCCCAGACCATCTCAACTTATTAACTTTCATCTTTGTCACAACACTTACTTCCATACCACATTCTTTCCTAATATTTTCATTCCTTTCCATATCCCATAAAGTTTTTCCACATATTATTCGTAGAGATTTCATCTCTACTGGATTTATACTACATTCTTCTTTTTTCGTCCATGTCCACGTTTCACAACCATACATCATCGATGGTAGCAGGATTGGGTTATGCACTAGTTTCTTTGCTTGTAGTGAGACGTTGTTGTTTCTCATTATAGGTCTTAGTGCACCGCCCACCCTGCAACCAGCAACTTTCCTACGTTCGATTTCTTTTTCACACTTTCCATCACGACTAAACATGCTTCCTAAATACACATACTCATTCACTTGCTCAAGACATTCATTTTTTACGGTTACTTTGCAATTCGTTCTTGCTTCGTCCCTTTCAAATACTAAAACCTTTGTTTTGCTTACATTCATTTTTAGACCATTTTTGCACAATTTTCAAACACACTTGACACAAGTTCTTGCAAATCATTTTCACACTCAGCCATAAGTACTAAATCATCTGCATACATAAGGGCACATACCTTTATTCCATTTGATTCAACCCCTATATTTATATCTTTTAACCCACTGACGCAAAAATCAAAGAACAAATTGAACAACCAGGGTGACATGACGCACCCTTGCTTCACACCTTTCGTAAGATAGAACTCCGGCGAAAGGTGACTGTTCACCTTCACACACGCAGTACTTTCCGAATATAGCGAAGCAATGGCACGAATCAACCGGGTGTTCACTCCATAAATTGATAGAACTTCCCATAATTTACCCCTGTCTACCCTATCATATGCCTTTTCCAAATCTACGAATGCACAGAAAAGCTTCTGATGTTTACTCAAAAGCTTCTCCGTAATCATCCGCAGAGCGAAGATCTGATCGGCACATCCCCTCCCATTCATAAAAGCCCCTTGTGCATCCCAAACTTTATTTTCAGTTATTGTTCTAACCCTTTCTACTAAGATTCTACTACTACCCACGTTGCTCAACAAGCTGATTGCACGATAGTTGCCACAGTCCAACCGGGAGCCCTTCCCCTTGTACAGAGGACAGATAATGCCTTTCCTCCAGTCACCTGGGGTACGGAGAATAATTAGATGAAGAATAAATTGGACGAATTGTTTAACGAATATTTTTCGTATAAACGTAATTCATTAAAAATTGAAAGCAATTCATTTCCATCAAAATTTCTAAGCCCACATGCTTTGCTAGTAAAAAAAACATATCAAAAAGATTCATATTGGTGTTTTCTATAACTTATATATGACAAAATGTACAACAATCTGCCAATTTTCCAACTGTCGATTTGTTGAAGAGAAATTATTTCTCGAGACAGATCGGCAGTATCAAGCCAAGATACGTGAGATTTGTATGGCCAGGTCTACATTTTATACGGTTTTTCAAACTTTGACGACAAAAAACACCAACATAGAGGCTTCGCAGCATATATGTTCCATATATGGATTTACTCAGAATTCGGAGGAGAACATTTAGTGTGGCTGTGTGTGTGTGTGTGTGAGAGGGTGTGTGAGGGTGTGTGTCTGTGTGTGTGTGTGTCCCCCTTATAACTTTTGATTCGCTTGATGCACAGATCCTAAAATTTCAGAAAATATTTAATACTTTAAGCCTACAAAACTTGTATACCCAAAATTTTTAAATTTTCTTTCACTCAGGGGTAATCAACCTTTGAATTTTTACTAAATTTTTGCATATATCTCGAAAACAAATAGAAAAATACAATATCTCAAATCAAATTCAATGAAAAAGTTCCAGGGTTTCTCAAACTTTTTTTATAAAGAAAAATATTTTTTTATCACACATTTACGAGTTTCAATGCCTATATTTCAGAATTTTATAAAAATATCGGAAAACGCCGAAACACATCAACTAGATAATTTAATTTTCTATAAAAAATATCTACATTATAGTAGTAAATCTCAAACTTTTCTTAACAATTTTTGTAAGAATTTAATTTTTTGACGACATCGTTTCATACAATAAACATACCGACTCAGGCCATCGACATTTGGATCTCATGTTTACATGCAACTAGTTTATATTATAATTTGGATGTTGCAACGGACTCGATACGAGATTGGTTATCTAATTATTCGGAAAAAGGAATGGTAATTTTGATCTGATTATTATTATAATATAAATAAATTAAAGGTAGAAAATTTAAAGATTTACCCATGGTGATACAAATAACAATTTTCGAATAAACGAATGAAGTTATGTAACAGATTGCGGGCTTTAAGCAGAAATATCCATAAATGATCCTTTTTGGATCTGGATCTTAGACTATGTGCTTTCTAAGGATATTATTCATTTAGACAAAGAGAGAATCATAAACCAATACAAAGGTGAGGTGAAGAGAGCATGGAAAAGTTGGTGGTCCTTGGTGGTGTCGAAGGATCGAGAGGCAGAGGAAGGGCACCCACGAGATGGACAGACTAAATTAAGTTAGCTACAGGCAATTTGGAAAAAAAAAATTATGTGACCTATTTTTAAATCGCCCTCAAACATTTTTATCAATTTTCTGATTTGACTATTTTTGAGATACAACATTTTTTTTAAGCTATGGTATCAGATTGGATAAAACAAATTATTACTAAATCTAAAACGTACACTATTTAACAATTTTGAAAAAAATAATGAAGGGTGTATCTCAATAACTATCGTCTCTGTGACCAATTATGTCGTAACAGTCGGAGTTTTTCGAATAAATTCGAAAAAAAAATATAACTCTAAAACGACAAAAAATCGTTGAACAGACATTGAGGTTTTTGGATAGCCCTAGGGGTCCTCTATCCCTGGTTTACCGATTATCCATACTTTTTGGGACACCCTGAATATTATGTTCTCTCTATGGTAGGTACTATTTTCTTAGAAAAAAAGGTACTAAAATATTGATATCTTAGTCAAACTTTCAAATAAATAATTTTGTGGCAAATGACTATTTGTATTTTTTCCAAAATGTTCCCATATTTCAACTTGATACATACATACATTACATACATTCTCCCTTTAAGGCTCCCCGCACACCGCAAACCAACCCGGAGGAGACAAATCCGCAGCAAACCCGACCCGCATGAAACCAACCCTCTAGCTTGATCGAAGCAATCAAATCCAAAAGCCGGCTCCACACAAATCATGCCCGCCGCAGATCCCCCCCAAACCTACCCGCAATGCGGGGGGCCTGAACCCCACTTAGGGGCATAGGGAGGCATCAAGAGCTCTCCATTGCGCTCAAAGGCGACTGAGGCCTATGGTGCCTTTTCTGACCGGTTGAGGTTTAAGGACGTGAGGTAGTCAACCTCACGGTCCCGATCTGGTTTTTCGATTTCCTGTCTCTTACAGGATGCTCGAAAAACCAGCAAAAAGAGCAGAGGTGCTATTCTTAGCCGGCAACCCCACGGCATGGTAATTCGATACATTCCTTGAAAGGGGTTATACTAGAGCAAATTTGCAACAATTTTGTTTCCATTAACCAGGGGTCAAATGCCAGTGGTTTTCGAGTTATTTAAGTTTTTAGTTTTTCTTTTCAATTTTCCACCTTTTGACCTAAAACTGAAAATTGTGAAGAAAGTTCTCCACGTTGGGAACTAAAAATACATTTGTCTAATAGATTATGAATGAAGGGGGGGGGGGTGAATGGGTCCTATTGACAAGCCGTTTAAATGGCTTAATGGGGCCCATTTCACTTGCTGCAATTGTTGTTCTCTATGTATAGTTGTATATTTCTTTATTTTGTGTGTATTATGTATCTTATTGTTTATTATGTTTTATTATTTTTTTAAATAAAAAAAAAAAAAAAAAAGGAATTTTTAAAAAAAATCTTAAGAAAGTATGGAAAACCTCCGAGATATAACCCGTTCTTAAAACACAGGTCAGTTGTTTTTTTTTATTTTTTTTAAGAATTGATAAAAATAGTACACACTTGGCGTAAAAACCACGTAGAAAAATTCCCAAATTAATAAGCTTTCCGAAAAGGTAAAAATGTTGTTCATTTTCGTACAGGTTTGGAAAATAACCACTATGAATTTCTGTATAGGCATCAGTGGGCCTAGACAAAATACAGTTGGCGATCGACTACAAACGAATTCTTCGACAATGTAGAGTAGGAAGAAAATTAGCTGTCCACTTTTTATATTTTTATATAAGTGTCATTGCTTGGTTTAAATAATTGTTTACGTGTTCCAGTGGACAGATAATTTTTTCGCACTATACATTGGCGAAATCTTCGTTTGTAGTCGAACGCCAGTTTGAATTTGTCTACGGGGGCAGGTTGTTTTGGAGTAGGTATTCTGTCAAACTGCCAAATACATTAATAGAAGTCAGGAAGAACTACAAATTTTCACATATTTTTTCCAAAATAATCAAAATTTCAATTAGCTTCTCCCATACTATACACATATCCCTCAACTCCACATAAAAAAAGTATGTAGTAACTTACACAATCTTAAATCATTTATTGCTACATCAAAATTGCATATACCTACCTAAGTTAGAACAATAATTAAAATATGATTTTTCTATTTTCGAAATTGTAAGTAGTAGGTAGGTAAGTATCATGCCTAAGCGGCTGGACCGATATCGCTAATTCTTTTTTTGTCGTGTAGGCTTTTATGAGGAGAATGTTCTTATGAAAGAAAAAATCAAGAAATATTCCTGGATAAATTAGAAAATCAAAGAAAACTCTCAATAGATAACCTTCTTCGTACTTTTAACAATATATTTTTTATTCCAAATTTAAAAAAAATTAAATTAAAGTTTGACAGGAAGTGTCAGTTGTTTGATAGTCGGTGCGATGGAGAATATATGGTTTAAAACAGATGCATAGATCTAAATTACATTAGTTATCCTTACCTATACAAATTCGAATTCAATATTCATAGTTAGGACCACAGGACAACGTCTGTCGGGAAAGCTAGTTCAAATTAAAAATCAGTCATTAGGTAAAATAACAAAAAAAATGTTGGTCGAGTAGCGCAAGCGACAGGCTTGCTTATCATATATTTAAAAAAAATATCATCTGGCTGGGAGTCGAACCCGTAATCTCTTGATCAGAAGTCTGAAGCTAGATCATAACTACTATCCCGTTCGTATCCCGAAATATTATATTTTTGCCACCATGGAGTAACGTTAAAAAAGTTTTCTGATAAATCCTTTTGCATTTTTATATCGGTTTTTCTTTTTTTTCTATGCTGATTATTATTTCTTTTTTTTTTCAGATTGAAAATAAATAAAAAATATCTTAATAATAAATTTTTCAAAGTTTTTTCCTGCAGAAATAAATCTCTCGAATGCAATGATAAAATATGATAATGACTCCGATGGCCTGCTAACCGTGCAATCACCCCACAAGGTAGGTGCCTGTGCAGCGGACACAATCCACTATACTCCTAGCTACGCACGCTGCACTCTATAAATGCCAGTAAAATGTACAATACATCTATTTGTTTGATTTATGAACTTATATTTTTCCTACTTAATAAGTCCTAATTCTAAAGTTATTCGTTTAGTTCTGCTAATCATTATTGACAATTCTGTAACAACGTTGCTAATTAGGTACATTAAAAGTGGCCATATTGTAGCATAATTTCATTATTGTTTAATTAAATTTTAAGAAATATTGAGAGAATTTTTACAGGTGTAAAAATAAAAATACATTCTACAAATTGTATGTTTTTAAATACATTTTACACAATTGCCGAATACATTGACATCTTTGTATTGAAAAGTGTTGATTAGTTTATTTACTACATACATAGGTACTTAATGTAAGAAAAGTAAATAGTACGAGGTACCTATACATACATAATATACTGAATGGAGGGTGTATGTACAATGTAAATTAATCATATTATATAATTTATATATAGGATTAATTTAAACAGTATCACTAGCGGTCTGCCCCAGTTTCGCACGGGAAATAGGTACCTATAAAAAATAGTTTTCATGAAGATCCCTATTTTTATTTTTCAAAATATTCAGAGCCTTTTAATCTGGATTAATGTAGCATTCTTATGGTCCCTCCCGTACGGCTCGTACCCCAGTGACGCTCTATCTAATATCGCTGCCTAGCTAGATGAATCTTATTTTTTCTAATAGGTTCCTACTTACATTTTTAAACTCGTGATGTCTTTCGAATTGAATAATTCAAATTTTTTTATAGAGGTATTGAAGCAGTATTGAATATTAACTATATTTTTTTGATAAGGAGTAATACCAAGATACAAATGAAGAGCCTTTTATAGAGGCGGCCTTTCAATAAAATTTTTTAAATACTTATTGTGGCATAACATGTGGTGTAAACACACACTAAATTGTATATTCTTCAAGGCTGAAAGTTATTTACATACCTACTTTCTTCTTCTTCTTCGACCATGTCCGCTCCCTAGTTGGAGCATATGGACTCCACAAGTCCTCGCCACGCCACCCTGTCCCCTGCGGTCCTCACCGTCTCGTCCCAGCCGATTCCAGCACCACGAAGATCAGCCTCGTACAGTCTCCTGATTGTTTGGAGGGGCCTACCGCGTCTTCTGTTACCTTCAGGGTGGTAGTCGAGGATCAGGCGCGTGATGTCATCCGTAGGCTTCCTCAAGACGTGGCCTAGCCAGGTCAGTCGGCGAGACCTTATGGTAGAGGTGACGAGTGGCTGACCCGTCAGGTCTCTGATGGCTGTTTGGGATGAAATCGTACCACCGGACACCCAGCATTCTTCGGAGGCACTTGTTCTCGAATCCTGCGATACATGTATTTTGAGCACACGTTGGGTGCCAGGTTTCATAACCATACAGTAAAACGGGCAGAACACAGGCAGTGTACAGGCGGACCTTTGTCTTTATGCTGAACGCATTCGACCTCCAAACCTTTCCAAGTTTACTGAATGCCGCTCCAGCCAATGCCATGAGAGCTCCCTATTCATGGTACCATCTTTTTCAATGTGGACACCGAGATATTTGAAATACTGCACGTCCTCCACGGGCTGGCCATTCAGTGTTAGCTGTGTGTCCTCGTCTGTTACGCTATTGTTTTTCATGCACACAGTTTTTGAGATGTTAATGTTCAGGTCCACAGCAGCCGGCTGCTCCTGAAGACATTCCAGTGCAGAGGTCAGATTTGCCACGCTTGTCTCTAACAGGACTGCGTCGTCAGCGTATTCCAGATCGCAGAGTCGGGTGCTCGATTGGATCTGAATTCCCCCGCTATTCGTTGTGGATAATCTCAGCACAAAATCCATAAGGACTACAAAAAAGAAAGGTGCAAGCACACAGCCCTGACGGACTCCCGTTGTGACAGGAAACTTTTCAGTAGTCGTGGCTGCCAGCCGTACCCTCGATCGGCAGTTGAGATGAAGTGCTTTAATAAGACCGATTATCTGAGGTGGGATTCCATAGATCTCCAGCACGCTCCATAAGGTTGGCCTATGGGGGCTATCGAAGGCCTTCTCATAATCCACGAAACAACACGCAATTGGGCCATTGTACTCGTTGGCCTGCTGTAGAATACATCTCATATTGTGTATTTGGTCAGAACAAGATTTTACGGGAAGAAAGCCTGCTTGATTTTGTCTAAGCGTTTTCATAATTGGTTGGCGGATACGTTCGAGAAGAACGTGAGCCAACACCTTCCCAGGAACGCTAAGTAGAGTTATGCCTCTGTAGTTATTGCAGTTTGTCTTGTCTCCCTTTTTGTGCAGCGTGACTATTTCTCCGTCGACCCAATCCTGAGGGCAAACTTCCTCATTCCATACCTGTGCGATCAGATTATGAAGCATTGGCACCTACTTTACCTATTCGGAATTCTGACGAACGGCGATCTCTTCGCCCAACTCTTATTAGACATTCTTAACACATGGTCCAGAAACCCGCCTTAACCCGGTGGTGGTAAGATTTCACTGTAGTGATTGTCTAAACTGCCCCTTTATAACCAGATTAGAAGGAGATCATTTTGTCACATGTGGACGAGGAATGCTTCTGCTATTGTTGTCTGCAGTATGACGTGTGTTACACAATCAATTGGTTTTGTCAAAAGTGCCTGACGAAATTTAAATCTGAATAGATTAGAATTTACACTGATGTAAAAATAAAACCAGCCTTCACTTTGTGCTACTACAAATTATTTTAGTACCATAAATATTATGTTTACGGTAGCAACTGCTCCCTTCCACAGATGAACAAAGACTATTATATAAAAATGAATGTGAAATATATAGAACTTACACCTGAAAATGCGTCTCTCAAAAGTTGAACCCAGAACCTATACCCTGATTTGGTTTCTTAGTGGGACAATTCCTTATCTGGTTGTCTGAAATTAATCATCCGCCAAATTTGGATGCTGGGGTGCTTCTTTTTTGTTTTTTGATTGTTGTTTCGTTTGTTTTTTCTAGTAGGTGTTGTGGTATATAAGCTATGCTCGATAGAGGTTTACACCTAGTGAGGTAGCATTTTCCTTGTTATTTATTTTTGCAATGTTGATTAGTATAACTTATATAAGCAGATACGATCATAATGTGATTTCGAGTAAATGAATAAATTAATACATTTTTGAACTTTGGGGGTAGTAATGGGCATCAGTGAACACAAAGTAAAACTGCAAATCTTGTAAGTTGAACCAAAATAACATAGATAGGGAGGTACCTAATAAAAGAATCGCTGGTTGCACCAATGTTAGGTTCGACATTTAGTATAAGTACATATAATATATAGAGTTATATTATCTTGTTTGTGTAGGTATGTATACTATGTACCTAGTTAATATGATAAATAAATACATATTAGGTAGATAGGTAGACGGAGCTTTATTATATACCTACTGTATATGGAGAGATATATTCATATCAACCTATTTGCTGGCTCCAATGAACTGTAAAGAAGTCAAGGATTCGTCTTGTCATAAAACTGTCCGTGGTACAGGGGGTATTGCTCCAGGCGGACTTTCAGAACTCTTAGTCTAGCTAGCGGCATCAATATACAGTGTAAGAGCGTCTAAGATAATACTATCTAGTTGCATTGCATGTAAACATGAGATCCAACTGTCGATGGCCTGAGTCGGTACGAGTATGTTTATTGTATGAAACGATGTCGTCAATAAATTAAAGTTTTACAAAAATTGTTAAGAAAAGTTTGAGATGTACTGCTATAATGTAAATGTTTTTTATAGAAAATTAAATTATCTAGTTGGTGTGTTTGGGCGGTTTTCGATATGTTTATACAATTCTGAAATATAGGCACTGAAACTCGTAAATTTGTCATAAAAAATATTTTTCTTTATAAAAAAGTTTGAGAAACACTGGAACTTTTTCATTAAATTTGACTTGAGATATAGTATTTTTCTATATACATACACATTTTTAGGGTTCTAGCTTTTATAGTTTTCGAGATATATGAAAAAATTAAGTAAAAATTCAAAGGTTGATCACCCCTGACTGAAAGAAAATTTCAAAATTCTGAGTATACATGTTTTGTAGATTTAAAGTATATAATATTTTCTGAAATTTTAGGATCTGTGCATCAAGCGAATCAAAAGATATAAGGAGGGGACACACACACACACACACAGACAGACTAAATGTTCTCCTCCGAATTCTGAGTAAATCCATATATGGAACATAATATATGCTGCGAAGCCTCTAAGTTGGTGTTTTTTGTCGTCAAAGTTTGAAAAACCGTATAAAATGTTGACCTGGCCATACAAATCTCACGTATCTTGGCTTGATACTGCCGATCTGTCTCGAGAAATATTTTCTCTTCAACAAATCGACAGTTGGATTAATTTTTATTATTTTCAGTAGAGATGGGCCCACTAGGGGTTTGCCGACTAGCTGATAGACCGACTAATCGGTTTTCAACATGCCGATTAATGGGCTGATTGTATTACAAAGTGATTGACCACTGAATATGTAACAACTAATGACTAACAATTCATTACTGATGTTCCATTTTTAAATGGAACAAATCACTACCGAGATTACGACCGTCTTCTACTGTTATTTCGAAGGCTGGCTTAGTGTGATCACTTTACGTTAACAACGTTCGCCATTATGTGGTAATGTTTAAGTCTCCGAAACTCCTAATCATGAGTATTCTCGACGTGTTCAACATGTCGAAAAATCCCATGTATAGGTACAACAAGTAGCTGATATTTAATAATAAATGAGATACAGAGATAAAAGTTGGAAATTATTGAGAACAAGAGATCAACCAAGTTTAAAGACTGCGACTGCTGTCATGTATTTTAAATAGATTTGTTCATTATTTTAAATATCAAAAGTAAAAAAAAAATTAAAATCGATACACCCTGCATAGCATATCGCTACAATTTACTATAGAATAATACTATTGTATCCTGTTTTATTTTTCCATACAGAATGTGATTAGTCGCCATAAGGACGCTGTGTCCTTTGTGGGTTAGACAGGGAGAGCTGCCTGATCCACGTCCTCGCCTTGGAGCTACAAGGTGAATCTCGTCACTCAATCACTAACACATACAATCGTATCAGACATCAAACCTTAGTTATCCTGGTACCCACTGAATATTATTGTGATTTAAAACATAATTTCCTTGCACTGCAGGTTTTGCAGGTTAAAGAACTAAAAATGGTAAACATAATTCATTGTATACTAAGGTTATGCTCAAAGATGCTCACCAAACAGAATTCTGTAAGGAAATCAATGGAAGCTTAATAGTTAAAGGTTCCAGGATGCACTGGGAAGACAAGGTTAAAATGATGCATCACAGCTTCTGTAACAGATTGAAGAAATATTCGGTTCCTGTATTTGTCCTACTCCAATACAGTCACGTGTATTGTACATCCAAGTCTTCTGCTATTTGGCAGAATATACGGTGTCTTCTTTTGGGCGGCTGAATCCAGATCTTGGTATAAGGTGTATTACTGATTACTGACCGAACACCGCTGATCAAAATCAACTATGTTTTCTGTAGGACTGTCTTCGGCCTATATTGTTATCTATTATTATGATGGAAAATGAGGAGGCAAAGATTCTCACTGATTTTTAGCCCCATGGATTATGATAAGAAACTGAATTAGGTACTTGTAGCTCAAACTCAAAAATGGTTTAGTTTAAAAGTGTTCTTGGCATGCACCAGAATTAGATTGAAGCATTATTTTTGCACACTTTTCTTGAATTTTTCAGTCGCAAGCTCTGGGATCTTATTCAGAATTTTCTTTAACTTACACATACTTGATACCTATGATATGAGTCTCATTTCCTACTACACCACCATCTCTTGATTTTTTTTAAGTTATGCAACTATAGAGAAATTGTTTTTATTACAAACTAGCTTTCCCATCAGACGTTGTCCTGTGTTTCTAAATATGAATATTGAATTGGAATTTGTATGGTGATGAATTAATTATCATTTGACCAATGTGATTCCGAACGATGCGTCTGTTTTAAACCATGTATATTCCATCCGCATTCTGTCAATCGCACTAATTGACAATTTCTGTCAAAATTTCAAAATTGGAATAAAAATTATAAGGTAAAAAGTACTTATAAGTTTGTCTTCGTAGAGTTTTCTTTAATTTTCTAATTTTTCATGCATTTTTCTTTTTTTTTTCTTCTAAAAGGACATTCTCCTGATAAAAGCCTACGCGACAAAAAATAATTAGCGAAATCTAGGCGTGATGCGATGACATCGGGAAAGAGCTCTCCATTTTTATATATAAGACTAGCTGACCCGTCGAACTTCATCCCGCGTCAATAATTATTATGTACACAATGCAATGAATTATTATAAGTTAAATTTAATTCAGTGTTTATGTCATAAACTATATTTAATTCATGTAATACACACTGATGCGTCCTGCTGTCCGAATCTAAGTTACCATCTGGAACCATAGTTACCATTAATAAAATAATATTATATTTAACGGTAGGTACAACATTTGGTATGTCATTTATAATACCGGCCCTAAGATAAAGATGACATTGTGTAATGTTTGCGTCCCTGTGAGACTGTATAAGAATGTGGGTCTTCGAGAGATTTACGAGGCACCGCACCAAATACAGCTCTCGGCAATTTCTTCCGTCAAACGACAATAAAAACGGGTCTCGCGAATGATATTGAACTAAAAAAAGTCCATCGCTCACTACTTCCAACCAATTTCATACGTTCGTCCCTCTCGCGCCCGCGCTCCGCGGCATCGCTCCGTTTCGTTCACTCTCACTTGTCCCACATTCGGCAGGTTCAACAGCCCGCAAGTAGGCGAGGCCAATTATTGACTTGAGAAATAATATTTAAAAAAGTGTGCTATTGCATTGCATAGGCCAGGCCATTAGCAATTAGTACTTCTATTTACTTTACTATATTCAGCACTACTTGCTTACCTATCCATACCTCGTGATATATTCTTTATGGAGGCTGACATCTCTGAGTAGGTACCCGCACTCAATAACATAAGAACCCACTCCCTTTGTGACTCCACTTAGGGGCATATAATAAAAGGGAGGCGATAACCAAAAAGAACGCTCCAATTCGCTCGATTTTGCTCTGCTTCAATTAATCCCTCCCACACCATGTCCAAAGGTTTGTTTCAAAGGAACGGAACATGCTGTGAAACCCTGGTTTTAAAGCAGACTTGTTGCAATCGCGAGATGCTGCAGTTACGAGATGGTTGGTAGTCCAGTGGTATCAATCGGCGGCTTTCGTACTCAGCATAGGTATTGGAGGTCGCAGGTTCGAATCCCGGCCGTGCCGACCATTTCCGCTTTCACGACACAAGCCTTTGCTTAGTGTGAAAGATGTCAAAAGTGTATTATTTGTGTTCACTTAAAGTGAGCACAGATTCATTTAAAAAAAAAACCTTTTCGTTAATAACGTTTTTTTTCGAATATGTAACAACTAAAAACTCTAAGAATTCATTACTGGTGTTCGATTTTTAAATGGAACAAACCACTAAGGGCTTACGACCGTCTTCTACTGTTATTTCAAAGGCTGGTTTAGTGTGATCACTTTACGTTAACAACGTTCGCCATTAGGTGGTAATGTGTAAGTCTCGCCTCAGATACTAATAAGTAACAATTTCGTCGCTTTGTGTTATATCCTAGATAAAATTAATATATTTACAAAGCAAAAAGGTAAGTACCTAGGTAAGTATTTTTAAATTTCAAATTTGACATCTGTGGCAAATTATTTAAGAATAAAAGACAAAGAATCTTAGTAGCAAACACATGTATATAATATTAGATTGTTGCATATAGTAAGCATGTAGCATGCATTACAGTGCATGTAGATGAATCCCCGCAGTGCACTTTCACACGCAGTGACGTGGGTCATGACGTCAGCACGCTAACTGGTCTTATGAAAGTAAGCGCTGGTCAGCCATGCTATTGCCCAATACGTGAACTAGGTACACCAATTGTGCGAAAATTTATCAACAAAGTGATTATGTCACTGATATATTATTATTAACTAGCTTTCCCGACGTTGTCCTGTGTTCCTAAATATAAATATTCAATTCGAATTTGTATGGTGATGAATTAATTATCATTTGACCAATGTGATTTCGAACGATGCGTCTGTTTTAAACCATGTATATTCCATCCGCATTCTGTCAATCGCACCAATTGACAATTTATGTCAAAATTGGAATAAAAATTATAAGGTTAAAAGTACTAATAAGGTTGTCTGCGTAGGGTTTTCTTTAATTTTCTAATTTTCCATGCATTTTTCTTATTTTTTTTCTTCTTTAAGGACATTCTCCTGTTAAAAGCTTACACGATAAAAAAATAATTAGCGAAATCGGTCCAACCATTTAGGCGTAATGCGATGACATCGGGAAATAGCTCTCCATTTTTATATATAAGATTTTCTGATTTCTATTTCACATTTTAAAAAACAAACATGATCTACCTACAAACTACATGATCTATTTGCAAATTTTCTGTTGAGATTTATTTGTATCAATCTTTCAATTCTCCCTTTTACACCCCACTCAGGAGCATAGAGAGGCAACAAGAGCTCTCCATTGCGCTTATGACCTCCTCCCACACCATGTCCAAATCCCTCAGCTCTGCTTCAAAGGAGCAGCACAGTATGTGAGGGTCTTCCTCGTCTTCGGGACCCTGATGGGAGGAAGAACAGCGCTCTCCTCGGCCAACTGTCATTCGGCATCCTTAACACGTGACCCAGCCAAGTCCATCTCCTCTCCACAATGGTAGAGGTGACGGGCCCTCGGTGGTTGCGCCAACATATAGCGTCGTTCGTGATGCGGTTGTACCATCTTATACCCAAAATTCTCTTGAGGCACTTTATTTCAAAAGCTGAGACTTTTTGTGCCTGGGCTTTGATCAGGTGCCAGGACTCACACCCATACAGGAGAATACGTCGACGCTTTCCAAATCTTGGTCATGTTGTTAAAGGCGCCATTTATGTATCTTCATCAGTCGGTCTCTCGATGCCGAAGATCGCGATCGCCATGCATTCTCTCCAACACTCTCCAGCCCCCCGGTCTTCAGCCATTATTATGGAAAAGATAAGTCTTCAATTTATTTACAATATTTTTTCTTCTTCTTCCGAGGCCTGTTTTCGTTTCAGAATTTGTTTGTCTGCTAAGTAAACGTTCAGCTAATCTTAAATCGTTTAAAAAGATCTCTCATTTTTTATACGGTACCCTAGTGGTATAAATCCAAATTGATGAAACATAATTTTGTGGTTTAAATTATTTAAAACTTCATCACAATTATTATTCTGCTTACAAAATGTGTGAAAATATTTGATCACCTACTAATATGCAAGATAACTATTTAGTTTCATAATAGTCCTAAAATTCAAACTCTCTTTCAGGATCTTTCAGACAAATCGTTATCAATACTCCTTTTTGAAAATTATTGTAAGGTCTTGCAAAATTCTTCCCAACCAAATCTCTCAGATCTGCCCCAAAGGAACGTAATACTTAAATAATCTTCCTCTTTTTCACAAATCACCCTCCATGCATGGGTGGAATGCCCAATTAATAATTATTATAAATCTTCCTCTTCTTTTAATACATATTTAGTTCAAAATGGTGCTGATTGTTATTACAGGTTAGAAGCAAAGTAACAGGAGCGCAGAAACACAAAAGGGTACTTTATAACAATAACAACATCTACACACATATACATAATATAGTAAGTATGTAAGTGTGTGTGGTGAATAATCGTTATTATTGTTATTACTTACTCTTACTAGAATAATAACGATATGTTATTATTAGTATTATATTATAGATACGTACATATTATACACGTATGGTATATAATAATAGTAACAACAACACAAGGCAAGATAATATAATACGTAGGTAACTAAGTACTGAGCACAGGTACTATGTACCTACTACTAGAAGTAATAATATCTGTCTATTCGCTGCTCTCCTAGTAACTTCCCTGCTTGTAATAATACACCTCACACCCACACCTTCCCTAGATTGGGAAATTTCCCCAATTTTCCGGATTTACACATTGACTCAGAAAAAGGGGAAAATTCGTTTACACAAAACTGTTTTATTGGGAAATAATCCCAATATTATATTCCTGCTATTGAAACGTTGTTTTGATGACGTGTTGACTCTGTCAATTTATTTTAATATTGGTGATGTAAGGAAAATGAAGATACTGCCCTTTAAAAAGGAGGTTGTGTTAATGATAGAGATTTGTATCAAGAATAAGGTAAGAATTCTGTCCTGAAAAAGGCCGTATCTGAAGTGTTAACGTACACATGATAAGATCGCTAAAAGAAGGGAAAGAAGTGTACAGTTAATAAATCTCTGCCTACCTTTTAGGGATACAGATTGGTGAATTTGGTGGATAAAAACCGTTATGTATTGAGAAATAGGTATTATGAAGAAATTCTAATAAACAGGAAATATAAATCATTTTTGTTCTAACAGCTGTTTTTAAAGTGTTAAGGGTGAAAAAGGAAATGGAAAAGAAAACTATGATATTTTAGCGCCAGGTTTTTTAAAAATGCTCACACAGCCAACTCAATTCTTCGACTTCGTGGAAACTTATTAAATTATCACGCTACCGCCATCTAGTGGATGATAGATAAAACATCATACGTACGTCAATGTTTGTCAGTTTAAACTTGAAAATAACCTGAAAACTTTATTAATAGAAAACTTTTATCAATTTATTGGTTAATAATCTAAATATCTGTAATAAATCTGTTTAATATCTATAATATAAATATAAAATTTTTGTTTTAAAGTAATAATCAATACATTTTTACAATCATCGTTCGGCCATCTATTGATTTATGTACAAACCTAAATGCATTATTACAATAATAGAACCAACCGTTCTGCATGCATTTCCATGTTCCGTAGCTGCTATTGGTTTGCGCCTTAACTAAAGCTTGCGTAATTTTTCGATATGCGGCGTGTCGGGAAAAGCGTTACCTATTTTCACATCTTTGAACTGTCGATATTATGATGTTATTTTATTTTAATTTTATAAATAACAAGGCTTATATTGTTTTGTTGTTTAGCTTATTTAATAGTCTAAAATATTTCTGTGTAAAAAGCGCCATCTTTGTATCGTTTCTGTAATAGTTTTCCTCATCTTGACTGCAGGTGCATTAGAAAAATATGACGTGAAATAGTGCATATGAATGCAATAACATTTCGCGCTGCACTTGCTATGACGCATGCTATGAAGAAAATAAATCTACTAGGTTGTACAAGTGTTAACTTACGTTGATATGTTCTCCTGATACAAGAAAACACCATGATAATCTTTTGTAGACTATTCTTAACAGTTTTTCATCGGAAAAACTACAATTTTCCAACTTTAAACCAGTTTTTGAAATTATCATACAGGCATGTTTCTCTAACACCGGCACGCGGCGCTGCTAAACTAGCAGACATGTTTGTCTGTTACTTTAGTTGCAACGGAAACAAAATTATTGGAGTTGGGCTGGCCATGCGGCCAGAGTAACGATCCAGATGGACCAAGAAAGTTCCTG
Source organism: Mystacides longicornis (assembly GCA_963576905.1). Lineage (NCBI taxonomy): Eukaryota > Metazoa > Arthropoda > Insecta > Trichoptera > Leptoceridae > Mystacides > Mystacides longicornis. The sequence goes on along the minus strand of OY756433.1, from coordinate 29,597,438 downwards.
AATGACGTCCGAGAACTGGGCGGAGAAGTGTTGGCTGCAAGGTGTAGGATAGGGAGCTTTGGAAGTATCAGGGCTAGACTTATATTCAAAAATGGACACGAATGGGCTGATGGAGGATATGAAGAAGAAGACTTTTGATCTTTCTGAAAGATCTTATCTCTAATTTTCAAATAAACATTCCAAATTGTATACCTTCGCAAGACTCGAATAATGCAACAATTGAAGCAAATTTTGTATTCAATCAATTATGTTCGATTTTTATGCATATTTTTTTCCTGAAAAAGGGCTTAGGGGCCCTTTTAATTTGAGAAGAAATAGCCAATATGGTAATTCCCGGTAGTTTGTCCTTTTGTCATCCCCAAAGATACATAGTATGTAGGAGACCATAAGGGCGTATCATGAAATGGAATAAAGGCAAATGTAAAAGAAACACAGTTGAGTCTTTTTTGAGAATTCAAATGAATTTAGAGCGCTTTCGCATTTCGTATAACTCATCTAGGCATTGATTGTCAAAAGACGTGAATTTTTGACAAAAAGCGCTCGATATTTCCCGAATGATCTCGTTAACTCTGTTACCTGCTAACCCACCCCTAGACACTTCATGTCATCGTCAAAGAGGTGTCATCAACACCGCAATACTAGAGGGGTCAGTGGGGTCAACAGTTGTTGTGCTCTTTGACCAACGCCTTTTATTCCTTAAAGAGTTATGAAAACGTCAATCAATATTCTTCAAAACCCTGGTTTTGTAAGAATACAAAGCTGTTTTACCAACCTTTTAATGAAATTTTGCATATTTTTAAGACATTGTGGTTGGTGAAGAATAAAATTTTCAAATTTTGACTTACCATGCAGCAAAAATAAACACGTGATTGATATTTATTGAAAACTCGTAGGTACATACCTGTAACAAGAAAAAAAAACAAGGTAAGTCAAAAGTTTCAAGAAACAAATCTGAAATTTTATTAAAAGTTTTGGTTTATTATCAAATTTAAGATATATCGGTGTTCCACAGGGATCAAGATTTAGTACCATTCCTGTTAGTTTTTTTTGCCACACTGCTAATCACGTGAATGACCATAAACAGTGAAAATATATTGCTGAAATTCTGTTTTTATCTCTCCTAAGAAAATTATTGAATAAATCCGTAATTCCGAAAGGTGTGCAAAATTGAAGATGTGTGTGATACGATAAAGAAGGTTAAAATTGAAGATATTGTGTGTGATACGATAAAGAAGGTTAAAATTGAAGATGTGTGTGATACGATAAAGAAGGTTAAAATTGAAGATGTGTGTGATACGATAAAGAAGGTTAAAATTGAAGATGTGTGTGATACGATAAAGAAGGTTAAAATTGAAGATGTGTGTGATACGATAAAGAAGGTTAAAATTGAAGATGTGTGTGATACGATAAAGAAGGTTAAAATTGAAGATGTGTGTGATACGATAAAGAAGGTTAAAATTTAAGATGTGTGTGATACGATAAAGAAGGTTAAAATTGAAGATGTGTGTGATACGATAAAGAAGGTTAAAACGAACACTCCTAAATTCGCAGAGACAGACTCTGTTAGGGTGAAGAAGAAGGTTTTTTGTACATCCTACCAATTTAATTGATTTTGTCATAAAATTGAAGATGTGTGTGATACGATAAAGAAGGTTAAAACGAACACTCCTAAATTCGCAGAGACAGACTCTGTTAGGGTGAAGAAGAAGGTTTTTTGTACATCCTACCAATTTAATTGATTTTGTCATATTTTCATATAAATCACCTAAGACAGACTTAACTTAGAGGGAAAGTTCATCACTTTACTTTATTAAAGTTGGAACTCGACAAATGTATGAATAAAAACAAGAACAAACTCCTTATCAGTCAGTCTAAAAACTATAGAAGCATCATAGTGAGAGTCCATACTGAAGGACGCAAACCAAGCAGTGATGGCGAAAAGAAGCCTTGGTTAGTGTCCGATTATGAAATGCTTCAATAGCCCGAAAATACTTCGTGTAAAGCTTTATTAGATGAACACGTGGAAGTCGGTTGTTACATTATTAGCATTGATACATGTGTACATGTTCTAGGAAAGGACTCTGAAACTGTTGCTGTGACAACGTGTGGGAAGTTGGAGTGCAACATCCAGGAGGGTGGGACGGCTGTCGAGGAGGGGAAGGGGGAAATCGATGCACTCTGGAAGCTGTTGGAATAACACTCCTCGCTTCCATATGGTCAAATTATTATTGGACTTGTCCAAACCATGGCCCTCGTCTAGGTTCTACGGTCATGGCCATCATAGCTCATCAATATCAATTTACAAAACACTTCGATTGAGTAGGTAGGCATATATGCATATATATCAGGTGATCCAGGTTTGTTTAGAGAAAATTATGAAATATTATTACTCAGTACGTACACTATATTTTTGTCAACCACGTCATTTTTTTATATTTCTAAATTAGATACTGCCGAATCACTCGAAAACGAGTGCAGAGATAAAAAAAATTAGATACTTTTTTTCTTCTTTCATCGACCTAACGTTTCTCATACAACCTCTCCTATTTCTCGTACTTCTTATCTGGCCTTCATTGAGGACGGAATCGATGTGTTCCCTCCGCTTCTTTCTCAGTCAACCACGCCTTCTTACTCTTTTTCCGTATTATTATTTTAAACAAGTACTTAGATATAATATCATCTGAAACCTCCAAGACTCTCCCGAATTATGTGAGAGGAAACCAGCGAACGAAAGATGAATATAACTACATGACATATCTAAATAAATTGTTCCTTTAATAAACAAATAGCCTAATTATCTTTTATTTGAAATTTAGATATAATAATAATACAAAAATAAATAAAGTAATTGGCGGGCTTACTGCTTCAGGCAATTTCTTCCAACCAACCTAGAATTAAATCATGAATAATAACACCAATATTTTATTCTTTTGAATGCATGTGTGAGTAGGTTTAAGATCTGATTTGATCATATTCCCGGTTAATTTTATTTTATTTAAGTCAAAGCACATGAAATCTTGGGTTGACTGATGTCTATGGTTGTAGCACAGGAGCAAAAGATAAAAAAATACTAGAAGTACTGCCCCAGAACAGTGGGGCAGTAAATTCCATCTAAACATAGATTATGTTTTATTATATTTACGTGTCATGTGCCTATAATTGTGTCACTGTAGTGATGCTTATAGTGTGTATATTTATTTTTTTGGAATAAAAATCAATTCATTTCATTTAGAGTAAAAGAAAAATTTTAATATTCCCAAAATATAGTAAAAATTTACCGCTGATAGCTTAAAGAAAAATGTTAAGATTCCCAAAATATAATAAAGAAATTATCCCATGTAACGAATAATGGTAAATTTATTATGAAAAGTTTTACATTGTAGAAGAAAGAAATAACCATGAACTCAGTTTACCTTATCCTTGTTCTCAGAGGGCAAGGGCGTAGGGACAATATTGGAGGAATCTGGGAGCGCGGGTGTGGGCTGGGGAGGCAGCGATAAAGCCGTACCTATAAATAGGGCGGCATCGGCAGCTCTGCGGGAAAGAGAAGACGGTGGGCTGTTTATATACTGTATCCGGGGGCACAGCTCGTGGGGCAGGGGGAGAGGACGACCATGAAACTGAACCCCAATGTCAGCGCACCGAGCACAATACGCTCTATAAATACTCACAGGAAGTGTTCTCTGTGTTGTGTTTCTGTAGCGTTCAATTGTCAAACAATTACAACAAACGGTTTGTGTTTGATCAATCAGTCTGTGTTAGTTATTTAATACGGTAAATCACATTTATAGCAGGGAAACAAAATATTCCATTTAGGATGGATTGTAATGAATATGTAACCACGAATGACTCTGCCAATTCATTACTGATGTTCGATTTTTAAATGGAACAAACCACTACTTGCTTACGACCGTATTTTACTATTATTTCGAAGGCTGGCTTAGTGTTATCACTTTAAGTTAACAACGTTCGCCATTAGGTGGTAACGTTTAAGTCTCCGATACTCCTAATCATGAGAATTCTCAACATGTCGAAAAATTCCATGTATTCAAGAAGTGGATATTTAATAATTCATGAAATATAGAGATAAAAGTTGAAAATTATCGAGAACAAGAAAGCAACCAAATTTAAAGACTGCGACTGCTGTCATGGTTAACTAAAATGGATTGTAATGGTTATAAGTCTAAAGAAACATTACATTAATATTACCAGCAGGTTTATTCACGTAAATGTCCAAGGTTTAGAACAAGTCAAATATTTGAGACTTAAGAGGGGTTTCTACGAAAACACCAGTTTTTGACACATTTAATTAATCGATTTTACTAAATGATTCCACGAGTCCTTAACAAATAAAAAAACTGAAATTTTTGGTTTTATTCTAAACTGGCTTTTCCTACAGACGTTGTCCTGTGTTCCTAACTATGAAAATGAGATTGTCAGTCTAACCTAGATCCGAGAAACTCTTTATCTCATAGCTTTGGTCTACACATTTCCTACTAAAGTACAAGGAAGCTTAACTTTATCTCAATAGTATTGTCAGTTATCATTTTAACCGTTTTTTTAATACTCAGGTACACTATAACAGCTACGTATGTTTATGTAAGCCCTCAGTTAATTTCTAAATCATGTTTTCTATTTCAAAATTCACTTATACCAAATTATATTCGATTTAATAAAATTGATTAACTTATTTACCTTAATGCATAGGTTTTATTTGAGAAGATGTGTTTATTTCGTAAGGGTGGTGTTTGAGAGTAAATAACAAGAAATGCGGATGAATATAAAAGGTAATTTGAGAAAATAAACGTACGTATATTATAAATAGAACAATGTGTAAAAATATTCCCTGAACCAATTTCAGAAAACATCTTTTTGTTGTTTCGTTATCGAATTAAGCTTCCCCAGCATTTGTGTGGGTTCCTGACCTCATAGCCCGCTCTTTCTTCAAGATACTCTCCCTCATCCCTCGCGCACCGAGGCCCGGCAACCCTCTTCCACCCCTGGCGCACAGCACGCAGGTACCTCTGCCCTTACCTAAAGACACGGTATTTATATTTGGAGAAAGTTCTCCCCCAAATGCAGAAAAAATAAGGGGGTCCTAAAATAATGCATTCTGGTCTGGTTTCGTGTTTATCGATCGTTAGCCAAGGGAATGATATTCTATGACTTGACGCGTGTATTTATAATATGTATCTGCAGAAGATTGTCTTCATTTCAAGATTATTTTAAGAAATGTTGCTGGCTTCAATACAGATATGAAATTTTATACAAGATTTTTGTTACCTTGCGGTCATTTACGAAGTGAAAATTTATATTTATGTATGTATGTATGTATATGTGTGTATATATGTACTATTTTGTATGTTTTTATTATTATTTTGAATTGCTTATGCTCAGTTTTGTTAAACATTGATTTCATTATTCTATTGTCATTGTTTCATGTCTTATGATATTTTTACTTTTTTTTTTAATTTAAATACTTATAGGTGTTTTAACTTCTCGTTTTTCTAATTCTTTTAATTATTTTATATTTTTGCTTAATTCTTTTATGGTTTGCTGATTTTAACTTTGATGTTTTTATTTTTGTATTCGACATTCAATCGATGTTGTATATTGATGTAGTATCTTAGTATTTTTTGTTAATTTCTGTTAAAGGCAAAGTGTTGCCGTGTACTTACTAATAAATAAAATAATAAATAAATATGTATGTATATTTTGCGGTTGCGGTTGGATCATGTGTATGCACCGCTTTATTTTATTGTATTATTATATATGTATATATTTTTTTAGTATTCTTTTGATTTTGGTAAAAAGTGTTTATTTTTAATTTTTATACTAATATTAGTACTGTCCCAGAACAGATTTTTTATCTAGTGGGACGGTAAATTCCAAGAGGGATCTTAAAGATAATATTGATGAATTTATACTATATTTCTGTATGTGTGTTCTTCTTGGAAATAAATTTCATTTCATTTATGAATCAATAGTTTTCCCGACAGACGTTGTCTTGTAGTCCTTGTTATGAATATTGATTTCAAATTTGTAATTTATAAAAAAATACGTTTAAATTATGTTTGAATGTTGATAAAATATTTCTGAAAGCTTGAAAGAAATTGTATCAAAAAACTGCGTACCAATGTTTTGAAACTCAGGAGTTGAAGACGGTAGTTTAGTCCGTAGTGGTAATTTATTTAAGGTATTTTTATCAGCTTTGTGGTACTTTTCCATAATGAAAATAACAAGATGGCCACATTGTGGTTGAAAATATTTTGGTTTAAAAAATAAAAATAAAAAAGTGACACTTGCAAAGTTGTGTTGTTATTTCCGTTGTGGTTATTTACCTCTTAAAAGTATTGAAAGTTTCGGCCGAGGATGCTTGCTAGTGGTTCATTTTCACTGATGTTAAAACAAATCGAGTCTTCACTTTGTGCTACTACAAATTATTTCATATCCATAAACATGTTTTCGGGAGCGACTGCTCAACACAAAGTACAAAATGAAGACTCGTTTAATTTTTACATCAGTTACTTCTTAAAATCGAACACTAATTAAAATAATGTAGCTTCAAATTGTTTGTTCCATGATATCGCTCTTCACTCGAAAGTAAGTTATGGTATGCAAGAATCAAAAGAGGAGTATCCTATGTTGTAAAAAAGATTAAGATTATTCATTCTACTATAAAAATTCCTTGTTAATCAACAAAAAAAAAAGAAAGAATGAGAAATCAAAACTCGCCTAATGTCTGGATGTGTATAAGTAGTGCGACCCGAACCTCAGACTAGAGAACACTCTACGCATTATGTACATACATAGGTCTATATGCCTACTCTGTAGTGTTGGTACGTATATAGAGAAGGTTGCATTCATTCAAGCTTTGTAAGCCGTAGCTTGAGTAGCAATGTACTCCGTACTACGACGCTTCCACGCGGCAGCCGGCGTAGACGTTATACGGTGACCATTCGTCTTCATAATTACAAGCTATGTGCTACTACGATTTTTTGACATCATCAACGCAATAACTACAAATGATATAGCTCTTTGATGACAATGATTGATCAGTGTTTTTGTGTTAAAATTCTAGAACTAATGCGGTCAAAATAAGTTTTAGTGGTTTACAACCATGTCGCAAACCATTTCGCTTTTTTACCGCTTTATTGTGGATGGTTTCCGAGTCTATGACTGACAGAAACGAAAAATAATAGTGGTATCAGTCGACGACTTTCGTACGCACGGCGATGTATTGAAGATCGTAGGTTCGAATCCCGTTGCCGACCATTTCTACTTTCACGACACAATCCTCTGATTAGTGTGAAAGATGTCAAAAGTGGTTTTGTGTTCACTTCGAGTGAGCACAGATTCATTTATTTAAAAAAATCTTTTCACTCTCTGGATTAAAATTAACGGGACTCTAACGAGCGAGCATCGGCGGTATAACCGTTTCATTTTTATCCGTCTAGATTCCCATTATATTTACCTACAGGAAGAAAAACCTGTAGCGAACCCATATAAACCCGGCTGGACACTTTCAATGACTGTCCAACTACCCACCTTAAATCAGATTATGGGGAATCCCTTCTTAAACATCGTATGAAATGGACTAGAAAGAGACAGTTATCAGTACATTTGAGACAACACTCGGGGCCTTTTTTACGAAAATTCGAAACATCACGAATTTTGAATATATGTATCGACATCGTGCGTTGGGGCAGAATGGATGGGGATGAGACAGAGAGGAGTGGCGTGAACATGAGGCGGCCTATGTCCTGCAGCCTTCAGTGAACGATCACGGGCTAATATGATGATGATCGGTTTATTAACTCTTAAAGTATTCCATTGCAATCTGATATAGTCTTGCATATTTGTATTAAGTTGTACTTTATGTACTGAATTGAAAATATTTCCATGAACCCAAATGCCTAGAGAGGGCCCTATGGGAGATGTAATAAAGATTTGAAATCACTAGGATAAAATGATAAATACGTATCTTCTCGTGCTAATGGAAAAACAAATACGATGTATCTTGAAAATGATGGTCACCTCACGTCTTCGTAGAAGTGAATAGGTGAGTTTATGTGTATTGGTGAGCTGAAGGGCGGACAAGCCAGACGCTGGGGCGACGGAACAGGGGCATTACAGGCTGCTCTCACACACACATACAGAGGCAGGCAGACAGCAGTGCAGCCCTAATGCTTTACTTTTGGTGTAGGGCGGGAAATACGCCAGGTGGCCTAGGGAGGCTTTCCATAAAAGGAGGAACTTTCTAAGTACCTACCTAGTGGGAAAACTTGGGGAAAGATGGCATCAATCGTGAAAATTGATATTGGATCGTTAAAGCAATATGATAATAATTGAAGACACAACATAGTACAAAGCAATTGAAATATATCACAATATCATTATTAATTTTATTTACCACTTGCTGACCCGCACGCAGAATAAAAAAAATATTCCTGGTTTATGCAACGTTTGTTACATTTTAACATTTTCTACTTGTAAATACCCTCCAAGGAGTGGTATTGAACTCATACTCATAGACGAATGGACGGTGTTCAGAGAGTTTACTGTTTGATAATTCAAACCAAACCCAAATAATGAAAATGAAAGGCTGATCTCAATTGCTATTGGCGATGCGACAACCGTACGATAACCGGAAACTCAAAAATGAAGTTCGTGAAGTGGTTGCGGTTCTTTATAGACACCGTGTAGTAACACATTGACCCCTAAATTACGGCAAGGGCATGCGGATAGAAGAGGGTTGAGGCAAAATCAACAGGACCCTTCTCCAAGAGGAGATATATGCTTTAAGACAGAGGGAGAAAATTTCATAGGTACCCGCCTATTGCAAGCCCTTTGGATTGCTCCTGATAATCCAAATCCAAACTCCCTTAAGACCCCACTTAGGGGCATAGGGAGGCAACAAGAGCTCTCCATTGCGCTCGATCTTGCGCAATGTTTATGACCTCCTCCCACACCATGTCCATGTCCCTCAGCTCTGCTTCGAAGGAGCGGAACACAGTGTGAGAGGGTCTTCCTCGTCTTCGGGACCCTGATGGGAGGAAGAACAGCGCTCTCCTCGGCCAACTGTCATTCGGCATCCTTAACACAACCCAGCCAAGTCCATCTCCTCCCCACAATGGTGGAGGTGATGGGCTCACGCTGGGTGCGCCGGCGTAAAGCGTCGTTCGTGATGCGGTGGTACCATCTTACGCCCAGAATTCTCCTTAGGCACTTCATCTCAAAGGCTGAGACTTTATGTGCCTGGGCCTTGGTCAGGTGCCAGGACTCACACCCATACAAGAGAATGGGCAACACATACGCATCAAACAGTTTACATTTCGTCTCGACACTAAACGCCGACGCTTTCCAAATCTTGGTCATGTTGTTAAAGGCGCCACTCGCCATACCGATACGTATCGGGAGCTCAGCCCCGAGGTCACCAGAGGTGGTAATTGTTGCTCCCAGGTACTTAAATTTATCCACCCGGGAGACCTGGTGACCATCGATGGTTATCGGTAGCTGTTTATCGGGGCAGGCATTATTCGCCATGAGCTCCGTCTTACTGGCATTGACTCGAAGGCCGAGGCGTGCTGTTTCGTCGCAGAGTCTTGAAACACTGCGCTGTAATTCCTCCACTGTCGTACTGAACAACGCTCCTGATGATACGCAATATTATTTCATAATTGCATAAAAATAGGAGACGTAATATTTTCTTTTAAATTCAAGTGGTCAAATTCTTCAAAATTCTAAATCATGGAAATCTTCTACATGTTAGACTGACTTACTTTTTGTCCTGGCGCCATCTACCGTTAACGTTGTTTACAAAATTTAAAATTCAAATGTTCTCACCACTTTCCAACAGATCTCTCTGCATTAAATTAATAAAGAATATCGGAACTATCTAAAGTGCTTATATGCACATATGACGAAGGTAATAACACTGTTGGTAGTAGTTTTCGGAACAGACTGCTCCCTTTTTCAGACGGTCAAAAACATACATAAGGTTATTTTGAGGTTATTTATTTATTTATTTATTTATTTTAACAAAACACATTACAGAGGACAACTATACATTAAAAGTAGAAACAGAATTAATTTATGACCTTAAACTAAGTTGACCTCCATCGAGATGTGTCACATGTTACATTATTTATTGATGAGTGAAACAGGTACAACATGTTCCAGAGAGAAAAAAAATATATCAATAGGAATACTACTAGTGTAAGTGAAATATGAAAATAGCTAGAGGTAAACGCAAACACAAATGGAGAGTGGAAGAAGAAGGGAAGGAAAAAAGGGAGGAAGGGGTGTGGGAAAAGAATAATCAACAAGCTATCGCGAAGTAGTAGAATTGCTTAAAATTGCTCTGGAGATCTGTTTCTTGAAGACATGATGTGGAGTGCCAAGTATATCTAGAGAGCACCGCAGGGAATCATAACCTTATATCATCATCATAATCATAATCATGCTTAAAATGCATACATACTCATTCACTGTTCATAAAGAATGCAAAACACACCGCATACATTTATTTAACTTGAACAATAAAAAATAGAGTTCAATTCACATGTTCCCTAAGGTTTGTTCGTTTTTGAGGTCGGTCAATGTCATGCGCATGCATACAAAGTATACCGAAGAGCATAGAAAGTTCCTGGGAGTACGCATGCCACCCAGCCAACCACACGTGATAGCATTGAGGTACAAATCCTTCTAGAGATGGAAAAAATTTTCGATGAAAATTCTATGTATGTAAGTTGAAGGTAACATCGAATGCATATTTTTGGCATTAAATTTTTTGGTCCTCACACGTATCCCTCCATCTTTCAATGCGAGGTGCGGAGAACGCTTGCATTGAAAGATGGAGGGGTACGTGTGAGGACCAACTGTTACCACCCAGTGAACGTCTGGCGCCCGGAGCCTGCCCCATGGATGGCCTGTCTGGCGAACCATAAACCGTGCTCGATCAGGATGCGCACGAACATTGACAAACCTCCACCGGTGGGGCTATGAGGATGACTCGAGGTGCGCATGCGGAGAGACACAGGACCTGGACCATTGTTTTTCGTGCCCACTCCTGGGTTGTCGGGTGACACAGCAAGATCTGGTTATGGCAAATGATGTGGCCGTACAATAGGCAAAGGAAAATCTCCACCTGTAGGCTCGCAAATGGCTGCCCTACTTACCTTGTCTTTTCGTTTTTATTGTTTTGACCCTTTGTTTTTATTATTTTGACTTTTTACACCTTGACATTTTATTTTATAATGTTTAAAGTAGAATTACATATTCTATACGCGCACAGTATGACACGACAAGAAGAAGGAGGCATTAAATTCTTTTGTTCTTAAAAATATTGTACGTGGTTTGGTCGCTTGATCTATTGGTACGAACATCTTTCTAATAGGTTTGTTATTCAAAATATGTATCCAAGTTCAGCCGAAGATACCAACGCAAAAGTTATAAAGTTTTTGAGTATATACGTAGGTACCTAATTAAATTTCTCATTATGAAAGTGTTTAAATTTAAGCACTTCAATGCTCGATGACGAATTTTGCACGACGAGTAAACATACAACATTTTTTGAATTGGGTCTGTACAGATCCTTTTAGTCTGTTGTAATTATAATTTAATAGCTGCATACACACGTAACGATTTATCTATACGATTTGACCGATAATCGTAAAAATAAATCGTTACGTGTGTATGCAGCTATTGATTTATAATTCGCGGATTGATTTATAAGAAAAAAGTTAGCATTAAAAAAATAATTCTTCAAACACATTATTTTCAACTTTGTAATACTTAGACATTATAAATGTTTATAAATATACAAAAAGAAGGAGTCGAGATGTTGACATTTTTTTTAACAATTCAATTTTGATAAATGTTTTTTAGATCCTCTCTTTTTTCGTTGCCTGTATTTGTTAATTGCTGAACAAGGGTCTCGGTTTTTTTTTTATTCTCATGCAAACTTTCTAATGCCCTCCATCCATTTGACCTGCGACCAGCGGACACATTATCCACTACTATGGTTTGCCATTCAGCCACTTTTAGCCAGTTTGTGATTTCTTAATTTAGTTTTCCATATAAAGAAAATTTATGCAGTGATAATATTAAATGTAGACATTCTCGATGTGTGTGATTGCAGGGTAGCAACCCCTAGACGCAGGCAGATCAATGCAGCGGGAGTACAGCCTTGCATTTCCCACCCCAACCCTAGAGTGCAGTGCCTCCTTCGCCTCTTGTTCACCTGATCCTGACATTGGGAGCTGTAGAGAGCTTATCAGCGCGGAGCACCGTGCAAGGACGGTCACACAAATGTACGACCTCATGACACAAGTAGAACTGCTCTGATCAAAAGCCATTCAACCGACAACCTACAAGGACTTCGTTTAATGTTTTCTTTCACCTTTCATTTCCGTTGAACAGCAAGAATTTTATTAATGGAGACTTAAACTCAATGTCAGCTGCAAGTTTTTTTTTAAATTACCGTATCCTTTCTTTGTGTTCACCAGTTCAAATCTTGCAATAAGTTTTCAACTATCTTCTCTATTAGCCAGATATTTTAAACCTTTATAACTAACCAAACGAAGATGACAATGCCTTCCTTTGAATAATTTTGGCCATCTTCAAGTAGAATTGGATTAATTTTCAGTCAATGCTGTTTTGTTTAAGTCAGTTCTGAAAGGAGTCCGCCATCAGGTGGTGTTCCAATTTAATGCTTGAACATTTATCTTTTGTGTAATGTCACGCGACGTCTGGTCTACACTATAATGAAAATTATGATGGCTTTCGCTCTAAGGATCTCGTCCATAAGGAAAATCTTAATGCTAGAGAGACAGCTGGAGAACAGCTTCAAAAGTGGAGTTGTTAAAAAAATACAGGTCAACAAAGGTTATTAAAAAGAAGGAGAGTAAGAAAGAGTCTTCTCTACTCTCACTTCTTACGCCTACAAGTATACGTCTTTATGAGACTCTTCAAAGCAACAAACGCTTAACACTGCTAGTCTCATTATATGCTCATACCTGGACCTTGAACAGAAATAACCCGAGCTGCAAGCCCACCACCCACCTGTGTGTGCATCGCCCCCCTGCACCATGGCGAGGCACAGCTTTCCAGCATCCATTATTCTTACCATCATACAATAGTCATAATTACTATATGATACCTTTCATCAACTCAACTTTACTAACCTGATTGATTGATTGACTATAAAACAATGGGCAGCTAAATAACCTACCGATTAAGCCTGACTATCCGAACCAACAACGTAAAGCAAGCCGGATAATAGCTAGTAATCGACATTACAAGATCGTAAATGCAAAGGTTGATTGTGCCAATATTTTGGAGCTTGTGAACTTTCACATCCCTACTAGACCAACAAGACAATTAATAAGCTTTGGTATTGTTGGCGCTAGTACAAATTACGGGTTGAACTCTCCGATTAACAGACTGTCTAGGCGGGCAAATGAGTTCAACCATTTAGATATGTTTAACGATGGTCTGGATAAGTTTAAGACTGAGGTCATTAAGACATTACATAGACGTGATCATCCGGGTCATTAGAATGTTAAATTTGCTTATACTTTGGGCTCTTATAATTGTTTGACTCCCCTTTTTCTTCTTCTTTACTTCCCTTTTTTATTATACCATCTCAATCTTTTGTTTTAGTGTTAGTATCATGTTTCTATTAATTTTGATATTGTAAATTGTTTATAGTATAGTATTTCATAATGCTTTTATATTTTCTATGTTTTTTTGATTTTTTAATATTGAATGTGATTTATCACGTGTTTTATCTATTATGGTTTTTTTTTTATCTAAATTTTATTCTGTTAATTAATTTTAGTATTATCATATTTGAATGCTATCTAAGTATGTTATATAAGTATTTGAGTTCTTTTTTAACAATATCTCAATGTTTGTTTTTTTAAATTTATCTAAATATTTATTATTGTATGTTTTTGTTAGTTTGTTATTTATATGTATGTATGTATGTATATGTATATATGTATATATGTGTGTGTATATGTATATATATGTATTTTTTCTTGATATATTTCTGTATTTTTATATTGTCTAAATGTTGCATTTTTATTTTATTTAATTTAATATTTTATTCGGATATTGTCTCTAACAATGTTTTATTTAAATTTTATTTTAATGTTTTTAATTTAGCATTGAATTATTGTTTTATTTTAATTTTATCTTAATGCTTTATTTTTAGTGTTTAATTTTGTTATTACCTAAATGTTTCATTTTCATTTTTATATTATCTTATTTTACTTTAATTATTGAATTATGCATTAATTTTATATAAATTTATTTTTCTTAATAGCAATATGTAAATAGATGCACGAAGTGCGGCCCTGCCCCTACTGATTTATGATTTATTATTATTTATTAATAATAGGCGCGGTGTTGAACAGTGGACACAAAGAAATTATTATTATTTTACCTTTGTACCTAAGTATATCTATAACAGTGCAACACGCTCAGCACCCACTGTGAATATTGTAGTGTCTATCTATACATGCGCTAATACACAGGATCTGTACTATATTATTATTATCATCGTTGAGTTAGTACTTACATATTGCTACCACGAGTGCCTACCTGCCTATTTCATGTTGTCCTATTTAACATTCGAATCAATACTATATCAATATTAATATATTATACTCTTTCACGTGCAACCAGTAATATTTTTAATTTATATATGTATTATATTTTATATATTTTTTTTTTAATGTTTTATTTTTATTTCTATATTCTTGGGTATATTCTTTTCATTTGTATGTTTTTATGTAAAAGGCTTTTTTAGGCCGTTAATGAATTCATAAATAAATAAATAAATAAATAAATAATCAATAATTGACACTTGTAAGTGAGGTGGTGGGTAGCCCAGTGGTGTCAGTCAACGGCTTTCATAAGTACGCGTATTAAAGATCGTGGGTTCAAATCCCGGTGCCCACCATTTCCTCCACACACAAAACAAGCATCAGTACCACTAGTATAAGATGATCGTTTCTATATTCGATTATCGAAAGAGTTTCGAAAAATATCCGTACAAAAATGATCGAATGATTCGATCGTTTGATTGTCGAACACTATTTGCACGCTAATAAGCGCTTATTAGCGTGCAATTAGCTTTCGATTAAACTCATACTAGCCCCACTGCTTAGTTTGAAAGATGTCGAAAATTTATTTGTGTTCACTTGGAGTGAGCCCAGATTCATATAATATAAGAAAAATACATTTCTAGAGCATGTGCCCCAGTATTCTTGTTCTTTGCCCGTTGATTTTGGCTAGTGTAAGCGTTGAGAACGAGCATTCGCTTACACTAAAAGATCAAGAACGAGTGCTCTATTTTAGCTCTGTTTTTTTTTTTCTTTTAAACTAAAATATTTTGCCTAGCTATAAGTATCGATTTTTGTATCTTTGAATTGTTAATGGATTAAATAAATCCATATTTATGCAAAAAAAGTTCCACTGGATATACTGACAACCTTGTTATGCAAATAATTTACTTATTTATTCGTTTAATGATTATGAAAAATGAAAGCATAGAAGCCGCAGACAGTTGTACCATACGGTACGAAAACAACTAACATCAACAAAAAGTTCATGGACCCTCGTCCGTTTTGCCCCTTTTCAAGAGTTTTCTTCAAGACATTGACGAATGGTTTTCACCATCTCGGGTTCTCCCCTCGAAAATATACAAAATTGGGGAATGTGGGTCCCCCTTAAGGAATATAGAAGAAGGATTAGGACGCAGTGGGGTAGAAGATATTCAACAGTTCTTACCCCAAGAGAAGCAAAATTGAAAGGTAAAAGAAAATATTCACAATGATGCAAGGTGCAAAGAATACTTCTTTATAGATTTCTTGGTCTGTTCAAATTTAAAAGCTTTAAATCTATTTTAATAATTTTATTATTAAACTCTACTAAATTCTAAAGGTCTTAACGGGATCTGTTATTGTTAATATCTTTGAATGGAAAAATAAATAAATATAAATATATTATTTTTTTCCCATGGCGCTTCAGCCCAGTTCGATTCTTGACCTCCAATACTCCGCCTCTAGACAACCCTGTCCTCTGATGCGGTCCTCTAATTTTATAATCATCGTTCCTGACTTCATCCTCCCATTCCAGCCTACCAATCCTTATCCGGTCTCCCGAATGATCATCCATGATTCTTCTTGGGGCCCGCAAAGATGTCAACATTCAATTGGAGGATAAATTTTTTCCTATGTTTTTTTTTCATGTGTGTATTTTTGTATATTTTCATGAATAAACCATTTATTATTCATTTATTTTAATGTTTCCAAATATCTGATTTGTGAACTATTGTTACAGTGTGATTAACTGACTCAACAAACCCCATATTATCAAAAGCTAATGGAAGGACGGAGACGCTGAAATAAAACTAAGAAAAAGTGTAGATATTCTACAACATAATATTTCCTACAAAATAGGTAAGTACCTACTAGTTAAAAATAAGTTACGTTAAAAAATATATAAGTATTCAAATTGTAAATCTAAAAAATATTCCAATCAACAACACAAATTTGAAAAAAAAAACATTTCAGTCACGTGCGTTAGGACAGCGGAAATTTATATATGAAGATTATGAGTTAACTAGCACATCCAGTTAATTTTTAAGTTGATTTTTTATTCATCATCCTCATCATCAGAAGCTATATGATTTACGCTCATGGGAATAAAAAAAAATATATAGCGGAAAAACGTTTGCTGGGTAGGCTAGTATGGAATAAAATAAGAAGTGGGTAGTGTTACATAGAATTTAGTAGCAGTTAACTGCAGTCATTTCCCCTTGTTAGACATGGAGAGTAGAAACTGCACCAAAATTCTCTTATGTACATAATTCCCAATTATTATTCTTGCAGATATTTTTTACCCCTAAATAATACAAGTCTCAGTAGGTCTAGTGCAGCGGGGAGGGCGCGATGCACCGCCGCCCACGCAACCCTTAGGGACTGTCACCATGGCAACAGACTAACCCTAAAAAAAGAGTGCATGGCCAGGCCTCTTATAAAAATCTTAATAAACGAAACAACTTTATTTTTTTTAAGTAAGTATGTATCTTATACCTCAGATTACCTTTCTAGCAAACCTCTTGCCATTTATTTGAAGCAACCAGCAGGGTTATAGGTACACGAAAACTTTATGTTTAGAACAAGTAAAGTATTTATGACTTAAGGGGATTTGCACGAAAATACCCGTTTTTGGCACTAATATTAAATTATTGATTACTTAACATAAGAAACCGAAAATTCCGTTTTATTAAATTTAATAGTTTAGCGAGGCAGACATGTAGGCAAGTTTTTTTTAAAATATTTTTTAACTTTAAGATGCATAAAGTTCTTTGTAAATCCGAATATAATTTACGGTTTGGTTGGAGTTACCATTTCTTTTTAGCGTTAAAATGCTCCTTATGAAAACTTCGACTTACACATTGTCCTGACTTACTCATGCATATTGAATTTTTGAATTTGAAAAATGATAAATGAATTACATATTTAACCAATAAATTACCGAACCATGCAACTGTTTTAAACGATATTTATAGGGTATATAGGTTCATTCTGTCAATCGCACCAACTATCAAACAATTGACAGTTATGTCATAGGACAATTTATATAAAAAACGTAGAAAATGTTATATTGCCAAACGCACTGAGCAGGTTGTAATGTTCCGCGCAATTGCTTTATTTTTTCTTTCACAAGAACGACCTCGCCTGACAATAGCAAATACAACAAAAAAGTCCTAGACGTTCACGAGTAGTGCCGTATCAAATAGATTATAATAGATTTGTGTCACTAGAATGAGTAAAAATATAGTATTAGAAATAGTGTCCCATGATTCTTAGGCCGTGCTTTGCACGCCAGACTACTACTGAAATAAGTGCGAAACTTTGCTCCGTGGTACACGGACGCCTCGCAGACAGGACGTTGCACATCAAAGAATAAGTGGGAGAAAGTAAAAAGCAGACGACTGTGTAAGGGTGAGCCATTATTTCGCGCCTTTGGAGAATCGTAAAATTACAATGGCTCTAACAGCTGGGGTTGAAAGATTTTTTGATTTTAAGTTTAGAACAAATTTTGTTGTGGTAAATTTTTAACCACTATGGACTTCAATCAATCTTTTACTGTTGTTTCGAAGGCCAGCTTAATATGATCACTTCACGTTAACAACCCTTGTCAAATTGCAATGATCCCCCGTTCCATCATGCTGAAAAATCCCGTGCCCCTGCTAGGATTCGAATTTTCGACATTGCCAAGTAAATGGATAAAGGTAATTATTTGAGTCGCGGAGTTTTGTGAGAACTTTTATTATGTATAACTTACAATATATGTATTTCTTTTTCCTTCTTCCTGTTGTGTAAGTAATGTTTTCAGTATTTTCTCCCATATCCATCTTCTTGAAACCTTTCCCTCTATCATTCAAGCGGTATCTTATAATATTTATTTATTTATAATCATACATGGCCATAAAAGAAAGTCGGGTTAGTGGGAACACTCGAGACTGGCTGAACAGATTTTTTTTTATCATTTTTAGTTTATTGAATTCTTCTCCGCTCCGGATAACAGAATAACTAATTAAAGATCTAAAAATGGATAGCAAATAATATAAAATATAATATTAAAGTTAATATGGAACGGATTTACTGATGACAACGCCATCTGTAAAAAATTCCATAACAACACAATTTATATTTACTTGAAAACCATTGAGTTTTAATTAATTAATACGCCAATTTTTGATTGAATTTATTTCATGCTTTCAGAAATAATTTTTAACATTCAAACATATTACCTTTGTATAAATTACAAATTCGAAATCAATATTCATAGTAAGGACTACAGGACAACGTCTGTTGGAAAAACTAGTTGAGAATAATACAATACTTAATTTACAATAAATAAATATTATTATAACTTACCTATTTATTTACAGACATTTTCCATTTAACTGAGTAAAATTTTTATTTATTGTAACTTTGTAAAAGTGTTAAGAATTGAGTATAAAATAAAGCACGACCGGTTTCGGGAGGATCAGACCTCTCATCCTCAGGTGTAAACTTAATACTAAATATCTCAACTACTAGGTATTTTCCATTTCTCCAATTCCGGAATTGGCACTATCAGTTTACACGAGACAGGTTATTTGATGTTACCTATCAAAGTTGTAGAATTGCACCGGCTACATAGATATGTTGGGCAGACTATATCTGCTTTAAAACCCCGGTGTATAGAGGATCTTTTGTATTAGTTGCGCAAGTACCCCACCGTCTAGACAGGACTAGGTCGAATGTTGTCCCTATCTATATACCTACAGACTGTAGGTATAATATATAATTTGTACTCTTTGCGCTTCTAAGCTTTTCTTCTGAGACTTCTATGTAGATTTTCACAAATCCCAAACAGCCGTGTAATTATTATTTTAACAACAATACGTTATCTAATGATCATGTTATTTTGATGTGATGGCAATACCAGAACCAGGCTAGGACATTTGTATTAGTTTTCTCAATACAATACTTTATTTATCCTACCAACAACATATTTATTGAAAACATCACACTTACTATGTTCCATTAAAAATGGAAAGATTTGGTACACAGCGTTCTAAGTTTGTCTAGATTCTCGTGTCCATTTTAAGGACTAGATCTTAACGAATAATTTGACAACAGAACTATGACTGACTAATACTGTTCGAATTTTAATTGGTATGAACAAACCACTACGGGCTTACGACCGTCTTCTACTGTTATTTCGAAGGCTGACTTAGTGCTCTCTGCATGGTACGACGAATGACTCAGGTTCAAATCCTGTCTAGGGCATGGGATTTTCCACATGTTGAACATGTTGAAAATTCTCATAATATTCGGGAATTTGAACATTACCACCTAATGGCGAACGTTGTTAAATTAAAGTTATCATACTAAGCTAGAATTTGAATCACTAACGGCTTACGATCACCTTCTTCTGCTGTCAACTCGCAAAATTTTCATAATTCGCCAGATTTTGAACCCGCATCACTATTTCTAATACGTAAAAACGTTAGCCCTTGGCCAAAATCCTGATATATTAAGGTAGTATTAAGGTGTCTTTCATTTTCTTTAAGATCTTGCGCAGTGTCACTCCTCCTCCTAATGCAAAAAAGTTCCACATCCTTCAGCTCTGCATCGAAGGAACGGAACAAAGTATGAAAGTATCTTCTACGTCTTCGAAAATCTCTAGTGGGTTTGGGACAATTTTTTGCCAGTGGGTATAATGGTATTTTCGTTTTTCGTTGTTGCTGTATACCTAAACCGAGATTGTATTGTCTATAAAATAGTTAAGTTGTCTTAAGAAAAAAAAAGATTAGACATACTTACACAATCCTATTACCCTCAAACGACCGTGCTATGGAATGGGCTAAGGGAGGGTACGGATTATAATAACATGCTCCTTCCCTTTGTCAGCACTACCCTCATCAGTATCCTAGACTGGGGAATGCATTATAGACACAATACATATTGTGACATTGCTCACATATATAATCAAACCCGAGGTCATAGAAATGTCACTTGAAGATCAGCAAGGGGAGACTGAACGTCTGCCTGTAACTGGGTTATCCTATAGTTACATGTCTATACACCTTTTAAATAAGGATTTTACTCTAATAGTTTCCCGTAATAGAAGGATAGTGCGAACATCAATATTTAGAGGTAACTTTAATTATTATCGAAGACGGAAGAAGTTTCAGAGAATTTGGACTAGGAAAAAATCTACTTTTTAGATTGACGAGGGTGGGTATACACATTACACAATGTTAATTGTTACAGATTTAAGTTCGGACATTGGACCTTCAAAAATCGTCCGACCGTCAAAAATCAAAATCAATATTTTTCAAATTTATTCGTAGGTGTATGAGAAGGAATTTGTCGTCTTCGGAGCCCTGATGGGAGGAAGAACAGTGCTCTCCTCAGCCAGCTTTCATTCGGTATCCTTAACACAAGTCCATCTCCTCGCCATAATAGTAGAAATAATGGCCCTGTAGTGCCTGCACCTTTAGTGTATTCCGCTCATTCGAAGCAGAGGTGAGCGATTTAAACATGGCGTGGGAGAAGATCATTAAATTTTATAAAAAAGTCTTAAACATTTTTGACAATAATTACGGTAATACCCAAAAATCGGTTCATGTTTGAAATAAATTATTGTGGTTGAACGAAATTCACTCATTTTATTTGAAATGGACTATCACCAAGCACCTTCTGCCCAAAACTTCGAAGATCTAAAATTAGGGCTATTCTTGAATTCATTTTCGAATATATATGCCTCAGGCAATAAGTTCCGCCGGCTTTACTGACACCTTTGTTTAGAAAAGTGTTTTATTATTATATATTATAAAACTGACTGTTTGTGTGTGTACTCGATAGATAGATAGATTCAAAGACCAGCGAACGTAATTCAACGAATCTTTGGTGATCTGTTCTGCCATTATCCGGGAAAGTTTAAGCGGAGTGTGAGTTCAATACCACTCCTTGGGCGGTATAGTAACACGTATGAAAAGTAAAAAACATTGCATGTTAGGTGGAAGTTCGACGGGCGAGTCAACTAGTTGGCTAGTATAATTTTGTATGGGACAGATGATACCTATTATGATTATTGATTATGTTGTAGATTATTATGCAAATGCCTAGTATAAT
Organism: Mystacides longicornis; assembly: GCA_963576905.1. Taxonomy (NCBI): domain Eukaryota; kingdom Metazoa; phylum Arthropoda; class Insecta; order Trichoptera; family Leptoceridae; genus Mystacides; species Mystacides longicornis. The sequence continues at coordinate 29,575,725 of OY756433.1, read as the reverse complement.
TCTTCTGACCACAATAAGATAGGTGCTGTTGTATTGACATAGTGGTGTTGGATACAGAACTGGATGCATAGAGTAGTGAAAGTGGGAGGGTCCAGACAGAGCACCGTACGTCTGGCTCGCGACAAGTGGCAGCAGCATGGCTGGGCCTGGTGTGAGGAGGAGGCAGACAGACAGGGACGGCGTGCCGGGAGGAGGAAGTGCAGCAACACTCCTAGACGGGAGACGCAGCGTCGGGACGCGAGCAGGAGACTTGCCAGACTCATCTCTTGCAGATGACCTAAAAATGTGCTACGGTACCTATTATGCACAGCTCAACAACCCCAAGTAGAATAAATATTTAAAAAATAACATTCGACTCCATATAAAATGCTCCTAAGAAAGCAATATTTCAGAATGAGTTCATTGCGATTTTGGAACACAATCATAGTTCCCTAAATAGACTAATTATTGCAAAACTTAGACGGCAATGAGCATATCGTTTGGATAAATAGATCCACAGCATACCTACCTACACAAAAGCCTAAAAATATGGGTAAACATCCCTTTTCCGCTCGGGAGCAGAAACGGATTAAGAGCCGACTACATAAGGACCTTTGCATGAGGCCTATGTCTATGTACAAATTTGACGAACGAGTATTTTATCTTCACTTCAATCGTGTATTAGACAGGCCTAAAGTGAAGAGCCGCGGTGTGCAGTCTTTGGCGAAGATAAAGTGGTTGGTAGTCAAGCGGCTACGACGCCGGCTTTCGAACTGTTTCACTTTTTCTTCCTTAATGACCCCTGATCAACACTCTTTGTTTTAATAATCTTTGTACTTTCAAGACATATGCTTTCTGCTTTTTAGGGGGAAGCAATTCTTTATTTCGGAACCAAGGGAAAAGTGTAAAAGTATGATTTTTTTCTTTGCACGCTACTTGAAAATAATAATGATGTTGAGAATTCGAACTGTGATCCTGTCGCCGACTTTTATACCGTAGAACGTGAGATCGAACCCCGGCGCTGACTATTTCCTCTTTCACGGGAAAAGCATTTGCTTAGTGCGAAAGTTGTCAAAATGTCATTAAAATTCTAAAAAAAATTGCAATTAAAATTATTAATGCTGAATAAATAAATACACCAAATTGTTTAAATCGTTAATTTCAAACAATTGGTGAATTTTATTTATTTATTTATTTAGATTATAAAGTTACAAAAATTACGTAGGTATTTTATAACATAAAAATACCAATATTATTCTACCTACACTATACATAATTAGAGGACACTTTACTCCAATATTCACATTATTAATCTATGCTGATCACTACTCTATCTTATCTCGCTTAGTTTTGTAAAAATATGCATATGAGTAGGTATTAAAAAATCTGCACATTAGTCAAGTTTTGGGTGCAACAATGATACTATTATCGTGTGTAGTATTGTCCTCCACAAGAGCGAGTTTGTTACGGAAAGCAGTTTATACGATTTCTTGAGGATTTCAGCAGTGGGTTAGCGAGAGTTTGCGTCTCCACCCAAGTCGACTTTCAAAACAGTGGGTTAAACGTTCCCTCGTTGGGGGGTAGAAAGGGGGGGGGAGGCGCCCTCCACGAGGCCTGGGGGTGGTGGAGCTACCCCAACTCACCCCCGCATCTCGTGTTCCGGTTTGCCCTTCACCGCTAACGTCCGTGTGTGCTGAAGGTTAGTGCACTGTGCTCTAACCTCGCACGATTTCAAGGATAATGTTTCACACAAATTTAAATTACGTAACTATTGATTTTTTTTATTTGCAGGTACCTCATTATGACAAGGATATAACAATAAAATATTTTATTTGGCCGTGTAAAGACTTATATCAGAAATTATCAGAGTCAGTATTATGAAAAATTTAAAAAGTTTTACAAGATTTCCCAATATTAATTACCCTCCATGGTTCTTACAAACACTGTTTCTGAAAATATGAAATAATTGGTAAAGCTATAAGCAATAAATGTACTTGTATGGGCGCTCTGCCACTGCAAAGCACGTGCTCAAATCGGACCCTGAGGTTGACCACTTCACGTCTTTAAACCTCAAAAGACCAGAAAAGGCACAAGAAATTAGCCTCAGACGCCTGGACCCCATCAGGGGAGTTCAGGCAGCTGGTTTATGTCCTGTAATGGCGCAAGATCGAACGCAATAGAGAGCTCTTGTTGCCTCCTCCCTATGCTCCTGAGTGGGGGTTTATAGGGAGAATAAATGAAATAAATTAATATAATATATTCACGGTTATATGGCAGTAAAAAAAAACTTTTTGTTCAGCTTTACTGTTGAAAATACACATAATTAAAACGCTTCTTAAATTGCTTATTGACAGTTAATTTCTTGACAACAAATTTGGTAAATGCTCTACGAAGTAAATAAGATAATGTACCTACGAGAAGAATGCAACCTAGACCGGAAATGGAAAATCGATAATCTGGATCGGATATCCGTACCACCCATTGGCCGACATATTCGTCCCTTGTGTGCATGGCGCTGTGAGTCATGGTGCGCCACGTTGCACCGGCCATCAACCCCCATAGCGTAGGAGTGCCCTGATGTATTCCCATGTATTTACTTCCACACCCACTAACAGCGAGGACTAAGTACCTACTGAGTAGTTGCACCAGGACTAGGTAAAGATTATAATTATGTAACATTAGAGTAAGTAATACTTTAAGGAGGGAAAAATGAATTAAGGCACGCCATATTCCTGACATTAATGTCATTTTGGACATGAAGAGTCGGAGCCATTATAAGTAATTAGTTTTCAGATTAGATATATAATATATTTTTAGCACTGCATTCGTTTTTGAGTGATTCGGTGCATACAATTTGTACCTTTTGGTAAATCAGTTCGAATCTGTGAGACTCGTCATAAAAATATGCTCCTCCACCTACTGGTGAAACATCCCGTGAAATTGAACATGCATAAGATGTATTTCAGGGTCGTTTTTCCGGAAACTTATCACAATGAAGTAATTAACATTATGAAAATAAGAGTATAATATTAATAAGATATCATAAGAATATATAGGAATTTGAACTGCCAACCAACCAACATTTTACCTATATAGAAATAGATGCAAGGCGTGTACGAGTAAAATAGATAGGACATGCGATACGCCATGAAGAGATCTTGCATACCTTCAATGAGAGGGTGACCAAGGGGCTAATTTCTGTGGGAATTATCTACACACGAAAAATATAGGTAGGTACTTACCAAGGTTTGCTGACATTCTGGTCGATTCTGTATCAGTTTCTCTAAAATTTTACATGTACTATAATTTTGAATTTTCCGCGTGATGTCAAGCGATTTCAGCTACCCCAAGAGATATTCCATTAGATATCGATCGATGTGAATATAGTTGCAAGCGATTTTAACCTATAAGAAAATCCAAATGTCTAATTATCGTAATGGCCGCCACATTGATTTTTCGCAATCTTGATAAAAAATATAACAAATTAAAGTATCGTTTATGATTTAAATTAAATATAGTTGTTTGTTAATAGGTAGGTAGAAAGATACTTAATGCATTTATGTAAATCAGATGATGGGTATTCTTTCATATGGTTTTTAGCAGATTCTAAGTTATAGCGGAATTCTTACGGAATCTGGGTACGGGACTGTATCACCTACGAAAATCTCAAAAAAGGAGTGGGGACGAATATGGTTGAATATTACTGCAAGAGAGGGATTCATGCACAGTCTATTTTAACAACACCTACCCCTGAAAAATATCTTAAGGGAAAAATGAGTAGTTTCCCCAGAAATAACACCAAATACAAAATCTCTATGAGTGCATTGACGCGTGCATTACAATATTGGAGAACTCTGGAAGAACATTGAACTCTGCACGTTGCAAGCGTTGTCAGTAATCTGCTTTCAAAGAGAAGTTCTATAATAGTTATATACCTATTTGGTAAATTAGTTAGACAATATATCGAAAAGGTGTATACTTAGTTATGATGAAAAATACATATTAATCATTTTTTTTTGCAATCCTCAAATCATTTGATAGTTGTTGGAATTGCCTTGAAATTTGGCACAAGATTCCACAAATACGTATTTCAAATGTTGGTTTTAACTATATACCTACTGTTAATAAACAAATAATCATCAAGTGATCAATTCTCAAATCCCAAAAAAGAAAAAAGGGAGACAACAAATGCCCTCCACTGCAGGAATCTTTCTCTGACGAAAGAACAGACTGACGCGATTTGAGAAGGTCTTTCTCGTCTCGGTTCTCGATGGGAAGAACAATTGAGCTCTTTTAGACCATCTGTCATATAGTATCCTTGACACATGTCCCATCCATATACCTACATCTCAACTCCATTATGTCGGAAGATATGGGACTGCACAGAAACGCGCTTCCACATCATCCCATTATATGTCAAAATACAAAATACGAGAAGTATTACATCTTAGGTACCTACCTATTACTAGTACAATTTACATCGAATTTGGAGTCCCGTTGGGGACCAAAATTATTATTATAAATCATTATTCAATCGTTATCATTATTCGTTCAAGATCAAAAATTCCTGAATTGGGAATTTCGATAAATTGTAAATTTTGACCAGTTTATGGCAAACATTGTTCAAATAAGTGTCCACAATAAGCCAAACTTCAAAACAACAAAAAACATGATCGAATGCCCTAATTGATTCAAACTTTAAAATTGTCATACCTAATTAGCATTTTGTTAATGATCCAAGAAAATAATACGATTTTAAAATCTGGGCATTTAAATGCCCAGATTTTTTAAATTCGATTGAATTACCAAGATCCACTGTGACTAAGGTATTGGGATGTTTAACCGTGGCAGATAGAGGGCTCCCCTTGTTTTGTTTGGGTAACGCCAGCCCGTTGGAAGATCTTCTTAGTCACACATTTGGGGTGACTCATGGAATTGCTGCCAGAACCCTTCGAATATGGGGCACGTGCCGAAGTTAGAGATCGGCAAATAATCCAAGGAAGTAGGCCTACGCTATAATGGAGGAATTCTTGGGATTCGAATGTCAAGAAATTTCACCATTATATGGGAATGCGTTATATCTATGTGTATGTATAACCTCGTCAAACTTCCAGAGTATGAATTGTATGATTTTACAAAGTTTGGCTAAAAATGTTCAGAGAAGCTGGTTTTATTCATTTATTCATACATTCTCCCTTTAAGGCACCCAGAGAAGCTGATAAATGCGAGATTGTTCTTGGCGTTCTATAGTTATCTGCGAGCCGACTCTGAACAGAAAGTTACGGATTCATTCTCCATCGGGCTAGATTTTTTTCTGGTGTTGAAATACTGTCTCAGATTGCACTCAGATACACTTTTGTTTGTAACATTGTAACTATAATAATGGTGTTTCACCATTATTGAAATACTTAAAACCCCAAGTTATTTCAAAACACAGAGATATATTGGAATGTATTCAGTCAGTAAATAGAAGTATAAGAACATAGTACTTTCAGAAGTAGAACGTGTACTTTTTTAAGAAGAGAAAAGTGAATAGTACATTTAAACTGACACTTGAAGTGGTTGGTGGTCTAGCGTATACGACGCCGGCTTTCTTTACTTTACTGTTTCGTGCGGAGGTCGTGGGTTCGATCCTAGGTGCCAAAGATTTCTCTTTCACGACACAAGCTTTCAGTAGCTTACTTTGAGAGTCAAAGAGTGTATTTGTGTTCACTTTGAGTGAGCACAGATTCATTAAAAGAACACCCTTCATTAGCTATGTATATACAGACTGCAACCTGAAACTTAAATGCTGAGAATGCAAGTTCAGTGTTCCCAAAATTTAAATGATGTTGTTAGGTATAAGCAATCGTATCCTTCAAATATTCTTCACTGATAAAACAATTCTGGCCAATCAAATGTTTGTCGTATTTCTTCTGACCGAAATTCAGCCTAAACTCCGTAATTTTGACGTGTAAGTAGATAAAAAATGTTGAGTGCCATATTATCATTAAACTTAGAAAATATAGCATTTAGGCGAACATTCTTTTAGTTTTCTTCATTTTCCTGCTTTTGCATGTTTCTTAATTCACTGCCAATAGGCAGTGTTATTCAACAACCCTTTCTCTCTGTCTAAACTTTAAAGGAGAAAAATATACACCTTAAAATATTCATACGACTGATATATTTTTAGATGCCACGCAAAGCCTACGAGTAGGCACCAATGAAATTTTCCGATAAGTCATCGTTTCTCGGAAAATTGTTATGAGTCAATACAGCTTCACCGGAAATTCTTATTAGGAAAGCTGCTATGGGGAGGTTGTATACTTATCATAAGGGCGAAGAAGGCTCTACCTCGTGTAGCGAATGGATAAAAAACCACTCTCATACCTGGAAAGAAGAGAAAATATAATTAGTACACGTTACAACAATATTTTAATATCGTATACGTACAAGAAAAATAATGTTCTGTGCCGAAATATTTGGTTTTACAAGGGTGGAAAAAAATCGTACTGAGAGATTGTTTCAGATCATTAAACAATAATATAAAAAAATAATGATAATTTGACATTTATTTAAAAACAGGTAGGTACTAATGTTAAAATTATTATAACCAGGGGACAAATTTAACATTATAAATTCGAATACATTTTGGTAGAGGTTACGACACCGGCTTTTGGACTTTTGCGTGCGGAGGTCGTGGGTTCGATCCCAGGTGCCGACAAGTTTTAAGTAGCTTACTGTGAAAGAGTCAAAGAGTGTATTTGTGTTCACTTTGAGTGAGCACAGATCATTTAAAAAAAGAAAAAAATAGTGTAGGTTTAGCAACAATAAGTTGGTAGCTTGCCATTTGCTCATGTCATTCGTTTTCGAGTTAATTTTCGAGACTTTCTGATTTCTTAAATCTATGGAATGATGACTTAAAATGACAGTTTTGGAGAAAGTAAAGTACATTTATCAGGGAAATAAAAATGCTTTTTCTAAAAGCAAGCAAATAATCAAAAAATGCTTTTATAAAAAATCAAAAATAGGGTGAAGAAAAAATAAGAGATATTAGGCTATTTAATCGGAAGACTGGCATTTTTAATAGTCAATCAAGAAGACCGAATTATACTGTGTACCATTATTTTGGAGGAAAGCTCAGAGATTTTGGAATAGTGTAGAAGGAAATCACTGAAGTTATAATCAATCAAAAGTTAATCAAACAGTGGGGAGATCTTTTTGACCCTTTAGGTCCTAAAATGAAGTCACAAAATATTCAATTGATTATTATTATTATTATTTCAAATCATTTATTCATTAAATCACAATATATCATATGAAGTATACATCATTGTAAAAAAAAATTAATAAAAATAAATTAAAATTAAATACAATGCTATATACTAAATATAAAAATATCGGTATTATCTCTCATGATACATCACGATGTAATGTAATCATGAGAGATCCTCGAACTACAGAGAAAGGAACCTTCTTAACATCCTACATGAGGACAACAGAACTGCCTTTTGGATGGCATATCTGAGACCACAACAGATGCCAAGTTTCCCTAGATTGTCTTTAAGAGACTTAGGAATAACTCCATTCGTCGATATCACTATAGGTATTATGTACGTGGTTGGTGTATGCCACATATCCTTGATTTCGTGAGCAAGATCAAGATATTTAATTATCTTATCTTGCTCGGCTTTTTTCAAATTTTCGTCATACGGAATAGTGATATCCACGAGATACGTTATCCCGTTCCTACGATCAACCAATACAATGTCCGGACGATTTGCGTTAATCGTTCGGTCAGTTTGTATTGGTATATCCCAATACAACTTTGTATTACTGTTTTGCATTACCGAAATTGGGGTGTACCTATAATAAGGTACTTCAAGATCGAGCAAACCATATTTCAAGGCAAGTTTTTGATGAACTATTTTAGCCACATCGTTATGTCTGTGCAGATACTCAGAACCACACAGGAGAGAACACCCAGACAAAATATGTCTGAGTGTTTCTCCTGTTTGGCCACATGCACGACATTTATCAATTATATCAGGTGCTTTAATAATATATTTTTTATAATTATTAGTGACGATGACCTGGTCTTGTATTGCACAGACAAAACCTTCTGTTTCGCTAAATAGTTCACCAAACCTCAACCATCCAGTCGAATCTTCAAGACTTACATGTGATGAATTTAAAGTTTCGAAGAATCGACCGTGGAGAGACTTACCTTTCCATATATCAACCCGATCTTGTACCCCAATTATCGGTGGTGAAACAGGATTTGATAAATTTAAGGGCGTGTACTTCAAATCACACGCAATGAGGTCTTCATAACCCAATTTATTCCTTGATGAGATAAAGTAAGATTGGAGGAGGTTTATCTCTTTGTTATTCATGTTTTTGATGTTTAACATGCCTCTACCACCAATCTTCCTTGGTAAATATAATCTCATCAAGGAACATCTTGGATGATGCATCCTATATTGTGTGAGCAAACCACGTACCCTTAAATCCATCTTGTCTAGTTCCGTTTGGTTCCACTTAATGATTCCAAAAGAATACAAAATTTTCGGTACAACCCATGAATTAATGGCCATAATTTTATTTCTCCCGGAGAGAAAACTTTTCAAAACTTTTTTTAATCGTTTAATAAATTCATTTTTAATGTTATTTTTAATAATTTTGTGGTCAAAAACTAGATTTTGTTGAAAGCCAAGATATTTGTAATTTTGATTATCTAAAAGAGGAATGTTTGTAACAGATGAAGAACTATTTTGATGATTGTTTCGGATTATTCCTTTTTGAACATTAATTTTTGCACATTTTTCTAAGCCAAATTCCATTTTTATATCATCACTAAATTTTTTTGTAATTTTGATTAATTTTTCTAATTCAACTAAATTTTTACCAAATAATTTTAAATCGTCCATATAAAGTAAATGACTAAATTTAATACCAGACCTTTTTAATTCATAGCCACAATTTGAGGATTCCAATAATTTACTCAGTGGTTTTTAAGTTTTAAGTTTTATTATTATTATTATTTCAAATCATTTATTCATTAAATCACAATATATCATATGAAGTATACATCATTGTAAAAAAAAATTAATAAAAATAAATTAAAATTAAATACAATGCTATATACTAAATATAAAAATATCGGTATTATCTCTCATGATACATCACGATGTAATGTAATCATGAGAGATCTTCGAACTACAGAGAAAGGAACCTTCTTAACATCCTACATGAGGACAACAGAACTGCCTTTTGGATGGCATATCTGAGACCACAACAGATGCCAAGTTTCCCTAGATTGTCTTTAAGAGACTTAGGAATAACTCCATTCGTCGATATCACTATAGGTATTATGTACGTGGTTGGTGTATGCCACATATCCTTGATTTCGTGAGCAAGATCAAGATATTTAATTATCTTATCTTGCTCGGCTTTTTTCAAATTTTCGTCATACGGAATAGTGATATCCACGAGATACGTTATCCCGTTCCTACGATCAACCAATACAATGTCCGGACGATTTGCGTTAATCGTTCGGTCAGTTTGTATTGGTATATCCCAATACAACTTTGTATTACTGTTTTGCATTACCGAAATTGGGGTGTACCTATAATAAGGTACTTCAAGATCGAGCAAACCATATTTCAAGGCAAGTTTTTGATGAACTATTTTAGCCACATCGTTATGTCTGTGCAGATACTCAGAACCACACAGGAGAGAACACCCAGACAAAATATGTCTGAGTGTTTCTCCTGTTTGGCCACATGCACGACATTTATCAATTATATCAGGTGCTTTAATAATATACTTTTTATAATTATTAGTGACGATGACCTGGTCTTGTATTGCACAGACAAAACCTTCTGTTTCGCTAAATAGTTCACCAAACCTCAACCATCCAGTCGAATCTTCAAGACTTACATGTGATGAATTTAAAGTTTCGAAGAATCGACCGTGGAGAGACTTACCTTTCCATATATCAACCCGATCTTGTACCCCAATTATCGGTGGTGAAACAGGATTTGATAAATTTAAGGGCGTGTACTTCAAATCACACGCAATGAGGTCTTCATAACCCAATTTATTCCTTGATGAGATAAAGTAAGATTGGAGGAGGTTTATCTCTTTGTTATTCATGTTTTTGATGTTTAACATGCCTCTACCACCAATCTTCCTTGGTAAATATAATCTCATCAAGGAACATCTTGGATGATGCATCCTATATTGTGTGAGCAAACCACGTACCCTTAAATCCATCTTGTCTAGTTCCGTTTGGTTCCACTTAATGATTCCAAAAGAATACAAAATTTTCGGTACAACCCATGAATTAATGGCCATAATTTTATTTCTCCCGGAGAGAAAACTTTTCAAAACTTTTTTTAATCGTTTAATAAATTCATTTTTAATGTTATTTTTAATAATTTTGTGGTCAAAAACTAGATTTTGTTGAAAGCCAAGATATTTGTAATTTTGATTATCTAAAAGAGGAATGTCTGTAACAGATGAAGAACTATTTTGATGATTGTTTCGGATTATTCCTTTTTGAACATTAATTTTTGCACATTTTTCTAAGCCAAATTCCATTTTTATATCATCACTAAATTTTTTTGTAATTTTGATTAATTTTTCTAATTCAACTAAATTTTTACCAAATAATTTTAAATCGTCCATATAAAGTAAATGACTAAATTTAATACCAGACCTTTTTAATTCATAGCCACAATTTGAGGATTCCAATAATTTACTCAGTGGATTTAGAGCTAAGCAGAACCAAAGCGGACTTAGACTATCTCCTTGAAAAATACCTCTATTGATATGGATTGAATCGGTAATATATTTTCCAGAAGGTTGAGAAACAGATATTTTTGTTCTCCATTTTGACATCAAAAATTTTAGAAATTCTACGAGTTCGTTGTTAATTTTATATATTTCCAAAACTTTTATTAGCCAAGAGTGTGGGACTGAATCATATGCTTTTTTGTAATCAATCCATGCCATAGAGATATTTTTCTTTTTGTGTTTCACCTGCTCACAAATAATACTGTCTATTAAGAGCAATTCCTTTGTCCCACGAGATCCCATTTTACATCCATTTTGTCTGACAGATAAAATATCATTTTCAATTAAGTATGAATGAATTTTGTTTGAAATTATAGATGTCAAAAGTTTATAAATTGTTGGTAGGCATGTAATTGGTCTAAAGTTATTTGGAGTTGAAGCATTATTGATTTTTGGGATCACGTGGGTTAATCCTTCTGTTAAGAATTCTGGAAAGTTCAAATTTTCAATTGCAGATTGAAACTGTCTTGCCAATATTATATGTGAATTTGTAAATTTTTTAATCCAAAAGTTTTGTAGCCCATCTTTTCCCGGAGATTTCCAATTTTGTATTTTTTTTAAAGCAGTTTTAACGTCAATCAAATTTATACTAAAATTTTGCATTTCTGGATGTTCAGAATTAATTTCTTCTAACCAATCACTATTAGTGTTATGGGATATAGAATTCGACCAAAGATTTTTCCAAAAAGTTTCCATATCATCTTTATTAGGTAAATTATCTGTTTTGAAATTTGAATCTTCCAGATTGGTAAAACATTTTTTTTGATTAAAGGAGAAGAGATGGTTCTGTTTTTTCCTTTGAACCCTTTCTTTAAATCTTCTTATCCGTTTAGCTAACGCCAAGACTCGTTGTTTAAAAAAGTCAATTTTTTCTATTATTTTTAAATTAAAGTTATCAATTGAGTATATATTTTCGATATCAAAAATTTTCTCAACAAACAATTTTAATCTTGGTCTATGGTTTCCAGAATTAAATGATGTAAGTTTTCCAATTATTGAGCGAAATTTAGTTATTCTATTTTCTATTCTTTTTTGCCAACGGGGGGTACTTGAATGGTCAATGATGTTTTGATTTCGACTTCGATTAAATTTAATATTAGCCATATTTATGCAAGTAGCCGCTGCACAATAAAGAATAGAATGAACGTCTTGTAAATTTTGACAGGAGTTTAAATCATCTAAAATAATATTATTAACACGACAAATAATTTTTTCAATAATTGGAAAACTTTTGAATTTTGGCAATAAAGGTCGAAGAAAGGGTTCTTGATTACGAAACAACAAAAGCATCTCTTCATATTTGCTCTTAATAGAGTCATAATCAGGGATATTGAAATATTCAAAGTTCTCGTTTGAAGCATCATTAGAATTTATAATATTTATATTATGAATGTCATCAGAGCTTGTGTTGTGATGATTAAGTTGTGAATTTATGTCCAAAATTGTGTTATGATGATTCATCGGAGAACTTAAATATTCCGATCTAAGAACGTCTAGTTCAGATTCCGATAATAATTTGTTTCTAATTATTACCCGAACCTGATCGGACAATCTTTGGGTACTAACATTTATCGTGGGCTCCAGAAGAAGCCATTCCTGGGACAGCCTTTGTCTGTAGCCAGTCAAGAAACTGCCCCCCTCTGTAGCTCGGTTGTACGCCCGGATGACATTTTTATTCATTTCTCTCGTCCATCTCATCCTGCGGCGTACTTGACCACCTGCAGCGGGGCCTGCTGAACTACGAGGGTTCACTCGGCCCAAGCATGCAGGTGTCGATGGTGGTGTCCGATCTTCTTCCATCACAAACAATTTATTCACGTCGTTTTCAAAAGTATTCTATGCGTACTGAGTGCAACAAAAGCGTTCGTTTTTTCACTTCTCTCTCTCTCTTCTTCTGACTCGCCTACTTGCAAAACGTCAAATTCGGAAATTTACGCTCGGAAAACCATCATAACCAAATAACGGTCGGCGGTCCCATAAGTATTGTGCACATCAAGAAAATTACTGGAACCAGGAGTAAAGGAAAGAGCCAGCAAACAATCGGTGAGTCCCTTTCCAATACAGTCCACTTCTTCTTCGTTCGTCTACGTACTTCCTGCTTAAAGCTGGGAGACGTAGCGGACATATTTTGGTGTTGAAGGTTGATCCTGATGTAAGAGTGTATGATGTCTGTTTTTACAGAGTTTGCATGAAAATTTAGAATTGCACTGTTGAACTTTATGAGTACCCATACAATTCCAACATAGTTGATTTTCCCGTATAATTTCCCGTCTATTACTAACACTCAACTCTTTGAACTTAAGACACGCATATAGATTGTGTGTCTCCTTGCAAAATAAACACTTTTCCGATTTCACATGTGTTGTAAGCACATTGTGATGCTTTGTTGCACTCAGTACGCATAGAATACTTTTGAAAACGACGTAATATTCGTAACCTCAATTCGATATACGTACCTAGTGCCTACCCATGTTGTATATCGAACATACACCCGCCCCGAGAAAAGAAAAAGAAGAAAAGAAAATGAAAGAAGTTCATCATTTGAACCCTTGTACCCAATCAAAAGTATGCAATATACAAGCCATCCTGTTTGAAGTATATGCTTAACCTAGAAAAGTAATGAAAATGAAAGAAAGTTCACTTATCCGAAGTGAAAAAAAATTAAAATAAAAATAAACCTTTTTAAAAGTATGAAACAAAAAGAACCCAAATGTACCAATTCTAAACAAAGATTTAATATACACCTCGAAATCCGTTCAAGATGCAGCTTGATGATTTCACCATACTTTCAATGAGCCCGTTTATATGTGGAGAAGCTGGTGAAGTCCGATGTAGAACAATTTGTTTCTCCAAAAAATAAGATTGCAATACCTTTGAATTCGATTTATTTTGTAAGATTTCTCGAAAGTAATTATCTGCGCCTACGAAATTCGTTCCCCAATCCGAATATAAATCTGAAAATAAGCCCCGTCTAGAAACGAACCTGTCTAGAGTAGCTATGAATGCCGCTGTGGAGAGTTCTGAAACGACCTCTAAATGAACCGCTTTTGTAACCATGCATACAAATATACACAGGATCTTTGCCTTTCTTAAATTGGAAGATTTTATGCAAAACGGACCACCGAAATCCGTCCCTGTTTTAAGAAAAACTCGATTTGGCCTGACTCTGAAATCCGGAAGATTTCCCATCGTTGATTCCAGAGGCTTTGGATTAATACGAAAGCATTGAATACATTTATGTATAACACGTTGTACTGCATCTCTACATAAAATGATCCAGAAGTGTTGTCTAATAAAAGACAGAGTAAGTGCCGGACCTGAGTGTAAATATTTAACGTGATAATACCTAATAAGTAATGAATTAAAATTATGATTTTTAGGCAGTATCATAGGATGCCTTTTGGAACTACCTGATAAAGTATTCTGCAATCGACCGCCAACTCTAAGTATACCCTCACAATCGATAAATGGATTTAATCGATGCAATCTTGAATTATTAGATGATTGAATATTTTTGATAAAATTCCAATCTCGTTGAAACTCGTTGTGTTGTACAATCCTAACTAGTGAATGTAGCGCTGATCTCCATTCACTCAGTGAAATAAAACCTATCCGCTTGTTTCTTTTATTTTTTAAATTGTGTATAAACCGTTTACACAACGCAGTAACCCTAATTAATTTTTGAAAAGAACTATAATGTTGAAAAATATCCCGAGTCCCTTCATTGCGTACAACATTCTTCGGTAGTACCTTTGAATTAACTGTTACATTGTTATTTTCACTAGCCAGAGTGGCGACATGTGAAAATGCCATCCTCTTTTCCGTGTTACAGCTTGAATTTTGTTGATACTTCCCTATTAACACCCAGCCGAATATTGTTGCATGAGCAGTTGGTAGATTTGGATGTATTGTAACTTTACCGCTTATGGAAATATCGTTATAAATATCTCCCCCAAGTAAAATATCTATTGGTTTTGAATTGAAACAATCTGGATCCGCCAGAGTAATATGTCTATATTCCCTTAAGACATCCGAAGAAATAGAATGTGCAGGTAAATTTCCCGTGATGTTACCTAACACAAGTGCATCAAATGAGAAGACTGGACCACTAGATGTAACCGGTTTTACATTGCAAGTGACCTGATCTCTCGCACTATTAGAAGAATTTCTGCCTACCCCAGAAATATGTACATCAGCTGATTGCCGTTTCAACCCGAGACGCTGAACGCACGATTCAGTGATTATACTGCATTGAGAACCTGGATCTATTAATGCGCGAACTGACTGAAACTCACCATAAGAATTTTTTACATGTACCATCGCAGTTGCGAGTAATACTGTACTGAATTTTGAATGTGTTCTAATGTACGAAGTACAAGCAATTTGGTTACTATTATCAGCATTCGATGTTGAAGGTTGATCCTGATGTAAGAGTGTATGATGTCTGTTTTTACAGAGTTTGCATGAAAATTTAGAATTGCACTGTTGAACTTTATGAGTACCCATACAATTCCAGCATAGTTGATTTTCCCGTATAATATCCCGTCTATTACTAACAGTCAACTCTTTAAACTTATGACACGCATATAGATTGTGTGTCTCCTTGCAAAATAAACACTTTTCCAATTTCACATGTGTTGTAAGCACATTGTGATGCTTTTTGGTAACCGAGTTTACCTCTCGAACACTTGATACATTGCATGCCTCTAAAGCCCTACATTCGACCTCCAGAAAGTCGATAAACTGAGAAAATGTAGGAATCTGAGCATTAGAATATTGCAACTCAAACCTCCTTCTAAGATCCGAAGTAATTTTCTTTAACATGATATGTAACAAAATGAAAGACCATTCATCCACATTGAAATCCAATGACTTTAATGCCGCTAAGTTTTCTATTAAAATATTAATAAAATATCTCAACTGCATATTTTTATCAGTCAAAGAAGCTAAATTTAAGATTCTGTCTAGGTGATTTTCCGCTATAAGCCGTGGGTTGTTATAACGCTTATGTAAAATGTCTATCGCCACGTTATAATTTTCATTAGAAATTGTAAGATGTTTGATCAATTGGTATGCTTCACCCTTCAAACAGCCTAACAAGTAATGTAATTTTTGCACACTTGGAATTGACTTCTCATTATGAACCAAACTATCGAAAACATTCCTGAAACTTTGATATGACGTTAAGTCACCTTCAAATACAGGCAAATGCATTTTGGGGACCGACAACTGTTTTGCATTATTAGTCACATCAGCTAGACCCGTACTAGGAGTTGTGACAGAAAGCATTGTGTTGTATAATCCTTTAATTTCGTATATAATGGATTCGTATTTAATATACTCCTTCAAATGCATCTCTGCATCAAAGTCCTTTGGTTTTGCTGCTTCCATAGAGACATACGATTCAACAAAATTTTCCCATAATTTTTCGACATCATTATATCTCGTATTAAACTGAACGATTAAAGATAAAGAATCTTTATTGGATTGTGCATCTTTACCTAATTCTAATAAACTATCAATTGAAACTTTACTCAAATTATATTTAATGAACTTTGCCATGATTGTTTTTGTTTACATTTGTTATGTCAAAACAAACAAGATGGCCGCTATACTGAATACCGCAATCGCTCTAACTTCACGTATATGAACCGAATATATACGAAGCTAGGAGCCGAAACGTTCCGAAAGAAAAAATAGTATAAGCGTCCCTCGTAATGAATCCTACCCACAAAATTAATATAAGCACATAATAATATATCGAATCCGACCGCAATGAAAATTTCCGAAATGTTGTAACGTACTGAATGCAACTCACGATTCTTGAAATAGGAATGGAATAAAGGAAATTTGGGGAGAAGGACCAAAATATGTCCGCTACGTCTCCCAGCTTTAAGCAGGAAGTACGTAGACGAACGAAGAAGAAGTGGACTGTATTGGAAAGGGACTCACCGATTGTTTGCTGGCTCTTTCCTTTACTCCTGGTTCCAGTAATATTCTTGATGTGCACAACACTTATGGGACCGCCGACCGTTATTTGGTTATGATGGTTTTCCGAAAGAAAAATATTATTATTATTATTATTATCAATGTTATCAGACAGGCAGCTATGCTGATATGTCTGATCTCGAAACAGTATTCACTTGATTAGTCTATCAAGTCCACACTTGAACACATTAACACATGGTGCAACAACTAGTTCCGACGGCAAACCGTTCCATGCATCCACAACTCTGTTGGACAGGAAATGCTTCCAGGGATTCTGCCTGAAACTGTGTTTGTCTAGCTTCAAACTATGTCCTCTCAAGTTAGTGTTTTGGTTGGGGCAGAACATCAGCTTCAATTCAGGGCAGTCATAGTATTCATTTAATATTTTGAAGGTTTCTATGAGATCCCCTCTCTTTCTCCGTTCCTCAAGAGTAGTGAGGCCCAAGACATTCAGACGTTCCTCATATGTTAAGCATCTGAGGCCATTTCCCAGTTTGGTAAACCTTCTCTGCACCCTCTCCAGCATGCTTACATCTTTCTCAAAGTAAGGATTCCAAACTTGGTATCCATACTCTAAAACTGGTCTCACATAAGTTTTATATATTTTAATCAGCAGATCATGTGGTAAGTGGCTGAAGGTTTTTCTAATTAGATATGATAAGCTATTGGCCTTTTTAACAATTGATATCAAATGCTTCTCCCATTTCAGATCGCAAGAGATAGTGATGCCCAAGTCTTCTTGCTCATTCACTGGCTTTAAGTAGGCTCCATCGAGACTATATGTGACCCTCGGGTTTTTGGTGCCGATGTGTAAAACACTGCACTTGTCTATGTTCAGTTTAAGCATCCATTTCTGTGTCCAAGCAAATATGCTGTTTAGATCCTCATGCAGCTGTACATGATCTCTTAGTGGGTCACCAAACAATTTTGTGTCGTCCGCAAACAGTTTTACAGGAGAATTAAGAGTCAGTGGCAAGTCCACAATATATAATATGAAGAGGACGGGTCCGAGAACTGATCCCTGGGGGACAGAACTCAATACTGGCTTAGTGTTCGACAGGTCAGTCCCAACCCTCACCTGGAAATATCTGTCAGTGAGAAAACCCTCGATCCATTTGTGTAGTTTGCCTCGAATTCCTAGATGTTCTAATTTGAGAAGCAATCGTTGTATCGGGACAATAAAATGAATCATGATTGATTGATGATTCATTTTATTATTATTTTATCTTATTCAGGAAAACGAAGTAGATGACAATTGGAGACCGGGCGTTGAGCACTGCAGATAATACAAGGGATCGAAGGCGTTTCATACTAAATATTATCGTGATGGATGAAATATTGCATCCATTTGGAGTGACGTGAATGGCCGGCCTAACACAACCCTCAGCAGTGAGGAAAGGAAAGAAAAAAAATAATAATCCAGAAATGGGACAATAACTATGACGCACCACTCGACAATCATTATTGTAGGGTATAAATGAATACAAAGTGAGTGTAAATGAATACAACAAAGTGTATGAGAGTGTCGGCTTCTGTTCCCTTGATCTTAAACTTGACCTCCCGCATGTGATACTGGTCATCGTCAGTCCTACCTACAGTCAGCGCCACATTGTCAGCACACCTGACCTGCATATAACACCTTTGTAGTGTATTTATTCACTATCTATCACTTGCATAAACAAACAACATTTAATGCAAATATCACAGTAAACATAACCAAAGCCCAGGCACAAAAATTCTCTGCATTTGAAATGAAGTGCCTTAGGAAAATTTTGGGTAAAAGATGGTAGCACTGCATCACAAATGACGCTATACGCTGGCGCACCCAACATTGTGTAGATGACATAGACTTGGCTGGGGCATGTGTTAAGGATGCCGAAGACAAGGAAGATCCTCTCATACTGTATTCCGCGCCTTCGAAGCAGAGCTGAGCAATTTGGACATGGTGTGGGAGGAGGTCATAAACATTTTGTAAGATGGAGCGCAATGGAGAGTTCTTGTTGCCTCCCTATGCTCCTAAGAGGGGTGTAAAAGGAAGAGTAATAATAAAAGTGAAGTGGTTGGTAGACTAGCGGTTACAACGCCGGCTTTCGTACTGTTTCGTTCCGAGGTCGTGGGTTCGATCCCAGGTGCCGACCATCTTCCTCTTTCACGACACAAGCTTTAAGTAGCTTACTGTGAAAGAGTCAAGGAGTGTATTTGTGTTCACTTTGAGTGAGCACAGATTCATTTTATTAAAAAAAAGTAATAATGAACGAATTTTCGAAGCGTCAGCCCAAAGTGGCTAAAATTCAAAGTAAGTCAAAAACTTATATTCAAATCAAAGAATTTTTAACAATTCCACAATTTTATATTTCCTGACTATCAATTGAAGCAATATGTAATACTTGATCAGAGGTTCTTACATACAACTATTGCTATGGGAAGAAGTATCAGAATGTCCGTATTTCTCAACGTGGTGAAGTAAAATTGGCACCCTTTATGCGACAATATAACTTTTTTTTACTGAATCTGTGCTCACTCGAAGTGAACAAAAATACACTTTGGACATCTTTCACACTAAGCAAAGGCTTGTGTCGTGAAAGCTGAAATGGTCGGCACGGCCGGGATTCGAACCTACGACCTCCGATACGCATAAAAGCCGCCGATTGATACCACTGGACTACTAACCATCTCAATGTGAAAGAGTCAAAGAGTGTATCAATGAACCATTTCTATAGCTGATGTCTGTAATACCATTCCTCATATAACCTCTCCAATTTATCTTGCTTCTGATCTGGGTAGTTTTAATATCAAACGACAAATAATTACTAATAAAAAAACTATCTGAAAATGTTTTCAATTACACAAGAATTTATTGCCCCATATATGACTGAAGTGATTATATCTACCAGACAGTTTATACCGAAGTTAGTGAGAGTGTCTTGTCTAAGGGACATAAATTATGATGGACTTTTTATAAGACAGTAATGGTATTCCGAGCAGCGGCACAAGCACCCCGCACCCTTGGACTGACATTGGAGTCTCCTTGCCTGCCTACCCTTGCTTGTATCTGCATGGAGACAACATTCACGCTCCATACTCACCAAAACCAAGAATAATGAAAATTGCTTGACGGCTAATTGGAATTCGGAAAATATAATTTTTTCTTCGGTCAACAGAAGACTTGATAAAAATTAATTTCGGTGTTCTAAGCGATCCGTATGTACAAGTTTTTGAATAAAATGCAAAACAATCTATGCCACAATAATTTTGTACCTAGGTGTGTTAAATTTTTTTTAATATTCTCATTACCCAGTATCCATAAAAGGATAGGCAGAGAGAACGAAAGGAGAACAACCACTCTTTTCTATTCAGTCAGATACACTCTCTTTGCTTCTTTGCTTTCAATGAAGAGCATTTTTTTTTAATTTCCAAATTAATGTGTACATATATAAATACAGATTAACACCCCACCCCAGAATTTATCACCCCACTAGACAAAAGCCCGTGCAGAGGTGATACTAAGTATTTATCAAAACACTTCCTTGAAACGGGCTATAGAAGAGCTTATTTGCAATAATTTTGTTCTCATTAACTAGGGGTCTATGGCAGTGGTTTTCGAGTTATTAAATTTTTAGAGATATTTTCAATTTTCCACTTTTTGACCTAAAACTGAAAATTGTTGAAAAAGTACCTACTTCCCTTTGAAAACTAAAAATTCATTTTCCTAATAACTGATGAATAAAAGAATGGTTGAAGGAAGAAATCAAAAAGAAAATTTAAAACGTTTTTAAAATACATGTGTTTTTTTCTGCAATTTTTATATCTTTTCAATTTAACCACTACGAATATACGACCGTCTTCTATTGCTGTTTCGTATACTGACTTATGCTATGATCACTTTTGCTTTAACGACGTTCGCTGTCAGATGATCACATGCTTTTTCGTAATTTTTTTCTTCTAAAAGGACATTCTCCTTATAAAAGCCTACACGACAAAAAAAGAATTAGCGAAATCGGTCCAGCCGTTTAGGCGTGATGCGACGGCATCGGGAAATAGCTCTCCATTTTTATATGTAAGAAGATTAAAGAAGATGCATTATGTGGAGGTTGTATCAACGAAATATGAAACTGTTTCATAAGTGGTCTCCACTATCACCTGTATGTGTATGGTGAGACAGGTACCCAGATGATATTTTTGCAAGTATAGCTTTCAATACACCCCATGGTACTTCAGTCAGTCTAGTGCAGAGTTGCGCATGCCATGGGGTCGGTTATGGGATGTGTGAACATTGTAAACACTTCAGACGACCAGACGGTAATGGCGTACCCCATGAATCTAGGGCACACTAAAAATAATATATTGAGGACTTTTATTATTGAAATTGTAATAAGTTCATCAATTATTGTATCTGGCATCATTTTAAAATTCCGAATCATCATCAACATTAGAAGCACCTTTTTTTACTATAAGGTAGGTGTATACTTATTGACGGCTATTCTGAAATGAAAAACAGACGATTGAGTTGCGTCGTATCCTATTTTTATTGAGACTTTTGACATTTCTGTATTCTGAAAATGTTTTTTTATCCGATACATTTTTTGCGTAACTACTGGCAACTGAATAAGTTCTAAGCAAGAGGTTCTTGCGTTGAGTTGGAACGTGAATTTGAGAATACCAATCTTAAAATCAATCGGGACCCTACTCAAAGCGAACAGAAATACACTTTTTGACATCTTTCACAATATCCAAAGGCTTGTGTCGTGAAAATGGAAATGATCGGCACACGTATTCGAACCCATGAACGCTGTGCGTACTTTCTTTTCATTTCTACTTGTTTTTTTTTCTTTTGTTTTGTATGTATATACCTACTTTTTTTTTCTCTCTCGTATATATAATATGGTGAATGGTGATTGAGGACGAATGACTAAGGATATTAGTAAATGCTGAAAAGTAAAGACTTCCAAGGATGCATGAGTAATTGGGTGACAGTTGACTGAATATTGTTTTCGTTCATATATTGTACTTTATCATAACTGTTGTCTGTTCATGCGTTACAAATAAATAAATAAATAAATAAATAAAAAAACACAAACGACCTTTTTCATGAACAGCCTTCTGAAAAAAAAACATTACGAGAGTTCCACATTGGAATAATGCAGTTCAAGTGCACCACGTCCTGAGAGTTCAAATGTAGTGTATCGTATTTCAAGACACTTTACAGAAAGGGTGGTTTGAAATAGTTGTATTCACAAATGTGATCATCGTTCGTTTATGTCCCTTTTTACATACGTGCAACAGTAGACTGCGTTTTATTCGGATTACAATTTTGTTATGGAGAGGGAATTTCGAGGTCAGTGGCACTTGGCGACCCACCGTGTCGCATTTCGAGGGGGGTTGGGGGTGAAAGGGTGTTGCACGCGCTGGTTGCGGGGTGGGAGGAGACGGGACTGCAAGTGCAAGGGAGGAAGTACTCCCTGCCATAGCTATGCATTCTCCTATCACCACCCGTCTACTCCTTGTCTGTATGCTATTCTTTCATCTATTTGTAAGAACGGTTTGAATAGGAAAATATTATCCGGAAATTATCTAAAAGCTCATGATTAATGTGACATATAAAATTAAATAAAGTAGACTTAATATCACTTAGTTTATAAAATGGTTTATAAAAATTAGCACATTTATACTTTTTTCTATGCTATTGTCATTATTTTTATAATCAAAGCTTTGAAAATTTAGTACTGGAATATGTTTTTTTCTATTACGTCGTAGAATTATTCAACTTTCTTTCTTTACGACTCTGAAGGTTGTGTTGTGTTTTCAAACTGTTTTTCTTTACTTCGAAGTAGAGATGAAGGATTTGGAGATGTTTTACATACAAGGAAGTGAATGAAACTACGCAAAATCGAGCCACTCTCTCTTGCCTCCCTATGCGGATCACAAAGGTAGTATGAATGAATTTACAGTTGTGAGAATTACCTACATTTTCATTAATATTTTCATCAAATTAAAGTATTCATATTTAAAAAACGTTGAAGGTCATAATGCACCGATTTATGTATCTCTTATAATAAATCTATTCTTTTTTATCAATCTTTCATTGAATACCTATATTTTAGTAAGGATCACATTAAAACATCATATTTTGTTGGCCGACTTCGGCTACTAGCTGAATCTTAAGACCATACTTAAACTGTAACCTGATGAATATAAAAATGTTAAGAACGGCTGAACGAAAGAAGGTGTGACCTTTTGAACGAAAGAAGGTCACTTGGCAAGAGACCAGGCAGAGAAATGTTCGATGAGGGTCGAAACCTGGAAACCCATAATAACTGCTAGGAACGTCGGGAGAGCACCTCGTTAAACACTTTGGGGTCAACTGGGTCCAGAGAGACCAAGATAGAGCGGCGTGCAAGGAGATGGAGGAGGCATTTGCCCATAAGTGGACAGGTATAGGCTGAGGAGAAAAAGAACAGTGAAGATGAGTGGTTGTATCCCGAACATATCTACTTAAGACTTTTTGTTTCTTTTGAATTATTGGATTTAGGCGATTTTGATTTATAATACTAAATGAACATACTGTGAGCATTTGAAATATGGTTCCACATCGTAACACCACTGAAGTCCTGAAGCGAGCTAGATTGATGTATGAGACAAGTACTGCGGGGAGAGAGGTACGAGTTCTTTCACCTTATACTGAAGGGAAAACTAGAGGGACGCCAAGGGCCTGGCATGTTATGGAATGGACCGGCATCCGAACTTAGTGGAGCTGCTCAGACAGCGCAGGAGAGGGACAAGTTCCCCGAAGTGATAGCCAACGTTGGGGGGACCCGAAAGGCCACGTGAAGAAAAATAATAAGATTTGCAGTTTCGTAAGCACACAGCAACATTTCATATTTAGAATTTTAAGTTAAAACCGTCAAAACTAACGAGCAAAGTGTTAGAGATAAATTGGTTCATTGGAAGAGGGAGGTGCTAGGACGTGCTGGCGAGGAAACTTTCCAAGGGGAAGGAAGCACAGACCGGAGTGCAGTGGGGTGCACAGTACAAGGCTAGACATGTGGGTGACGCTGCACCACCCATCTCCTGCACTACCACCAGCACAGCACAGAAAATGGGCTGTTACCCTATTGTAGTACGGAGTGAGTCACGTCAAATACGCCGCACCATGGAACATTGTCAACATAAGCCCGGTGAAAAGTCGAAATCGTCAAAGTTAGGTTCAAACTTCAAAAATGAACAATTCAATAATGATGTTAGATTTAAAATGAAATTATAAAACTTGTGTGCGATCCATTATGACGTACAACATTGAGTCAAGAGCGGATACCGTCATAACAAAAAATGCACTGAGAGTCTCAGAAATGAAGACTCTAAGAAGCAGTGCTCGGAAGACCCAAAGATATTGGATGAGAAAAATAAGGGTAAGATAAATATGCAAGGTAGAAGATATAGTAAGATGGGGCAGGCAAAGAAGAACAAAATGGTATTCACATGCGAGGAGAATGGACTCATCCAGACTCCCCTACATTGCATTGTACGGCCAACCTCATGGCCTACAGGCTCCTCCCAGGCAGACCACCAAAGAGATGAATAGACAGGTGGGAGTCGACCTCGCAAGAGACAAACCCTTCCTGTAAATAACAGGTCTTCAGGCCTAGAATAAGAAGGAGATTTTAAATGGTATTAACAAACCACTACAGGGTTACGACCGTCTACTACTGCTGTTCCGCAGGCTGGCTAAGTGTGATCCTTTTACAGGAAGGAAGTGGTAAGGGAGTTTTTTTTTTTATTATCTTACCAATTATTTATTTATTCAAAATCAGACTACAATCATATCTGCTTACATAAGAAAATAAATAACAAGGAAAATGCTAACTCACTAGGCGTGAGCCTGTATCGAGGATAGCGAATATACCTAAAACGAAAAAAACAAACGAAACAACAATCAAAAATCCAAAAAGAAACACCCTAACATTCAAATTTCATACAAACGGATATTTAAATCTTATATAATTATAAAATTATTACTTACTGAATTTTAATTTTAGAAAAAGACGGCGACTTACTTATTTGAAACTTAAAAATACATATTTTAGTCTATTGAAAAATTTGACAGATGTTTCGCAAATTATTACTCAATTTCAATAATGAATGCGAAATTAAGTTAAGAAAATCCTTTTTATGAAATTGTGAAAACGCGTACAGAATATATTTCACCGATTTTTTAGGGCGAATTATCCATGGTGCGCCGTCCATTAGTCATATTAGTCTGGGTTATCCGGAACTTACTGTGTGCGTCGTGTCTCTATTGTTGTGGAGGATCCAACTATTCCAGAATCTATTAATGGATGAACAGTCGTGCCAGCTCACCAACATCACAACTTGCTTTTTATGTCTTACAATCTTACATGGTCCCAGTATTTTGGCCTACATCCTTTCCTCATTAGAGAGGGCATGACCTACGATCTTTAACAAAATTCTTTGAAACTGTCCTACAGTATCCCTAATAAATTGTATTCGATTTTGGCTAAAATTACATCCTTCACCATTGAGGGATTTTGCAGTTACTTGAATCCTTCAAAAAAAGACGACTCAGGAATTTGAACTCACATAAGATAAATCAATACGAAAGTCAGCGACAAAATGGCTATCAACCTCTTCAAATTTAATTTGGTAGAATTACATTACAAAATATGTATAATAGATTCTAGTCATTTTTTTTATCCTTCACAATGTATATTTAAATAGCAACCAGAGGTGTAGGCGCTAACTTCTAATCAAGCGGTCTCGGCTTCTATTCCCGGTTGGTTCAGAATTTTTAGTGAAAGTCAGTGTTTTTCGCTTGAAATTTATATTAGAGGTTGGTCTGTCTTAGATTTGCCTGGACCGGTTGAATGGAAAAAAAATTCCTTCATAATTTGTATAGAAAAGTGTTAATTTATTTATTTATCCCTTAAGAGAACCTCTACTATTTCTTTTTTTATGAGCTGTCCTTACTTGAGGAAGAACTCGATGTCTTGCTCTGACTAAGTCATTTTTGTTCGACCACACCTTCTTACATCTTTTCTTATACATAATTTGTTTTTGTAATCCTATTAGCATGAATTCTTTCAGCATGTCCAAGCTGTAATGTGGCGCAAGAATTATAAAACAATTATATTACTTCTGGCAAGGCCAATATTCAATTGGACATTCTATAAGAACTAATATGTAGGGCCCAGCTTCTCTAGAGAAAATTAATTTTAATGGGAACCGATGGGAACTGAATGCGGGATCACAACATGCACTGGAATAATATTACAGTGCAGTCAGTCTAACTTGTAATTAGTTGCATGGTGGGTCGGCCTGGCGCAGTCACTAGCGAAGAGACAAGTCAGTGGCTCCCAACTAGGGGTCAATGAACCGCGCCTTATGTAATGGCTTGTCGCACTACGTACACCAGGGGTTGTCAAATTATTAATAGGCCCATATCATTGGGGGAGGACGGATTGTGGTTAACATTTCTATAGTCATAAATTATTAACATATCAGATACTTAAAAGTCTGACCCACTTTTTTTACTATGTAACGCTGGATTGTATCCAAATAAATAATATTAATGTTACTAACCTAGGAAAATCATGTCTGTCCATTGTCCATAGTGAACCTATACATAACGAAATACTAAATACTTATCTAATAAAAAACAATTGAAGATAGGACGGAAAAAAAATCAATTCAATTTAAAAAGATTTTTGTACCTATAAAGGTGTATTTATTTTTCTATATTAAAGCTTTTCAATGCCAATACAACATGTTTTTATTTTTTTTCCATTACATTTTATTTCAAACAAACTTACAGTTTAAACTTACAGTTATTAAGACAAGTAAAACATTATAAATTTTCATTGAATAAGTAGGTACATTGTCGACATTTATGGTGTTATTCTTTATTTTTTACTAGCTTTTCCCACAGATCGATTAAGATCGAGCGCAATTGAGAGCTCTTGTTGCCTCCCTATGCTCCTGAGTGGGGTGTAAAAGGGTGAATTGATTGATTACCGACAGACGTTGTGCTGTAGTCCTTACTATGAACATTGATTTCAAATTTGTTATTTATACAAAAATACATTTAAAATATGTTTAAATAAAAAAAAAATTCTAAAGCTCGAAAAAAATTACATTTATAATCTGCGTACCAATATTTATAACAACAATGGTTGTCAGGTACCTAAACGATAATTTTGTTGTTATAGAATTTTTCATAGATTAGCGTTGGCGTCGGCGTCGATCGCAGGAAATCCATTCCATACTAACTTTAATAATATAATACGTATGTTATATTATTTGCTATCCATTTTTAGAATATTTAATAATTATTATTCTGTTATCCGGAGCGTAGAAGAATTCAATAAACCAAGCATCATAAAATCTGTTGAGCCGATCTCGAGTTATAAGTGTTTGCAATAGCCCGACTTTATATCATAGATTATTTAATTGAATTTAAAAGACTTCAGGTTATTAACATAGAACATTCTTGGTTGCTTTAAATTGAAGTGTTTCCATTAAAAAACAAATAAACATATTAAATGAAAACGTTGATGGTTTGTAAAGGATCCAAAGATACTCCCGAATTGCTGCAATTCAATGACCAACTTATTAAGATGCTTCCTATTGGTTTAGTGATCGATTGATAGATCTTTCAGATCTTCTATAATCATCTAGATCGGAACAATGACAGCACAGTGTGTTCGATCTATTTCAGTAAGCCATCAGGTATGTTTATTTCCAGTCTCCATTCCCAGTGCACTCGGTATGTGGTGCATTAGGATAAAACTAGTTGACATTTAGATACATACCATTTCTTGCTGCGTGGCACCAGAGAGCGTATACCGACGGGCTAAATATAGACCATCCTCACTGCAAGTCCATGGCAAAGATGTGCAATGCAATGCACCGCCTCTTATACGTACATAGACCACGCTGTTACCATGCACTGTTGTACTTCGTGTGTACAACCAGTAGATATGCAAGTTACTTGTAGACTGTCCTAATACTTGACAGAACATGGAACCAATTTGATAGAAGCTATCATTATATTTATTAGTGTTCGATTTTAAAAGGATTTATTTTTACAAATTACGGACTTCGACTGTTTTGCAGGCTGGCTTAGTGAGATCACTTTAAGTTAACAACTATCGCCATTTAGGTGTCGAAAACACACCGAAATCATGGGAATCTTAGACAAGTACAGTGGTCTTTGAAAAATCTTATGCCCCTGCAGGATTCGAAACCGTCTCAAGGAAGGACGCTAGGCACTACACCTTAATACTGCATGTATACAAAAAGATTGGGTTTTTAGTTATGCTCTGTACCCCTAAAGAGGTAGGCACAGATAACAGATCTTATATCCTTTCTAGATACGTACCTAATTCATCATTTTCTCCTTCCAACGTCACACCATTTCTCCCGTTTCTTTTGATTTTTTTTATTGGTCTCCTTTGATTCCGAAATCCCAACAGACGTTATCTGTCTTCATTATGAATATTGAAATCGAATTTGTAGGAATTATGTAAAAATTGATTACGCATTCAATTGACCAATATTTTTCCCACCGAAAAATCTATTTAAAAATATGTTTACAGGACACATTCTGACAATCACACCAACTGTCAATCTACCGACCAGTTTATCAAACGTCAATTGAAATTTAAAAAAATAAATAGGAAAGTTCATGTTATCAAAAAGGTTACTATAAAGATAATTTAAGTCAGAGGTTTATAATTTTTTGCAGTAGGTGGGTACTCAACAGCCTTTATAAGTTGTTCTGTTATCATGCCAGAAATGAAACAATAATATATCCATGATTCGAGTACAAGTTTTCAAAATGTTGTTCGTGGTCAGATAAGACGAGTAAAAGCAAAGGTCAGAAAATAATTTCATTATCCAAAATTATAATTCGAGATATAGGTTTGTATTTGACTCATGTTTTCAAAGTAAAGAAAAACTAGATATTTAAGGTTTGTTGAAGAAATTTTCTAACTGCTCAGAACCAATTTTTTATTCTTCATCAAAAAAGCAGTTATATTCTTTTAATCATTGTCCCAATATGCATACATTATGGTTAATAAAGTCATATTACGTACAATTTTATTTCTCAATCATTTATTTTATTTTCTTGATACAACAAGGTTTGTTCTCCTGAAACGCGCAAGAATATTACCAGGGACGCAGGACATAAAACGGATGCATGATTGCAGTAAAAACATCAGAGTGCAAACAGAAATAATGCAGTACTAGCTGTCAGGACTTGATGATCCTTACGCATCGTCTTTATGGGTAAAAAATATATTTCATTGAAACGTGAGATGAATAGATACATAAAGGTTAACTCTTATGGCTGAAAACAGAACCCAATATTCTTCATTGTCGTTCTTGATCGTGATTGTGAACATCAGAATTATAAGCCAGCTCACCTCATTCACTCCCGTTCTCCGCCAATCGCATTGCCCCGTAAAAAATGTCCACAGTCGCCGTTCTCATTAGTCTCTCCAGGTTGTCCGCTCCAAAATATTGTAGGATACGACGCATGCAGACAGTTGAATGTCCCACCGCGCAATATTCGATGGCTAAACGTCCTCAGCAACGAGTGTGCCAAATTGATTGAAAACCATGCCTTGCCAGCCAACATAGACCTCAACTTCCTCAGTGATAGTAACCGGCTGAGATTAGAACAGCCAAAACATCGATTGCGTTGTTCATTTAACTTCTTCGTTTGCAGTTTCAACCTGTTGCAAATATTCCTGACGTTGGCGTCCTCTACCGATCGAACCTTCTACCATTCCCTCCAATATTGTACCCAGTAAACTTTCGTGTCTCGTTACATTCCCCGACCATCTCGCGCGTCTAACTGATATGGTGTTCAATATTTGCCTTTTCTCCCGAACTGTGGCAAAAACCTCTTCGTTCGTGATATGTTACCTCCGAGATATTTTTAAAATTCGCCTATACGTCCACACTTGGAAGGCATCCAGTCTTTACCGTTATCTTTACGCCGGTTTTCATATAAATATAGTAAAATACTCCATACGTTCATCTAACTTCTTCTTCTTCAAGTGCCATGCCAGGTCCCCCCAACGTCGGCTACCACTATGGCGTAGGCTTCTCTGTCCTGGGCTAACCGGAACAGTTCCTCAACTCGCTGGATTCCGTTCCACTTTCTGATATTTCTCAGTCATCTGCCGTATACCTACACCTCGACTTCCATCTATTTTCTCCTTGATTATTAGGTGAAGCAGTTTGTATTTGGTGTTGCGAAATATGTGTCCTAGGTTTTCCATTTTCCTTTTCTTGACGCTGTTTAACAATTCCCTCTCAGGACCAGCTCTTCGCAACACCTTCGTGTTAGTCACCATATCGGTCCACGGAATACGTAGCATTCTGTGGTTGAGCAACATTTCAAACGCCTCTATACGGTTTATCATATTGACTATAAGGGTCCAAGTTTCCACACCATATAGTAATGTGGACCAAACATAACATTTGACCAAAAACAGACAGACAGGTAAATCTAAAGAAGACCCGTTTTCGTTTCTGTATGTTTTGGATGTAAACTGAAACAAACACATACTGATGGGAGTACATTTTATTATGAAAGATTATTCTTGGTGCAGCTAATACCTGCATGCTTGTGTTCTGTAGAGTGAAGAAAGTACCCATTGAAATGTGCTATTGGGAGTGTTATGGCTTGCTGCAAGTACCTGCAAGTACTCCGCTGCACATCCAGACAGCACGGTACACTGACCTTGGCCATGAACTCGTTCTTAGCCTTCGAAGGAAGAGACCGCAGCTTGCATCTGTGGCGAATCGCTGCATATTCGATTAGTAAGTATAAGATGTTTTAACGAAGCAAAATCAGGCAATTTTATGACAAAATTTAAAAAAAATCTTACATTTTTATGAATTTTTGCGATAAATCAGTGAATCAAATAGTGTTTCATTTTAAAAGGTTAATTTTAGAAATTTGTACCACTAAGGGCTAACAACCATTGTCTTTTACTGCTGTTACGAAGACTTGATTTGAGTGATCCGCAGGATTACAAAATAATTGAAAAACAAAACAAAAAACACGGTATCTATTTTATTAGAATAATAGCCCAGAACACTTACGAAATGAAATAATAGTTACATCACTTGGTGACATCATCACTTACTACTTTTTAAGAATAATTTTTAATTATAATGTCCCTTAAAAAGGCTGTAAGAAAACAAAATCGAGTAGGTAATTTTAAATTCGTCGTCTTTTGATGTCGATGTTTTTGAAGAATTTTAATTTCGGAATTTATTGTTTCGCGGAACTTGAAAGGTTACGAAAACCTTTATTTTTGTACTTGGAGTTGTGTAACTTTGTACATTTTTGAGAACTTTCAAACCACGTTATTCGATAATTGCTTTTTTTTATATAATGTCCAATTAAATATACCTAAAAAAAGTCCCGGAAAGGGGGTTGAGAACAAATAAAACACCCCTAATAAACACGCCATAACACGTGGGCGGTTTCATTTTGTTGTCATAACCTTAATTGAAAAATAAAAAGAAAAATATTATGCAATTAAAACAACTTCTTACAAAGTTTCAAAGAGCTGCTGTAATCAAAACAACACGTCGTTCTTTTTCTTCTACCAAACCGTCTTTCTAGAAGGGTACACAGAGAGTGTTGATATCCAATATTTTCAATTTTTTTTTTGTTTGTAACTTTTTAAAATATAAACATAAATAATATAAAAATTAGTCCATTAGTACATCATTTCTATATCCCCTGGTTATCAGCACGCAGGACGCGTGAACAGCTAGACCGATTTCGCTAATTCCCTTTTTATCGTGTATGCTTTTGTCAGGAGAAGGTTTTTATGAAAGAAATAATTATAAAATTGCGCGGTACATTAGAAAATTTAAGAAAACGTAAAGTAGGTAAACTTTTTAGAGCTGTTTCCAATATAATTTAATTCTTATTTTGAAATTAAATTGGTGGTTTAAAGAAACTGACAGTTTTTTTTTCATAGTTTGTGCGATTGACAGAAATGGGATGGAAAATATATGGTTTAAAACAGATTTATCGGCCGGATATAGATTGGTTAAAAGGTAATTAATTTCTCATTATACAATTTAGAATTTAATGTTCATAGCAAGAACTACAGGACAATAATTTGTTGTGAAAGCTGGTCTGGATGCATGAACTAACCAGACCATGTGGGATGAAATAGGTGACGACCATTAATTTCATAAATTAATCAAATGCTCAACCTCATGCACATATTGTAAGTTGGACTACAAATTTTTCACTTAAAATGACAGATAAGAGATTCCACGGCTTCGGTTTTTTAAATTTAAATTAAGAACGACCATTAGAACTAAAATAAAAATAACTACAATTCAATTGATAGTAATTTACAAAAGTTATACATACATATAACATAATATAGCAGTTTGAAATAATATGCAATTATTTAATTTTATATCGTCAAATAAATGTCAGGTGTGGAAAATGTCTCTCGAATAATATCGTATGGTTGAAATAATATGACGAATGAACGAGCATATATAAATAAATAAACATTTTATGCATTGCGAACTGCATGCTGGTTCAGTATTAACAACGATAATTGCAGAGTTTGCCTGGCAGTACATACTTGCAGGCCCTATAATGGCTCAGTTTGCCTTGGGCCACGAACGTAGGGAAAACGCAAACCTTTTCGAAATGGACGATACAAGGAGAACATAAGGTGCCAGGAGATTAAGCACA
This sequence comes from Mystacides longicornis, assembly GCA_963576905.1. Lineage (NCBI taxonomy): Eukaryota > Metazoa > Arthropoda > Insecta > Trichoptera > Leptoceridae > Mystacides > Mystacides longicornis. The sequence continues at coordinate 29,543,153 of OY756433.1, read as the reverse complement.
TTTTATGTTCGCGGACTAAAATAATAATCATAATACATACCAATATTATATAGCACGTGCATTGTCGGATGCAATTTTATTAATAGGCGCACACACGATCATGCCGAGTCGTGCGATACTGCACAGCGTCAGTCACATCGCATCGTGATTCGGTTCTCGTATATTGCAACCATTAGAAATTTCTTGAAAATTTGTTTTTTTTGTTCGAAAAAGTGTTTTAAATATGCATTTTTTACCAATGGCGGGAGTGGGGAAGAGTTCAGGATAGCGTAGAACTTCAAGAGCTTCGCCAAAGTGATAACCAAAGTTAGGGGAAACATAAAGAAAAAGAAGAACAATCACTACGAACTTTCATTTTTTTCTATTACTATTTCGAAACTATCTCAGTATGACCAGTTAAAATTAACAACGTCCCTCATGGGGTACTTAGTCAAATTTCAATTTACGATCTACAATGAAAATTTATTGAATGTTCAAATTTGAAAACAATAAACTTAATCCCATTTTTTGTATCCTTGTATACTGTTGAAAAACCAACAGAATGACAGGTAGATTTCGAAATTCCTTAAAAAATAGATAGATATCTTCGTATCGAAAGAACATGGCTATTTTCTAAGCCATAGGTACGTGATTTTAGTATTATCGAAGCAATAATATTATATAAGAAGTTTTATTAATTTGCTTAGGACCATGAATATCTTCAAATGTACCTATGTATATTGTCAAATAAGTAAAAAAAACAAATCTTGAAAAATTCATTCATTTGTATCGTGGCAGCTAGTATGATAACAATAATTCTTAAATGTTAACATGTTTGTCCTACAAAAGTTGGGAATAAAAAACACTATAAAAGTAGTCATCTCTTTTTAACATATAAGCTGGCGATGAATGTCAGAGAAGAACGCGTATAGAATTAAAAGTACATATATTATCATAGTTGGCATAAAATGTACCTACAATCTGCCACACAGTATCAATATAGGATAATGAACCTCGTGTCATTCAAAGGTTATTCAGTGTTACTTATTTCAAGCTGAGATGCAAAATAAGATTCTGCGGTTAGTCAGAAAGAGATGGGCATATTTTGAAATGTTTCAACTGCATAAAGTATCAAGTGCATGCATGTGCAGTTTCGTACCCTTTGTGATTCCTACCTTCCTGATACTTCTGACCGTCTATTGTTGGCTTGGTCATGGTTGTTCATTACCACTAGTATGGATACGTACTCAACGTTCCATCTTTCTTCTCTTGATATTATCAGCTCTGCCCATATTTTCTATGGACAAAAAGTTAAAACAAATTTTGACGTGTATTATATTGATTATATGGGAAAAAATAAGTGAACCAGAAATCATGCTACTTACGGCAGTTGCATCCAGTGCATTAGGTATAAAATAAATTGCAAAGTGCATCGACCGAGCGTATGTCAAGGTAACCACAAGCGCACAAGTCTGCAAATTCACATAACCAACTTTACTGCCGATTGCAATTCAAGCAACCAACCATATTATTGGCAGGATTAACAATAATAATTCTTGTATGCTAATCATGATTATCCTTACAGAAATGCATCGTAGGATATTTTCAGATCCTGTTCACGTCAGAAAAAAATGGCAAAACACATCTAAATAATCTATATTCAGTTTATTGTTAATAATAATTTTCTAGCTCTTTAAGATTCTGAATGTTTTTCAGCTCTGAATGGCAGTGTGCAGTTTTCAGAGTTCGAACAAACGCGTCCAAGTGGTGCGTGCATGAATGCATCTTCCGGACCTTGGTTATTAGGAAAACATAAACGATAACGGGTATATCTGGAGAAGTGCATCTAGTAGCTACAATATAAAATGCATATTCGCTAAAAATGGAACACATTGCACTTCTTTTGAACTTCTGTAACCACATACGAAGACCAACGAATATTGTTTTAATAAAATTGCGAGTGAATTAAATTCATTTTATAGTTTTTAACGATGTTGAATTCCTTTTTTTTAATACAGCTTAGGAACTTTTCGAATTTTAAATTCGAACTGCATTATTGCAAATTTGCCAAATAGTCCCCTACATATTTCTGCATTCCTGATGAATCGTTGCACTTTGAGAAGGTGATTTTGTTTGCGAATTTCAGTACAAGACGCGTGCAATGGCGACCTTTATACCGACTACAAAAACTCGTTTTTTTGTCCCTTGTAGACAAGAATATTATTTTATTCGCTTTATAACTCAGTGTGTTGAGTAAATTTTACCCTAATTATTTGTGGTTTTGAAAATTATTGTTCTTTATAAGGATAACGAAAACAGCAGTTTTTTTTTTTAATAAATTAAGAGCCGAACGAATCCATATTGCACGAAAGGAGAGAACCAGCACCCATGTGTATCAGGAGAATATATCCAGGAACAGCTCGTCTTACAATACCTCAACACGGGAAGACTTGACCTGCTACTACCGTATTGTTATTATTCTTAATTTGAAATGCACCAATGTTAGAAAGACAAAGATACAAAATGTTGCAGTATATACGGTATCCAATGGGTGCGAATGAAACACGCTGCAGTCACGGCATCAGTGGTGAAATAGAAATAGAAAAGGGCTCGAGTGAAAGAGATGGAATGAATGCATTTCATCGGTAGGTGGCGATGATGGAAAGGACGTCAACCAGGCCCACGCTGCATTTGTATTAGGAGACAATGAAACATTAGGGGTTGTTTTATACGTTTTGACATTATAATATGGCCGGTCCATGAAATTCAAAAAAGTTTACTAAAAACTCATTCTAAAAATATGAACTGACTTTTTAAATCTGTTTTATACACAAATCTGATAGTTTCAATACAAAATCGTTGTTTAAAAAGTAACATCAGTATAAAATTACAAAATAAAGTAACTATAAACTAGGTAAGAAGGTACATATTATTGTGACAAGTCATTCCTGGTACCCAGAAGCCATGGTAACAGGAGCACAGATAAGATTCCATTTTTAAATTCGTTTCACAAAAGTAAGTTTGGTATTTTGTAGCAGAAACGATAAATTGTTCTAAAGCTGCCAACAAAATGCATTCTGCGTGTGTAAGACAAGAAGGGCGATATGACTGTTGTCTCTTTCATATTTTCATACTGCATGTTGTGCATCGCATGTACGGACCTACCCAATACGCATGTTGTTGTGTAGGTGATTCCAATATGGCTGCGGGATGTGGTGTTTTGCAAAAACACATAAATAAAACGCAAAAATGTTCCTTTAGATACTCAATATCTTTCGTAAAATACAAAAAAAACACAGTCAATAAGTGATAATTATATGAGGTGTTCGTTCTTCAGTTGATTTTTCAGTGTTTAGTGGCCATTGTTGATATGGTTTATTATTTCCAAAGATTATTCATATCGTTGTCATAAATTAATATTGAGTAAATTATATTAGGAATATTCAGCAACGAGTTTTTCGCAATATCCAACATACGTACATTAAAAAAAAATAGAAGTTCACGAAATAGTGTTGGTATTTTTAAAAACGTAATTGGCATAGTATCAGTTCTAAGCAAAGAGAGTGCGAATCTTGTGAAAAGAGTGTTTGTTAAAATGAACATCATTTTGTTATCAAATGCATTTGGGTGAACTTATTTTGTATTTGCTGTGTATTTCTTTTTAAAGAAATTGCACTTTACAAAATAACACAATTATTTAAATTGCATTACAAATCAATCGCCCAGTTTACGCACTCGCTTCTGTGCTCTCCTGATACTCCATTGTCGCTTAAACGAGTCTTATAAGCAATAAATTATTTTTGATACGAAACGGAAGGAAGAAGAATAAATTACAAAGTTTAACCGCGAAAAACGTATTTGAGGTATAAAATAAATAAAATATTTAAAACAGGACCTAAAATTTAAATATTCCACACCAAAATGTCGTAAAATATCTGTCTTTATGACTGATCAAAGGTGTCCGAATCAACTTTTTTTTATACATATTTGCATATCGTTTTCATATGCAATTCGTGTTGCACAAACACATAAATAAAACTCTAAAGTGTTATAAAATGCGTTGTGATGATAAAAAACCGCCGAATACTCTCATTCAAATGATCTACAGTGACTCATTCGACCTTAGAGTGTGTCCTGATGACTTTGTGTAATGACATACATAAATAACAACATCATATAAACTAAATATCATTTTGTTTAACAGGATTCCACGTCCATTTTGAAGAATGATAAAAATATTGCTGTTTGAAAGTAAATTTGCTAAGAAGTCCGACAGATAGCGCTTGCAGTTCGAATGCACTCAGCGTTGCATTGCAAACTTGCAAATCTCTCCGATCTTCATGTCTGCCTGATACATTTATCTACAAACTAACTCGGCCCTTTAACTAATAAACCTTATTCCCGACTTATCCAGACTGGCCGCCATGATGGATCGACAACAGCCATTTTTAATTAAAATGCATGTTATTTTTTCTTTTATAAATGCACAATGCATTTTCTTCCTTCACGCGCGGGTCATTACTCTCGTTATGACATTGGGTCGCTGATAAAGCGAAATGCACATGCAACACTTCTTCGATAAGCGCGTACCTACAAACAAACATGTGATGCAGTTTTTTGTTATCTTGCATTTGAATTTTATGATAATGTGACTAAAATCTAAAATACTTATCTAATTTATTTCAAAACTAGATGACTATACCTACATCCAAACCATACCAGTAACTCACAACAAAAAATACCGATAAACCAAATTGTTGTATTTAGGAACAGTTTTTCGCAACCGCCTAAAAATACCTTGAACTTAAATGTATATTTTGAAACTAAAATTATGAAAATCGGTCCGGCCGTTCTCGATTTTTGGCGAGATAAATGAGTTAAAATATGACACATAAACTTGAATATGATATTAATATTATTTTGTTAGTTGTAATGTCATAGAAGAGTATTTTAATTTAACATTTTTGTGACTGACCAACCTTCAAGAACGATTAGTTACGGAGAGCTTTAGGCAAACGATGCCTCAATACTAAACAGCTTACATCCGACCCCTATGATTTAATTATAGATGGATCTTAGTTTCCACTCGATATAGATTGACGCAGACGAAAACCAAGAGAGAAGTATCTACAAAATTATTTTTTAATAAATTCCAACATATAAAAAAATACTTTTCTTTTTACAACCTGTTACAAAAACTCCACGAGTATTTAACATACGTAACTGAGATTTACTTTTTTCGGAATGAACTTTAATTAGGCAAATTTGTTATATTTTAACTTTAAGATGCTAGTCCTTTGTAAAAGATTGGTATTTAAAGTTACAAAAAGGGTGTTATTTGAATTTGTTTCATTTACCTAAACATAATTTCTTTTGAGCGTTGCGTTGCCCCTTGACAAAATAATTAAGAAAAGATCGAAGTGGAATTTTTCGTGAATAACCATGCAGTTTTTGAATTTATTGAGTGAGCGATGGACTTGAGTTTTTTTATAAAGTATTGAAATAACAGCGTACGATATGCTTTGAGATAACTGAATTTGTTTGTTACACCTCTCTGCAGGGACATACCTACTCATTTGACTGACTGACTGACTGATGAATTTAAAAATAAACCAGTGCGCTGACCTCCATAGATGTTACTAGTAAACCAGAGAACTATCTTTTATTGGTAGAAAATTCCCCTCTGTGTTCTGTTTTCAATACCAACACTTACATAATATACACAAATATAGAAAACAGATTTTAACAACATTGGTATATGAATAAGTACGAAAATTTCGAGCGCTTTCGTCAACAAGATTTTGAAAATTTTTAATAGAGGATTGTCAAAAGCGCCCGAGCTTATTAAGTTAGCGTACGAATTTCTGCTACTCTATGCAATCTGCATCTTTGAGCTTATAGCTCCGTTTATATCGTCCGTCCAGTGCACGTAATAAAAATATCTAAACGTGCAACTAAATTATTAAAATCTATTAAATAGAACTTTAAGTACGTGAAATCACATACCTACTTACAACAATTCAATTGATTAACAACTGAAAATATAATAATTCGTAAGTTCGTGCGTAAGCAAGTTAATGAACCACTTTAACCCCAAGCGAAATATTTTTCAACACCAATTCATTACCCATACGGGAAATATAATTAATAATAATTACAGGTATCTTCGAAAAATATTATACGTACGAAATATATGATGATTGATCAGATGTTCCCGGTGTTACTACGGGAAGAAATTTCAAATTGTCCGCTGTCCTTTTAGGGTAAAGTAAAATTGAGACCCTCTAAAGGAGGATATTACTGGTTTACAGGACAATCGAACAATTAATGTCCCTTTTGTACGACTATCGTCCGATAGGTTTTGCTGCTAGTAAATAATAAAGTGTTTAACACATAGAGTAATGGTATACACGAGGGAATATATCATCAATCACTCAGGTGTACAACATTTTGCATAAGTTAAGGTGCTAAGCTATAGTTGAAGTGTTTGGCAAAATACAATGCGAAATGAATAATTTCTGTGGAAACAAAATATGGGACTGAAAATACGGGTATTAATCCAGTTTAGTGATGCATCGAATCGGGAAGAGTTTTGTTTTATCTTTGGGAGTACCGGCAAAAGAGTCAAATTTGACTTTGAATTTTGAAAATATTGAGTAGAAATTTTAAATTAAGAAAACACTCCACATAAAATAATTTGACTATTTTTTACCCATACGCCACGTGACGTGTCCTTTAAGGGGTAAACCGAGAGAACGAACCTCCACTTTTTTCTATCCAAGCACAAATTATTTGGCTTTTTCCACCAATATACCACTCCTTATACAATTTCTCCTATTTTTCTTACTTCTGGCCAGGCCTTCCTTGAGAACGTAATCAATGTGTTCGATCCGCGTCATTCTCGGTCGATCACGCCTTCCAACACCATTTCATTCAACCCTTATATTCTCTTTGTTATTCTATTTGCATCCATTCTTTCAACATAGTTATATCTCAAATCATTTACTTTTATCTTTTTTTACAGCACTAACTTCCATACCACATTCCTTCCTAATAATATTCCCATTCCTTTCTACGTCCCATAGCGTCTTTCCCCATATTCTTGGTAGAGCTTTCACATCTACTGCATTTATACAATTATCATTCTGATCTACGAAACACACAGGAATAGGGACATCTTTATTTGGAAACTAGCTTTCCCGACAGACGTTGTCCTGTAGTCCTTACTACGAATATTGATTTCAATTTTGTATTTTTATGTAGGTACATAAAAATACGTTTAATATGTATTTGAATGGTAAATAATTATTTCAGAAAGCTTGAAAGAAATTCTTAAAAAAAATGCGTACCAATGTTTTGAAACTCAATGGTTGTCAAAAGTAGATTAATAAAAATCGTGCTGTTATGGAATTTTTCACAGATAGCTTTGTTGTCAGTAAATCTGTTCCATACTAACTTTAGTAGTATATTTTGTACTGTTTGCTATCCATTTTTCGAATTTTTTAATAGTTATTCTGTTATCCGGAGTGGAGAAGAATCCAATAAAGGAAGCATAATAAAAATCTGTTTAGCCGACCTCGAGTTATCCCGACTTTTTTATATAGATTGTTTGCCTAGATAACCCAATCCTAAGGTCATTTTTATTACATTTTATAACGTTGTATGCTTTGGAAAGAGCATCCTGATTGTGCTTTTTGAATAAAGATAAGTACACCATTAGTGTAAGCTAAATATTTAATTAGATATGGGCGTGTGGCTACCTAGCTATAGGCAAAGGGCACGTCTGGTACTGTGGGGGCATACTACACACCCGTACAACTGTGTGCGACTGCTATATAGCCGTCTACTTGGTCTGGTACCTATATAGAACTCAAGTTGTAGTATTGTCAGGGTTAATTATAAACTCAGTACCCAAGTGTCGATGTGAACGACATATCGCTCAAGTACAATGAACTTACATCGTACCTACATATCACTGTGTGACGTGCCGCCCCTCATGGGATAGGTCGAGATGCACTTCAACACGATCTCCGAACGCTTTTAGTTTCTTGAGAAAATTATCTTCTTTAAGATCGATAACATTACGATGAAGGTTTTTGCAGTAACTTTTACAATAATTTAACTGAACAAATATTAATATGACATCGATATGAATTGATTGATTGATATATGGTTAAACAAGATCAGTTTCAAGCGCATAAAGCTTGGTCCTCTTGAAAGTGGTCGTGAAAAATATACTATTATCATAATCCAAACTCCCTTTACGCCCTACTCAGGGGCATAGACAGGCAACAAGAGCTCTCCATTGCGCTCGATCTTGCGCAATGTTTATGACCTCCTCTCACACAATGTCCAGATTCCTCAGCTCTGCTTCGAAGGGGCGGAACATATTATGAGAGGGTCTTTCTCGTCTTCGGGACCCTGATGGGGGGAAGAACAGCGCTCTACTCGGCCAACTGTCATTCGGCATCCTTAATACATGTCCCAGCCAAGTCCATCACCTCCCCACAATGGTAGAAGTTATGGGCTCACGCTAGGTGCGCCGGTGTATAGCATCGTTCGCGATACCATGGTACGCCCAAAATTATCCTGAGGCACTTCATTTCGAAAACTGACACTTTTTGTGGCTGGGCTTTGATCATGCACCAGGACTCAATGGGCAACACACACGCATCAAACAGTTTACATTTCGTCTCGACATTAAATGCCGACGCTTTCCAAATCTTGGTCATGTTGTTAAATGCGACACTACTTGCCATACCGATACGTATCGGGAGCTCAGTCCAGTTTATCATAATACTATGAAGGACGAATTCTGAGATGTAAGCTAGGAACAAAGAAGAAAAATATCCGTAGATATGTGACAAAGGGATATGAATCTATAAAATGATGCATTTATTTACCTACATAATAAATTTAATAAATATTAATATGGGTATAATTACACATCAATAATGTGAGTATGCATTAATAAATAAATCATTATGTTGATTAGGTCTACTATGTATATGTATAGGTATATCATACTCTTATTTGCTTCCTGGTCTAGATGCAACAGTCTCCATACACACAAATTCTTCATTTTTTTTCACCCATAATGTTGTATCACTTAAGTGTTAGGGTTAGACAAAGAGAACGGTCTTATCTATATTTTTTTCTATCAAGAATTCTGCCTTTGCTTTTTATAATTTCATGCGATTTCTAATGCGGATATTTTTTTCTGCTGAACTGACAGTGAAGACTTATTTTCATCCAGTCAACCGGTGCTGTCTAATCTCAGTCAGGAGGCAACTACAAAAAAAAATCTGTCACAGCAGAAAATCCAACTCAAGATTTTCGAAACATCTGTTTGTGGTTGGGAGCCTAGCGGTTGAGTCACCGACTTTCGAGCGGAGGTCGTAGGTTCGATTCCGGGTACCAACCATCTTCTTATTTAACAACACTAGCTTTACTGTGAAAGATGTCCATTTTTTTGCATTTTGATTGAATCTATCCATCCATTAATGGATGAGTCGCATTTGAGTCCATACATTCTATAAAACATTAGACGATAATTTATTTTATTTTCCTTTTTCTACGGCTTTATTAGCCATTTACAAATATATAAAAATACAACAATAAACAGACATGATAGATGAAGCATTAAAATTCTGTATGATGTGTTATGATCGAAATAATTACAATAGATACAATAATTAGAAAAGTATTTCAACTTGAACATTTCTTTGAATAACAATACGCACTTAAACACACATAAAATAGGAATAATAGGATTATAAAAATTATCATTATCTATACAAATTTATAAAAATTTTAGGTCCCCACAAAGAGATAAACCTAAAACAGTTAAAAATAAAACAGAAAAAAAATAATCAAAAGATGGTCATGATATGACATTATTGATCCAATAGAGTTTCTTTCATGGTTGGGACATGTGTTAATAATGCCGAATGAGAGTTGACCGAGGAGAATGCTCTTTTCCTCCCATCAGAAGACGTGGAAGACCCTCTCATACCTTATTCCGTTCCTTAGAAGCAGAGCTATTCCATCAAATCAGAATTGATAATCAAGTTTATTTGATAGTAATATTGATAAAAATATGTATGTATAACACTATATTTGAGCGACCCCTATCTACTTTTGGGGATGGGGTGCGCGGGTATGGTGTGCTCCCCGACCAGACACAAGACTTTTTTGTTTTCACTGGTCGGGTATCCCAAATGTTCATTCTAAGTTAATGTATTTCTGTATTTTTGTAATTTTCTTGTATTTTTTTCTTATTTTAATGATTTAATAAATAAAAAAAATAAAAAAAAAATAAAAAGTATCGATTTATTTTGTACTTACATAGGGTACAAGGTTAAACCAGCTTTAAACATGCCCAAGAAGGGCCCCTAGGAGAGTATAAAAAACATATTCACCAATGTCCATTACACATAGCTCTGACAATTATTATGATAATAAGGTGGGTTAATATGGACATCGGTGTGTATTGATACTAATGACCTAGAAAAGTAAAATCATTACATATTATTCTACATTTATTATCAATTTGTAAGCCATAATTACATATTATGTTGACGTACCGACAGATTCATAATATGTTACAAGTCTTTTCCGGGATGTTACCAACTAAAAACACAATACGAGATACCGTTTCAGTAAATTTACTCAATAATGAATTGAAAAAAAATGAATAAAACGAAATGCCAATATATTTTTTTATTAAATAAAAATGGTTTAACATAGCGTGAAAGTATATGAATGCAATGCTAATCACACTTAGGGTGGGTTTTTGGACCCCGCGAGTAATAGTAAAGTATCAACACAACACTTTACTATCAGGTGTTACTCGATCGTAAGGAATATCAAAGTAAATGATAATCGATTAGTAACATGCATTAAAATGCTTAAAAACATTTTTTCATCAAGCACAATTATGCTAAAATGTCATTTTTTAATATATTTTTTCTATTACTTTGATATCGCTAACGCTTTGCTATTACTAACGATCGAGAAACCCACCCTTAGCAATTTTTATAATGCTGTGAAAGAGGAAGATGTTGGGCACAGAGTGGTCTGTACAAAAGCTATAGATTTTGATATGACTCATGGTCGCGTCAAAATCTCTCAACAGACGTCGTTGCAAATAAATATTTGCAGAACTCTATAATTATTGTGAATATTTTTAAAACTGACTTAAAAATGAACATTAGGTTTTCGGTTAACGATTCTTTGGATATTGATGGGATATACATTTTTTCACATCACATTCTGAAATAGAAATGTTTTTTTTTTTCTGAATATGGATACATTTCAGGGAAAAAATAGTGTGATTTGATTTATTGCATTAATCTCTAATATAAATTAAAGTCGGGTTAGTGCGAAAACTTATAACTCGAGATCGGCTCAACAGATTCTTCTGATGTTTGATTTATTGGATTCTTCTCCGCTCCGGATAACAGAATAACTAATAAAGAGTTGAAAAAATGGATAAGAAATTATGTAAAATACAATATTTAAGTTAGTATGGAACGGTTACCTGCGACGAGCCTACGACATCGCGGGTAGTTCCCTCTCATTCTCGCATACGTGATTGTAGTACAATAGCCCATCCCACTTACTCCACCGCGCCGTTTTCGAGCAAACATTTTCATGCAAAGTTAACAATATTATCGGGCACATTCGTGTTGGTACCTACTTCATAGGCGAGGTAGGCTGTGTGCGCGAGCGCATTATTCTTACGTTGTTCCGCCAGAGCTTTGAATACGAATGAAATATGGATGTTTCAGAAATAGTTTAATGTTATTATTTTATTAGCTTAACTCAACCGAATTAATTTTGTATTCTTTTATGGGGGCGCAGTCCACATTATGTACATATTAACGGGCTAGAACCATAGGACAACGTCTGTCGGGAAAGCTAGTTTTCAATAAATTATGTAAGTATGTAAATATTTATATTAAAAAAATAAAAATATCTATATATGAAAATTTCACTTAAAAACCGCATGACCGGGAATCCAACACGGGACCTTTTCGTTATGAAGTCTGGTTGATGCAATAACTACGCTACCGAGGTCCTCATTTTATTTTTATTTTTTCTCATAGACGTTATTTGATTTAAAAACTAAGTGCAACACACAAAATGAACTGATATTTCCATATGAGTGTAATTATTATGTATATACACTGTACAGCATAAGGAAGGAACCTTCGATAGCAGATTATCTACAACAATGTTTGTATGGGTGCTGTTGTAAGTATGAGTGATAGTCGTTGATAGTTCGCGTCATACCTACACGTCAGTATGTATGTGGACTGTCAATGTCAATGTGAATTGCCTCATAAAACGGCTAAGTATAGCGTGCCTGGAGTCATAGACAAACACAAAACAAAGCGACAACAAACATCATTCAAAAACAACGAATAGGTATGAGTTAAGTCTAGGTACCTACTTAATTTTCTTTACGCCAAATGACAGTTCGTCGAGGAGAGAGTTGTTCTTCTTCTTATTAAAGTCCCGAAGACGAAGAAAATTTTCTCACACCGAGTTCCTTCGAAGCAGAGGTGAGGGATTTGAACATGATGTGGGAGGAGATAATCACAACCGTGTAGGATCTTTTTGCCTCCCTATGCCTCTAAGTGTGGTCTTAAATGAGTATTGATTGATTAATCGGTAGCCCAGTCTAGACGAAATCTGTCGACTGATACCACGTTAGGTACTTACGGCGTACTGAAGATCATGGGTTCGAATCCCGGTGCCGACCATTTCCACTTTCACGACTCAAGCCTTTGCTTATTGTGAAAGGTGGCAAAAGTGTATTTGTGTTCACTTTGAGTGAGTCCAGATTCATTTTAATTAAACAAAATAATGATAATGAAACACTTTTTATTCAAGTTCTTCGGCGTGGAATTTGATGAAGAAATTCTTTGGAAGGTGACTTTACACCCAGATGCACGATTTCTCGCCAATAGACTCCGGGTTCAATTTCTGCACTGGAAATTTCTACTCGGAACCCTGTCTATGAATATATCCGTTGACTATAAAAAACTTGCCTCAGGCAATCCCGGCAGACAGCATTTTTATAGATTGTTGTGTTTTTTTTAGGACTAGATTTGAACAAACCTTCCTCTTTCACGACACAAGCTTTAAGTAGCTTACTGTGAAAGAGTCAAGGAGTGCATTTGTGTTCACACTGAGTGAGCACAGATTCATTTAAAAAAATAATAATAATAACAAACTTACCAATTTTCTTATGATAACATTACACTAATCTTGTACGAATTTTTAATGTTAAAGTAAGATTAAACTAAGCAAGCCTTCGAAAGCACAGCAGAAGACCGTTGCGCTGTAAATTATCCAATTAAAATTGATCACGATAAATATATTAATTTTTAGTATCAAAAAGTTGGTGATAGTAAATGAAACATCTTTGTATCGACAAGGTTTTATTTATTTATTCTGAACTTCCATATAACACAATATCTTTTCCTAGGTTTCTGTCGCTTATACCATGTTATGAATATGATAAAATAAATTTTCTGTCGCTTATACCATGTTATGAATATGATAAAAGAAATTAATTGTGAAAATGAATCATCTACAATTTATTTTAAATAAAAAACTTTTCGTAAAGATCACAATATCTGCCAACATGACAAACATCTGAAATATTAATAATAGGTAGAGCATGTTGATACCAACCTAGCGAATGACGTTTATATCTGTCATCGCTGAGTTTCAAAGTCAACTACTTGTGTTCGAATGGCCTCTGGCTTCAGTATACCAGATCGATAGAACAATTCACCTGCACTTGGACAAAATGTAGATACCAATCGTACAAAGGTGGGATTCTGTTTTAGATCAGAGTAATTGCACTTTGACTACGGGCCACACTGCTAATTCGCTTATTTCATTATTATTTATTTCACACATCAATCGTTTCCTAGTCGATCACATTGTGTGCCCGTGTGGACAATTATTATTAAAAAAATATCTATTGTTGAGCACAACATGTTATCAAATATAATAATTATTGAAGTTCGTTCGTAACTCGGTTTTTCCGTTAAAACACTCTTACTCCAAGCAAACTATTTTTCGTACAAATGAGACAACCAACTACAGGAAATAAGCAAGTACCTAAGCACTTCAGAAACGGGGTCTATATTATTTGCAATTAATAAAAAAATATTTTTCATGTATACTTATAGCTTTCGACTATAAATCGATAGTCGCTATGACAATCAATCAACAGATGTCTGATGCGGGATTTTTTTTAATGAATCTGTGCTCTCCCAAAGTAAACACAAATACATTATTTGACTCATTCACAGTAAGCTACTTAAAGCTTGGGTCGTAAAAGAGGAAGATGGTCGGTACCTGGGATCGAACCCACGACCTCCGCACGAAACTGTACGAAAGCCGGCGTCGTAACCGCTAGTCCAACAACTTTAGCTTTGGGAACACATGTCAAATCGTCCGCATTCCTCAACGTGCTCAGTGAAATTTTGATAATTAAAATCAAACAATTAATGACTCTTAGTTTTGGAGACTTAAACATTACCACCTAATGGCGAACGTTGTTAACGTAAAATGATCACACTAAGCCAGCCTTCTAAATAACAGTAGAAGACGGTCGTAAGCCCGTAGTGGTTTGTTCCATTCAAAAATCGTACTTTAGTAATGAATTTTTAGAGTCACTAGTTGTTACATATTTCACAATTAATGACTCTTTTCTACGTCTTTAGTCCGTCAGGATTTGCCGCTTGTTATAATTATTTTTTATTATTATTATTTGTATTTTCAGGTTGGCAACACTTTTCAGCATGCAAACATTTTGTAAGCAATTTTACGCACCATTTTCCATATAACTATTAATTGTTTTTTTTGTCAAATATTTTTCTTAGCGATTTTTCACGTCAGTTTTAAATTATCTCTTTGGCTTCAGAAACGCAGCTCATTGCTTAAGTTCACATTTAAATAATGTATTCAATTGAATTAGTTGACTATTTCCTATACTGATGTGTCAGTTTTAGCTTAGATTCTAGCTAATCTAGGTACGTTTGGTCCAAATCTGTGCATGTGCAATCAAAGCATCGCTTCGACCAGCATCTGCATGTATATTGTATATCTTGACCTGCCTTGCCTTTTTCAAGCTGTTGTTCACGTAAAGTGGTCGATTGAACGGGTGTAATATAAAAAAATCTAATATTCAATATTAGTAACAAAATTCTTATATTCTTATAATATAAATGAAATTCGGGTTAGTGCGAACACTTATAACTCGAGATCGGCTGAACAGATTTTTTCGATGTTTGATTTATTGGATTTTTCTCCGCTCCGGACAACAGAATAACCAATAAAAAGTTGAAAAATTGATAATAAATAATATAAAATATAATATTAAAATTATTATGGAACGAATTTCATGCGACGCCATCTTTGAAAAAATGTAACAACAAAATTATTGTCTTCTGCACCTGCACTCTCTCATTCTCGCATACGTAATTGCCACTCTTACAGTAGCCCATTTCACTTACTCCGCCGTTTCGGGCGTTTTAGAAATTTTTCATACAAAGTCAAATTGCGTGCATATAATTATATTCTCGCGTTGATCCCGTTTGAGCTTTGAATACGAATGAAATATGGACGTTTTAGAAGGTCACATGATCAAGGGCATTTGTTGCAACCGAGAGATGGGAATCCTGTTTGGACCTATCTTTCAAAAAGAAGATTAAGGAGACCTTTTGCGGAGGGCAGGAGCCGGAAAGAGGCACTGTCACTCTGCAAGAGGCCTCTGGAGACGTGGCACAATAAGAGGCAGCGCTCCATGAATTCATTGAAGGATGTCACAATAGATCTTATTTGGTCGCGGTGACACAAGGGTCATATGGTCCCTTGACCTTCTTTAAAAAAAATGTAACGGATTTCCTGCGACGCCATAACAACAAAATTATTGTTTACTGCTCATGATGGTAGTTCGCTCTTATTCTCGCAAATGTAATTGCCGCTCTTACAGTAGCCCAACCCATTAACTCCGATTTTCATACAAAGTCAACATCGGGCACTTTCATAATATTTGCACACGCAGCATCGGCACTTCATAGGCGCGGTAGAATGTCTGCGCGCATATGTTCTCGCGTTGTTCCCGCCTGAGCTTTGAATACGAATGAAATATGGATGTTTTGGAAATATTTTAATGTTATTAGTTTAACTCAATCGAATTAATGTGTATTTTTTCTGGGGGGCGCAGTGCACACTGCACATTAAGCACATATGAACGGGCCGCCTCGGGTTAGGTAGAACCACAGGACAACGTCTTTAGGGAAAGCTAGTATTGCACAAAGAAGCAAAAGGTTTTGAATAATATAATCTTCTTACTGAGATCATACATAAAATTTGGTATACGGGTTGGTCTTATGCTCCTACACAAGCACGTAAAATTTTAGGTCCGTAACTTCAGTGGATCCCCCTTAAAGTACCGATTAATATTGAATATGTAGTTCTAAAGCAGATAATAAAAAGCTCCCATAGTCGATATCATTTTGAAGTTTCTATAATAATTCCAAGGATAAATTCATTTTAATCGTAAAATTATGAATTTTTATGCAAAGATATGTTTTACACGAAAAGGCTGTTATAATTTACTATGAGTTCTGGGCTACCCTAGGTTAGCAGCTTTTTTTACTGCTGGCTGCGAAACATGGAATGATTTGTTCTTATCTCAAAGAATACTGCGTTTGTAAAGTCACGGCAGTTTTTGTTTCCTAGGAAAATGAATCATTAGCCAGCATTCGAAACAGTCGTAAGTCCGTATGTGGTTTAAATTTGTAAAAAAAATACCTATTAAAAATGGAATACTATTTGCATCAAACAGTTGGTTCCACATCTGACGTTTCATTTTGGTTTTTGATTAAATTTTTCTTCATCAAAGATTTGTGTATTTCTAAAGGAAACTCCATCATTAGTTAGTCACTTGTATTATGCAATATGCATTTCTTACTATCAAACTAGGTACTTAAGAAGAAAATACACGATATGGTCGATTAACTTTGATTCGTTTAGATTCAGAAAGGCGAGAATTAAGCGTATTGAGTATCAACACACAGGCATACTAATAAAGTTAAACATTTCTCTCGGTCTACCCTGTCAGGGAGAACAGAACAGAGAAGTGATAGTGCATATCCCTCAAGGTAACATCCAAGCAATGGTGGCCATAACTGGTATCTCACAACGTAGGTATATTAGTTCGTATATGGGAGTCAATATCATAATAATTACCATGCATCTAATATAATTACACATTTGTACATCTTTTCTGTGTGTGATTTTTTTTTTTTTTTTAAATGAATCTGTGCTTACTCGGAGTGAACACAAATACACTTTTTGACATCTTTCACAGTCTACGTAGAACAGAAGTCGAAAGTATATTATTGAACATTTTGTGCAAAATTGTATGGCCGCGCCGTGTATGCTTCTAAAGGCCTCATTGTGCTGAATTTTGGAAATTCAAAGTAAATGAATCAAACCAAATAACGCGAATTGTTTCTTCTGTATTCCCACTTCACTCTTTCAAGGCTCATTTATCTCATTCGACCCGGAAGAGTTCTTGAACTTGACCTATTCACTATTCAGGGTCCTTACTCTGCATTTACATCCTGTTTCCGATCTAATTCCAATCTTATTAACGATGTCGATATGGCATGTAGGTTTTGGTTGCCAAGAATAAAAATAGTTTCACGTAGAGCTATTTAGAATTTGGTATTGATTTACGATAAAAAATTAAAAAATATTTATACCTGTACTGTTAAGTAATAAAAATATAGGCGGTCGACATTGATATCGGAATCAAATTTCAAAAGTAGGGCCCCCTGGTCTGTGCATGCACATTATGAGACCTCAAGTTCTGCGTATTAACAAATTGATGTTGTTCTTTTCTTGCTGATTAAAATAAAGATAATAAACTGGAGGGGATGACCATGGAGGATGCCTACGTTTAGGAGCAGATTTTAGGCTACAAAAAGTTTTTTTTTTCAACTGGTCTTGCTCTCCTTTCTTTTTGTGCATTATTAACCAAATTTTCCTAGATGTTGATCGATCTTTGAGATAATCCTTTAATTATTTTATATAATACGTAGGCACCTACTTGTATTTTTTTTATTAAAAAAAATCAAAATATGCACTTCTTTCTTGTTGTCATAAGCACTCCTAAGCTCACTTCTTTAATTATATTTTTTTACAGACATAAAATGTTCGCCTACTCCGAATAACAACCGTGCACGTGACGGAGTGGTTCGCTCTAATTAAGGAAGAGAGTGTGCAAGTTAGTTAATGGTTTGTATCAATGTAACTGATCGATTTAACCGTAATGCTAATTTATTTTACACACATAATAATTATCAGCTATGATGCAATTTATATAAAAATTTGAACTATCACATCCAGGGGTTATCAAAAGCTCACCTAAATTAGTTTTTACAATCACACTTGGCGTCTCCTGTTATTGGAACATTGGAGAATAATTTCTTGTATCAGGGTTAATACTAAAGGAACATGTCAAGTAAACCAGTGTGAGCTTTCCTAAGTACTTCGAAGTGGTTGGTAGACTAGCGGTTACGACGCTGGCTTTCGCACTGTTTCATGCGGAGATCGTGGGTGCGATCGTAGATGCCGAACATCTTTCTCTTTCACGACACAAGCTTACTGTCTAATAGTGTATTTTGAGTTCATTAGTGAGCACAGATTAATTTTTAACAAATTTTAACGGTAAATTCAGTATCTTAAGTATTCTGAAGGGGCGCTATACACCATACAAAATTTTGTTATTACATGCCAGCGTATATCTACTCTGTCACGGAGACCATTCTTTAGAAATTGATTTGGGATTTGAAAATTGACCGTTGTTAAGTCGGCCATTGAAAGAACAGTAAAAGACGGTCATAAGCCCGCAATCGTCTGAATTTACCATTAAAAATTCAAACATTATTAAACAATCAATAAGTCAGTAACTTTTTCAGTAATTTTTTGATAAGATCTAGTCCTGAAAACTTACGAGGACAGAAGAATCTATAATTGAAAACCAAGATCAATGAACGCGACCGTGATTTGAGCATACCTGCCTCAAATATGACACGTAATAAATGCGGAAGTAATTGCTCTCATATACTATGACGTTCGAGATCAGAGAACATGAAATAAACACTACAGACAGAACACAAACACTTGCTGCTAACAAGGTCTTCTGTTCATTACACGTCTACCTATTAACATTCATAACAGCTAGACGTGTAAGCAGATAGTTTAAAAACTAGCTCTTAATTTTTGGAACTATCTATTTATTTTATTTTTTTATTTTATTAAATCAATATAGACACAGTTTCTAAAGCGAAAAGACGCTTTTGTGAAACGAAATACTAGATACTAGACCATTTTAAAGCCTTTTTTATAAAGTTTATTACATTTACAAAGTAGTAATGACCAAAAAATCATAACACAGAAAGTAAAAACAAACCGAGAAAGCAAAAATCAGGAACAATAGGTTGAAAAATAAAAATCCTGCATGGGTATTCACAAAAAAGTTTAATATATCGAACTAAACGTATTCTTTTACTTAAAGGTCATTATAACGATAGAAAAAAAAAGTGGTTGGTGACCCAGCGGTTACAACGCCGGCTTTCGTACTGCGGACGTCGTGGTTCGATCCCAGGTGCCGACCATCTTCCTCTTTCACGACACAAGCTTTAAGTAGCTTACTGTGAAAGAGTCAAGGAGTGTATTTGTGTTCACTTTAAGTGAGCACAGATTCATTTTTAAAAAGAAAAAAAAGAAAAAGAAAAAAATAAATAAGTTTTGGGTAAATGAGACGAAGTCCAATTATGATTAAGTTTAATCTTAATATTTTTTAGCATGTAAAAATACTTAATATAGCATGTAATAATTTGTTTGCGTTACGGATCGAGAAAAAAATTGAGAAACATTCTAAAAAAATACCTATTCAATAAGCACCTCAAGCCAACTAAACTACATTCATTTTGGTGCAGAGTACCTTCATGTTTCAAATATTTGTCTAGTTCTAAACATTTTCGTGAATTACCATGCAGAATGTATGAATAAAATATGCATATAACAGCACGAAAATTAAATAAAAAATTGTTCAATGAACAACATAAGATTTGAATATGATAAAAGATCTTCCTACCATTAAATTAATTTTCACAATACATAGTTTTAATATATGAATTCAATAATAACTATTGGTATAGAAATCGGAAATAAAAAAAAATCCAGCGCTTTTTTACAAGTTTATTTTTCCGAATATTTTAAGTGGGCGTATCGCACAGCGTACGGATTTAAATTCATTCACCATCTCTAATATAAATTAAAGTCGGGTTAGTGCGAACACATATAACTCGTGATTGGTTCAACAGATTCTTCCGATGTATGATTTATTGGATTTTTCTCCGCTCCGGATAACGATGAAATGTTGAAAAAAAAATGGATAAAAATAATATAAAATATAATATTAAAGTTAGTATGGAACGAATTTCATGCGACGTCTTCATCTTTGAAAAAAATCTAATAAAAAAAATATTGTCTTCTGCACCTGCTCTCTCTCATTCTCGCATACGTAATTGCCACTCTTACAGTAGCCCATTTCACTTACTCCACCGTTTCGGGCGTTTTAGAAATTTTTTGTACAAAGTCAAATTGCGCGCATATAATTATATTCTCGCGTTGTTCCCGTCTGAGCTTTGAATACGAATGAAATATGGACGTTTTAGAATTAATATTTTAATGTTATTAATTAATTAGCTTTTGGAGGGTTTTTGGCGGTTGCAAACAACAGGAAACAGTGACGCTGACCAAGCTGAGTACAGAAAAAATAAGGGTTACCCAAATATCCATGGAAAGAGCCATGCTGGGTATCACCCTGAGAGATAGAATGAGAAATGAAGTGATACGACAAAGAACCATGGTTGCAGATATTGCCCAACGTATCGCTTCCCTCAAATGGCGATGGGCAGGTCACTTGGCAAGAGACCAGTGGGGCTAGTACGAGTTTTATCGAAACCTTATTGCACGCTAATAAGCGCTTATAAACGTGCAAATAGTGTTCTAAAATCAAACGATCGAATCGTTCGATCATTTTTGTATGGAAATTTTTCGAAAATCTTTCGATGATCGTTTCGATATTCGATCATCGAAAACTTATACTAGGGCTACAGGCAGAGAAATGGTCGAAGAGGGTTGAAACTTGGAGACCCAGAACGACCGCCAGGAGCGTCGGGAGACCACCACTACGTTGGAGAGACGACCTCGTCAAATACGCTGGGGTCAACTGGGTCTAAAAAGCCCAAAACAGAGCGGTGTGGAAGGAGATGGAGGAGGCCTTTGTCCAGCAGTGGACGGGAATAGGCTGAGAAGAAGAAGAGAAGAATTAATTAGCTTATTTTTGTTTCTGGAGGCGCAGTGCACAATGAACGGCCGCTTCCGGTTAGGACCAAAGGGTACACAGGACAACGTCTGTCGGGAAAGCTAGTATTATTATAAGAACAGCATAACGGTTTTAAACAAATGATATGCGGAAATTATATTGCAAGTTGTGTGTTCCAATGAAATTCAAATAAGAACTAACATGTCGGAGTTGACTAGACGACAATATTGAAAGTGCGACCTTAGACAGATCACACGGCGCATATAGCCAACTTAGGTACTAATAATTATCATTTGGTACAAGTGTTATAGCTGATTGGATAATTTTGTTTGATAATGGCCTTGGAGATTGTGGAAACTTGTTAGCGGCCAAATTAAAAGGTGAACAAATCCTAAATAGTATAATTATGTCATTTCCGCAAACCTGTTCATCGACAAAAACACGATCTAAATGTTAATAGATTCTTTTGCCCTTTTTTTGCGTCTAAGGTTTTTATCTTCCCGGGGCATAAAATTCTCAATTGAACGTCCTTGATTGATTCATCATCTTGCATAATAAACATTTATAAAACAAGCGTGAAGCCTTTTTTGAAATACAGTGCAGAAAGCAAAGTGAACGCGTTCAAGAGGAAACCATGGCTTGGAATTTTTCGATATTTTCAAGATTTAAATGATGATTTGGTATGTGAACTATTTTTACGAAAACTGTTAGGGTTGAAAAATGATCAAACTAAAACTGCCTTCCAGTTGCCAAGAGAGACATTTTCAATGATAAAGCTATGGCGAGTCTTTCTAGCTGAAACAGTTTCTTCAGTACCTAGCTTCCTTTTAAGATTAAGGACGATTGTTGGTACATGTACGTGAAGGACGTGCGCGATATCGCTCTCTGTTTTTTAATTGTAACTGAGGTAAAACCGGATCTTGTGAAGTGTGTTGTATGTCATTCGACGCAGAATTTTGTGCTGTACAAAGTGTCATATGAAGTTTTCTTCTGGTTGTTCATTTATGAAAGTTTTGTGAAAAATAGTGAAAATCAAAGTCCAAAACCGGGAAAAACTTAGTGCACGAAGTGTGTTTAATACCTAAGTGTGTGAAACTGTGTCAATCGGTGGGGCTCGCTCACCCGCACGAAAAAGTTCGTGGTGGTGAGTCGCTAACTGTGGTGGTTTTCCTGAAAAGTCGGAAAATTGTTTGAGAAAAAAAAAATAGTTTTCCCGATTTTCCTGAAAAATATACTTTTGGATTGGTGTTTAACCATTGTGCTTATATCTGTATCTGAAAACTCTAAATCTAATCTGGAAGGAAAGTTATGCCAGGAAAGCTGCGGAAAATTCTTTATTTGTGATACGCTGCTTACTACATGGACACAATCTGTTATTTCTTCATCCCTCGAGAAAGCCCTCTAAAAACACTACAAAAAAGTCCGTGGTTACCCCCTGCTAACTGTAAGTGTCTTTGAGATATCTCAGTGTATAACAATTTTCCATAGTGAAGTCACTAATATAGGGCCAGCCTACCGCACGGGGTTTTGTTTTGGGTTTCGCGTGTGCTCTGGCGTTGATATTGTATTTTAAATCGTTTGATACATCTAACATAATGGTTTGCCGCTATTGTGACGAGAGTCTTTTGTTGGAGGATAGAATTGAATGCTGCTTGTGTAAGGATGAATTTCATTTTACCTGCTGTGCTATACCGGAGGGCACGTTTAGGAAAATGGGTTCCAGGAAGCAGACTTGGAAATGTAAGGAGTGTAAACTTCCAAGTAACAATAAGGTACAGCCTGTGGACACACAGCTTGATTTGTCAGTACTGAACCCTGGCGAGCGGTCGGAGCCCCGCTCTGTGACCGTGATGGAGATGAGAGATGTCATGGCGGATTTGCTCAAAGGAGCCAATAAAGACATCATTAGTGAAATGGTTGCTATAAAGACTACCCTCAAATCTATGAGCGATCAATACGATGGCTTTCAAGCCAGTCTACTGGTAGCAACGAAGAAGATTGCTGAGCAAGAAGAAAAAATATGCGCACTGGAAAGGTCGAACCTGGAGTTGACGAGTCGGCTTGAAGTCTTAGAAATAAAGATTGATGACGAGGAGCAGAGGGGGAATGAGAACAAGATAGAGGTTGAGGGTCTCCCTCTGGAACACGATGGCAGTCTGAAGAATGTCCTTATCAAGATAGGAGAGAGAGTGGGAATAAAGATTGAGGAGGAAAGTATTGTGAGTGTGAGCAGAACCGGACGGCCCTTTGCAGGCCCCGGAGGGCCAGCGCACTCTGGAGTTCCTCCTGCTATAGTTGCTGCTTTCCGAACGACGGACCTGAGAAATGATTATCTCAATGCCACACGGGCGTACAACAGGACAAAGAAAGACAACGCAGGGAAATTAAATACAGCCGACATTGGTTGTAGTTATAGCATACCACTGTATGTAAAGGAAAAAGTAACACGTAGAATTAGGCAGCTGTTTTACCAGGCGCGTAGTATTGGAAAGGAAAAAGGTTATAAATATGTATGGCTGAAGGGAGGTGTGGTTAGAGCGAGGAAGGAGGACGGATCAAAAATACTAACCATAAGAAGACCGGCGTCACTGGACCTCTTCATCTGACTACACTCGTTCCTAATAGTTCTGTTCAAATACTGTGTGAGTTACTCACATGGTTCATCTAGTTATAAGACCCCAATTTTTGGGACCATAGGTACAAAAATGTGTTTTTTTATAATTTTCTATTTTCTACCAACCAATTGCAAGAATGATCTTTTAATGAAGTTTAAATTCGATGCTACTTGTTCTTATGTGCTATTTAAATATGGGACCCCAGTGGAGAAGAAAGTGTTAAAGTCTTGTTTTTCATCAATTTTCTTTATGATTTTCATTACTTATGTAACATGTTTAAATGATAATGATCTTATAATTTTGTTTGCATATTGTATGAGATGCTCGTGTAGTGTATTATTTTGTTATAGGACCCAAGTGAATGGGACCCTTAGTATAAAAGTTTATTTTTTAATAATTTTCTATTTTCTACCAACCAATTGCAAGATGTCTTTTAACAAGAATGATCTTTTAATAAAGTTTACATTTGATGCAACTTATTCTAATGTCCTATTTAAATATGGGACCCCAGTTGAGGAGAATGTTTTAATGTTTTGTTTTTCATCAATTTTCTTTATGATTTTCACTACCTATGTAACATGTTTAAATGAAAATGATCTCGTAATTTTGTTTGCATATTGTATGAGATGCTCGTGTAGTGTATTATTTTGTTATAAGACCCAAGTGAATGGGACCCTTAGTATAATTGTTTATTTTTTAATAATTTTCTATTTTCTACCAACCAATTGCAAGATGTCTTTTAACAAGAATGATCTTTTAATGAAGTTTACATTTGATGCAACTTATTCTTATGTCCTATTTAAATATGGGACCCCAGTTGAGGAGAATGTTTTAATGTTCTGTTTTTCATCAATTTTCTTTATGATTTTCACTACCTATGTAACATGTTTAAATGAAAATGATCTCGTAATTTTGTTTGCATATTGTATGAGATGCTCGTGTAGTGTATTATTTTGTTATAAGACCCAAGTGAATGGGACCCTTAGTATAATTGTTTATTTTTTAATAATTTTCTATGTTCTACCAACCAATTGCAAGATGTCTTTTAACAAGAATGATCTTTTAATGAAGTTTACATTTGATGCAACTTATTCTTATGTCCTATTTAAATATAGGACCCCAGTTGAGGAGAATGTTTTAATGTTTTGTTTTTCATCAATTTTCTTTATGATTTTCACTACCAATGTAACATGTTTAAATGAAAAATGTCTTACAGTTTTGTTTGCATACTGTATGAGTTGCTCATGTAGTGTATTATTTAGTAACAAGTCCCCAAATAATAATGATGTTACCAGAACTATGAACTTGCATGTACTAAAATAATATTAAAGAATGAGGCGATAGATGTCGTCTACGACAACTTTCCTGTTATAGCTCGGTATACACTCCCTGATCATTTCGAATCAACTCATACGCTTAGTTTATTATACTTGAATATAAGAAGCATGAAAAATAAGTTGCTAGACCTCGAGTGCATTATAAAATCAATTAAAGTCAAAATTCACTTGATATGTGTTACAGAAACCTGGCTTTCTGACGGAGATGCTGGGTTTATAGAATTACCTGGTTACTCGCATGCGTACTCGTGTAGGCCTCATAGAAGGGGAGGAGGAGTCTCTATATTTGTTGAGAATAATCTCACATATGATGTGCACTCTTCCTTCTCAGACAATGACAATAGCCTCCTTACAATACATCTAGTTAAGCAAAATATAAGCGTTACATGTATCTACAGGTCACCCAGCTCTGACGTCAACCAGTTCATCGATCTATTATCTGATAAATTGGAGAAGGAAAAGGGTGGAATAGTAGTGGGGGACTTTAACATTGATTTGTTACGGTGTAATAGTCGAAATGCAAGTTCATATGTGGGGGAAATCATCTCTAATGGCTATAATATTTTGAACGAAGTGAATACCAATATGGCAACTAGAAGTACATCTCTAACTAGTTCTGTGATTGATCATATTATTAGTGACCTTGCACAGTACAGATATCACGTTGCGACGATAGATGATCCAATATCAGATCACAATCTGATGGTTGTTAGTGTGGTCTTTAGTTCTGCTATTCAGGAGGCATCAATCAGAGATTTCTATATAAAAAGAATAAATTATAATGGACTTAAAGAATATCTAGAGGAAAACCCATTTCTTATTGATGGTTCTTCAAATGCCAATGAGAATTATAAACATTTTGAATTATTTTTGAACAATGCTATAGATAAATTTCACAAAACTGTAAAATTCAGGAATCGTAAACAAAAGGAATGGGCTACCGACGAATTGTTAAGGCTGATAACAGAGAGAAATAGGATTCATAAAAAGTATAAAGCGCATCCTAGTAATGAATATCTTCGAGGCGAATTTATAAAACTGAGAAATAGGGTGACAAGCTTAAAGCTCAAGTTGAGAAGGCAATACTTTGCTAATCAATTTGAAAAATGTAAGGGCAACTCCAAAAAGACATGGGATATTATAAATCAGATGATTACACGTAAGACAAGAAAGCCTGTAAATATTTCCATCATTGATGAGGACAGATTGCTGGATGAGCCAGTATCTGTCTGTCAAGCTTTTAATGATTTCTTTGGTTCGGTGGGGGAGGCTTTATCGAAAAGCATTCCAAATGTGCCGTATAGCTTTAGAGGGGCTGTGCAGCCTAGATCAATGTACATGAGGCCTGTTACTGAATCCGAAATCAAAACAATACTAAAAAATCTCAAGCTTGATGCCAGTACCGGCGTTGATGGGATTGGTGTTAAACTTATAAAAAATATCGCTAACAACATAGGACCAACTCTATGTAAACTTATTAATCTTTCTATACAAAATGGTATTTTCCCGGACAACTTAAAGAGAGCAAGAATCACACCCATTTTTAAAAGCGGATCTCGTAAGGAGTGTACCAATTATAGACCTATTTCTGTCCTACCCACGATTTCAAAGGTATATGAAAAAGTAATATACGAAAGAATCTCAAATTATTTGGAAGGGAATGGTATTATACATCATAATCAGCATGGTTTTCGAAAAAACCGTAGTACAACATCGGCAGTGACCGATCTTATTACTAGCATACGCTCAAACATAGACAAGGGGAACATAGTTGTGGGATTGTTTATAGATTTGCGAAAGGCTTTCGACACTGTCAATCATGAGATATTGTGTGACAAATTAAATAACATAGGGTTACGTGGAAAAGTACATAGATTGATACGGAGTTACTTGAGCAATAGAAAGCATCGGGTGCAAATTGGTGACTCATATAGCGATTACACGGATATAAACTGTTCAGTTCCTCAGGGATCTATGCTGGGACCACTGCTGTTCCTAATTTATATCAATGATATGCATAATCTCACCTTAAATGGATCACTGACACAGTACGCAGATGACTCTTGTCTTTTCTATTATGGTAACAATATACAGACCATCTTCAGTAGGATACAGGATGACTTAAATGTCCTGAAAAATTGGTTAGATGGTAACAAGCTCTCAATTAACACCTCAAAAACTAATTATGTGATTTTCAAAACGCAACAGAGAAAGCTCGGTGATTATACACCCCCTCATATAAATGGAGATACTCTGAAGCAGGTTGCAACGATCAAATACTTGGGTATTACTCTTGATGAAAATCTAACATGGAAAACACACATAGAAAACGTGAAGAATAAAATTATTCCAATGACAGGTGCGTTGTATAGAATATCCAAGTTCCTTCCAGAACAAACCAAAAAACAAATTTACTATAGTTTTATCCACTCACATTTAGTGTATCTAAATTCTGTTTGGGGAAATGCAAACAAGACTCTGATAGCCGAATTACAGATAATCCAGAATAAGTCCATTAAAACACTATACAATTTACCTAGACTGACACCTACGACTGAGTTATATAAGAACACGAATATATTGAAGCTATCTGACATGTACAAGTTTGAGGCTTGTTTGTTGATATATAAAATGGTAAATGGACACATAAAGCTCAACATAGCATTCACAACGTGCGATACGTATCATTCGCATAACACTCGCGGTTCTACAAACTTTGTTATCGGTAATGTCAAAACTAATTACGGCAGGCGAAATATCGAGTTCCAGGGCATGCAGTTCTATAACGCTTTACCTAGGAACATAAAAGATATAAAGGAGTTATATCAGTTCAAGACTGCATTGCGCAACTATTATAGGGACTCAGATCGGTCTTCTGCAGTCATATCATACCAAGCATAGGGATCATCTTGTTTTGTGATTTCATTTTGTATTTTGGTGTCTTGTTTATATTCTAATTTTAAGTTGATTGGATCTATCCCACTTTGTCTTATTTATTATTAATGACTCAATGTTTTCTTTCTTTTCTTTTTCTTTTCTCTTCTGTTTTTTTTTATTGTTTGCTTGGTTTTCGTTTCTATTTTTTTTTCTTTCATTTTTATCTTTGTTATTTTATACCTAGTTTAAATAGTTCATAGGTACCTATGTACTAGGCTTAAGTTTTACCATGTACCAAACTATGTAAAATTTTATTATGTGCTGCCTCCGACAGCGAAACTTTGTTTCTTGGAGGTAGCGAAAATAAATAAAAAAAAAAAAAAAAAAAAAAAAGATAGATAAAAAAAAAATCTTTTTTATCCATTGCTTCCAATTTGTAGTTGGTTGTAATAGCATTATTTGGAAGAACTATCTCTAAAGTTCTGCAATCCTTTGGTCTTTATTGGGTGCCAGGTTTCACAATCATAGAGCTGAAAGTGCAGGTACTGAATTACATATATTACGTAGGTACTTGGGCATAGAGGTGGCATTTGGAACAAAATTGTCAAACTATTATGTACGACATTAAAAAAATATGTCACATTTTGATTAAAAAAGATACGAAGGTGAAGAATCTTGAGGAGAAAGGAGAAGCAATGAATGTATCAAAAAATCACCATATAGGTATACCACACATGCTTTACAAATGACTACTAACGATTCTTATCTATTTCTATCTTGATTTTTATATCATTATGATTGGTAAAAGAAATCGGCACCGGGATTCGAACATACGACCTTTCGACTGCGGAACGGACACATGAATCACAACAAACGGCTGAACGAACGTATTTTTTATGCAGATATTCTCAGCATGGCATCAAAGATGCCTGTCTTTCCTATTTGCTGACCTGATACGTCAGCAAAATAATCATGATACCTACTGTAATAATAATATGCCGTTCGTATGTAACCGTTCACCTATATAATTCTGTGCCAAGGTCGCGTTGTGTTTGTTTATTTATACACGCTGTATGGACCACATAGCGGAAGTGATTTTTTTATTATTTAGTTTATCTAAGGTTGCGTTCGTAAGCCAACACAATTAGGCAGACACTCTATACGAAACCAACTCGACATCTTTTTCTAGTATCCTAATTAAAAATTTACCTATGACGGCATTCGAATTGTTTATTTTGTTACTTGTGTTTCTCTTGTACAAAGTTTAAAAACTAAATTACTTAAACAAAAGATTAGATTATATAAAAGCATTTGATACTGTTTAGCATAATAATGATTTTATCTATTGTTTGCTCTTAATATGTATTTTTAAACATCGTTTTATATATCTTCTTCTTGGTAATTTTCTTTACGTCTCAAGGTCATGACCCAATGCCAGTCTGGTTTCCGCATCCCTGAAGATATCTCTCCAACCCTCTCGGTACTCGCCTTTCTCCTCGGCTTTCGTCAACCACAATTCAGCCCTATAGTCCAACCATCGCATTAGAGATCTGCCTCATCCTAAATAAATAAAAACACCAGTAGGTACCTATGAGTGTTAAGTGTAAAAGAAGTGAAAAACTTTTATTCTAAATTCTCAAATTTTCAAGCAAAAAACTATCTAATGCATATAACGCAATTCTTTTACCATCAATGATGTATTGATTTGAAACGTGGACATGGACGAAAAAATAATAACGTAGTATAAAAATTGCGTAGGGATGAGAGCTTTACGAAGAAGTGGTTGGTAGACTAGCGGTTACGACGCCGTCTTTCGAACTGTTTCATTCGGAGGTCACGGCTTCGATCCCAGGTGCCAAAAATAGTGGACAGTTTGTATGAGAAATGTTATGTCGGTAGAAGAAATGTGCATGGATAGAACAGATGAAGAGTGGAGGTCCGTTCTCTCTGTCTACCCCTTACGAGACACGGCGTGATGAGTAAAGAATTTTTTTTTCATATGTTTGGTCAAGTTTCAAGAATATACATTGTATATTCCGAGAGTAGATGTTACACAGAAAAAAAAAATATCTCAGGTCAAGAGGATTTCTCTTAAGTTGAGAAACTACAATTTCATATATAACGAAAAAATTATTTTCTCAACCTTAGAAAATTTTCATCTTCATTGAAAAAATTATAATTCTCAGAACAAGATTTTATTTCTCAATTCAAGAGAGATATCATTATATAAGAAAAAAAATTCTCAAAAAGAAGAAAAAAAATTTTAGTTCAAGAAATTAAAACTCTCAAAACAAGTAAACGTAAAATTCTCAATTCAATAATACCCATTTCTTTATTGAAGATATGAAATTTCTCAAAATAAGCTACTATTTTTTTAACGTAAGAATACATGCTCTTCATGAAAGAGTATTAATTCTCGGAACAAGTAAAAGATTTTCTCAATCGAAGAATGAAGTTTCTCTGCATGAAATTTAAATATGCTTAAAGTGAGATAGGCATATCTTAATCCAATATGTTAAACCTCTTTATCAAAAACTTTATGTTTCTTCCTAATAATAAATAATTTTTTGATGTACATAAGAGTATTATTTTTTATTTCACTTTTAAAGGTGGCTACATACCATGCAAAGTTATCAAATTTTTTTATTTACAATCTAATAATGAAAATATTGTGAATATTTAAAGATGGTAAGTAAAAAATTCAACAACTATACATGATGTTAATATGTAGTCACCTTTAAAAGTGAAATAAAAAATAATATTCTTATGAACATCAAAAAATTATTTATTATTACGAAGAAACATAAAATTTTTAATAAAGAGATTTAACATACTAATTGGATTAACATAATATGTGTATCAAGCCTGTAAGGAGTCTGTTAAAAAAAAAACATAAAATTTTATTTTATTTATTTATTTTTTCAATTTAAGGCGTTAGCCGTGTATGTATTTATACATTTTTTTTATACAATTTATTAAAACAACAAAGCTTTGACAGACAGAAGGAAGTGTAAAATAGTTATCAGGAATGTAAAATCGCATCGCCAGATGAGTATTCCAGTCGAAAGCGATTCTACATCCATCGTCATTTGTATAAAATTTAAAAATAAATAACAATATTAAAGACAATTATACGACAGTAATAAGCCCTCCAATTCTAAACATTCACACAAAAATACATTATTTAATTCATTATGGATATATAATATGGAAATAGTGAAATAATTTTTGTCAGATCAAGTGAGAAATTCGATTAACATGTAGATAATATCTATCATTATAATGATATATAAAAAAATTAAGAATGTCTAAATATAAGCAGGTCAAGTAAACATAAATTATAATGCAGTAATGACAATGATAGCGATAGTGAGTCAGTTAGTAATTAAAGTTAAGTTAAATAATTTACTTTATCAAAGTATTTCAATTAATAAAGGTAGAAAGTTAATTATAATTAATTAAAATCAACATTTGCAGTTTCAATAAAATGTAAGTTTTTGTAGATTCTACAGTGTACCTACCATCAGTTCTTAAATGATAATCATGCTAAAAAAATACATCTGAATTATATCTACAAAAATATTAATAATTTTAAAAGTTGGAAATTATTACTGAAATATAGGTGTGCTTCTCTGAGTTAATACAAGAGTATGTAATTTATGATATTTATATTTTACACAATTAACTGAATACCATTCAACATAATTTTTTCTTGACAATTAAACTTTTTTTTAAATTATGGAGCTTCCAAAGAAGATATTCCTTCTTATTCGATGGCGCTACAGCTCAAATCGAGCCTGGGCCTCCTGAAGATAACTCCTCCTGTCTTCTACTGCGGTGCGCCAATCCGTCACCTGCATAAGCTGTGCCGCACCCTTCCTAATATTGTCTTCGCATCTGAGCCTAGTTCTTCCAACTAATCTTACACTTGGATGACACTCGAGGAACCTCCTGGTGATGTCATTCTCTGCAGATGCCCGGCTCACTTCTTCTCGTTATCTGAAAAAAAATATTCCATTACTATGTATCTCAATAAGATCACGGCCTGCTCACGAAGATAAATGATGAAGATAATATTTTTTACTAGAGTGGCAAGTAGTACAATTGTATTTTTTTTATATTCTTTATAAATTACAATACCATTTATTGTTATTATTGTAATATAGGTAATATATTAACTGCTAGTAACAAAGAAAGAGAAAATTATGAAGTAGAAAATGTCAAGTGTAATGACTTACCAACACATTACTTCTGGGATCCTCCAGAATGGGCCATTGACTCAAAAACGTTGCCTCTGTTTTATCAGTTTATGTTCTTCGAAGTTGAAATATTGATTTCCACTTTCTAAATACTTCATCCCATGGTTCTCTATTAAATTTAAACCATATTAAATCTTCATCGTGGTGCAAATCTAAAAAATAATAAAACATATACAAAATTTGTAGAAAATAGAAGCAAAGCCGTTTATTGGCAAATAAATAAATAATAATTACTAACCATTGTTTTCTTCGAGAGGTGATAATTATTGTTTCTGGATTCGGCAGTCTGATTCAGCGATCTTCACCACACAAGATGTTTCCTACATTGTCTATTAGCTTGCTCTAGACTGCAATGTATTTTCTTCTTATTGCCTCTTTAATTGGTCTTGCGAAGTATGACCTCTCTGCTTCTTTTGGAAATTAATGGGTTGTCCTATGATTTTTGTATTCTATTCATCATTTGTTATACGGCTGAAACGACGAAATAATTATTTAACTTAACATGTCTTATAACATAGAAACCACTATGTCAATGATTGGCTCAAACGGGCTCATACAAATTTTAGGTTAGATTGTCCAAAACCGGTGGTATGCTAATACATCCTTGAATGATCTTTTTTGACAGTATAAGACCAGATAATATACAGATATACACTAAAGTAAGTCGCAAAAGGTAAAGCTTTAGTTGAGTCACTCCTAACGATTTCGAAGTTATTTTATATACGATCTGAATAGGCTAAGTTGAAGGTTGGTACGTAGTTAAAAAATCGGGTTAGATTAGTTTTACCTAGCATAAGTACTAAATTATACCATAAATATGTTCATATACATTCTATAAATGAAAAAAAAATCGATTACTTAACATATTTTTTTATGATTGACCATTGAAAAGTTTTAAACATACTTACATAAACAATGTATTCACCGACAAAAATGTTAGTGCTTTCTCTTCCGACACTGAAGACTTTCAATTATTTATTATCATAAAACACTTCGTCATTTGGATTAAACAAATTATCACTCTCCCTTTTACAAAACTTCACACCGAATCGTACAAAAAAACTAGATTTATAACAAAAAATAATCATACATACACCATCATAATAATTTCTTGACAGTTGAGGTTGACAACAGTGACAACACAAATATCAAACTCGAGCAACGACACGAAGATTGCCGAATGGTCGGAGTATCGTTAAAAGCCGGACGCGTCGACGCCGTCGCAAAACATAATGGAAATCCCCGTTTATATGGATACAGGACACAAAATAAATTTTCGCTCGGGGCTCGGCTCTTCACTTGAGACTATAATTTCTTGAATCAACAAAACGTTTTCTTCAATGAAAGTTTTGTGTTTTTACTTAATCCAAGATATTCAAATTACTTAGAATGAGATAAAATCTCTTAGAGCAAGAAAACAATGTTTATTAAAATGAGAAAAAAAATTGTTCGATTGGAGATATGTGGTTTACTTAATTCAAGGAAATATTCTTAACTCAAGACAATAAACTCTTGAATTGCCTGAGACAGTTTAAATTCTTGGATTGAGAGAATAAAATCCAGTTGTTTTTTCTGTGTAGGATACCTTAACCAACCAGCAGACTCAACACACGAATTCACGCATGTGCAAGAGCTTCCGTCATCTAACACTGAAGATATTATGTTTATCATTTAGAGTCGGTGCAATCAACAGAGTACTGCATGGGTGGCACTCTCTGATGGCTGTTTATTCAACAATGTTACAATGTTCACATGAATACGTGAAGGAATGAATTATCACGATCTCTGTGGCTCGGTGCAATAAAGAATTGACCTTATTTATACAGCCCACCCTACTTTATCAAGAACTAGCTTTCCCGACAGACATTGTGGACCCTTTGGTCCTAACCAGATACAGCCCCTTCATATTATGTCCATAATGTGCCCTGCGCCTCCAGAAACAAACATAAACAAATTAAATAATAACATTAAAATATTAATTCTAAGACGTCCATATTTCATTCGTATTCAAAGCTTAGACGGGATCAACGCGAGAATATAATTATACCATTTTTCAACTTTCTATTAGTTATTCTGTTATCCGGAGCGGAGAAGAATCCAATAAATTACACATCGGAAGAATCTGTTGAGCCGATCTCGAGTTATAAGTGTTCGCACTAACCCGACATTCATTTATATAAGAGATTAGTCTGGAAGCTAATATCATCTGGTCGAGGGAGAACAAGGGATAAGGATTCGTATCCTGTCGAGGGCATGGGATTTTTCTATGATACATACGACAGATCTGGGAAATAAAAATAAATATGACGATGGTCAAACTTTCTTAAAAGTGAATACACCCGTCCGATTATGTCGTGTGTCGGATCCGGCTTTTCGCATGTCCTCGTCTCTGTTCCCAGTGTGTAGTTTGGGCACAATTGTTATCGAGGCGACAAAAATATCGTTGCCGGATATCTGTCCGATGTAAACAGCTCCATATTATAATGTTC
Organism: Mystacides longicornis; assembly: GCA_963576905.1. Classification (NCBI taxonomy): domain Eukaryota; kingdom Metazoa; phylum Arthropoda; class Insecta; order Trichoptera; family Leptoceridae; genus Mystacides; species Mystacides longicornis. The sequence continues at coordinate 29,508,161 of OY756433.1, read as the reverse complement.
TGCGACCAAAGCATAGGACATTTTTTCGGGTCCGACATACAACAAATGGGAACGGGCAGATTCCCAACATTTTATGCAGTGATCGAAGACGGTCAAAGTGTTTTAGTTCGAAGCAAAACAAGTTAGTTACTCTTATATTTGTTTAGAAAGGTTTCTATGGAATACACCTGTGGAAAGATTCCTTTACTCTGAAATGTAATGAAGAGGATCCAGGTGGAAAAAAAACATTCTTTTGTGCGACAAATTTCTGACTACATATAGTTATAATTAAAATAATTTTGTCGTCCAATTATGAACTATTGATATATCGTCACTTCTCCATTTTAAATTGAATTCTGGCTTTACTAATTCTAGGCGATTATCCAATTTTCCCTAAACTACGATATCATAATATGTTCTGGATACGCAATAGGTCTTAAAATATCAAAGAAATAGAAGGTTGATCTGCAAATGTGTGAGGAGCAATATCATATTATTACGTACTTTAATTTTAATGTGTAATAATAAAATACCAGCACAAACACCTATAAGGAAATTGATGTCTGCAAAGCATATGTAAAGCATTTAAAAAACTATAAAAATAATATGCGAGAATGGAAAGAAATCACTTTCAGAGTGTTTCAAGGGTATTTCAATCAAGTACTTCTAGAATTTGATATTATATTTATACTAACCGTTAATTTTTTGTTAGTGAATCTAGATTCAGATAAGATGCCTCCTTCTTATATATATATAAGATATATCCTCCTCCGTGGGATATTTATTTATTTATTTGGTACATATACGGCAAGGCCATTTACAAAGAAATGAAAAGCAACGGAAATAATGGCGTTTAGAAGTTAACGTTGATGCAATATTTGAAACTTCGATGATCGAATCGATGAAGAGAGTTTCGAAAAAAATCCATACAAAATGATTGGACGTTTCGATCGTTTGATTTTAGAACAATATTTGCATGCGTGCAATTAGCCTTCTATGAGACTTGTACTAGCCTCACCCAAGGTCGACGCCAGCCCGGGGCCCAGGAGGGGGGGGGGGGGGGGCAATTTGACCGATTCATAGGCTATTCTCCGTATACCCTATATTATGGAGGATGAGAAAAATTTGAACTGGCTACATTTTTAAGTCTCTTGCTGTTGCCCCCCCCCTCCTTGTGCGACGCCCTTGGCTCACCGCTGAAAACTATGGTAAATCAAGATTAATGTAGATTAATCAATGCAATTACGTAGTATGATCACAGAAAAAATACTGCCAGAAAAAAGAGAAAGAAGATCAGATAGAAAGGAATGGAGAATTATTTTCAATTCGGGGATACAAAGTGTTTGCTAAAAAAAGACGATATGACTGATTTCTTCCTCATATAGCCAAAGTCCTTACCCAATAAAAACATTTTACAATCCTGCAACTGCTAAGATATAAGTTATACAGGGTCAATACGACGGATAAAGTGTTATTTTCGTTTCAACTGTCCAATAAAGAAGAGACCTAGCACTAGATGAGGTATGCCATGAGGCGAGATGTGCAGTGCAGCCAAACAAGGAAGCTAATACTAACTACTGATATCGCCCTATCAAGCATTAGAATAAATATTATTTATTTCTGATAAACTTAGACTAGATTGTTTATCACATCGGTCAGTTTCTATGTTTTAATTTCAGTTTTAAACAAAGGGTAAATATATTATCTACATAATAATTCAGAAATGTTTGTATATTTGCTTTTTATCGTATGTCGGAGCATCACGCTCAAAATACAAATGGTACATCAGATATGAATCTGCGCAGAGCCGTGCAAAATGCCGGAGAAGGTTCTTAAATACAATTTGCTGCATTAACTTTAATATGTTTAGAGCTATTTTTTTTTTTTATAAATGAATCTGTGCTCACTCAAAGTGAACACAAATACACTCCTTGACTCTTTCACAGTAAGCTACTGAAAGCTTGTGTCGTGAAAGAGGAAGATGGTCGGCACCAGGGATCGAACCACGACGTCCGCAGTACGAAAGCCGGCGTTGTAACCGCTGGGTCACCAACCTCTTCAAAATTCAAAATTCATTTAAAAAACTCTATTTTTTTAGGATCTTCATACAAATTTCTCAAACAAGACAAGCCATCTTTTAGAAACAAAATTACTCATGTAAACGTTGAATGGAATCTTGGTATTACGGTATAAAAATGTAATAAAATAATATGAGATTGATTTGTTATACATATAAATGTTATTCAAATCTTAATATTCTCAATAAATAAAAATTTAATGAAAAAATTTGCAAAATAATTCCTCCATTTGACATATTTTAGTGACATTTGAAGTCGATAAAACAGCTGCCTTTATCATACATAGAGGGTGTAGGGTATGTAGCTAACTTGCAAATTATGTAGGTAGGTTCGTATAATATTATTTGAGGTCGGTAAAACAGCTGCCTTCATCATCTAAAAAGTTATTGTGATTGTCTATTAGTTACCTAAAAATTGTACCATTCCACACATAGAGGGATGTAGCTCAGATTCAAACCATAGAGAGAGTAAAACTAGCATAATATTATGTAGGTAGGTTCGATTGAACAGTGAAAATGAATCAAGTGTGAGATGTAACATATTATGATACATGCAGTTTTTTTTTTCATGTGAGTGGCAAACTATAATTATTCTTTTTTTTTTTAATAAACATTAAAAGTGTCATTCTTCTCCCTTTTTATGAATCTCTGTGCTTATGTCAGTTATAGAGGTCTGCAAAGCAATGGGAAGCTAGACTAGAACCTGTTTAATTACCTACCGATCAAGCCTGACAATCGGAATCAAAAACGTAAAGCAAAACGGGTATAAGCTAGTATTCTTATATTTCCGAGTCAATCAAGCCATCCAATAATTATATGTTCATGGCGGTGCCGTCGCCGGCTTGTATAGAAGGTCGTGGGTTCGATCCCAGGTGCCGACCATCTTTCTCTTTCACGACACAAGCTTTTAATACATAGCTTAATGTTCAAAATGTCGAAGAGTGTATTTGTGTTTACTTTACTTTTTTTTATAAAAAAATATTAACATTTACGATTATATACTCGAATTTGCGAATTCTTAAGATTTCCTAGCTGATGATAAAATGACATCTAGACACTTGCAAGTTTATTGACCATAGGGCCAGAGCTGGAAGCAGAGTATTAGAGTATTTTTTAAATGTTGATGTGGACACAAAGTTCTTGCTTGTTATTGTTTCCACGGTATCCAAAATCAACCATAAAAGAAAGTATAGTTTGTTTCTAGATTCGGCTCTATGTTTGTTCAGTAAACGCACACTTATATAGCGAGATCCTTACTAGATATTTGATACAATAATTAAAAAATGTTGAACTATAAGGAAACCCAATTATAAATTCATAAAAAAAGTTTATTAAATTAATTATATCATTGTTACAAAACGAAAAAGTTAAGAATTCATTTTACTCAAAATTGTTATTTTTTTGGGTGACATAGAATGACACTTCATTGCGTTCTTCAACTATTTTTTTTTAATACATGTATATTTTATTCCAAATTTTAGGGTAGATAATAATATTTTGTAACCTATGTGGAATATTCCATCCGAACTAAAATCCAGGATAACATGCAGTGTATATGTCCCACATAGAATGATTGCACATGTATTTAAATGTGATATTTGCGACATAGAGAAACCTTGAGACGACATAAATAAATAAAGTAATTGATTGATATATTATACACATGATTAAATAAATAAATATATAATTAAATAATCTTTGACACGTCGACATTATATGTAATGTCTAACATGTCAGAATTAGCGGACTGTATTTTTTACCGCTTGATGAAGACGCTGCATGATCCCATCCGCTTGCAAGTGTTTATTTATATGAAAAATATTTCATTTCCTTAATTTTAATTATTTAATATAAAATAAATAGTCATCTAAAGACATTTCATTGCATAAAATGATAAAATGCACGAGTTTAATCTTATATAGAAATGGAGTGCTATTTTCCGTGGTCATCGCATCACGCCTAAACGGCTGGACCTATTTCGCTAATTCTTTTTTTGTCGTATCGGCTTTTATCAGGAGAAGGTTCTTATGAAAGAAAAAATTAAGAAAGTTGCGTGGTAAATTAGAAAATTAATGAAAACTTCAAGTAGGTAAACTTTTTACTACTCTTTAAACACTATTTTTAACTACAACTTTAAAAAATTGAAATTACATTAAAGTTTGACATGAACTGTCAGTTGTTTGAAGGTGGTGATTTTGACAGAATGTCGATGGAAAATACATGGTTTGAAACAGATGCATCGATCTAAATTACATTGGTTAAAAGGTAAAAAGCTTATCATTATATACAAATTCGAATTCAATATTCTTAATAAGGACTATAATGCGACGTATGTCGGGAAAGCTAGTATTTTTATAACAATAGCACAAGCTCGTATATTCTTTTTGTTTATCTGTGTTCAAATTGAGAATAGATTAAGAATGTTTGTTTTTTAATGATAATAGAAAAAACTTTGCACATTTCAAATTTGATGTGTCTATGTTTTTGAAAGAAAATTTTGAAATAGCGCTCGCTCAGTTTTTGACAATAGAACCTTAATAACGTTCAAACTTATAATTCAAATAAGTTATGGTCGAATTTCGAGCACTGGTCGACCACTAGTTATATTCGTTCTCTACTTTTTTATTATTTATTTTGTGAGTTTTTTATTCTTTTTTGTACAATGTATTTTGTACCGGTTGACTGGAAAAAATTGCCTCAGGCAATAAGTTCCGCCGGCTATACTGACACCTTTGTATAGAAAAGTGTTATAATATGTATTATTATTTTATTGTATGTATGTGTTATCATCACTCATCGCAAAGGAGAAATATGTTATGGTGAGTGATGAATTTTACTTGAAATAAATAAATAAATAAATAGTTAATCAGGACGGGAGCGATATTTTAATGGATGCATGAAGACTCACAAGTCACAAGTATGACGCTTGCAGGTAAATTCTTAGTCTTATTCAATGTTAATTAGTGTCATGCCGGACCAATACCGTCACATGTTGTGTGGATACAGTGCACGTACCTACTTGTGTCACGATGGACCATTAAATGTCAATGTCACTCTTTGGTCAAACAATGAGTTGCGGACGCGATGACAGAATGTGTGCACGGGCACAAACGACCGGCCTCTACGTGCTACCTATATCGCTACACGTTACTAAGTAATCTTGAATCAAATCAATTTGACCGAAAAAATGCAATACAAAGGCTTAAAATCATCTCATGAGGTAGGCAGAGATAGTAAATACACTAACCAAGCATTTAAAGCTTAAATTTTTTTTTCGTTAAGATCTAGTCCTGAAAAAAAAGGTCACAGGAATCTAGACATAATTAGAACGTTGTGCACCAACAAATCCAAAACGCAATAAAGATGAGACATTAACAAAAATGGATATAGTCTTATCCTGGCGCCAAGTAGGAACATGGCAGCAGTCGTAGTCTTTAAATTTGGTTGCTCTCTTGTTGTTGAACATGTTGAGAATTCTCATGATTAGGAGTTTCGGAGACTTAAACATTACCACCTAATGGCGAATATTGTTAACGTAAAGTGATCACATTAAGCCAGCCTCGAAATAGCAGTAGAAGACGGTCGTAAGCCCGTAGTGGTTTGTTCCATTAAAAAATCGAACATCAGTAATGAATTGTTAGAGTTATTAGTTGTTACATAATCGTTCAATTTTTTTGTTGTGAGCAACACTTAACGACAGGATCAAAATAGTGGTTGGTAAAATGTTTAGAAAAACTGGTATGATATTATATAGACGAGACAATTTGGAACATTTTACGGCAACTCAGAATTTATATAAGCAAATCCCCAAATTTTTGAAATTATAAAAAATACTTAACTGGGAATTCCCAAAATTACCTGTTTGCCTCTACATATTTTCTTTATCTAGCAATCAATTAGATCCACCTAAATTTCGTTTTTATTTTAAATATATTTTCACATTCAGAAAAAATAAATGTATATTTTAGAAAATGACATTTTGGGCTGGACTAAGCTGGGGAGAAGGTGCGCAACTATGGCGCAAGAAAGAGAGGCTTGGAGGAATTTCGTGGCACCTACCTGCTCCACACTGGGACCGAACGTGGTATTAAGTAACTGAAAAAAACATAGTTTTGTATTTCATTAAATCTTGAGCGATTTCGTGCTGAAGTGAAAATTGTCAACCACGGTAGCAAAGACTCATTAAAAAAATATATATAAAAGCTTTAAATATTGCAAAGTTAATGCAGTTAAGTGTACATATTTAAGAGAGATTTTGCACGGCTTTGTGCAGAATAATATCTGACGTAACCTTTGTATTTTCAGCGTGATGTTTCCACATAAAAAGATACATAACAGAATTATAATGTAGATGTGATTCATATCGTGAATATATCCTTTGATAATTCAAAGTGCATTTGGTTTTATATTTTCCAGTCGTCATATAAGTAGTATGGTTTCATTTTGAATGTCACATTGAAATCTACTGACAGACGAATTATGTCATTTTCAGATACACATTTGCACAAAGCAAACACAAAAGTATGCTTTGGGCCACCAGTGGGGCTAGTACGAGTTTAATCGAAAGCTAATTGCACGCTAATAAGCGCTTATTAGCGTGCAAATAGTGTTCGAAAATCAAACGATCGAATCATTTGTTCATTTTTGTATGGAAATTTTTCGAAACTCTTTCGATGATCGTTTCGATATTCGATCAATTTCGCGACAGGCAACAAACGAATTTTTCGTCAACGTACATAGAGCGCGAAAAAAATTAACTGTCCACTGGAACATATAAGATTGAAATATAACTTATATGACTACAAAGGTAGGTACTAATTATAAAAATATGTGTAACATAATTATGTGCGATAGAAATGATAACCAAAACTTTAATAATTAAGCAATTAAAAGAAATGATACAAATATAGAATTGTATAATACCTACATATAATAATTTAGATGCGAGATATCGGGGTGACCTAGAGAAGCACTTGAAAATATCGCAAATAATGTTATTGGATGTGTGTATATGTGTTCTGGTGTGTGTGTGTGTGCATCAAACAAACATACCTACCTACATACATATATTATTATACATTCAGATAAAATAATATCAGCTGTAGATATTTATTTTGTTTTTTTTTTGCATTATCGATATTGATGTTAGGGTGTTTCTATGAGGGACATAATGACCATTAACTTTTATATCTTTAATTTTATATCATATAAGTTGAAATGGTTTGGGCATGTGGAAAGAATGGATGCAAACAGAATGACAAAGAGAATTCATAAGGATGAAAGGAAAGGTGTAAGAAAGCGTTGCCGACCGAGAATGACGTGAATCGAACACATCGATTCCGTCCTCAAGGAAGGCCAGGGCCCTTATTCTCGTAGTGGTCTTAATACGCTCTTATCTTGATTGACAATCATAAAATGGCGGATTGGTATTCACAAAACAAGATATCTAGTAGATATCTTAAAAATTCGTTATGTTTGAAATATCAGTATGAATGCGACCATCTGTGAATAAGTCTCACGGTCCTGGGCAAGTCTCACCAACTCTGCAGCCTCTGGCACACCAAACCTTAGTTTTTCAACACTATGTAAATGAGAAAATCACATTCCTACTCGTAATAAAAAATGACAAAGTATATTAAACTTTTGCGTATCGAATCGACTCAATCCTTAAGATATTTTTGATATACCTACTTAAGTATTATGCTGTTCATAATATAGAAGATATTCAGACATTTTAAGTTTTGATTTCAGAGGACTTGCTACCCATTTTTTTAAATGAATCTGTGTTGACTCAAAGTAAACACAAATACATCCTTTGACTCTTTCACAGTAAGCTACTGAAAGCTTGTGTCGTGAAAGAGGAAGATGGTCGGCACCTGGGATCGAACCAACGACCTCCGATATGAAACAGCACGAAAGCCAGCGTCGTAAGCGCTAGACCACCAACCACTTTAAAAGTATTCATTTAGTATCATTCTTTTATTATGCTATTTATTTATAAGATATGCTATTGTTTTATGGAATGTTGATACACTATCTGTTTATTTCGGAGATACGCTGTTTATTCACTAGATTTAGGGTGCTTCTTAAAATTTGAATTTTAAAATGTCAACTGGTCGCCCTGTCATTCAGTTCTACTATGTAAAAAATGGAACTCCGATTTTTATCAGAATTTTAAAACATAGTTTAGGGGTTGCTACCGGCTGTTGAAAGTTTGTATAGAAAATGTATGGAGACGGAATCTAAATTGGAAAATTTCCTTACAGTTATTGTTATAAAAGCTATGTATCTATTATATCAATATTTTTTTTATTTTAAAATTTCTGTAGTATTTAATTCTTAAATAAAAATAAATTAAAAATATTTTTATTTTTTATACCGACATGACATTTTTTTTGAGAGGTAGCGACCCCTAAAAATTGTTTAAAAATTCCAAAAAAAAATCTGTAGCAATAAAATATTATAGCATAGAATAAAATACAGGGATGAACCCTAAAAATTTAGAAAAAAAATTTTTTTCGACCATATAAGAAGCACCCTACTAGATATGCTATGGTTTAAGAAGATATGCTATGATTTTGGAATAAATGCTATTATCTTAGTAGAAATGCTTTGATTTTAGATGATATGCTGCTATTTAAGAGATATGTTTCAGGGATTGATAGGATTCATACGCCTAAATATAATATTTGTTGGGGAAAAGGTATTTAGGAATATTCCCGCGATATCCCACTTCAGTTTTATTATAATTAATGACATACACAATGTCAAACGAGGTGATAAACCGGCGATAGGAACCTTTATCTCGACGTACTTGCGGTTATGTGTGCCATTGTATACATATACCGACGTGTCAAGCTTAATTTGAGTCATGTGTCAATTTAAGGCAGACCCTACTTGATGAACCATGACAGACTGACGAGAGAAAAACCAACCAACAACTCCAAATTTCTAATTTTCCTGTCTATGAAGAGACAAAAATCCCATGAAATGTATACCTAATTGGTTTTATGTGAATAAATAAATTTAAAAAAAAGTTTACATTAAGTTATTCGTGCTCTTAAATATGGGGCCACCATGACTCGAGGGGTTCTAGATAAAAGCAAATCCAACCCGTGTTTCCCTCCAAATCATGGTTCAAATTACCTAAATAGGAAACATCCATCATAATATCCCGTTTCAGAATCGGCCACTGTTTGGTCCCTAAACATCAGCTATTTAAAATAAAGGTTCTGGACAGCCCTCAGTGTCCATGTGGAGAGGATGAGGGTCTATAGATGACGCTCTGTTTGCTTGTCCTCTTTGCGGTAGTGGCGGTCATTTTATGGAGAGTCTCTTGGAGAAACCAATTTGCTTTCTTTCACTTTTTACATCAAATTTAGGTGTGAAAACGTTAATAGAATTTATAACAAAGTACGAATTCAAGGTGTAGGACAATTTTGTATTTTACTGAAGATTTAAACGATTAGTCACAAGGCATAAATCAGCCCAGAGGGGTTGGATTGCCAGTATTGAAAATATATATATTATATCTACACATGGCTCTAATTTTGTGTGCAATCACGACAATACACATAATGTATAATACAGTTTCTGCATGTGACTGTGTTTTGGTGAATTATTATAACTACTGCAATCATGATGATGTTGTGTTTTATCAGTGTGACCTTAGGAAGTGGAATTATGTTTAGTACTATCACATACTAGCATTACTGATGATATGTGTCCAAGCACGTGGCTCTTCAAATCAGTCCCTCCCTCCGTCTGATATGTATGAGATTCTTAAAAACCGTATTGCAGACTCAAAGAGAAGAACGGAGTGATAGCACTAATGCGACAGCTGGGATCAAGGTTCAAATGGGGTTGATGATAGGATTTGCAAATTTCTCATGCGTTGGGAGATATCTTCAGAGATGCGGAAGCCAGATTGGGATAAGTTCATAAAGGATAAAAAAAATACGGAGTCGAGGCTGTATAAACTAAGCTTAATAAGAAGTGGGAGTTCCTTTATGCTAAGCTTTATAAGAGCCTGGATTCTATAATGGTTAACATAAAAACGATTGAAAAGTTATTCTATACCCATTTATTTCACAGAACTGAATGATTATTTAAAGTTGAATTATGTAGTTTGAAATGGTTTTAGGAAATCTCTAATAAGTAATTAAATTAATAGAAAAAATAAACAACATATTTTCCTTGAAAATGAATAAAACAAATGTTTGATCTTCAAATTTATTGTTTAGAGCAGCATTGTAGATTTGCATATTATATAAAAATTATATATGTATTAATTATAGAATCAACTATTTGATATCAATCTATAGTGTTCGATTTTAGGAAGTACATTTTTTATTCATATTTGAACAACTACGGGCTTTCGGTCGTCTTTTACTGCCGTTTCGAATTTGTGTTCGTCATATATATTCGCTAGGACAATTACGAAAGACCCAGATTCCTTAAAAAATGACAACTATTTCCCATATTTTCTAGAATTGGAATCTAATGCCAGTTATAATATTGTATGTATGTCAAAGGCAGAACACTAAAATTAGTTTACTACCTACTACGTTGTTGTTACTACGTAATAGAATTGACTTCCTTGTGGAAACTACCGTGCTGATATAGCTAAGATGGCTAGCACTGGCGCTGTGTCGGTGCCGAGCATGCGATCCAACTAATTCCATTACGTAACTCCGAATTGGAACACTTTGCAGTTCGTTCTCTGTCGAGTTGTGGCACGTGGAGGGTCAAGTTCATGGCTACGTTCTTATGTAAATACGTAAAAAAGCTATAATTCTATTCGAATCGATGCTGTACAATAAAACTAGAAATAGCTCTAAATGTCATCATACATAGCATTAACGTTCTAGAATCCTTAAATGGCGACTTTGGTATAGGATAAGAGAATTTGAATACCACAAAAGGATGAGGAGACGACTTCATTAAAAAAACATGACAGCAGTCGTAGTCTTTAAATTTGATTGCTCTATTGTTCTCAATAATTTCCAACTTTAATCTCTATATTTCATTAATTATTAAATATCTACTTGTTGCATACATGAGATTTTTCGACATGTTGAACATGTCCAGAATTCTCATGATTGGGAGTTTCGGAGACTTAAACATTACCACCTCATGGCGAACGTTGTTAAAGTAAAGTGATCATACTAATACAGCCACAGCCTTCTAAATAACAGTAGAAGACGATCGTAATCCCGTAGTGGTTTGTTCCATTTAAAAATCGAACATCAGTAATGAATTGTTAGAGTATTAGTTGTTATACATTCCGTTAAGACCTCATTCTAGTCGCAGAAAAAACGAAGACCTAAAATAGACTCTTTTGAACAAACGTGAAAGAAATTAATATTCAAGAGTGTACAGATGAATAAAGAGAAGACTCATTCGTATTTTTCTCTTTTTTGTATTCAGATCATCAAATTACCACTTTTATATTTATATACATATTCCCTGTGGATTCTGTGTACAATGAAGTAAAAGGGGAGTGGAGGAGAGAAAATGATGATATAGAATGATGCTCAATCTGGACGAAGAACTACTATGACCCATGCTTGTCCATCCTTAAGTATACTTTTAAAAATATCCTCTGCCTACAGGCAATCAGATGAACTCCTTTGCCACAAATAGGTACTCGGTAAATATGGTCTCAAATCAGAATGCCACATAACCATCAAAATGTGTGAATAAAATAAATCATACTTCTTGGAACCTTAAAAATCTGCAGGTTCAGAAGATATCTGGATTTGAAATAAAACGGTTCTTACCTAAGTCTGGAATAGAACTGGACGGCTCTTCGTTGCTCAGATTTCTCTCGATGTTGTGTCTCGCCGCTTTTGGAGGTGGTGGTGGAGGAGGACGCATTGGACAGTGCGCAATGACTCCAGAACTCGTAGAAGACACGTGAGATGGTCCGGAAGATCCGTTGGATATTGTAGGCGGAGCTGGCGAGCGGAATTCTTCCTGCGGCAACGCCACAACTTGCAGACCTGGTCTGCACAATTCAATCGCAGCTCTTTGCTGCTCTCTCAACATCTGCTGTTCTTTAAAACATCCGTTGGCATCACGGAATATGACATGTTCATCGTTTCTCAACTCTTGAAATTGTTTACGTGATTCTTCTTTACATCCGTTCGTGTATCTTACAATGAGATCTTCTCTAGTCGGTTTGGTATCTAAGAAATGCGGCGAGGGTTCTCTCCGTCCATTCTGACGCGGAGGAGAATCCGAGTGGCCATTTAAATGGGATGAATGGTCTCTTCGACCATTAATTCTAACTTCAGATCCGTTCCTTATAATATCGCAATTTCTAAAATCCAACACTTCCATTTTTGGAACGACTATACGACTGGGCTCAATGATGACCTTCGGGTGCTCCGGCGTGGGACTGTGAGGAAGCCTCATTATAACTCCTAAGTCTTCTACGGTTTCTTCGTGATCGACTTCATCCACCACCAGTCCAGGTTCGGACATGGGGCTGTCACACCTGCTGTTGGAGTCATCCTCCTGTTTAGGAGTGAGCCGCATGAAGCTTTGCATGATGAGAATGAGATTTGTTAATTTATAAATGTCTATTGTTTTTTTTGGGTGAGTTAATTATCAGTGGAGGACGCGCGAGACAACACTTGAATGTCAATTGGATGACAGCAGAGGGTCTTATCTCCTTTTTTTATTTCTAAACGGTTTTGTTGCGCCGTTTATCGATGACGTTCGACACTGTGAACTTGAACATAACCTTCCACAATACAAGTAATAAACAAGGAGAGTGTGTGCATGGGTTGTGACGTTGGGGCTGGTGCATGCCACTAGACAGCTGTGGACGCGGGACCTGGACGCTCTAGAGACCCGCGACGGCACCTGTTGCCTGCTCCTGCACGCGCCGCCACTGACACACCTCGTTCACAACACAAGAATTCATCTCGCAAGTTTTTCACAAAACACTCGCTTACTTTACCCGCTTCCAACTGTATTATTTGCCGGCTATTCTTAGTGCGTGGTATGACCGACACGGTGGTGCGGGCGGGGGCTCGGGGCTGTGGAGCGCGGGGTGCGGGGCACACAGATTCGGCCTTGACCGACGTTGTCACGGTCACACTAAAGTATTGAAAATAATAATATTGGATTATTATTGTGAAACAGGAACGCTACCAATACACATGAAAAGGTTGCGGTTTTTGAACTGTCACTTTCGGGATCACGTCACTTCTTCCAAACACTCTGCACACAACAAACAATTCAACTTGTTTTCTAGTTTATTTACTTACACACACTTTATTACACATTTAAAAATATTCATTCAACTGTCAGAATAAAAAAAAACATCACATATTTTATATCCTCGAGTATATTATTTTCACTTCACATCAAATCATTAAAAACTTAAATAAAAATAGTATATATTCAGTTATTTTTTTCTTAAATATTAATTACGATTCTAACACTTAAAATAGCACACAAAACATCAAATAAGTTTACAAATAAAAAACTTTTTAAAACTAATTTTTGTTTATAGGTACGCAACAGGTGAAGATTATTAAAAATATATATTTAAAAAAAATCCTTATTTATATTATTAAATCGTAGAACAGTTGTTATTAAAAATAAAGAAAATCAAATTGGAAAATTTCCGTCAAACTAATTTTCCTTTGGTCCTTCTACGATTCGATGTTTTCCTTTGACTCCGCCGCTACGCGAATACGTACAGCGCGCACCGAGAACTGGACCGAACGGCACGATCTACTTTCTCCTACTGAACCGACGAAAGTGAATCTAGCAACTCGCGCACTGTCAGCTCGCCTATATCAGACAGCCATGGGGTGGCTTCACACACACACACACTCACACTACACACACGAATGCACTTTATTGCATCCACTATACATGTGGGAGTAGGCCTTTATGGTTTACCTATGTGAAAACTATAATCAAACATAATATTAATGTTTGATTATAGTTTTCCTATAATATTATTATTTTTATACGACTTTAAGAAAAAAAAAATTTTGTATTGTTGAATAATTTTATTAAATACATGTTTTTTATACTAATTAGTTTCGTATGCACTTTTTTGTTTGGCAATATTAAAATATATTTTTTTTAAATATAAATTTTATAATTTATTTATCTACACGGCGATTGCTTTTGAGAAAAAAAATTATATAATATGAAACTGTTTCATTTTATAAATATTTATAAAAACAAAAAATGTTCCTAATTTTTTTTTAAGTGTTTAAATAAAACAACAAGTGAATTAAGTATTTTTTACATACATAATTAAAATTTTGTAATGTAGGTACATATCTATCTATTCTTGGCTTGCACCCATTTTGGGTGATGCAGCCATTTAATATGTAGGTACATAATACTTGTTCATTTCACAAATAATTTTGTTTTCTTGTTTGTTTTAGTTTTTGTTCATAGTTTTTCGGTTACTGTTAAATTTATCAAAATGTCTTTTATGCTCACAGGAACATGTTTCTAAGTTTAAAGCGGTTCAGAATATTGAGTTTACTTTTATTTATTTCCTTTATGCTAATGGATCCTTGATTCACTCTAAGCATATTCTGAAATTCCTAATCAACTTTATATACACGTGATAATTTTGAAGGGATTTTTACATTTTTTCAAAGACTTTCAAATTTTTGACCTGAAATTTCTAGATAACTTACTCATACACACGAATAGGAGAAAATTATTGATACTAGTGGTCGGACAGTGCTCGAAATTCGATCATAACTAATTTAGATTATAAGTTTGAAAATTATTAATATTCCTTTGTCAAAGACTGAGCGAGCGCTATTTCACAAATTTCTTTAAAAAATAATGACATGGATACGCCGAATTTGAAATGTTGATTAATTAAAAAAAAATCTATTTTTAATTAATACAAAAAAAATATTATTAATAATTTATTACTTAAGCTATTCTCAATTTGACCACAGATTAACAAAAGTCTACATCAAAAACACCAAAGTGCGTGTGAGTATGAAATACATTACAATACAGTAGTGTACAGTTTATTTTATTGATGTAATCTATTTTTATGCATAAATTAAAAAAATATATTGGCATTCGCCAATCCTTCTCTATATAAACCATACGTGTGCGAAATTTCATATTCCTCTGTCCATGCAATTTTCGTAAAAATAGTCACAAAGTTTTTCCTTCACGTATTAATATATAGATAGATTGACAGGTAAATATTTTATTTCTTCTTCTTTTAATAGTTATTGCGCATAGTGCGCGCAAAAAGGAATATTGTCCAAGGCTAATGAACTTGAACTTCACTGACACTACACGATTTCATGAAATGGTCGCAATAATTTCATTATTTCTTAGAGGCACGACTTATTCGCAGGCGGAACCAATCAGTATAAAACGTTCAACAGCTGTATATCGTAAAACTATAGTCACCACGTGTAGAGAAATACTTACCTACTTGAAAATCATAAAAGATGTACGAAGAAAAACAACCGATTTGCTTGTATCATTTTGAAATTTAACATAATTTTGCATGCATGCACTCACCGGAGTCTGCATCTTCAGCCCTTCCTGCCTGTCCTGCTCTATGGGCTTGGAAATTCTCTATGTGTCTTGTTTGTGGACGGATTGATTGTTGTTTGTTTTTTATTTGTTTGTTTTTCCATTCAAAGATATTAACAATAACAGATCCCTTTAAGACCAATAATCGGTCTTGTCAACAGGTTTCCATTCATTAAATTTCAAACTTCTTATAAACTACATAATATGCAAAATCTACATAAATCTTATAAACTACATAATATGCTAGTAATCTTATAAACTACATAATTTGCTAGTAATAACAATGACATTTTACAAGTATAATCTTATCTACGCATTTTCATATTATACATCTACTTATTCAATAACATAATATTATTATTTTTTCTTTTTCTTACTAAAAATCTTATAGTTTCATTTTGGCATTCAAATAACAAGATAGTATTTACATTTTTGCAATTTGTACTAAATTAAGAAAAGTTAGGTATGGTTCCCATACATAAATATTCAATTCAACTATTAAGCTTTATCCATTTTAAAAGTAATTAAAGTCTCAGTGTCTTATATTGTAATCTTTTTGGTACACTACTTACTACTGGTTAACTTTATAATGTATATCGATTGTGTTTTGCCAACTATGTATTCTGTTTGTGACTATATTGTAATTGTAAAAGTCCTCGGCCGTATATTATTGAAAAATAAAAATAAAAAAATAAAAAATAAATAATTTCAGTACGAATAATGAGTAAAGAAAATGTCTAAATTAGGCCCTCAGAAATGCAATCATCACACATGCAATCATCACACATGGAATCATCACACATGGAATCATCACACATGGAATCATCACACATGGAATCATCACACATGGAATCATCACACATGGAATCATCACACATGGAATCATCGTCCCGTAGGCAGGTACCCCATAGAGCAAATCGTGTACATTTTATTGCTTTTGATGGTAACCGGCAACCGTAAGTCGGCTTTTTGTCTTACCCCTCTGCAGGGGCGGATTTTTGTTTCCCTAGCTCTGCAGGGACGTGGTGGGTATAATGGGTACTTCCACATCAGCGGTCCAAGGGGACATAGGGTCACACGATTGTTGCAACCACAAGATAGGAATCATATGTTAGTACCTATCTTTCGGCAGCATCAAAAAGACAATTAAGGAGACTTCTTACGGAAGGCAGCAGCCGGGAAGAGGCACTGTTACTCTTCAAGAGGCCTCTGGAGACGAGGCACAATAAGAGGAAGTGCTCCATTAATGAGTTGAATAGATTTAATATGGTCGCGGAAGGTAGCATAAAAGGTGAATGCTCCTATTTATAACCTTTATAGAAAAAAGTTGGTTATCCATAATTATGGATGCTTGAAGGTCTCTTCCTTCTGATGACTCAAACTATTACATGTGAATAATTAATGAAAGATGACCATAGAGAATGAAGTTTTGCCTTCCAATATCAATACTTATGAAGCAAAGCATGCCTCTTTCACGACACGTAGTTTTAAGTAGCTTACTGTGAAAGAGTCAAATTTGTGTTCATTTGTGTTCACTTTGAGTGAGCTAAGATTTAAATAAAAAAACGAGTAGAGAAAAGGCACATCAAGGAAGATCCAACTTTTGGACATAATCCAAAATTATTTCGAATTATTTTTTTAAATATGCATAAGGTAAAGAGTGTATGAGAAAAAATAAAACTGATATGTCGAATTTGAAACGAAAAAATATTACTTTTAACTACACATTTTCAAATATTATACGTTTAGAGTTCATAAACCCTAGTTATCTCGAATTAGTAAGAGAAAAACAAATAAAAAGACTTTTTACATGTTACAACTATTTATTTATTTATTATACTAAATATGGGAAGGTTATCATTGACCTTATCACAGCTTGGAGTAGATTCCTCCTATCTATCAAGTGGGCGATATCCATTAATGAATATAAACAAATAATAATATCTAAAAATATATTTTTTATAGTTAATTACTCCAATCATCTGTAAAAAAATTACAGGTTGAATAATGTAAGCAAACATTCTGATACATTAAAGTAATGTTTGAATTACAAGGGATGAAGAAGAATGCGAATTTCTTCATCGAGTAAACGAATTCGGTAAATAGGGGCGTAATGTGTGAAAAACGAATTTAAACTAGAAAATGGATGTTAGCAGGGTGGGCGATGCAATTACACCTTTCACATGAAACAACAATGTATCACTGCAAGATAAAAAGTTTGTGAAAGAATACAACTATAAATGATGTACAAAAGTATATCATGGATATGGTAAAAAAGGGACGTAGTATAAATGCGGTAAATATGAAATCTTTATCTTCTATATCTATAATAATAAAGGAAAGTGCCTGACTGACTGACTGACTGATTGACTGACTGACTGACTCATCAACGCACAGCCCAAACGGCTAATCGTAGAGAAGTGAAATTTGGAAATCAGGTAGGTCTCAATACAAAACCTTCCACTAAGAAAGGATTTTTGGAAATTCCACCCCTAAGGGGGTGAAAAATAGGGTTGAATGTTTTTCAAAGTATGCGAATATCTCGGAAACTAGACATGGTACGAACTTGAGATTTGGCATATGAATTCTTCTATAGAAATGAGTGTTAGCGTATTCGGCAATTTTTCCAAAATTTAACTAAAAGGGACGAAAAAGGGCACATATAAAAAGGGATGATTTTTAAGTGGCTCCTAAAAAGTTTAAAACTGATTTTATCGAAATTTCAAAAAAATGATTTCTTCAGAAAGAGTCAAATTATACTATTTCGTTTTCAAAAGATATCAGTAATTAGAGGGGAGGGGGTGAGGGGCACTTTTCCAACGTGTATGTGTGTGTATCCGTCCCCTCTTTATAACTTTTGATTCGCTTGATACACAGATCCTAAAATTTCAGAAAATATTGAATACTTTAAGCATACAAAATTTGTATACTCAGAATGTTGAATTTTTTTTTCAGTCAGGGGTAATCAACCTTTGAATTTTTATTTAATTTTTTCATATATCTCGAAAACCATAAAATCTAGAACCCTAAAAATGTGTATGTATATAGAAAAATACAATATCTAAAATATAGTTTAATGAAAAAGTTCCAGCATTTCTCAAACTTTTTTTATAAAGAAAAATATTTTTTTTATGACAAATTTACGAGTTTCAGTGCATATTTCAGAATTTTATAAAAATATCGATAAACGACGAAACCCTCCAACTAGATAATTGATTTTTCTATAAAAAATACATACATCATAGCAGTACATCTCGAACTTTTCTTAACAACTTTTGTAAAAATTTAATTTATTGACGACATCGTTTCATACAATAAACATACATCATACACCGCGAGCTGGTCCGGTGCAGCGTGTATGAATATACGTAGGTAGGTACACCTAGCCAACCCAACCTACTTTCTCCAATACACGTGTCGAAACTATTGCGTAATCTATAATAATAATATAGTTTTGAACTAGCCGACCCGTCAAACTTCGTCCCGCCTTGGAATATAAATAATATGTTCGAGATTTTATGTATAACTTTAAGTTGATTTCAGTTTAAAGTTATTTAACACAGACGACGACGTGGTCCTTATATTATTTTTCAACTTAATATAATAACTGTAACCGCTGCATCTGTTATAAAACATATCATTATATTATTTACTATCAGCATTCCGTGAATCGTATCATTCATCAAACAACTGATTCCTGTCAAACGCCTGATTTAATTTCAAAATTAGAAAAAATGTAATAATAATATGGAAGTTTTATTTTTATTCCGTGCAACTTTTTTCTTTCATAAGACCCTTCAGACAAAAGCAAACACGACAAAAAAATGGGCGATATAAGTTCAGCTGTTCTCGTAAGAAACACGTAGAATGCCGATTCTGACTAGCGCCAACCGGCGCAAAGAATGTTACTATGCATTTGAATGGGGAAACCCACAGAAAAAGCAGGAACCCGCTTTCCGACATGCCCATTTAAATGCATGGAAACCATAGACAACAATCTTTGAGCTGGTCGGCGCGGATCGTAATCGGCTTTCAACGTGTTCTTACCCATACGATGACCGCGCAAATTAGCGTTCCATTTTTATATAAGAGATAAATAATACACTTTCCGTGAATTCAGACAAACACTTTACGTGCCTACCTACTTCAATATATTTTTCGTACCATGCATCCTGTACAGCGATTCTGAATTGTTTTTTTTTATTATTTTTTTTTTTTATAACCTTTTCGGCAATTCATCCATTAGGATGATATATGACGAAACGTTGTTTTATTAAACTTCCCTTACTTACGAAGACCAGCAAAGCTGCTGGTTTCCTCTATATAGTCTAATAGTCTATATAACGAAATATTATATAGAATTACTCTCCATAATTTACCTTATGCTTGATAATCAATTTTCTAAGTTGTAGAATTTATTTTGTGATTATAAGGTGTACCTATTTCTTAAGTGATACTTTAATAAACAAATCAATGAGTTATCCAAACATGTCTCTTTTTACTATCCGGTATCCGGCAGGATATTATTTACGCCGCCGGATAGACCGGATATCGGATAGTTGCCGATATCCGTTTCATCTAATAAAAAATATAAACAGTGGACAGTTAATTTTCTCCCTACTCTACATTGTCGAAAATTCGTTTATAGTCGAACGCCAATTACTTATACCATTAGAATACTGAGGTTGACCACCTCACTTCCTTAAACCTCAACCGGTTAGAAAAGGCACAATGAGCCTCGGACGACTTCGAGCGCAATGGAGAGTTCTTTATGCCTAACCTATTCTCCTGAGTGGGTCCAAGGCCTCCCGTATTATGGGGTGGTTTGGGGGGAACCGCCACGGGCTTGATTTGTGTGCGGCTGTCTTTTTGGCAATCGGGCTAGGGTTTGGCTTTGTGCGGATCGGGATTGCTGCGGTTTAGTTTCCTCCGGGCTGGCTTGCGGTGAGCGGGGGGGCTTAAAAGGGAGAATATTACGTTATTATAAAAATGGAGACCTACTTTACGTGGTCATCGCATCACGCCTGGAGGCCAAGTCGAAATATTAACGACAGCTCCAACGTTAACAATTTGTTGTTGAGATAACGTAAAAACTGTTGTTCAACGTGCGTTAAACAATGCTGTTCCAAATTCCGAGTCAAAAAAATAATTCTGTCAGTTATTCAAAATTAACGTTAACGTTACCTCAAAATCTCAAAAAGAAAGCAAATACAGTAACACGTGAGCGAAGCCACGGGTAACTAGCTAGTATAATATAAAAGAAAGTCGGGTTAGTGCGAACACTTATAACTCGAGATCGGCTGAACAGATTTTTATGATGCTTGGTTTATTGGCTTCTTGTCCGTTCCGGATAACAGAATAACCAATAAAAAGTTGAAAAAAATTGTATTAGAAATATTATTATATAACATATTATTAAAGTAAGTATGGAACGGGTTTCTTGTGACGCCGCTGCCATCTATGAAATTTCCTTAACAACATAAATTTTATTTACCTGACAACCAGAGTACAAAACACTGGCACGCAGATTGAAATCTTTATTGATAGAATTTCTTTCAAGCTTTCAGAAATATTGTTTAACATTCAAACATACATAATATTTTAAACGTATTTTTGTATAAGTTACAAATTTGAAATCAACATTCATAGTAATGACTACTTACAGGACAGGACAACGTCTGTCGGGAAAGCTAGTATAAGATGAATAAGAATCTGTCTTGCAATGTTTTCTTCTATACCTCATTCTTTCCTAAAATAATTTTCATTATTACTTTCTTTATAATAAACTAGCTGACTGGCGTCACAAGAAACCCGTTCCATACTTACTTTAATAATATGTTATATAATATTTCTAATACAATTTTTTTCAACTTTTTATTGGTTATTCTGTTATCCGGAGCGGAGAAGAATCCAATTAATCAAACATCGGAAGAATCTGTTCGGCCGATCTCGAGTTATAAGCGTTCGCACTAACCCGACTTTCATTTATATTATAAGATTTTAATTGTTTCTTACAATTTGACCTGCAGATTCCAGCACCTCTGGATCGCATTACTTGCATTGGGTAATTTTCAAATTTCTAAATAACTGAACAAAATTATTGACACTTATACCATTGGACAATTAATTGAGCATCCCATATTGATCCGCAAGCGGACTGGCACATTTGAATGTCAAGAAAAATAAACGACTTTGCGATGCTTTGTGTTTTTAAATAAGTGAATACTGTAATAATATGTATATATGTATATGTGTATTATCATTTGTGTAGTGACTATGTACGTTACCACTTAAACAAAATTAACCTTGAATCTACTTAATGTGTGTGTGTGTTGTCCAATTATTGGGTAAAACTCA
The DNA here is from genome assembly GCA_963576905.1 of Mystacides longicornis. Classification (NCBI taxonomy): domain Eukaryota; kingdom Metazoa; phylum Arthropoda; class Insecta; order Trichoptera; family Leptoceridae; genus Mystacides; species Mystacides longicornis. Next base: position 29,486,191 of record OY756433.1, on the reverse strand, counting down.
TTGTTATAATATAAGAACAGTTAGTAGCGATTCTTACACACAAATATTATTACCTGTAGATGTAAAAAAACGCTTTTTTGTAGTACCAATGCTAATGCTAATACGATCATAAAAATCTATATTAGTATAACCCAGAACACATAGTGATCGACCAACGAGGGTTACACACACCTCTATGTAATGCTGCGCGAGTTGCGTTGTTTGAAACGGACGGATACACTCACATTCCCTACCACGTCAGCTCTGCAGACAGAATTTTGGGATATTGTTTACTACCGTAAAAACGTGCAACGAAGTACGTCACACGATCTGACTCCTAATTAGAACAATAATTCAAACACCGCATCGGTTTCTATATATTAATACTTGAAGGAAAACCTTTTTGACTATTTTTTACGAAAATTGCGCAGACGGAGGAGTATGAAATTTCGCACACTTATAGTTTATATGGAAAAGAAGTGGCAAATTCTAATAACTTTTAAAAATTATACATAAAAATAGCATTTTATATTTATATCAGCATAAAAATAGATTAAATCAATAAAAAAAACATTACAAACACTACTGTAATGTTATGTATTTGACACACACATTTCGATGTATTTGACATTGACACAGACGCATAATAAGTTATGGTGGAATTTCGAGCTCTGGTCGACCACTAGTAAACATAGATGCACAGTGGTTGGAATATGCTCATGCTCCTGACTCATCTCTTAGTGTCATTAACAGAATTTTTTTAGTCCTGAGCCGTTCGCAACTCATATTGCACAGTTAGTTTGGAATTTAGACCATTATAATGCACATGCACATTGCACGGTCCTCATAGTATCAGCTAGTTCAGGTGATTCCTCCGAAACAAGTTCTTTAACGCCTCATTTCCTTGCACTGTCAAAAGACAAAGTTCTCATTCCGAAAGATACGGCTTTCTTCTTTTTGCTGTAAGTCCTTTTTCTTAGTTTACTTTTCTGAACACCTCATATTTGGATAGACGTTTTCTACCATTTCTCAATTTAGTTTCCTCTCCCATTGGGCATTTATACATAATTCTGGGAATTATAACGATAATTGAAAATCTTTCTTCTTGGAATTTCGTTTCTCCAGAGATTTAAATACAATTTTGGTTTCAATATTAAGTCCAGAAAATTTCAAAATTTCTCTAGATTTATCCGAACTCTTGTAAAAGAATTCTAAACAAGGTCTGGACAACTAAAATGTTATTTTACGGAAAAGTGTTAGAGTAATTATTTCTTGGGCTTTTTAGATCGTTGGAAGACTTTTTTTTGAAAACTTCTTCTACTGTATGTACTGTATTCTTAGCGATATTGGTTAATTATTTATTTATTTATAATCACACACGGCCATAGACCATTAAAATATATCTATAAAACTTGTTAAATTCAAAACATCAATCATGGTTACGAAATAAGTAAAAGAAATTATTTTACCGACAGAAAAGCAATAACTTTACAGTCAGATATAAGTTAGTAGTCACAACATTCTTTTGACAAATGTAAGTACTCAAATATTTTTTTAAACGAATCTGTGCTCACTCAAAGTGAACAAAAATACACTCTTTGACTCTTTCACAGTAAGCTACTTAAAGCTTGTGTCGTGAAAGAGGAAGGAATTTGGAAATAGTACTCAAATAGCTGGAACATTTTCTGGGTTTGTTTTGAAATTTTGTTCCAAGTTATCAGGAGATCATGCCGACAATAACTAACATTTACAAGTACAGTTGAAATTAGTTTGTATGGCAACTTTATCACGTTTACGTCATAGGGTGCCAACTAAACAGAAACAACTATCCTTCTATTAATTATTGTCCATCGGCCTGTTCTGTTGAAGTTATAAATGTGGTGTAGAAAAGCTAGGTTAGTATAAGTATAAATGTAATCAACTGATGTCGAAAGATGCCCAATCCAGAATTAAGGTCTCCAAGCTCCTTCATGTCTTCCGATCATGTGCAGGATGCGACCACTTTGAGTCAACAGGTTTGACAATGTCATCTTACCGTCCGAGCTGGGGATAACCAAGATTTTCATTTGGAGGATAACAAGATGGATGCCAGGACAAGAAGCGTTTCGTTTAACTGAAGGAGATGGTAAATAATACAAACCTCATTTTAGTTGCCATACTAAAATGACGCTGGGCTGGTCATATTATGTGCTGCATTCCAAACGACAATAAATAGACAAAACATATCTTGTACTTGCGTTTTCGAACATCCCAGAGAAATCCCGGACGACCCCAAGTCGGATGGAGAGATAGATCTTGTTTAGTTTGAGGGTGTAGAATGGATGTAGAAGGCGCAAAATAGACAGGAGTGGAAGACCATGGAAGAGGCCTACGTTCAGGAGTGGACGGTTCCAGGCTGAGAAGAAGACACAAATACTACACTGTAAAATCAGGTCATCAGCATTGCGCAAGATCGAGCGCAGTGGAGAGCTCTTGATGCCTCCCTATGCTCCTGAGTGGAGTTCAAAAGGAGTTTTGATTTGATTTGAAAATCAAGACAATTGCCATATCTTCAACGCGAATGGCATATTGGCGAATGGCGCAAAGGCGAAAGCTGTCATGCTGATGGTGTTATTTATTCAGATAAGTATACGGCACAAAGTGCCTTTAACAACAACATAAAATATATTACAAGAAATATAAGAAAGCGGAAATAATTATATAACATGCTGATGATGACATGGTAAAAAAAAAAAAAACTAAAAATAAAAAACAAAGTCCAATTAGACTAAGAAAAATATTCAGCAAGAAAATATACAATACATAGGTAAATACATAAAGTCTGCGTCTGATTCATATCAATGACACCTAATAATAAAAAGTGTATAGCATTGTTTTTAATTTCAATTTTGTTTCCTTTTAATTATTCCCTTATACAATTATGTATATTCTTTAGGTATATGATATAAAGTGAATAAATAATGTTTTAAAATAATAGCGAATGCATTAAAAGTGATAAATGGTAGAGGAAACTAAACATAAACATAATATTATGTCTAGTAATCCCACTTCAAGATGGCGTTCATAGATATGATACATAATAGTAGATAATTTATTTTTTTCAACTCAATAATAATGATAAGTTTAGAACAGAATGTAGAAGAATAGAAGCTTAGAATTAATATGTGAGAACATAACCTCATGTAAACACATACACACATCTAGTCCAATTCATCTTAAACCTAAAAACCAAGAAAAAAAGAACATCGTGCCAATATAATACAAAAATAAAATAATATGTATACAATAGGCACCCGTGTTTGTTAATTTTCACCAACTACACAATACAATATGATATATAAACTCAATTAAGAATATAAAAGCACTGTCCTAGTTGGAATAAAACATAAAACACCAGATGAACTCTATAGGTACAGTGTTGAGAAAGAAATGTGAATAAAAAATAATAATATGTAGTACCTACAATACAATAAAAATAAAGAAACAAAAATAGCCGTTGTAATTGTAATTTTGTAAAATAAAATAAATATTAAACAATATGTCTCTATTGTTTTAAGAAATAGACAAACGATGATACAGGCGCAACCTTGCTTTTTCATCGTTAATAAAGTAGAATTCTAGATCATAGCATGTATAGACACTTCCTTTTAGAATTAGGCAAATGTCATAGAGTAGGAAATCCAAACATATTAAAAGATTACGTCATAGCATATTGAGAATTCTGAAGTGATAACCATTTTTGGTCGAATGAGTGTGAGCATAATGCAATCTATGCATCATCTATAAAACAAGGCATAATATACCTACGTATTATAAAGCGGAAATAGACTTTGCAGGAAAATGTAGTTGTTCAAAATGATGGCATAAGAACAGATTTATTGTAAAAAATTTATATAATGAAGCTATAAGAAAGATTTTGGAAGAAAATTTGTTTTTTTTGTGACGAAATGGATATGGTAAATGAAAGGACAAGGAAGGACTTTTAGTAAGTATGCGGGAAAGTGGCGACATCAACCCCTCACAAGCTCGTGCACGTGTATGTGTGCAGTCTGCGCTAGAAGTACGTCTAGCCTACCAACACAGTCGTAGGCCCGCGGTAGATGTATAGACAATGCACCAAATGTCTGCTAGATGAATTAGTACTGGGGATGCAATCCCTACTGAAATGTGCATTGCTGCAAGTAATACACGTACGATTTGTCAAAAGGGGAAAACATTGCAACTATTCCGCTTTTAGCAGCGATAGAATGTCTAAAACATTTCGCTTTATTCTCCTTTTGTCTAAATATAAAGGGTAGATACTATCAATGATCGATCGCGAAGGGTCATCAGTACATTATCAAGTGCAAGTTCATGTCTCACGGCTATTTTCAAAAGGGGCAAACTTGTTATTTGAACTTAAACTCATGTTTATAAAATGAAAAATACCTTTTTTATTGTAGGAGAGATTTTAATGCGTTACTGAAAATTTCCGGTTAGAATTTCGCTTTGAAAAGGAAAACTCTGAAAGTGAATAAACAAAAATGTTCAGTGTATTACTAAACATGATAAAAGGAAATCTGTTGTTGGAAAACTAAACTTTTTATTAATTCTCGATTATTTTTTGTAAGTTTAGTGCTGTTCTTGTAGAGAAGGTCGGGTACGAATTTTCCGCTTCAGGATATTTAGGGAAAGTCCTAAGGATAGGTTTGTTGTGCGCGTCCTGGGGATGTCACACTTAACCTAGGGCACCGTGACACTTGAAGTTCCTTGAACTCCCGAAATTCTCCTCCTAAAATATTTTACTAGCGTTGAAAATATTAACTAACGCAAATAACTCTCACCAAAATCTTTGCCAAACGAATAATTAATCATTATTCTTGTAAAATAATACAAGATTTATTAAAAAATGCCCTTATTACTAGAAAAACAAATAATAGAATCAGGGATCATTGTTGGACATAAAAGCTCAGTGAATAAATATAAAGTATCGACGAAGGCTAGCTTTAGTCATAGCTTGGCTTAGGGTCCTTTTGGAATTGAAAGGGTGTTATCCTTTAATGTACCTACATATTCAAGTGAAAATAAGTATAAAGCCATTTTGAACTGTTTTATCTACTAGTTCTTTATATTTGTTTAGTTTGTATTGGTGGTTATATGGGATATTTGTGTCCCATGGGACAGTTAGCTCCACATAAATAACTCTTTTTAATGAAAGTGAGTATATTATTAAATCAGGTCTAAGAGATGAGATAAGATTTCTTTAAAATAAGCTAATGTTGACCGAACGTGATATCCTTTTGGATAAAATATGCACATATATTTTTTTTAATTTTTTAAATTTGGTAAAGTAAATAGAAAAAATACCAGCCATTTTGATGTTTTTCACTTCAACTAAATGGCCGCGTTCGTTCGGACGTTCCTATTAAAAAAACCCTTTGGAAATGCAATATTCAAATTCAAATTCTTTATTGTCCATAGGCCCCATAGGGCACTCGGAACTGTGAACAAATAATACACAATACAACATTTTATAGTTTCACACTAAGTACAAAATAAGAGCTTCAATAAGAGAATAACATAAATCCTGCGTGGTGTAAAGGGCCATTAATGCTTCGTCAGTACAAAAATAATAAAACAATAATAGCAATAATAAAACAACAAATGTTTTTTGTTTTTAAAAATGTTTAATGTTTTAGAGGGGAGGAGGTGTTATTATAGACTGGGTGGCCCAGGACAACACAATACAAACATATTCATTCCACTCATTACATATCAATTTAACATTTCGTCGACTGAGTAAAAGGATTTTTCAACAAGATACGATTTTATTTCTCTCTGAAAAGCTTCGTCCTCGAGAGATTTGATGTTTTGAGGCAGCTTGTTATACAGTCTTACGCACAAAACTCCGGGACAATTTGGTAAGTCGGTGTAAGTCGATTTCGTGTATATCTCACTTGCTTAACTAATACTACAATCAACTATTTGCTGCTAACAATACCTATTTAAGTGGACTTTTTTTTAAATTGTAACTCAAGTATGAATGATTTGAATGATTCGGGGTGGGGGGGGGGGGGGGGTTGCGGCCCGCCTAACTTTAAAAATATATGTATGTGGCCCGACGAAAAAAAGGTTGAGTACCATTGGTCTAATGCATCTACCTTGCGTTGAGATGGAATGTGAATTTAAGAATAGCCGTCATTCCCTGGTATTCTCAAATTCACGTTCCAACTCAACGCAAGAGCTCTTGCTTAGAACTTAATCGGTTGCCAGTAGTTACGCATCTAATGTATTGGATAAAACATTTTCAGAATATCGAAATGTCAAAAGTCTCAATAAAAATTGGATACGACGCAACTCAATCGTCTGTTTTTCATTTCAGAATAACCGTCATTATCTACTAATTATTATTTGGTTGACTTGTTGTACGAGTATAGCACCGTTTTGTGTAAAAGTTCCACCTCAAGGGCGCTATTATTGCACTTGTATAAATCCTTATTTATACATTTTTTTCGCAAAACAATATCGGATTCAAGATAGACCATGCAATAGTGGTACTTTTGTGTTTTGGTTGAGGAAATACAAAATTAAGACAACAACAGCCACAAGATATTCATAAACCAACATTCATGGATTGGACATAGAAATAAAAATAGAATATAAGATAGAAATAGAGTCGAAAAAATAGTAGGGCAGACACAGATGCTGGGAACTTTCGAGATGAAGAAATTGAGAACAATAATTGCTCAAACTTTGAAAGACCGAGTGAAAGTCACCGGAATTCGTTAGATGTGTGAGGATGAGGTATAGAGAAATGGAGTAAACAGCAAAAAAAGGACTGGTATATATGGTTGTATCCAAGAATGAGCACCATCAGACTCCCGTATATCGCTCTGCGCAACCAGCAGGTTTTTTTTTGTTTAATTAAAGGTAGGTATATCAATAAATCAAATTTTGATGCTACTACTCCCTGGTTCAGAGAGAGACTATTTGAATTTTCATCAGACAAACAGTTGCATCTGAAGTAAATGATAGTGGAACCTAATTAAAGTGGCCAAAATTTCATTGTTCATTTTTAATTCCTAACAATAAGCACCCAACCTATTTTTAACAGCTCGTAATGAGAGCAACTCTTACTATACACGAGAACATTCGTGTTAAAGAGTTGCCAATTTCACAGTGTGAGCTCTATATCTTCAACTACCTGCATGGAAAAAAGCAAAAGCCATAATATTGTTATTGTAAATTCACCAAAATTCGGTCACAGACTTTTACCCTTGACACGCGCTCACCATCCCTTCCATGGCTCTTTTCCTCCCTCCCACTCACCCCCGTGTTTCCAGTTCCCACCACCGACCCAAGAAGGCGCCCTGCGGAACCCCATATCACACTGCTTAGTACACCAGCGGCAGTTGAGAGATTTCCAAGGTCACTTCCGCTTCGTTCCAATTGGTCAATTCACATCACATTTTACCCTGGAAAGAGGTTATTTTAATGTTAAAATAACTGCACTCTTGAATTATTTTCTATGACATGACTACGGAAAAAGACAAAAAGAGATCTTTTTAGGGGAGAAAAAATACAGTAGATACCAACCCATGAACCAAATCAATAAAATTATCTTTTTACTTCTCATGGTGTGATGGAGTAAACAGTAAAGAATGAATCAAACTATATTTTTCTTCTTCTTCTTTGTCCATGTCCGTAGTTGGAGCATATGGACTCCACAACTCTTCCCCATGCGGCCCTGTGCCCGCACCTAAGTCAACGCCAACGCCCAGAATGTCAGCTTAGTAGAGCCTTTTAATTGTTTGGAGGAGCCTACCGCGTCTCCGATTGCCTTCTGGATGGTAGTTAGATATAGTCTGCTCCGGATAACAGAATAATTGTTAAAAATTCGAAAAATGAATAGAAAATAATATAAAATATAATATTAAAGTTAGTATGGAACGGACTTCTTAACAACAACGCCATCTGTGAAAATCCCATACATACATACTCCCTTTAAGGCTCCCCGCACACCGCAAGCCAGCCCGGAGGAGACCAATCCGCAGCAAACACGACCCGCACGAAACCGACCCCCTAACTCGATCAAATGCAAAAAACCACAATGCGGAGGGGCTAAGCCCCATTCGGGAGCATAGGGAAAATCCCATAAAAACACAATTTTTAATTATGAGTTTCAAAACATTGTACGAAGATTACTGATAGAAATTCTTTCAAGATAATGTTTCAGAAATAATGTTTTGATATTCAAGCATATTTTTGTATAAAAGAAGTGAGTTAAGTATTTAATTAATTAATTAAATTTTATTTTATTTGTTGGTTTGATTAGCGAATTTTTATTTACCATGAAATTCGAAAACAATATTCATTGTTAGGGCTACATGACAACGTATGTCGGGAAAGCTAGTAAATAAATAAATAATTGTTTTTCATAAAATTAACGAATTGAACGTGCATTCTTGGTGGAATAACAAATCAACAAATCAATTGTTTCATTTAAATTATTTTAATTGTTTTTCCTTTAGTGATTTTGTTTCGTGTTGTTCCATGTTCTGTAGCCCTAGTATAAGTTTTCGATGATCGAATATCGAAACGATCGTCGAAAGACTTTCGAAAATTTTCCATACAAAAATGATCGAACGATTCGATCGTTTGATTTTAGAACACTATTTGCACGTTTATAAGCGCTTATTTGCGTGCACTTAGCTTTCGATGAAACTCTTACTAGTCCCACTGTTCGTGTCTCTTAGACATTCTTATCACAAACCACGACCCATTGTTCTACACGAAATACTCAATTTTCTATCGGAAAATTTCATATAAATAAAATAACTATAAAAACGCATACCCGTAGAATACATTGATAAATTATTTACATCCATAAATCTCTCCAGGGTTTAAGTGCAAAATTTTGAGGTAGGTGAAAAACGGGTTTTTATAAGGAGGTATATTTTAAAATAAATAGTACCTACAGTAATTTTTAGGTTTAATGACTTCTTCTTTCAGGTAATTCTTCCCCCTTTACGCAACCCTTATCCGGGACCTGTTTGGATGACTTGAGAGAGCCTTTTTATTACTCATGGTTGTATTAGTGAGGACAAAAATAGACTGGCAGTAAAAATTAAAATAAAGGTAAATCTTACAAGAAAAAAAAATGTGAAAAATGCTTTATAATATTTTGAATTCATTGTTCTTCGCATCAAAAATAAAACTGGTGCTGGTTTTGTAACATTTTTTTACCAAATCACATGTAAGTCCCATAATAACATACGGAATCGAAACACGAGCATACGGGTATAACATATCTACAGTCCGTCCGAACCAAACATCTTCTAAGATTCTAAGAACAGCTAGAATGAAAGCACTTGAGACGGAAGAATTCTCGAAGATAGAATCCGTAACGGAAGACGTGCTGAGGATGGACACTTTAAGAATGGTCAAAGGAACAATGGTGGAGATTCTAGACTTTCTAGAGGAACACAGATCATTGGGACGACCACCATAGAGATAGAGAGAGAGCTGGACCTCGTCATCCCAGAACAAGTAATTATATTTAAAAAAATCAGGTTAAAAGTAGCGTATAAGATGGTACCACCGCATCATGAACGACGTTATACGTCGGCGCACCCAGCGTGAGCCCATCACTTCCACCATTATGTGAAGGAGATGGACTTGGCTGGGACATGTGTTAAGGATAGTTGGCCGAGGAGAGCGTTGTTCTTCCTCCCATCAGGGTCACAGAGTACTCTTTTCACTGTTAAATATTTTTATTTATCTTTCTTTTTATAATCTGTTACGATGTTCTTTTACTTGAGTATGTATTGTATCGGTATCCCTTTGTGGCTTTTCAAGAAGAAGACTGTTTCTATGGACACTACTCGACACAGGCTATGCCTAGTGAGGGTGTCCGAGACTGCACTTGAATGTGTTTATTTATCTTAAATGATTTTGATTTTGTTTGTATTGTTTCTTTCATGTACCTACCATATATTTGTTTGTAATAAAGTTTTTTTTATTATTTAATGAAACTTTGGTGATTTCAAAACTTTGGTAAGTTCAATACCACTCCTTGGAGGGTAGTTGCAAGTAGAAAAGGTTAAAATGTAATAAACTTTGCATAAATCAGGAGTATTTTTTTTTGGGTTAGGTCGAGAATCGACGGGCGGGTCAGCTTGTAGGTATTTATATTTTATTTTCTACGAACGTTTTTTTTCCGAAAAGTGTGTATTTTGGGCAATATCTAAACTTATTCATATTGATCTGCAAAACAATGTTTTTTTAATAATGATGTTTACAGTACCAATAAAATTAATACACGTCTACTTCCTATTTTCCTAACCTGCTTTTCCAATCCAATCCAAACTCTCTTAAGGCAACAAGACCCCTCCGTTGCGCTCGATCTTGCGTAGCGTTTATGACCTACTCCCACACCATATCCAGATTCCTCAGCTCTGCTTCATGAGAGGGTCTTCCTCGTCCTCGGAACCCTGATGGGAGGAAGAACAGCGCTGCGCATTCTATCAACCACAAATATTTTTCATACATATGACAAAGCCAATCCAGCCAGGGGAAAATAATTTTTATTCGATAATCGACAGAGCTACATACAACTGTTACTACGGAAAGAAATTTCAAATTGTAAAAGTTTGTTTTTTATTTTTTTCATCCGACAGGCTTTGCTGCTGTAGTATAATAATATTATTGCTCTGTATAAACTTACTATGTATTATATTATGTAAATTAGGTTTATTATAAGTATTTATGTACACTCGTACAGTATAGTGCTTCTTAAAATTTGAATTTGAAAATGTCAACTGGTCACCCTGTCATTCAGTTCTACTATGTAAAAAATGGAACTCCGATTTTTTTCAGAATTTTAAAACATAGTTTAGGGGTTGCTACCTGCTGTTGAAAATTTGTATAGAAAATGTATGGAGACGGAATCTAAATTGGAATATTTCCTTACAGTTATTGTTATATGCTATGTATCTATTATATCAATATTTTTTTATTTTAAAATTTCTGTAGTATTTAATTCTTAAATAAAAAAAAAAATAAAAAAATATATATTTTTAATTTGTTTTATACCGACTCATGACATTTTCTTCGAGAGGTAGCGACCCCTAAAAGTTGTTTAAAAATTCTAAAAAAAAATCTGTAGCAATAAATTATACAGGGATGACCCCTAAAAATAGAATTTTTTTTTTCAACCATATAAGAAGCACCCTAACGTACAGTCCACTCACTAACCTTTGAATCTAAGATTGTAAGGTTTTAGTGGTAGAGTTTGTATAGCACACGGCAACACCCTAAACTACCACCGCCCCCAATTCCACTACCCACCCCCCCAAATAAACATGGCTCTATCTAAATTTAACCTTCAACTTGATTCTATGTCAAGAACACAGCGCAATAAGTACCCACCCTATGTATTATACATATGTAGCTGCTAAGCAATAATTAAGTATTATTTTGAATTTAGTGTACTGGCAACATTCACACAATGTCAAATTTTTTATCGTTTCTCCTATATCTTATCCGGCTTTACGTACCGCGATGGTTTTATTTTTTTCTTTGAACACAAATTTGCGTGAAAATTAATGTAGACTGTTGATTTATTTATTTGGGTATTAACTAATTTTATATAGCAATGAAATGTTTAGAAAACGAACCAATAATAAATCGATTTTTTTGTTTTACAACCATATCGAATAAGAAAAAAGTAGTTCATAATAGTTTACGATGAAATTAGTAGATACCCGATTCTGTAATTTATCAATTAATATTATTTGATGGAAAGACGGGATATGGAAAGGAATGAAAATATTAGGAAGGAATGTGGTATGGAAGTAAGTGTTGTGACAAAGATGAAAGTTAATAAGTTGAGAATGACGTGGATCGAACACATCGATTCCGTCCTCAAGGAAGGCCAGGTAAGAAGCACGAGGAACAGGAAAGGTTCTATGAGAAATGGTATGACGTTTGATGAAGCGAAAGAAGTGTGTTTGGATAGAAAACACTGGGGGTCCGTTCTCTCTGCCTACCTCTTACGAGACACGGCGTGATGGGTATATTTGATGCTAACATTAAATTAATTAGTGTTCTATATTAAGAGGAAAACTTATTACAAATTTGGTCCACTAAGGGCTAACGACCGTCTTCTACAGCTGTTTCGAATGCTGGCTTAGCTTGAATACTTTAAGCCAGCCTTCGAAATAACCGTAGAAGACTGTCGTAAGCTCGTAGTGGTTTGTTCCATTTAAAAATCGAACATTAGTAGTGATTTGTTAGAGTCGTTAGTTGTTCATATTCTTGAATACTTTACGTTAACAAAGTTCGCCATTTACACCATATCACTCTTAATAGCTTTACATGGCACATCAAATGGTAAAATGGCAAAAGGAAGATGGAAATCTGTAAGTTTGCGTCTCAGGAGGACAATGCAGATTCAAAAGATTCCTGAATCTACTCAAAGGGAAGAAAAAGACCAACCAACCGCGGTAGCCTAGTGTTGTAGACGATAGCTGATAAAGACACCCTTTTGACCGGCCGGTTAAAGGGGTGGTTGGCATGTTGCAGATCGGACAAGACAGGTTGAACATAAATCCCAAGGCAATGTGTTCAGACGATTATATTAACACCTATAATATAAAAGAAAGTCGGGTTAGTGCGAACACTTATAACTCGAGATCGGCTGAACAGATTTTTATAGTGTTTGATTTATTGGATTCTTCTCCGCTCCGGACAACACAACAACTATTAGAAAGTTGAAAAAATGCATAAGATATAATATAAAATATGATTAAAGTAAGTGGAGTGGTTGGTAAACCGGCGGTTACAACGCCGGCTTTTGTACTATTTGGTGCGGACGTCGTGGTTCAATCTCAGGTGCTGACCATCGTCCTATTTCACGACACAAGCTTTAAGTAGCTTGCTGTGAAAGAGTCAAAGAGTGTATTTGTGTTCACTTTGAGTGAGCATTTAAACAAAAAAAAAAGTATGTAACGGATTTTCTGCGACGCCAACGTCATCTACAACAACAAAATTATTGTTTACCTGACCAACATTGACATAAAATATTAATACGCAGATTTTTTAGAAATAATGTTTTAAGTCTATTTTTGTATAAATTACAAATTTGAAATCAATATTCATAGTAAAGACTACAGGAGAACGTCTGTCGGGAATGTTTCTTGTTTATAAAAGTGTAAATGTATTTATTTTGAAGAAGAATTAAGTATAACAAAAACATGTTTTTTAGATCAGAAATTTTTCCAGTGATCTTGTGAAAAATATTTTTGATAAATCTGTAGAACAAGAAAATCAGCTTAAATCCAAGCTGAAAGTTATAATAAATTTTCATAGAGTTCCCGTGACAAGGTCAGGATAATATTGTGTTCGATACGTTGGTGGTGTGCGGCTGGGGTCGTTACTCCCTTACCCTTGCTCCAACCCCGTGGATGTCAAGGGTATTCGCCCCATAAAGCCTTAATCTACCAACACACACACAAACCCAATGGCCCCCAGCTCCTAATGGCTTTTTATTTCGTTAATCATAAAAATACACAATATACTTTCTCATTATTCGCCCGATCCATTGCCAATATCCATGATTTTACTTCATGTGTTTTTTTCCACAATTTATTTTCTGTTTTTTTTATAGTTTTTTTAATGAACCAGGGCTTTTTGAAAATGATTATAAAAGTGTGGCCTAAAATGGCGGACCAAAAGAGGGAAATCAGATACACATTCTAAGCTTATTTTAGTAATATGCATTGCTTTTCCTTCTGACCGGGCGTAACTCTGCATTTCAATAACGATCCCGATCCAACAGCGGTGTAAATAAGGATTTATACAAGTATTTTGTTATAATCTTATTATATAAATGAATGTCGGGTTAGTGCAAACACTTACATATAACTCGAGATCGGCTTAACAGATTCTTCCGATGATTGATTTATTCTTCTACGATCCGGATAACAGTTGAAAAAATGGATAAGATATGATATAAAATTAAAGTTAGTATGGAACGGATTTCTGATGGAAAATTATATAACAACAAAATTATTGTTTTAACTGACAACCATTAAAATTTTTGATACGTACGCAGTTTTTTTATGGTAATTTTTTACAGCTTTCAGAAATATTTTTTTTTTAACATTCGAACATATTTTAAACGTATGAGATATAATATAGCCAAATAACAAATTTGAAATCAATATTCATAGTAAGGACTACAGGACAACGTAGGTCGAGAAAGCCAGATAGTAATAAATAAGTTTACTCTTCTCTATACAAATGTGTCAGTATAGCCGGCGAAACTTATCGCCTGTGGCAATTTTTTTCCAGTCAACCGGTCCCGTCCAGTCTGAGACAGGCCAACCCCGGGCAGATATTTCAAGTGAACAAACACCCGGGACCTCTTGATCTGAAGTCAAAGCCTATGCCACTAGTTTAGCGAAGTCGGTAAGTTAGTCAATTTAAAGGTCTAAGTATCAATCTATTATATTTATGTTCTTTCATGACCTGTCCTTTCTTGAGGATGAAACAGATGATCTACTTCTTTTTCTGACCTCTCTCTCTCTCGCTAGCGGCATGAAGAAATTTCCCAACTGTTTGAATGCAAGTCTAACCCTTAAACCTTGTCAGATTTTGTCTTATACTCACGCCATCTCTCGCCTTGGTTTTTCCCTCGACAATAAGCTCCAGAAGACATGTGTGAACTTATCACCCCTGACTAATTGATTGACTGGTCTAGATTGACCCTTAATAAAATGAATTGTTAGAGTCATTAGTTGTTACATATTCATTAAGATCTAGTCCTTTAAAATGGTCACAAGAATCTAGACATAATTAGAACGTTGTGCTCCAACCAAGTCTATAGGCAATAAAGATGAGACATTCACAAAAATGGATATATTCATATCCTGGCGCCAAATACATGACAGCAGTTGCAGTCTTTAAACTTGATTGCTCTCTTGTTCTCAACAATTATTTCCAACTTTTATCTCTATATCATGTAAAAAAAATGAAACAATCATAACATGATATTGTTATAATAAAGAACCTTTTATAAATTAACAAAAATGACAGTAGAGAGTAAAATGGATTTTCCTGGTTTCGCAGAAATGGATAGGAGAAATAAAAGCTCTGTTGTGCGGGGAGGTGGGGGGTAGGAGAGGGTGGTTGGGCGCGTGTAAACACGTTACGCAATTTGGAGTAACTTAGGGTAGCTCTGTTTCATGGACGGAAGTGGGACGCTAAGGTGTCTTGTATTTCCGGTAGGTAAATTGAAACAATCTCACAAACATGGTTTTATTTAAAAAAGAAAACTAAATTTGACGAAAAAGCTGCTATGCAAAAGTGCTAGCGTTGAATTTGATTGGCGATACACTTTGCGGAATATTCATATTATAAAACAGAAATCAATCTTAAAGATGGCTAAAAATTATCAAAAGAATACGGTGTTGTAATTTTTCAAGTCTCAAATGTAGAGCTGGTCACGACGATTTGTTCGGAAGAGATGAGTTAAAACACACACAAAATATGATAATTTAAATATGATTTCCTATCATTGTGTTTTTATAATGTAGTCCAAGTAGACAATAGGCTATCTTCAAAGGATCAAAAATATGTAAGAACCAAATTATCAAATATGTTTGTATGAAATATTTCCATATTTCCTCAGAACGTGTGGTCCATTCGCTTCTGGGGTAACGGCTTCCTCGAATTTGAAGGTCATGATATAAGGGTGAGGGTGGTGGTTTCGGAGAATTGTGATAGTGTCGGGTGGCACAAGAACATCCCCACAGAGGTTGTTCACCCTTGGAGAAACTGGGTTTCCAGAGCCTTCTGTGAAAGCGTTACACGCCTACGAGGATAAATTTATGGCAGACCCCATACCATTCAGGATGAGGAAGCGTTTTGGGCTGGTTTGCTTCAAAATTACTTGAAGGCAGCTCAACTTTTTACTGCGTTATAACTCGGTACATAAAAACGAGATTTTTTTAATATTTTTCGTGCTAAATTAACATTCTAAATAAACATTCATAAGGTACAAATTTAAATCTACAAAATAATTCAGTTATGTACGTACTTTGGATTGTCGCCACATTAAGCTATAATACTTTTGCTCTTATTTTTATCATTCAGAATTCATTGTTATTTTAATTTTGAATCGTTGTACTATCGCTGTACTTGCTTTTTATTTTGTTACTTTGTATGAAAAGGCATATTATGCGGTTTATTGATTGAATAAATAAATTAATAAAAACACACTCGTTACGGCAGATATTATTCTGCGCAGAGTCATGGAAAGTATATGGAAGTGTTCTTAAAAACAGTTAACAGCATATAGGTATTCGAACTTATTAAAAGTTTTAAAATATTTTAGGTATATCAAACATTTTAGTATCTTTACGAACTTTTTTTTTATTACTAGCCTTCCACCTTTACGAACTTAATATTACACTAAACTCAGATGGGCATCTTTTGAAAACAGAATTGCTCATGTTACTATTAATATTGCATGGAATCTTAATACCTACACGGTATGAAAACTTATGTATAGAAAATATTGGCGTTAATACGTTAACCGTTCGTTCGAAGGAGAGCTGAGATATTAGAATATGGTGTGATATGGGAGATTAATGAAGCCGCCCAGGTTCGAACGCGGAGGAGGGCTCTTGTGGCCTCCCAATGCCTCAAAGGGGATATAAAGGGAGTATTGTATTGTTGAATTTAAAATTACATTCTTCTTTTTCTCCCCTTTTTATGAATAGTGAGACTCTTCTATTCCTGTTTCAGCGTACATGGCAGTTATATATAATGCCCATTAGGGCATCATATAATATCCAATGCTCAAGTTTTTCTATTTTTGGGCTGTTAAGCAACGGGAAGCTAGACTAGAACCTGTTCAATAACCTACGGATCAAGCTTGACTTTCCGAATCAACAACTTGATGTTAGTTGGGCTGCTTTTAAATCATACGTACTTAGAGCCAGAGATAGAAAGATGGCAATCTATCTTGATCGTTGATATTGACAACAACGACCAAGAACTATACAACTGTGGGGCTAGTACGAGTTTAATCGAAAGCTAATTGCCCGCTTATAAGCACTTATTAGCGTGCAAATAGTGTTCTTAAATCAAACGATCGAATCATTCGATCATTTTTGTACGAAAATTTTTCGAAACGCTTTCGATGATCGTTTCGATATTCGAAAACTTATACTTATGGTACTAGTGCGCGAAAATCGACACTCGTGACTTGATTAATTTTTTTGAAAGTGCAATGGTTACAGAAAAGAAGAAGAAGAGATTCATCATAAACACACAAATACTGCCCCAGAACAGACGTTGTCTAGTGGGGCTCCTCCAATATGTATGTAAAGAAAAGCACTGCAAGTGCTTATCTTAAGTTTGTATATTATAATATTAATTTTAATTTTTGTTCTTCTTTCAAAATTAACAGTTGATTCAGTATCATTTTGGTTAGGTTTGGTTATATGGTATTACATAGAGCATTTTTTTTATAAATAAGGGACATTAAGTAAATGTTGTTTTACTTTTAATTTTAGGTGAGTGATTTTTAATTTACATTTAATATTATTTATTTTTATAATCAAAATATGTTTTTTTTTTCAATAAACTTCATTTAATTTTAGAAAAACTACACCCTTGTTTGTTATAAAGAAAAACCATCTCATTACTTATTACACGTAGGTACTTATACGTACTTATTATTACGCTTACTTCTATTAATGATGGAAATAAAAATAAATAAATAAAAAACTCAAGGAAATAAATTTCTTCTTCCTGTCTATTTCAATTCTCCTTTTCGTCAGAGTTCATTTCTTATAAAAATAAACTTGATATAATTTCGGTTTTCAGGGATAATGTTTGCTCATAAAAGGAAGCAGTTGGAAGCAACCGACCCCTGGTGAATAAGGAGTTAATTTCCACTTTAATGAAAATCCACAAACGCTCGTAATGTAGGGAGGGTTTTTTTCATTATCACTTTACCCCCATTTCCTCGAATTATGAATAAAGGTTTCCATCACTACCCTCGTGAAGGAATGTGTTTATTTCATTGCGACACATAATATTATATGGAAACAGATTACAATAACTCCAACTATTAAAAACTACAATGATAAGTCTCAGATATAAAACAGGAAATCTTCTTCTTCTTCGTCGTTCCCTCAGTGCCGAGGATCGTGATTTTCAACATTAACACCATAAGCCAGTTCCCTCCACTCACTACGGTTCTCCGCCAACCGCAATGCTCCACAAAAGGTCTCCCCAGTGGCCTCTCTCACTTGGTCACTCCATCTCATAGGTGAGCGCCCTCTACCTCTGCTGCCCTCCACACTCCCACTCATAATTATTCTCTCCAAGTTGTCCGCTCCTCGTCGTGCCAACAGGAAATATATTATTCTAAATTTAATCCTTGTAACTGTGATGGCGAAAAAAATCTAGATGAACCATGTTTTGGGTATAAGATGGTTCCACCGCATCACGAACGACGCTATACGCAGGCGCACCCAACGAGGGCCCGTCACGTCTACCATTGACGTGTTCCTCTCGCACTGTGTTCCGCTCCTTCGAAACAGAGCTGAAGGATTTGGACATGGTATGGGAGGAGGTTATAAACATTGCGCAAGATCGAGCGCAATAGAGAGCTCTTGTTGCCTCCCTATGCTCCTGAGTGGGGTAATAAAGGGAGTATTGATTGATTGAACTAAATGTCAATCTTACCTGTACGTAGTACCTCTGCTAGAAAACTATCGAGGCTCTGGCTACCGAGCATCGGTGATGTAACCGTATCACCTTTAAGGGACCTATTTCTTTAAAGGCTCTAACAAACCCATACCAACCCGCCTGGTTACCGTGGTATGAGGTCACCTTCATTGCGCTTAAATCAAATTAGGGTGAGGTCCTAAATCAGCGGTGGACGAAATTGTTTTGAAAGAAAAAGAAGAATTTTTATAACACAATATACATAGGTTCGTTGTCAATGATCATTCTTGTCAGGACAGCTGTCACCTGCTGGTATATACATGCTTGGGTTCATATCGATGAGGTTAATTTTGATATAAGTACGAAAGATTCTTGAATATATTGAATAATAAGCTTCAGTCTAAGAATATCCTGTGATATCTCGTATAAGAGAAGCTAATAAAAAATATGTCTGCCGTAGGATTGCCAAACATTAGATGAGCATCAAATACTGGAGAAAAGGGATGCATTCTGTCTCTCACTAAGCAAAATCTTCTCAAAAATCTTCACTATTGGCTACAAATATTAAAAAAATATACATGCACCATAAACACAAATTATGCCTATGAAGCAGTTCTCATTGCTGATTCCTCAGGATCTTCAAGCTATCCTGGACGGTTTCGACGCAGTCAGAGAGCAGCTCAAGTGCGTTTATAGAATTCAGAAATTGTATTTCAGGGCTGAAAATTTATTTATTTATTAATTAATCAATTAAGGAGAATACGACGAACAGACTGTACAAGATTTTAGACGTGGCATCATCGAAGAATGTTGGGAACGGACATGGTCAGCAACTTGTAAGGCAAAAATTGATAGGATGCTGACAAAAATCAAGATACGTGAGATCCTGTATCTTGGTCACGTACTCCGAGGCAATAAGTACTCGCCCTAGCAGTCAATAATTGAAGGGAAGATGTGGTGTGGGTAGAAGACAGATGTCATAGCTCTTAAATCTAAGGGTATTGACGCGAATCCCGCCGATAGTAAGCTTATGGTGCCTTAGTGTAGCGTTTCATATGGCGTGGAGAACGATAATAGCTTCCCAAAAGCTAGGAACCGTTGCTGAAAGTGTCCATTATTCCAACCACTAAGTTAACAAAAGCTTTGCGCAAGTGATATAGTTAATGTTTTATGTTCCTAAAACTATTTTCGTCCAAATCCTTATTTTTAAGAATTTTGTTTTTAAAAAATCAGAATTTAAGTAGGTAGATGAAAAAAATATTAAAATCTCCAAAATAAATATTTCATTTTCTTTTATAATATGACTAAGGCATATAAATCTAAAACCTTAATGCTCAGAAAAATGGTTGTAACAAAAATATACTAAAGCAAAAATATCTTTACACCCCAAAAGCTTTAATGGTTTGAGTGGTTCGATATCGAGGGTGTTCTGTACGTGGGTATCCAACAGATTTGAAGGTCACTAGGGTTGTGGGGTACTACGGGGATGGAGCGGGCCGCGGGGGCTGAGGTAAGGTCGTTCAACCTCCGAAACTGGGTTTCCGTCGAGCCTACTTCTGTCCTGGGAAATCGATGGAGCATTTTGTGAACGAAATTTACAGTATAACATATATTACACGAATATAAAGCTTGGGAGGTGAGCGGGCTAAATTGACGCATTACACAAAATATACCTACTCCTCAATATTTTTAAGAAAATTGGAAAAGGGAATTGTATTTTTACATTAAAATAGTGTTAAGACTCCAATTAAAACCCCACAGACACACCCTAAAACTTTAATACTTTCGATTAAGGGTGCTTAGTTGTGGTTCATTTTTTTTGTCCTGATAACATTTTGCTTGAACGAACCATAAAATCTATCTATTCGCCCTTCAAACCCCACTCAGGGGCTAGGGAGGCAACAAGTACTCTCCATTGCGCTTAAACTTGCACCATGTTTATGGTCACGACCGGGGGGACACCAGCTGCCTAAACTCCCTCCTGATGGGGTCCAGGCGTCCAAGTTCTTTCTTGCACATTTTCAGGCCTATTGGGGTTTAATGGCGCGAGTAGGTCAACCTCACGGACCCGATCAGATTTTTCGATTTCGTACCTCTTACATGATGCTAAAAAATCAGCAAAAATAGAGCTATGTATCATTCTTAGCCGGCAACCCCACAGCAATTAAAGTAGACGCCGTAAAAAATACATTCTGTAACATTTTTCTTAAAAATAGCTTAAAAGCAAAATGAACATTAACGAAGCATGTGTTTTACCTATTGGTAGACGAATTTCATGCTGATTCCCAAGATGCGAGCTAATAGGTTCAAGAACAAAGAAAGTGCCAAGAATTTCAAAAGGAAAATATATTTGAGAGATCGCGCAAGGAGCAATCAAATATCGAGGAATAAAATATTGTAAGATGTAAAAGAGCTAGACTTCACATAATATCCTTAAACAAAATAAAAACTTGATACATTCCACCCCCTCTCCCCCAAACCCTTGTAACACGAGTGTAAGAAGCTACCTCCTCTACACGAGTTTGACGTTTACGAGGCGGGAAAGCTCCCCATTGGTGGATATTTAAATCAATGTTTTGGGCGGTAAAATATTTTTGTTATGAATTAAGGGAAAATGGCAGCAGTAAACGTAACGCCATAATGTCACTTCGGAAAGCAATCAAATATGTTGTAATTTGACAAGTTTAATGTTGGATTAGAAAAATACATGAATATTAAATGAGAACATTTAACGTCAAAAGTAAATTAAAGGAATCGTAAAAAAACATTTTAATCAATTCGTAGTTTAACGATATTTGATTCAAATTGAAATTGTAACCACAATTTTTTAAATAAATAAACCAATGACATTTCAATGCTTAAAAGTCAGGGTCGAAACCGTGACTTCATGTACACTCGAATTAAAGTGTACCTATGATGCGCAATGAGTCAGTGCGCATATACGCACGCATGAGGTCTGAACAGTGGGTAACCCAAATACCTAAGTACCTATCTGAATATTTTCACGGGATATAACAATAAGGAGTAGAGACATATAAGTCAGGTGGTTGGTCAAATTTATATTTTGACTAAATTTGACCAAATTTAAATATTATGTTCTATTTTTTTAAAACTGGCGTCCACTGTGGAGTAGCGTATGCAGAGCGTACTCGTTTTTTGCCGGTTAGTGTACGATTGCTTGCAGCTGCATATACAACACTATGAGACTGTGTCCACGGCGGCGCGGCGTAGCGTACGCGACGCGGCAAAGTACCTACGCCTTGCAGCATTTTCACTGCTTCACCGTAGACACAAAGAAAATAAATAAATAAATTAACACTTCCATATAGAAGGGTGTAAGGCCAATCGAGGTGGTTGGTATTCCAGTGGTATCAATCGGCGGCTTTCGTACATACAGCGTATTGGAGGTCGTAGGTTCGAATACCGGCCGTGCCGACCATTTCCGCTTTCACGACACAAGCCTTTTCTTAGTGTGAAAGATGTCAAAAGTGTATTTGTGTTCACTTTGAGTGTGCAAAGATTCATTAAAAAATCCCTGGTAGACAGTGAAAATTTGTGACCCGACTGGAAATCGAACCTGGACCTCTCCATCTATACTATACCACTAGACTACTGAGGTCGGTAGTTTTTGTTATTTAATTTATAAATTAACTAGCTGACCCGCCCGTCGACCTTCGACTTAACCCAGAATAAAAAAATAATTTTGACTTATTACATGAATAAAATGCGATTTACGAAATTAAACATTACCTCTCCCCTGTCCTCTTTTCCCCATTTCACAGTATCTGAGCCGAGTGCTTAAAATTTAGGTACTTTGTATTTTTACATTTAATGTGTATACTTCATTGGTGTATAAGTTTAAATGTATATACTTAACTGGTGTGTGTTTCGTAATTGTTTATGTACTGTCTTATTTTTGTATCAATTTTACTGTCTGTATATTAATGTTAAAATAAAAAAATAAATAAAATAAAAACTGAATTAAATTTAGCCAATAATCTATTGCACTATGTGATAGTTATCGTTGATTCGAATGCGGGATGAAGTTCGATGGGTCATAAATATGAAATCAAAATAATTCATCTATAATTGCTTTACTTTTTAAAAAATCTAAGAGATGGCGGTGTAGTAGAAAATTAATCATATGTGAAGCCTGTTAACTTATTGTATATATTGTTGAAAGAATAGTCCCCGTTTACATCAAATTTTACTGAATTATTATGGTCAGATTTGTAAATTGGCTTACGCCGTGAACCGCTAAGATACCAACAATTTTCAAACTTGTTCACTGCATTTTGTTACACTATGACTAATGGAAGACTACGGGCTATGAAATATAATATGCGTATCGTATTTACATTCGGCGTTTGGTAAAATCCGGCAGAAGGTTGCGGATTTATCTAAACGCCTGATTTAGTGTCGGAGCTATACCAACGGTAGAGAGAAGGCAAAGCGAAACGACCTACTCACGGGTTTCATGGTCTCGAGTAAGGGCGGACGACGACCTTGAAAAGGTTCAACCAATCCGACATTCGCAAGGGGTGCAAGATTCCTATCTCACACCACCAAACACCCCCATTTTTTTCATGTACAATTATTTTCCATATTATTTTTGTTCTAACTAGAATCTTTTGTTATTTTTGTTTTAATAACATTGTGTTTTTTTTATTACGTAACAACAAAGTTGTGATTAGACAAGTGAGTAAAATTGTTGTACTTAGTTCCATTTTTATCAAATTGTTTTTACTTTGGATGATTAGTTACAAACCTATTTATATTTTTATATTTTATTTCCTTTCAGCCTTATAAATTTTCTTTGTCATTCTGTTTACATCCATTCTTACAACATTCCCAAACCATCATCATTGTCACAACACTTACGTCCTTACCACATTCCTTCCTAATATTTTCATTCCATACAATGTCTCACCGATTCTTTCCACATATTCATCGTAGAGATCTCATCTCTACTGCATTTATACTACATGCCTCTTTTTCGTCTGTGTCTACGTTAAAATTATGTATTCTTGGCCGGAAATAGAAATCGAGACATAAATAATAGCAATATTTTCATCAATTAGCTACGTATACAAATGCTAAAAATTTGAATTGGCTGATTTGATTAATGAAATTTTCATGAAAATCGGCATAAGTGAAATATATTTATATAGGTAAGTAAGTAATAAAATTATCTAAATGCGCATAAGTGTGGGTTTGTATACATATATAAAACACACTTATGCGCATAGCTATAATCTGATAATGTAAATACTTTATACACACTTGGCACAGAATTCATTGCCAAGGTCAAAACACATAATGTGTTTTTGTTGTACCTACTTGTATATAGGTACATATTATTTTATTATGTACATAGTTATCGTTTATTTATATACACACATATTATGTACACACCTACTAATACTGCTGAACCAATACAATATACATGTTATTTAATGTCATAATATACCTACTCTTATTATATTATGTACCCAGTCAAAACCAGAACAATGCAGATGATGCGGAGATGGTTATGAGGTGGTCGTCTTACCTTCTGACCTGATTCTGAAGAAAAAAACTGCTGCGGGATATGCCGGTCTTATAAAATGAATAATTAACAGAGTATGTCAGTATTAAAAATTGCGAGAGTATGTCAGAACTATAAAATACATCAATATGACTGTCGAGAGTATGTCAGAACTATAAAATACAGTAGTATGACTTACGAGAGTATGTCGGAATTATAAAATACATCAGTATGACATACGAGAGTATGTCAGAACTATAAAATACATCAGTATGACTTACGAGAGTATGTCAGAACTATGAAATACATCAGTATGACTTATGAGAGTATGTCAGAACTATAAAATACATCAGTATGAGTTACGAGAGTATGTCGGAATTATAAAATACATCAGTATGATTTACGAGAGTATGTCAGAACTATAAAATACATCAGTATGAGTTACGAGAGTATGTCGGAATTATAAAATACATCAGAATGATTTACGAGAGTATGTCAGAACTATAAAATACATCAGTATGATTTACGAGAGTATGTCAGAACTATAAAATACATCAGTATGAGTTACGAGAGTATGTCGGAATTATAAAATACATCAGTATGATTTACGAGAGTATGTCAGAACTATAAAATACATCAGTATGACTTACGAGAGTATGTCGGAATTATAAAATACGTCAGTATAACTTACGAGAGTATGTCGGAATTATAAAATACTAGCTTTACCGACAGACGCTGTCCTGTGTTCCCAAGGATGAATATTGCATTCGAATTTGTATTATGACAAGCTTATTACCTTTTGATATGATAAGCTTATTACCCAATTGCATGAAATATTTGAATATTTACATGAATTTGACTCTATTTTGTATTAGGTATATTCTACCATGATTATTGTCAACCTCGACACAGACTTAAGGTCTAGTGAGGTGGCAAAATTCAGTGCGATAAAAGTAATGTATCACTGGTATCAATCATGTTTTTATGTTGTCTTGTTTTAAATATTCTGATTAATAACTGATCATTATTTTAACCAATGTAATTTAGATCGATGCATCTGTTTCAAACCATATATTTTCCAACGACATTCTGTCAATCGCACCAACAAGCAAACAACTGTGAACTGACAGTTCCTGTCAAAATTTAATTTAATTTCAATTTTTCAAATTTGGAATAAAAAATTATATTGTTAAAAGTACCAAGAAGGTTACCTTCTTAGAGTTATCTTTGATTTTCTTATTTTTTTTCTTTCATAAAAACCTTCTCCTGATCAAAGCAAACACACTAAAAAAAAAAGAATTAGCAAAATCGATCGAGTCGCTTAGGCGTGATGCGATGACCACGCAAAACAGGTTTCCATTTTTTAATATAGAAGATATAAATTTGACTAACAAGAGTGTTTATGTATAAAATGAAAATTATGACTTACGAGAATATGTCTGAATTATGACCTACAAGAGTGAAAACCTAGGTACGATTTACGAGAGTATTATTTCTCATTGGAAATACTAAATTGATCATTGCAGTCATCTTTGGCTCCCATTACTCATCGTATTTTTGCAACTAGGAGTCACACAGGTATCTTTGAAAATTAACGTGGTACCTTTTTCGACTTAACCCTGGATTTTTTCCATAATAAAATCGACAGCTATTTGGAAAACAATGTCAACAGATGACGTACATAATAATATGATCTCAGATATTTGAGTTGACAATCTCATTCGACTCAACTTCAATAGAGTTTTTTTTACCCATCACGCCGTGTCCGGTAAGGGGTAGGCAGAGAGAACGGACCTCCACTCTTTTCTATCCAAGCATACTTCTTTCGCTTCTTCCACCGACATAACATTTCTCATAAACCCTCTCCTATTTCTCTTACTTCTTACCTGACCTTCCTTGAGAACGGAATCGATGTGTTCGATCCACGTTATACTCGGTCGGCCACGCTTTCTTACACCTTTCCTTTCAGCCTTATGAATTCTCTTTGACACTCTGTCTGCATCCATTTTTTCCACAATAGGTGATCTTTCACATTGCAACATTCATCACTTTTTCCCTTCTGTCAAATGTCGCTTGATTAAAAGTTGTTCATTTATAGCGTGCCTCATAGTCCGCCCTTTCGACTGTCCAAATATTTTTTTACTGTCGCAACATTGTACTTATGCAGAAGAAAGTTTTTTTTTTTATTATTTTTCAGATTTTCTCAATTTTCTATGCTAGAGACATCTGTTGACGAATTCGTACTCTATTATATGTTTTTTTTTCAAGTTTATTATTTTCTATGAATGAATTCACGACAAATAGAAAACCTGAAAAGGCACCTAAGCACATTTAGAAAATTGGGTCATATACATAGAATGATTGACAATGACATTTAAAATACGACCATTATGTCTCATTGATATGGTGCAATAGATAGTACATAGGTATCGGGTTAACTACATAGGTAGGTACTGCTGTAGTATGTATGGCTGAGGACGATAATGTTGCCCATAGATATCGTAATCAAAATATAATTTGTTCATTTCTCACGTAGGTATGCACGTCAAAGCTGAACTTGCAGCGGCCTGGCTGATTCCGAATTATAAAGAAGAGTTGCATCATACATTTGGTAAAAATACCTCAGTACATCTTCATAAACATTATCTGCCCCTAAGTCAGTGTGTCAAACAACTGAACGAACGCTCTGAGAGTCGTCGGTTCGAGTCCCGTTGCGTTCAACGTTCAACCATCTTCCATTTTCACGACTCAAACTATTTTGTGAAAAAGTCGAAAGAGTATTTGTGTTCACTTTGAACGACTTTAAATTTTGTTGTTTTTTTTTAGTATAGGTGTTAATGTTTTATGTTGTTTAACATAAAACATTAAAGATTCTCATTCAAATGTTGTTTGTGTCAAAATTGCAGGTCGTTATTGGATACGGAATATGAAGTATGTAAATTTATATGATACACCAAGTTGTAATATTTTGTTGAAATTTGCACATGTGTCTTATTTTACGCACACTTTAGTTTACACGTGTATCTTGTTTAGTGTGCAAATAGAAGACGGAATCTTTTGTTTTGGTGCCATATCAGGTACCTATTCCCAACGTCGGCGATCTCTGCGGCGAATTGTTCCACAGTACTTCGGAAACCCGTTCATTCTCGTACATTGCGCAGCCAGGACATCCGCATTCTTCCAGCCCCCCTGCGACCCTCGATCTTTCCCTTTAGTATCAGGTGGATCAGTCGATACTTTTATATGTGATACCCATGGTATGTCCCAGAAATGGATGTATGATGTAAGAGGATGGAACATCTATACAACTTTGTATGAATGACAGTGAAGGCAAAAATGCGGGGAAGGGAAATCAACCGGCGGCCATTTTGTAAGACCCACAATTTTATGCATTTATATGAATATAATAATAATATGACAATTTATATAGCGCCGTTTAGTGCATTGCACTTCAAGGGCACTGTACATACAATATTTAATATCACCCAGTAGGCTCGTCAAACAATTTTAAAATTATAGTCAATTATCCCTTTACCAGTTCGTCAACAAAAAATAAAATGAATAAAAACATGCATCACAGTTGTGCTCATAGATAATTGTTCTGTTCCTATGTCGATGTTTGACCAGACCCGTAGTATTGAGCAAACGGATGAGTCTTTAGCCCCCCCCCCCCCTGAAAGTGTTATATCATATAATAATAATAGAACACTTTTCTATACAAAGGTGTCAGTATAGCCGACGGAACTTAAAATATATAGGTAGGTATGGTTATACGTTATATTATATGAAGGTTATTTTATTTTATTTTATTTCTCTCTACGCAACAATTGTTGCTTTTACATTAAAAATATATTATACATTTTGATACGCCATGGTTATTATAAGATGACATAAAAAAATCACAATTTCACATTAAAACAAACAAAAATAAAACCATGCAAGAGGATTGTTATTCCAAGTATCCGAAAACATTACATTTTATAATTAAAATTAGTAAAATGCCACAAAAAATCCATACTTATTTTTATATATTATGTGATGCAAAATGCTCACAATAATGGTTCACCGCGCGGCTTCAAAATATTGGACAAAGGGTCCGTCTATTACTTTCAATAGGTCCATGGTCCCAGATATTCACCCCTATATAAGTAATTTGAAATTATTGGCGTTCGACTACAAGCGAAGATTTCGTCAAGTTTTCGATGATCGAATATCGAAACGATCATCGAAAAATTTCATACCAAAATGATCGAATGATTAGATCGTTTGACTTAAGAACACTTTGCAATTGTGCAATTAGCTTTCGATATAACTCGTACTAGCCCCACTCCCCTGGAACGTATAAACAATAATAATTATAATTAGATAATTATTATCTAACCCAAACGAAGATATAAAAATATAAAGAGATGACTGTTACTTTTCATCCTACTTTACATTGTCGGAACATTCGTTTGTAGTCGTTCTCAAAGCTCAAATTGTCTATGGCTGAAGAAATTCTCAACTTTTACCCTCGACAGAGGTTCAAAAATTACCCCGGCCCGACTAACAACTTCTGAATTTGTGAGGAATCTTCAGCATTCTGCGATGTAACCGAATCTTAAAAACCTCGAACCTTAAATACCTACCTTCTGTAATATTCTGAGTGAAAGAATGATGATTTTTCCGTATATGTAGCATTAAAGAATACAGAATACATACAATGTTGTCTCGTAGCAGTTCTGTCTGTAAAGATTGTTGCGTAGAGTTGAGAGGAATGAATATAGGTGAATAGAATGAAGAGGTATAGGTATCCACGAGTTTAGGTAGTGGCAGGCGTACGTATGATCTTGTAATGGTCTCTAGGTCACACTCAGATATGATAATCAACATATTATTCGTACAGTCCAGTGTGTACTCTGTTGCCCGCACTCCTGAGAATCGGCCGACTGCTGAAATAACCGCCTGCCTCATTAATAAAAAATTACGCTCTAAAATCTTCTTATCTATATGTTACTAGCTTTCCCGACAGACGTTGTCCTGCAGTCCTAACCAGAGGCGGTCCGTTCATATGTGCACTGCGCCGCCAGAAACAAAATTACATAATTAATCCGATTAAGTTACTAATAAATAATAACGTTAAAATATTTCTAAAACATCCATATTTCATTCGTATTCAAAGCTCAGGCGGGAACAACGTGAGAATATAATATGCGCGCGCGCGCGCGCGCGCACACATTCTACCTCACCTATGAAGTAGGTACCGACAAGAATGTGCCCGATAATTTTGTTGACTTTGCGGTGTAGTAAGTGGGATGGGCTACTGTAAGAGCGGCAATCACGTATGCGAAAATGAGAGGGAACTACCCGCGATGGCGTTGGCGCGTCGCAGGTGATCCGTTCCATACTAACTTAAATATTGTAAGTTAGTATGGAACGGATCACCTGCCATTTCTTACCCATTTTTTTCACTAGTTATTCTCTTATCTAATCCAATAAATCAATCTGTTCAGCCGCTCTCGAGCTATAAGTGTTCGCACTAACCCGACTTTCATTTATATTAGAGATTAATACTTGCATGAAGCAAAAACTTTGTACATCTTTTTACGTAAATTGTGTAGACGGAGGAGTATAAATATTCGTACACTTATAGTTTATTCATAAAAGAAGTGGCGAATGCTAATATTTTTTTTAAAATTGGGTATATCTAAAAAATACGTTATACTTATCAATAAATATTTTGTCTTTATGTCTTTTATAATAATAGAAAAAAACTTTTTACATATCAACATTTCAAATTTGACATGTCATTGTTTTTGAAAGAAAATCGTGAAATAGCGCTCGCTCAATTTCTCTAACTAGTGGTCGGCCAGTGCTCAAAATTCGACCATAAGTTATTTAGATAATAAATTTGAACATTATCAAGATACCTTTGTCAAAAACTGAGCGAGCGCTATTCTTTCAAAAATTATGACACGAATACGTCAAATTTGAAATGTTAATATGTTCCAAAGTTTTTTCTATGATTATTTCATACAAAAAAATATAAATATATTCTCAGTTTGACCACAGATAAACAAAAGATCTGTGTCAAATACATGGAAGTGTGTGTGGGTATGAAATACATAACATTACCTACAGTAGTATGCGTAGTGTTTTTTTTATAGCATAATTAAAAAATTATTAGCATTCGCAACCCCTTCTCTATATATAAACCATAAGTGTGCGAAATTTAATACTCCTCCGTCCTCGCAATTTTAGTAAAATTAGTCACAAAGTTTTTCCTTCACGTATTAATACAATGACATATAGATTGACCAAGAACTTTTTGCTCAAAGTAGACAATATTGTCATCTGAACAAGAACGTCATACGGTCAATATTATGCGCTATATGATCAGCAAGATGGAATTCAGCACCACAAGTTAACCATTTAAAAGACTCCTGACACTACACAAAGGAAAGTAGTTGTTGGTTTAGTATATTGGCAATCCCCTCAAATTCCAGCCATTTCCAGCGACACTCAAACACCGAATGACGTAGACTATTGGCTCAATAAATTGATTAACAAAGTCTATTTCTGTACAATTTTTGTGTTCATTTAAAAATATGCAAATAATTTATGTTAAGAGTTCAAACAAAATGTAGCGTGAAGGTGACGCGGGCGTCTCCGGCGTCCTTGAGCTCCACGCTGGACGCCGGGAATTTGGGGAATACACGAACACACCTCGACTGTCATTTAGTTAGGAAACATTTTTATATCGCCTAATGTATGATCAAATTATTCTTTTGTTTTGATTCAAAACGTTTGATTTCTAATTATACGTTATATGTGTTTTTTTTTTCAAATAGAAAATTGTCTTTTCTTGATGAGGCCTTAAAACAAATATATCACATCATGAGTGAACGGCTTGACCAAATTCGCTTTATTCTTTTTTTGTTTTGTTTACTATTCTCAGGTGTCAAAGGTGTCAGTATAGCCGGTGGATCTTATTGCCCGAGGCAATATTTTCCAGTCCAATTTGAGACAGGCCAACCTCTGGTAGGAATTTCAAGTGAAAAAACACTTGGAAAAACTCTGACCCGACCGGGAATTGGACCTGGGACCTCATGATCTATACCACTAGGCTACCAAGAAGGTTCTCATGAAGGAAAAAAATAAGAAAGAAGTGCGGGACTTTATTCGGCAAAATTTAGGCAGACATAACTTCTGAGTGCTTTTGACGAATTTTATTTGGCGTTTGACATAACTGTCAGTTATTTGATAGTTGGTACGAATGTTAGAATGTACCCTCTAAACATCGTCAAAAACAGATGCATCGGTAAATTTATTGATAAAATAATTCATTGATCACTACGCAAATTCAATGTACATAGTCAAAACAGAAAAACGTCAGTGGGGAAAGCAGGTAAGAAAAATCCTTTACTCTACTTTCAAAATATTGATTATGTTTAATAACACAATTTTCCTCCTTTTTATTTTTTTAAATGAGTTATAGGTAAATAATTCTAATAAAGGAAGATTTCGAAACCGAGTTTTTTTTCCCTTGCGTCCGGCATTTTTCTGCCCATCTAAGTATGCACAATTCGATAGGAGGGAAAAAATTAAAATATCTCCACAGGCCTGTGAAAATGAATCACCACGCATAGAAACAATAATCAGAAAACATAAATAATATGAGTTGTTGATCAAGATGAAACTAAAAAAGACAAAAAGCAATCCTCCCCGGCGGGGAATCGAACCCCGGTCTCCCGCGTGACAGGCGGGGATACTGACCACTATACTACCGAGGATACGACGAAGCTTCGATAAAACCTGTATAAAACAACAAGATGAATCGTGGTGAACAACTATATATTATTTTCGTTATAAAATCTATACGTTTTTTATAATGTAGATAATAATATGTACCTACTATACATACCCGCTTCTGCATATCGTCGTATTGCCAATGAACTTTAAGTATTACTAGAATAGGAATCTCCTCCTAAAGCATCATCATCTTCAGCGTTACAGTGTAACGCTTTGCTGCTCTAAAACCCTTCTCTGCTGACCCAGAGCCCGACAGTCCACGACAACCCAATCCAACAATAGAAGTTTTGGTCTTCCCATTTCTTCCAATGATTCGGTCATTATAAACACACTTTTTGGGAGATACAGATCCTCCATACGGTCTCAGTGACCCAACAGTTTGTTGTGTCTATTGCGTATCGCATATAAAATGTAACGTTTTCCTCCAGCAGTTGAATAGAAGCCAGAAAAAATGTACAAATATGTGACAGATTATTTTTGGTATCTACCTTGACATCCAATTGGCACAGGTTTGTGGATATCAGCTAAATCCCGCTTCCAGCAATAATCGTTAGAGTGCGAATGATAAGCGACGGCCTTCATTAGCAGGTTTGGAGGTTAGGGAGATAAGGAGACCACTCGAGCCTTATCAGCAGGAGGTGCCGGTACGGGCACGAATTATTGGAGGTCACTTCCAAAACATATTCTATTCCATATTCCAAACATAGCCTTATAATTAAAAAAAAAACCCATGGTGGCAAGGAAAATATTTTTTGTGTCCCTAAATTAATGTCAGATAACAGCCAACCTGACCAAAGCCCAGGCACAAAATATCTCAGCTTTTGAAATGAAGTGCCTCAGGAGAATTCTGGGCTTACGCACATCTTACGATGGTACCACCGCATCACGAACGACGCTATACACCGGTACATCCAGTGTGAGCCCATCACTTCTACCATTATGGGACCACGAAAGTCGGCGACGGTATCGTGAGTCTAGGTACTATTTTTTTTGGAATTTCCAAACAACTTTTAGGGGTTGAGGAAATTGTCATTACTTCGTATGAAAAAAACAATTTTTTTTATTTAAAAATTTGTACAGAAATACACAGAAATTTTAAAATAAAATAAAAATATCGATAGTTGATACATAACTATTAATTAATTATAACAATAACCGAAAGGCAAATTTTCAATTGAGATTCCGTCTCCATACATTTTCTATACAAATTTTCAACAGCCGGATAGTGATATCCACGGGAAACGTTATTCCATTCCTACGATCAACCAATACAATGTCCGGACGATTTGCGTTGGGTAAGGCTAAACATGGCGTACCGCAAGGTTCAATTCTGGGTCCACTTTTGTTCCTTATTTACATCAATGATCTGCCAAACTCTGTTAGGGGCAAATGCGATGTTATAATGTACGCAGATGATACATCACTCCTTATAAAGGGCAATAAATATGACGAGCGTCTTGCTGAAAATGTGGTTAAAATTTTAGATGACGTGAACCAATGGTTTGATGCCAATAATTTAGTTTTAAATATGACGAAAAACAATGCGATTTGTTTCTCTCTGAAAAGGAATAAAAATATATAAGCTAATCAGCTACTAGAAAATAACGCATTGCATGTTATAAATAGCTATAAATTGAAAAAA
Source organism: Mystacides longicornis (assembly GCA_963576905.1). Classification (NCBI taxonomy): domain Eukaryota; kingdom Metazoa; phylum Arthropoda; class Insecta; order Trichoptera; family Leptoceridae; genus Mystacides; species Mystacides longicornis. Next base: position 29,452,526 of record OY756433.1, on the reverse strand, counting down.
AAAACTGCCAGGAACGTGTACTTTGCATACTTTCACTCCGTCATGGTTTATGGTGTGATGGTTTGGGGGGGGGGGGAAGCGAGCTCTGAGGGCGCTACTGGGTATGCAACCCCGGGAGACATGCCGAAATGCTTTTAAAGAACAAGGCATTCTCACATTGCCGCTGCCCTTAACTCCATGCATGATGATACCTTTAAGAGAGATAAAAGAGTATCTGGTTGAACAAAGCTATTATTCTATTGACGAGATGTTAAATCAAACTTAGCCTTTTTTATATTATTACAGGGTTTAACTACACTACTTGTTTGAGACTGGGTTTGCCCTTGAACTTTCCGTTTATCCATTGGTCCACATTGAATTCTCGTTGGGATGGCCCCTTGGTAGAGTGCTCTCAATTGTTGTCAGTCAACCAACCTTTTTAATCTCGGTGACTTTCCACGCTATTATGGTATATATATTTATTTTGTTGATTGTATATATATATATTTTTTTACTACATTTACTGACAGGAGACTGAAAGGCTCTTTACACCTTTTCACCCTCGCCCACTTATGTTTTTTTTCTATTTATATGCATTTTTCTGTACTATAAAATATCACCCTTTTGAGATTTTTGTGACTTTCAAGATGTTTGCATAATATACCTTTTTATTTTTATATACCTAATTACACTTGCTGACAGGAGGCTGTGGGGGCCATTTACACCTTTTCAGCCTTGCCTACGTATTCATTTGTCTATTTCGTTGTGTACTTTTGAAGATTGTTTCATGTGCGATTCTCGGTTTTTTACTATTATTTTGTATCATTTTTGTTTGAATTCATTGATGTAATATTTTGTATCATTTTGACGACTCCAAGTGCCTGAAACGACCTAGGGATGAGAATGATAAATAAAATAAATAAATATTGTATTTCCATTCCTATAAATGATAATATTATACATTCAATCATCGCAAAGGAGAAATCTGTAATGATGAGTGATGTATTTTACTTGAAATAAATAAATATTATAATATATATATATATATAGAAATTTGATATCATTATAATATGGTTAGAGTTTTTTCTATCAAATGCAATTAAAAATATATCGAAAATGTGTACCTAAAAAAAACTATTAAATATTTGCGACTGATCTACAAAATTCCACAGCACGCCACACAGTGGTCCCACAAAGAAATTTAGGGCGCCAAAATTAAAAAAATGAAATGTACCAGAGAGAAAAACTAGCTATGATCTGATGTACTATGACCTTGAAGGCTTCTAGTACCGCATATGACAACTCGCTCGAGGTACGTCTCGTTGCTATGGAGACGCCATAAGATGGTGGTTATCTAGAGCAACTGGTATTGTCAATTTGTGTGTGTTTTTCAAGCGCGTTTTACAGTGCCTTGTTCCGGTATTTTAAAATTAATAAACATGGTGTTTTATTGAATTTTTCTCGCTTAATACGAATCTGTGCTCGTTCATTACTGTAATTTAATCGGTATTCTGGAAATTTGCATTTGAAGTAAGTACTTTTTAGTCACTTTTAACTGGCTATATGTAGTGTTACAAAATTTTCCCATCCTTTCCCATAAAAACTTTTCAGATAAAAGTTTCTCCTTAAAGCCAGTACTATCACCTACATCACTTACATTTCCCCCGTTTTCCCCCCAAATCCTTAAAATTTGATTTATACTACTAAATTAGTGATTACTATTGTGTAAATTTTAGTTCTTCAAGCAATCATGTTTGTTATTATAGAAATTTAATTTGAATGCTCAGGAGACGTTGGTTGTACCTACCTAACTATGCACAATAGCCTTGCGGGAGATACCTGTTATTGGAGCACTGGAGATTATATGTTTTTGTTTCATGGTTTCTTTGTTTTTGTTGTTCAGTGCTCTGTTGGTGCCTCTTATATAAATCAATAAATTCAGTTAAATAAAACTTGCTAAAAGAATAATTTGATTCTTCTTTGTATTTTGATTTTACTTCTCAGGAAATGTAATTAATAGATAATGGAACTTATTTCCCACACCCAGAGATATTTTAGACTTGCAACGCCATACAAATTTTATTAAAAAACTGTCCATCATAAATAGGGGTGCTATCCTTTCTAATTTGTCACCTGATAACAGAATACAATAGTTTACTCTCCATCTCTTTTACTTGCATGTTTCTTGTACTATCTGTATCTTCCACTTAGGAACAACATGCGAAAAATTGAAAAGTCTAACTGTATCTTTCACCCCAAAAACAATAATGAAGAAGTGGAGCCAGAAGAAAGCTCAGACGAAAGTACAGACTCAGATGTATATCATCTAACCACATCCGAGGAATCTGACTCGGTTTAAAATGTTTCTATGCGTGCATATATTTGTAAAATTATAAGTTGTTTTATTTCACCCATTTTTTTCAATTTGTATAATTTAAGTTTATAAATGAACTCATCACTTTGAAAAACATTTCAATCCCCCAGAAAATTTCAAAATGAAAGATTTGCTCCCCTTCCTTGGTCACATTTTTTTCAAAAATATATCAAAAAATGGACTCAGCGCCTTAAAAAATTGATATCCCATACGTAAAATTATAAAATTTTTAAATTGACCCCCCCCCCACCCCTTGGCACCCTTTTGCAATTTGGGTTTTTTGCAAAAATAAGTCTAAAAATGGACTCAGCGATACAAAAAACATATATTTTGATACTCCACATGAAAAATTCCAAAACACTAAGATTTGCCCCCTTTCCCTTGGCACCCAATTTGGTTTTTTCGCAAAAATAAGTCCAAAAATGGACTCAGCGATACAAAAAACATATATTTTGATACCCCACACGAAAAATTTCAATATATTAAGATTTGCCCCCCTCCCCTGGCGCCCCATTTGGTTTTTTCAAAAAAATAAGCCCAAAAACGGATTCAGCGATACAAAAAACATATATTTTGATACCCCACACGAAAAATTTCAATATATTAAGATTTGCCCCCTTCCCCCTGGCACTCCATTTGGTTTTTTCGAAAAAATAAGTCCAAAAACGGATTCAGCGATACAAAAAAACATATATTTTGATACCCCACACGAAAAATTTCAATATATTAAGATTTGCCCCCCTCCCCCTGGCACCCCATTTGGTTTTTTCGAAAAAATAAGCCCAAAAACGGATTCAGCGATACAAAAAACCCCCATACACCAAAAATCAGAATTTTGGCGCCCTAAATTTCTTTGTGGGACCACTGTGCGCCAGCCGGCTCGGTGTAGACAGTGCCACTTATTTCATTTAGGTACATTTTGATATATTGACTAATGGGCTATTTCTGGAGAAATGTGTTAGTAAAACAAATTTGAAAATCTTGGAAGCAACAAACAGTTGTTGTTTTGAGACAGGTCTGGTCCGTATAAAGAGGTCAGGTCTTAACACTGACGCGGATGAATAACAAAATGTTGTTGTTTTAAATACCTACTTGTTATATTTTGTGGTTAATTTCGAGGTTAGACCAATTTTAGATACGGATGTCAAAGATAATAATATTATTATAAAGGTACAAACTATGACGCATTTTAGCCGGATACCGGATGCCGGATATTCGGCGAACCATGCAGCCGAATACCGAATAACCGGCCGCCGGATATCCGGCGTATGTTTTTGGTTGATTGGAGCATCCATATGGGATCATTGTCGAAAAAATCATCAAACGCATTAAATAGTCTGGATTAGTGTGGTGTGATAATATTTTTTCCTGTGATTGGAGCGTTTAGATTTTTAACTTTAACCCTCGGAACCAAGGATAGCATTTGTGCAGAGGTTCCTAATTTGTTTAGGTTTACGGCTCCCTTCCATCCAATCCAATCCAAACTCCCTTTATTGTCCATTTAGGGGATAGGATAGATATAGGGAGGCAACAAGACCTCTCCGTTGCGTTCCATCTAGCGTTTATGACCTCACACACCATGTCCAGATTCATCAGCTCTGCTTCGAAGGAGCGAAACACAATATGAGAGGGTCTTCCTCGTCTTCGGGTCCCTGATGGGAGGAAGATCAGCGCTCCCCTTAAAATATCAGTGCGGGAATTACCGTGGGTACAACGCATGAATTACGCTTACGTAGGCGGTAGGTATATCCAATTGGACTGACTCCGTTGCCGGAACGTTACTGTTCCAAAAATCGCGGAATCTATCTGCATCTTCCAGCAGGATGATATATGACGAAACGTATTTTTATAAAAATTCCTTATTTACGGAGACGAGTGAAGCCGCTTGCTACCTCTACTTAAAGAATAAGTACCTATAAATTCTCTATAATTTAGGGAAAATAAAAATTTGTGGATAAGTTAAACATTGTTTTATTTGAACATTATTTTCAAATATATCCATCGAGAAATGCATGTTCACGAGTTGGTTAATTTTACTCTATAATTTACCCTTATTGCAGTATGTTTGCTAATCAATTTTCTAAGATGTAGATTTTTTGTGATTACAAGGTGTATTTTTTAATGTGTTACTTACTAAATAAATCAATGAGTTATCAAAACATACCTTTTTTACTATCCGGTATCCGGCCGGATAGGTGTTAGTTATCCGGTACTCGACCGGATAGAATTTAGGGCGCCGGATAGGCTGAATACCGGATAGTTGCCGGATATCCGTTTCATCTCTAGTACGAACATTGCGGAAACTTTTTTTCGCACTTTTTAAATATGTAACTCACAGTGAAAATATTTATTTTTAAACTCTTTCTTATGTCGTTATTCGACTTGAGGCAAAATTTTTTTACGGAGGAGTATGAAATTCCGCTCACGCTTATATAGTGAAGGAGTGGCGAATGCCTTATTTTTTTAATTATGCATAAAATAATAGATCAATAAAAAAAAACATTACAAAAACTACCGTCATGTTATATATTGGATATACCTACTCACACACACTTCGATGTATTTGACATTGACACAGACGCATATATTCTTTTGTTTTTCTGTGGTCAAATTGAGAATAGATTAATATTGTTTGTCTTCAATAATAATAGAAAAAAATTGTACATACAGTAAAAACATTTCAAATTTGATGTATCCATATATGAGGGGTATAAAAGCAAACTCGCATCGATCCAATATTGGAAAAAAATGAACTATGAATGTAGTAAGATTAAGATTCTTTAGGGCTATTTATTGCTATACTTCAATAAGAGCAAATCCAACTCAATCCATGAGAAATTTGATGTCAAAATTTAGGTTGATATGCAAAATCGCATCAATCCCGCGTCGCTTAGGAGCAAATACAGATCGATCCATTTCAACCAATCACAGGTCTGCGTTACCCTTTTTTCAAGATGGCGGATTGGTGTTTTGAATCGTGTGTTGCATACTAAAGTTGTTGTAAAGTTTTTGTGTTTTTTAATTAAAAATGGAAGAATTTATTCGTGCAGTGGAGCCGTCGTATTCTAGGAAACCACCCCGAAATCCTCAAAAATGGAAAAGATCTATTGCAAAGTCAAAAAGCTATGAAAAACGTGTTTAAAGTTTCTTAAGCGAGTTATCAAAGCGCTTCTTGTAAAAACCCATATTGTCAAAATTTGTATTCTCTCATTGACAATAGAACCATACATATTACGTATAGTCATCATTAGTGTCAGTTGGACACATGAGTTCGTAGGGGGGGGGGGGTAATCACGAAATATCACAGGGGGTGGGGGTGTAGAATATCATGGGTATCTTAATGTTTCATGTTATTTTGTACCAAAAATTCAAGTGATTTTTGAGTAAGGAAGAGGTTTAGTCTATAACCTCACCACTTATCACCAAGGGAGACGGAGGTCTAAAAAGTTGCTACAATAAAATAAAATCACATAATTAATGGACGTGTATAATGCATAAGTAGAAAATAGATTCTTTTTTAAATTGTTTTGCACCCATTAGTGAAAGTAGGTTTTTCATGTACCTACATACAAAACTGTGTACCTACCAAGGGCGGATCCAGGGGGGAGTCACGGGGGTCATGACCCCCCCCCCTGGGCTGGGTCCAGGTCCTATATTTTTGTCTATTTTGAAGTACAGTACTTACATTTGTCTAGAGATTTTTTTAGGAAAAGTTCAGTTTCCAGATAAATTTTGGAAATGACCTTTTTTACTTAAATTTTTTACATAAATTTGACGTTTTTAATTTTGTCTTATATATTTTTTTCATTTTGTTAATATTTTAGATATTATTTTATTGTTTTATTTTATAATAAAAAATAATATTGACTTAATCTGTTTTTTTACTCTGTATTTACAATAGCTGTCAAAATGATGTTGAGATGCAAAAACACATCGATCCACTACTTAGAAGCAAATACGCATCGATCCATTTTATTTTTACATTTTTAAATGAATTAAGATGAACTGTTAGTATTTAAATAACATTTTTGACATTAAGTTATGATTTACTTGTGATTGGAATAAAATTTCCAGTAAATATTCCACGGAATATTGTTGCAATCAAAATTATCGATTTCCCACGCAGTGGCGTAACTAGGGGGGGGCGGGGGGGGCGGTCCGCCCCGGGCGGCACTTTTCAGGGGGCGGCAAAATGAGCCGACAAATAAAAAAAAACTTGGTAAAAAACACAAAACTTAAATAGTAGGTACGAGAATTTGTGAAGGGAAAATAAATGAGAAAAAAAATCGGGTCCCCGAGTTTGTGAAAGGAAAATAAATGAGAAAAAAAATCATTAAAATTCTTAAAATTGATAAAATAAAGTTTTTTTTTTCCTTTTAACCTGTCTCAGCGTAAGCTAGCTAGTAGTTTTTTTTTCCATTTATATAGGGGGGTGGGGCGCCAAACTTTATTAGATAGGGGGGGGGCGCCAAACTTTATTAGATAGGGGGGGGGGGGGGCAAATTTTTAATCCCGCCCCGGGCGGCGAAAACCCACGTTACGCCACTGTTCCCACGTTTGTACAAAAGTGGATCGATGCGAGTTTGCTTTTATACCCCTCATATCATTGTTTTTTTTTTAAAAAAATGTGAAATAGCGCTCGCTCAATATACCTATTATAAAATCTCAATATCACTTAGTTTATGGTCGACCAACGGGCGACTATTACTTTTTATAAACATGTTTGCCCTTTACTACAAAATCCCTCAGTATAATGTTGTTAAATTACCATTTATTTACATTTTCAATTGCTAACTGTTTGTCAATCATTTTTTTATTGTTCAATTGAAATGCTTTTGCTGTACACGTACTAATTTCAAAAGGATAATAGAGTTTGATAATACGAATATTTTATTCGAAGACTAGCTGATCCATCAAACTTCGTCCCGCCTTAAAGTCAATAAAAAATTGCTGGGTAACATAACATAGCTAACATACATGACTACTCATTGTGAGAAAATCAAGTTATGTGGTTATAATATACAATTACAACGTCGGTAACATTACCGCCATCTGTGGAAACATAGGGAAAACATTGATCTTTCTACCAAAATATCAATCTACCAGACATCTCCCTATTTCTCCAACAGATGGCGTTGGCAGTACCGGTTAGAAAATCCGTTCCATACTAACTTTAATATTATATTTTATATCATTTCTTATTTAATTATTCAACTTTTTTTAGTTATTCTGTTATCCGGAGCAGAGAAGGATCCAATAAATCAAACATCGAAAGAATCTGTTCAGCCGATGTCGAGTTATAAGTGTTCGCACTTGTAACCCGACTTTCATTTATATTAGAGGTTACATAGACCATTTTGTATAGATAGGTACTTTGTTATATTTCAAATAACAACATTGTTTGTTACACATTTTATTGATGGTCTAGTTTGTACCGTTTTCGGGTGACCAACCCCCATCTTATATTTTAATATACTAATCGCCTTACATTTTACCGAAGACACCTAGGTGATGGTCAACCGAAAACATCGTCTGATCTGATACCAATAAAATTAGCAAAAAGTTGTTTTTCTGTTTTCAATGAAAACAGAACAATAATAATCATGACCTTCCCAATACACGAGTTCTTAAACACGTTGGAGAGCAATCACTTAGTGATTTCTCTCGTGATAATATTTATGGGTAAATTGTTAACAAAATAAAACATTTTTCCGTAAAGTAAAGAATTATTATTAAGTCGTTCTAGAATGTTCCTAAGGTTACACACTTTATTTATTAAACGTGTAACCAAAAACCAGTATATGGTGCGAAAATCAATTTTATTAGAAGTTTGTAGTTAGTCGTCGGCTTTCGTACGCATAGCGTACTGAGGGTCTTGAGTTCGAATCCCGGTGCCGATGATTTCCACTTTCACGAGACAGCCCTTTGGTTAGCGTGAAAGATGTCAACAGTGTATTTGTGTTCACTTTGAGTGAGCCCAGATTCATTTTAAAAAATCATGTTTTATTTTAATTGGAAAATTAATTTTCAAATTTGGATTTCTACAGGCCTTTTAAGGTTGTTTCGAAGGACGGCTATGTTTATTTGATCACATTGACGGTAACAACACTCGTCATTGAGTTAGATAAAAAGGGCTTTCGTACTGCTTTGTGCGGAGGTCGTGGTGCCGATCCCAGTTGCCGACCATCTTCATCATTCACGACACAAGATGAGGTACCTTACTGCGAAAAGAGTCAAAGAGTGTATTATATTATTTCATCCAAACATAATTACTGACTAATCAAGCGACTGAGAGCCTTCGTCACCTGAGTATCACAGGAATTTGGAGATTCGTTTTTACTCGCATTATATAAAGCCAAGATGGTCCCACTATTTACATCAAGAGAATTAAGGCTTGTTAACAGACGAAGAACATTGACAGGATAAAAAAAGCATGTAAAACATGATATGTGGGGGAGACATATTTCAGCGGGCAGACAAAGAATGCGCGATCTAAGGATTTCGTATCCTGCATGGCCACACTCACATCAAAGCAATACCTAACTTAAATAATATGTATACGAGACTCCAAACTGTGGTGGTTGAATCTCATTCTTGAAACGGTAATAATATGTTTATTCTTGTGAACCCCTGGCTTTGTTGTCAAACATTATTTAATAAATAATATCCTTTTTTGAGGTTCCTTCACCAGCAGTTATTCCATAACGCTGAGAATAAGAACTTTCTCTGAGACAGAAGTTAACTCCTAAAAACCAAAAACTAGCAGACAATTGTTTGATATTTCAAGGATAATAATATTTATTATATCTAGGCTATAATTTCACATAAATTTCGATCCTTCGGGAGACGTCGATAAAAGTGAAAACCTTCGACAAACTTGTTGATTTTGATTTTTTTTTATATTTTTACAGTATAATAAGAAAAAAAAATTAAAAAAATTGGTAAATTACTTATACCTACCAATTTTTTTTGGGAAACAGTTTATGTATATAAAATAAGTTTTCCAAAAATATATAAAGGGCTGTACTCACTTGCGCCGCCAACGTGTGACATTGCATCAATTTAATCGAAAGGTAAAGTGTACCTATACGTGATTCGCGAAAAGCGAACGCGAGCAGAACACAAGCATCCTTTTGATAAAATTGATGTAACGATACGCGTTCGCGGCGCAAATGAGTACCGGGCCTTACACATGCATGCCATTTGCATTTGAAACGTAACAAATATACTTGTTTAATTATGTTTGTGCTAAAAAGTTTTTTGACTCTCTATTATATACCCTGTGTACAACCTCGTAACTTTCATTTTTAGTAGTTTATTTTAGATGTCTTAATAAAATGTCTTACAAAAATGGTTTTAAGTACTTTCAAATTGAATTAAACGTCAATAAATATATCATTAAGTGTGTATGATTTTTATTTACAAAAGTCAATTTTCAAATCTCTAATATAAATGAAAATCGGGTTAGTGCGAACACTTATAACTCGAGTTCGGCTGAACAGATTCTTCCGATGTTTGATTTATTGGATTCTTCTCCGCTCCGGATAACAGAATAACTAATAAAAAGTTGAATAAATGGCTATAAAATATGATATTAAAGTTAGTATGGAACGGATTTTCTGTTGGGGACATTACCGCCATCTGTTAGGGAAATAGGGAGATGTCTGGGAGATTTATATTTTGGTAGAAAGTTTCTATAGATCAATGTTTTCCCTATGTTTCCACAGATGGCGGTAATGTGACAAACGTTGAAATTAAAAATATTGAAACTTACGAACATTTTTGATGGTAGATACTTTTTTCAAGCTTTTTTACAATTTGTTAACATCTACCTATAATATAAAAGAAAATAGGGTTAGTGCAAACACTTACAACTCGAGATCGGTTGAACTGATTTTTATCGTGTTTGTAGTAGTCATGTCGTATGTTATGTAGTAGTCACGTATGCTATCTTATCCCAGCAATATTTTATTGACTTTAAGGCGGTACGAAGTTCGATGGATCAGCTAGTTATTTATAAAAATAACTGTACATAAAAACTTTTTAATATCATCATAATAAACAAACATTCTGCTTAAGTGTACATAATTAAAAAAAAACATCTATACAAATAAAAGAATTGAAGATTTTAGTAGAGCCAGACCCACAGTGCGTCGATTCGTAAATATTACTCGTGTCTAAATAATCCAAGCACATTTTCCAAAAACTAAACGATACTGTATAAAATTTCCGCGAACTTTTACACGGGTATTTTGTAAGTATCAGCATTATCTAGAGTATTTTTTTATCTATGTATACGAAGATAAATAGAATCGACCTTGCTCGCGCAGTATGCCACTTATATTTAGACCCAACGCCGAACTAATTACATACGTCTTACATTTCGGATGATTCATGAAAATGGCAGAGTTATCTACATAAATGTTCAGTTATGTATGTAGGTATATTTATTTATTTATATTTTTGTATATTGGCAATGTAATGTGTTTGTATATTGGAATGTAAGCAAAACAAAGGTTTTGGTATTTGAAAGGGATGAAGCAAGAACGAATTGCAAAGTAACCGTAGAAAATGAATGTCTTGGTCTTAAGCAAGTGAATGAGTATGTGTATTTAGGAAGCATGTTTAGTCGTGATGGAAAGTGTGAAAAAGAAATCGAACGTAGGAAAGTTGCTGGTTGCAGGGTGGGCAGTGCATTAAGACCTATAATGAGAAACAACAACGTCTCACTACAAGCAAAGAAACTAGTGCATAACGCAATCCTGTTACCATCGATGGTGTATGGATGTGAAACGTGGAAATGGACGAAAAAAGAAGAATGTAGTATAAATCCAGTAGAGATGAAATCTCTACGAAGAATATGTGGAAAAACTTTATGGGATATGGAAAGGAATGAAAATATTAGGAAAGAATGTGGTATGGAAGTAAGTGTTGTGACAAAGATGAAAGTTAATAAGTTGAGATGGTTTGGGCATGTGGAAAGAATGGATGCAAACAGAACGACAAAGATAATTCAGCGTGGGCGACCGAGAATGACGTGGATCGAGCACATCGATTCCCTCCTCAAGGGAGGCCAGGTAAGAAGTAAGAGAAATAGGAGCTGTATGAGAAATGGTATGTCGGTGGAAGAAGCGAAAGAAGTATGCTTGGATAGAAAAGAGTGGAGGTCCGTTCTCTCTGCCCACCCCTTACGGGACACGGCGTGATGGGTAAAAAATAAAATCTAAATAAATTCTAAAAAATTTAAATCTTCACACAAAAGTTTCAATTAATGGAGATAGTGAAGTTTTAAAAGTAAAATTATACGTGTAAATTTTTCTGTGGAACTGTAGCATTACAGTATGAAAATGTAAAATGCCGACCTCGGTAGCCTAGTGGCAAAGGCTCCGACTTCAGATCAAGAGGTCCCGGGTTCGATTCCCGGTCGGGTCAGAAATTTTCAATGTGTTTTTTCACTTGAAATTTCTACTCGGGGTTGGAATCCTGTCTCAGATTGGACGGGACCGGTTGACTGGTAGAAAATGCTTCAAGCATTAAGTTCCGCCGGCTATACTGACACCTATGTATAGAAGAGTGTTATTTATTTATTTATTTATAATGTATAAAAACGATTGAAGTTTGATTTGAAATACAAAAAAAATAAATAGAAGTCTTATAATTCTTATTTTATAAAGATTTTCACAGAAAAATTAAAATATAAGGTAGGTACGCCATGACAGATGCCTAAAGCCGGTAAAGCAGAATTCGCTTGCACCCGCTCTCTGGTGTGTGTTTAGCCGATAAATCCTTAAAACTCTTGACTCATAATATAGCGTATACGGAGAATAGGTCATATTGCCCCCCCCCCCCCCCCCCACGCCTTTGGTAAACAAATATTTGATGGCATCATTGAATCATTTAGTCTTCCACTTTGAAGGTTAATTTTATACAAAGTTGAACCGTTATGGGCTTACTACCATCTTCTACTTTATTTTTTTGTTTATTGTATTTTATCATCCTTAGGTCCATTCGGACACTTGGAATCGTCATTTGAACATTATTTATTATAACAATAAAAAAATCAGAAAACAAGACAAAAAAAGAAATAGCACAGGCACAGAAAAATATACATGGAGAAAAAATAATAGTTTATAGTGGCAGAGAACAGTCCAAAGAACATCATACAAGAGCAATGCTGCATGCAGTGTAAAGAGCTACGACCAGCATTTTGTCAGGTAGTCTATATACAGAAAAAAAAAATTATTACTACTGTTATTACTACTACTGTTTCTTAGGTTGGACTAGAGTGATCACTTTACGTTAACAACGATTGCCTAAAAAGGTGTTCAAATTCGCCAAAATCCCCAAAATCACAAATCATGGGAAGCTTCAACATGTTTAACGTGTAGAAAAATCTCATATTCTCTCTCTGTAAAATCGAATACGCATCCCTAGACGTTTTAAGCAAAGACTCTAGCCAGTGGGGCAACCGTCCCGAAGATAACACCTTCGTAATACGTGGTCGTGTATTTAAGCACTGCACGTTCTAGTTACATAATTTTATTAATTCAATGCAGAGACATCTTAGGTTAAGGGTTAGACGAAGATCGTAAGAATTACATAAGGGTTCCATGGAATGAGCCATGCTGGTATCACCCTTCGACCTCCCGCAAACTTTACCTTCAATTTTTTCTGCTGTCTACTAGCCAACTGAAGACATCCTATAAACTTACCTCAGACAGCCCAACTGTTCTTCCATATGTATCTAAAATTCTTTCCTTCATTCAGAGGGTATTGGAGTAGCAGAAACTGATATACTAAAACTAAGAAGTGACCATAATATAATACATACATATAGATATGTGTGTAGTTCGGAGTTTCGCTATGAAGGTTCGGGTTGTGCTATATCTGCGTAGGTTCGTAGCTGTGGGTGTGTAGGTCGTAGAGGCGTCCCGACGCTTTGTCTGTGTGCGTCTACGTCTGCAGCTGACATTGCACAAAAGGCGCCGAGACACTAAGGTCGGGGTCGACACACTCTCAGTCCCCGATACCGGGACTTATTTAGTGCACCCTCTCCACCACCACACAGACCTACAATTTTTACGAAAATCACAAAAAAATCCAAAAATTTTATTCTCCGTATCAGACAGGACGTTTCTGAGTAGCCCTAGTATAAGTTTTCTATGATCGAACATCGATAGAGTTTCGAAAATTTTCCATACAAAAATGATCGAACGATTCGATCGTTTGATTTTAGAGCACTATTTGCACGTTTATAAGCGCTTATTGGCGTGCAATAAGCTTTCGATGAAACTCGTACTAGCCCCACTGTTTGCTCTAACAATTACCTACTCTTCTTCAACATGCTCGGTCCAAAGCCACATTCATCTTATTTAACGTTGCATCTTTCCATAGTTGTAATCAACATTTGAATGAGGCATTCTGCTGTTTAGTTGGCACTGAAAAACATCATCAATTAATGCTCAAATCTATTGTTTGAAAAAAATATTGTCATTAAAGAAAACAGATGGTGGTGGTTTCATGTAGAGTAGTACTAAGAAGGATATGAATAAAATTAGTGTTTTATTATTTTTCATTCTAAAAACACTTAGAGATAAAGACCTACTTTTATTCAAATCCATTTTATAAATAGGTATGTGTTTTTTTTATTGTTTTGAACATATTATTATTGACACAATATCGAAGAGTTTATTAATTATATAAATTTTAAACTTTTATTTATGCTGTTTTGGTACTTTTTATATGACTTATTTATTGCATCCCGCTACCCACTATGATTTGATTAAATATTTAACTTCATTTTGTTTATTTGATCGCTAAAATTTGAATTTACACGGTAATGACTTATAACATAATTCTTACATTTGACTGTATCTGACATTATTTTACTCTTGTTTAAACATTCATTCAAACGAATTTACGAGTTGTGGGTATTTTTCAATTTTAAATCGTATTTTGTATTTGATTGTATTTTGAGATATTATATATTATTGCTTGGAATATATGGAAGAATTTATTCATTACATTAATTTTATTTTTTTAATGCTGTTTTAATACTTTTTTATATTGATTTATTTATTGCATCCCCTACCCACTATGATTTCATTAAATATTTAACTTCATTTTGTTTATTTATTTTATCGCTAAAGTTTAAATTTACACGCTAATAACTTTTAATATAATTCTTACATTTGACTATCTGACATTATTTTACCCTTATTTTTAATATAATTTTTACATTTGACTATCTGACATTATTCGACGAAATTACGAGTTGTGGGTATTGTTCAATTTAAAATCGTATTTTGTATTTGATTGTATTTTGAGATCTTTTATAAGTATATGTATGTATGTATGTGTGTATGTATGTATGTGTGTATATATGTGTATGTATATATATGTATATATTTTATTGTTTGGAATATATGGAAGAATTTATTCATTACGTTAATTTTAAATGTTTTAATGCTGTTTTGATACTTTTTATATTGATTATTTTTTTATGATAGCACTCCCCGTTACAGGCTTTTGCCTAGTTTTTTCAGCTTGGTTATTTATATCATAAAATAAATGATATTTAAGCAGTGTAATGTACAGTAAAAAGCATTAAAACATGTCAGACGATAGGCATGATCTTTAACTGTTTGATTAACATTTATGGGTGTCATTTAACTTGACCACAATTGCCACTGCGGACAATTTGGGACGAACTTGCCAATTATTATATAGGAGAGTTAGATTTCAGCATAATTTTATTTGTAAATTAATAATTGTGAAAATTCAAGATTAAAAAAGATTGAACTAGGAATATACCCAGACATTGCACCATTCTGGATGTACCTTCGACCTGGTTAAGTTATAAAGTCTCGCTTTTCCGGCGAATTTCCAGTGGTAGGTTCCATGCCGGCTGCCATGGCAACCGCCAGTGCCACCTCCCAGACTGCAGCGGGCCTCAACCCCTTGCACAGCACCACCCACTACCTGCAGCAACCCCAGACCACACCCCGGTGCACGGAAAAGCACCAGACGGCGGGTGGACAGCAACATGATTCACGGCGGGAACACATTCAACAGTGTCCAGTGATGACACGTAGACCTAATGGGGATGTGAATATTGAAGATGTCTCTAACAAGCTTATAAAAAGACGAAACGTTAAGGGCAGAGTATCTCCTAATAGGCCACCACTTAATAGCCTGATTGATTGATTGATTTTCAAAAGGGCCTTTCCAACATTTCATTCTAGATCTTTCAATATTATTTTGCCTTAATCTAGATTTTAAAATAGACATACAGACAACTCCTTTTATATGTATACCATAATTATATTCTAATGTTAAGATTGCTCCTTATATTTCATTTCCCTATCTGTTATTCCCAATAATTTCTGCTCTAATGTTATCGTACTGTTGTAAGTATTTCATTTTATCCAGTGTTAATAATTTATTTTAATGTTTTATTTTGTTTTACAAACAGTAGCCCTGGTATAAGTTTTCGATGATCGAATATCGAAACGATCATCGAAAGAGTTTCGAAAATTTTCCATACAAAAATAATCGAACGATTCGATCGTTTGATTTTAGAACACTATTTGCACGCTTATAAGCCCTAATTTAGTGTGCAATAACCTTTCGATAAAACTCATACTAGCCCCACAGTGCAATAATGATTGTTATAATATATTATTATTAACTTTTTTTATCATGTTTTAAACTGTTTATTTTATATTGATTATGGTTTTATAGAGTCATTTCATTATTTGCTGTGTTTTTTAATGTGATTTGTTTCAATTGCTTGTGACACATTCAATCTTGTACATATTTTGTAATTCTCAGTAATATTGTCAATGATAAAATTTTTATAATATACTTACCTAATATGTTTTGTAAAAGCAACATTGTTGCGTGGAATCAATAAATAAATATATATTTTTAATAGATTCATTTAACTTCTTGCAATATTTTCAGTTCTTTTATTCTTGTATATTATTTATTGTAATCTGTGGCTTTGTTGTTTTAGCTATACCAAGATAATTATTGATTTTTTTAATGAATCTTTGCTCACTCAAAGTGAACACAAATACGCACTTTGACTCTTTCACAGTAAGCTACTTAAAGCTTGTGTCGTGAAAGAGAAAGATCGTCGTTCGGCATCTGGGATCGAATCCAGCCTTCCTGGTTGGTTGGTCCTGAAAAGGTCTATTTTTTGCTCTAAAAAGAGCCGTTAGGTGCCCGATATTTTTATTGGATTCTTCCGCCTATTATCTGAGGAAGTTGAATAAGAAATAAACAAAAAAAAACTGTCTATGTATTTAGATATATTTTTGTTTGTTCATGCAAGCAACAATCTTTCCAAGAAAGTAAAATTAAGTAGGTCCCTACCAAAAATAGTCCAGCTAGCCACTAGCCAGTAGTTAGGTATGTAAGCGGCGCCTGAACTTATGCAACCAATTTAACTTTTTATTGTGTAAAGCTCTGGTTTTCTAAAATTTTCGAGCGATGCCGTCCTAGAGCGACCTTAAAAAACAGTAAATAATTACAGTGTGTATTACCGCTCTCTAGGAAACCATGCCATTTGGTTATTTGATTAGATGGTACCATTATGTTTCAAATGAGACTATGCGTATCAGAACAGCACAACAGCAATCATTTCTACATTTACCGACCTCGGTAGCCTAGTTGTATTAGCGTGGACTTCAGATGCGAGGTCCCGAGTTCGATTCCCGGTCGGGTCAGAGATTTTCTAAGTGTTTTTTCATTTGAAATTTCTACCCGGGGTTGGCCTGTCTCAGATTGGACGGGACCGGTTGACTGGAAAAAATTGCCTCAGGCAATAAGTTCCGCCGGCTATACTGACACCTTTGTATAGAAAAGTGTTATATTATATTATACCATTTATTTTATCCAGAAATGCAGATGGGTGGATTGACCATGCTCTCCGTATATCCCCCGAGAGTCTTGCATAATATGCAAGCCTTTTTTACAATCCGGATGTGGAATCCAGAAAAAGAGGCAGGCCGAAATTAACTATCAAGCGGGAACTCACTGCGGTTTTTCAAGATGATGGCCTAAGATGGAATGGAACTGTACAACAAGAGGCTTTGGAGGAATTTTGTGGCTTCCACATGCTCCACACTGGGGACCAACGTAGATTAAGCAAGTTATTTAAGAATTTTATAATATAAAATAAGAGTTTAATTTATATTTGTTTGTTGAAAAACTGAAGCTAGATAGTCTTATTTAGTTTGGTTTGTAGAGATGGCTGACCTTAAACTAGAGACTGGAGGTGAAAAGTGAATGTGCCCGCATCACCCCAGCGCCTGCTGTCTCCATCCGCCTGATCCCCACAACCCTCGGCCAGCCGCAGCCAGTTCTACGGGAACCCGCTCCAGCTATTTCCCCATTCCATCATCTCTATAAATACTTCACTGTTTTTCAACGTTAATAATATTTTTTATTAAGAAAATGTAGTACTAAATTATCTATATCAGATCGAGTTAAATATTGTCTGAAAGAGTGGGATTACCAAATTACTCGAATCAAAATGTCCATTATCTGAAAAGCTCATATCTGAGATATTTTAGTGGGTTTATTTTTAGTGGCAAGTACTAACATTATTTTTTTTAACTGAATTTTATGAAATATAAACTAGCTTTCCCAACAGACGTTGTCCTGTAGGCTTTACTATAAATATTGATTTCGAATTTGCAATTTGTACAAAAATACGTTTAAAATATGTTTGAATGTTAAAAAATTATTTCCGATGGCTCGCTAAAGATCAATGTTTTGAAACTCAATGGTTATCAGGTAAACAATAATGTTTTTGTTATATAATTTTGACGTTGTTGTCAGTAAATCCATTATATATGTACATACTTGGTATTTGTTATCCATTTTTCGAATTTTTAATAATACTCGTAATTATTCTGTTTTCCGAAGCGAAGAAGAATCCTATAAACCAAGCATCATAAAAATCAGTTCAGCCGATATCGAATTATAATTGTTTGCACTAAACTGACTTTCTTTTATATTATAAGATATATAATATATAAAATGTTGATATATGTAAATAATTGTTGATTTTGGTTGGAGAGGAGCCATAGCTACTAACGAAAGAAGAAGAATAAAGTCACATAGATACTTCGGCCATATTATCTTCTACAATAGAAAATAATGTTCTATCTTCTTATATATAAAAATGGACAGCTATTTTCCGTGGTCGTCGCATCACGCCTAAACGGCTGGACCGATTTCGCCAATTCTTTTTTTGACGTGTTGGCTTTTATCAGGAGATTAGGTTATTATGAAAGAAAAAAAAATATGAAAGTTGCGTGAAAAATTAGAAAATTAATGAAAACTCTACGAAGGCAACCTTATTACTAGTACTTGTCCATATAATTTTTATTCCAATTTTGAAATTTTGGCAGAAACTGCCAATTGTTAGATAGTTGGGTGCGATTGACAGAATGCGGATGGAATATACATGGTTTAAAACAGACGCATCGTTCAGAATTACATTGCTCAAATGATAATTAATTCATCACCATATAAATTGGAATTCAATATTCATAGTTAGGAACACAGGACAACGTCTGTCGGGAAAGCTTGTATTTAATAATTACTGAATCGTGGAAGGAAAATAAGAGGGTAGGGAAAGTATGGAGCGTAAAGACACCTCGTGGCTGAAAAATTTGAGGCAGTTGCTTGGTGTGTCCGAGGCTGCATAATTAAGAACAAAGAAAGCCTTCGCCATGATCCTGAAACTTATTACATTTGGTCACCAACCTCTGATAGAAGAGCAGGGATGAAGACTGAAGATTTTCTGTGATAAAGCTGTGATGAAAAAAGTAAATCAGTACATCGAAAGAAATTACATGCATACCAAAATAAACATTTTTAGTGGCAAAATTGACACTTTTACTAATTATTTTGGCATTTCAAGACGATGTTGATTCAATATGATGGTCATGGTCATGGTCATGGTAAAATAATAATATACCTAGTTAGAGCGGTGTTTCGAATTTCAGGTAAGTACCTATAGGTAATTTTATTGTGAAATTATATTCTATGGTTAAAATGATACTTATAAAAAAGCTTATAAGCACTTGTCATAGATTTTTTTATGGCATGTTTCCTAGGTACATACGCGAGTGTCAAACATTGAAAAAAAAGCGTGGTGAGTCGTTCTCTTTACCTACCCCTTTAATGTCAACGGTTTATGGGAAAAATATAAATAGTAAGTACTGAAGTATTAAGTGTTTTTAGAAATTTATTAAAAAGTATAATTTAAAATTTTTAAGAAGAAAACGCTTAAAAATACTATTTCCTCTTAAAATATCTCCACAGGATTGCGGACACAGTTCTAGGAAGTCATTTAGAATTCCAGGAATGATAAATGCTCCATTTTCGAGGAATCGCTGGTTGAATCAATAACGCCTCCATGGAAATCCGCAGATTTTCGCGTTTCATAAGCAAAAACGTAATACAAACAACAACAACACTCCCTTTTACACCCCACTCAGGGGCATAGGGAGGCAACACGAGCTCTCCATTGCGCAATGTTTATGACCTTAATACAAAAAGGGACTTAACGTACTCGTAGATATTTTTAGGACAATAATTCACTAATGATGCTCAATTTTGAATGGTATAAATAAGCCACTACAGACTTACGATCTTAAACATTGTTTGCGTTATGTAAGTAGCCAGCCTTTGAAAAAAAAAGTAAAAGGTGAAGCCTTAATCGACCAATTTCTTTCAATCAATCGTATCTATCCAATCAGAGACAGGATATCAACTACGAACCAAATTTTCAAGAGGGTAAAAATCCTATAATAAATTTTGATCCAAACGGTAATCGAACGCGAATATCAACGACTAGAATTAGACTACTAAGCTAACAATGTTAGTAATACCTAATTTATAATTGGTTTGAACATTTTGAAAGAATGGATGCAAGCAGGTTTACAAAAAGAATTCAAAAGGCTGAATGTAAAGGTGTAAGAAGGCGTGGTCGGTTGAAAATGACGTGGATCAAACACATCGATTCTGTCATCAAGGAAGGCCAGGTCAGTTTCAAATGAAATAGGAGAGGATCGAAGAAGACAAAGAAGCGTGGATGGATAGGAAAGAATGGTAGTCCGTTTTCTCTGCCTACCCCCTGAGAGATACGATGTAAAAAATGTGTACTTCGAAATGTTTCGCTTATTGCTAGGATGAGAATGGGGCATTGCTTGAATGCATAAAGAGGGAATGCTCCACATTCCCCATGAACTTAAAATACCTACTGGCAATGGAGTCGACAAAAGTTTATATCAACTTAGTTGGTTTCATTAAGACCCATAACAGATGGGTATAATAGTTTGGAACTTTAATTTTTATAGATTTTGATTACGCCGCACCAAACCCAAATCACTCGACGCCGAGTGCAAAGGGTTTAAAAAAAATGTTAACGGGACACACTCTTATTCAGTTCTGCTATTAATATTTTTATATCTTAAAGTTGCTGTAGGATTTGATTTGATTTATTAAAGTACAATTTAAAAAAATGTAAGCAGGTATATGTATCTACCTGCCTACTTTTGAAATTTTCTTCAAGTGTTAGCGACCCCTAAAAGCTGTTAAATAATTCTAAAAAAAATCTTATCATTTAATTAAGCATAGAATATAAATCAGGAGTGTCCCCCAAATTTAAAAAATATTTTTTTGCGACCACTTGAGAAGCACTCTAGTTAGTAGGTAACCTTAGTGCTTTTTGCAATATACAATATATCTAAACATTTCTATTTTTTTACATTTGAGAAACTGTCCTTTGATTGATAGGTGGTTCGATTGACAGAATGTGCCCTGCAAACATGCATCGTTTAAAACAGATGTACGAGTACAAGTCGGAATTATATTGGTAATTCATATATATCATTATACAAATTCGAATTCAATATTCTTACTTGGTAAAGATAGGTCAACAAAGCTAGTTATTTAATATAAGTCTCAAACCTCTGATGCAACAAATAATATTTTCCATTAGTAGATAAAAAAATATGATCCCAATCATAGAGACATGCAAATGCAATTATTAATTTGCTACTATAGATAAACAGTGTGATATATACAGGGAGTCGGGTCGTGTTGGCGGTGAATGAGGTTAGTGACTGTACGGGGCAACAGCATCCTGCAGGAAGATGGCAGGGGTTGGAGGAGAAGTCTGTATATGTGGAGTAGCGGATGACCTTACTGCAACCTTCCACTGTAACCCTTGCGCGCCGCCCCTGGACTGCGACAACCTCCTTCTCTCTCTCTCTCTGTATACCCACCTAGCGATGTATCTTCTTGCGAACTAACTAGTATTGAAATCGAATTTCAACGTATGTCTGGTTGAAGTTCGATATTTCAATAGTCAATGCATATACTGAAAGGAAATCTTTATAAACATACGGTCGCAGCTAGCAGTCATTTGTTAATTTAAATTCACGTAGAGCAAGGCTATATTACCTATACCCTCAATTTGTTAAAATATTCACTTAAGCCCTATTTTTCGTGCACTTAAATTCACACATGAGTCATATTTTAAGAGCAAGGATGGTATAATAATAAATCATTTATAGTTCAACAACAATACAAACTTTGTTTTCTGTGAAAAATGTAAAAGGTGTTTGCTGAGACCATATAGGCAGAGAGAAAAAACCTCCAATCTTTTCCATCCAAGAACAATTCTTTCGACCATGCCTTTTTACACTGAACCTTTCAGCGTAAAAAATAATAATATTTGAAATTCTAATAATTCATTGTGTTATATATGTATTTTGTGTGTTTTTTATTTATTTATTTATTTATTTATTTGTTTTTATAGTTCTTTTACTGTTATTTTACATCATTATTTTTATTAAAAACTGTTTTTTTTTATTGTTACAATTATTATTGATTTTACATTTTTATTTTTTCATATACTACAGTTCATTGCATTTGTATATAAATATTTACTTTATGATTTAATTTTTATCTTTAATGTTTAACTTGAAATTCTATTAATTCATTGGGTTGTAGGTGTTTTATTTTACCGGTTTTTTTTCCATTTTGACTTTTATTGTGTTTTTTTTTGTTATCATTATTAATATTTTCACATTGTTTGCTGGATTCCATTGATTAGGAGTAATTTTTATTAAGTATATTGTATTATTCTTATGTATACGTATTTTATTTTATTGACCAATAACCTCCTCTCCAAGACAGGCATTGCCTAGTGGAGGGAGTCACTAAATTGTGTGTATTATTTTTAATGTATTATTTTTCATTGAATAAAAATTATTATTATTATTATTATTTGTTTTCTATTTGCATCAATCATTCTTTCAACATTCCCAAACCATCTCGACTTTTAAACTTTCATGTTTTTAACATACCTAACTAAATTCCATACCACATTACATCCTAATATTCTCATTTTAAAACTTAGATCAATAATTATTCATTAACCTTCGATAACTGGTCTACTCCATCAGAATCGGTCGCAATCGGGTGTTTTTATTATCTGGGAAGCCAACCGTAAGCCCAATGGGGCTCGCATTCAAATTTGAGCTAATAATTTTACATAAGCGATGTAATTGCTGCTTCAACTATTGGTAATTTTCATTCAATTAAAGCTCAATGAAAGTTAAAATGTGTTACTGAATTTTGCTTTTCAACTAGAATTGGTTTGGGCGTTCCTAAAAAGATGACTGCGAAACATTATCCTAATATTTATGTGTCGAACCACTATTTGAGATCTTTATCTCCTTCCCAATTTTTACCGTAATGTGGGAAATTCTTGCCCTTGTCTCTGCACAATTTAAAAAAATGATTAAAAAAGACAAAAAGACAAAAAGAAATCCTCCCCGGCGGGGAATCGAACCCCGGTCTCCCGCGTGACAGGCGGGGATACTGACCACTATACTACCGAGGACTGTACGGCAACTGCTCTTAAAGTTATATAAATACAGTAAGTAATCATTTCAACTAAAATAAATGGTTACATTATAAAAAGAAATAAGCAATATAGGTACATAATAGGTGAGGCTTTTTTCATTTTTATATACCTAGCTAGAAACTTTCTTAAACCATATAGTAAAATTTTAATAACTCAACGTGTATTTTCTCTTCAAACCGACTCCCATCTATAGAACTTACCCAACAACTCTTTCTCAATAACAGCTCTACCGGTATAGACTTAAAACTTTTCCGCATGTCCAACAGATGGCAGAACGTTTTCTTTTTTGACGTTTGATAACATTTTTGACGTTTTATAATTTTATTGTATTTTCATAGGAAAATAATGAAAAAGTTTTTATATTTTGTATAATATCATAGCGAGTGCATTTCTATATGGCCCTGTTAGCGTCCGGCATATCTAAAACTAGTAATATATTTAAAAACTTTCTTAAACCATTACATTATAAAAATGTGAGGTTACAAACTTTATCTACTAGTAAACCCTTTATTATATTCGGAATCGAAAGTTCCTGTGATGATACTGGCTGTGCGGTTATAAATAGTGATGGTGTCCTCTTGGGAGATGCTCTATATTCTCAGCATCTGATACATTTACGGAATGGAGGCATCATTCCTCCAGTTGCCAGAGACTTGCATCGAAAATACATGGAACCAGTTGCACTGGAAGCTCTCAGACAAGCCAATGTATCTTTTGACGATGTTGACGCCATTGCTGTCACTACGAAACCAGGCTTACCTCTCAGCTTAACGGTCGGTTTGAAATATGCCAAACACTTAGCAAGAAAATACTCTAAACCTATACTACCAATTCACCATATGGAAGCGCATGCCTTGATGGCAAGAATGGAACACAACATAGAATTCCCTTTTCTAGTTCTGCTTATTTCTGGAGGACATTCACTTTTGACCGTAGCCAGGAGTGTCAATGAATTTCATTTACTCGGAGATAGCATCCACAATTCTCCAGGTGAGGCATGTGATAAAGTAGCGAGGAGAGCTAAACTAAAGAATATCCCACAGTTGTCAAAATTATCTGGCGGGCAAGCCATTGAAACTGCCGCCACATTGTCAAAAAATACACGTTATTTCAATATCCCCCTTACATTGATGGACTATCGAGATTGTAATTTCAGTTTCTCGGGAATGAAGGTTCAAGCGGAAAAGTTTATTGAAAAACAAGAAAAATTCCACAAGATAGAAGGTGATGGTATTATTCCTGAAGTGTTTGACATGTGTTTTGGATTTCAGATGGCTATTACACGCCATTTGTGTCAGAGAACTCAACGAGCAATGGAATATGCCTCCCTCACAAATGCCATACCATTAGAAAATCAAACTCTAGTAGTATCTGGTGGTGTAGCCTGTAATAACTTTATAGCTAAAGGTCTAGAAATAGTTTGTCAGCAATTCGGTTATAAACTTGTCAGGCCAAGTCCCAAGCTATGTACAGACAATGGTATTATGATAGCGTGGAATGGAGTTGAAAAGTTTAGAGAAAATATTGATATAATACAGGATATTGCCCCCATAGACATAGAGCCAAAATGCAAGTTTGGTGTGGATAGAAGAGAAGATGTGACAAGGCAGAATATTAAGTGCAAATGGGTGAAATTAGAAACGCTTTATGATATAAATAATGAAACAAGCCTTGAACTGAAAATACATCATTTTATATCATAATAAATAGGTCTTTTTTTTATAAACAAATTGCATTGTTTTTTCTAAATGAATCTGTGGTCATCAAAGTGAACACAAATGAACTCTTTGACTCTTTCACAGTAAACTACATAAAGTTTATGTCGTGAAAGAGGAAGATGGTCGGAACCTGGAATTGAACTCACGACCTCCAGTATGAAAGCAGGCATCGTAACCACTAGGCTACCAACATTCATTTTATTGATAGGTATATTATTTATGACCCCTCTACTTCATAGTTGTTCTTTCAATACTGGACCCCTATTCTGTAGCAAGTGTAGGGTAGTCACTTGAAAAAAGTGACTATTAGGCGATATATTTTGTATGAAAAACGTCTACATGCGATTCTCGCATTCGATACGTATAGACGTTTTTCATACAAAATGTATCGCCTAATTGTCGCTTTTTCAAGTGACTACCCTACACTTGCTACAGAATAGGGGTACTGATCTAATGATTTACATTATGCACTATCTTCCTGAATTCAAGTATCTTTCCAACACCTCATCACTTGGTGCTCCATCTCCTGAGCAAGCATCTTCCACACTACCAAGTTATATAAGACTCCCATGTCCCTCCAAACAACATACTAAAAGAATATAATATTATTATGATTCAACGACTACAGAGGAGAGCTGCCCCAATAGTCTACAACAAGGATGGACAACTGGTCAATCCTGAGGGAATCCTAAGTTTTGATTGATTCCGTAGCAAATTTGGTAGACACCCAAAGATTCTCTAAATTTCTAAATACATTTAAGCACTAGGAACTATCTTTGAGTATTTAAAGGTAAAATTATAATCTCCAAACCAACGATGAGCAAACATTTAGGAACATTATAATATAGGTGTGGTCACCCTTACGTAATCTCAGTGATGCACTGACTATCGGAAGAAATGCATGGTTCATTGTTGAGCATCTATATAAATGAATTATGAAAAAAAAATTAAATTATCAATCAAAATAGGTAAGTATTCAGGTTTGGGGGTATGTAGTCAATCACGAGAAAATTTAAGATTGAAAATACTATCCCAGAGCAATAAAGTTTGCCGACCCTTGGTCTACAGTGCACTCTACACAGACATTAAGTTGGGAACAAGCCAAGCAAAGAGAACAAACTGAAACAATAATAATTGTAACCAAATATAACACAAGTTGATTTTTTCATGCAAATGAAATGGTTGAAAAAGATTGCGTTATAATTAATTAGGGTAATAGAGTATTCATCTAAAGAGACGGTGACCACTGATTGTCTTGTGTAGGCCAAGGTATACAGAATCCAGCAGTCTGGTTTCTCCACTGTAATACTGCCTACTCTCAACCCTACGATTAGCTAAACCCTCTAAACTTACTTCAACCTCCTTCTTGCGTCTGCTTTCGGACACAAGCCTCCGGTTCTTTAAATATTGTAAAACCATCTTGTATGGGTTTACCTTGCTTCTGCATCCTGTTCTAGCTAGACTTCCAGTCCATCATCTTCTTCGTATATCAGACATACCCACAATAAGACCTGGATTCGAAACGATTAAGGATCACCTTCAGACTTCGGAAGCAAAGAAAATCCAATATGCCACTGATCCACACATTTCTTTAAGACTTTGAAAAGGCCTACAACTCCATTGAGATCTGGCTAGTCATGTGGGGTCTAAACAACTGTAGAATTGAACATAACTACAAGTATTTCCTAGACTTTTTTATAAACATGCTACCCTTACCATCCAACTCCCTAAACGATCAAACAAAATTTACACCCAGAAGGGAATAAGACAAGGGGGCATCATATCCCCTAAGTTGTTCAACATCCATATGATTTGCTATGCCTGCTGCGAAGTCACTGCCCGTTATGTGACTATACAATTTGTTATGCTTCTCAGACTTTCTATTACTTATACCTGCTTTTTAAAGAGTCATATATTTTAAGTATGTTTTAATCATAAAATTTTATTAAAATACTATTTAGAATCTCTCTGCAAGTGTATTTCAATTAGTTCAAGATAAGGACACCATCTAAGAATTATTCAAAAATATTATTGGGAAATTATTGAACCTGTAGATTCTGCGAAGAAGGGGTAGCAACGCCCCACCCCCTACTTACAGACTGTGATACAGTAGTTTATGGGAGAGCAAGAAGTTTTGGTAAACACAGGATAGAGGTGCAAGACCTTGCCGCCTTGGATCGCCTCCTAATGCTGGAGTTCCTGAAGAGTCTGTGATTAGTGGGGAAGCTCTAATTAGGTAACACCATGAGCAAGTAGGGGAAGCACAATATACCACTACAGGTCGGAGCGCAAAACATCCCCTAAAAAAAAAATTATTAGACTATGGGATGAAGTCAAGTGCAATAAAATAGCTACCAACAGTATTGGTAAGTCAGTGTTTCCATAGTAACAAAATACAAACTACAGCATTTTACATTGTTACTATGGAAACACTGACTAACCGATACAATGGACGTTTTACAACACTTGACATTGGGCCCAGAAGTCATCATGACCTGAAAGTATACATTTTTATCTATAGACTAAATCAATCCAACATGAAAGAAAGCACTCTCCATGACTGTTCAATTCCTGCTTTCATATGCTACATCCATATCTCAGATGATTGCCATTATTCAATAGCGTTAACATTTTGATTGGAAAACACATTCAGTGCAGTACAAATTGTAATATAACAGAAGGATGGTATGAAAAATAACAAAATTCTGTATAAAAAATCAAATAACATTTATTACTTTTTATTTTACAATAATAATTATCATTACAATAATAGTAATAATTAAATACAAATTTAAAAAAAAATCCCGTATCTATCTAAAATTATGATCTTGTGTCTGCAGACCTAACCTTATCAGATAGGAAACTTGATCGCAACTTCCCCAATTTACTGTTCCTGTCCACAATGCAATGCATCCATAATACTTTTGATAACGTTCATATATATACAGAACTAGCTATTATCTCTGTAAATTTAAATATAGATTACACATGTCGCCTTGCCTAAGTTGGTAAATGGCCAACAAAACAAGACAACATTCTACACCTTGAGTAAATTCTACTAGAAGATTACCAGTGCAGTGGTTCTACAGACTGTACTTTAAAAACAACCTGGAATTTAATGCATCGTCGCCAATATTGCAGGAACACGAAAATTGATTTTTTCATTCAATTCTCACTTGTAGTTTTGCAATAAAAATTAAAACACGTTGAAGATAAGCGTGACTGTATTTATAATATGAGAACCGTCAAAATTAAAAAGTCAATTTATGGGTTCCACCAATATGCAATATTGGTGACAATATTCAAACGATCATCCAGCTGAAACAGTATACAAAATAACAAGACATCCTTCTAAATAAATAAATTATATACAAAATGATTTGTATATACTCTTCGAGACCCAAATAGTGCAGACTTGTATATCAATCAGAATTGTATAACAAGCTAAGCTTACTTCTCTACAAACTCTCATACTCGATTTAACCATCAAGTGACATGATAAAACAGAAGGTTATTGATGTTGTGCGCAATGGAAGATTTTTTTAATATACTAACAAATTTATAAAAATTGGATCATGAGAATAACAGTATTAGAAAAGTGGGATATTTTGACAGGTATATGCATTTAATATACAAGTCCTTTGCTACAGAACTGAGGAATAAGAACATAATCTGACAGTTCAACGTAAACGCACAGCACTGAGCCTCAATAACCTGTGGAATCGTAACAAAAATGAATTGGCAAATAATAACACAATAACATGAGATGACATCTCTCTGATTATATTGTCTTTTTAATAACTAGACACAGGCAGATAACTGTTATGGATTCTACAGGGCTATCACTTTTTTATTAAATGACATTAGAACACTTATGAGATAAGCATACAAAATTGTGAATAAATTTGTTCATAGAAATAGAAATCAATAAACTCCAGACTCCTCTAGTTATCTGACTATACAAATTAATGTAAGACATAATATTATCAACATATTTACACATACAATCAAGTGGAGGTTAGGTTCACGTATTGCTGCCAACATGTCGACACATTGATGCCTAAAACTGATGTTTATATTATTTTGTCACTTACACAACAGTTTGCTCATTTCAAGGTTTAAATTTTAAATTGGAAATATTCACAATCGTATTCTCAAATCTGTTCGTTACATCAAATCACCACCAGCAATAATTCATTTAGTTACTGTAATATTTATATGGCATCCACAGGATCCACGTCTTCGTCAGAACTGATTTCATCGCCGAACTCAATGTCTTCATCGTAGCCCTCTTCCAAGAAAGTGCCAGTTTCATTAATTCGGACAGTTTCGGGGAATTCTCCATATGTCTTTAAGTTCCTAGCTTCATCGGGTGTATATCGTAAAATTACATCTGCTTTAGCATCTTGGTAATCTCTCAAACCTATAAGAATAATGTCGCCTTGATTTATCCATACTTTTTTCCTTAATTTTCCCCTGATGTGGCATAATCTTCTTGATCCATCGAAGCACATGGCCTCCAAGCGGCCATTACCAAGCATCTTTGTCACTTGCGCGTATTCTTGTCCATCTTCTTTGAACACTAACTCACGTTTTTCTGTTTCATTTTCATTCTTACCACGACGCCTATTTTTACCTCCTTTTCCCTTATTCTTCGGCATTGTATTATTAACTTATAGCACAAAAAACAACGAATTTCGCAAACAAATTAATTACGCCACCCAACCGGTGATAAATGAAGACCACAGAACACATATACTCTCTAACGAGAGAAGAATGCCAACTTCATAGAAAAAATATGCAAACACGGAAATTGACAGATTGCATCTATCTTTCTCGCTCACTCGTTTCTAACCCGAACACCAAAGCGGGAAATTCAAATATGGGTCGGTACAATGCGCACTAGCGACCAAAACAGTTGCATTCTAGTACAGAAATGGGATATGACAATATCCCATCTTTATACTAGAATACAACTGTTGAATCATTTATCCTGAAAATGGTTATGATAAAGAATTAAAATGCAGCAGTAGTTAAATATGGCATTTATTTTTAAGCAAATAATAAAACATGTAACAATAATATAAATAGTATGTATTGGTATCTATTGCATAAAATAATACTAAGCCAAAAATATATTATCAATAACAATTAGGTACACGAAAAAAACTATGTTTAAACGACACAATACATCATGATTCTACGTATTATTAAAATCACAGAAGTAACCACAGCGGAAGCTTTTTTTACTGTTAAAAATGATGAGTACGTAGGACTTATTACAAAATATTTTAAAAAGAAATACAAATGTGTCTTTAATTGTATGTGATTATTATGACGCCACAGAAGGAACATTTCCGATACTTGAAACTCATAATAACAAAATAATAAGGTAAACGAAAGAGTCAATGTCTAGAACCGACACACAACCACTTGTAAATATTAATTACACTATGAGTCTTTGTTTTAACAACTTTTTATGTGCAGACAATAGCGTAGTGGTTAAATCTCAAAACAAAACACGAGTCCATTTGTCGAAACAAGAGTCCATATTTTGTCAAAACAAAACAGAGTCTATTTCTCACAAACAACAGTATCTTTCTTGATATCAACGAGACTATTTTTCACAGCGATACGAAACACCGATTCGACTTCACACAAAATTAATAACACAATCTCCCGAGTTGGAAACAGGAAAAAAATCGAAATAACAAAAACAGCCAGCGCTCGGCCAAATAAAAATGGCTGTTGTTTGGGTTTGGATGTTGTTTGGGAACAAGATCAGTGTAGCCAGCTTTCAAAAAGTAAAAAAGTTTTGCAACATTATTTCTCGAAATCTGGTGTCTTATAAAGAAATAAATATTAATTCACAAATAAAAACACCGCATGATAACATAATAATAAATTGATGTTTTTTATATTCACTCTAAGATCATATTTCGAAACTTTTTCATAACCGGTAATTCTATTTTTTGCGTCTGTTATACAAATTTCATGCCCAACTGTCTACCAACATTACCACCACGATGTACCAACATCACCATATTCTTGTTGGCAAGTACTATAACCAGAGTTAACCCCCCCTGATGAAGACGAACGCTAAACAAGTCTGCCAACATTCAGATAGTTTGACATATTTCTAGTAGCCAATCGAACTAAAGAAACGTTAAATTCTGCTATTGCGTACTTGTTTTAATTTGTTGCCACATAGATAAATGTATTGTAATCACTGGCTACATAACATTTTTTTTTGTTAGATTGCGTTATAATGATGAAATCAAAAATAAAAGGTTTTAATAAAGCTTTTTTTTATTATTATAGTATTCATAATCATAATAACTACGAGGAGGACTAATTCATCAATATTGTACGAGATTAGTGTAGTTGAAAGACTCTCGGACTCTCTATGTGTCGGACGGATTCTTCGGCCACATCGCTAGGCGGGACTCCAACAGTTTTGAAAAACTGATAATGGTAGGCAAAGTCGAGGGGAGGAGAGGTCGAGGGAGAGCTCCAATGCGATGGCTGGACCAGGTCAGGGATGCATTGGGGTCAACGATAACCGACGCGATACAATTGGCGCAGTGCAGGGAGGATTGGAGAAGCATCGTCAGGGATGCGGAGACCAGACTGGCATTAGGTCACGACTTTCAGGAATGAAGAAAGCGACCAAGAAGAAGAGAATCATAATAAAGCTGAGTGATTATTACATTTTATGGAGAATGAGGAATATTGGGTTCTTTCAATAATAGAGGGGCATATCGGTATGAGCATCGTATTAAAACCCACAGAATTATATACAATAACAATATAAAAATCTATATTAAAACCATGTTATGGTCTTTATCTAGATTTTAGATGTAGGTGAGGTAGAAGTAAACTAAAGACGCAATAAGTATCAGCATGAAACTTATTTAATATTTTTGTGTACGCCTAACGCCTTGATAGTTTGTAATAAATTAAGTATACAGTACTTAAAAGACAACTAATATATAAAAAATGTTTAACAATTTTAATTAGTACTTGGCAAAGAATAGATATATTGGTACTTGGTTCACCTAGGTCCTGGACCCAGCCCAGGGCGGGGGGGGTGTCATGGCACCGTGATTCCGCTATTGTGTCTAGTAGCAAAAAATTAAAAATTTGAGGTTTTAATCAAACATTTCATCAAATATTTTAGAATTATTCATTAAATTAAAAGTTGAAATCTGCAGGGGTATTGACGAAAAAGTTCAGTTCGAACTAAACTCAAATTATTGTTCAGTGTGGCCTTGAATTATTGGGTATCGCTAAAAAGAAATCATGTTTGAAAATGAAACAAATTCGAAATTAATCACCACATTTTGTTGTATTTTTTATTTATGGATCAAGAAAGATTGAGAGACGTTCCAGAAAAAGAAAATTACTCAAAAATCATGCTCAAAAAGATAAACTACTGAATTAAAGTTCATTCTACAGGTATAATAAAATGTAAATTTCAGTTTCGTATACTCAAGACTATTGTAGAACCATAGTAATATCGAATAAGTGCCAAAAACGGTTGTTTTGATGCAAAAACCCCCTCAACTCTTAAATATTTGAATAGTTCTGAGCTTAAACTTTTTCGAGAATAATCCGCTGGTTAGTACAAGACCCGATAAGAATTTTGTGTACCTTACTGTGACACAAAAAGTGTAAAGTGTAATATCTAAATCTAATATTGACCAAGTCCAATAAAACAGCATCGTCAGCAAGAGATGGAATTTAAAACCCAATGTCAGGAAAATAATATCGAGCAAATTAAGCCAATGCAAATAAATTTTGAAATAAAAAATTATTGACGAATTTGGTCGAACTTCTTTTTTTTTGGTAGTTTTTTTTTGTCACGGCGTTGCCGTTTGAACAAAGTATTGCCAGTATTCAAACATATGTTTTTGAATATGTATGTTCTATTTTCCGAGAGATGTCGTG
Source organism: Mystacides longicornis (assembly GCA_963576905.1). NCBI lineage: Eukaryota > Metazoa > Arthropoda > Insecta > Trichoptera > Leptoceridae > Mystacides > Mystacides longicornis. Next base: position 29,419,546 of record OY756433.1, on the reverse strand, counting down.
TGTGTATATAAAAACAATTTCGATTAAGTATTGGTGTATGTATATATAAAAATATTGTATGTGTGTTGAAGTCGCCCCGTCTCGATATTCACGGCTGACGCCATGTTGCAGTTTATCTTTCGCACGAAAACATTGGGAGCACGTGGATCCGAAAAATAATCATTTTCTCATCATATTTAATCGCCTTTGTCGTGTCTGTAAGTGTAAACGAATACTTTTTGTGTTGTGTCAGTGATTTCACAAAGTCTTTTGACGATAGTTTCATTTGGTAAGTAATAAAATGCAATTTTCACCGGCACATCAGTCATATCCGCCCGGGCCCATAATAATAATAATAATAAAAGGACGATTTTTAACGCGCCGTTTCGTGATAATTATCACCTCAAGGGCGCTTTGCAAAATTATTAGGGCCTGTAACCTATAAATAAGTATAAAAATATGAAGATTACTACAAATAGGTATATACATAAATAGAGTAGCTTAATTAACAGCTTAAAATCACAAAACAATATCAAATGAGAACTTTTAAAGATAACCTGGGTACGATTTTGAAAATAAATGCGTTTTTAATAACTTCTTAAAATCTTCCGGGTTCTCAGCCGCTCGGATGTTGGCAGGAAGGTTATTCCACGCCTTAGGACCTGAAACTGCGAACGCTCTGCTCAAATAATTTGGCTTATTTGAGAGATTTTGTTCGTCAAGTTTATAATCTGCTCGAGAAATCGATCTTAAGGCCTTAGTGTGTATGAAATCATATGTTTATTATTGTTTAGCCCATTATTTTAGATGTATTTACCATATTTTAAACATCGCCAATCATATTAAAATTATATTTTTCTAAACTACGCGTAATTACGTTTGCGCCGTTTCATTGCGTAACTATAACGCAAAATTTTCTGCTTTGTTTTTATTGTTGTTTTTTTACTTCTCCAGCAAGACGAATGTTGCAATAAAATGTCCTGTTCTTCAGCTCTCTTCCAACTATGAAATAAGTTTTTCATTTAAAACAGTTTAATTATTATTGTGAGAGTCTAATCGATTATTTTGTTAAAAAAATGTGTAATATTCCGAATAGCGATTTGACCTATAAAAACACTGCCATATATTTCGATAAATTTATACGTTTTGCTAAATAATCCTTATCTAAATCACACTTAAATCGTAGCTAACCTTGGATTGAATATATTTGTGTCTCATTTGTGAAGATTCTCTAATGAAATTAGGTAATTTCGATAGTTTTCGTAATAGTCACATGTCTGAGAAATGGATACCACGTTAACCTCTATTACCTATTATAAATCACATTTGTAGGACCGTTCTGTCGTTGAATTGTGTTAAAATTAATTTTGTCATTTTTATTTCTTATCTGCGTTTTTTACAATGCTCTTTTTTTCATCTGTGCTAGTCTATTTGTATACATTGGTCATATGATTGGGTAAATATACAGACTACAATATGGTCGGGTATATAACGACGAGCCGCTATTGATCATAATAACAGTGTATGTAGCAAGTCGACATCCGACATCGCGATGGAGGACGTTTATCTATTTTTATTTCAACATTTCACAAATAATAGACCGCTAATAATAAGTTAACGATTGTTTTTAGTCTGTTTCTTGTTAACTTTAATGCCGCTAAGTACACTATTTCAATGATAGAGGGTTCTACGTTCAGTGAATTGTATTCGTTTTGGTCTTTTCAATTGACTCGGCTTTATAACACTATTCTATTTATCTCAATTATTGACGTGTCAATATTACAAATTAATAAACAATATTTTTAGTGTGTTTTGAACATCCCATATTCTATCGCATTTTGTTTTGAAGGCATATTTTTCTAGATCACTTCATTCTTAAACTGCTTATTGTAGTAATCTTACCTATGTCTAATTTACTTTGGCAATAAGATTTCTTTATTTATTGTGTGTTCCGTTCCTTCGAAGCAGACATGAGGGATTTGGAAATGGTGTGGGAAGATGTAATTGAAGCCGCGCAATATTGAGTGCGGTGGAGGTCTCTTGTTGCCTCTAATGTGGGGTCCCAAAGGGAGTATGTTATGTTATATTTCTATCAGAATTCCGTATATTCTTAGCTCTGGGACCCTTTTCTCGAATGTCGATCTATGGTTTTTTTTTCATAGTATTTTTATGACTTTCTATGAGTTATTTAAGAAAACATTTTTTTCATAGATACCACCTCTCTGAAAGATCTCTTTTACTGAAATTTTACTACGAAGATCCTATCAATTTATACATTTATTAAATTCATTCTAGAAAAACTGTAAATAATTTTATCTCACGGCTAGAATTACGCCTCTTAAAATCGAAGTTCTATGGTTTATGCGTGTTACGATTACATACAAAAATAAGCACATATGTACATACTTCATTGAATTATTCTGTAGATAGTGGGGATTTATTGAAAAATAATCCTTTCTCACTTGAATGCAATCTTAACGCCATTTTTTTATGGAATGACCTCACCTGTATAACAACACATGTACTACGTCGGGTTGTCTTTTTTTGCCAGAGATACCACCAATAAGAAATTGCATAACGGTAAATGATCTCGTTGTATTGTGGAGTGTCGATCAAATGGAACGAAATTAAACTTCAATCCGGTGAACGCGCAGCGGATATTTTTGGTCAAATTGTTTATGGTATCATTCTATCTATAAATAGAATCAAGAGATTTTCGGTTAACTCCTTTTTTTATTCCATTAACTGTTTTTTAATTTTTATTGCTATTTGTAATAACGATATATTTTTAACAGCCTTCTGACTCGGTATCTAGGAGCAGAGGTTAGCCCTGCGAGGTCGACTTCCGGCCGTCCCTCTGCGCCACTTTGCTCTTCGGCTTGACAGTCGTCCAATGCCATGCTAGTTCGGATGAATTACTTCCTGTCTTATCGTTCATGTCCTATTCTTTAGTTTCAGTAACCTAGTGGTATATAGGCGCTTACCTATGATCAAGAGTTCCCTGGGTCGTTCCCATCTCAAGGAATGGCAAGTCACAAATACCACAGGAGAAGCTGTATTTCATAACAAGTTACCTCAAGGGCGTTTATTGGCTCTTAATTGTTATTATTTATAGTAAAATCTATCCGTGCTCATTCAAATTGAACACACATTTACGCTCCTTGACATGCTTGTGCCGTGAAAGAGGAAGATGGTCGGCATCTGGGATCGCATTTCGAAAGTGTGAAAGTCGGCATTTTAACCGTTAGTCTCCCAACCACTTCATTTTCGATTATATTTTTTTTTATATAATGGCATTACATTTATTTTATTTATTTATCGTATGGTATACAGTACATCACATCATAAGTTATTCAAAATAATGATCATTTAATAAAATAATAAAAGTGTTTGGATGAGCGCAAGCAACAGGCTTGCTTGTCAGATATTAATTTATATTTGTCATTACAAGGATTATAATATAATCTTTTATGTGCAGTAAATTTTTCCAGGTTTTCAAAATCATCAATGTTAAAACTGAAAAATATTGTAGTTGATTATTTTCGCTTCTGAAACAGCACAGAATTTTATGCAAAGTTTGTAGTGAAAGTTCATTGTTATGAAGGAGTTGTTAGACGAAGAGTTCGAGATTCACTAAAAAAATTGTGAATGTGCAACTGTGTTTTTCTAATTTTAGTACAGCTTGTAGAAACGAGGGAAGGTGTGGGTTAGCTGGAAGAGATCCTTCGGGAAATGTTCTCCCTTTGATTTGATTCAATGTTTATTTGGTTTCTTATTTACATTATTGAAGTTTCTCTGGATTGACAACGAATATCGGAAGTATATTTTCTCTCTCTGCCTTCCCCCTAGGGAACACAGCTAGATAGATTTAAAAAAAAATACTATGTGATTCATCTCCTTGTTTTTAGCTCATTGCCAATGAATTCTCTTCCTTGTTTTCTTTCGCAAGTCCAAACTGACAGTTTTATCGGCTCTCTTTCGTAAACATATCGTGGTCTGTTAGGTATATTAGTGTTTGTCTGTGTTTACTGTTTATGTCGGGGAGAAATGGTAATGTATTGTGGAATCAGCTCGCCAGGCCGTGACTAGTGGCTCGTCTGAACGATGATGCCGTAGCGATGACCTGAGGTGAGACGCTCTACCAACTCACCCACAGTCCATCTATCTATCTATTTATTTATCATTCAGATTGGGAATGAAAACTATAATAATACTGTACAATATCAAATATGATAATTTGCTAAGTTCGTATGTGTCTAACGAAATCGTTGCTCGAATAAACCATAGAGAAATTAATAAAAGAGTCGTTATAAAATTTTAATTATTTAGAGTGGCTACTTATCTTATATATAAAAATTATTAGCTGTGCGGGCGACTCGCTTATGGATTGCTGAACATTTTTGGCTACTTTTGATTTAGATAAAATTCAGGGTTATTCTAAACGGTGAGAAAATATAGAAAGAGGAAAATTTCATTCACAATTTCTTTCTAGTCTTCGTTGTCATATTTTTTTTTTACCCTCAATTTGCATGAGCGGTTTCAAGAATACAGACTTGTCATCTTCAGAGGCCGTGTTAATAATATACCTGAAGACGATACATAAATGAATTAAATTTTGTTGGTAAAATTATTTTTGCACATCTCATAATATATGTATCTGTTGGGTTTTTTTTCGCTTTGGTACGCCTGTCGTTGCTGCTAGTATTACTATTATAATATTTGATTTGTTCTTATTATCCGTAATAGATCTTGTTGCTCAACATTCTATCTATGCATCTAGAGCTGAACATTTTACTTGGACAAATAAAATATCATTATAGATTATTAATTTATGTTGTGAAACGTTAAACCTGTTTTTAAATATCTGGTGAACTTTTATTTCCTCCCTCCTTCACTGCGCTGCCTTGGGAGAGAGAGAGAGAGAGTAGGGGAGTGGGAGGGCCACGTGATCATACGAGAGGCTCACATTGCCCCGTTGTCTCCGGTAAACCGACATCGGCGTCGTGTTGAATTCCATACTGCCAGTAACTTAAGGTTCATGATCGGCTGGCGTTAATATCTGAAGACCGCTGCCTCTGATAAAGCGCCATACGAATTTTTGAACACAGCCTAAATCATAGTGTAAAAGAGAAAATGTTCCCATCTCACTTGCTTTCATGACTCATGAGACAAATCAGTGACGTGCAATGTAACAGTACCCCTATTCTGTAGCAAGTGTAGGGTAATCACTTGAAAAAAGTGGCTATTAGGCGATACATTTTGTATGGAAAACGTCTATATGCGATTCTCGCATTCGATACGTATAGACGTTTTTCATACAAAATGTATCGCCTTATAGTCATTTTTTTCAAGTGACTACCCTACACTTGCTACAGAATAGGGTTACAGAGCGATGATGGACATCGATTCGTTGAAAAAAGCTATGGAAAATCATCAAAAGATTGCGGTATCAAAGGGAGATAATTCCCTACTTACCTGTGTATGCACATGACAAAAAGGAACAGAATAAAGCATTCGTTGATCTTTAATAACAAATAATAGGGAAACCGTTAAAAAAATAAGAAATTTCTCCCTTAGTTGCAATAACCAAGAATCGGTCTTTTATTCTTCTGCGGATTCAATCCTGTGGACTGGTTTTGCAGCAAGCGCAAAAGTCTCCTCTCGGTTCTCCGCTGTTCTCTTCATTTCGAAATGTGAGCTGCACTCCATGTCTGTTGCAAATACTCCCGACCGTTCCCTTAAATATTGTACCCAGTAAACTTTCGCGCGTCTCATTACATGCCCCAATCATCTCTCTGGTCTCTCTGTTGTCGTGTTCAATATTCGCCTTTCCTCTCAAACTCTCGCAAGAACCTCTTTCGTGATATGATCCCTCCAAGATATTTTCAAAATTCGCCTATATGTACGTACACCTTGGGAAGGCCTCCAGTCTGCCGTTCTCCTTTGTCGATGCACCAGGTTTCACGCCTATAAAGTAAAATGAATCGGTCATCAATTAGTAAAACACACAGGAATAAGTATCGATGACCGTCTTCGACGTTTTGGTGCTAATTTATACCTGTCGGTTCATCTATGTAATGGGCTCATCTTATCATCCACTGTCAAACACAATCACATGGTCTCGTTGGATAACTGAACGAATGGAAGTTTTGGCAAGCCCGTCGGCCATCCCACCCCGCATACGGTGTGGCCAGCGTGATAGTTTGGGGACCTCGTGATGGTCGCCGTAGCGGCACAGGAGCTGTTGCCGAGCGGTGCACGTGCGCTCGTGCCAAGATATTTTTCTATTCGCAAACTTAACCATAGTGAAGCGACCATCAATCTTAGCTTATTAACACAGATCTATGACACGCACAGTTAACAGATCTTCGATTCTCGTCAAGCTCAAGGTGACCTGGAGACCACAATCCTTAGACATCTTCCCAATTTTCCACTTCTTATTGCTGTTTGTCGTCCTCATCAGTGAAGGTCGTGGCAAATAAATTGATTCGAATTCCACGATGTCCTCTCTGCTACCAGATGTATCCATGGTTCTGTGAACTGTCGTGGAAATTTTGCTTAGATCCCCTGTCGGCAACTATCAGCTTTTACACGACTCTTCCTCCTCTACGAGCTTTCTGTACTAAGACCTCACGAATGACAGAGAGACGACTTCCGTTACTCCATAGGGTTTCGAGTTGAGTATTTTGAGACTCCATCTATTGTACTTTAGTCTTGCCATATGACCTGTGCCCGTAGACAAATTCAAATTGGCGTTCGACTACAATACTACAAACGAAGATTTCGCCAATGTATAGTGCGAAAAAATTAACTGTCCACTGGAACATATAAACAATTATTTAAAAGAAACAATGACACATATAAAAAGTGGACGGTTAATTTTCTTCCTACTCTACATTGTCGAAGAATTCATTTGTAGTCGATCGCCAATTTGAATTTGTCTAGGCCCACTGCTCCATGCAATTTAAATCTTTCTATTTTTCCCGTAATATTTAGAACCTCTTAAAAAGCGTTGTTCGCATTTGTTAGTCTCTCCGCTCCCTTCTATAAACATAATACATCTATACGCATTACACAATAATTTTGTATGCAATGTGTTGTTAATGTAATCGGATTTAAAACACCCTGTAAAGAGGATTGCTCATAGGGCGGCTAATTTTAGCGAATTCTTCTCTGAAAATATTCGCGCTGTTTTTGTATCAACATTCAACTCTGAGCTAATAGTTTTCCGGAAGTATTTCAACCGGGAACGAAATCTTAAGGTCTCTTTGTTTTGCTTTATCCATCGATTTATGGCAGATTAAACAATTCCAAATGTCATTGGATTCTTCACCTGTAACAATGTCTTATTTACCAGTCTGTTATATAAAAATAGGGAATGCCAAATCCCAACTAGCAAAGTAATCCTATAACGAAAGATTATAAGTCTTTCAATACTTATAAACCTCTTATAATGGCATTGTTGTAGACTGTATTACTTATAATAGCATTTTACAAGCCTTAATATTCTCAAGAGCATTCGTTTTTATATCTCAGTCTTATAGTTTGCTACAAAACTATCGCACAGGACAGTTATAGGATACTCTTACTTATAATGGCATTCTACAAGCGTTGATAATCTCAAGAGCATTTGATTTTGTATTTCAGACTTATAGATAGCTACAAGACTATTTTATAGGTAAGTTATAGGAGGACTAATCCTATAAGAGCATGCACTAAGACTTAATAGTCCTGAGAAAAATGCTGATCCTAAAGTAGCATTTTGTAAGATAAAAGAATCCTATAAAATACTTCGCCGAGATCATTATAAGTAATCGTCATAAAGTCTTGTTCAAGACTCATATGAAACAAATAGTACTTCAAAAGAACACTATAAGTGCAAATAGTCTTTACACTAGATTCTTTAACATACTTGGCTGAGATCATTATAAGTTCTCGCTGCTATAGCCTAGTGTAAGACTCTTACAAAACCAACAGTACTTAATTAATACGTTATAAGAGCAAATGTACACAAAACTACTACCTCAGTCACTTTATAGGTAAACACCAGTCATTTTGTGGAGGTGGTTCAAATGTTTTTATTCTTCGTGAAAAGTGCGCGTTAAATATGGAATTAAGTGACTGGAAACGATTTAAAGACCACTATTTTATTGTTTTATGGAGAAAAGTTTTCATAGCAAATATAACGCTCATGTTGTTTTCACATTAAATAATTAGCGAATTACTCCCGCGTTTATTCCTAGAGGGGATTTTGATTGCAAATACTACATTTTGTATAGGTTGTAAAGCCAAAAATTCGAAAATATCAATTTGAATATAGTACCTATAGTATTATTACATCATACACATTTTCCTATTATAATTCTTATCAATCTAATCAAAATTGTTCTCGATTATGACATCGCAAACTATTTTTTTTTTTTGTTTTATTGAGAAAAGTTTTTATAGAAAATATAACACTCATGTGGTTTACACATTAAATAATTCGTGAATTCCTCCCGCGTTACTTTCTTAAGGAAATTTTGATTGCAAATACTACATTTGTGTAGACTGTAATATCAAGAATTCGAGAATATTAATTTGAATTTACTTATATATGTAGTACATATACATTTTCTTATTGTAATTCTAATAAATTCTATTCAAAATAATTGTTCCTAGTAATATAACTTTTAGGTACCTATATTTTTTTTGCATACATTGCCTATTTATGTGCACCTTTATGTCTGCCCAATAATTATTAATGTATTTAGAGACGAGGCAATATTAAAAAGCCCAAATGCCTTTCTGAACTGGTTGATAACAGTGAACTTTTATTTACAAATATTACATTCATATGGGTTTTCTCGATTATGAATTCGCAGACCACTATTTTATTGTTTTATGGAGAAAAGTTTTCATAGCAAATATAACGCTCATGTTGTTTTCACATTAAATAATTAGCGAATTACTCCCGCGTTTATTCCTAGAGGGGATTTTGATTGCAAATACTATATTTTGTATAGGTTGTAAAGCCAAAAATTCGAAAATATCAATTTGAATATAGTACCTATAGTATTATTACATCATACACATTTTCCTATTATAATTCTTATCAATCTAATCAAAATTGTTCTCGATTATGACATCGCAAACTATTTTTTTTTTTGTTTTATTGAGAAAAGTTTTTATAGAAAATATAACACTCATGTGGTTTTCACATTAAATAATTCGTGAATTCCTCCCGCGTTACTTTCTTAAGGAAATTTTGATTGCAAATACTACATTTGTGTAGACTGTAATATCAAGAATTCGAGAATATTAATTTGAATTTACTTATATATGTAGTACCTACATATACATTTTCTTATTGTAATTCTAATAAATTCTATTCAAAATAATTGTTCCTAGTAATATAACTTTTAGGTACCTATATTTTTTTTTGCATACATTGCCCATTTATGTGCACCTTTATGTCTGCCCAATAATTATTAATGTATTTAGAGACGAGGCAATATTAAAAAGCCCAAATGCCTTTCTGAACTGGTTGATAACAGTGAACTTTTATTTACAAATATTACATTCATATAGGTTTTCTCGATTATGAATTCGCAGACCACTATTTTATTGTTTTATGGAGAAAAGTTTTCATAGCAAATATAACGCTCATGTTGTTTTCACATTAAATAATTAGCGAATTACTCCCGCGTTTATTCCTAGAGGGGATTTTGATTGCAAATGCTATATTTTGTAAAGGTTGTAAAGCCAAAAATTCGAAAATATCAATTTGAATATAGTACCTATAGTATTATTACATCATACACATTTTCCTATTATAATTCTTATCAATCTAATCAAAATTGTTCTCGATTATGACATCGCAAACTATTTTTTTTTGTTTTATTGAGAAAAGTTTTTATAGAAAATATAACACTCATGTGGTTTTCACATTAAATAATTCGTGAATTCCTCCCGCGTTACTTTCTTAAGGAAATTTTGATTGCAAATACTACATTTGTGTAGACTGTAATATCAAGAATTCGAGAATATTAATTTGAATTTACTTATATATGTAGTACATATACATTTTCTTATTGTAATTCTAATAAATTCTATTCAAAATAATTGTTCCTAGTAATATAACTTTTAGGTACCTATATTTTTTTTGCATACATTGCCTATTTATGTGCACCTTTATGTCTGCCCAATAATTATTAATGTATTTAGAGACGAGGCAATATTAAAAAGCCCAAATGCCTTTCTGAACTGGTTGATAACAGTGAACTTTTATTTACAAATATTACATTCATATGGGTTTTCTCGATTATGAATTCGCAGACCACTATTTTATTGTTTTATGGAGAAAAGTTTTCATAGCAAATATAACGCTCATGTTGTTTTCACATTAAATAATTAGCGAATTACTCCCGCGTTTATTCCTAGAGGGGATTTTGATTGCAAATACTATATTTTGTATAGGTTGTAAAGCCAAAAATTCGAAAATATCAATTTGAATATAGTACCTATAGTATTATTACATCATACACATTTTCCTATTATAATTCTTATCAATCTAATCAAAATTGTTCTCGATTATGACATCGCAAACTATTTTTTTTTTTGTTTTATTGAGAAAAGTTTTTATAGAAAATATAACACTCATGTGGTTTTCACATTAAATAATTCGTGAATTCCTCCCGCGTTACTTTCTTAAGGAAATTTTGATTGCAAATACTACATTTGTGTAGACTGTAATATCAAGAATTCGAGAATATCAATTTGAATTTACTTATATATGTAGTACATATACATTTTCTTATTGTAATTCTAATAAATTCTATTCAAAATAATTGTTCCTAGTAATATAACTTTTAGGTACCTATATTTTTTTTGCATACATTGCCTATTATGTGCACCTTTATGTCTACCCAATAATTATTAATGTATTTAGAGAAGAGGCAATATTAAAAAGCCCAAATGCCTTAAAAAAATTCAAACCTGGTTCGTATTTCCAGAGATTTTATTGTTTTTAATATAAAAACAACCTCCACTGTCATCAACTGACTTGCATATTCCGTACAATTTGTCAGTTATCTAAATTTTATCGAAAATAAGTCGAAATATTTAACTGAAGACATCAAGAAATAAGTAAAAAAAACTTCTAACAATAATGAGGTTCAAATTGATCTACCCTAATTTGTTAAAATGGAGGCAATGTGTTATCTTGATTGAAACTGTTATAAGTAACAATGTACCTATAATGGTTCTGTAAAGTACTCAATGCAGAGTATTTTTAAAAATGGCGAATTTTCATATAAAACTGATGAAATAAAAATTCTACAACAACTGTAAATTGAGCTTTTTTCCGAAGCGCGTGAATAAAATAATAAAATTGCGGTACATATTTACAGTAAAAATGACTTCCCACGTTCCCAACAGTGGATAGATGAGTGTCCTTTATCAATTATATTTTGCTGTTTATTAATAAATGTATTATATTAATAATAGAAAATGTACTTACATTTTTAGTATTTAATACAAGAACAAAAAACTTCCACGACGCACAAAAGCATAACAAAACTTACTTTATACAGTAAACATTAAACAAGATTGGTCTGGTAAGATACTTATGACAGATACTTATAGGAGTATTTATGCTTGTGAATGCATAGCTGAAGATCATTATAGAACCAATTGCGCTTCGTCAAGTGTATTATTTGATTATTTACATTCTGTAAGCTCGTTATAAGATCGATATAGAAATTAATGCTCCTGTAAGTGCGTCCAAATCTTGTGATTGAAGAATGCTATAAGTCTCTTATAAGAACAGATTATAGGATCGTTATAGAAATAAATGCTCCTATAACTGCGCCCAAATCCAGGGTTAAAGTATGCTATAGGTATCTTATAAGTCTACAAAATTTTACTCTTGGGAGTGCTACAAGTACAGATTTTGCTAGTTGGGAAATAAGTTTCCACACCAATCTTCCCTTTTCCGCTTTATTTGGGAACATAGAAAGGCAACTCGATCCCTCATGTGTTCGCAATGTCAATGATCTGCACCCACACCATAATAATTCACATCTCTTCTTTGGTTTAGCTTTAGAAGGTCAAGCCAGCCCCACTTGTCCTAGCATCGTCTCTCCTTGCTCAATTATGGAACAGGTGATGGCCCTGATCCAGTACGCGTCCTTTGTAACAAAATTATGTTTTACAGTGGAGGTCGCGGTGGGTTCGATCCCAGGTGCCGACCATCTTCCTCTTTCACGACACAAGCTTTAAGTAGTTTACTGTGAAAGAGTCGATCATTGTATCAGAAAGGGGATTAATGGGACAACTATTTAACTCTAGATTTATTGTATAATAAACGTTAATTTGAGTTTCGTTTGAGATTTTTTATAATCTACTATATAAATGAAAGTCGGGTTAGTGCGAACACTTATAACTCGAGATTGGCTCAACAGATTCTTCCGATGTTTGATTTATTGGATTCTTCTCCGCTCCGGATAACAGAATCTACATAATACTTCAGAAATGTTTTTTTATTTGCCTTTTACCGTATATGGGAGCATCACGCCTAAACGGCTGAACCGATTTCACTAATTCTTTTTTTGTCGTGTTGGCTTTTATCAGTAAAAAGTTCATATGAAAGAAAAAATTAAGAAAGTTGCGTGGTAAATTGGGAAATTAAATAAAACTCGCATTAGCCCCTCCTTCTCTATCTACAAAATAATTCAGAAATGTTTTTTTATTTGCTTTTTACCGTATGTCATAGCATCACGCTCAAAATACAAATGGTACGTCAGATATGAATAAAAATGCCGGAGAAGGTTCTTTAATGCAATTTGCTGCATTAACTTTACTATATTTAGAGCTATTTTAAAAAAAAATTAGGATCTTCATACAAAATTTTAATAAACATTAAACTTGTCATTCTTCTCTCTTTTTATGAATTGTGAAAGTTTCGTTCTTCTTTTTCTGTGCTTATGTCAGTTATAGAGGTCTGCAAAGCAATGGGAAGTTAGACTAGAACCTGGTTAATTACCTACCGATCAAGCCTGACATTCGGAATCAAAAACGTAAAGCAAGAAGCAAGACGGGTATAAGCTAGTAACTAATAAAAAGTTAAAAAAAGTGGATAACAAATGATGTAAAAATACAATAATTAAGTTTGTATGGAAAGGTTACTGGGACGCGCCCACGACATCGCGGGTAGTTCCCTCTCATTCTCGCATACGCTCTTATAGTAGCCCATCCCACTTACTCCACCGCACCGTTTCGATAGTTTTAGAAAATTTTCATCAAAGTCAACAATATATCGGGCACATTCGTGTTGGTAATTTTGTATTATTAGAGTTGATTTTTACTTACGTAATTTAACGATATGATTTTTTCAATATAATTTTATGCCTCCTGTAATACCCACGAACGGGCATTGCCTTGTGGATTTCTCGTTTCATGCACACTATATTATTTCTTTATTCATTTTATCAAAATTATTATAAGTAGGTGTATTTTTATTCTTTGTGTGTTGCTACCTCCTGTGTAATTTTTGCTTGCGAGATATAAAGAAAAAAAAACCGCTTTTAAAAAGACTCGCGGAGTAATCTATTTGGTAAAAGTGCCAAAAACGTGTGTTATAAACTTAAAATTTTTCGTAAATAACCTTGCCGTTCAGAATTATTCAATAGACTTTTTATTGGTCTCGTTAGCCGGCCTGTCCGTGAAGCCAGCAATAATAATCTCAAATTATGCATATTTAAAATATTTCCTTATGTCGTATCGAGGCGTTCATTCGGTCCACCAAACTAGCAGTAACGAGTTAGTAGTGGCAGTGGCTCCATCCTTCAATCTATTAGCTTTTGTTAACCAATATGTTACGAGTAGCATTCCTATGCAATCCGTCTTGTTTGTTAGCGGCGCGTGAGCTATTCATTATTAATGTCTGAAACCGTCACGACGCCACGAGGTGCTTATTTTCGTCGTGCATACAGAGAGAGAGTTTTCAGGAAAGATCATTATTATTGCCTTTGTTCACATGTGGTGGCGAATATTTGTTATTTCTCTATCGGGGATTAAGTACCTACTTACAATAACACAAGTGGGTATGCGTATTATTAATCTTCGGTGTGAATGTATCATTTGGCCGTTTATCAGTCATCTGCGTCGAATGTGCGTACGCGCACTCGTCGAGCGCAATTATTATTGTCGAATATATTGGCAAGCGTCTCGACTATTAACCAAGTGTGTGCGCGCACCCCATACATACGCACTATTCTGCATTCCCGAAACGGTTCAATGTTATTTTCATTCTAAAACTACTATTTGCGCCCTCGCGATGTTTCGAGCAGAAATTGATCGCGTGCATGACCCGTGCTTACAATTATGTCTACTGAAATAATTGACTGCGGTTATGTAGCAAATTACCCAGCTACTACGGCGTAGTTATTACGATAACAATTCGGTTTGTGTTATGGATCTCTTTTTTTTTGTAGTAAGGACAAAAGTCTAACCTTACCTAACTAGTCGTCATCCTCACTCTTGAGGGTCGTGGTCACCGTGCTTGGCGAACTCTGTCGTCTATCCGCAGCCAGATGTACGGTGCGATTGAGTGTTGGAACGAGGTTCTATTTTATTTGGTCGTACCAACGCAACGGAGATGGGCTTCTGGGTCTTAACCCGGTGCTCTCTCGACCAATGTCAGCTTTCCTAAGCTTTCTTCTCCCTCACTCTTGATTACGATAATATCAAGGTACGCTCGGTGACACTAAACGTTAAGCTTTTATCTCTTTCGCGCTTTCATTACTATTATACTGCTGGCAGATGAACATAGAATGCTTTGTACTTGTCTCAAAGAATACTGGCTTGCTATGTTACGGCCGTTTCTCTTTCCTAGCAAACCAAAGCTTAAGGATATGTGCAGTGTCTTTAAGCGTCGTTTGGATACCGTAGTATACAAGACGCCTACTGAAATAAAATAGGAAGATAAGAGCTTTACTTTTTCTTTCATCGTGTCGTTTCGCAGTGCGTAAGTGTTGGTGTGTCTAGCTTACTATCTAGTGCATGCGCCGATAGAATGATCTCTGTGTGTGTTTTGTTGTGTTTTTTTTGTTTGGTATCCATCTCTGGCCAACATGATGGCTGCTATTTCTGTCACAACTATGTGTCAACTGTGAGAGAGCGTCGGGAGTTGATGGTACCTATGTCCGTCACGCTCCGACGCTATGAAATAAACCTGCCATTTCTGTTTCTTTCTCTATCACTATTATCAAACTTTTTTCATTTTGTAATAGCCTAGTTGTTGACTAGATACCGACCACACAAAATGCATAAATTGATAGAATGTTATTGTTTGCTAAAGAGTTTATCACGCCATCCATTTCTTGGGCTGTCGACCGGAATCCGTTGATCTTTAAAGAGTTCATAAAGTATAATAGAGGTGTGAGCATACACTAGTGCGACTGGTGACTAGATAGCACCAAAATATCCGACCCAAAGTACATACATAATCACGACTGCTTTCATCGATTGATTAGCGGCGTAGTAGTATACTTTCTATTGTCCCCTCCACTGCTATGATCAGGGTCGCTACGTTACAATGTGTGCCCCTGCCCCTCATTCAGACCATTCAAGAGAGGTTTTTATAAAACGGAAATACCTCCTCTGGACAGGAAATAACACCCCGTCTATCCAAACGTCCTTCCGTCGAGAAAAAACTAACTTAGGGATGATATTTCAACGTGCTCCAATGGGATTTATTAATCATATTGATGTGCTCCTATAATTTCTCTTTTTGCATACACATACAATGCTGCTTTTGTTTTTTTTTGGTACGAAATTCAAGTCTACTCCTACTGCTGACGCAAACGCTACCTAAGCTAAAAATCGCGGATTTAGTATATATACCTACTCACCTGGAATGTTTTCCTAAAACAATGAATGGAAGTTACATTAAAAATCGAAGGAAAAGCGTAGGCGGCACTTCTTTCAATTTATAATTTTCAACTATTATTTCGAGTACATAATTGAAAGGATCTGAAATATCTCAATCAAGATCCAAACATATCATGGATGGTATGCGCTGTTCGTCATTTTGTGAATATCAATAATTTCATTATAAACAATCAACTATGTATGAATGGTGATGCTAATGTTCTCCTTATTATTTTTCTAATTTGATCACTCGGTTCTAACGACCGTCTTCCCAGTATAATTAACATTAAAATGATCACTCTAAGCCAGCCTGCGAAACAACAGCACAAGACGACCGCAAGCCTTCAGTGATCTAATTGAAGAATTTGCCATTAGAATTCCACATAATTAGTGTACGTATGTTATCATCGGAGTGTTCATAGTGCTAGAATTCAGCAAAAGAAATAGAATGTTGCTGACTAGTAGCACACGTAAGTCGGTGTTGCATAATAGACGAAGTGAGACAGACGCTCGTCTATACTAGAATCCCTGTTGACCCTAGCAAGGTCGCGCGGCGGCTGTGCGGTGTCTGCAGCCGTGGAACCGGAGCGGTGACTCTGCTGACCCACATCCTCCTCCGCCCGCCCGGCCACGTGTCTCTTGTCTCTACGGAGCGCCGCGTGCTTGCCATCGTGGACTTTTTTCTATCACCGTCTACGTCGAAAACCTATTTTAGATCCATAATTACTATTATTATTATTAAGTTCTTCACGTGTGCGTGTTGAGGAATAGAATTGATCCATCGTGGAGTTATGTAAGAACCTTATAAATCCAATTATCCTTATTGTAAGAAATATTTTGTGCAATTACAGAAATCAATAGTAACTCTATCTATAATCGATGTAGTGTTAATATTTAAAGAAGCGTCTTAAGAACTACGTAAGTCTGTATTTAAAAACTGAAAGATTATAATTTAGTTTTTTTTTGTAAATGGGCTCACTCAAAGTGAACACAAATATAACTTTTGACAAATTTCAAATTAAGTAAAAGGTTGTGTCGTGAAAGTGGAAATGGTCGCCATCGGGATTCGAGCCTATGATCCTAAATACGCTCTAAGTACGAAAGCCGTCGACTGATACCACTGGGCTATCTTCGTTGTAGGTAGGTATATATCCCGTATTTCTCGATTTCCTTGTTATTCAAGGTCGTAATCTCTTTGTTGATGTTTAAAGATCCATCGCTGAGCTAACAGCATTCGTCTCCTAAAATTCTGCAGCTCGTAGCTACATTTTTTAATCTAAATTGATCTATCATTGATCATTTTTTTCCATGATATACTGAAAAATGGCTTTATTTGCATAAAGTAGTGTTCTAAAATTACCATTAAGAAATCAAGCACGATTTTTGTAATGTTAGCATCAAAAACTTAACTTATCACTATTCAACATTATAATATTTTAGAAAACTGAACCTTTTAGTGATTTTGAATTTTAATTGACGTTTAACATACCTGTCAAATGTTGATAGTTTGCCTTGTAAACATAAAACAGATGAATCTGTAGGAATTTGGTTAAATAGGTAATTAACATAATTCATTATTATTTTATTGTAAGGACAGTGCAACGCTTGTTCTAAAAGCTAATAAATATATAATCACTGATTTACTTTACATATTTCAAGCTAAAATTTAGTACATAGACTTTATATTGTGTACGTTATTATGTGTTCAACTAAATATTAGATACGTAATGCACGTACCTATTATGTTTTGCTGTTGTCACCGTGTTAATGGGATTATTTTTTATGATTATGTGTACCTGCCAGGAAATATTATAACATTGTTCCTAAATTGACTCGGATTCACCGGTGTCCCACAGCTGAATCTCTATCAAAAATCACCACAAGAATCTGTTGACGCAACGGCTCGTCTGTCATTGTGTGTCGGGTGTTTGGCAGCCCCTTGTAGTGAGTGTCAGGGGTGTTTGCGGCATTGTATCGCTATCAGCGGTATTGTTTGCCTACGGTACGGTTGACAATATTCAGAGAAAGTGTCGAGGTTCCGATAAGGTATAATATACCTGCCACAAGTGTGACCATTGTCTTCAAACACCTCGATTCTCTGAACACTTCGTAATAGCCTAATAGATATTATCATTTATGACCATTGTTTAGTTTTCGCGGTGTTATGTTTTTGTGTAGATCTTTATTTTTTTTTTTCAATTTTTTTTACCTACAAAATTTAGGTTGTTTTCTTTGGAACTCTTTACTGTATTCAAATGAAAACATTTAAATTTTTTTGTACTCTAGAATTGGAAATGGGGCATAGAATTTCAATAGAAGCGGAATATTTGAAATGTTAAGGGTTCGGCTGTGTCCTTTGAGACTTATTTTTGATGCACAATCAATGAGCATTTTTCTTCTTTTATGCTGTCTATTTGCTTGTTTCTCTTGAAGGTCTTCTTGTGAGGTGTAATCGCAGCCGTTTCGCCATCGTTTGAGAGGTCTTTCTCTGGAGAACCATTACCATGGCCATTGGTTGTGAAGAGCGATGTGAAGGAGTCTGGTAGGGAACAACGTGGGGGTTTTTTTAAAGTAAAATTATCACACTGAGCCAGCCTTCAAAGAGATGGTTGCTTCTCCGTAGCGATTCAAATAAAAGCTTTAACAATTTGAACATAATAAATTGAAGTTGGTGATTTAAAATGAATGGTAAAGCGTTAATGCGTCTGTCTGCACTCATAGATAAATGATGAAACTTAACGGGTAAACTGCCATGCTTCTTCTTCTTCTCTTTGACCATTATTATTATCATCTGCCTCCTGCTTATTACGCCTCCACTTAGCTCTTGTTTTATCCGTTAGCTTCCTCGGGGTAGCTCCATAACTCCTCAAACCTGACCGATAACCACGCGTCATCTGCGTTTCGAAAACACCCATAGATTGTTCGTAATTGGATTAGGTACATAATTATTAGATATCTAATAAGATGCATCGTCAGCCCTGCACTGTGGCTATGTCGTTGCCCTCTCGATTATTAGCTGATAGTAGGTATGATATTTCGACACCATGTTTGTTTAGATACACTCAGAATAGATCAGTCTTTTGGACTGTCCATACGAACAATTTAATAAAGAAATCATATATCGCAATCACAACTCAGTATTACTAGATTGAGAATAGAAAAGAAATAATATAAAAGGAGAAAAAGGAAAGGAAACAGGTTTGTGGTAGAAGAAAGGGATGTGTACTTGGCGCTTTTGTTCCGAACAAGAATTTTACCCCCGTGTTATTGTACTTGAAAATGGAATTAGTGTGTAGAAGGGGAAGTGAACTAACCAGCTTCACTATCCCGGGGATCTATTCCTCATCTCGACTCCAATAATAATAATGGATGACAGGTGAAATGCCGGCTGTACGCAGTGTTCTCTATTCGGGCTGATCGGAGGCTCTCTGGCGCAAGGGCACCGGCGGCGGAGGTCGCTGACCCGACACAAACCCGGTTGCCTCTCTCGGTCCTCGTCATTCGTCCTGCGCGGAATTTTAAGTGACTCCACCCGGGAATCCCTAGTATGAATGTTTGTATTATATTAAATTTGTGCTATAAAAATGGCAGTTGGGCCCTTTTTTTTCTTTCATCGATGGAGAAACATTTTTTTCTGCAGCTTCGATATTGTTAAATCCTGACTTAGCCTAGTGTATGGGTAAATCGGTAACCGACGAGTTCATCGAAAATCAATTCATCGAAAATCAATTCATCGAAAATCAATTCATCGAAAATCAATTCATCGAATGATCAATTCATCGAAAATCAATTCATCGAAAATCAATTCATCGAAAATCAATTCATCGAATGATCAATTCATCGAATGACCAATTCATCGAAAATAAATATTTTGAAAATATTTGAGAGACACAGCCTTTTTGACAACCAAACTCATGTGTTGAAATATTTGGACTTCAATTTAGAAAATGGGCCTATTTTCATATCGTGCGATAAAATATCACACACTTTCAAAGTATGCGCAAGCAAGCAAGCAAGCAAGCAAGCAAGCAACATTAATTGGTAAATAACCTGTTCATATGCCTATGATATAAAATAAAATTATAATTGAAGTGGTTGGTGACCCAGTGGTTACAACGCCGGCTTTCGTACTGTGGACGTCGTGGTTCGATCCCAGGTGCCGACCATCTTCCTCTTTCAGGACACAAGCTTTAAGTAGCTTACTGTGAAAGAGTCAATGAGTGTATTTGTGTTCACTTTGAGTGAGCACAGATTCATTTAATTAAAAAAAAAATATACAAAAAAATACTCCAACGTACGTCAAAATCGCCGCCATCTTTAATTTATAGGAGTGACCAAACTGAAGTTTTACCTTATTCATTTTTTCATAAACAATTTTTCATAAATATCTTCAAAATAATGGTTTTCGATGAATTGGTGATTCGATGAATTGATCATTCGATGAATTGATTTTCGATGAACTCGTTTTCGATGAATTGATTTTCGATGAATTGATTTTCGATGAATTGATCATTCGATGAATTGATTTTCGATGAACTCGTCGTGAATCGGGTAAATCAATATTTGAGCTTTTTATTTCAAGCATTGATTATTATCGTCAGAAAAAGCAATCTTTCAACGAAATTAACGAATTTAAAGTTATTTCGTTGTGGATTTATTTAATGATACCTAAGTACTTCGAATATCGTTATTTTCCCTGCCAGATTCATATGCAACCTCCTTTTGAAACAGTTTCAAGTCTACTTCATTTACGAATGTTTCATTTTTTCATGCTCGGAGGTTTTTCTGTTGTACACTATAATTGATGGCAATATATGTACATAATTACACTGCGCACTTTTTCTGCCTATGACCGACTTGCATCTATCTGAACTACACAAGGGTACTTTTTGCACCATTTCAATTAAACATCTTCAGTTGAGTATGAAGACATTATTGTATTGAAAAGGGCTGCGTGATCCAGTATCTGCGACAATTGGAGGATGTACCTACTTTTCATCGCACCTTATCTGGCGTCGCTCCGTCAATGTCAACAAATTGATAATCATACGCGTGTTGTGATTTTATATAAAAAACAAGGTTTAGTTTAGAGTGTTAAGTTAACAAGATAGTTGCGTTGGTCTCTATCAATAAGTTAAATCACGTTTAAAAAGTTGTAGAATGGACCAACTAGTAGTTATGCTGTGTCCACTTGTGACTTCATTAAGCAGACTTTCAGATTAAGACTAGGTAGGATCAATGGTTTGTGCTGTTTGTTTCTCGTCATACTTGAATGTGGTCATAGTGACATTTTCTTTAAAGTGGTATAGGACTCTGAGCGTGGAATGTCTAGTTAAGCAGTGCCGGATGTTTGTTTGCTTTGGTTAAATTTGTTGTATAGTTATATAACGTAGTCAGTTATAATGCGAGATAAGCGGCCCTTATCGGTGTGTTTCGTTTATCAATCTCTCGCGGCTGGAACTGTGTTTATTTCCAAAAAAATCAGATAAACGCGGTTCCAACAACTTCACTAGGCCAACACGTGCTGTGCTGCTTAATCCTCTCCACATAACGTACGCATCGTGTATTTATTTTAGCCGGTAATCCTTTTTTTAAATCAATTGTAAGATATGTCACTGGGCTAAAAACACACTATAAGTATGCCTATATAAAAACTGTTAAAATCTATCCCATTTACTTACCTGAGTAATTTTTCTTTTGGTTTTGTTGCAAGCATACAATTTCTATTAGGTCGGTGTATTTAGTCGATACTAGCAGCGTAGGTTTTTTGTTTTGTGTTTATCTGCTTCAGTGGCCACGCTCTGACAGTGGTTTACTATTAGACTCTCGTCTGTAAGTTTAGTAAATCATGGGAACAATGGCGATATTCAACGCCCGATCGAACCTTTATAATTATTTAAGTACGCTGTTGTTTTTTTTTCTTCTTCAAAAGAATTTCTCTTAATTTGAATTAGAAAAAAATGTATCTATGATACTGCGTTTTTTTTTTTTTAAATAGTTCTATTATAGTTAACCCGACACTCTTTTTTTTTGTTTACCCATCACGTCGTGTCCCGTAAGGGGTAGGCAGAGAGAACGGACCTTCACTGTTTTAACCCGACAGTCGTCCTGTCTACACTATGAAAATCGAATGCGAATGAAAAATTATTTATATGTTTATTAACATAATTCCATAACGCACAAATCACCCTCTGTGGGTGGAGTGCCTAATTAAAAAAAATCCAGACCGATGCATTTGTTTTAAACGATGTTTGCATGGCGCATAGAATCTATATAAGATTAGGTACATTATAGAAGTTAGTATGGACGTTGGGTTTTCTTATTTTCTAATTTCCGCGCAACTTAATTTTTTTTTCATAACAACCTTTCCTGACTAATCCTGACTATAACAAACTCAACAAAAAAAAAAGAATTTGCGAAATTGGTCCAGCCGTTCACGCGCTACCACGAGAAATGTGGTCATTGTGTGATATTAAAGTTTGTCTAGTCAAAATTGAATTAATACATAGGTTAGGATAAAATCCCTGACCTATTGAGAATGGTATGTAGTGTGACCAGTACCAAACGCGGACTAGACACTAGACAGCCTTTGCGACTGCCAACTTGTAAAAACTCTGCAATTATTATTGTAGGTGCAAGCCGCACTGCTCCGTTATTTCGTTTGACCTTTAGACGTCAGTTAGGTGATCAGTTGGTACTGACTGAGGCTGCAATTATTTCGTGTGGACCTTTTGTAATAGTCTTATTAATTCATTGTGGCCTACTGCACTTGCTGCTGGTACGAACGAACGGTTCGAAAAGCTCGAACGGTTGAAATTTGCATGCGGATATGCAACATCGTAACTATGTCGCAAAATACATCCTCCAAAAATCAAATAGTATATTTAGGGGTACGTAATTTTCGTATTTACGAAATAGATGCGATAAATGCGAAATTTGTCTATATATTCCATAAATGCAATGTTTTAATTTTTAATAAATTTCAGTGAAATTTCGATAATTGTTTTGTTTTAAAGCTAAACGAACAAGTAACTCGTCAAAACGAACGCTTGAACCTTCTGAAGATAATTGAAACTGAAAAATCATTTAGTAGAAGTCGCCGATGAAACTTAATTATATTATTAATTGAACATGTATAATATTTTATAACATGTTGATATTTTATGAAGGTTTTACACAATTGTTGTTAACTTTTTATTAAATATTTAAAATACTATATAGGTACTTTTTTATTGACATTCAATGTTTTATGCGAATAAATGCGAAATTTTGCTTTTGTATTTTTTTAAATGCGATATTATAATATTTAATTTGCGAAAATTACTCAACTCAAATTATATTATATCCCTTTCAAAATATTCTTAGCGTATTTACGCGATTTTTTTTTCACTGGCACCCGCGTTGATTTTGCATCAACTCGATAATTATTATTGTTTGGCAGTAAATTCTGAGTTTGTTGGTAGCTTTTTAACGGATTTAAGAATCGTAGAAAAGTGAGTGCTATCCTTTCTGTATAGATACCGTTTAAGTAATTTTAATTTGCTAGTTAGCATTTGATCCCTTCAAATACAGTTAAATATTTGAAGGCATCAAATGCTAAC
Organism: Mystacides longicornis; assembly: GCA_963576905.1. Lineage (NCBI taxonomy): Eukaryota > Metazoa > Arthropoda > Insecta > Trichoptera > Leptoceridae > Mystacides > Mystacides longicornis. The sequence goes on along the minus strand of OY756433.1, from coordinate 29,396,054 downwards.
TCATAAACTGTCAATGTGCACAATCGGTATCTTGATTTAAGTAATATTCTGATAAAACAACCAAAATATGCGAATGCACTTTGTCCTTTCTCTATGCACTACAATTGTTTTAATGGCAGACCAATATGACAGTGTGTGCTCAACATTGTACAGCATAATTCGGTTGTGAACCAAATAATATACATTTATATTGGCAGTGATAAGGTAAAAGTTGACCTCCCAATTCGTAACCCTGAACATTCGATTATCATTTTATGGACGTCTTTATGAAATGTCTGACATTCGTGGAACGGGCGAAGCGAAAATCTCTGCAGTTTTTTTACCGCACTCAGACGGTCAATCAGTTTATAGTTTTGTTGTTGGGGGATCAATCGGACAGATTCTCGTTCGTATCCGGGTGGTAACCTGCGGAAAACAAGTTCGACTTTCTTGTTACATTGTAGCCTGCACCGCGCACACACATAGCCACGTATAATAACAGAGAGAGACCAACATTTATTTTATCTCTTCGCTTTGTTGATACGAAATAAATAAAATGTTAAACGGGCATTAATTATTATTTTGACCGATGTCAGTGTCAAGTTGTGTTGTGACTACCACCTGTTACAGGAATTGGCACTCCACTAGGAAAATGGTTTCACTGGCGTTATTTCGAATTGAATGAATTTTATTGCTCAGAAACAATATCGAGACCGTGTTATAATGCACTACGATCTATAAGCGCATCTCCTAATAAAATGAAAATATACCTAATAAATTTTTATAGCGTTTTCAAAGGTCTCTTGTAAAATGCAAATCGAAGGCTTAATCTGCAAAAGGGCTAACTCATTGTAAGTAAATTTTACAGGAGAAGCAAAAAAAACATTTTAATTTGTTTTAGATGTATCATCATCGCAAACAATTGTTTTTCCGGTTGGATTTTTTTTTTGCGTGTTCCAGTAAAATTTTGTAAAACTGAGCAGCAACTTATAGAACATGTTTAGACAATAATATGCTCAATTTCATAAAAAAAGTTCAGTTACCCCTTTGCAGTTTAAGCCGTCGAAATGATGAAATTTAGTTATATTTCTATCCCGCTCGTCATGATAGTTTAAAACGAGATGGAAAGCATAATAACGTTTCATATTGATTTGTTCCGAATGTCGCTTCTAGTACCTGCGTGGTACATAATAATTGAATGGTTAAAATTGAACGATTTTCATAAAGAAGCTGAATACGAGTAAACTGGGTTCAATATAGGAGCGGGATCTTTCTAGACGCAACATTTCTTCCGTGGTCGTCGCTCACGAAGTTCCAGACCCGGTTTTTTGTACTCGTACATAGCTATTTTTTACCGGCGTATTTACACTCTGCCCTGGCATTCAAACTGTTCGACCATGTATGTACATGTATGTAAACGATGTATGTATAATATAGATACGTCGTATCATGTACAATATTCAAGCTCAAGTCGGCACGGGTTAATGTCATCGTAGAAAGTTAAAATTTTCCACATAAGTAAGGCTTAATATAATGAAAAAATCGAGGGGGTATGCGTTTTAATATCTTCTAAAAAATCGAGGGGGTATGCGTTTTAATATCTTCAAAAAAAAAAATTCGTTACCTACTCTATTTGCAATAATGTATCTTGGTGTAGGTTAGTGTGGGCCGATTTCCTTTTTTCCCTCTATTGCTAACGTAATAGTTATATTTTAGTGCTAAATGCTGTTTTAAATACGTATGCAAAATATTTTTCAATTCGAAAGATATCTTCTGTCTCCGAATTGAGCTCAAAGTTTCAAGAAATTGTTAAATTTGTCCTATTTTGAAGCAGGTATAAAGAAAGTAAAAATATGTTTAACCTAATAGGTATTTTTTAAGATTGTATGTCATAAAAATGATGGAATAATTAGTTCTGTATGATATAAAGCATAAAAAGCAACAAAGTATATAAAGCGCCGCAATAAACAAGAGAAAATCGTATGAAATGAGAAAAGGGTTAACCCTGTAATACCAGTTTTGTATTTTGATGGCCGTAAAGCCAAAGTTTTAGGCTAGTGATTAGAAAAAGTGGACAAAAATACAGATGAACAATAATTAAGAGAGTGTTAAAGGAAACTGATTCTAAATTGATGGAAAATTTGGAACACCGAAACCGATAGAGAGATCGATTACAGATTTCTTTTCAAAAAGCAATATTTCATTGGATATTTTACTTGTCGTCTGATGTAATGAAAAAAGTGTAGGTAAATACCGGAAAACATGATTGAATAATTAGTTTGCAGGAGAAAATACTAATAAAACCATTAGAATGAATATTTTGCTTATTGCAAACCACAAATAATCCCAATTGAATGAGTCGCCGATAACCTAGAAATAAACGGCAAGTTGTAACAATTATTTAGGTTTTTGTATAATAATGTGTTGATAGTGCTTTCTCAAGTCATCATACGCATTCTGACCAAATTGGAAAACAACTGGAAAAAAACAATTGATATGTTCCAGGTGATTACAAGAGAAACTACTATTTTATAATTTCAAGATCTACGAAAAGATCAATTATATTTATTCCAAATTGGTATAGTCATACCAACAGGAACATTTTCTAATGATTTAGGCAACTGAGCTCCAGGAAAAATAATCCATGTAATAATCGCTAAACTAAGCTCATAGGATTTTGCGACTGCGTTTCTTTCAGAAAGTTTGATGACTTTAACTTATCTTTATTGTTAATTTTTGTGCACCAACTTACCTCGCAACTGATCCAGTTACCTATAGAAGTTTAATTTCTTATCCATATATTTATCAGATTATCAAATCTGTTATATAAACTGTAATTACTAAAAGAAAAAGCTATCTCGCTCAAAATACACTATGAAGTAAGAGAATGAACCGCTCGCTGGATAGTGAAAGCTCGAATCACCCAAAAAAAACCGCATTTTTGATCCTTGAAGTACCGAAAGTAAATTTTGAAGCATCCTTTTACAAGAACTAAGTTATAGACAGACAGCAAAATGTAACAGAAACACCAATCGACAAGTATCCGACGAAGATCTTACGGCATTCATTACATACAATGGCGAAGATGAATAAATACAGTTTCCTGAATTTTTCTTGTCATATCCAAGGAGTTTGACGATCTGTGAAATTGTTAAAGAAGCCTCACCAACTTAACGGAGAAATTTATCAATAAAATATTATGTAAAAGCTTAGAAAGCAACGAGTAAAAAAGATATCAAACCCAATTTATCAAAAACAATCACCGCAAAATAACATAATTTCATATACTTGCTTTACATAAAAAATTTGAAAGTTTTATTTATTATTTTTGTGTTATTAAATAAATAGAAGTGTGTTCTTGAATTATCTGTGGTATAATAAAAAAAGTGAATAAAAAACAAGACCGGAATCATTTTCCATGATTATTATAAAAATATCAGTTAGTATGGGATATTTTCGTCCCATACAAAACTTCAAGGTCGATTCGGAGACAGAAGATCTTATTTTTTTGTCATGAAATTTTATAGATAGTTATAATACATCATAAGGCAACAAATTATCACTATTACTGTTATGAACGACACTCATTGCAAATAATTATTATGATTTTCACTATTCAGGTCCGGCTATTTAGAGCCCGAAATTTCTTACAACCGCAGAGTGAACACTTGTTTTCTGCACTTTGATTCACAATTGATTACCTGTAGATCCACTTATTTGTTATTTCGGTGTGTTTGGGTTTTAATATAATAATTTCTGAGTAAGCTCCATATAGATTATTTAACTAATTTGTAAGAAATATTGCTATAATATCGTTCTACCAGCTGATGTAGTGCGAGTACTACCTACTACGTGTAGTGGCCACGGCGTTCGCGCGGGTATGAATGTATGTAGGTAGGTGCCTGCTTGCACACGTAAATCGCTGTTTGCATCGAAGTCCTTCTAAAAATGTTTTAAATAATATTGATCTATGTGTGTGCTTTATTATTTTTCATTTTAATTATGAATGTACGTACCATATTATATGCCGTTTGATTGGAAATAAAATACAGGTATGTGGCAGTCAGTCTCCGAGGACCTCCTCCTTCGACGGTCAGAGTGCGAGTGAGAGGAGCGCGGGGAGGGGTCCTGTTTAAACGATCCTCGCCTAACGCAAGTGTGAATGGGTCACTCTTGCGTTAGTGTAGAGAGAACTGAATTTAATAAAAGGAAATTTGATTTTCGAGATCGTTTGTATCGTTTGTATAATCGCGTTATCATCATTGTGTTATAATCGTATCGGGGAATAGTATCAACTGACTTCTTCGGAAACTGACTCTGCCTGCCTTCTTCTTCTATACAAAAATTACTTTTTAATTGGTTCACCTTACAACACCTCTCTCTCTTTCTGCACATACTTGCCACTGTGGGCTGTGGGCTAAGTATTTCTCTTCTTCACGCCGACCTGGGACGGAAGCCGCTGGGACTGTAAAAGCTGTGGACGATCCAGTAATAATTGTGTCGATGTAGCCCTGTCTGCTACATTTGCTGGTCCTTCGAGCCGGATTGTGTCAGTGACAACAGGATGCCAGGACCTCTGCGGTCGGGGAAGATGTTGGGAGCAGTTGAGAAAGAGGTTATCGCCGTGGGTCCTTTTCAGGGCCAAGAAACAGAGGAAGATATTGAGCAGGAATGTCAGTTAGAAGATGAAAGTCAGAAAACTATTCCAAATTCGCGCGTGTTCGGTTCGAGCCCAGTGGGGTCCTCGGGTGATATGTTATCACGACGGGAATTCGAAAAGACGAGACGCGCTGACCTGGATTCGGTACTCTCATATATCAACAATGCGTTTGAGAGGTTGATGGAGAGCCAGGCCCAAATCAGCCAGATGGTGATTGATGGCAACCGAATGCCAGCGAATAATCCGGAATCTTTCGTCGCCGGGGGTTCCGTGAGAACAGAACCAGTTGCATCGCCGCGGTCGCAACTGGAAAGTGATCACTGTCCGTCAGTGAATTCAAGCAAGAACAGAAGTGACTATGAAGGGATCAACATTGCTGCCTTATTGGCGAGACAATCTACTTCAAGAGATCTGCCGTACTTCGACGGTAACCCGCTGGAATGGCCAGCATTTAAAGCTCAGTACGATGTGTCGACTCAAACCTGCGAGATGTCCGACGCCGAGAACCTGATGAGACTTCAGAGAGCCTTAAAAGGTAAGGCAAAAGAAGCAGTCAGTGGTCTGCTTTTGTATCCCAGTGGAGTAAAGGAAGCCATAGAGACACTGGAGGATCAATTCGGAAGACCTGAAATTATTATTATGGGAATGCTGGAGAAGGTAAAACGACTTCCGAAGTTATCAGATTCGCCGTCCAATGAAGAGCTCAACAAATTCTTCATCACAATTAAGAATTTTGTTTCAATAGCAGGACAAATGAGAAGAGAATATCTTAATATACCTGGCTTATTAAGTGACCTAGTGAATAAACTGCCAGGCCACATGAAAACCTGGTGGATGTCTTCCCAGCAAGGAGAAGACAATAGACGAAGCAGGGACATTAGTGATTTCTCAAAATTTCTAAAAGAAGCTTGCGATCTTTATTTGTCATGTGCTGCTGATAAGTTTGTGAGTAGAAATAATAATTTTCAAAATAAACATAGTGTGTTAAATACGTGTGAAATAAAAATGAACTGTGAACTTTGTGACCAACCGCATAAATTGAATAAGTGTGATGTGTTTTTAGAAATGTCTATAAACGATCGTTGGGCCACGGTTCGTAAGTTAAAATTATGTTTTAAGTGTATAGACGGTAAACATTCTCTTAAACATAAATGTAAATACTCGTGTACAGTGAAAGATTGCGGCGGAGCCCACCACGTAAGCTTGCATAAAGACAGTGCGTCAATACGAAATGAGTTGTGTACGAATACCTACTCGTACAGCACAGTAAATTTAAAAATTATTCCTGTAAACGTTCGTGGTACAACAGGAGACTCAACCAGTGTCTTTGTACTTTTGGATGAAGGAGCGACTGTAAGCTTGATTGACCAGTCGGTTGCAAACTATATCGGAGTGAAGGGTGAGCTACACCCGCTTAAGATACACGGGGCGAAAGGTATGTATGCCGATGAGAAGAAATCGAGAAAAGTAAAAGTGACTCTGAATGATAAATATGATATATGGGCCCACACAGTTAGTAATTTGCAGCTGCCCGCGCAAAAATGGGTCGATAATGATCAAGTGAAGACAGTTGTTCCTAAAATTCTGTTGGGACAAGATAACGCTAGCTTGATTGTGACTAGAGAAATCTCAATGGAGAACAATAATAAAATAAGATCGCGCACAGAATTAGGTTGGTGCACGCATGGAAAGATGACGTCCGATGAACCTCCTCGACGAGGTTTGAAAAGTACCGTCGGGATTGTGACACACATACAACAGATTGATGACAGGATGTGTGAAACAATTAAGCCTCAGATTTCCCCTGAATATCTCGAGGCATCAGACCAGGCTCAGATGAACAAGATTGAAACGCGAGCCGAGAAGATTATAAGTACGACAGAGAAGTCTTGTGAAACAGAAGTGTCGTCTAAATACGACACTATTATGATACCAAACGGACGCGCCGAAAATAAAGTGTGTTTGAAAAATAAATTTGATACATACCCACAGCAAGAACAATCGATAAGAGTAGTGTTCGAGGCTGTATCTCAATTCCAGGGTGTGTCAGTGTACGTCAAGTTACGCAAGGGACCCGATCAGCTGATAACCCTAATGAGATGTCCGATAGGGTTTGGAGAAGTACCTAGGTCAAATTACTTGTTATCAATATTCAAAACGACCTATGATGAACAAAAAACACAGTTGTTGTTATGGCGGTTCAACCGAGATGAGGTACCTATTAAAGCAATTAGAATACCTCCCAAGATCGAAAGTAAATTTATTCCTTCTCCGAAGAGTGCACCATATGCAATTAATATGATAGAAGAGAACAGTCATCAACTTGAAGCGATAAGTACATCGATAAATCAGTCGCCTGAGAGTGAGCATATAAAAAATATTACGATCTTCTATAATAACAATAGGACGAGAATTTCAAGTTCAAGGTACAATATTGGCCTTGATAATATTGGGGTGAAAGCTGAGTCGAATTCACACATCGATGACGAAATCATAAAAATACATTATAAAAAACAGTGGGTCAGCGGTGTTATAGTTATGGGAACTTTGTACACTCGTGATTTCGTCAAATGTGTCAAGGTTAAAGGACTGTTCGAGATCGTGGCTCGAGGTAGTGTCCAGTGGAAACAAAACATTTTTATCAAGTTTGAAAGAGTGCATTGGCATATGTATAAACAGTTGATCAAAGATTCGTTTCGTTTACTTCGTGTGTTAGTTTTAATAATTGAAAACCAGATGATGTCTAATCATTTCTTTATTTTTATTAATTCCTTTTTTTTAACATTTGTTTGAACTTTGATGTTGGTATACATTTATTTTGAACATTGATTTGTACTTGTATTTTGAACATTTATTTTGATTTGATTTATTGGTTAATTGATACAATAATAATACCTACATATAATTTTTGATGATGTATACATATATCTTTTATACTTGTTGTATATGTAACTGTTATCAATTGATTGTAATGAGTGTCCACAAATTGGTGAAACACATTGTTTCACGGTGGGGCTGTTATGAACGACACTCATTGCAAATAATTATTATGATTTTCACTATTCAGGTCCGGCTATTTAGAGCCCGAAATTTCTTACAACCGCAGAGTGAACACTTGTTTTCTGCACTTTGATTCACAATTGATTACCTGTAGATCCACTTATTTGTTATTTCGGTGTGTTTGGGTTTTAATATAATAATTTCTGAGTAAGCTCCATATAGATTATTTAACTAATTTGTAAGAAATATTGCTATAATATCGTTCTACCAGCTGATGTAGTGCGAGTACTACCTACTACGTGTAGTGGCCACGGCGTTCGCGCGGGTATGAATGTATGTAGGTAGGTGCCTGCTTGCACACGTAAATCGCTGTTTGCATCGAAGTCCTTCTAAAAATGTTTTAAATAATATTGATCTATGTGTGTGCTTTATTATTTTTCATTTTAATTATGAATGTACGTACCATATTATATGCCGTTTGATTGGAAATAAAATACAGGTATGTGGCAGTCAGTCTCCGAGGACCTCCTCCTTCGACGGTCAGAGTGCGAGTGAGAGGAGCGCGGGGAGGGGTCCTGTTTAAACGATCCTCGCCTAACGCAAGTGTGAATGGGTCACTCTTGCGTTAGTGTAGAGAGAACTGAATTTAATAAAAGGAAATTTGATTTTCGAGATCGTTTGTATCGTTTGTATAATCGCGTTATCATCATTGTGTTATAATCGTATCGGGGAATAGTATCAACTGACTTCTTCGGAAACTGACTCTGCCTGCCTTCTTCTTCTATACAAAAATTACTTTTTAATTGGTTCACCTTACAACACCTCTCTCTCTTTCTGCACATACTTGCCACTGTGGGCTGTGGGCTAAGTATTTCTCTTCTTCACGCCGACCTGGGACGGAAGCCGCTGGGACTGTAAAAGCTGTGGACGATCCAGTAATATTGTGTCGATGTAGCCCTGTCTGCTACAATTACATTAAGATTAGAAGCACTTTTTAAACTTCCATACTAGAACGGCCCAGCCTAGTGTAGGTACCGGAGCGGTCTGACATATTTCACCGCTCGCCACGTCTACATGCGATTCTCGCATTCGATACGTATAGACGTTTTTCATACAAAATGTATCGCATAATAGTCACTTTTTTCAAGTGACCACACTTGCTACAGAATAGGGGTACAGGGTAAAGCCTAGTTCATACAAGGACAAGTAGGTATATATGGTGTAATTTAGTAGATAAATCGACCAATTCGTTCACACTGTACATATTCGAATTCATTAATGAAAAGGTTTTTTTATAAGAATAAAAGATCAGTCCGCAACATAATGTAAGGGTTAGTTAGAAGACGTCGCTGTCATATTATCACTCTGGTAAAACGCCGTTTTTTGTTGCATCTAATGAACTCGATTGAAAATATAGGTTCGCGTGGTGGAGGGGGAGAAATTCGCAAAAATGGCTCGACTCGACTAAACTGCCGGCTAATTTATTCGACTAAATTTTGGGTGTTCATACACGTTTTTTTTTTCACTAAGTTACACGATAGTCGATTAAAATACGGACCCACAACTCGATCGGTGTGAACTAGGCTTAAAATGGTTTGATGCAATTAATAAACACCGTTACATAATATGTTCGCGTATTTTGGTCTCTGCTTATCTTTATTGTTTCTAATATTATTAGCTTGTGCTATACACTCTGGCACTGCAGTTTACTCCCCATCTCTCTCTCTCGTCTCAGTCTCTTTACCTTATTTATCAAATGACAGATAATTTGCTTCGGAAAGACGAAGCTAGCGTTGGAGCATTTTGTTTGTAGTTTAAATAATGTTGAATTTGCTCGCCTTGTTAGCGCCGCCGTACTAGCGACCGCGCCCAGTCATCCTTGATGGCTTCCAAATGCCTCGCTAATTCCTACTTAGCATTATTTAATAACAGTGTGTGCAGTAATAGGTGAGGTTAGCAACGAGGAGAGGAGAGAGCCTTGGAATGCACCCGGAGGCCCCAGCGCCACTCACCAGTGACTAATGAATGGCACTTGCAGCCACTTAAAGAAACGAAGGTTTTTTTTGCCAATTTTCCATACAGTATGTCGTGTCGTGTGGTTAGTATAGAAAACCATTTCATTTATGTTTTGAACTTCATAGATCCACTCGAAAAAGGTAGACGGTCATCTCCGAAAACCAGTTCGACTATCTATTTACATATTATATAAAAATGGATCCCTTGATTATGGCATCAGGCGTGAACTTCTGGAGCAATTTCAGTTTTTTTTATTCTTTGGAAAATTTTATGAATTGCCAGGAAAAAGTTCTCAATGAAAGAAAACATGAAAAAAGTTGCGCGGAAAACTGAACGTAGGTAGATAATCTTATTAGTGCGTTGACCCTATAAAATGTTCTATATTTGAATTGGAGTTTGACATCTGTCAGTTGTTTGATATTTGGTGCTATTGTCAGAGTGTGACCTGTATAAAATGTTTAAACACGTGCATCGGTAGGAATTACATTGGTAATATTATCATACATCCCTCTTGAGTTGCCATGAAATCTAAAACAAAATGTAATAATTAATTTGACATACCTATACGAATTCAATATTCATAGGACAAGACAAAGTCTTTCGGGAAAGCTGGTACTTGATAAAAATATGTTATAGAATGATTGTTGGACTGTTTTTCGTTCTAAGATTTTGGTGGAAGAATTTTAAATAGGTACTTCTGAAATGCGTCGTGTTTTGTGTGTATTGAGATGATAACCTTCAACAAAATAAGTATCGCATTAAAATTACATACATTTTAATAGTTGAAATGAAGCTTTCTCAAGGGGAATGATCCAAATGCATTACACGAGCACGGCCATAAAAATTATATTTTAAATGTTTCTATTTTTTTAATTCAAGTCGTCAAGGCTGGCCGCTAGCTGGGAAGGTTGTTGGTGTTTTGGTTTAACACTTTTCACTCTTCACTTAGGAGGCGCCATCACTGTGGTGAATCCTTTAGCTTTAGCAGACAGGAAGGAACAAAACAGCGCGATGTGTCCACGGAGCATCTCGATGATGAGCAGTCACACCGCGTGCCCTTGAACTTGGCTGTTGTGTTTGTTTACCAGCCAAAGTGGTCACACTGTGCCGCGTACTTGCTGTTATGCAATTAGCCGTATTTATGCAAGATGCACTCGTCTGCGTATCGTCACACTTCTGGGCGCATCGCACTTACCCTACAATGTTATAGAGGAGCTGCTTGTTCTTTGACGGTGACTACTTCTGTTGGATCGCGGAAATAATACGACTTGTAATAAAAGCGTCGAAGCCTGCAAAAATCCGGCGGGCTATTTAGTCCTTTCCGTTGCATTTTATGATGCCGGGCGGCGTATTTCTACCAGACACTCCACTATAATAGCCAATGCGCATTACAATTACGCACACACTCACATCAGTGCAACAATATAATATTATATTGTTGATACAATTATTATTATACCTGTCCGCGGCTCACCTCTGCGGAGCCTCACTAAAAGGTTCCGTTCGCCACTACAACCACCCGCACGATGCAGCCAACGACGATGCCTCCACTGACAAGCCACACCGTTATTGCGATGCAACCAAACTTCTTCGTCGTGACGTTTCCTAACCAACGGGGAGCTCTTGTAGTGCAGGCGACGTGCTAACACACGGTCAGCTGATAAGCACTTTTTATCGAAGTACCAGCGAATGACTGAGTGAACGAGTACATACACGATATTGGTTGTGCGAATGAAGTAATGAATGTTGTTATTGGCGGTGGTGCGGGGGGCGCGGAGCCGCATTGTGCCGGCTGTGTCGCGGCCCCAAGCCACGTCGGCCACCAGCCCACCGTACCACGTGCTCTGCTCTGCCAGTTAGATAGTCGGTGTGGTGCGCCTCTGTCAGTTGGTTCTATATACTGCGTACCTCGTGGTCTCTCTGTGATAGTGCTTCACCTCTCATCTCCTTGTTTACACTCGGAATCTTCCAGTTCCCGGAGCATTTAGTTAGCTCAGTGCAATTATTTTACCTGTGTTAGTGTGTGTGTAGTGCGATTGACACTCTTCATTAGCGCGAGTGGTTGGTGGATGTTGGTATAAAGTGTTAAGAAAAGAGTTCTGTCCATCGGCCAGTCGGATGCAATGTCCCACACATTTACTAGTATGCATCCGCTAAATGCACGCTCCTGTGTAAGTAACCGCAATTGCTGTTTCACATCAACAATACAGATTTACCCATGCGAACATTCAGATCCTTCCTCAGGACCTCCTGGAGAGGACCAGCCCTTTATTCTTGTGGAGTTTGTCTATAATATAGTGATAGTCCTAGTGGGATTTACTAGCAAGGCTCAAATGCAAAGCGACCCATATGTTGGCCACGCGAATCGTCATTACAACGATATCATGCAAATCGTCAACATTGTCACGGTTCGGAGTGGTGCGCGCAGACCTCATCTACGTGTGAGTTATCGCAGCCGGTGATTGCCCAAGTGCGCACTATCCACCATGTGGTAGCGACGTCATCTAATGCCTTCAAAGAACTCCACTAACCAGTTCGGTACTTCTCCATCTCTGAACTAGATTAGCATGCCATCAGGCAGCAAGGATAATGCCAGATAAAAAAGATGTTATATCTGGGCCCTTGTTACCAAAGCAAACTGTCTTCCCAATCGTTAGATTGTATCTTCGATAAGAAATTTAGGCTATTGACCGATCTCAAATGCAACCATGACAGTTCTGTTACTTTCGCTAAATATGCCGTCTTATTGTTGCTGCTGTTCATTGTATCCCATGTAAGGGAGATTGGCCCAACACTCATGAACCTGGCCTTGTCTAGAACGAAACTGAACTGAGTGATAAGCTGTCCAAAATGTGAATCCACTATAATATACTCCAGCTAGATGGATCCTCGTAGTATGATTATTTTTGTGCATTGGAATATTTCCTACCAAGGCCGAGTTTTACGAAATCTATACGACACTATTTACTTCATGTTAAAACGGTGTTTGTATCGAATGGTTGATTGTGTGATTTACAGGATGATAAGAGAATTAACTCGACTAGAAAATAATCGATTGGTCTCTTCCTGTGGTTAGAACATCCTCGTGATAACTAATAGCGATACCATCAATCAACCGACCATAATGTTGTAAAGTTGTGGTCTCTTCAAAACTAACGAACTTCCACAAAGATAATTTTTCTTTCTCATTCAGCACGATACGAAATAGATACCTACACCTGCAGTCTTTATGCTGATTTTTGTCTCCTCGTCATTATTTTTAATACTTTTATCTTGTCTGATGTAACGTTGTGCTGTGGTTAGGTCTGATAAGGAAGCGCTCTAAATAATATTGCAGATCTTCATAACTGTCGTGTTATTTAAAAAAAATAACTTAACTGCTGATAACGCTTTGTTTTTCCAACGTAGTCGACAAACAACAAGACAGGAATAATATTGCCTCGGTTTGACGTGTTTGTATATTCGCAGCTGATTTCATTTCAAATACAATTTCGTCTATCAGAGTATTACTATATAGAACTTGCTTGTCATAATCATAGTGTTTAAATTTCTCTTGTCGGAGGGGGCGGGTATTCGTTCACGAAATCGCAACGCCTTGGGGCCTGTCTGCTCTCGATTTTGGTATTAACAAGAATGACCATTGCGAGCTTATGTTGAAAGCCTCCTTGCTGGTTCTTGTAGATTCGGAAAGAGACATCTTTGGACATACCTAATAGGAATTTAGTCTTACTTTTTGTTACATCATCGTCGGTGATATTATTTGAACGCACATTCAAGTGGATGTTATAATGTATGTACAAGAAACCCGATTAGAGTGTATAGTCGGGCAGCCAAACGGGTTTATCCTATAGAGGTGGTGTGGTCGCATTCATTGAGATCTTATCCACATTCTACTTCTATACTACGTAAAATTTTCCAAACCTCAAGTGCGTTATCTGTTTATGTCGCTGGCCGTGCCACCTCTGGCCCATCCCATGACCAGTACATACCCCTATTCTAAGTTTTATCGAAAGGTAGTCACGGAAGTTAAGTGAGTGTTACCCGATACTTTTTGTATGGGAAACGTGTATAGCGCCGCCACAATGATATTTCTAGAAACAAAAGCGATTCTCGCATTCGATACGTATATACGTTTTCCATACAAAATGTATCGTGTTACTCACTTTACTTCCGTGACTACCTTCCGATAAAACTTAGAATACGGGTACAGTAAATGAGGTTTTTTAGTTGTATTCTTAATATCGGGATATTACAGGTGGTAGCGGGATTGTATTACCCTTATGCTCTGATTTAAAAAAAAAACGGTGACGTTATAAAGCGGCCGTAACAATACAGACAAAGTAAAAATGTAAGCGATTACTGTGTCGATTATCGCTCTCTTGAAAATTATCTCATTTGGTTTAAATGTTTATAAATAAAAATAACTTTGCAGTATTACATATATATCATTTGGTTTACATAGACAACAACAATTGATCGGCCTATCCGGTCGAATACCGGATTTAAAAAAAAATAGTAAATATGTAATTAGTTTATGCGGTTGGTATGACTTTGAAAAATGTCATCAAAAAGGCAATGCGCCAAAGGCAAATTATGCATTTTGTTAGCAAGCTGTTTTGCTTGTCTTTGTAAAAAGGCCAGCTTTAGAAAAAAGTCTTTCGCTCTAGTCACTGTATTGTATACAGACCGCTGCGAAGTGCTGAAAGTTAACATTGTTTTCAACGAAAATACCCGAATTGGACTGATTCTATCGGCGAATACGTTGGCCGAATATGCGGTGTCCGGCTAAACTGCTATCCGTTTCATCCCTTAATTCACCGCTGTATTACAGACGCTCTAAGGCGGCGTCGCTCTTCTAGGATATCAGAGCTTGCTTTACTGTGAAAATTATGACAGGTTTTACTGGGGTGAATGGTGTAGACCACAGCTCTTGGCAAGGTACTTGGCCAGCTCTGTGGTCGAAAGCTCAGACATCGATTCGATACGCGGAAAAGAGAAAGTACGTATGCAAAATGGCGAACTACATGGCAGTTAATAGTTGGGGAGAAATATAATGATTTGGTTTCGGCCATCAGAAGTGTCCACATCAACACTCCAGTGTGGGAACCTACATAAATGCGCTGCGGTTGCAGTTGGTCAGCTGGAAGCGGAATATTCGCAAACCACGGCAGAATATTGTCGTGTAACAAAATCAGCAGCCCGATTCACGGAAAAGTTTAAGTGTAAGTTTAGTTCGAAGTTCGAACGAAGTTCGATTCAAACCCTCCGTGAATAGGTACATAGACTGTAGATAGTCGCCGCCTACAATAATTATTATTACCAGCAGCCCTATTCACAAAAGTTTGAATCGAACTTCGTTCGAACTTAGACTTAAACTTTTCCGTGAATCGGGCTGCAGCACTTATCGGCTTTCCCACGAGGTTGGATTGTTGTGTTGTTGCGTAATGTTTATGTTTTGGTTTAATCAACTTTGTGTAGTTCATTGTGCTGTTTGCCCTCCTGACTTGCTAGAAACGCGGATACTTTTTACCTTTTTCGTATTTTCATTTCAGCTTAGAACAAGCGAGCGTATTTTTACAGTAGCTCTCTGCTTATTGACTTACGTCAGTTATGTTATGACGTCTCTGAAAGGGTCCCTAATTTAATGTAATACTTTGAGAACTTCGGAAACTTTGACATTTTTCTTCCCGTAGCAATAGTCCAAGTCGTAGTGTCACGTCATATTTCTTCGATATAATATTATGCCCACGGATACCCTTCATAGGAACTATCCACTTAACGGTGAAAATTTCAAGTATGAAAAATATTTTCCGTATAGTTGGATTGCTTTGGTCATTTGTATGAAAAATTAAATTTGCGAGGTTTGAACGGAAGTGTTGAGTTACAGATGAACTTTCCAATCATTTAATATTCAAGGATGCTATTTCCGATTGGCACTGCCTACATTATTTTCTCTCATTCTTTCCTGAAGTCCTGTGACCTAATCTCTGCAGACACTGCATTTTGCACAGTTTTTCATGGAATCGTCTGTTGGGTGTTGTAATTATCAGCTCTGCAATATAAC
This sequence comes from Mystacides longicornis, assembly GCA_963576905.1. Lineage (NCBI taxonomy): Eukaryota > Metazoa > Arthropoda > Insecta > Trichoptera > Leptoceridae > Mystacides > Mystacides longicornis. Next base: position 29,380,335 of record OY756433.1, on the reverse strand, counting down.
TGCTAATTATTGTGGTTAGGCTAGGTGGACAGGCAGAGAAGTGAGTTCAGTTAACTAGGTGAGGTGAGGTGACTGGCAGCTTGAGATTATGCAATAAAATATCATGGATAGGGTTTCAGTTGGATTGTTGAACTGGCATTATCCCCCTGCGCTAATCTCCCGCTACGTCACTTCCTTTTGGTCTGTCTTGTCCAATGCCCCTCCTCTACTCTGTTCCTTATATCCATATCAACCTTCATACAAGTCCGACTATCATACTAACTTCCTTAGTTCGTCTGTATCTCTATATTTTAAAATGTTTTTTTTTTTATATAAAAAATATTTGCTCGGTTTATTTATTTAACCTGTCTTTCACCAAGATTTTATTTATTTATACTTTATGAGGATATACATGTGGAGGTCATAGGCATTGCGCAAGATGGAGAGCTCTTGTTGCCTCCCCGTGCTCTTGAGTGGGGTTCAAAGGGGGTTTGGATTTGATTTATTCTTTACTGTACATTGATTTCAAAACAATAAAAGTTTATTTACACAGTAAAAATGTGTCAACAATTATTAAGCGACCAAAACAAAAATCAGAAACATAAACAAACGTGTCGGCTTTGAATTAATTAGTAATAAAAATAGAATGAGCCATAACAGAGTAGGCAGGTAAATAATAGAAATGTCAACAAGAGTAAGAAGTCAAATAATGTAGATGACAACAAGCAAATTGGTGTCCGAAAATGTCAATAAAATTTAGAAAGTTGCAAGTTATACGAGAGCACAACATAAACAATCAAAATATAGAGGGAAAACTTTAATACCTACTATTATGTTTTTTAATAGATTAAAGAACTTGTTGTTTTTTACAAAATATTTCAAATTGAATTCAAATAATTATATTGAAAATGCTTACTTCTAAATTATTCTCGACGTGGGTAATAAATTTTTTATTTATCTAAATAATATACATTTAAAATACAATAATCAATTAAACAACATAACACAAGACACGCTATTCCTCCATAAGCAACTTAATGTTTGAGCGGAGGTATGTTTTTTTTAAATTGAATTAAATTGATGAGTCATTTTGACATGTGTTGTCCAGACTTTCAAGAATTCCGAAAACAACATACTATTGATTCATTTAAGTCCTGCAGAATTTGAAGTTGTCATGTGTCATCGTTTTATCAGGAAATAGCCATAAGGTTAGCCTTCAACTAACTAGAATGAAATGTCAACAACCATGTGCTCTAACTCTAATAAGCACTAACCAAAATGATGACAACTTTTTACTGAAATTACGAGATACTATTATTTATCTTTGTTAATATTTTGATTAAGAACTATTTTTTTTTTAAATCCATTTTGAGCCTTGTTTTATATCGGAAAGTTTTCCATTTGTATCAAAAAGGTATTAGAAATAGTTTTAAGATTGTAATATGTTTACGTGCATAGGAAATCTTTGCGTATGTGTTTAATCTGAAGAAATGAGAGCTGACAGTTTGTTTGTGTTTGTTGCAGGTGGGCCAGAGAAGTATTAAAAGTGGCTGTAAGCAATGGCATTTTATCGTCAGTTGTTGGTGTTAACTGTTCCCTCAGTGGCTGTTTTGTTTGGGATATACTGGTACAGACGCAGAAGAGGATACGCCAACAGTGACCCTGGAGGGAAAGCTAGAACAATAAAAACATTGAATCTAGAGTTAGAAGAAGCCGTCGCGGCTGAAGCCAGGCTCTCTTCTTCAGTGAAGTGTACTCCCACTCCTTCCAAGGCTATCCCCAAATCTGCTCCCATTGACATAATCCACAACGGAACACATTCTAACCGCACCTCTCCAATACGTCTCTCTGACAAGGAATTGGATTACGAAATACAGAAAGCCAAATCACAGAAATTCTTTGATATGGATTACCCAATCAAGACTACTAATAAGGAAAACACATCTTCGTCAGAAAGACGTGTGCAATCTCTTCCAGCCAAAAGCTCGATGGCTCCAGCTGCCAATCAGGACAGCAAAACAATGAAACGCGAGAGCATTTCCTGTCTCTCTGAGCAGATATCAAACTGCAAAATACAGGAGACTGGACAAGAAGTCACAGACAGTAGTCGTGTACCTTGTAATGGAGTGATATCCCCCGTGAAGGAAGTTATCCTGGAAGAAATGGCAGTGGCTAAGAAGGAGGCTTCCCTGTTGAGCGAGTGCTCGGCAAACACAGACAAATTGTCCAAAAATAGAAAATCCAGAAAAACAATAGTTGGAAAGGAAAATCGTGGTAAAGCCACAGATAAAAAAGTAACAAATAACAATGTAGAGATATTGCAAGATAGTAATAAGATAGACCATAGGAATAGTAGTGTTAACTCGGAAGCGGGAGAGGGCTCTAGCAGTAATGCATTGGACAGCAGCGAGTGCCAGGGGGAGAGCAGTGAGACAAAGTCCGATGTGATGAATCCATTACAAATTAGTTTAAATAAGGACACACTGGACGCTGCGGCTCCGGTGAGTCTGGAGACGAGAACCGCCGATCGTGACTCGGCAAACCATAGTCCTGTAGACACAATGCTCGCCAGCCCCTGCGCCAGCCATTTCTCAGACAATCACAGTGAGGTAAGTGCTACTTTCTTATATTTCTACTCTCTGACTCTATGTGTTCTTTCTGAAACATGAGGTTCCTCACTCACAGTCTCATCTTTCTGTTCTGTTGTGGAGTTGTGCCCTTTTTAACTTAGTGAATATTTTAATAGTTCAGGAACAATTATTTTTCATGTGGCAATTGTGTTCAAATATTAATATTTTTTATAGTTAAGTTTCGAGTGAACAGTCACCTTTCACTGGAGTTCTGTCTTAGGAAAGGTGTGAAGCAAGGGTGCATTATGTCACCCTGGTTATTCAATTTGTTTTTTTATTTTTGCGTCAGTGGGTTAAAAGATATAAATATAGGGGTTGAATTGAATGGAATAAAGGTATGTGCACTTATGTATGCAGATGATTTAGTACTTATGACTGAGTGTGAAAATGATTTGCAAGAACTTGTGTCAAGAACGTGGGCACGTGGTAAGAATGGATGTAAACAGAATGACAGAAAATTTACAAGGCTGAAAGGCCAGGTGAGAAGTACGAGAAATAGGAGAGGTTGTATGAGAAATGTTATGTCGGTGGAAGAAGCGAAAGAAGTGTGCTGGGATAGAAAAGAGTGGAGGTCCGTTCTCTCTGCCTACCCCTTACGGGACACGGCGTAAAAGTTTTAACTAATACATAGAATTTTCTTCTAATGTCAAAGATTAGGAGTTTAGTTAGGAATTAGATAGTTACCGAAGTTGCAATATTCTGATTTTGTTTTAATGTGATCTAAACAATACAATTTATTTATTGCCTTCTTTAAGGATCATAGGGAAATAGCCTACATTTTTACTAAATTTTCTTCCTTTTATAGTTATGTAATAAGGCAAAATATGCCTACATAGCTAGTCAGGAAATAAATAGGTAAAATAACAAATTAATTCTTTCTTTTAAATTTTATTATCGAAATATAACACTTTCTGTTCATTAAGTTTTTTAATTTGAAATAGGTAAAAATAAACCAAAATAGTATGTCTATATACTGGTTTAATTAGATCTAAGTTTACTATTTTTCGCTTCTGAAAAGCATAAATTTTCTTTTGTGATAATTACTGAGGAGACGTTGGACGTCAGTAATGCTAGTTCGCCTTTAAAAACTACAAAAACTATCTGTTGTTTTTTTTTCAATTAACTTTCTTTTCAGGCTGTATTTCTTCATTTGCACCGAATCCATTTACCACTCGTTCTTTTTTAATTGAAGGTTATTTTTCAGGGATCAAATGACAGTGGCAAGGGCTGCTCCGAATCCCCCAGCCCCCCACCCACCAACGTGGGAGACCCCTCCCAACATTCCGACGTTTTTGTGCGTCACCAGTTCATACTGCCGCAGAATGTCGTAGGGCTGTTGATAGGCAACAAGAGGTCCTTCCTCAACAAAATGAACGAGACCACCTGTGCAAAGGCTTACATTAGGACACATCCAGAAACCGTCAAACTCAAAATATGCGTCATTGAAGGTAAACACCAACACAAAGTCACTTGTGCTTTCACCAAATGTTAGATTCTTGGCATAATTACTAATGTTGGTGTTGTGGCAGGTTCCCAACATGATGTGGACATAGTGCTGGATATGGTCAGACAGAGGCTACCGGAGAAAAGGTTTCCACACGTCACACTCAAAGACATTAGTCAGGAGATGATTGAGAAAGAATTTTCACTGCTCTCCGATTGTTACTACGTAAGTTTATTACTCCAATACTATGTATATAACTTTTGAAGAATTGTGTCGATAAGATGTATCAATAGTGGTCAAACATTTTATTAGTAAAGGGAATGCATGATAATTAACATAATCCGTGAAATTCACCGAAAAAGAACTAAAAAACGGTTTCATAATTAAGGTTTGGTTTCAAAACTGGTCATTTTTAGATATTAAGTAGAACATTAAAACCAATCAGAAGCTGTTATGTTTATGGAGGAGGCAGCCATATTGTTTTTCGTTTGTCAAATTTAGGCCATTCTCCCACGAGGATACTCACAGGCTACGCGACTGAGACGCAATCCGTTGGTCGTCGACGCGTATGCTACTCTATCAAGCTAGGTTCCGCACACGACGCTACCCAAACTATGACTACATTCATCATTTATTTGTTGTAACTCTTGAGAATACACGCTCGTTCATAAAATGTCCAGTGATTTTAGCGATGAAGATAATGTTCTTCTCTTAATTTATAAAAGGAATAATCGAATAAAAAGTAGATTTTGGGTGCACCCATACATAACTACATGAGAATGATGATAATAAGTTTCTTCATTTTTATTGAATGTCAAGAGTCTTTTTCTAATTTGATGCAATTATTAGCTACACATATTCATAAAAAAATACAACAATGAGAGAGCGCGTGTGCGAGTTGAGTTTCTTTCCTATCTCAGCCCACGCCTTATCTCGTACGTATATTCCTTACATAATCCGGCAGTCCATAATTATATAAACATGGATAATTTTCAACCTCCTGAACAAATTTAATGTTTTCCGCTTGATCTGACGCCATTTTATTACGATTAAAGTAGCGTCGCAGTCTCGTTGCAGTCTCTTGCGACCAGCATGACCAGTCGCATGCAACTGGTATCAAACGCGTCGTAGACGCGTTTTATCGTGTGCGAAACCGATCAAATATGTATGCAAGCGACTAACGAGCGACGCGTATCATACGCGTAGGATACTCAAGTCGCTTGTGAGTATCCTCGTGGGAGAATGGCCTTAGTTTAAAAAATGGCCACAGCAGTACTAATTAAAATTGGTCAATTCCAGTCCGGAATAACAAAACCGATCAAATCCATATTTCTAATTGCAACATATTTTTATTCTGCACAATAAAATATTATAATTTCAATAGTCATTTAACATAATTCTACTTGAATCATGTTTTTTAACTTTTGAGTAGGTAGTAGGCCACAGAATGTCTTGTTAAAATTTGATGATTATTCATGGTTCATTTTGATGTAAATAAACAAAATCATGTTACATGCAGTTGACCACTTTTGTTGCTTCTCCACACAATTATTGATGGTTGATTGCAACTCCCCCCACTAACCTTCGGTTTGTTATTGTTCCAGTTGAATCTTGTGGAAGGAGTGAACAACGACACGTTGGTGTCATGCTACGTGTCACCCTGGCAGCTGTTCCTGCAGCAGCCCACACACCCGACCTACCCCTCTCTGCACATCCTGCACTCCCTCATGGGCTCCTGCTACCAGGACCCCTCTGTCCCACCTCTGCCACAGCAAGTCACAGGTACAGCTAACTGACTATTACACCCCATTCCGCATTATCAACTCTAATCTACTGTGAGTTGGTCATAGCTTGTCCTTTACAATAGCCCCTGACAACTACTGTCTATGCTATATCGATTGGTTATCATGCGTCATGTGGCTTAATGCTCATAACCAGAGCGTTGTGGCTTAAGTTCTTTGACATGGTTGTGTTATTTTTTTTAAGACCTTTTTTTTATAATAATTTCATTTTTAAGTAGCTTAAATCTTTTTAGCAGAATGTATTGAAAGCACACAAAATTAATTTAATCTATAAAACGAATTTTGACACAGCCGATGTCTAACTGAAGTATATTTCTCATGTGTTGTCTTACGTTGCAGAGGGGATGATATGCGCCGCCCCCACGGCCAACAACTGGTACAGGACCCAAGTGATCACCACAAATGCTGAACAGAACACGTCTCTGGTCAAGCTCGTAGATTTTGGAGGTTTCATGAGCGTCAACAACTCCCTCCTGAAGCAAATACGTTCAGATTTCATGATGCTGCCATTCCAAGCGACAGAAGTACAGCTCGCCGACATTGCTCCTGTGGAAGGTTTGTTCTATCATTTCACATTTAATAATGTTTTGGTTAGTATTGAAGGGTCTTTAATCTTTTTGTAATGATATTATTAGGCTGATTAAGAATGATGTTATTTTCACAACCATTATTGGATACTCACCTACATAATTTTAACCACCAGACTTCCTGTAAACTTTTTATATAAAAATTAACAGATGGTGACTATTACTGTATCATAGATCACTCTCTAGAGAGTTAATTGCTGTTACCGCATTACAAAAAATGCATTAAAAATTTCAATTTATTACTAAATTATTAATCATTTTTATTTTTTAACGTTAACTACTTGCTATTGTCAACAATACCAAGGCAGCTGTTAGTATTTAACAAATGTCCCCAAAAGTACAGTACAGATGAACGTGCTACACATGCAGTATTTTGTCATAGAAAGATGAAATTAGTTTTAAAATTGAATTTTAACATTATAATTTTGTTAGTATGTCATATTCCAGTAAATCTGATACAGAAAACATAATCTAAAATGTGTTTTTGAAGAGAAAAAGAAAGAGTCCTGCGTTGTATAAATATAGGAATTGCTTAGCGAAGAAATAATATAACAATCATTTAGCTTAGAAATAAAAAAATGTTTTTATTTTTTATCTATGTTTTACTGTTTCAATTCTTAGTTTTTAGTTGAAATAATTCTCCAAAAAAATTTTGTTAAAATGAAATAGTGTTGGAATTGGCTAAGGTGCCAAATATACAATTACTGATATACAAAGATGTCGAAGTGTGGGGTTGATGAAACAAAGGAATTGTTAGTCCTTGGCAAATTGTTGCTAAATGGTTATAAAGACCTAGTGGCCCTGATACCAGTATCCATGGCAGCTTATCACTATGTACCACTTTGTACCAAAACAATCTGCAGTTATCTGAAGTAGCAGTGACCCTCTGTGAACTCTCCATAATGATTGGTATTTGGTTATAATTTTACAATGTGATACTTTGTAGTCATATTAACTAGTCTTGTTTTTCTTTAGCGGAATGGTCGCCCGAAGCTGTGCAAGTGATGGCCGGTTTGACGAGCGGGCAGCTCCTTCAGGCTCAAGTGGTGGGCTACAACGAAGTGGGCATACCTCTAGTGTACCTGTACCTCACGCTGGGCCCACAGAACGTCATCTCTCTCAACCACGAGCTGGTGGTCAGGGGACTGGCGCAGTGGCTGGAACAGGAGGTGTGCTGAGGTGGTCTATACGCCGACCATGATTTATTCAAAGAATGAATAAACTAATCTTCCTCTACCACACACATGTACCTAGTCACGGAACGCTCGTTAATATATTTTCACCAATCATGTACACCTCGCAGACACTTCATATTATATCATGTTTGGTTTGTGCGTCACTTTGAGTTGACGAAAAACCCTCATTTTAGTTTCTCATTAACTTATCCGACTTAAAGAACATTCATTCAAATCGAAATGCCCGACCGTTAGCTTTTTGACACACTGGGTTTTTTTTCATATACCCCAGATTTTTTTTTATTATTGACTCATGAAATTGTACAACCGAGTTCTGTGTTGGGATGATGGCTCATGAGAATTCATTTTCATAATATTTTTGTTTCATAAATAATCGCCCTCCACCTCCACGTGTATGTTATTTCATTTTATCGAGTGCCGACACGCATTTTGCAAAGTCAAAATCATTAGTGATTTTTTTTATTTTCTCGAAGAAAGTTGTTGATTGAACTATTTACTTACTATTGCTAAGCTCTTAAAGCTGCAGAGTTAAGTTGGGTTTTATTTTACGCATTTATTTTATCCAATAATATATTGTTTTTGTAAAGAACCATTGCTTTCTATTACTCTTACTTAAGTTAACTATTCAACTGCCTTCATCCGGCTCATTATGTATTATTGTGTCTGAAGACTCGTTATGACGGGTCAGCGTCTCGCTGCTGGTTGAGGCAGTTTAGATCACGAGCGCTCCCTCGCTGCTGTTTCGAGGGGACGAAAAACTTGTGCTGTAATTATATTGTATAGTTGTTTTTATTTTTAAGAAATTTTTAACTAGTTTAAATAAAAAAAAATATTATATACGCATAGACATTAGTATATATTTAAGGATATGTAGATTTTAAATACACTGTCATAAGTCCACGATGGTATGATTTCACCCTGAACCTATTAATTGTTTTTACTCTTGAAACTTCAAAGTTGTATTTAAGAGAGTCCTTTTGTTGTTAAGTACTGGCGTAGACACTGTCCGCACTGTTTATAATCATGATCATACTTTATCGATAGTAAACTATAATTTTACTGTGACTGTTAGGTGCCCACTTTAGCAAATTTCAAAGGTGGAAAAATATACATGGCAGTGTTTTACGTGTATCTTAGTTTTCTGCTTCAGCGACTTACACCCTGTGTTGTGGAGGTTCCGTTCCTGGGCAGAGCACCTCGTCTCCTAATGAAATTTCTACAAGTACAAATAATAATTAATAAAATGTTATCACACCTCATGTACAAAGTATGTACCTACGATTGTTAATTTATTGAATGTGAATGTTTAAGAAGCTGAGCCCCCAATATCTTTTGACACTTTGAGAAGCTGTTATTGTATTTTCTCTCCCTTGTGGTTTGTTAGAGTGACTTCTCCTTGAATAAGACTTTGTGATTTGTAAGCTTAATTATTACGATGATAGCTAGTTATATATATATGTGTGTAAATAATATGATTATATATTATATAGGAATGGTAAGGCTTGGTACTGAACCTGTAATCCTTTGGATCAGGAGTGTTGAATTGTGGGCGGAACGTGATGTTAGTGATGGAATATATATATATATATTTATACGTATATATTATGACGGTTTGTTTTTTTTTTCTTACGTTCTATTGGTATATAAATTTCTATTTTTATTACGTAGATATATTTTTGGATCTTACATGGTTTTAAATGATGTTTTGTTATCCTTCTGTAGGATGTGTTAAAGAGATGATGATATTTAAATGCATGCACCTTGTATCGATACCAGCACTCACTAAGATCCTTTACCAAAATTCTCCGGGAATCCTGTAACCGGATCTGAATGTTCTATCTTATTGTCTTTACCGCTCTTTGCAAGATTTTCTTCAATGTAAGTAACTCAACTGATCTCCGATTATCAGATACAAAACCATTTTGCGTGTGTTTGTGTGATAACAAAATCGATATAGATAAATGTTGTGGAGAGATAATTAATTATGGATACCTTTGGTTTATCTTGGGGAACTGTCTTGGGGAATTTAAGGCTGATTTGAATATAAATTCTACAATATGTTTCTAGTAAAAATGAATATTTATTATTATTTACCAATAAAATGTGAGGAGCATTGGTTGTTGATACTACTATAATATATTATTAAATGATAATTAAATGAAAAACAAAAAATGTAAGTTGTATTAAAAATGTTTGTATAAATAAATAAAATCTTCAATAAAATGTTGCTTTTGAAATTTTTTTTTTTTGTTTTTATTATTTTTTTTTTTCTTTTACTATCTGGAATTGCTTTTACTTACCACAAAGTTTGGTAATTAGTCAACTCTGTATTAATTTTTTTTTGACTACATCAACCTCTATGCAAGGTTTATTTTGAAAAGTAAACGTAAAAGAATCTTTCATTTACCCCAATTCCCTATCAGATCTGCTAAACTTAGCATCAATTAAAATTTTGATTTCGTGGGCAATTTCGAGTGATTTCAACAAATCGAAGCAAAATTGCTTACGAAATCGATCAAAATGAATATAGCTGCAAGTGATTTCAAAACAATGATTTCCCCATGTCAAAATTATCATCATGGCCACTAAATCTCCTTTTTTTTTTCAAATAAATTCTTGATCAAAAGATATAACACGTATCTTTTAAAATGTTGAAAACTAGCTAAATAATATTTTTATGTACTGAAAATAATAAATTATTTTGTTATTATTGTTTTTAAAAGAGGTATCTGAGAAAAAATTTACATAAAAGTTGTTCTTCTAAAATTTTCTAAGATGCCGCTTAAACTGATGGAACAGCGGGTCATTTTAGAGGAATTATGATAATTTAAGTGGGAACAATAAGTCAAAATTGACTTTTTCATACATTTTTTGGCAAATTCTAAGGTTTAGCGGATCTGATAGGGAATTGGCGTGTCTACAGGTAAAATTTTGGTATAACGAATGTTGAAATAAAGAAATTTATAGCAAATAGTACAAAGAATCTCCAGTTTATCCTGTGGAATATATTTAGCGAAAAAGGTTTAAACGAAAGTTACAGTATAACAAAAAAACTTCATACATGAATGTGAAAATTTGTCTCCTATATTTGAATCAAGTAGGTATTTTTGGAATAACTTTAAATTTATTTGTCTAAAACTTTGTTCCAAAAAGATGTTTTACAAGTATGAAATATTACAAAATAATAATACAACACTTTTCTATACAAAGGTGTCAGTATAGCCAGCGAAACTTATTGCCTGAGGCAATTTTTTCCAGTCAACCGGTCCCGTCCAATCTGAGACAGGCCAACCCCGGGTAGAAATTTCAAGTGAAAAAACTCTGACCCGACCGGGAATAGAACCCGGGACCTCGGATCTGATGTCCACCCTAGTACAACTAGGCTACAGCCAAATGTTTGAAAATTGAAGTTATATTTTAACTCAATAGCTGGGTACACACGTAACGATTTATCTTTACGATTTGACCGATAATCGCTCATTTTTCAATTGTTTTCTTTGCTAAGATTTGAAAATGAGCGATTATCGGTCAAATCTTAAAGATAAATCGTTAAGTGTGTATCCAGCTAATAAATAAAATGTTTAGCACCAAAATACTAAAAAATAGCACAACATGACCTTTTTTTTACATTCTTTGAAAGACAGTAGGTAAGAAATATTTTTATAATTCTGTGACTTTTGTTTAATCAGAGTTCAACCTGTAACTAAGAATTAATATCTTTATTTAATTTCAAAACCGATTGTAATAATTAAATAAATTTGTATGAATTTTTTAAAATTCTATTTTGTCATTAGGCGTTGTGTTTGCACAGTGAGTTGTAGTAAGAACATAAAAGTAATTTATTTAAGCATCTTAAAACAGAACCCCTAAAAACATTTTGATTGTGATGTTTCTTTGAATGCAATATATATTTTTTCCAAATTTCAGAAAGTGTGTAAATTGATTGGGTTTTCTCCAAAAATAACTGTGATGGGTTGTAATGTGTTAAACCTCAAGACGAGGTCAAAATTATATTTTTTCACATAAATAATTAATATTGTTATCATTAAATATTTAGACAAAGTTATTTGTATATCTATGGATCATAATAATAGTAAACTAAACTTGTGACAGTTTGTTTTATATCTATGGATTGTATAATGTGGAAAAGTCAATCAGTACGAGTGTAATGTTTGCAGTTAAAGGTTGGTAGTAAATTGATTGAAGCAGTCTAAGATAAATGATATGTTTGTATTTTGCATAGAATAGAAATTTACAGACTTACTTGTGCAATACGTATGTAATGATATATTATCTATCTTTAATATACACTATTGTAACTTTACATTATCCAAGTAATCTATGCTGATTAAACCGAGAGTTAAGCAGTAGACTTATCAATAAAAATACCAAGATTATAATATAAGCACTGTAATAATCTATCATAATTATTATTATGTTAAAACATTTCACGTTTCAACTTCACCCTAGAAGATTTTTGTATGTCGATTTCTAGCAGATTTTTTGTATCGGTCCGAATATACATAGCTACTGATGCAATCGACCGTAAAATCTCGGTGTGAATGTGAAACTGGGTGCAGAATTAGTATAAAGAGTCTAAGCCATGTAATGGAATAATAATAGATATGAAAAGCCTCTTCACTGTAATACATACATATACCTACCTACTATATTCTAATTTAAGAGAATAAAATGTTTTAATACTTTTCGAGTTGCAAATAAATTTCCCTTGTTTTATTAACCTGAATATAATATTGTTTTATTTCCTCCAAATGAGAGAACTGTCTGTAATAATATTTGTTCACCCAAGTGTGACAGACACTATTTTTGGATCAATCGATTTTCCCTCTAAACCTCCATTGTAACATCGGGAGCCATCTGTTCTTAATCTGTTGAGTGCCTCCAAGTAGGATATGGTTGGTCCTGACAAGTGTCTCCCGATGTTATAGTAACCTCAAGAAATGGGATTATAGAGATGACGACATCTATGAAGGCACCTATTCATACGTGCCTTGATAGGTGTGACATACACACGCGAAGACACTGGTGGCGAATGATTTGATGGTGTTATGGATACTGAAAGTAGTAAATAAGCCCCCATAAAGTGGGTTTAGATTAAAGAAAGAACTAGAATAGAGAATTTATTCTTGATCTTCAGCCATAATGAATGCTCACTTTCAAGGTACTAGAATTCTGGGGCACACGCCTTAGAGATGTAGATCGTAAATGGCAATTATTGATGTGTGTGTTTGGCTGATGATATTGCACTTGTCTCTTCTTCTCCCGGGCAATTATTATTCCCACATGATGGTGGGGTCTGCCTTTTACGCCGCCACTCAGCTCTGTCTTATTTAGATTTTATTAAACAAACACGCATTCTTAGAACATTCCATAGAATTTTAGCTTGACGAACAAAGATAAAGTAACGAAAGACTGATTTGTATGTTTACATGATAAAAATTTGTTAGAGTGAGCATTTTGCTTATTTCGTCGAAACCCACTTTTAAAAGATGTCCAAATTCTGGAATTTTTTCCAAAAGAAAATATAGAATTCTTTGTCTTTGGAACTTGATGGGAAGAACCAACACCGCCTATATAAGGCCTTAGCGCTGGCGGCCAGTTTTCCTCTAATGTCACACCTGACCCGTGCTATATGATACATATCATAGAGTACAGGTAAGTACATACAGATATAAGGCATGTGTAAACTGGGCCTTACAATGTGACGTCACACTCTCAGCGCTAAGGCTTTCTTATATAGGTGGTGTTGGGAAGAACAGCTCTGTCATATAGGCATCCTTAAGGGGCATTTATACCAAACTAACATAGAGACACAGCTGGATAGTAGGGTATATTTTCCAGTATCGTTATTTCCAAGATGCCAAGGAATATAATATATATTGCCAATAAGAATACTTGTTGTAACTGCAAATTTCTTGGAAAAATATGTAAATTTCTAGTATGAGAGCCTCCGTCATTATGTAATTTGAAGAAACAGGAATATGGTTTTCTCAAAACTATTGGTCCTTGAATTCTGCTTATTTATTCACTCACCTTAAAAAAAGATAACTGCATTTCCTCCAAATGATTCTTCTGGTTAAATTGGCATAAGTTTTGAAGTATACAGTTGTATGGTAAAAGGGCGCATTTTGAAACTCTAAGATTATAAAAAACAATTTTAATGCCCTCAACTAATTCTTACCCATCACGCCGTGTCCCGTAAGGGGTAGGCAGAGAGAACGGACCTCCACTCTTTTCTATCCAAGCATACTTCTTTCACTTGTTCCACCGACATACCATTTCTCATACAGCTTCTCCTATTTCTCTTACTTCTTACCTGGCCTTCCTTGAGGACGGAATTGATGTGTTCGATCCACGTCATTCTTGGCCTCGGTTGACAATTGAAATAAAAGATTTCGTTGCGTTTGTACCAGTCACTGTTTACATAATGGGAAAGTGTTTATACTCCTTTAGATGCATTCAAAACTCTTCTCTTCATCAAAGGGCAGCAAAAAATAGGTGGCCAACGGTCCCATCGTCCTGCTGTTAATACTGGAGAAGACAGAACTCTATTTTTGGCAAATGCGATGCTGTTTTTTCAATGTCTTATTCTCAATTGTGATCAGAGCTGTTCCGAGTACAGGAAAAAAATACTCGAGTACTGAGTACAAGTACTGCACACAAATATACTCGGAGTACAAGTACAAGTACTCAGGTCGAAGTACTCGAGTACAAAATACCGAGTACAAGTACCGAGTACATGAGTGATTAATTAAACGCAAATCTTTTATAAACCTCTAACAACTTTGCGCATGTTTCAAAACATAATGTAATCGCGAGCAATTGAATCGATCACTACAACAAACTGCATGAAATAATTTTTTTACAAAAAAGTGTATAACTATAATATTATTACATTAAAAAAAAAATGGGTAAAATAACGCCTCCACGTGGTGCACCCCCGGGCAACGTTATAACGGCAAAATTCTATCAATAAGGAAGAGAGAAAGCAGATAAGCCAAAGAGGATTGAATTAAAAACAAGAAAATAGAACATGGTATGGTAAATGATACAAATCGCAAAAACAGCTCTCCTCTGGGCAATAAGACAAGAGACCTTGGAAAAAATAGAAGATAGAAGAAATAAGTATGTAGTTCTAAGACCGAATATCTGACAAAAGAGCTATGTATTGATGTTATACTGCTACAGGAAACCCACACAGCAAACTTAAACCAACTCACCACCAGAGGTACCTACGGTTCCCTGTTTCAACCTAGCTGGCACTGTCCACGGTGTGGCCACCAACGTACGCGACGGCCTGATTTGGGTTTGGAAAACATTGTTTTAAATCAGGTAATGTGTCCTTGGTCACCAGTCACCATCAAAATAGGACACAAAAGTCGTCAACGTTTACAAACCTGATAGACTCCAGTGGCCACCCACAGTCATTCCTTCACCCCTCCCACATCCATCTGTCATAATGCGAGACTTTAATAATGGGAGCAATCACACCAACTGGGGATTTAGAACCACAGACAATAATGGTGAGGACCTCACGGAATATATGGAGACTGAGAATCTTCACCTCGTTTATGATGCCAAAGACAGAGGCACCTTTTATCAGCTAGATGGAACGGCTACACCCAGGACTTGTGCTTGTCCTCGAAGGTCTCGCGATGGAACTTCCAAAATGACAAATGGGACATCTTCGCCGCCCATTTCGATGAGACATTGATGTCTCTCGTACCTACCACTGCCTACTAAACTAACTATATACCATAAATTTATAACATCAGTTTCACAGGCCGCCAAACAGTCTATACCATGAGGAGAAGAATCTCTACAACAGTTAATCCGTAAGGCATGATCCCTACTCCGTAAAATGTGGCAAATTAAACCACCGGACCGCACAGCAAAGATTTCAGCGAATCTTGTTGCAAACAAAATAGTAGACAACGGCAGAGCGCCCGGAGACAAAACATTCCAACCTAAAGTTAAGGAACAGCTCCACACAGCAAAAATGACTGTCCAAACCGATCTACCCTGGTTGCTCCGTTCACTGAAACAGAGATGACTTCAGCCGTTTAAACGTTAAATCAGCCGGAAAGGCTGCTGGGTCTGATGGCATGTTGCCTGGATTATGCGGTGTTCATACGAGGCGATATAAGGCTAGACGATTTCGCTTGCATAAAAAAAATATCGCTCGGTCGCCCATTGATCGTCTGATGTGTTCACACGAGTCCACCGGCATACATTCAATCTGTCAGGTGCGCTGATAGTTTTAAAAATGGCGGACGTCGAGGTAGAAGTCACGCAGTAATTGGGGTTAGTTGATAATATTGTTTTAGACGATATAAGGAGACCTGAAAAGGTCACAAGAATCTAAACATAATTAGAATGTTGTGCACCAACAAAGCCAATAGGCAATAAATATGAGACAGTAACAAAAATGGATATAGTCATATCCTGGCGCCAAATATATGACAGCAGTCGCAGTCTTTAAATTTGGTTGCTCTCTTGTTCTCAACAATTTCCAACTTTTCTTCTCTATTTTTCATTAATTATTAAATTTCTACTTGTTTCATACATGAGAGTTTTCGACATGTTGAACATGTTGAGAATTCTCATGATTAAGAGTTTCGGAGACAAACATTACCACCTAATGGCGAACGTTGTTAACGTAAAGTGATCACACTAAGCCAGCCTTCGAAATAACAGTAGAAGACGGTCGTAAGCCCGTAGTGGTTTGTTCCATTTAAAAATCGAACATTAGTAATGAATTTTTAGAGTCGTTAGTTGTTATTTTTTCTTTTTCGATATAAGGAGACTCCTAATTGAGGAAAAATAAAAACAACGCAGATATTAGGTGCGGAATTGGATTCTAAGGAGAAATAAATTTAGAGCAGTGCTGTCAACTGTCAAGAAACAGAACATACGGACGCCGCGCATATCTGCGCATGCGTTCATCGTTCCACCAGATACAAAAGTTGAAGGGCGTTCAACTTGAGGCGATATCGCTTTCAACCATTTTTATCGCTTCAGATTTATCGACAATCTGTTCACACGGTTCAATTGGCTGGCGATATTTTAGTGTCCTGGCGATATTCGCCTCGTCTGATCACCGCATTACGGGCCTTATTTATTATTATTATTTTTTATTTGGTTCAACGGCCACCCGGCCTTTTACAATTTATATTTTAATATAGAGTTGTTATAGGTACATTAGTACAAGGATTAAAAAAACTCACAATTAACATAATAATAATATAACACTTTTCTATGCAAAGGTGTAGGTATTGCCGGCGGAACTTATTACTTGAGGTAATTTTTTCCAGTCATCCGGTACCGTCCAATTTGAGACAGGCCAACCCGAGGTAGAATTTTCAAGTGAAAAAACACGAAAACTCTGACCCGGATGACTTCGGATCTGAAGTCCACGCCAGTACAACTAGGCTACCGAGGACAATTATTAACATAATAATGACTAATAAGAATACACTGCGAATATCCTTGCCGCGGGCCACCTGCCAAAAGAATTTAAAACATCTAAAGTGCTGGTCTTGTAAAAGCCTGAAAAATTTCCACAAGACCGTCTGCTACAAGTTGCTTGAACATCTCATTCTCAACGTCTTCTTTTCGTTGTGTCTAAATCCTACAAATTATGGGATTTAGCAGTATCGAAGTTCTGAATTTTTTGTTTTATTTTTTTTATATATATTTTTTTACTATTCTCTTCTATTCAACAGATTAGAGCCCATCATAAATCACAATTTTTTTCATATAAATAATATACCTACTTCAGTTTTTACGTAAAGGAGCAATAGCAGAGCAGCAGGATTTCAGTCTATACTCTATAAAATGACGATTCCGTCTTTTTTTTTCAAAGACTTATTTAGTTTTTGAAATAACCAATTCAATCATAATACA
This sequence comes from Mystacides longicornis, assembly GCA_963576905.1. Lineage (NCBI taxonomy): Eukaryota > Metazoa > Arthropoda > Insecta > Trichoptera > Leptoceridae > Mystacides > Mystacides longicornis. Next base: position 29,362,770 of record OY756433.1, on the reverse strand, counting down.
CGGGTTTTAAAAACAACAATTTCGTCACCAACACTCTCGAATTAAAAACGAGAACCATACATTCACACTTACTAATAACCACGACACCTAACAAGTCTCTACTTGCAATATAAATTCAAATTACGTATCATAGTAGGTTTAACGTATTCCAATAAATCCAAAGATGTACTCGAGAACTTGAAATGTACTCGAGTACCTTTAATGTACTCGAGTACTTCGAATGTACTCGAGTACATTCTAAAGTACTCGAGTACATTCGAAGTACTCGAGTACATTTTAGGCTCAAAAACGTACCGAATACAAGTACAAGTACAGGTTTCAGAAATGTACTCGTGGACTGAGTACCGAGTACACCAAAAGTACTCAGAGTACAATCTACGAGTACTTGTACTCGAGTACCGCCCAGCTCTGATTGTGATACATATTTTTGATAATTTACCTGTCTGAAACCACAAGACACGAGTATTTGAGATATGTTAGGAAAAAAAAACACTAGTTCATGGACAACATAAATTTATCAAAAGTCAAAAATTAATAAAATTTACAAAGTTTAATAAAATAATATTAAATCAATATGGTTTAATAAACTAAACTTATAAAATGAAATCAACCAACTAAAGTACACATATAGACAGCCACATCTTTTTCAATTTCATTAACACAACTCAAAACATGATTGTCTGTACAAGATGCATTCATTTACCATTTAAAAATAGTTCTCAAATCAATATTATATTTATTTAACAATTATAATAAAATATTATCTGGGAGGAATCTTAACAAATATGATTTTTATAATTATTATGTACACATCTGGGTTGGCTGGCAGAGATCTTTTAAGATAAGTCCGCCCTTTGAATTGTGCAAATATTTCTCCTCACATTGTTATACAGACAGCAATTCAGTTTTATTTATTTATTTATTTTATCTGTATATTAGTGCAAGGGTTTACAAGCATCTTACGATACCAGGCAAAGAGGTCAAGGTGACACTTTTGTAAAAAGTTTAAACTTATTTCGAATCATGGTTTTTGTATAAGTTATATATTTTTTATTGCACATTGCTTATGAGGATTTGATATTAGTATAATATTATTGCAGTAGATTAAAAACAGAATTTGCATTGATATAGAAATAAATAATTTAGGTAAAGTTAAAAATATGAATATACGTTGACTAAATATTAGAATGTTTGAGACGAAACCAGCAAATGCAAAGAAATGGAGTGTTTGCTTTCTCAGACTAACTGGTTGATTATGTGACCAACATCCTGGGTAATATCAAAGCTTGAAGCAAAGTGGTTTGAAGCAATGTCAAAATTCCCATTATGGCCGGCAAATTTCCTTTTTCGCAAACAAATTCATCAAAATCATGAATTATTTTATTTCATTTATCCGGCATTCACCTATGCGACGGTTGATGTTAACATATAAGGAGAATAATATTTTTACTAAAGATTATAAATTAATTTCTTTTTATTGTTTCTTTTAAGATAAACATAAACAAAAGCGGTTGACCACAAAAGTTTTGGCAGGTTTTTCTCAGGTGCCAATTAGATTGATTGAATAGCAGGTCATTCTAGAGGAATTATCACATAGATTTAGCAGAACCATCAGTCGAAACGTGCTTTTTCAATATAGCTTTTAGAGGAGTACAAGTTTTAACATAATTGTGAGTTTTACCAGTTTTCAAATGAGGAGTTTAGCTCATCGTAGGCGCAATTTCAATTTTTACAAAAAAAAAGATCTAAAAAAATGAGTTTTACAAAAACTTTTTCTACATATCTTGTTTTGTTTTAATAATTCATTAGATAATGTTTTGATAGTCCAGTGTGCTGTAAGCAGAGTTAAGAGCAACTCTGGTCCTCTATTATTATATTTTAAATATTTCCTATAATAGCACTTAGTGAAGATAGTTTATAGACGCACAAACATTTTCAACTCCACACGTCGGCTGAATATCTCTTCTGTGACTCCATCTTCTTCAGATACTGCGCCGCGTCAGCCTCCGACATGTCTCCTTTCTCTTTGATGACTTTTAATACAATGTTGCGTACGTCTAATGCCATAGAACGAGCATCACTGAAAATGTTACAATGTTAGTTAATAAAACAGTTGAGTTATGACCGATGTCAATGACCTATCTTTTGATAAAACTCTATATATTCTTATGTTTCGGTGTTTCAAACCACAAAGATAAGATAGGATATCTATGAATTCTATAGAAATCAGCAATAAAGTGTTTCGAAAACCTATCTCTAGTAGCTTGAGACATTTGCGGTAAATTTTTTTTATGCTTTTGCTATCCGCCGAATTTGACAGATTTGCGTCACTTTTGTGTTTTATATAGTGACAAATAAAGTGGTTTTCTTTAAAAATGTTTTTTTTCGAGTAGCGATTTAGAATCGTTTAAGGAAGGAGTCTTCGACTCTTGACTTCGCAGATGAATATTCATGAATAAATTGTAACGTAAATGATTTGTTGGTCGAAATAATGCCAAATTTGAGCGTTAGGTCCTTCAAGGTATGTATCCTAACCCACTAGAACAAAACTTCCATAGTCAATTTGGAGGGTTAATGTATAGAAATCCTATCTATCTTTAGAGTGACTCTCTTATTTTATTGAAATGCAGGTAACGATCGAATAGTTTACATACTTAATTTGCCCGTTTACTACGGATAGTTTTTTGAAAGCGGTTATAACTTACCCACAAATATACACATGGCCATTGTTCTGTCCGATGACGCTCCAGAGCTCGTCGGCATTTTGTTCTAGTAGATGGGTGACATATATCTTGTGTGGTTGGTCTCTGGAGAAAGCGCAGTGTAACTTCAGTAGGCCACTGGCCACATACTTTTCTAACTCCTGAAAACATTCGTCAAATCAAATCAGCCAAAGGATAGACATGTATGCAAAATACTTATGACAAAAATTCAGGCTATCATAATATTTATTATAAATCACCCAATTGTGGAACGTACAATTTCATAGTAGAAACCAGGGTGCTAAATTTTTAGAGGACATCCCAGTATTTTATTCTATGCTATAATTTATTTTTTAATTAATTCGTTTTTAAACAACTTCGCAAGGGGTCACTACCTATTGAAGAAAATATCGTAAGTCTATATAATTTTTTTTTTTTTAATTTATGTAAGAATTGAACACTACAGAAATTTAAACTATGTTTTAAAATTCTGAAAAAAATCGGAGTTCCATTTTTTAGACAGTAGAACTGAATAACTTGAAGGTAGATATGGCAAAGGCCAAAGCATTGCAACCAGAGATTACGATCTTCAGAACTGACAGTTAGATATAAGAAGAAGAAATAACACTAACCTCCCTATAAAGGTAGTCTTGCTCCTTGTGTCTGCAGCCATAATATAAAATTGTGTCTCCGAGTGGCTTGCCATCGTCCTTAGCCAGCTGCCTCTCCTGAATGAAACCACGGAAAGGAGCCAAACCGGTTCCTGGACCAATCATAATCACGGGAGTCTGCGGTCTCACAGGTAACCTTAAAAAAAAGAAAAATAAACTCGTAAGGTGTGACTAATAAATCTCTTTTTTTGTTTATAATGCCTTACAAATTTGACACAAAACAGTTCTTGAAAAGACATTAAATTTGGGATATGGGTATAATGAAATTCAAAACTGTAAGTTGTCTGTTTTGAACATACCTAGACCTTTTTAAAAAAATAAATTACGTATTGGCTGCTCGAGTACAAATACCAAAATAAAAAGGCAGTTAACGAGTTAATAATTTTTCACACAAAGTACAGCAAAATTTAGTTCTATATAGGTAAATATAAGAAAAAATTTGATATCCATCAAATCTTTATGTTCTCGATGTATTAACTCTCAGTCAGAATAAAACGGAATTTATTGTACAGTAGGCGCCGGTTATTGTGATCACTGGTTAATAGAATCAGCCGCTTTATAGAATCGGAGTCCAAGTCCCGATTCAAAATGAAGAATTTCATACAATTTCTATCAGATAATAGAATCAATTGTTCCAAAAATTTAGAACACTTTCTTATAGTTTAGCCACTGACATGCACGTTTTTTTTGTATTTTTTTTTCAATTTCAACGCAATAGACAAATGCGCATTAGAAAAGATTTATAACTCAGTCGAGGTCAGTTTTGAACTGTTTCTAGCTGTGCGTGTTTGTTTATTGTATGGTGATAAAAATTTCGAACCCTGGAACAGCCATAAGATAAAAGATCGAATAACGGTGAGCACTTTTAACGTGTGCGACTGATGACATTTTAGATTTTGGAATGAACAAATATCCCAGATGTGAAACACTTGCTAGTGATGTAGGTAGTAACAAATGCTTGAATAGTCACAGATTTCCAAAAACTATCCGAAACATAGGGACAGACACTCTATTGTCTCGATTTCTTTACAATTTTTTTTTTACATAAAAGTCTTCTTAGGTAGATAATGCGTATGTACCTATGTTTGTGTGAAATATATGTAGGTATGTACTAAGTAGGTATATTCTATATGGCCACCGCTTAATAGAATCAAAACACACTGGGACAAGCGTGATCACAATATCCGGCGCCCACTGTAATAAAAAATGCTTCTGAAAGTTATTATATAAAATGCACACCTATTTTAATACTAAGAAGTTCAGAAGCTTAAGATGAATCCATTATAATGAGTGAGAAACAAACCTAAACTGTGATTTCCTTATATAAATTGGGACGACCAGCCGCTTTTCAGGTTCCGGGTGCATCTTGGCCAGCCATGTGGTGGCTACCCCCTTGTTGACTCTGCCACTGGTGGTTTTGTATTCCACTACCACGGCCGTGATGTGTACAGTGTTGGGATACACCTAGAATATTTCACAAACACTAGACTCATTAAGAATGTATTTAGTTACAAAGGTATTAACAGTGGACCCAGTTCATTTAAAAAAATAACAACGCAAATGCAACTCCGAAATTTTTCATAAAGATAGGTATTTAGAAAAAAAATATATTTCTGAAATGTTTATTCAGAATCTACTGATAAATACTAACTACCTACCCAAATTATGTCGTTTCGAGTTAGTCCATGATGGGGCTTGGGATGCCAATTGATTGGATATTCGTTTGTCTTTCAACTTCTGTACGATAATGTGTTTGTTTTTATGCTGCATTCCATCAAGTACATAAACCCCGAATTTAAGGCAGGTCAATTTTCAATATATAAATAAAAAAATCTTAATAAACTATTGTCAAATAAGTTCATTTTCACCTTTGGACTGGATGATATGGAGTAGAATCTGGGCTGTAAGCGTGGTAACAATTCACAAATATGATCCAATGGAGGTTTACACGATGGCAGATCTTCTAATATATGCACTATATTTCTCGCAGCGTCGACAACCCATGATTGGTACAAAGCTTTGCCTTCTGCAGTTGTGGTAGACATTGAACGCAGCTTCTCTTTATCCTTAAATCACATAATTAAATATAATTCAATTCAACAAATGCTTTAATGTAAGGGGCGATCTTTCAATCAACCATTAAACAACTCAATTAGTTTTAATGGAGGATCAATTCACTAAGTTAGAGAAAAAAATAGATTTTTATGGGTTATGGGTCTGTTAACTATTTGACGGATAAGTTAGACCGGTTTTTGAGTTAGTGGATTCTTTAAAGTTATTTGTCAGTTTTGATTGTTTGTTTATTTTTTGGTTGTTTATTGTTTAATTGAAAGATCGGCCCTAAGGTGTTGAAATTAAAAATACAATAGCTAACCTCTTCTGCATTACAATACTCGGCCAGCTCCTTGAGGATGTGGGTGCGAGGGATGGCTGTGATCTCCAGATAATGAGTGAGGGCAGTCCTGTAGGAAGTAGGGCACGGGAAGGGATGCTTCTTGCTGCTGTCCGTGTCAGTGTTGATTAAGGAGAATATCTGGTCCAGGTCTGTGTTCAACAGTTCTCCCATTCTGTTCACCAGATCTGTGTTGTTGACAGGGAACATGGCTAGATGGTCACCTACAATCAAATGTGATAAAAAATTTAGAACAGCCTATATTATAATCGGTAAGTTTAAGTTAGTATTTTTGTTGAAACTCCATACAAAATATTTTCCTACATTAACGAAGACAAATTCTACTTTTCACTTATAATTTTTGTCTGTGAGTTGATATTTTTTAAGATAAGATCTCTAGTGTCCACATTCGTGGAAGCCTAGGGGTGACAGAGATCTATAGCAGATCTATAGCAAACTAGAGAAAAGGCAGTTGAGATGGTTTGGACATATAGAACGGCGACCACAGGGGGATATCGTCCAACAGGCGATAAACATGAATGTTCCATGTTCTGTGACTAGAGGAAGACCTAAAAACTCCTGGGTGATGCAAAGGCGTGAGCAGATGCAAAGATGTGGGGTGGGGGAAGTGGCGCAGCAGAGGAGAGTGTACAGCCTGAGGACGAGGAGAGCTGACCCTAGCAGTCTTTATAGACTTTAAGCTGGGAGCAAGCCAGGGAGTGATAATAATAGTGTCCGCAGAAAATATTATATGGACGTAATATTATGTGATAATCTGATCAGATGAAGAAAATGTCAAATTATCCTCTTTTAGAGACAATATGACTGATTTTAGGACAATCAAACAATTAATGACCCTTTTCTCTGCCTGTCGCCTGACTGGTTTTGCCGCTAGTCTTTATGAAAATTAGCTATGTTCGTCTGTGACTATATTCATTGGTTGGATACTATATATAATTCAATCAAAGCAAGCACCACATCAACACTTCTGTCTACCTTTTCATACCCTACATAAGGCATAGGGAGGCAACAGGAGCCCTCCACTAAACCACCTCTTATGTAATTTCAATGCCTTAATATGTCATCCAACAAACTATGTTCTTAATATACTAAGATAGAAAAGCAATTGTGATGGTTATTTGTGAAGTTTTCTTCTCCTTAACCAGTAGGCTCAAAATTTGTAAATCAGTATAACGGATAATTGAACGGCTTGCCTTTACAAACGGTTGGATATGAATGAGACTTACCAGCATCGTATCTCATCTTGGAGCCTTCTATGTCAAATTCAACATGGAGACATGACCGGTCACCACCTTTGTGCAACTCTCTGTTGACGAGCATCGGTGAAAGGTATGGGTTCTTCGAGTCAAACGGTCTGCAATTCATGAGTTTAAAAAAAATATATATTAAATACTTATAAATATTGAAATTACGAAATGAATTTTGATGAAATAAAAGATGAACTCACGGTCTTTGGTTCTTGTAGGAATGTAGCCTGGCAACTTCTCCCGTGTATATCCTCTCGGGGCTGACATCTGGTTGCTCCAGCAGCCTGTACTGTCGGATCATCTCTTCTTCACCCGTACTCTCAATACCAAAGCACTCGCAAACTGCCGGCCAAAATTTATCTTTCCATGTGATGAAGTCATCTTCAATACTAGAAACAAAATTAAAATTTTTAATACTTACACTTGGACTTTTTTGTTAATGCTAGAAGGGAGCTCAACTTAGATTTGTGATTATAGGAAACTTAACCATAACAATCTTTCAAAATACTTGAGAGTTCCATTTGATAGAGCCCTATGCTTCTAGCTAGAAGGGATAATAAATATAGGAGCTCTTACTTGGCATCATCGTCTCCCAGTCCCAAGTCATACACTCGCCTCGCTCCCAGCTCCTCTAAGCGCTTATCTACGTAAATGGCTACGGCATTGTAGTGTTCATATGTTTTGTTTCCTAATCCAAACACCTGAAAAACAATGGTAAAGCGGTTAAACATTTATGAGCACAAGCTCTTGTAATATTGTACGGGGATTTTGCAACACTTGTAATTGCAGTTATGTACTAATACCTATATTTGTAGTGGTCGGTTACGACTCCAGCTTTGGTACTGGAGGTAAGAAATGGACAGAGTCGGTTGGAGGATGGACAGAGTTGGTGAAAATGCATGGCAGTCACGATCCTAGACATTGATGGACTGCCGAAAGAATAAAAATTTTGACACAATATATAAACCCATGGCCACATTTTGAATACTAATTAGACAGCGCCCAAAGACGAGAAATCTGATTCTCAGGAAACCGATTGTTTCTAATAGTTTAAGATCAATAAGTTTATGTTGTTTAATTTGATTTCGAAAAGAACCTTGTTCAATATTTTATTGTTTAAAATTGGTATTCATAATTTACTTAAAACGAATAAATATACGTATTGAACAACATATTTTCAATTCACTCATTCACAATAAAACAAAGTTAAGTATATACAAAAACCTAACCTCATTTTCAGCAGATATCAGAGTAGATACATTCCTATAGTAGACAGATATGAAATTGCGCAATATATTAAATCTAGAACATCTTTTGATGAATGCTAACATTTTGCGTAAATTAAACACACTTTAGCTCCTTTTTCATGATTTGACTAGACGAATTTGAATCATAACCTCTTAATAGTTACGAAACAAGAATACGCAGAGTTGCGAATGAAAATTATTATACTATGTACTACGTAACACGTCTCATATTATAACGATAAATGAAATTAATACTAGATTTTCTAGTATCATTCAGCACGCTTAAATCATTACACGAATAAATAAACGATAACAGTTCCACCAAACCTAAACGTCAATTTCATGGAAAACACTACTGTCAGTTTATAGTTAATTTTTCTTCATGTTGGGCAACATAACGATAATTTTCATCAGCTGTGGGCTACGGTTGTAATGCGCAAGTGAGATGTTCAACGATATCGGCAACACGACTGAACTGCCGTTTATTTCCTACAATGGAACTTGTAGTTATAGAATAAGCTTTTTTGTCGTCAAATTAGTTTATCTGGAACTCAACATTTTCTTTAAATCCTTTTTTATGTCAATAAATTTCTACACACTCCTATTGCGTATGCATATTTTCTTTTATAATATTCAAAGTAGAAACCAAATATAATTTTCGATTAAAGACATCTACATTATCTGGTGTAATTTGAAATATTAAATCAACTCATTTAATGAGTTCTAGCGTAGCTAGGAATGAATGATCTGGGGTATTATCTTATATATAAAAATGGAGAGCTATTTACCGATGTCATCGCATCAAGCCTAAACGGCTGGACCAATTTCGCTAATTCTTTTTTTGTCGTGTAGGCTTTTATCAGGAGAATGTCCTTTTAGAAGAAAAAAATTAAGCATGGAAAGTTAGAAAATTAAAGAAAACTACTTAGACAAACTTATTAGTACTTTTTACTTTATAATTTTTATTCCAATTTTGAAATTTTGACAGAAATTGTCAATAGTGCGATTGACAGAATGCGCATGGAATATTCATGGTTTAAAACAGACGTATCGGTCGGAATTACATTGGTCAAATGATAATTAATTAATCACCATACGAATTCAATATTCATAGATAGGAACACAGAACAACGTCTGTCGGGAAAGCTAGTAATATCTAATTTTTCACCATCTATTATTCAACAATTTTCTATTATTATTATAATGTCAATAATAGACCTTCGTATTTTGGTTAAAGTACATCTTTTAACCTCTTTTCAGTTTTTTCCGTGATTTTTATTAAAAATATGCATTCGACGTCATAAGCAATAAGTTTTCGGTCTCAACGAGGAAATTGCTTACTGGCCATTATACGTTACAACACTAAACAATACAAATACGCAGGTAGGTACTCGAATTGTGTACATTGGACTCGAATGCGTACGTGTTATAGCTGATAAGTGATAGTGACTCGTAGATTTGTAAAATTATTACCTACCTAGTTATTAGGTACTAGGTATTTAGTAAGCACCTAGCAGCAGTGGAGTAGCGCGACTTCATTCAATGTCACGCCAATATACATACATACATACATCAAATACAGTAAAACCTCGATACAAGTGACAAATTAGAGGGAAGGGTATGTAATAATTATGGTAGACAGAAATGTCACAGTTTTGTGTTGTGACGCGCCAGAAGCATAACATTTTCTTATGAAGCCACTACACAAAGCTACAAGTAATCTGTCTCTAGCTATGCTACATAATATGTAACCGATTTCCTTCTGCGTACCGCAACACAACACGACACAAAAGTTTGTTCCCGTCTTAATTATATACCTACTGTATCAGGGAGTCACCTAATTTAATGTTGGACCTTTTCCATTCAACACCGCATGGTTACAAGTTACAATAATTGGCATTATTTTTTTATTACCTACCTGTGTCAAAATGTGATATTGTACCATACGTGGTATCACTCGGCTGTTTTCATTATTTAATTAAGATGCATTCGATTTTAATTTCATTATGTTACATATTATGATGTTTTGTGTGTATTGTTTGTTCATGCTGTATTATTTTTGACAAGTTTGAGTGGCCACATTTCGACCTAGAAATGAGAATCAATGTAGGTATGTCCTATAGCTAGCAGTGACTTGAATTAGGGTCATTGAAAATGCGCAAGATTTTTTTTTAATAAAAAATGAATTTGGGCTCACCCAAAAGTGAACGCAAATACACCTTCGAGATCTTTCACATAAAGCAAAGCTTGTGTTGTAAAAGTGTGAAAATGGTCGGCACTGGAAGTCGAACCCAGGACCTTCAATACGCTGTACGTACGAAAGTCGTCGACTGATACAGCTGGTCTACCGAGCATTTCAAATGTAATGACTGTTATGAGAGCTTAATGTTGCAACCTCTCTATGCCCCTAAATTTCGTCTCAATCGGAGTACTGATTGATCGTATATCTGTCCGGATTTTTTGTACGTTATATCCGGACTTCGTTTTAGCGAGGTTTTACTGTATTAACATATGACTACTTATCATGTCACTCATACAGACTCATACAATATGATTGTAATGATCCCACAGTCGGAAGGTTGATAGCGTAACTATATGTACCCACCATATGTAGCCAATAATATAATGCAGATAAGGTCAAGTTCCTCAAAAAACTGTCCGGATGGATGTAGAAAATTAGAAATTTCTATCTGCATTGAAAATATATCTACAGTTAATGCATGATAATAAGCGACGATGTTCGCCACCCATCATGACAATTTAAAATTAGTTCTTGATTTTAATTGATATTGATGGATCATTTTGCCTCCCTATACCCTTAAGCGGGTCAATAGTTGATTTATCGAATGTGATAGGTCTATAGGAGCGATGTTTTTCAAACTTTTTAATTGTGCAGAGAAATCGGTAGAATAATAAAAATGCGTCGGAAACTTCGATATACGGTTTAAAATAGAGTTTAGTGGAGGGATAGCTTATAAAAACAATAGTTTTATCAAATATTTTAAAGCTAAAATGAATAAAAAAAGCTGCTAACCTAGGGTAGCCCAGAACTCATAGTATATTATAACAGCCTTTTCGTGTAAAACATATCTTTGCATAAAAATTCATAATTTTACGATTAAAATGAATTTATCCTTGGAATTATTCTAGAAACTTTAAAATGATATCGACTATTGGAGCTTTTTATCATCTGCTTTAGAACTACATATTCAATATTAATCGGTACTTTAAGGGGGACCCACTGAAGTTACGGACCTCAAATTTTACGTGCTTGTGTAGGAGCATAAGACCAACCCGTATACCAAATTTTATGAAAATCGAAGAAATATTTTTTTTTCTTTTTTAGCCCTTTTCCTAGAACAAGTGAAATTTTCTTTGGATACTTTAAGAGGGTTCCCCTGAAGGTACATATCTCAACATTTTACTGACTCATCTACATCGAGGGGCTAACCGTTCTACCAAATTTCAATCAAATCGGATAAGAATTACTATGAGTTATGGGTGCGCACACATTTTTGGCGTACGCGTACGGGTACGCGGAAATTTAAAAAAAAAATCTTTTTTTGTTGCATTTTTGTAATCTACACCCTCGAAAACGTCGAGAAAATTAATTTCAGCGAAATCTATTTTTTTTTTTGAAATCCGACAACAAGACATGTATATTCTATATACTAAGAGTAATAGACATAAATAAAAATTGAATTGGTTAAACTAATTATTATAATGATAAAACAGACGCTTATTTTAATTTTTCTTCTTCAATATTATGTTGTTTTAGATGCGAATGCCAAAAAAAAAACAAAAAAAGGTTTAGAATCACAGAATTTGCAAAACTTATTCGATCGAGTTCTCGACACGTTGGCGTTGTGCGTACACGTTACTAAATTAATTTCAATTGCTTTTTGTGCATTTTATATTTCTCTTAGTTATCTTGGGTTGGAAAACACTGATTTGTTTAGAATAATGGTATGGTACTGATGGAGGAAGCGAAAGAATACTTTTGGTTAAGAAGGAATGAAGGTCCGTTCCTTCTCCTTACAGGAAGACTTAGGTCTTTAGGGGACTTACTGGGATTGTCTCTGACTGACTGACATAACAATAATGTCAATTTGGTGTCTGACACTGCCCCATCTATCCGACTGACACTCAAGGTCACATACTATGATACTACGTGCAGTATAACAATATAATGATGTTGTCATGTTAGCCTCATACCGAATTAACTACCAAGTACATAAAATACAGCTGGTCCGTCTATCTGGTGTCTATCCTCTATATAGGGTACCTACCTATCAACAAAATGTATTATTATACGTTTTTTGTATGTATGATTGCATTTTTTATTATGTAACTACATGTATTGTTATCTCATTAGAAAAAAGCGATATATTGCATGTGACAAAACGGATAGTACATCTTTTAGATAATGATGATAGGTATAACGTCAAATGTGGTTGAATATAGAATTATGTATAGGTACGAATGTTACAATGACATAGTCCTCGTGTTTTGTGAGGTCTTATGGACTTAAGGTTAGTAAATTGACCAAAGATGCATGTGTTCGAGGTGTGCAGCTGAAGACAACTATCCTAGACCGGCTCGAAGGACCAAATTCTAAATTATTCGTGGACAGACTGTCGGCGATGTGTTTGGGTCGGATCTCTCATTTCTTTTTTGCAAGTCGGTCAACACCGCATACGCCAAGGGTGGCGGAATATGAAACAGCTGCCCCTATAAAATAGTCTGAACAAATATGATGTGAAAGGTCTCGCGATCTTCGGAATCTTTGAAAATATGAAACACTAATCTTGATCATGAAATGACTCCAAGATTTAAACTACAATTACTTCAATAACTTATTGGATATCGAACGTCAGCAAAATGGTATGGATTAAAAGATTTTTTTAGGTACCTATGGAATTTTTATACCGTTATACTATTCATTTGTGGCATTATGGAAAAAAAATCATTAAAAAAAACACGTGAGACGTGTACCTTTGAAACTAAGTCAGTGAAATGAATATGTGGAGTAAGCAATACATAACTTCATTCAAATAATAATAATAGAAGGAATACTAAACAATTATTAATAATTATTATAAAATGAACAAATTGGGGCCAGATAAGATTTGCGCTGGACACTAAAGTTGTAAATTATTTCTGAAGTTAATTTATTTTACTACGCGAATCGAAGAGATCATGTAATAGTTTGCTTCTTGCCTTATCTCGTGAGGTTTATGTTATCACAATCTCTGAAGTGGAGTGGGCGCACACAGAAGAAAATAAATAATAATTAATTATACTTTCAACGAGTTCCTGACACGAGTCGAGCACTTCAACTTTGCTCTTTGTGGTATGGACATACCTAATTTTCGTTTGGAGATTTGAATTATGTATCAAGAACAGCTAGAAGAAGACAGTAGTTGTCCTAACTGCGGAATTCGGGAAATGGAATGGCTTCAGAATCGAAAAGATACATAGATCAGGGTGATTGGCACATCCTGATAGGGCACCGAGAGATGAAAACTGTACCTAGAAGGTCAGCAACGAGGAAGGAATGATCTAAATAGCAAAATCATCAATCAGCGTTCAACTGTCTCATGCCCATCAGCCAGTTGTAGATAAATGACAGGACAAGAAACACAAACCGACAAAAACTGATGACGATTGAATATTTAACAAAAAAAACTCAATATATGTCTAGCGAATTCAATGACCGCGTAAATAAACATTTCAAAGAAACGATCGAGAACCCCAACTTTTTGTTGTGGGTCAACAGAATCCCAAAATAGCGTCAGATTCGATTTTTGAACCAAAATACCATCTGACTCTTTTCGATAATATTACAGACGAAAACAAGGTAGGTACAAACAGATGTATTGAAAGTCCTACAGTAGCACCCAAAGTGGAACCTGAATCTAACACCGTATGTAGAATCGATTACGTAACAAATAAAGTTCATTAGATCAACGAGAAAATGCTGAAATTAGGTATTCATCGAGGATCTCGGGTCTTTTTATCATTTTGTCACTTTGTTCTGATTGACTAGTGACCCAGAAGGTCAAGTATGAAACGTATCTACATAATTATAATACGTATTATCCATACGGCTTAGCACGTAGTCGACAGTAAAAAAATACACCTCACGAATAATAGCGGACTGAAAACACATCCTTGCAGTTGCAGAGCACTCGATATTTGATGTTCTAATTCAAATTTGGGTTTTTATTTTATCAAGTGACGTAAAATATTGACTCAACAACCATACTGCCAACACTAAGTTAAAGAGAACCATAAGATACTGTGAGGAAAAAGTCTAAAAGATATGCCTGATTTGCAGAACAAGTCGCAACGATAAAAGGAAGCCAAGGATGTCTCAATGAGACAGCAAAAGAGTAATTGTGGCATAAGACGAGACTAAATGACGGTTGATGATTATTATTTTTTTCGACCACTTGGTTCTTGTTTTTTTTTTCTTCTTCTTCTTTTTTTATAATAACTTGACCTTACAGATTACACGCAAAGTATACTGGTTCTTGGTTTGTTTGTTTTTTTTTTGTTTGCGTTCTCTTTTTATACTGGATTGACCTAACATATTATTGCTCATAAGAATATTGAATATTACGACTTATTTGAAATCTTTAACTATTTAATATGATTGGATGCGCGTTACCTGAACTATTATTTTATATTGTAGGCACAAGACAGATTTACTGCTTAAAACTATACATGAATTATTAATTATGATAACATTTTTAGGGTTTGTGTTATTTTTTTGCTTTTGTTTTAGTTTTTCTATATTTATATCATGGTGTTTATTTTCTTCATCATGTGTTTTTTTTTATTATTGTAACTGATTTTAAAATACAATTGTGGTAAACTTATATGAATAAATAAATAAAAGTCCTTGAATCTCAAATGGTGAACGGAAGATGAGGAGGAAAGCGCCGTTCCATTGTCTCAGTCATGGGACGTAAGTATGAAATAAAGAGGCTCAAGATTATGACGATTGGAAAAGCAGGAAGACGCGTGTATGCTGTTATAGAGGGATGCGACTGAAAATCCAAGAATAACCAAAAATTCAAGGGATATAGTAACAACAAAGTAAATGGAAGCAATACAATATATGAAAAGAAGTACAATTTATTACAATATGCAGACGGTGTCTTCTATTAACTAATAGAAAACTCCAGAGGTCACAGTTACCGTAGAAAAGCCACGGCCGCCTGGCAATGATTGTAATTGGGTTGGGACTACCGCATTTGTACTTGCTCCACTTATGACGTAAGTTGACACGCTTGTATTTAGTTCAACAGAAATACGGCATGTTTGGAGATTGAGGGTCTGAGGCAGATACCTCGAGGTATGCCTCGGAAAATCAAACATGCGTTATAATTATAAATTATCTCCATTGTTAAGAATGGAAGAATGCGAGTCGACTGTCTGAATAGAAAAGAAGCGGCAACGAGATGTTTACAGAACAATTTGCAATGTGAACAAGTTGAATGTGTCGCGGTTTTGAATCTCGACTGCGTTACAACCGCCCAATTTAGTTCTATCGATATTGTCATCTTAGGAATCTTTAAAACTGTAATTTTCCAGACTAAGATTTTCACTATCAGTTCTGTATTTCAGCAAAAAAATGTATCGAGTTATATTATATGGTTTGAATTTTTATATGTGTCTTAATATGATTAATTAAAAAATTGAGCAGTTGATGGGTAAAAAAAATGCTAAACATGATTATTTTTTTTATTTCGCGACCTCCGGGGCCCGTGGCATTTTGACACCCCTACCACCCTGTAGTTTTGCCACTGATAGGTACATAGTATCTTTGAGTAAGTAAATTATAGACCATTTCAGTTCGCGGGAATGCAAAGTTGGCAAGCAAGTTTAATGCAAGCCCACATATAAGACGATATTTCCAAATTAACAAAATATACTCAAAATGAAAAAATAAAAATACTAACACGGCTTGTAAAAGTAATTATTTACAAACAAGGGAAAAGGAAAAAGCAGTGGGACTGTTGCAGATAAAATTACAGAAAAAAGAGAAGGGAAAGGGATTTTGATAGATTCGTGACACACTGATGTAAGACATGTTAATGTGTTGTGTTACACCATCTGTGAGCCGTGTCAGGTTCCAGGAGCGAGCTGATGAAAGGAACAAAGAACATCATCTGTAGCAAGTTGGAACGTCTAGCTATCTGCTTACCCACATATTGTAAGATGTGATGAAATAAAAAAGTTGACTTACGGCATAGTTCAATCCAGTGAGATCTCCATCCCCGGCTTTGATCCAATCGAAAAACTCCATGGCATTGTCCGTGGGGTCTCCCTCGCCGTAAGTGGCCAAACAAAATACGGCCAACGATTGTGGGATTTCCTTTAGCTTCGTCAACTCTTCCTGTAGACAGAGCATTAGAGTTGATATAAACATATTGTTAGATATTTAACCCTATTCGCTATCAGATCCGCTAAAACTTTGCATCAATTTTTTTTTAAACTTTGAATTTCGCGGGCAATTCCATGTGATTTCAACCAATCCGAGCAATATTGCTTAAGAAATCGATCGAATTGAATATAGCTGCAAGCGATTTTTCAAACCAATATTTTACCCATGTCAAAATTATCATCATGGCCGCCAAATTTACTTTTTCTAAAACAAATTCATCTTGATCAAGAAATATAACCACTATTTACGCATCTTTTATGATGAAAACACGAGTAAATTTATAGTTTTACTGAAAATAATCTATTTTCTTTTGATTGTTGTTTTTAAGAAAGGTATCTGAAAAAAATGACACCATTTTGACATAAAATAAGCGGTTCCTCTAAAATTTTGGCGGGACCTTCTAAGGTGCCGCTTAAATTGATAAAATAGCGGGTTATTTTAGAGGAATTGCGATAATTTAAGTGGAATAGTCAGTTAAAAGTTACTTTTTTCATACTCTTTTTTGGCGGATTCCTAATTTTAGCGGATCTGATAGCGAATGGGCTGTTATTATGCTAATTAAATGCTCTTTTTATTATAATCTTCATTCACATTTTATAAAAAAGTTGAGACATACATGAAACGGTCTAAATAGATCTATTTCAAACCTTAGTTGGCGTTTACACCAAAAACATGGTCTGACGATTCTGACTCGGAAAGTCAGTAAGTACCAAGCAAGCAACAACGAGCAACAATTAACACCAAGAACTAATGACTGGGCGATGAGAGATTACGCGCGCCAGAGTTTAGGTCTAGCTCGCTATTGTTTGTCCGGTGTCAATATCAACGATAAAGAAAGAATGCTCCATCTTCAGCTCTATGTTCGTTTGGTGTAAACGCATCCTTATATAGCCTATACCGACAGCATTTGATTAAAAAAAATTCTTTAGAGAATCACTTCAACGTAATCTATGGTTTTCTTGCCGGTTCTGCACGGTTCCTTCGTGTTTATTCTATAGTTATATAATTGAAGAGCAAAAGATTAGATTTTTTGTTTGTTTGCAATGAATAGGCTCCGAAACTACTGAAGCGATTTGAAAAATTCTTTCACTTTTGGGAAGCTACACTATCCCCGGTGAACATAGGCTATATTGAATTTTCAAAACTATTTGGGATCCTTACTAAAACTCCAATAATGTAACCCAAGGTGTAAAAAATTTATTTAAATCGCGTGCGCTGTGAAAACTATTGATGATAGAATAAAATAATGTACTACGACATTGTAGATAAAATCAATATTTACAAAAAATGTCGCGACTGCATATGTCTAACTTTTATAGTTATGCCACAATAAGTGTTCTTTTATTTAAAAAATTTATTGAAGTGCAGCAGAGATATAGGCGTCACTGGACTGAGGGGATCATTAGAACGCTACATTATTCCAGATTAACATAGCCTATAGAATATTTTGATAAAATTAGGGATCTATAAAAAGATCATAAGAAAAATGAATTATTTTTATAATTACCTATCTACCCGTGCGAAGCTGGGAGAGACCGCTAGTAAGAACATAGTATTCTTAAAAAAAGACTGTTACAAAACTACTAAATTAACCCTTTTCTTTCATTCAAATTTTATGCCAGGTAAGTATAGTGATTAGCCAGTAGTGACTCTCTGATTTTTTTTATTTCAATGAATCTGGGCTCAACCAAAGTGGACACAAATACACTTTCGATATTTTTCACATAAAGCAAAGCTTGTGTTGTGAAAGTGGATATGATCGGCATCGGGATTCGAGCCCACGACCTTCAGAACGCTATACGTACGAAAACCGTCGAATGATACCAAGGGACTAGCAACCACTTCAAAATAAATATTCGGTTAAAATCAAATGGTGTAAGAATAGGCTAAGATTTGAATGAGATCGCTTTGAATGAGAACTATCTAAATTTAGACCGCTTCAAGAATACACCTGCTGCTCCTTATAAAAAGATTACAGTATACATAGTTGTTTTTTTTTTTACTGAATTATGCTTATTTTTTTGCGAATATCATGTAATTTGCGATTACGCCGTTAATATTAGGTAATTAAAGTGTTTAAATTAAAAATAGCAAATAAACGGATAAATTGAGGTCTTTTTGCATAATTTCGGGTATGATGATCATATAAGGTTAATTACTACAAAAAAAAGAATTTATTAATATACCTACAAATGCATATATGTATATGCATTTGTAGGTATATTAATAAATTCTTTTTTTTTGTAGTAATTAACGTTATCAATCAATCAATCAATCAATTCTCCCTTTTACACCCCACTCAGGGGCATAGGGAGGCAACAAGAGCTCTCCATTGCGCTCGATCTTGCGCAATGTTTATGACCTCCTCCCACACCATGTCAATGTCCCTCAGCTCTGCTTCGAAGGAGCGGAACACAGTGTGCGAGGGTCTAATTAACGTTATATGATCATTTAAATATAACTTATGATAATACATATGAATACACGAGTAATGTTTCAATGCTAATTATCTATCGCCCTCAAACATTTTTATCATATTTCTGATTTGACTATTTTTGAGAAACAACATTTTTTTAAGCTGTGGTATCAAATTGGATAAAACAAATTATTACATCTAAAACGTACACTATTCAAAAAAATAATGAAGGGTGTATCTCAATAAATAGCGTCTCTGTGACCAATTATTTCGTGACATTCGGAGTTTTTCGAAAAAATTCGAAAAAAAATTATAACTCGAAAACGACAATAAATCGTAGAACATTACATCGCATTCTCCCTTTAAGGCCCCCCGCACACCGCAAGCTAGCCCGGAGGAGACCAATCTGCATGAAACCCGACCGGCATGAAACCGACCCCCTAGTTCGATCGAAGCAATCAAACCAAAAAGCCGGCCCCGAACATATCAAGCCCGTCCCGAACCACCACCAAACCGACCCGCAATGCAGGAGGCCCAAGCCCCACTCAGGAGCATAGGGAGGCATCAAGAGCTCTACATTCAGCTAGAAGGCTTTTTGGATAGCCCTCTAGGGGTCCTCTATTCCTGGTTTACCGATTATCCATACTTTTTGGGACACCCTGTATAAATATGCAGTTTGCGACACCTGCGTGATCCCGCAATGACCGATTTATAAAAAAAGAGTTCAAGTTCATAAACACATCGATTGTAGTCCAAAATCTTTATTTTCTTTATAACCAAGATAGGTACTCAATCTACCTAACTATGCAGAATATTAGCTATGCGGGAGATACATGTTATTCAAGCACTGGACATTCTATGTTTTTGTTTCATGATTTTTTTTTGTGTAGTTCAGTGTTTTCTCTAATAGATAAGTTCACGAAAAAGGTTAAGTTTAGAATTAGTTAAATATTTGAGATTTAAGGATGATTTGCACCATAAAGCCTGTTTTTTTGCACTTTTACTTAATTGATTGTACTAAATGATTCCGAGAGTCCTTAACATAAAAAACTGACATTTATGTTTTATTGTAGAATGAACTTAATCAATTAAATAGTTTATAGCTACCTAGTTTAGGATGCTTTTTGAGTAATTTTCTTTTTTATCGAACGTCTTTTAATTTTTTCTCGATCCATGACACAAAAAAGTTTATATTTTTACAGAGACGTAAGTTGCGGAAAATGTGAAGAGATTGAATGTGAATTTGTCTCATTTACCAAAAAAATAATTCTTTTTAGCGTTATGATGACCCTCGAGTTCGAACTAAACTTATTCGTGAATACCCATGCAGCGTGTTTAGGAAATTTATATACTATAATCTATATAATAATTTAGAAATGTTTTTTTATTTGCCTTTTGTCGTTGCTTTACGGTATGTCGGAGCATCACGCCTAAACGGCTGAACCGATTTCACTAATTCTTTTTTTGTCGTGTTGGCTTTTATCAGTAGAAGGTTTTTATGAAAGAAAAAATTAAGAAAGTTGCGTGGTAAATTGGGAAATTAAATAAAACTCGCATTAGCCCCTCCTCTATCTAATTAATAATTCAAAAATGTTTTTTATTTGCTTTTTACCGTATGTCATAGCATGACGCTCAAAATACAAATGCTACGTCAGATATGAATCTGCACAGAGCCGTGCAAAATGCCGGAGAAGGTTCTTTAATACAATTTGCTGCATTAACTTTAATATATTTAGAGCTATTTAAAAAACCCTATTTTTTAGGATCTTCATACAAAATTTTAATAAACATTAAAAGTGTCATTCTTCTTTTTCTGTACTTATGTCAGTTATAGAGGTCTACAAAGCAATGGGAAGCTAGACTAGAACCTGTTTAATTACCTACCGATCAAGCCTGACAATCGGAATAAAAAACGTAAAGCAAGACGGGTATAAGCTAGTATTATTATAATGAAGGTTTTTTTTTAATTATTACTGGTTTTATTAAAATATAGCTATTAGACTATTTTCTTTTTACAATTTTAATATCAATCAATTGTCACCTTCACCTTTTCCTCCTTTGTGATTAAAGCTTTATTTCTTTGATTTGAATGTTGTATTTTTGTATTATTTTGTTTATAGGTTAGGTTATTATTTATATTGAGAAATTTTAATATTACACTTTATTTTTCTTTCAATTATTGACTTTTGAAACATTATTGGATCAATCATTGTCATAAATATGTATGTGCACACATTTAAAAGGGGCATTACATTGTTCAATTCTTTTGTATGGCTTTATACAGCCTAAATGTATATGTTTTGTCTGTTTGTCGTTCCATAAGAAATAAATAAACAAATAAATAAGACATAATAAATACGGCTGAGAAATAAGAGAAGATTTGGTGCGCAGTTGGGAAATTTTGCGGCCTCCCTATGCCACTGAACAGGATCACACAGGCGTAGGTACTAATTATTAATCGATCGATTGATTCATATTTACCATGTCGCATTCCTCAGGATCTGCCACCATCCCTTTCAGCTTATAGCGGATTCCTTCTTTGGCCAAGCGTCCGGCAAACTCTTCACCGGTTCCCGTTTGCGAACCGTAGAACACCACCAAACTACGCCCGGAAGACTTCAGCTTCTTGATGAAAGAAGTCTCTGATGTGGTTGTCGATAATGTGGCGGGTCTGTGGAAAAAAAGAAGTATGTAGAAAACGCATTTTGACTTGACCACTAACACTAAGTATGTAGTCCTACCGAAGTTTTTAGGATTACCACCATCAGGAGAAAGAAAGGGCTGCGTATTGGCTCAATGTTTAACTATTATTTTCGTAGACTTCCTCCTGAGAAAGTCTATGCGATGATCAAGAAGTATACACAATTAACACAGAGGTAAGTCCTACATAATAATATAGGGACCAGTATTAAGCCCCCAATTCACAAACACTCCATCCGTCCAAATGATGTCACTCCAAAAAAATGAAAGTGAGTGGGAACAACCAAATGGATGATATAGAGTGATAGGATGAGACGGAGATCCATTAGGCCAAAATTCAACCGCGTCAAGCCATTCGTCCATCATGCCAAACGGACAGTCAATGGGAAAATTCGAGTGGGTGGCCCAAGTAGTTATACGTCGCGTCGCTTTGATTGCCAGTTTTAAAAACTTGGTCCGAATTTGTCTCATTTTTTCATAACCCTTCCATCAAGGTACACGTGTTGCTGTTTTAAACTTAATAATATCTAAATACGAGTATTAACGTACTGAAATTTTGTTAAAATGATTGAAAAAACTGGGGTTTCACATCTTTCAAAATGGAGTGACATCGCTTCATTAGGACGGATAGAGTGATAGTGCGAATGGGACAATTATTTCGGATGTCGTCCAATGGATGTTATTTTGCAGTGTTATAGTGAATGGGAATTGGGGAGCTTGAGCGAAATGTACTATCTGGATTAAGTCGTCCACCTAGACTCCCACAGACAGTTGAGAAAACTACATCGCCTTATTTCAAGGCTCTGTGACAATGCCTTGGATTTATGTGTTTATGCCAGTTAAACCAATCTCATGGTAATAAAATGGTGGATGGAAAACGAAGCTATGCGCCGACGAACTCAGCGCAGGCCCATCACCATAAAATGGAGAGGAGATGGACATGGCTAATGGGACATGATAAATTACATCATAACAATAATGTAAATTTATAGGCAAAGTTGCTGTGTGATAATACGATTTACTGAAAAATTCTCTACGGTTGAAGAAAATATGGAAATAGTAAACACAAGAGTAACTCACTGTATTAAATATTTGGTGGTGGAAACTTCTTCTTTCTTGTCCTCTTTCCTCATGAAGAAGTACCAGTAGGCGCCCCCCAAGAGAGCCGCTATCAGGACCCAGTCAAAGAGGGACACGGAGAACAGGGACTCCTCCTCGACGACAGGAACATCTTGCTCTGTGCCTTCCATTTTAAACTACCTTCTGAAACAAAACAAAAGTTCTCGTAAGTTGAATGGAGTTAATCCAGTATAGTCAATAGATTTTTATACGGCCCCTTTTCAGGCTTTGTCAGAATCAATCAAGCCAAATTTATGGCCCAGAAAGAGCCGCGGTAGGCTCCGAACCCATCTACGAATTGGCAGGTAGCATTCTCAGAATCATCCTAAAGAAAGGGGCAATGAAAAAAGTTTACGAAACGTTGTACAGGGTTGAAACGCGAAAGTTCGCCATCGAAGAACTCAAACCGAATAAGGATCCTAACAAGAACGTTGACAGGACCAAAATTAGACTACAAACACTGCAGTCTGTATATTCTGATCAGAAAAAAAGAAACACCCATTCACATCCTCTATAATTATTGTGATGCACTCAATAAGGAAATTACACAAAAATCCATGCTTAGCCACACAAAAATGGTACCAATACGATTATCAGGGTCCTTTAATTCAAATTTCCCTTATTTCAAAATCAACATACTGTTATCCATCTTTACATAAAAAATGGAGCACTATTTTCCCGAAAAGTCAAGATTAATAAACAACCATAAACTTCTTAATGGAAATGGAGACCATGGGAAAATCGGAGATGTGTCGGCAGGCCTCAAGAGATGGTCGATGACATTGCAGGTGTGGGTGGAAAAAGGTGGATGAGACTGGCAAACGACAGGGAGGAATGGAAGAAAATCGAAGAGGCCTATGTCCAGCAGTGGACCAGAGAGGGCTGAAGAAGAAGATGACCTTCTCAGTGCTTTTGACAATATAAACTTTCCTACTTTTTAATTTCAATTGGTGTTTTGGACATAACTTTCAGTGGATAGTTGGTGCGATTGTCAGGAATCAGGATGTGCCCTGTAAACGTCCTGTAGGCATCGTGTAGTAATAATAATTTGATCATTATAGATATTCGTATTGAATATTGATAGTCAAGACAGGACGACGTCTATCGGGAGAGCTATATAGTAGGTGAGTGTTTTTTTAAAGTCCTGAAAAGGTCACAAGAATCTAGACATAATTAGAACGTTGTGCACCAACAAAGCCAATAGGCAATAAAGATGAGACATTAACAAAAATGGATATAGTCATATTCTGGTGCCAAATACATGATAGCAGTCGCAATCTTTAAATTTAGTTGCTCTCTTGTTCTCAATAATTTCCATCTTTTATCTCTGTTTCTCATTTTTTTTATTAAATTTCTACTTGTTGCATACATGAGATTTTTCTACATGTTGAGAATTTTCATGATTAGGAGTTTCGGAGACAAACATTACCACCTAATGGCGAACGTTGTTAACGTAAAATGATCACACTAAGCCAGCCTTCGAAATAACAGTAGAAGACGGTCGTAAGCCCGTAGTGGTAATATTATAATTTATTATATTAATTTTATTTTATTTAATTGAGTCCACGCAACAACAATGTTGCTTTTACAAAACATATTAGGTATAGGTATACAAATTCAACCATTGACAATATTACTGAGAATAGCAAAATACAAGATTGAATGTGTCACAAGCAATGTGTACTGCAAAGTTTGTTTCCTTTATTTATATGTAGGTACAGTATATTGCTGTTGTCATCAACTGTAGTAACGATCTATACAAAACAAAATTTACGGAATGAATTAAATTCGGCTTAAAGATTGCTTAAGTATATTGAAATAGTGTAAAGTCATCGTATTCTAAAGTTTTAAAAATGTTAATCAACTCGGTATAAATGGGTTTAAAATGGACTGCGAGATTGCACCCAGACAAACATGAATAATATTATGATCTAATAAAAACGTGGTAAAATACGCGCGAGTGAAGCTACTGATGTCACCGTTGGATAAAAAATGTCTACCAAATTATCCGTCCGTAGAAGCGGTCACAACTATTTAATATTTATGCGGAATATATTAACGCACGACGACACGTAGCCACCAAATCTGGGGCTGCCTTAGTTCAGACTTGACAACCACATACTGTATCTGCACAAACTCCTTAGAAAAGAAAGACATTCGTCCTTACAATCTTATTCAATGAAGGCAAAGTTTTCTTGAAAGATATTTTACTATTCACGAGGTTAAACTAATTTATATTCGTGTAATTCACAAGATGGGAGGTGCAGGAAGTTTGGTAGCTTGATACTTAACTGCGCTGAACTAATACCAAGCACCTTGGGTTGAAACTACCAAGTCTAATAAGGTACGCATATTTTGAAAATGATGATTTTTAAACTAAGCCAGGGTGATCTGCTGTCGCCCACTATTTTCGATCTTGCGTTGTTGAGGGTGTTCATCAGTATGGAAGGAATACCAGCTAGATCGCCTAATACAAAAAGTCTTTTTACACGCGGACAATCTCGCAATGGTGCTGATAGTTACAGTGGCCTCGAGGAAATGTATTCCACAATCAAGACAGAGGCAGCCGAAGTGGGCACCTCCTTCACCTCTCGAAGTAAAATTATTTTAGGTCATCTCCATACAATGATGTTACTGTCAATGGAGATGTGATAGAAGATGGAAAGTTTCACTTTTCCGGGGAGTATACTCACGAATACGAACGAGATGTCAACAGAAATAGTACCCCTTCGAACGTTTATTTGTTCCAAGTCCCTTTCCAGACGATTGAAGCTCCAGGCGTGCAATACCCTCGTTAAATTGGTAGTCGTGTATATGGCTCAGAGTCCTGGACTCCCAACGATCAGCAACGTCTGATGACACTTGAGAATAAGATTCTGATAGGAATTTTGGGACCGAGACCGAGAATTGCGGCTGGCACCTGGAGGCTGCGAAGCAATAGGGAAATATGCGAGATCACATGCATGACCATTACTGATCACCAGTGACATCATATCATCGGCATGGATTGGGCATATTTGGGCGGGCTAGATGGGTCTAAAAAGAATCCTCTAGAGTCTAGACAGTAAACCCATTGGCAGACAATTTCTTTTCTTTATGCAAAGAAGTATAATATTACCTAAACCGGTTTTATCTGAAGCATGAAGAAACATCTTAAATGATTAAAAATATTTTTTTTTTTTTTATAATTTTAATTTTAAAAAATAAAAATAATTTAAAAAAAGAAAAATATGATAGAAATGCAAACACACGGCAACGAATTGATAGAAGGTCGAACAGAATTACTCACACAAAGGTTTATTGGTCTTTGGGAGCAAATTACTGCAGTAATTTGTGGGTCAAAAGTTTATCAAAGCAAAGCAACGACTATAAAAATATAGGTATATTGATGTTATGAACATAACTAACTTCAGACAGTTTGAGCCGCAGATTAATGTGGTTTCTTCGGAAGTCTCTCGTTTGATTGAATAATTCAAGCAAAACGCAAAGAAGAAAGTTCTGGAACGAGCACGTGTCCAGAATGGCGGACAAGGACTGGTAGATCTGTAAATGCAGCTAGAGATGTCATTCCACAATCTGGCAGGCTTTCAGGAAGACTACTCATAAGATGGAAGGTTAGTCGGGACTCCACATCACAAGAGGCAAACACAGCAGCAACAGACCAACAGGCCTAATAAATGATGAAGAAATGCAAAGATGGGGAATCCCAAACCTTTGGATATCTTCAGTATAAACAAGGTTTCAATTAGGATGGTTGGCTTTTCATGTACCTAAATCGGAATTACATCGGTTAAGAGGTAATTGATTTATCAATACACTAACAGTCTGCCTCAGCTTCGCACGGGAAAAAGGTACCTATTAAAAAAAATTTTTTTCATGAAGATCCCTATTTTTTTTTCAAATTATTCTACAGCCTTTTAATCTGGATAAATGTAGCATTCTAATGATCCCATCCCGTACGGCCCGTACCCCAGTGAGCCCTATATCGCTGCCTAGCTAGATGAGCAGAGAGAGCCACGGAGAGCGGCGACCACTCTTTTTTTTCTAACGTACTTACATTATACCGATTTGAGGGGTTAAATAAAACTTTGCAGTATTACGATATTTTTTTATCCGAAATATATTTTCGGCCGACTATGCGACCATCTTCAGCGGAGAGTTATTATAAAGTTTATAATAACTCTCCGCTGAAGATGGTCGCATAGTCGGCCGAAAATATATTTCGGATAAAAAAATATCGTAATACTGCAAAGTTTTATTTAACCCCTCAAATCGGTATAATGGCTAAGTATTACAAAGTTTCAAGTAACGTTTTTGAAGAAGTACTTACATTTTTAAACTCGTTGTATCTTTCGAATTGAATAATTCAAAAAGTTATATAAACGTATTGAAGCAGTCTTGAATATGAAGTAATTTATTTGGATAAGGAGTAATACCAATATATAAATGAAGAGCCTTTTCTAGAGGCGGCATTTCAATTAAATTTTTAAAATAAAAATACTTATTGTGGAATAACTATAAAAGTTAGACATATATGCTGTCCCGACATTTTTTGTAAAAATATTGATGTCTTCTACAAAGGCGTAGTACATTATTTTAATCTATTATCTATAGTTTTGGGTTGCATTATTGGAGTTTTAGAAAGGATCCCATTTTTTGAAAATTCAATATAGCCTAATGATTTTTC
Source organism: Mystacides longicornis (assembly GCA_963576905.1). Lineage (NCBI taxonomy): Eukaryota > Metazoa > Arthropoda > Insecta > Trichoptera > Leptoceridae > Mystacides > Mystacides longicornis. The sequence continues at coordinate 29,335,113 of OY756433.1, read as the reverse complement.
ATATCGGTTCAGTAGTTTTGGAGCCTATTCAATGCAAACAAACAATCAAATCTTTCCTCTATTAGTATAGACAAATTCGAATTAAATATTCAAAGTACAAATACAGGACAACTCGGGGAAAGCTAGTTTATTTTTTATATAAAATGAATCTTTGCTCACTCAAAGTCACACTCTTTGACTCTTTCACAGTAAGCCACTAAAAGCTTGTGACGTGAAAGAGTCAGATGGTCGGCATCTGGGGGCGCACCAGGACCTCCAGTACGAACATTCCGAAAGTCGGCGCCGGCGTGTAACCGCTAGACTGCCAACCACTTCAAATTTGATGGTTAAAGTTCAACAAAAAGAGGAAAAAGATCAAATTCTCGATTAGTTAGGCTAGGCTTCGAACACCGTACGTACACAATACTTGCAATATTGCGTAGGCAAAACATTCCAATATCGCCATGAGGAAAATGACGAGACACGAAATAGAACGACATAATATTTAAGTATCGTATTATCCAGAGGTTGCCAATTTTATTTAGTTTATGTCTCTCTTGTTTTTTTTATGACGATGAGCTCTTTGAATAAAGAGTAAAAGTAAATCAGTTGTTGAGAGGACTGCGGCTGAAGACGGCGAGCTGGAAGCAAAACCCAAGTAGTGCCAAGACTTGCTATGAGCTGTAGATAGATGTAAGCAAGATATTTCGATTTCACTTTAATTTACAGTAGTTAAAGGTTAAAACAAATAAAAAAGCGCAAAGTCAATTTTCCTGTTTGTTAGATGCTTATGTCTAATGCCTCGACATTTGCGATCGCTCAGTCGGCGTCAGTTAGACCGAGAAAGTTTGAGAAATCGTTTTGCTATTTTACAAAATCGGCAATTACAGTAGTTAAATACGAGCAATCAAGCAAGAAACGTGTCCTAATGTAATTATTCAAAAGTATTCTAAAATAATAAATTGATTGTTTTTTTTTTTCAAATATAAATTGATCCGACAGATATTTTTACGAGTACGAAGGGAAAAAAATATAGGTATAAGTTTATTTTCGAAAAAACATTTTCTGTGTCACAACTGCGGCGCACAGATTTAGAACCACCGGTGTGATCTGTAAATTAAAATAATCTAGTTGACCTTCCTTATTCATAACTTAACAGATTAGCAGTTGATTCTTTGCATAAAAATTTGTAGAAAAATGTACATTCATAACTTGTTTGTCACGATTGAAGGAATATGTGGTGTGGATATAAAACAGGAGTCATCAGCAATACAGGTGCGTGGACTGGAATCCAACCTGTCGTGATTTTGATTCATGCAGCTGGAAACAGGGAGGCCTTTGCCCTACCTAAATGATAGCCTACGTCAGAGGGACCTGACTGGGCACAGAAACAAGAAGGAGAAAGGGCAGGTACCTACCTACATATTATATTATTACACGTTTTATTTTAATATTGTGTTAGTAAAAGAATGCAGTGCAGTGTGCATGGTAACTGATCGCGTCAGCATTTAAATGCAGTGAAATTTGACACTTAACGGTTGACGTTTAATTACGATGCTTTTATACACATATTCATACAGGAATAATCGATGACTTTCCGATGTCATAATTTATTCCAAAATAATGAAATGACGTGTCACTTCGGACATTCCTACATAATATAGGCAATAACGACGTGGACTCTTCACATCTATTATTTATTCATACTACATACGCAATATCTTTGGTTAATGACGAAATGCGGAGTGGTAACCGTTCGCGTCATGTCAGATGGAAAGGATTATAAAATTAAGAGTGATCAACAAACATAATAAACTGGTTTTTGGTTTGCTCAAAACTTCAATATCGATATTTGGCATTATGAGTAGGTAGGTACCTACAAAACCCTGTAGGGGTATTCACGAAAAAGTGTTCTTCAAACTAAACGTAAATATTTTTTTAGGGGACATCACAACACTGAAAAATTAATGTTTGGATAAATGAGACATATTATTATTCCAATTATATTAAGATTAATCTTCACATTTTCCCTATCTTAGGTTATTATAAATTTTGAATTTATTGAGTTATGGATCGAGAAAATTCGAGAGACGTTCCAGAAAAAAAGTACCTACTTACTCAAAAAGCAACCTAAACTAGAAAAACTATTTTTAATTAAAGTTCATTCTAAGATAAAACATCAATTTCTATTTCGCGGAATCGACAAGTAAAATTATTTCATTTCCACTTTTCACAATCGGTAGCCTAGTGGCAAAGGCTCCGACTTAAGATCAAGAGGTCCCGGGTTCGATTCCCGGTCGGGTCAGAAATTTTCAATGTGTTTTTTCACTTGAAATTTCTACTCGGGGTTGGAATCCTGTCTCAGATTGGACGGGACCGGTTGACTGGTAGAGAATGCATTAAGTTCCGCCGGCTATACTGACACCTGTGTATAGAAGAGTGTTATTTATTTATTTGAACGAATTGTATTTGTTTTCACTTTGCGTGAGTTCAGATTCATTTTTACATAAAAAATCGATTAAGTAAAAGTGCAACAACGAATTCTAAACTTAAACTGCTGAACCATGTTCGTACCGACCTCGGCAGCCTAGGGGTGTAGTCGCTTACTTCTGATCAAGAGGTCCCGGGTTCTATTTACGGTCCCTGCCTGGTGATTGGTGTGTTTTGATAAAATGTAAATTACGTACACTGATTGGAATTATCAGCGTTATAATCTTTTCCCTGTATTTAACATGCAAAAAATAAACATGGACCGCACTTTATGCATATGCAGATTTTTTAATAATAAGTACTATCGTTCATGGTTTACCAGGTATGAATTATACATACATACATTCTCCCTTAAGGCCCCTCGCACACCGCAAGCCAGCCCGGAGGAGACAAATCCGCAGCAAACCCAACCCGCACAAAACCAACCCCCAAGTTCGATGGAAGCAATCAAACCAGAAAGCCGGCCCCACACAAATCAAGCCCGCCGCCAAATGCGAGAGGCCTATGAACTATACAAAAACGTTATATTTTCTTTATCTTTATTTCAACCCCCATAGGCCTTTCATGAAACACTCGGGTTCATTAAAATAATTTAAATTACATACAATATAACAAGATTTTTTTATTATAAAACAAGAATTAGAAATATAGAAAATTCAATTCAATGCCAAGGGAGTGTAAAGGTCCCATAGTCATCTCGTTAGTGTACAAAACCACCAATAATTCAATCAATATACATTCTATAGCAGTGATTCTTAACCCTTTTTGGATGTAGGTATCGAAACCAGTTTCATAATATGCGAATTCACTCAACCGTTCTCCATTTGAAAAGGGGTTCAGTGACAAGAACAAAGTTGAGAGAAAAGAAACAAACACTAAATTATGTATAGATACCAAGAAGATAAGACGAATCTACACATCACGCGTTGTCAACGGAGTTCAAAAGTATTTTCGACAGTACACTTACTTCTTAACCTCTCTCTGAAAACGTCCTTACAGAGTCAGGTACTTAATTAAAGTTCAGTGGAAACGATTATAAGAAGCATTCTCTACTAGTCAACCGGACCCGTCCATTCTGAGACAAGATACAATCCCGAATAGAAATTTCAAGTGGAAAAACACAAAAAAAATTTGACCCGCGATGTCTTGATTTCCACTCGGCGCGCCGCCATGCCACTAACCCAGTGTTCCGCAAACTTTTAGTGTTCAAGGTACCAAATAAAAAAAATTTGAGGTACACCAATGTTTTTTTTTATATTTTTGCCCCCCCCCCCCCCCCCATGGAACACGCCGTAGCGTTTTGTTTTTTGCGCCCTCCCCCCCCAGTCCCCCTTTCCTTTTCCCAAACACCCATGTGGTTATTTTGTATAGGTAACTGAAAATCACAATTATTTTCTAATTTGCGCTAGATACTGAGAATTCATTTAAATACCCTCTTCCCCGCCCCGGTAATAGGAACACAGTAACATTTGACAAGACCCCGGCCTCCATATTGCTTTACATATTACTTGAACGATCCAAAGATAATGCTTAATTAAGCTTACTTAAGCCTTCAATTTTGTCCAGGAGACGTTAACATATTAACATTCCTGCCTTGAATTTTTCTGTTGAGCTCATTTTAATGAGCGAATTTATCCGGCAGGTAAACAAGTTTTATTAAACCCCCCATTTTTTTTCTTTTGAACACAGAAGACAAATCTGAATCACGAGCCTCTAAAAATATTTGGCTCTCAATTTTTCGCGGCACATCAACTGATGACCACGGCACACCGTTTGCGGAACACTGCACTAAGCTACTGAGGGGGGTTTGGGTTTACGTATCGTTATTGTTTTATTAATATTTTATCTACAAGCTGCAAAATGTTGATGTGAAGTTTGAAATAATGCACCGTGTACGAACCACGTGCATTGTGAAATATCTCAGACCGATTGGACCAATTTTGTTTTCATCATGTTGGTGCAATCTTGTTTTTATTATTGATGTGCATGGACTTGTTATTGATTTATGTTCATCAATTTATTTTATGTACCTAATTTGTAGGTAATACATAATTACATCACTTTGAATATTATTCAGGTTTGCTTATGAATCAGTTAAATCTTTCCTTAAAGGGTTTCAATTTTTCTTGACCATACTACTATGGAATGCGGAAATTTTGATATTTCTTCACCAAGGAATAGTTGTTCAAGGGACACACAGAAAAGAAAGGTGAGGAGATCAAGGCCTAGTAGATGGAAGGATGAAGTTGGTAAAGATGCGGAGAAAGTGCTGTAGGTAGCCAACTGAAAGACAGCATCAGAGGACAGAATATGTTGAAGGAGGCCTAGGCCCGATTTCAAAAAGAAGAACGAATACTTGAGCTAGTAGGTGTTGTTTTATTTTTCATTTTAACGAATTTCCAATAATAATTAATCAGTCTATTGGTTGCTATTCTTGTGTTGTCGTCTTGTGCCTTTTGATATTGTTATTATTTTTAAACAGTGACATTTCCCTCTTTGTTGTTTTTGATCAACGGTTTGTTGACGTTCGTTTCAGAGTTGTTTTAAGTCTGATAGAAATTTTTGTATTTTAGTAAATTTTCTAATTTTTGTTTATTTTGTCCTGAATATTTTTATACACGTAGCCACTGTTTTCAATCTGCTTTTGTTTTAAAAGAATTTAAAATTGAATCATACTTTTTTATCAAAAAAATAATAATTTCTGTATTATTATAGTCATTACCTTTATTATTGTTTTAATTGTCTTGTATGATTGTGTTCGATTTGTTACTATTTTTATTTGTTCTCCTTGTACTTAAATAAAACAAAAACGTGTAAAAGGCGTTTACGCCGTGGATGATTTAATAAATAAATAGTAAACTTTTGACCAAAAACCACTTGGTATGGTTCGATACTTCCATGTTTGGTAGTTTTTCAATTCTATTTAGGGAAGCATGTTTCATAAAAAATGCTATAAAACGTGGCCAAGACTTATTAAATTAAGCCTATTCTATCTATAATTAACCCTACATTAGTCGTAGATCTCCACAATTTTTATTCTGTGCCAACGACATCAGAGCACCTTCACTATGAGGCCTGCTGATGTTTCTCCGACCAATTCATTGACCTATTAGCGTACATAAGGAAAATTCAGATATTGTAACACAAATAGATACAATGGAAAGTTTATTTGCAGGTACAAGGTAATAATATAATATATTATCTAGCTCAGCTGGATTTTCCCTAAGTAAGGTGAATATCATTAATTCAATTTTTTCCCCTATACTAATTTAATATGAACGAGTTTAAAGCTGAAACTTTTATGTGTGAACACGATCTCGAGACTATCCGAAAATAATTATTCATACAAATCTTTTTGCATTTTCATACTCTATATTTCTCCGAGAAGGCTTTGGTCTATTTCAAATCACATAATAATTCTTAGAAACGCGGAGATGCTCCCCCGATATATGGAGCAGTCAAAGATGGAGACCCAAGTAGGTACAATAATGAATTGTACGAAGACATCGGAGTCGCCAAGTTTACAAAGATTTACCGGCTTCGTTGGCTGGGTCGAGTGTTAAGGGCGAGTGAGAAATAAGTTACACCACTCAAAATTACACCACACAAAACCCGAAGAGAGCAGGAGTATCTGGAGACCGAAGCTATGTACAGAGCTGTGAGGTGACTGGCGAAGGATGGAACAGGGAAAGGGAGAGATGGAGAAATTTCTGCAGAAGGCCGAGACCCACACAGGGCTGTAACCCCAAATTTTTGTCATTGACATTTATGTGCATAGAGTGTCAATACATGCGCATGTTAAATGTTGCCACGTGAAGCTATTTGATTCACGCTCACGAAAATGGGAGAATAACATTTGCAAGACCCTTTAAGTCTTCTATAGTGAACAGTTAGTGCGAGCACTTAAGTATAACTTGAAATCAGCTTCCAATGTTTGATTTATTAGATTCTTCTCCGCTCCGGATAACAGAATAACTATTAATATGTTGAAAAATGCATAAGAAATAATATAAAATGTGATATTAAAGTTAGTATGGAACAGATTTCCTGCGACGCCAACGCCATAAAAAATATTGTTTACCTGACAACCATTGACATAAAAAATATTGGTACGCAGATTTATGATGGAATGTTTTTTGAGCTTTCAGAATCAATTTTTTGACATTCAAAAATATATACCTAAACGTATTTTTGTATAAATTATAAAATGAAATCAATATTCATAGGACAACGTCTGTCGGGAAAGCTAGTATAATAATTTCCAACGGGCAACTTCATAGAAAAATGTCCTTCATTATTGAGACAACATTACATCAGATTATTAACAACTGATTTCATAATACGTTGAAATATATTCAATTCCAATATTGCTGATAAAGTAGTAATGGTCTTGATATTTGGGCACGTTTCATATTATCATCTTTAATCGATAATTAATTAGTATTATTAATCATTTACCAATTATTACTGATTAAATATACCTACCTACCAACATTTTGGTTAAAAGTTTTTGTAAAATTGCTATGGATATTTCAATTTTTAAAAATTCTGTAGTCGTAAATGATTAATGACGTTATTTATAGGGTTTGTGATTATAGACACCAACGTAATACCGAACAAATCATTATAGAAATACATAAAATCTTCAGTGCTCCAAAAAACGGGCATCTCTCGCACTGCTAGCAAGTTTAAATAGCCAAAAACCGCCGTTCAGTGAGAACAGGTAAAGGTCATTTTTTATGATTTTTTAATTTTAACATTAATATACAGACAGTGAAATTAATACAAAAATAAGACTACATAAATTTTACGAAACATAAGTATACCAGTCAAGCATATACATTTAAAATTATAAAACTGTGAGGAGGAACATTTTTTTTCGATTAACATAAAGGTGTAATATTAAAATTACCAACAACAATACATACAAGTACTCGGCTCAGATACTGGGAAAGGGAACAAGGGGAGAGGGTAAAGGTTTAGAGGGAGAGGAAGAAGGATAGTGCGTATCTTACAAAGAACTAAATAATATGTTTATAGGATTTGTTGCAGTTTAAGCTTGTTGCATAAAAACCGCAGTATAGATCTCTTGAATTTCTGCTGTGATGAGTCATATAAGTTAATGTCTTAGAAAAAAATCAAAATTTGCGCATGCTCTTTGAAGAAATTAATTTTGAGCATAGTTTGTAGTACGTCTAGGCATACGGAACGTGGAAGGTGATCTTGTGGATCTAGCAGGGCAGTTCCACCAAGAAGATCAACAGAGTGAACAAATCCATTTATAACTTCAAATAAATATGACAAGTCTCCCGAAGTACGTCTGTTTTCAAGAGTCGTTAATTTGTGGTAACGTGCTGATTGTACTGAAGTGTCAAAACTGATTTTCAATCTATAATTAAGATGTTTAAGTAACTTATTTTGTACTCGTTCGATGAGTATAGGATATGAGTTCTCTTAGGTTAGGTTAAGGAGCTGGTTTGAGCTCGCAACATAGAAAATTGGAATGAATCTCAAGCATTTTTAGATAGGGTAACTAAAGTTAGTAGATGGAGGAGGCCTTTGTCCAGCAGTGGACGGGAATAGGCTGAGAAGAGAAGAGAACTGAAATTTTTGTTATTTTTTTTTTTACCTGGCTGACACAAATCGTCCATCTAAGATGGATTGCCTACGATTAATGTTCTTACAACCTACACCTCAATAACAGTACATATTGCGGTACTACAGATATCCAATCACTGTATAAAAACTTTAAACTGACAACTGTTTTGATCAAACATTACATTTTAATTATTATGCTTATAATAATAAACATCAAGTGATCTTAAAGATGCACAAACATGGTGTCCAAATGCAGAGTTCGATCGTGTTCCTAAATAAGTACATATCTCATATACCGATTAGTGTGTCCCTAAAGGGGTAGACATAGAGATCGGACCTCTACAATTTCTTATCTCTAAACTCCATGTTTCTTTGAATGCTGATCCTTCTTTACTGCAGAATAGAATTGATCCAGGTGTTTCTTGGTGACCAGACATTTTCATATATTATTATCGTTGTTCATTGAGCATTTATTCTTTCAACATGTCCAAACCATCCTTTTTATTACGACACACAATCATGCTTTCGTCATTCCTCTTTAAATTCCAAAGAGTCTTAAGACCTTTAAGTCTTAAGCTCATGTCCACGTTTCACTTCCGCACATTTTGATCATAACTGGATCGTTTGAAGCACTATATTTGAGATGGGGGAATGTATAACTGCATAATGTGTATTATTTAATTATTACTGTAATAATTAAGATAGATGTGATATTTTTATCACTGAGTAAACAATAAACTACACTATACAGTATACACATCTCCTTATCATCCACGAAGCTAATTGTAACGATTCGTTTAAACTGACAACTTTTTTGATCAAACAAATTACATTTGTTATGTTAATTGTTTTACCAATACGCCGCGTCCCTAAAAGGCTAGGTAGAGAGAACATTCCATTTTTTTTTACAATTCAGACACTTTGCTTTTTCCAAGGACATACCATTATTTCTCCTAAAGCCTCTACTACGAGGACGTATTGGATCCTCTTCAATCTCGGTTGACGACGTTTTCTTAAATATTTTCTTTCAGCCTTATAATATACCTACTCTCTTTGTTATTCTATTAGTCCTTAACTACTTCTCCCAATGTAAGTTTTTCTGTTCTACTTAGAAGGAACGAAAAGTAGTAGAAGGCCTTCTTCGTCGTCAGGATGCCGTGATTCGAGAAAAACGGCGGCGATCTTCTCAGTCAACTGTCATTCTGCATCCATTATACATGACTCAACCATTTCCATCTCATCTCCATTTTGATACAATTGACCCGCTTACGTTGGTTATCTGGTGAAAATACCTAATAAAGTATTTTACATAGAAATACCGCAGTATCTTGGGACGTGCCTGAAGTGTGGACGGTAAAATATAATATGGACGTGTGAAATCGGAAAAAATGCCTATCGTAAATAATTTAATATAAACAGTATGTACTTAGTATGGAAATCTAGAGAAGAGTAGAGTTTTATGACCAGCTGCGAAGTAGATAAATCACCAAATCCATAGTATGTTGTACTGACCAAAATAAATCGACGATAAGTTGTCAATATCACAAAGGGTCAAGGAGAGGTTGATAATGGGTTTCTTTGACAGATAGAAAAGCAATTGTTTGGATACGGAAAGTACGGTTGAAAGTCGTCGACGCAGTGGAAAACATTTCAACTCTATATAATAAGCCTAAGAATGTGGTTGAGGTAAACAAAATAAAGAAGTTAGAAATAGAAAGATCAAAGGCGGTCCGCTTGAGAAGAAGGAAAAACAAGAAATCTAGTAAAATCCTGATCTTCTAGGGGCTATCCCAAGCTTATGATTATACACTAAAGCCCAAATCTAGCCTTGGCCTCCTCCACAGCACCCGTTTCCCAGACACTCCTAACTGATTTTTCACCTGCAAGAACTGCTTTGCATATCTATTCACATCGCGTCGTCCTCCCAACTCTGTCTCGGTCTGCTCACCCTTCTTCTCGTCCCTGATGTGTGTCCTGTCAGGATTCTTCTTAATATTCGTGAGTCTAGCATTCTGAGGATATGACCAACCCATCTCAGCTTTAGAAGCTTTATATGCATTGAAATTTTAGGGGCCTGGCTAAATTTAAGCCATACTTTCTGTCATTATTCGAATCTCACATCTATATGCCAATACAACAGTCCTAATCTAATACTACGTAGATCCTGGTCTTCCTGTGGGCATTGCGAGACAAACACTAGGAGTAAGAAAAAGTATGTTTTGCAATACTAACATCATCAACACTGACATATTTGAGATTTTCGGCCTAAGATGTTTGTGTCGTGGAAGAGAGACTCCAAGGATTGAACCTGCGACCTTCAGAACGAAATTCCGCGACTGGTCCGCTAGCCTACCATTAATTAATTATACTTATTACAAATAATTGTTAATATGATATTTGATTTCTTATAGCTAGACCTGTAGCAACGCAACTTGTGAATTGGGGCTTACATATTATTATACCTACTCTTCATATATGGTATTGTTACTGTTTCTTTGGAATGGAATAAGTTTCAACACAAAATTAGCACGATCGATTGTTGAAATAATAAATTTAATTTAGCATTGCAATTAAAGAATAGTAAAAAAGTGCCCTTACATCTTATTTGCTACATGATTGCTGATTGATAAGAATTACACAATATGTAGCTACACATGGTACCTACGCACGTAAATTGACATAAGTATAGGCATGTACTAATAATGTGATTGATCTTTGTCTTTAGTTTTGGGAACACGGAAATTGCAAAATCATACTTCAAAGCACAGAAAGGGCAAGGGTATTTAGAAGGTAACATGACGAGTCGAATTCGATAATAATAATAATTAACACCCTGTAAGATAAAGAACCTATTTTTTACTGAATTTCTTCAGTTGTTAAATTTTCGGTACAAATTAAATATAAACTTCAAAGGGCGTGGCGAATTATCGTTGATTCTTAATTTTATATTTAGTAATGTGGTAGGTAGATGTCTGAAAAAAGTTTCATCACCTCTTAATAAACTTACTTAATAAAAAAAAGTTATAATTATGAAATTGTATTGTATTTTATATGTGTACAAACCTTATCAATATTCTGTAGATGTGCAAAAAAGCAGATCGTATGAACTCCTTGGAAACTATTTAATTATTTCGAATTCACCACACACACAAACACATTCGTAGCTGATAAACTTTTGACAGCTCTACAGGTACACAAGTTTTGAAATTTGTCGTAAAAGAAGAATAAAAAAACTACTAAAATACACTTATAATCACATATCACAGGCTGAATTACAAATTATGGTGGAATAAAATATTATAATACATACGTTAAACAAGCTGATTTATAATAAATTATACGAAATTTAATACAAAAAAAACAATGGTAAAAAAACGCACTACGAACTCGAAATTTGTAAGCAGTCCTGTCGATGGATTCCTTATAAACAACGTGTTTGTAGAGTATTACGCGTTTAAAAATGGATGTAAGTTTAATATAAAGCAGATTACATGACTGCCCAGTCAACACGAAATATTTTTATTACAATAACTTGGATCGAACTGACAGTCCGGTTCGTGACGTATGTTTGCGTATGGTTCACACATTTATACGGGCCGACACCAGCGCCGCGGTGGCCATTTATGAAATTACCGAAACATTTTGTCACGGTGATTTGCTATCTTCAAAAAGTACATAGGTAATATTAAAATTATTATTTTTATTGAAGAGACGTAGGTATGTAGATAACTTTATTATACCTACTTACTTAATGATAAATTACAAGATAAATTCACAATCTTGAGTATTATTATTCACAGCGTAACCTTATGTAGACTGTGATTGTTATTCATTAAAATTAATTAATACCTATCTATCTACAAATCGTATGAAAAAATACTCAGAAATGACGCAATAAATTCTGTATAACCCCCCATTCACTATCACTCCAGCCGTCCAAATGGAACGAAATCACTCCATAAAATGACCGTCAGTTGTAAAAACCAACACTCAAAACGCTTTGGATTGATGAATGGCTTTAAGTAGTTCAATTTTTGGATTGATGGACATCTTACTCACCCTATCACTATCCTCATCATCCATATGGTTTTCCCCACTCACGGACATTTTTTAGAGTGACATAGCTCTATTTGGATGGATGAAGTGATATTGAATCCAAATCCAAACTCCCTTTACGCCCCACTTAGGGGCATAGGGAGGCAACAAGAGCACTTTATTGCGCTCGATCTTGCGAAATGTTTATGACCTCCTCCCACACCATGTCCAGATCCCTCAGCTCTGCTTCTGAGCGGTATGAGAGGGTCTTCCTCGTCTTCGGGACGCTGATGGGAGGAAGAACAGCGCTCTCCTCGGCTAACTGTCATTCGGCATCCTTAACACATGTCCCAGCCAAGTCCATTTCCTCTCCATAATGGTAGAAGTGATGGGCCCACACTGGGTGCGCTGGTGAATAGCATCGTTGTAGTGAATGGGGAACTTTAATAACAAGGATTGTTTTAAGAATTTTCTTATACATAGGGATTGGCTATTTAGAATTAACAAACGTTCACAAGGAATTTCATACACATATTTTTTCATCATAAATTTCCTAAAATTTAATGCGTACTTATACATAATTTAATATCACCCAAAGATTACATAGGTATAAAGCATCTTCCATCGCCTTGCTTACTGTTAATATGGGATTTTTTCACAACATTTTTGTTCCTTAGTTCTACTATAAAGGAACAAATTTGTACAATATAATAAGGGTCAACCAGGATTTGAGAACCCTGAAAGAAGATAGAATACCACTCTCCTTGTCCATCTGTTAAAGTATATTTTGCATCCCCTATCACCAATGTTCCTCTACCGTTAATCTATGCAGGTGAGTTTTTCCAATACCAAATATGCCATTAATGTTGGAATATGAAAACTTATCATAGAGAAAAATAAATATCCGAGACAAGACTTCATAAGATTCTACACATGATGGAAGATTTTAAAATGTGGAAGTGCCTTATAGATTTAGGATCAACTGAGAAGGAAAATACAAGAACAAATATGCCACATTATTTCAGAAAATATATTTTAAAGTAGGTACTTATATAAATTTGTAATCTTCATACAAACATATATTTCTATAATAAAATCTAGAAATACTCGCACAGTAAACCTATTAAAATAAGCTAATGTTTGGAATACTTAATAAAAAAAAATTATTGAAAGCGTTCAAATACTATTTCATAGGTATCTGCATAGTACCTAGATATTAAATTTTAAAAAAATGTTCAAAATAAAAATGGTGTAGAATATGGAATAAAAAAGTTATTAGTTTGCAGTCTTATCTTGCAAATAATACCTAATTAAAACTTTAAAATACAATTAATTGTAAATAAGAAATTTTATTTATTTATTTTAATTCATATTTTTGAGACTAGAATGACTAGATAAAGATCATGATTTTTTGCAACAAAGTTAAGTATAGGTACTTATTTAAGTAATTATTATTTTAACACTTTAATGCAAGCATTAGGTTATTTTTATTACATTTTAAGGTTGATTTTAAAAATGCATGATTAACGACTTACTGCTGCTATTTTTCAAGTGTCCTTGGTGATGAAAGTTAGAGTATATTCTCTCTAAAGTTAAACTTATGGGAAATGGTCAGGACAGAAAATTGTATTTATATAACACTTAAAAAAACTTTGTAAATCCACTTTATTAATATTTCAACAAAAAATATTATGTCAATACGTTTTCCCACCATCTTCAGTAACTAAACTACTTTCATGACAAAATCAACCAGTTTAATTTGTTTGAATTATAATTTTAAAATAAATTTATTACACTAAGCTTGCTTTCAGAACAGTGAGTACTTAGGAGAAATTATAATTCAAAATTACTCATGAAATATCAAACAGTGTTGCCACCTTTGTTAAACTTTTAACCCGGATACACGTACAGTTCTTAAAAAAATAAATATTGTTTTAAATAGTGTTTGCAGATTAACAATATCCTTTCTCATGTGTTCGTTCTTTTTTGAGATGTCTTTTTGTTTCAAGCTGAACATTTCATACATTTGATAGAGTTGGTGTCACTGTTTATCAGCTGGTATTTCAAACCTGTGAAAAAGAAGGTACATACATTATTTCAATTTCAAGAAAATAATATAGGTAAGTAACTAGGTACTTATACAGTTTATCAAACATCTAAAAAGAAAAATTATTGAAGTTTTTGAAAAATGCTTGGGAAAAAAATTTTATGTGACACCCTCGCCCTCAAACATTTTTGACAATTTTCTGATTTGACTATTTTTGAAATACAACATTTATTTTTTAATCTATGGTATCAAATTGGATAAAACAAATTATTACATCTAAAACTTACACTGTTCAACAATTTTTAAAAAAATAATGAAGGGTGTATCTCAATAAATAGCGTCTCTGTGACCAATTATGTCGTGACAGTCACAGATTTTGAAAAAATTCGAAAAAAAATTATAACTCGAAAACGATAAAAAATCGTAGAACTTTCTTTGAGGTTTTTGGATAGCCCTAGGGGTCCTCTATCCCTGGTTTACCGATTATCCATACTTTTTGGGACACCCTGTATATATACGCAAACAATAATAGTGGTTGGTAGACTAGCGGTTACAACGCCGCCTTTCCTACTGTTCTGTGCGGACGTCGTGGGCTTCGATCCCAGGTGCTGACCATCTTCCTCTTTTACGACACAAGCTTTAAGTAGCTTACTATGAAAGAGTCAAATAGTGTATTTGTGTTCACTTTTAGTGAGCAGTGATTCATTATATAATAAAAATAATAATAGCGAGTAGGTGAGAAGTACCTAAAAAGAAAACAACTGAAAAATGTAAGCTACAGTAGGTATATGAAGACCCAGCTGGTGTAAAGGGATGTAGGCTAAGGGTGAGGAACAGATTTATGGACATGGAAGGAGAAAAGGAAATAATTGCTCTGACGTCAGGTGAATCTCTACATTTTGCCTGAAAACGTCATTTAAAAATATTTTTTGAAAAAATGTATGCTTAGAATACATCTGATATGATTAGTTCCTTGCAGTATGGTTTGACTATTAACAAGGAAGTGGAGTCTCTCGAAAAACAATATCCAATTAAAATATTATTGAAAGCACTTACTCAGTGGATTTCCAATGCTGATCCTAGAAGATTTCATGTCACATTCCTTCTGTATAGCTCGGTCAAATGTCAAAGCTGCCACTCTACTAAAGAAATGTTCAATCCCATCACCAGTCTTTGAAGACACTGCCCAATATTCAGCATTCAAATGCTGGGCAACATCCTTAGCATCCGCTTCTATAGCCATATATGAACTTGGAAGCTAAAATAATACATTTGTCAAAAGCATTGATATGAAGAAAGAGCTTGAATTTATGGACTATCGTTAATTATTGTGGAAGAAATCTGAATAGATTGGGAGTGATTAACTGGGATGAATAACGGTAAATTTCTAGGGAACTCGAAGATTGCGGTAACAACGGTGAACATTTCAAATCAATCTGAGGATTGTGAAAAAGAAAAGAAGGTCAATGCATGGTAAAGATTTAAATTATTTTTCATGAAACTATAACCTTCATAGAACATGCAAAGAATCTTAAACTTTCTATCTATTGTTTGTTTTTAAAAAAAGATCATAGTTCGTGCGGCATCAGTGTACACTCAGTCATATCAAGAAATAGGAATATTATAATCAGCCATCGAACTTACTAGTTTGTCTCGTTTGGTTCCAACAAGAAATATGAGAGGTGCTCCAGTGTTGGATTTCATAGCATCCTCCAGCCATGTCTTAGTGTGTTTTAATGTGACTGGATCCAAGAGAGAGAATGTCAATATAATTGCTGAAATATTTATATTCTATCAAAATCATGTTAAAAATAAATAAAGGTGTAAATAATGGAACTTATTGCCTGAGCCAACTTTTTCTACTGACCAATGAGACAGGTCTACCCGGATATAAATTTCATGTGAGAAACACTTTCTTCAAAACTCTGATGTGACTGGAAATCGAACCCAGGACCTTTTAATCATAAGCTAGCACCTTTGCCACTGAGGTTAGAGAAAAATTAATTACATTCCGTCAAATTTTGGAAGACACTTTTTAATTTAGAAAACTCTCTTTCTAGTAGGTAATTAAATACATGGAATTCTATGGAGAAAATATTTTGTTTTGTTGTTGTTGTTTTTGTCTTTTGCTCTCATCAGATGAACGCAATGTGGCAATTTACACCACGCAGGATCCCTTATAAAATCTTTACCTGACGAATGCTATATGGCCCTTTACACCATGCATGATCTGATCTCTCTCTTTTACACTTTTATTTAACTTCTATGGATTATATTCTAAGACCCTATGTACATGCTTGTTTTGCTTTGTTACATTTCATTATTGTTAGTATTGTTTGCATTTTGCTGTATTTTATGTTTTTGACTATTCCGAGTGCCCGTAAGGGCCTATGGAAATATTTTAAGAATAAAGAATAAATAAAGAATATGTTTTGAATTAGTAGTAAAAATCTCATTTTGAAAAAATGGCGTAGCATAGCTCAGACTTATACGACAAAAAATGTACGATAAGCATACCATTAGCTCCTCTGTAATATGATTGTGCTATGCACTTGAATCTTTCTTGTCCCGCAGTGTCCCATCTATACAAAAAATATAAAAATTAATTGAAATAAAAATCAAATTAAATATATAATTGACTTATATTATGAATCAATCAATTAAACAAATTTAGTTGAAACTAAAAAAATCCAGATTTGGTACATAAGATAAAGAATATTTTTTTTACATACATTTGTAAATTGAAAGGAACATCCATAATTTTAAATCTTTCCACTTCAAAATCCACACCTATTGTCGCTTTGTAGTTTGTTTCAAAAATCTTGTGACAAAAGCTAAAAGAAAATCGATTAGGTAGGCACCTATTATAAATATTTTAAAATAATATGTATTAAAATTGATAAATTATTCATCCATTTTTTTTTCTTACAAAAGCACAAAACCTTTACAGGCAAAATTAGATGAAATATGTCATTTTGTTTCATAACAGTATACTTAAGTATTGATATAACAGAAAAAATAATAACTAAATTCATACTCAACATGTTCAACATGTCGAAAAATCTCATGTATATTGAATACTAGCTTATACCCGTCTTGCTTTACGTTTTTTATTCCGATTGTCAGGCTTGATCGGTAGGTAATTAAACAGGTTCTAGTCTAGCTTCCCATTGCTTAACAGACCTCTATAACTGACATAAGCACAGAAAAAGAAGAATGACACTTTTAATGTTTATTAAAAATTTGTATGAAGATCCTAAAAAATAGGGTTTTTTAAATAGCTCTAAATATATTAAAGTTAATGCAGCAAATTGTATTAAAGAACCTTCTCCGGCATTTTGCACGGCTCTGTGCAGATTCATATCTGACGTAGCATTTGTATTTTGAGCGTCATGCTATGACATACGGTAAAAAGCAAATAAAAAACATTTTTGAATTATTAATTAGATAGAGGAGGGGCTAATGCGAGTTTTATTTAATTTCCCAATTTACCACGCAACTTTCTTAATTTTTTCTTTCATAAGAACCTTCTACTGATAAAAGCCAACACGACAAAAAAAGAATTAGTGAAATCGGTTCAGCCGTTTAGGCGTGATGCGATGACATTAGGTAAAAAGCTAATAAAAAAACATTTCTGAATTATTATGTAGATTTACCACGCAACTTTCTTAATTTTTTCTTTCATAAGAACCTTCTACTGATAAAAGCCAACACGACAAAAAAAGAATTAGTGAAATCGGTTCAGCCGTTTAGGCGTGATGCTCCGACATAACGGTAAAGCAACGACAAAAGGCAAATAAAAAAACAAACATTTCTGAATTATTATATAGATAACATGAAAATACTTACCGATTTACAAGTGATGTCTTTCCTACAGCTACATCACCTATGATTATTATTTTGCTAATATTTATTCCCAATTTCATGGATTTAATACAATCTTTAGTGAATATGGAAAAGTTAATGTCTTTGTATGGAGTAGCTTCTAACATAAAAGGACGAGGTAAGCAGTGAATTTTCCTTTCCATATATTCTTCTTTTACCATTTTATACACACAAGATTTAGACGCACGCATTTTATTTTGATAAATGCGAATCAAATGATATATAAGTTATTTTAAAAGTTTATAAAAAGTTAGTGACTACTTTGTTTATTTTTGAATATCGTCGCTAAGGTAACAGGATGTCGTAAACATCGATAAGTAAGTACTTTCGCAACATAATGCCAGATAAATTTATTTCCTGTATAATGCTGCCAGTATAAAAAATATGAAATAATTTTACACATAAGCATTTTTCATACTCATTAAAATAGGGTATTTGACACTATGAAAAATAAGATACAGATTGTGGTCATCCTGTTTGAAAATGGCCCAAGAAAGCTTATTTCTTTTATTTTACAACTTAAATAGGCTTATTTTTTATAAAAACACGTAATAAAAATCCAAATATTTCTATGGAACTAGTCACCGATGAAAACGCCTTGTGATTAGTTGTGGTCCCCGTGACGTCACCCCATGGTAAATGATAGTCATCAACCTCATACCAATACAGAAGTGTGACGTAAAATGCACCACGTGACCAGCGCCTTTATACAAGACAGCGTTTTACGCGCGTTTTTTGGATATTTAAACTTTAAACATGATTTTCATATAAAATATGGCATATCTTCAGAAAATATAAAGAGAATGTGCTTATAATGTATCGTAGAATAATTTAAAACGGTTTCTGGAAATTAGTCAAACACCCTATTCTCATTTTTTTTTCTTTAATTTTTTATTCGTTTTCTTTTAGTCAAATTTTATAAAATGAGTTATTATTTGTTATTAAAAATCTTTATCAAATTTGCGATTTTTTATGGCATTTCATTCACAAAGGATGATACAGCCAGTTGTGATTTTCTAAGTTATCATTTTTTTTTTCTTCATGTGATAATATTTGTTTGAAAAAAAAAATTGTACAGTTATTTAAATATAGGTAATATGTGTAATATATGTGCTAAATAAATATGAGAAGTCAAAATGAACAACATATTTTCATATTTGGTGTACAAATTTTTTGTATATATATCAGTTTTCTAAACTAAAATTGCAATTGCTTTGTGATTTAGTAAATAACAAACAAGCCATAATTAATTATTTTTATTTCACCTAAATATTAAATTTGAATGAAGTTTTATTTTTTTTGAAAACACTCTTCTTCTTCCTCGTAATATTATTGTTACATAGAGTTTAAATTGTGTTATGAGTCAATTATTCAAGTGGTAACACTGATCCTTTTCTTTTGCCGTGTCTTTCTATGTGCGGCCACCATCTTTTCTAGTAAATATGCCACCCAAGAAACCCGCGGATAAGCCAGGTATTTATTATTTTGCATATTAAATTAATTAATCGCGGTATAAAGTAATCACAAAATGTTATATGTTTAGCTTTTGTTTGTGTTATATGATTAAAGACTCGAAACGTATTGAGTTGACATTTGGGTAACTACCGCCACGCGGTTTTTCATCAATACATGTGAAATGTCAACGATTAGAAAATTACAGTTGCAGGATTAGTCGAAACAGTTCAAATTAGCAAATCGAAAACTCCTACGATGATTGTATTTAATGTGTATCACGATCATATTGTTGCGTATATACTTTGTTTCCTATGTGCTCACTTAACCTAAAACACTTTTTTTTTAACACAACATGTTTTTATTCTTTTAGCATCTGGCTCCAAGCCTGCAGAGGCTAAAAAGCCTAAACCGGAAGCAAAGTCGGAGGCGCCTAAAGCAGAAGCTAAACCTGCTGCGCCCAAACCTTCATCTTCAAAGACACCAGCGCCTGCCCCAGCAGCAGCCAAGACCGTAGAGAAAAAAACTGAATCTAAACCCAAAGCTGAAAAACCCAAGGCTGCTGCTGACAAACCAAAATCAGCAGACAAACCTAAAGCTGCAGATAAACCCAAAGCAGCTGCTGGAGGTGACAAAGCCAAAGCAGCCCCTGCTAAGGCCGAGAAACCTAAATCTGGAGATAAGCCCAAAGCAGAAAAGGGTAAGGAAAAACCGAAGACTGCAGAGAAGAAGCCAGCTGATAAGACAAAAGCCGCTGCCAAGCCCAAGTCTACCGATAAATCAAAGGATAAGAAGACAGCTGCTGTTAAGAAACCTGCAGTAAAGAAAGCAAGCAAATTAGATGGAGCTCAAGCTAAGTTGGCAGCTAAGGCCAAGGCGAAATTGGCTGCTGCTAAAGGAACAAAAACTAAGACTGGTGTGAAAGCTTCCATTGTTAAAGCAAAGAAGGCTGCAACTAAGGTGAGTCATGAGTTAAATATTGGTGCCCTAAACATAAGTACCTCCGATTCTCAAATGTGTTCTAAATCTAAAATTCAAATATCCTTGAGTAAGCGTACACTTAAAAAATTGTTGGAAATACATAATCAACCTCTGCACAAGTTACCCAAACAATTCTCAAATAGTATCCAATGTGATTCTATATCTTTTGATGATAGTTTTTGTTATAATGGTTCGGAAGATTCCAATATTGCAAGCAAACCACCCCTGTTATTTGCTAAAATTGCACCAACGACCCGACCGCTTCCATTAAAATCGGATAAATTGCCTCAGAATTCTGGTGATAAAAAGCCACCATCTCTTAAAAATGCATCTACTCCATCAAAGTGTTTAACTATTGTTGATGATGCAGTTTCTCAGGTTTCTGATACGTCTATGAAAATGTCTCCTATTACAAGTACTAGTCCAAAGAATGTTAACAAGAAAGCTTCTGATAAATCTGAAGATTCTTATTATGATTCTTACGATTCCGATGAGTCCAGCGCTCCGAAGAAATCAGATAAAAAGCCCAAGACTGTTCTCAAGAAAAAGTTCACAAAGAAGTTGAAAAAAGCGTCCGCTACCAAAACTTCTATTAAATCTGGCTGTGCTGTGAAGCCGCCAGTCAAGAAAAAAGCGCCAGTTAAAAAACCCAACAAAAAAACTTTAGTTATGAATAAAATTAATATTAAAAAACCTAAGAAAAATTTTTACGATTCGTATGATTCTTACGACTCATACTCCTACGATTACGATTCTTATGATTCTGACGAATCTGGTAGTCCTGTTAAATTGAAGAAGTTTTTGCCCAAAAAAGTTCAGCCCAAGGGCTCCTGTGGAACAAGATTATGTGGATAGGGACATTTTGATAGATTTTGGCCGAGTTATTTTTTTATTATATTATTTTTAGGAATTTGTTTTTATTTATATACTTTTATTATTGTAAGAGATATTTTATTTATTGTTGTTAATGTTTTTGTGGATGTTGTTATTTATATTTATTTGTTACTCCAACATCATTAAAAGTTGCAATTATTGTTTGTATTCTTTATTTTGAGATTTTCTATGATTGATTTATAGATTTATGGCAAATTGCTACAATGTATATTTAATGCTTATTGATCTCTTTTATTTTGATGAATTATGTATATTTCAATTTATTTTTTACTTAACTGACATGTATGTAAAATAATATAGCTTCATTTTTGTTACCAATAAGGTTGTTACAATTTAAAAGGCTGATTTTATTAAATAATTATTTTTAAAAATATAAGTAATTTTAATAATGTAAAATGGTCTTTGATTATACATATGTATAGTGGAAATAAAATACGCACTAAACACCAAAAACTTCATTTTGAGATAATCTAATAAAACTGATTTTTTCCCCCATACAGACATAGTACTATGATGATTTTTGGATCTGTTTTTTACGTCTTTGGATAATCGATATGGACTTAGTGCAATATTTAGGCTATTGACAATGGTTTATAGAACATTTCCTCATACTCAACTCATTTTTGGCGTTTAGTGCGTATTTTATTTCCACTATACATATAAATAACCCATAAATATTGACTATTGAAAGTCTATAAAAATATTCTGATTGGTTTCTGAGCACCCATAATATGTGACTTGTCAGTATTTTATTGTTGCAATTTGAAATTAGTATTGTAGCAATTGTTTTTTTTTTTGTGTTGCTAGTCATTAAAATTATTAAAAACATATTAATTTTGAAGTTTTTCACAATGGTAACTTTTGATAGTTTGGAATGAAAATTTATTTTATTTTTGAATTTATTATAATGTCACTTTTATACTCTATGATGATTTTGAAAGGTGGGAATCTCTTTGAAATATAATGAAATGAGATATGTTAACCTGTATCTGAGATTTATATTAATTAGTTTTAAATTAAGAAATGGATACTTGGACAATTGTTTAATTCTTTTTTTGTTTGTTTTTTTTTTTTTATTTGAAAGGTCACCAAGGGCGAGTTTGGTACAAGATTGAGGAAGATCCGTACATCAGTTCACTTCCGTCGCCCCAAGACATTCAGACCACCACGAAATCCCAAATACCAGAGGAAATCTGTTGCCAAGAGATCGCGGTAAGTCTCTTTTTTTATATCAAGTAGAGGAAAAAGTATTTTCAGCTCTTATTGTCATTTTTCAAGCTGATCATGTATATTTTTATGGTGACATTGGATTCGTCATGTAGTTAGTGCCGTAGTTCGCAATTATAATGTACCGTACGTCATCTTTAAGTGCTCTAAAGATGTCTCTGTATTTTTTTTTTTCAAATATTAGCTGGCTTCAAGTTTAAACCCAACATTCAGCCCCATACATGACAGATTTCATGAGAGTTGTAGGTATATAATATTAAGAGCTTTGCATTTCTCATGAGTAATCTTCATGTACTTACACTTCATTGAACTACAGTATCAGTGGAATGATCAATCAATCAGATCTCTTTTTACACCTCACAATAAGAGCTCTCCATCGCTTTCAATCTTTCGGAATGTTTATGATATTCCTTGGGGAAAGATACCTATGTGTGTCTTTAAAATATCCTTATCCAATGCAGTTTTTCTTTGTGCAAAGTTTCGTATCATTCTTATTTTATGCACTATTAGAAAATTTCTTTGGAAATCTGATAAATGGTAATGTCTCCCAATATATTGGTTATATTAGCCAAATAATTATGGTGCATTCAAGCTTCAAACTTGAGCGGCTGTATGCACTGATAGGGGCTTGCTCAGGGCCTAATAGTTACCGCACATTCACAATGTAATTATTTATGTATAATTTCAGTATGGATGCTTGTAACATCATTAAATATCCACTGACAACTGAAGCGGCTATGAAGAAGATTGAAGACAATAATACTTTGGTATTCATTGTACACACCAAGGCCAACAAACACCACATCCGTCAGGCTGTTAAGAAACTATACGACATCAACGTAGCTAAAGTTAACACCCTTATCAGGTGCGTACACACTTCATCGCAACAGAATCTCAAGGCGGAGATATTGATTCTGACATTTTGTTCCTACAATACAGTTATTGATATCTCTGCTTTGAATTATTTTCTTCCAAGTGTTTTCATGATGATCCTATGGAAAGGGAATCTCTTTGAGATTTATAATGAAATTAAAACCATTTATCTAATATACATATCTGATTTATAAAACCATAACAATCCACCATAATCTATGTTTAACAACTTTTGGTTAATATATTATGATTGTTTGTATGTTTCAGGCCCGACGGTAAGAAGAAGGCTTACGTGAGGTTAGCGCGAGACTATGACGCACTGGACGTCGCTAACAAGATCGGCATTATATAAATAAATATAATTGACCTTTCTATTTTTATTATATATTTTATGTATATTATATAAGAATACAAAATAAATTGAGTAGAGCTCCGCCAATACTCATATCACACGAGATTTTTATATTTATTTACACCTCCAAAACGACTTCACTTATTGCTTATTTAAAAATGAAATGTGGTTAATCTATCAAACTGATGGATTTCGAAATATTATAAGAGTAAGGGCTACAGTAATTTGATAGAAAGAATTAGGATCAAGCTGAGCAAAAAATTTAATAGAATAACTCTTCTGTGGAAGCTGTAAACGTAAACTGTTTGATGCGTGTGTGTTGCCCATTCTCTTATATGGGTGTGAGTCCTGGCACCTGACCTAGGCCCAGGCACAAAAGTCTCAGCCTTTGAAATGAAGTGCCCAAGGAGAATTCTGGGTGTAAGATGGTACCACTGCATCACGAACGACGCTATACGCCGGCGCACCCAGCATGAGCCCATCACCTCTACCATTGTGGGGAGGAGATGGACTTGGCTGGGACATGTGTTAAGGATGCCGAATGACAGTTGGCCGAGGAAAGCGCTGTTCTTCCTCCCATCAGGGTACCGAAGACCCTCTCACACTGTGTTCCGCTCCTTCGAAGCAGAGCTGTGGGAGGAGGTCATAAACATAGCGAAATGGAGAGCTCTTGTTGCCTCCCTATGCCCCTGAGTGGGTTGTAAAAGGGAGAATTGATTGGATGCTAGCAGGTGCCTTGAAGGTAAGAAATTGACTGTAACCATCTTGTCTTCGTTAGAAGTCTTGTTGTATTGGAGAAATCTCACAAGGACTCTAGAGCTGCATGACACGTGGACTCTGGAAGATTAATACAGGAGTACCTAGTAGCATGGGCGCCCGCAGAAAATTTTATAGGGGGGGGGCAAAATATTTTTAGTACGTAGAGCCAGTACGCAGCCTTGTTTGACTCACGTGGTGATCCTGAAAGCTTCAGTAGGACCACCTGGCGTTTTGGCGCTACACTCGGAGTCTTCATCTGTATGAAGGACTGCATCATTTTGACTATCTTCGGAGGTATACCGTACAGAGCTAAAATTTTCCATATTTATGGTATATGTGAGCTGTCGAAGTCCTTTTCAAAATCTATGAAGCAACAAGCGACTGGAGAGTTAAACTCTTTGCACTGCTAAAAGATGCACCTGGCACAGAAAATCGGGTCCGCGCAGGACTTGCCAGGTACAAAGCCGCATTGTTGCTCTCTCAGGACAGCCATGACAGACCCCCGACTGCGGTGTAGTAATATCTGAGATAATATCTTACCGGGAACACTCAGTAGAGTAATTCCACGGTAGTTTCCGCATTCAAGGGAATGCGTGCCTCGCTCAGCCCCAGGATATCCAGTCCATAATCTCCCGCCAACTTTGCAGCAACAAGCTCCACGCCCGCCCTCAAAGTGCGGACATTCAGGGTCCCGATTTTCAAGCTCTTATTCCTAAAGCGAGCCGTGGTCAACACAGGGGGGACACTAGCTGCCTGGACAGATTTTTCGATTACCTGCCTCATACAGGATGCTCGAAAAATCAGCATAAAGAACAGAGTTTCTGTGCCCCGTGCTGTGGGGCTGTCGGCTTAGAATAGCATTTTAACGAATTTTAGGTCAGGTCTTAGAAATGAAATAATAACAGTAGGATGGGTAGCCGAAATTATGAATAGGGAATAGCTCACAACAGTCACAACATACAGTGATACATAAAATAATTAATATAGAAAATATAAGAATAATTACCCAGTAAAACGAGATCAGTATCAGCATACATAGTTACTTTCTGTTTATATTCTCTTTACTTTAATGTTTTTTTCTCTATTATGTATTTCTCTATTTTTCTCTACCTGCGGGCGCCCATGCCTAGTAGCATTATTGAAGGAAAAACCAACTTCAATGCCTTAGGGCTTACTACATACAGCCTGCCATGCAATTTTCTGCAGCTGCAGGGCTTATTCATACTTGAACATACAAATCTGATTAAAAGATAGGTTTTCCAATTTGAAACTAATCCTTAGCAAAAATTGTTGGGGCCTCTGGTTCAACTTAAACCTCGGTTTAATTTAAAAAAAAAGAATTACCAAAAACAAACGAGAGTTACGATGTACACAATAAGATGGATGAACTTCAGCTGAGAATCTTATTATTACAATAAATGAGATAAACTCATAGGTGTTTCTGAGAATTTGTAGGTTAAATAATTCTTAAATACAATCTGCAAATTAAAAAAGTAGTCAGAAAAAAATAAAAAAAAAAACCTCAATGACTAAATTTCAAAGTTACAGTCCAAAAACAATGAACTTTTTCACACAAATATCTTATTTTTACTATGGTGCAGCAGGTAAACTCTTTGGAGAATTCCTCTGGCCTTTCCACATTACGGAAATCCGTCCATTCTATTTTATTCCGCATCTAAGATATCTACCTTCTCCAAGCAGGAGACAAAGAAGTTTGTGAAAACCTAGGGTAAAAGCTAATATAGGTACTCACTCAACCTTATTTTTGTCGGGCCACATATTTTAAAAGTAACACGGACCACAACTTTTTTCTGAAAGTTTTTCTTGTATCTATGAAACTAACTACTCCCTTTTTGACCCCATTTAGGGGCATAGGGAGGCAGCGAGAGCTTCTTGAGAGGTTTTAATGACCTATGAAACATCTCAGGAAAAGTTCTAAAAAGCTAACGCATATTTTCTTTGATAAATGAAAGAAGTGCAGTGCACACAAGATGTTTTGTGGCATTATTATTGGAGGACTATTCTGAACAAATAAATTGAAAACTGATATATATTCGGGATTAATATGGATTCAATACATTTTCCAAGATCATCATGACAACGAAAAAATTTCATTTTCTAATGAACTAGTGCAGAGAAAAAGTACAATGCACTGCCATCTATGGAAAAATAGAAACAAGCTTATTTTATGAATTTTGTTATATCTATTCTTCACTAGATGTCGATCTCGTGCCAAAATAATGATGTATTCAAAAGACAAAAATAAAATAAAATTACTTTATTTTCGAAACATTATATTATAAACAAAATACCTACTAATAATTTCACTAATGAGACATTTTCAAATATTAAGAATATACATTTTACCCATCTATGTCACAGGTGACTTATTCTCATACTAAAACAAAAAACAATTTATTAAAAAATGATAATAACTAATATACCTACCCAATATGAAAAACATAATACCTAGTTCAATTTTTAAACCAAATATAACATAACATGTAAAAACTACCTTTTTAAGTATCCATTTAGAATCTTCCATAGCCCGGACTGATATTTCTTTGATTCTTTCAGGGTCTGTTTCTGAGATGTGTTGTTTAAAACTCTGTAATTTCAAATGAAAATATATCAAATATACTTATAATCAGTTCTTGAAGATCATATTATTATTAACAATCAATCAGTAGGTATATCAAATTTTAAAAAAGAAATTTAGCCTTTGCATTTGTGTGAAAATGAGGATATTGTAATAGATCCTTAAATTACATAAGCTTTTAAATTATGTTTAATCTTTCACCTGTTGAGACTACTTCTTATATTATAATTTAAAACCAAAACCGAGAACTCATGCCTATGATTGAAAGATAATATAACTTAATTGCTATTCATACCTGTTTTATAGAAAATTTGTAAAATTGTTTAGCATCTTTGGGCAATTTATCACATTCTCTTAGAAGATATTTAAAAAGCTGTTTACTAGTCATTTCCGTCTTAGAAAATGAGTTACAAAACCTCTGAGTCAATATGAATTTAGTTATCATCTTGGTGAATCCTGACAGGTTATATTTTATTTTAAGATATTCAAATAATTTTGTCTTCTGGCAGAAACCACTAGGCTTAAAATACTGAATTAAGACATTTATAAAACATTATTTGTTATTTGAAACCTTTTTTATAATTAAAATAATGTCACTTAAAAATGTTTTGTTTATTTCTCAGCTGTCTACGGAAAAATGCAAATAGGGAGTTTGATGTACGGTAAAATGTTGCCATTCTCTTGGAAATTGAATTAAAATTAGACTGAAAATTATTAAACACAATGTCGTTTATATTGCTTCATATTTTGAGCTATTTAAAAAAGAAACAATCGTGGTTAATTTATTTTTCATCGATTACTGATAAGTGAGTAGTTATTGACGATTTGTATCATTTGGGATTTCGGTTAGCCTTCTGACGACTCCTGACTTGCACAATGGCAACTATTATTATTCTAAATTTAGCCGTCAGAGTGCGCGAGTGTAATCGTAATTTTGAAAAATGATTTGTGTTCTTAATAATTATTATTTCTTATTCATTGTTAAAGATTGCTTAAATCGGAATATCTATTAACTCCAATCAAACAATTTCGTCCTCAGAAGTTAATCATTCACTAACTCTTTATTATAATATTTCGTCACAATATAAGAATTTTCATGAAGTTTACAATCGTGCCATCTTTACTTTGTGCAACAATGTGATGCTAACTTCATTCACGTTCTCCCGATGTTCGCTAAATATGGCTGACAGATAAGTTTTTATTTGACGTTTGTTATGTTGATTGTGGATTTTACGATGTTTAGTGATTTATATTAAGTTTTGAACACTCAAATTTGTGTGATTTTGTGTTATGGCTTTAGTAACTGTGCAAAGATCTCCCAGCGTGACGAATTCTCCTCAAAATACGGTAAGTTATATTCGTCAGCTATTGTTATTTAAAATCAGTTTTAACTAAAAATCTTTCGAAATCTGACTAAAATATGATCTGTTTTTCGTAGTTAATTGTCCTTCTAACATAGATCTATATTAGAGTGCGAAACAGTTGTTAAATGGTCTCTGTATGTGTACATTGGTACATTATAACGAGTTGCATTTAAACGAGATATTTTCACCCGTGTTGGCACGCTATGATTTGTACAATTTGTTAATTAAAACAATAGTTCTCGTCTCGTGCTACATCATTTAAATGTTTATTTCCTTAAAATAATCCAATATTTCTTTGTCCTTGTGCTGTGCAACTACCTATTAGGTGCTATACTTGACTGCTTTTGTGTGAGTAATTCGCTATCTACTCTTATCAGGATTTTATTATGTGTTTCGTGATTACAGATTTTGCATAGTTAATCTAGTAAGGTTTTGAACATAGATAATATTTTTTTTAACTGAACCTTTTTGATTATAGAATAATGGTAAAGCTTGCATATAATTATTTTAACCAAAATGTAGTATGCATTGTTATAACGGTGTCTGTAACAGATGTGTGTAGGTATATGGATGTGTTACATTAGTATTGTTTATATACCGTGTGTAGTAGTAGTTGCAGTGTGGAGTGAGGCATGCGCAATGCTGTCCACGGTGTAGATATGTGCAGTCACTCGCAGGCTTTCACGTGGTGTGGCTCTGTGCCGGGCGATACGGGAAATTTCCTAACAGAAATCGCGCGGCATTTTTGACATTACGATTCTGTTTGGTAGTTTTGACATCCACGGTGTGTCTTCTGAGCGTTGTCAAAATATGTATACCCTAAGTGTGATAAGTTAATTTCAAAAAATATATTGTAATAAGAAAGTGTTTTGTTTGAATTGAAATTGGACGTTCTGTTGTTTTGTTTGATAATGATGACATAATTAAGAAGTGTTGTGTGATGTTGTACGTGCTGCCGGCTGGAGGGGGGGCTCGCAGCCCTGGAGTCCGGAGGTCGTGGGCCCCCGGCATGGGGGCGCAGTCCCCGGTGTCCCCACCCACCTCCTGGCCTGTCGCACGGAGGCCCAGAGTCAAGATCCTTCATCCCTTCAAGCAGCAATTTAAACAAAATGTAAGTGTGGTATGAATTCACACCGTATTTCGCCCCCTCCCTGCTGCTAAGGGCGCTAAATCTATTCATGGTTTTGCAAATCAAGTGTAAGGAAAACGGTTCATTTAAGGTAAACAGATGGCCAAAATCACTCGAATTCGGGTGAAAGGACTCGATAAAAAAAACTAAAGATTAATAACAGGTTGTGCCCTTGAACTATCAAGTTCAGGGATTTATTTAAATATTCCCTAAGAGTGATCCCTATTTACCTTGGCCATCGCATCGCTCGTGAACGTCTGGACGAATTTCGCTAATTCTTTTTTTGTCATTGTCAGGAGAAGGTTCATATGAATGAAAACATTTCCCAGAACATTAGAAATTTTAACGCAGCAACAGTGCCTAAACCTTTTTGGTACTTTTCATAGTATATTTTTTTCTATTTTTAAATCTCAATTGGCGTTTGACGTAACTGTCAGCTGTTTGATAGTTGGTGATTGTCATAAATGTGCCCTGTAAACAACATTCCCATTTTGTAGAAGGTCGTTCCTAGATTTGATATCAAAAACTGTATCACACTTTTAACTAAATCCACTTCTTCTTTTTCTTTTATAAGTGAAGTCTTAATAACGAAGAATATTCCAAAAAAACTTCCGCAATTTCATCGATAATTTTTTATTCGTACAATTCGTTTGATCAAGTTTCGAAATAACACAATGTAGATGTTAGGTAAACATGTCGTGTGATCCATACGGGAGACAACTGAGGGATATCCTGAGAAGACGGTGTATTCTCCCAGCTGTTTGCCGAGTATCCTCAGGGAGACTATGCGTCACCAACTCAGATCAGTTTATAATTTAGAATTTAGATGAACTCCACAAAACGAGCCGAATGTAATCTAGGGAGACGCAAAAATTTCATCAAGTCATCAATACCTCCATAGTGTCTTGTTTTGATCAACTGGGAGAAAACGTATCAAGTACGAAGAAGACAAACTCAATCACCTGGATGTGTGGAATATTTTAGATCTATGTAGGTAGGTATTAATTTAAAGCAACAAATATTTCTTTGCACCCCATGGACATTCTGTATAAAATGAATATGCACTCACAAAAATAAGTAATAACAAATAAATATACTAAAAACAGTAAAAACACAATATATGGATGAATATCGATATAATTTAACGCTAAAGGAAGCAGCCCATGAGTATAATATACCTATTACCTACACAAGAAAAGGATGTTCGCACATCCCTATGTATATCCATGCCCCTACATGGATTATGCACTGTGTTTGACAAGACAATACCTTATTCGCTTATAGCTGTCCTTTTTTTGAGGTATAACCCTTTACCAAATCAGTGTCACATTGACTAGCGTCACGTCAGGATTAATAAAGTTTAATTCAATGTCATTGTCGCCGCAGTGTCCGGTTCGAGGTGAAATAAATCTTCGTACGGTCGCGATCCGTCAATCAAATTCACAACAACAATGAGTTTGTCATTCTACGGACGCACATCGGCTGCCTTGATCCCCAATCAGCCTAGATTTGCGTATCCTTGCACTTGGCTTTTGCGCGGAAACTTCCGACCGTGCGCCCATCAGACAATTAGTAACTAAATGCAACTGTCATCCCGGCGCATGACGATGACCTTTTTCATTAATCTCTGGATACAACGCGCACCTATAATACATCTATGGATCATCTGCATGCGCATACGGCTTGGTGGTATTTCTGGCGCAACTTTCCGACCGCTGTTGCAGTGTATGTTATATTCTGCATAAAGCTGTCATTGCTTTCATTCTAGAGTTGTTCAAAGGATCGTTATATCGTTTTTGTATTCCTTGTCATTTCTAATATAAATGAAAGTCGGGTTAGTGCGAACACTTATAAGTCGAGATCGGCTGAACAGATTCTTTCAATTGGATTCTCCTCCGCTCCGGATAACAGAATAACTAATAAAAAGTTAAAAAAATGAGTAAGAAATGATATAAAATATAATATTTAAGTTAGTATGGGACGGATCACCTATGACGCGCCTACGCCATCGCGGGTAGTTTCCTCCCGTTTATCGGGCACATTCTTCTCGGTACTTCAAGGGTGAGGTAGAGTGTGCGCGCGCATATATGCTCACTTGGTTCCCGCCTGAGTTTTGAATACGAATGGATGTTTTAGAAATATTTTAACATTATGTATTATTTTATTAGTAACTTAATCGGATCAATTAAGTATGTATTTTTTGTTTCTGGGGGCGCAGTGCACATATTATGAACGGACCACCTCTGGTTAGGACTACAAGACAACGTCTGTCGGGAAAGCTAGTATCTAATAAATTACTTTTCTCGTCTTCTCTTCTTGTATGTACATACGTATTGATCAAAGTCAAAGTAGTTTTGTATTTCATAAATAACCGAGACAAACTAGGTATTCCTGAGATTTAAAAAGGGTGGCGTTTCATTGGAAGAAATGAGGGAAATATTTTGCTGTGTGAAAATATACTAAACCATATCGGGTTTTGAACCCAGGACGCCTTGAAGAGAAATACACGATTCGAAAACTAGGCTTCATATTATGTAGGTCGAACAAAGTTAAAATCGTTACAACTTTCAAAATTTTTCAAACTGCCTATGATAAACTACGTTGCAAGTAACAATGCTCAATTCGAGTAGGTAGGTAGGTACTACATTCAGTTAACCGTAGTATAGAAGTTCCAATTCCGATTCACAGAAAAATAATACGGCCCAATTCAGAGGTCAAAGTCTATGTTCCAATTATTGATTGTCCGATTTCCATTTGACAGTTCAAAGTCAACTTTCTATTTTCACAGTTCAATAGGTTAAAAAATATTAGCAACAAAAATCAACATACAAAGTAACATACCTACAACTGAGAAATCATCGATTCAAATCAACAGAAGCACACAATAATTTAATGAAAATTTGTACAATTTTACCATTCGCATGTCGTATCCAAGCAATTAATAAATGTGTAGTTTCACGCGGTTTTTGTTATAATATTATGTATTTTATATATGACTAGCTGTTTAGATACACATTGCCCTGTCTTAACTGTAAATATTGAATTCGAATTTGTATACTTTATTATAAATTAATTGATTATTTTATCAATATAATTCTTACCGATGTAGGTATATTCTGTTTTAAACGATATTATTTGCAGCGCGATTTATGTCAATCACACCACTTAAAAACTGACAGTTGTGTCAAACGCCACTAGCCAAAGTTTTTATTGTCAAAAGCGCTAAAGAAGTTCCATTAGAATATTTAATATGGTCCTTCAGTTTTCTTAAATTTTCCGCGCAATATTCTCAATGATTTCTTTCATAGGAACCTTCTGACAATATCAACACATAATTAAAAAATAATTTGCGAAATTCCCGCGTAATATCGTGACCAAGGGAAGAAGGGTTCCAAATTTATGTATATATGCACAGATAATAATATAATATTATGCAGCCAGCTGGTAAATTGAACACGCAGTATTGCGAACTCAGATCCTTTTAAAATGGTAATAAAGTCGATGGTTTGTGAATCTGAAATGTGACTGGGTCAGCTTCTACACATGAAGATGGAGAGATTCGTTTAACTGGCTTGTTGTTCGTCAGACTGGCGCACAGCGGTTGCTGGACAGCTTATCTACTCGACTAATCTCGTTTGATTGTCGCTGATCAGTGAAAGCTATCGTCTTGATTTAAACTCATCTCTGATGGTTAACACGCTGCTGGAAGCGAATGGTATTACTGTTGGAACATGAAAATTGTTATAATATACCTAATAAAGTTAAATTCAAGAATAACATGAAATTGTATTTTGATTTTAAAGATACAATTTTGACACTGGCCGATTTTATTATTAGCTGCATACACACGTAACGATTGATCTTTACGATTTGACCGATAATCGCTCATTTTTCAAATGTTTTCTTTCAAGTTGACAAGTCATTTACATGACTTAACGGGTTCCGCTCATTTGTTGCACTGTTTCTGTGTAATATATATTGTGTAAATAAGTTTCTTATTGTATCTTTCTGTTTGCTTGTGTATTTGTTTATTTAATAAAGTTTAATGATGGCTGAAAAAAAAAAAAGATTTGAAAATTGAGCAATTATCGGTCAAGATTTGAAAAATGAGCAATCATCGGTCAAATCTTAAAGATATATCGTTACGTGTGTATCCAGCTATTGAAATAATTGTCCTTTTTTATGAATTTGAATTTTTTTATAAATTCTTCAAAGCAACTAAGTTTATTTTAAAGTACTTATGTTTTAAGTATTTAAAAATAATATCCTGTGATAATTTAGTTAGAACGTGTAGATTTGTGGTTTCTAACTTCTAAGTACATAATATGCCCTATCTTAATAGAGAGAGAAAAAGTGAAGCTCAACCAATTTAGTGTCACACAACGTTCTAAGTTTGTCTAGATTCTTGTGTCCATTTTTATCCGGACTAGATCTTAACGACATGTCAACAACTGATGACTGACAAATTCTGGTCGATTTTTAAATGGTATGAACAAACCACTACGGACTTACGACCGTCTTCTACTGTTATTTCGAAGGCTGGCTTATTGTGATCACTTTACATTCCCGAATATTATGAGAAATTTCAACATGTTGGTTAAAGTTCTAGATAAATATCCGTAAGATAAATGTATCTATAAAATAAATTAATAACGTATCTAGAACTTTATCTGGAGAGTAGAACTGTCATAGAGTCGTGAAATGCATTTTTCTTTTTATCTGTTAAGAGTTATGTTGGATTGTCTATCCGGCACTTTATCCAGAGGTGATGTAACAGCCCGTAAATGGTAATTCTCCGATAAAATCGTTTTTTGAAACATCATTCTATTAAACCCCCTACTTAGGATGCTGGATAACAGGGATTGAGCCGTGATTAATAGTCTAATCTTCTCACAATGGACTACAAGCTCGATGACGACTCTATTATCAGATCTTTACCCCTGATCCGTGTCCGGCTCACCCCTAGTTCCTGTTTCTCTATAGAGCGCGTGCCGGAGGACGTCGGCAGCGTTGTGACGCCGCGTGTTGGCCCTGGCCACACCTCCTCGTCGGCGCACAGTGGTCCCACAAAGAAATTTAGGGCGCCAAAATAAAAAAAACGAAATATATCAGAGAGACAAACAAGCTATGGTCTGATGTACTGTGACCTTGAAGGCTTCTAGTACCGCATATGACAACTCGTTTGAGGTACGTCTCGTTGCTATGGAGACGCTATAAGATGGTGGTTATCTACAGCAACTTGTATTGTCAATTTGTGTGTGATTTTCAAGCGCGTTTTACAGTGACTTCTTCCTGTATTTTAAAATTAATAAACATGGTGTTTTATTGAATTTTTCTCGCTGAATACGAATCTTTTCTCGTTCATTACTGTAATTTAATCGGTAGTCTGGAAATTTGCATTTGAAGTCAGTACTTTTTAGTCACTTTTAACTGGCTATATGTAGTGTTACAAAATTTTCCCATCCTTTCCCATAAAAACTTTTCAAATAAAAGTTTCTCCTTAAAGTCAGTACTATCACCTACATCACGTACATTTCCCCCGTTTTCCCCCCAAATCCTTAAAATGTGATTTATACCACTAAATTAGTGATTACTATTGTGTATATTTTAGTTCTTCAAGCATTCATGTTTTTTATTATTGAAAATTAATTTGAATGCTCAGGAGACGTTGGTTGTAGCTACCTAACTAGGCACAATAGCCCTGCGGGAGATACCTGTTACTGGAGCAATGGAGATTATATGTTTTTGTTTCATGATTTCTTTGTTTATGTTTTTCAGTGCTCTGTTGGTGTCTCTTATATAAATAAATAAATTCAGTTACATAACGTATTTTGATTTTGCTTCTCAGTATATGTAATTAATAGATAATGGAACTTATTTCCCACACCCAGAGACATGTTATACCTATAATATAGATTTTCAACGCCATACAAATTTTGGTAAAAAAACTGTCCATCATAAATAGGGGTGCTATCCTTTCTAATTTATCACCTGATAACAGAATACAATAGTTTACTCTCCATCTCTTTTATTTGATGTGTCTTATACTACCTGTCTCTTCCACTTAGGAACAACGTGAACAATAGAATAGTCTTACTGTATCTTTCACCCCAAAAACAATAATACGTATGCATTTATTAGATAAATCAATACTACTCAAAGATCTTATTTCTACACGGACGAAATTAAATGACCCTTTTTAGTAGTGGACTTCATTTAACAAATTTCGTCCCGTAAAGTCTTGATGTTATGGTAGGGCAAAACCGACAACAACGAAGGTTCGTCATAACATTTCGCCACAGTCTACATAACGTAATAAAGAGCGCTATCCGTACCTTTATATTATTTTATTTATATATTCGGTATGACTTGATATTGGTACCCCACATGAAAATTTTTAAAATTTTGTATTTGCCCCCCTCCCCTTGGCACCCCATTTGGTTTTTTCGCAAAGATAAGTCCAAAAATGAACCCAGCGACACAAAAAACATATATTTTGATACCCCACACTAAAAATTCTAAAATGTTAAGATTTGCCCCCCTCCCCCTGGCACCCCATTTGGTTTTTTCGCAAAGATAAGTCCAAAAATGGACCCAGCGACACAAAAAACATATATTTTGATACCCCACACTAAAAATTCTAAAATATTAAGATTTTGCCCCCCTACCCTTGGCACCTCATTTGGTTTTTTCGCAAAGATAAGTCCAAAAATGGACCCAGCGACACAAAAAACATATATTTTGATACCCCACACTAAAAATTTTAAATGTTAAGATTTGCCCCCCTCCCCCTGGCACCCTATTTGGTTTTTTCGCAAAAATAAGTCCAAAAATGGACTCAGCGCCTCAAAAACCCCCCATACACCAAAAATCAGAATTTTGGCGTCCTAAATTTTTTTGTGGGACCACTGTGCGGCGGCCTTCCTGTGGGACCCTAATCGCATTCCCAGACTCGGCTGTGGGAATGGGAACCTTCGCCCGATGAGAATCGAATTATTCGGTGGGAATTCTGTACGTGTTTGACCCATTTTCGCATTTCCTTTTTAAACTATGTGCTAGGGGGACGTTATGTGTATTGTCTAATTTTAACGTTAGTTCAGTACTCTGAAGAACTCCCTATTTATCCCAATTCTCACGATATAACTCAATAAAAATTACTAGCATTTTCATATAAACTAAAAAATATAGCTACTAAAATCGAGAGAATTGGGATATTGGGAATTAACATCGATAGTTTTTTGTTTCATTATTATCCAAAATAATATGCTCCATATGAAAAATTATTATTAATTGTTATGCAAAGTGCTTAAGCTCAAAAGAGCTTGGTTTGGAATTTGTATCAGTAGATGATAGTTAGAGCAATGGCTAAACATGTTTTGATCAAATAAGACTTGGGAACGTTTTAGATTGTTTAGTATGGTATGATAGATGTAGAATGGCTAAAAGGGGCGATGTCCTCTGTGGATCGCGGCGTTCTTCTCACTCATTAACTGCGGAAGTTCGTCTCTCTAACCACGGTCGGGCTAAACAGCATTGCTGCGAATTTATGTTATACCTAATGCGAAAGGAGAAGCTAGACCCATACACAGTAATTATTATTATAGGTACTCTTCAATCTGATTCATACTGCCGAAGTGAATTAGATCTGTCTGGAAAAATATACCTATGTTTACATTCTGTACATTATTAATATGTGATTAAGTGGCACTTTAGGAGTAATCATTACAACTTAATTTTCTCCCTCGTACCTAAGCCTTTTCGTCCAGTCTTGGACAATGGCCATCTTCTCGGTCTTTAACTGTGACCTCAAAAGAGGCAATCCGAGTAGGATTCTAATCTGGGTTATTTTTTGTTTTATAAAAAATCTCCAAAGATGGGGAAACCGATTCGACGATACAATACATCTCTTTTGGCTATTGAACCAACTGGGACGACACTCATCTACCGACAATGTTACAAGTGGAAGTATGTTGGTCTTTATAGATTTGATTTTGAGATACTCAATATGAGAAAGCCCTTTAGCGTTTGTCCCCTCAGTCATTTTCTTACAAGCAGGAGGTTTTTGTGGTCTATTCATCTGGCTTGTCTTTCTGAAAGGTCTCTACAAGGTGCCTCCCTTCTTCGATTCTGTTGAAAACCTCTACAAGCCTATAATTTAAACTATGTATCCAGTCCAATTCCACTTTTATGGTGCGACGAAAGCGACGTCGCTAACTTTCGTTCTCTCGAATTTTCTTCTACTCTTTATTTTACTGATTTTATCTATCAAAAATGTTTTGATGAGCTTCAAATCACCACTGTGACTGTACAGAAAAAATATGCATCGAAAAATTCATTAATGTTAATTAAAAGTTTACACGTAAGTAAATTAGTTATTAGTTATTCTGTGTTGTTTGTTTGTTTTCTGTGTGGTCCCTTAACTCTGTTATCCTGTGCATCAATCTCAGTTATCGCGAAGTTAATCTCGTCGGCCTATGTGGTTTGTTTTGTTTCTTCTTTTGTTTATGTCGTCATGACACAGCGCTTTCGCGGGACATTAATATCTAACTATATCCATATAAGTATTTCGAAATTAATAAAGTATATTTCTTTTAACACATTCAATCGTATTTTTTTCAATTTGCTGTAACCAGTTCATGATTTTAAGATTTTCTACTCCCGTTTCTAACATTGCCTAGCCTTATTGTGTTTAACCATTTTCCTTCAATAAACAAACCGTTTATTTTCCATTCTTCGAAAATAATTTGCTAATTTGACTTTCTCGGATGACGTGGTTCACTGATATATTGAAAATTCTTAAGACGGTCTCATCGATGTGATGTCCCTACCTCGATAGGCTAGTGGACGCTAAAAATAAAGATCGAGAGATCCCGGGTTCGATTCCTGGTCGGGTCAAAAAAAAATCATTTGAAATTTCTACTCATTTCATATTGGTCAGGACCGGTTGACTGAAAAAAAAATGCCGGCTATAAATAAGTTCTGCCGGTTATACTGACACCTCTGTAAAGAAATTGTAAATTAATTCATTTATTTATCACAATTATTCGGACTTAGAAACGGCATTAGAAGTCGTAAGCCAGTAATGGTTCAATTAATGTAAAATTTGCATTTCAGTAAGAATATTATTTATTACCCATCTTCCCGTGTCCCGTAACGGGTAGGCAGAGAGAACAGACCACTCTTTTTTATCCAAGCACACTTCTTTCGCTTCTTCCACCGATATAACACTTCTCATACATCCTCTTCTATATCTCTTACTTCTTACCTGGCCTTACTTGAGGACGAAATCGATGTGTTCGATCCACGTCATTCTCGGTCGGCCACGTTTTCTTTCACCTTTCCTTTCAGTCTTATGAATTCCCTTTGTCATTCTGTTTGCATCCATTCTTTCCACTTTCTTTTCATCTTTTTCACAGCACTTCGGTACTTTCATACCACATTCCTTCGTAATATTTTCATTCCTTTTCATATCCCATAAAAAATTTTCCACATATTCTTCGTAGAGATTTCATATCTAATGCATTTATACTAGATATTTCATATCTACTGAACTGCAAATAAATGCAGTGAGCATCTTTGAGAATATCTGGTTTAAAGCGGACTTTTTTCAGTCTCTTAATTCCATGAAGTTTTATTTCCGCTTCTTCTTGGTTTCTGCGCGCACCTTCCTAACTACCTACCTACCCCGCCGTCTTGCGGTTGGCGATGCGTGAAAGTTTGTTTACACAAAGGAGCTCTTTGTGGGCGCACAGTCTGCGTACATCTTCGCTTTGTGTCCCATTATAGAACGCTGGCTTGTTCTCTCGTCTCCTTTGATTCTCTCAACATCAACACAGAAAACACCAACGAGGGTGTATCCATATATCATCTACACATTGATTCATGAATCATGATACAAAATTCTTACAAACAACCACGTTTTCAAATTTTCGGATGTATCACACAAACTTAATTAATATAGAGTATAGACCAATAATAGACCACTTGAAAAATACAGCCACCGCCATCTAAAGAAGACAGTTTAAAATAAAATGGAACAATTGCGTAGATCATACAGTGATCCACAATATAATAACAAAATACTTTAATTTAATGAGTAAAAATTATTTTTATTATAACTTTGTAAAAGTGTTAACAATTGAGTATAAAATTAAGCACGACCGGTTTCGGAAGGATCAGACCTCTCATCATCAGGTGCAAACTTAATACTGATGATGAGAGGTCTGATCCTCCCGAAACCTGTCGTGCTTTATTTTATACTCAATTGTTGACACTTTTACAAAGTTACAATAAAAATAATTTTTACTCAGTTAAAATGAAGTGTTACAAAGTTACTGCAAAAACCCTTAGTGATACTTTAATTTATCTCGAGCCAATTTTTGGATTTTTATAAGTTCTGTTTATATGTTCAAAATACCCTGGACAGACATGATAACAAATGCCGAAGTCCTAAGGCGAGCTGGAGTAGACAGAGAGTTGCTGTCAATTATTAAGGTTCCCAAGATCTCATGCTTGGGCCATGTACTGCGAGGGGTAAAATAACATCTTCTGCACCTGTTATTGTGTGCATTTACACCAAACGAACATAGAAACATAGGATACTTTCATTTATGGTTAATATTGGACACCATGCGAACAATAACAAGCAAGAACTATTCAATGGACGATGACAGATTTTTAGGCGCATTGTAATTTATTTGGTGACCATATCAACGATCAAGAAATGAAACTCTTACTCTCGAGCTCCATGTTCGTTTGGTATAAATGCACCCTTAGATGTTCAGCGCATCTAGGATCAGTTCAAAAGATCCAATTGAAAAATTGTGTATGCTTTTAGGTAACACGTTTAGGTTGTGTTTTGAATGTGCTATCGGAAGCAAAAGAACCTCTATAGCCCGTTAAGAATGCATTTAACCACGCGGTTCTCTCTGCTCGCTGATGCAATCATTTTCTCCCAAGCAGCGTCTGATAATATGTTGAGTTGCCCATCGGCCGTTTCTCACTGGTAGCGATGTTTAGTACGACATTAACCCGCTGACCCATTGGCGTTATATGTCGCCGGATCATAGGATCTGTTTTGAATAAGCGTTTGCGTTACTATTTCGGTATGTCTTTACGATATGTTATGTCTACTGTGCAACCCGAAAGTTTTTTTTTTACCCATCACGCCGTTTCTCGAAGGGGGTAGGCAGAGAGTACGGATTTTCATTCTTTCCTATCCAAACAAACCTCTTTCGCTTCTTCCAAACGCATAACATTCCGCATGCATGCTCTTCTATTCCTTTTGCTCCTGACTTGGCCCTCCTCTAAGACTGAACCAATATGGTCGGACCATGTCATTCGAGGTCGGCCTCGTCTGCGTGCACCCATTCTTTCAGATTTATATATCCTTTTAGTCATTCTCTCCTCGTTCATTCTCAACATGCCCAAACCACCTTAATTTATTCACTTTCATTCTAGTCTTGAAAGTTCATGCGACTATATTATATATAAGTATTTTTAGATAGGTACCTACACAATTTAATATTTTTTTTGTGATTTGTCAAATGTATGCAAAAAATAGACCATTTAAAGACAAAACAAAACTATGATAAAACACAAAATAATAAGAAAAAGCGAACACATTCATTTACAACAATATAAAACACCACAAGAAAAATCAGAAAATACGGTGAAGCTATCAAAGCTTCAAATCCGGGAATAGTTTTCTCAAAGCATGTTGAGATTCTGTCACCAGAAAAAGGGAAGCCATCAAAACAGAATAGGAAAAAACATCACAAGAAAAATCAGAACAAGACTGTGTAGCTATCATGGGAGCGTTTTGCCCAAAGCATATTGACGTCCTGTCATTATCATTCTTTCCAGTTTGCCATATTCGCATTGGATGTTTACTCTATATGTAGACAATTGAAATTTGGTTATATCGGTTGACTTTGGCATACATCACTTGACCCAATCATGATCTATCAAGGTTTACAATGAGGACACTACTTTTCTTTAGTATTATCTCTTCTTGTCCTTCGACATGAATCTCTATCAAGCGCTACCTCTTGGCTCTACTTTACGATGATATCCTGGCTAGAGGTTCAAAGAGCGTATCTCTCCTGAAATTGTACAATGTCACAATGGTCAGATATATGTTAAACCGAACATTTTCGGGATGTATGATGGGAACAAGCAATACAATGTCGGCAAAGAAAGTGTTTTGAGGAAGTGTCGTGTTTAGCCTCGGGAGTGCGGTCATTCGGTTAGCAGTGTCGAGGGGCGGGACACTCGTACCG
Source organism: Mystacides longicornis (assembly GCA_963576905.1). Taxonomy (NCBI): domain Eukaryota; kingdom Metazoa; phylum Arthropoda; class Insecta; order Trichoptera; family Leptoceridae; genus Mystacides; species Mystacides longicornis. The sequence goes on along the minus strand of OY756433.1, from coordinate 29,293,168 downwards.
TTCAGAACTTGCCGCAGCACCGGAGAGACTTTTCTTGTATGCAGATCTTTGTCGCTTCTGGTTGAAAGCTCACTCACGAGAGAAGGTATTGCGATTTATGTCCCAGGTGTGGAGAATATCGCAATCGCAAACAGACTTGAGCAACGACACTCGCTAGTTTCCAAATACCTACTTATTTCAAAAACTTTACAACTTGTTTGGCTTTTGTGTTTTAATCGTTTCTCGCCTTCCTTGCTTGACTATTTAATACAACGAAACATCTCATAGCGAGTTTAAAATGTTTCAGATTTCAAACTTTTTATCGTAAGCCACGTTGTGGATAGCCATTTTAAACAATACTTAAAAGTGTTTCAGATTCTTGTCAATGGAACAACATTTCTTCAATATTTTATCTCTTGGTCTTATTTATTTTATATTATGTATATATAACTTATGGAATTTAGCAGTGTCTAAGTCCTGAGTTATTGTTTCTTTTTTATTATCATTTTTATTTTGTTTGTTTGAACATTGTATTGAAAATATGAGAAATATATATATTTTCTATTCTATTCTATATTATTAACCATTATACACGAAGTCGTTTTTTCTTGAGGATGGTTCAATGTTCAAACCAATTGAAGAAGTGTTTTTTTTTCTTTTTTTAATTTCTTATGGCTTTCTTATTCTTGATTTCGAAGCCTTTTCGAAAGAATTATTAGACTTTGCACAGAAAAGAAACCTGCAGCCCTATTCACGAAAAAGTTTGAATCGAACTTCGAACTAAACTTAGACTTAAACTTTTCTGAAAACTTTTCTAAATATCTAGTCATATAAGTAGTCTGAGATCTGTCAGATTTACTCCGACTTTTCCAACTTTATTCATATTAAAATAATATTATTACAAATAAACACGCATATGTGGCTTGTAAATACGGAATAAATCAATTATAAAGGCTGAAAAAGAAATTTAGATGGGCGAAATGTACATATCTAACAGACTGAATTTTTGACAGCTCAATAAGTTGGAAAAGTCGGAGTAAATCTGACAGGTAGTAAATCTGACAGATCACAGACTACTTATATGACTAGATATTTAGAAAAGTTTAAGTCTAAGTTTAGTTCGAAGTTCGATTCAAACTTTTTCGTGAATAGGGCTGCAGGATCTGAATACGATCTAGTTGGATTTTATTAAAATCTTAGCCCATTTAGACACCATTGAATGTTAACAAAATATTTTTTTGAGAATCTCTTCAACTAAATCTACATCGTTTGCGAATTTCTTGAGGGTTCTGCACATTCTGGATTGTTTAAAAAAAGCTACATTATTCAAAACCTTGTCTAAAACTACTTAAATAATCATTACATAAGCCAACAGATTAAAAAAAAACATGTCATTCTATGTTATTTCGTCTTGATTTTATGTCAGTTTTAGTTATTCTCAAAGAAAACATTTTGTTAAAATGAAATGGTCTCGGAATGGACTACGATTTGAATTAGCTCACTGTTTAGTTAGACCCCTCCCGCTATATGAGTTTGGAATAATGTGTGATCAGACGACTGTCTTGCCATATTTGGCGGACTACTTGACTCCCAAGAAGTGCACGTTATAAGAGGTCGCGCTGTATTATAGTTCTTGTCTCACTTTTATTTTCGTTGCCTTCACTATTGCTCTTCGTGCACTATTATTGCCGTTCGATTGCGCAATATTCGTCAGCGTGGGGTTTGATCGTGTCGGAGAGGAGACGTCGGTTTCGTCATGTTTCCAAACGCCATCCAGCTAAGTTCTCCCTGTGACAGTCAACCGCCCCGCCTTCTTTTATTGATATCTAACATTCAATACAATAGGTAAATAATAACAACACAATACGATTGCCTTTTCATGGTACAATATGAATAAGTACAGATAGATAGAATAGTGTTTGATCCACAGCAACTATTTTTCTTTAAATTCCCTGAATTCAAGCCCCATGCTGGCATTATTACTAAGGGGCTTTTTGCACTGAGTGATCTATCTATAGTTTCCTTAAATTTCGCCCTTCATTTGTATCTATGGCTAACCAAAAAGTATTATACTGGATCAAACACAGAAATATTGGGATAATATTTACTATGAACCGATGCCCAAGATACAACGTTCTTGCATTAATGGGCTATATAGTTGATTGTTGTCTTATATTCTCCATCAGGCACGTCAAATTTCGTCGTCCGCTAGGTATCCTTATCGTTGAAGATTGTATTTACATCACACCGTTAGTCTATTAAAGTAAATCCATGGGGAGGAGAGAACATATTCTGTTAATTTGATTCTCTCGATTGAGTTCAGAGTCCGTTGGAACACTTTCATCATCGATTTTCCCTACTATAAGTATCACAACTAAAAAGTTCTTTCAAATTCATTTAAAGACTCGCGTTTAGCTTTGTTACGTCATCCGACTCCAAGGTGCATCATTCTGTCTACCATAATACCTAGTTTCTATTGGAGATGAGTGCTCAGGCAATTCACGCCATGTGTGTTACATTTTGTGCAGTTCGCGTGCTTATTTTACCCACCGTGGTAAGTGGCGCATCCCAGCAAAACGCGTTCCCACGGCCCGTATTGTAGATAGCATGAGGTAAGACTTTGTTGATCAGATCTTCACCCGCCAACCGATATACTACGTTATTCTAATGCTTCGTAATATTGTTATGTCATCTGATTGTAACTGAAAATTGGCGTGGAACTTTTCCTTTATTCAATTGCTCCAAGTACTTATTGCGCTTATTTCAAAGGACGAATTCAATCCAGACAACACCTAGGTTATCAGCAATTAAAATGCCAATGATTCCATTTCTTGTTCTGCTTCCTGGATTGTAAGAAACAGTTCCATAGATGATGGATTCAGGAACTATTTGTAGATCTTCATCAAGATTGCTTATTTTGTTTCGTGTTTTTGAAAGTCTATTGGAACCTTTGTTGCTTTATAAATTATTTATTTACTTGACTAGGTATATCTTTATGGACTCATGTCTTGACCAAGTTTGTTTTCTAATGTCCAGTATGAGTAGGGTATTCTAAATGTCAAAGATTCTTTGTATTTATTTTACCAAACACCAAAAAATGCGGCAACGCTATGAATTAATTTTGTTTTTTTTTTTTTTATGTTTGTGTTGTGTTCGTGATGTTTTTTTATCGCTTATCATTGGATCTAAGTTTGATTGGCCTTTAGTAAAGACCTGCTACTACCAATCACCACTAAATACATACCCAAGGACGCTGACGCGGAATAGAACCGCTTTTCACGGCGTCTGCGAATCCTTCCGACAACCATCGCAATTAAAATCTCGCATTTGCAGCATCCTGCTGGCTGTTGCGCACTGCAGGTGATGTAATGATTGTAAGATCGTGCGCAGACGACGTGTTTTGGTCGCGAGTTGCCCTTTACTGCTTCGTGGTGCTGATGCGCTGCGCATGTTTGTTCACGATGTGCATGTTTCATCATTGCTTTGATATTTTATATTTGGATCGCATTCTCAAAATATGCTTCCACCCCAGTTTTCAATTTTCAACTCGTCAGTAATCAAGTTTCCAGGTTGAAACAACCCCACGTGCTCTTCTAATGAACGTCAGCATCTATTTTTTTTTTCTTAAAACAATCAGTTTCTCGAGTCATCTATATTCTTTCACGCCAAATAACTCTGCTTTCTCCCAGTTCCATCACCTCATCAAAAGCCATCTCCACCTTTTCCAATGTCATTTGTTTTTACCTCTCCTGTATTGAGAGACAAGGATAACACACTACTTATCTCTGTGTCTGGGTTCTTGACATCTCGACACTCGCAAAAATTCGAATATCCTTCAGGTTATTGCAATATGTCTGTTTAAAGGAGAGATTTTTTCTGATAGCTTTGGAGTCGTTGTGAGTATGTGATCGTAGTAAGGCAGATTGATCGTGCTAACTTTAAAATAAGGGTAGAAGACGCTCGTTTGTCCGTACTGCGTATTCCGAAATTGAACGTAGTGTTTGCAACCTCAAATCGGTTAATTGACGGATACTTTAAAATTTCTTATTTAGAATGTTTGTTTAGTGTAAAAGCAAGTACGTCCGACCGCAGTCTCGCAGTTGCGCAACGTTTCGGCTAAATGAAACCATTAGTAGTTGGCGGGTAATTGTTGCTCTTAGAGATTTCCCCTGTAACCGCAAAAGCAAATAACTTTATAACAAACTGTTCTCCAGTTGGTAATTACCTCTGCTGGTGCTTCTGTTGCTTTGGTTCATTCCCTTCCGTCTCTTTCCGTCCCTTCCTCTCGCTTTCACTCATTTTCCGCTCCACTGCCTCTCTCTTAAGGAGCTGTAAATTCGTCATCTCTCGCAGCTTTTATGACACGAAACGTCGGCCGATCGATCATCCAGTGACTTTATTTACGACACGGCACTGTCAGACACTTTCCTCGTTTTAATATTACTACGAGTGGGCAATATATACAAATGATCTATTAATGTTTTACTGTCATAATGCCTACACAATACATAATTTAATTATTTACTTACATACAAATTTCTTTTTAGCATTCTGTAAATTCAATGTCCATTTGCAGTTTTTAGCCAACTTCTATTGACTTTTATTGATTATTTAATTCTTTCCTATCCTTTTTCATCTGCCTTGTTGAGTTTACTGCTGAACTTAGGTTCTTTGCAAACTTTTCCTCTCCATTCTGTCTTCCACTGTTAGCTTTCATCCTTATAGAGTCTTAACTATCTATCTGCCAGCCGTTTCTCCTGCTCATTGCTTTTCTGTTTGCTATGCATTGGTTATTTCTTTATTAGTTTATTCTTCTCCAAGGGTTGATGCAAGACTCTCAAAATTAAGTACATATTTGCAATTGTGCGCGAAGTCAAATTTTTCATTTGTACTTTGGTTTTGATGTGATACACAATGGCTTGGTTACAAAAAAAGTAAACTGTATTTTCCTCACACCAAAGTACAATGTCAAAAAAGAAATGTCCGATGGAATGTGTAATAAAACGTCATCGATATAATGATTGTCAACATACAATAGGCAACAATTTTATTTATGTATTTGGGTAGTTTAAATTTTTGCTTAGTTTGTATTGTAATAATTATTATTCTCTCCACAATTCGCAAGTGAACAATACGGTCTCATAAATTACCATCCATAACCAACAATTCAACTCATCGAAAAGGAGAGTATATCAAGGGTCTGCAATAGCTTATCTGGCTGACGAACAGATGCCTCAGAATTTCAATACCTAATAAATACCTCTCTACAACTTTATTCTGTCGGCCCGGTTCCAGTGCTAGGGTTGCAGGATCGAATCCTGATCATTCGAATTTGATCCGAAATTTGAATGTAATGCCGATTTTTTAATTAATATTTTGCCATCGTTCAAATGTTTCAATCACGAATTATTGATGTTATATTTTACCCAATCACACATACCCACCCATATGACGCACACTGTCTGGTCGATACTAACTAATTGAGACGATTTGCTCATCCATCTTCGATATTTAGTAGTATGTAGGTATCGCGACAAATCAGGCTAATAGTAAATTATTGACTTTTAATGAATTTGTATGTATAGGACGTCTTTATTATTTTGAATTAACCAAACTATTGTTTAGTGGTTGTGGTATTTTTTTAGTATTGTAGTTTTTACCCATTTTAAAGAGTTAGTTCTTTCTTGTTATTGTTTCCATGTTGTCCAATATCAACCATATAAAAAAATGGTCTGTTTCTATAGATTCGGCTCTATGTGGTTCTATGTTCGTTTGGTGTAAATGAACACCGATATGAAAACATTCTTTAATATGATTATAATGGTTTGAAAACGCTTTGGACGCTTCAAATTTTCATAATTTACAACTTGACGCGGACATTTGATATTCTCACCACCTCAAAGAAACCTAATATCGCACCGGGCAAGGGACTACAGTACGTATTATTATATTCTTTAGTTTGTGGAGTCACGAAACCAGGCCGATGAAACGAAAGAGTTGTCGGAGGACTTGAAAACATAAAGTATACCTGGCGGCAAAGAATCCAATGGAAGGCTATTCGGAGGACCAAGTCGTTGTCCCTTCGTATTGTTATTTTGTACGTTGTTATCTTTTTTCCCTCACAATAATTTCGTGTCTTGTTCTTTTTTTTACCCACCGCTCTATCAAGGATATCTCTATCGATGTTATTTTTTTGTTCATGTTATTCCCTCCCGATGGTCCGGTCCGATATCCTTTTTATTGTGTTCTGCCCTGCCTTTATTTATTGTATAGTTTCTCCGTGAGATATTGGATCTGATTAGTTCGAACACGCCTAAATTTAACAAATTGGTTTTTTTAAACGCATAAATTTTTATGTAGGAAGTTACTCACTACGTTGTTTTAACTATGTATTTACTTCAAACATGGAGTCACTCGTCACCATGTGACTGACCTCGTCTCCCGTTTTACTGTTACAAAACTATAGTAAACAATTATGTATCTTTATTATGTTCTTGTCTACACAAATTTGACAACAGAACTGACGCTTTCCCTTTTGAGATATGTGTCGTTTGTGTGTGTATCCGCCCGTTTCAAACAGCAGAACTCACGCATCTCGTGTATGACTGGCCTCGGGTAGGCGTCGTTAGTCTATAAGATTTTGGGTTATTCTTATATTGTGGTGGGAACTTGGGATTATCTCAGATCTCATACCAAGAATCTGTTGTTTCGAACTATTAGACATGCAACAAATTGATACTCTTTCGGACGAGGCGATGGATTTGGATGTGAGGAAAGAATGTGGTATGGATTTAATCGTTGAAACAGAGAAGAAGTTGAATTTATTTCAGAAATAAACGTCCATTCATATGATTTCTCTTATATACTTTCTGTTTATTATCTTGAGCGATTTCTGCCATACCATAGCTAAATCCCTCCGTTCTTATTCATAGGAATAGGATACAGTATGGCAGGGTCTTTCTCGTCATCGGGACCCTGATGGGAGGAAGAACAGCGCTCGACTCGGCCAACTGTCGTTCGGTTTCCTTGACACATTACCATCTCACATACATAGCTCAAATAGACACTTTCCCAACGAAGATAATTACTGATTATCCGCCAATAAAGCACGTTGTTTGTAAATTTTATTATTGTGCATTTTAACCATTTGAACATAGTGCCAGATCTAGATGTAGAGTATACTTTCTTTACAACAACAACAACTAATTAATGGGCGATGATAGTTCTTTCTCGTTGTTATTTACTCGGTGGCCATATCAACTATCAAGAACATAATATTATACTCCAGCTCTGTGTGGTATGAAGGCACCTTTAAAGATCTTTTGTGTACGGTTAGAGCGAGTGATTCACATCCTCCTCGCAATGACTTCTGTATCTAGTCGTGTTTACCTCGGCGGAATGTGGTGTTTGTACACAGCGCGGTGCACTGGGAAAATGGCGGTGGTTCCGGGAAGTGTGAAGAAGTTCTTCCCGCGTTGGATCCGTCATCCGCTTCGCCAACTTTTTCCCTCGCTCGACTCGTTCCTACACTTTTTTGTGTCTGCAGCATATAAATAAATTAAAAGCTTGTGTGTGAATCAGACTTGGTTGCTGGTTCATTGTCTTCATTCTCTAACGATTAACAACAGCTCGTTCGTTACTCGATATTTTCGTTGAAACACTCACCCCACGCGAACGTATCGGTGTTGACTTTTTTACCTCCTTCCTTTCGGAGTCCCTTTCCCTCCGTTTCTAGTAAAACAAATGTGACATATTCCTACCTGATTTTGAAATGTTTAATCCGAATGTCGCATCTAGTATGTTGTAGCTTGTAGCGGCACATTATGGAGGACGAATTGTGATTTTAATAGAAAAGTAGATTTTCAAAATATGGATCTGTATATAAGTGTATATAAAATATGGTTTTTATTGATTATATCAGTCATCGATTTCAGCGTGGTACTAAAAAGGCAGTATTACGAAGTTTATAACTTTAGCCCTCTCTCTCGTGACGATATTGATAAATGTACCCGTATTCTTAGTCTTATCGCAAGGTAGTCATGGAAGTAAAGTGAGTATTACACGATACATTTTGTATGGAAAAGGTGTATAGCGCCACCACAAGGATATTTCTAGAAACATAAGCGATCCTCGCATTCGATACGCATAGACGTTTTCCATACAAAATGCAGTTGGACTGTAATGGCTTTACACATACTATATTTTCTAGGCTCACTGCATAAAGCGTACGCGGCCATATTAATTATTTTTGACGTCTCAATGAAGACCTTAAAGTAGAGAGAGACTTCTGACCGCTGCGAGTAATCCCAGTGTCTATATATAATCTCGTTGTCATTGTATTGTTTTGATTTTATTTGCTTCTATTTCTTGTGAATGGCTCACGATTTAAATCACCATTTCATCATATTATAAGGTTATCCTAGTGTTCTATTTTATTCAAAGCTGTGAAAATAATTTGAATGACGCCTGGCTCCCTTATAATGTTGCGTGCGTAAAATATCTCAGCTGATCCATTACAGGTGTCTTTCTCTACCCTTATTCCTATTCGGTTCACACGCAGCGTTTTTATATTATATTCCTCATATTGTGTTATGCTTTATTTATCAGGAACAGATGTTCACACGGACCACAGCTTCCCTTCCACGGTGCCGCGTCTCCCCCCCCCCCTATCTCTCTCCCAACCCCTCTAGGTCCTCACCGTGTGTTGCCCATCTTGTGTAGTTTTTTACTATTGCTCTTCCCATCCCTGCTCTTCCTACATGACACACCGTGATTACCTGCTCGTGGAATAACTTCTTGTACTTGTTACTCGTGTGTATGTGTTAATTTACTTCTCACAGATTATGTAGTTGTTTGTGGAACCTTTTTTTATAAACTCCCTCATTACCAAACAGTTGAACTGTATTCCATTTTATCCTAGTCTCTTTTTGTAAAACTACAAAATAAATACATGTATTGTTTTTAGTTGTTGATTTAAATTTTAATGTGATCCTATATTCTGACTTTCTATTATTTTATTTGCTTACATGTTACTTTATGAGTACCTTTCGTTCTTCTTCTTATTCTAAACCTGAAGACCTGTTATTAAGAGGTGGGGTTTGCATCTTGCGAGGTCGACTCCTAGCTGTCTATCCGCCTCTTTGGTTCTCTGCCTGGGAGTCGTCTTCCGTGGGGTTGGCCGTGCAATGCAATGTGAGGGAGTCTAGATGAGTCCATTCTCCTCACATGTGCATACTAGTATCTTCTTATTTGCCTCCCCCATCTTACTATATCTTCAACGTCGCATATTTCCCGGTTACCTTTCGTTGAAAACTGCAAAATATCCGACTGCATCGCGCATGCAACTTTCAGCAGTAGGGAAGTACAGATGTGAAAGGATCATATTATTATGAACTTTGCCAAAGGACGTTTTCGACCCTCAACACTGCTGTCCAAGATCTGATAGTCCTATTGTGTTTTGAGATTCTATTCCCAAACTAGGGTTTGAGTACCTACCTTAAAATTCCTTATTAGAAAAAAACTCAGTATTTTCAACAAATTTTCTGATTTTATTCGGAAGCTTTTGTTGGACTGATAAGTCTTCTTTGTGCAGAGGTTGATGTTTTTTTATGTATTTTTTCATACTTCGTCTTCTTCTTCTTTGCTAGCCGTCTCTCCACTACTGGATGCAATGTAGACTTCTTCTCAAGTACCTACCTTTACTACTCTACCTTTTTCTATCTTGTGCAGTTCTCGACCAATTTTTCTCAGCGATTTGCATCACAATGTCAGCCCATCTTTTTTGGGGTCTCCTTATTGACATCTTCTTTTCCTATGTTCGCCCGCCCGCGCTAGTTATTTTTAAACATCCTTATTGCAGTGTTTAGGTTTCGTTGATCTTGGAAGTGACCTCACAAATAAATTTGCTCAAATTTGTATACTTATGCTATCCATAATTTCGCCGTGCTACAGTTTGATATGAACTGCGTACGAGTTGAATAGATAACTCGCGTCATCGATGCGACTTCTCGTACTTACCCGTATTAATTGCTATTGTAGGTAGGTACTTATACAGGTAGTCAGGTGTGTTTCAACCAGCAGTAGTAATTAAACGGCATGCCTTAGTTTGGAAGCGGGTCGCATCCGCCACCACGTTGTACGTCTGCTTCAAAACAATAACAAGCATCGTCATAGCACGTTTGATGTGACTCATATGGAAGTTTTACTGCACGCAAAATTTGACGAACGATTTCATGTATGTATCACACTCAAATTTGAAATTTGCACATGAGTATTATTTTGCGTCCACTCAAACTTCCACATCAGTCATATTTTGAGTGTTGCAACTGCCTATTATTAATTGTATTGATTGTGACAGTTATTATCACATTCCATTACGTGTCCATTGTTTTGCTACACCGTAAAAATTTCTTCACTATTAGCTCATTTTATACGACTTGTCTCTTTTCTTTGGTGCTAAGTCTTTTGGAAGTTAACGAATATGTAACAACTAATGACTCTAACAATTCATTACTGATGTTCCATTTTTAAATGGAACAAACCACTACGGGCTTACGACCGTCTTCTACTGTTATTTCGAAGGCTGGCTTAGTTTGATCACTTTACATTAACAACGTTCGCCATTAGGTGGTAATGTTTAAGTCTCCGAAACTCCTAATCATGAGAATTCTCGACCATTGTCAACATGTCGAAAATCTCATATATGCAACAAGTAGAAATTTAGTAATAAAATGAAAAATAGAGATAAAAGTTGGAAATTATTGAGAACAAGAGAGCAACCAAATTTAAAGACTGCGACTGCTGTCATGTATTTGGAAGTTGTTGAAAGCGTATTCCTTGTTCAGCGTAGTGGATTAGATCTATCACAACTCAAGCTTTGTTTTATAAAAACAAATGTTTGCATAAGAGAACTCCAAAAGACTACAAAACAACCCCCTACTGTCAAACTTGCGAGAACTATTTCCAGTCGCATGTCTCTACATAGAAGATGGAATAATTTGGAGTTCTGCGTTTCAAGAGGAAGACTCTAAGACAAGACTTAAAGCTACGATCAGATGATATGATAAAAACATACAAATAATTTATTGATTGAGTTTCGTAATTTATACATCCAACTATGGAATGCGTAATTATGATTACTTTTCCACGCTGGTGGATGAAGATAAAGAAGCAACAAGTGTTGCGTAGATCGTTGATGCAAAACTGTCAGTACAAAAGGGAAATTGAAAAGATCGTGGACTTAAAAGCCCAATGATAGATCATAAAGAACAGTATTGTGTGGAGATACTTAATCGACACGTGCACCGGATTACTTAGTTATTAGTAACATAAGGAGTGCGTTATTATGATCTATTGACAATGCCTCCATAATAATAATTCAACCACAGCAACGAAGGATTACGAGTAACGCTTGGATTTTATCGGGAATTACCGGTTTCAGAGCCTTCTAAACAATATTGAAGTTCGATAAATCCGGCCAGGATTACTATCAACAATTCACCTAACTGATAATCATTTGATATAACAGCTTGTCTACCTGAACAGGCTTAAGGCTGATCGTTAAAATAATAATGGTAATGGTGCAGTTTAAATATTTATGATGTGCCGTATTGAGTAGGATGAATATTTGTTATGCTATTAGGACACAACTTTTTAAGATATAGCGTCATGGTACCTATGAAAGTCGGTAAGGATCGATCTCTGCGATAATAAACGGAGTTAATTTCAGTAAAACGCAACCCGCGGTTTTGTATATTTTGTATAAACATTATCTTAATAGCCAACAGTTGAAATATCAAATGAAATTTTCTGGGTACATGACTTGTGGTAAAAATGAGGGTTGAGTTACAAAATAATATGTAAACAATAAATAGGGTGATCTTGATAGTATTTATGTCATGTAAAGTCAAAGAAAAAAATAGTTTCTTAGTGTCGGACGTAGAAATTTGTTATTTGGTTATAAAAATGTGCGATTATCAATAATTAGTTTATAAAAAAACCTTCCCTGAAAAAGTTAAAAATCTTAGGTTTTATACTTTTTACTAAAATTCATTACAGAGTTTGGAGTGACACTGATTCAGAATAATATCTTTAAAATGGTTCGAATATTAGCTCTTAATATCGAAGAATCCTCTCATGGACATAGAATTGTTGTAAAAATTGAAATCTGACTTCATCCCAGATTACTCTAGATTCCTGGAAAATGTTCTCAATTTTCTTCCTCTTGTTCCACTTGAATCTTAAAACAAGCAGGTATTGTATTGTCATCTGCGGTATATTGCGGAGTAAATGACCAAGTCAAGTTGTTATCTTATAAACATTTTCAGATTCGGATTCTAAAGGTCTTCCACCCGACGCCCTTGAATTCCGCTAATTTGCTCAGTGATATCTCAATTCGCTGTGCGCTTGAAGATTTCTGCTTTCTCATCTCGTCGACACAATGACACCTTCGTACACACCGCACATACATGGCGTTATCAGTCAATCAACTCTCTTTATTTTCTTTTGTTTCTACGTTTTATTCCGCTAGTCTGGCCGTCGATTCGTCATGACTTACATTATTGTTACGACACCATGCTCAATGGGCGATATTTCGTTTCTCTGTGACGACGACCGCGCACGTTGTCATAAGTTGGTCCATGTACTTTGAAATCACCAAACGGTTTGCCTATGGTCAAAATTAGAAATTTTTGTCAAAGAAAATACCATTGATTTATCTCGTGCATGTTAATCTTAGAAAAACGTTCACCTCCATGTCCATTGCCATCACGAATAATGAAAAACCTATGTTGCATCACAGTAATTTCTTTCAAGTTTAGAATCTTGTTAGAGATTAGTAATTGTGATAAGCAAAAAGTTTAAATTGGCTTGTTGCTTTATATCTTGTTCAACGTTTAAGCTAGACAGATATAACGTATTAAATACCTTTCTAGAAACACTCCTATGTACAAAGATGCAACATTTCCTCCAAAACAGCGTAACCAATTCAGTCTTTAGACAGGGTTCCAACATGAGGTATAATTTGCATTATACAAGAACTTCTGAAAAAAAGAAATATTCTGTTCCAATTCCGTAGTGAACGCGAAACCTTCGATTTATGACTTTTTAGCGTAGATTGGCGAAGTTCACTAAAATAGTGTACCTTTTTGAAACTTTTTTAAAGTGAAATTTAAAGCCGGAATCGTCCATATTTTAAAGTTGCGTTTGCACAAACTAAAGTGAAACTATTATTAAAAATAACTGAATTCATAATTAGAAAGCGGGTATTATAATTATTTTCTTGAATTCAGAAAACATGTGAGGGCGAGTCCTATTTGCTTAATCTCGCAGCATTTTTTAGAAAGACTGGTACCTACTTCCAGGAAAGTGATCATTTAAACTGGAACGCTAGCCTCAAAGCTGTTGTTCATAGTATCGAAGCTTTCCACCTAGATTCTAAAATCTTAGTTATAATTAATTAATCTATTAGTGTGTATGTCCTCTACGGTAAATGGCTCACGTGCGTAGCCCGCATATGAAGGCGTCACCTCCGTGTCATACAATCTACCGGTAATATCATCCACTGCTGGCGGATACATTGCACGGTTCAATTGATACACCCGTATCGCTCCTCTGGTGAACATAAGAAAGTAAAATCAGCAAACTAGTGTTTAATATCAACCTACATATTATTATTGTACTAACTATGTCATTTCTTTTCTTTTCAGGTAAGAATCTTCGCCTCTTTCTCCGGGGAATCGATCGAACCATTGGCGTTGACTGCTACGTTTTTATTGTCAAGTGTAAAGTGAGTGCGTGTGGTTAATTAAGTCAGTGCAAAGGAATCAATAGTTCTTGATGATATTGATGTTTTGTTCAGTGTAAACTTGTAAACACGCCGAAGAACGATATTTTCTTAAAGAGTTGATTTGTGGTTTGAGATAAGTGTTTTTATGATTAAGATAATTTAATGATATAGAATTTAGTTTAGTAAAAATCAAGAAGAATAAGTTAATTGAAAATAATAGGATTATGCAAAAAGGTAACTGGGAACGAATTTGCAGCATTGAGATTTCGTGTGAGATCGAAAAGAGCTGACCTAAAAACCAAAGGTCATTTGCGCAAAAATCAAACGTTTTTTTTGTACCTTTTGTGGCCTTTGTTTTATGCTTGAAGCATTTTTGTAGTCTTTGAACCTTTTAGGGAAAAATTTCGGATTAATTACGAATGTTTCATAGACCAATTATTTATGTCGTTTTATGACCCTCACATTTATAACACAAGCAATATTTCAAAACACGGGATACATTTATTCTTGTTATAGTTTAAAGTCCAGATTAACACTAATTCGTCTCCCTTTTAGGAGGGTCGGTGGCGCCACTCCGATGTTGATTTGTTAGAAAAATAAATTACCGTTAACACCCATATTAGATAATTAGCTCTGTCGTTTAGTAATTAATTTTTAAATTATATTCTGGGATAAACTGAGGGTTATGATGGATTCTAATTTAAATATATTGTATACTTTTCGTGTGTTATTAGGATCTCCTTAAAAGAAAGAGAGATTCAATCAATGAACTAACTATACGACTGTTACTATCCGAGTTATATAAAATAGAGGTGAGAGATATAAAATTCTTCAAGTCATCCTCAATTGGGTAGGAAGAAAGCGTTTGCCGAAGACGAAGATAGACCTCTTGGCTGAGGAACATTAAAGATTGTGAGGGAATGCTAGAAGTTTTTGAACTCGCAATACATAAGGGTGGCAATCGATCTTGTGATCAACGACCCTGGGGAGATGTAGCATGGCACAGAAAAAAGGGTTGCTTTTTTCTAATGTTATCATTGACTATTAGAAAAAGTGATTCATTTACCTATAATAATGTGAATGTGAAGGCATTCTAAAATAGCGATAGCTATACTTTAATAGTACCAAAATCATAGATTAGATAAAAAGCTTGTATACTTGTTAATTTTAGCATCATGTCTTCCTATAAATAACCCTTTGTCATTACCTAATCTACCCCCGTTGTCTGTCTAACGTCGTGACATTTAGAGCGTTCAGTAATGCTACAGGCTATAAATACAATAAAACTAAAAGACCGAAACACGGCGAGGTAAAAATAGAATAAAGTTGTCTGCGGTCTTGGTTTTATAGAAATTCTATGGGGAAATGGGAAACTAACACACTGCATTCTTCAACTAAGATTCCTGTCAGTTTAACTTCTAATGGCTTTCACAAGTTAATGCGATTATTTATTTTCTTAGCCATCAAGCCTTGTTATTAAAAGTTGCTTCACTTTTCTTTCCAGAAAGTGTTCTGTCTTCTTTTACATCCTACAGCCCTTGTTCTTATATTTTTCATCTAGCCTTCTTTGCGGAAGCTATAGAATTGCGTCGTTCTCGGTCGACCAATAGGTACTTTCAACTTCTTTACATTTCCATTTTTTTCCTTATTGTGGTGTTATCACTAATTCAACCAAAAAATCTCAACTCCTTACCTTTCATCTTTGTAACTTTGCTGATGTCAATTCCACTTTTTTTATTTAAATTAATTAACCTTGACTCACTCAGAACAAAAATAAACGTTTGACATCTTTTACAAAAGCAAAGATGCTCAAGATCGTAGATCGAGCCTACGAACTCCACTATGAAAGGCGGCGACTCAACCACTGGGGTATCAACCACATCTGAAGAATCTTCATTCCTCAGCATCTAGAGATTCTCAGTGGTATCTCAATCTGAATTTTGAGTATTTGCCTACTTTGCGTTCGCTAAAATTTACACATAACTTATAGTATTTCAGTGTTCAGGTTTTAACCTGCCAATAAATCCCACATTATTGTGTGCCATAATATAATAGGTCCTTTCCGAATCTTCTCATCCGTATGGGCGTGGCTCCAATACAATGCCCGAATAATATTATAATAACCATTTTTATCTTGCATTTTTTTGCCAACAAACTTAATGTGCGCTGCACGAACAACAACAAAATTGAACGCTTTTTTTTTCGCTCTTTTGAATACCGGTCCGGTTATTTCTTTGTCCGCAACAATGCCTTCTCCACACGCGGTGTTCTTATTTTGCCAAAATCCAATTTGAAGGGAGGCACAAGATGATGACGACCTTTGTATGCAATGTTTGGTACGAAAGCGTCTGTATTGTTAATGTTGAAAGTGAACACTCGAGTTTTTTTCCTGCATAATGTGAATTTAATGTTCAAAATTTTTAACACAATTGATACATTTAAAAATAACTTTTTAAGATGTCCTGCTGTTTAATTATTCTTAAACGCTTTCTCGCGTAATTAGAGTTACCAGATCAATGAATGAAAATTACGGACTTTATTGATAAAAATAATAAGTTCACTATCTACATTTTTTTATGTACATATTTTTACCCAAAGTGTGGGATTACCAGGTGGCTTATAGCTTCTTCTAATTCCTGACTAGGTCCTTAATTCCCGTACATTTCAGGAAAATTCTGGACTTAGGCAACCCTTTATGT
The DNA here is from genome assembly GCA_963576905.1 of Mystacides longicornis. Classification (NCBI taxonomy): domain Eukaryota; kingdom Metazoa; phylum Arthropoda; class Insecta; order Trichoptera; family Leptoceridae; genus Mystacides; species Mystacides longicornis. The sequence goes on along the minus strand of OY756433.1, from coordinate 29,276,704 downwards.
ACGTAATGACCATTATGAAAATGTTTTTTGCCTAAGAAATAGTGTTCTTCCGTATGTACCTCAATAATTTTGATTTCTAAACCTTGTAATCACCCTTTTGCTATTTTTGACCTTCTTTCTAGATATTCGATTTTATATTTTTTATTCCCTTCATTTTTATTTAAAGATAAATACTTCACGATACACAAACACACAGTGGTGGGTACTGTATCTGTCGCACTATTTGCCCTGCCGAAGATTTAACGATCTTCGTCCCTTCTCCTCTTCTCTACAAGGGAGCAGTAAAATGGTTTACATTCCATTAGTTTCGCTGTTGGCTCTTCCTTAATGTACGGTATTTTTCTCATTTGCCGGATAAACTTCCAATCGTGTAATGTATTTTCGTTTTTACGACCAACAGGCACCCATACTTTTATATTTTATTAATATCTTATACTAGCTGACCCATCGAACTTCGTCTCGCCTTCAATCAAAAGTCAATAAAATATTGCTGGGTAACATAACATAGCTAACATACATTACTACAATTTGTAAAAAAAATCAAAAGTTATGTGGTAATTATGAATCAGTTATTTCAAAATCACCAAAACTCCCCCGTTCCATACTAACTTTAATATTATATTATTTCATACTATTTTCCATCCATTTTTAGATTTTTTAATAGTTGTTATAATAATATGTTATCCGTAGCGAAGAAGAATCTAATAAACTAAACACGATAAAAATCTGTTCAGCCGATCTCGAGTTATAAGTGTTCGCTTTAACACCACTTTTTTAAAATTATAGATGTGAACAAAAATTATAAAAAAGCTTGAAAAGTACCATCAAAAACGATATTTTTAATTTCAATCATTATTATACCACCATCTGTTGAAACTAAGGGAAAACATTGAATGTTTCTATCAAAATATTAATCCACCAGACATCTCCCTATTTCCCTCAACAGATGTCGGTGGCGGTACCGATACCGAACCCGTTCCATACAAACTTTAATATTGTATTTTACATAAGTTCTTATCAATTTATTCAACTTTTTTTTTAAATGAATCTGTGCTCACTCAAAGTGAACACAAATACACTTTTGACATCTTTCACACTAAGCAAATGCTTGTGTCGTGAAAGTAGAAAATGGTCGGCACGGCCGGGATTTGAACCCACGACCTCCGCACGAAACAGTGCGAAAGCCGGCGTCGTAACCAACCGTTATCCGGAGCGGAGAAGAATCCAATAAATCAAACATTGGAACAATCTGTTTAGCGGATCTCGAGTTATAAGTGTTCGCACTAACCCGACTTTAATTTATATTAGAGATGTTATCGATCCCACAAATTATTAGAATAAATTCGAAAATGAAAAAAAAATGTTTTTATTAGCTCTTTGATGGCCAAAATAGGGATTAAGTTACTGAAAAAACATAATTTCATTTAAAATATTAACGTACCTATATCTAGAATAGATAGATTCTTCAAACATGCGATTATTTTGTTATTCTCAGAAATATTGTCAATGTTTAAATTTTTATGTAGGTACCTAATATGTTTTTGTAAAAGCAACCTTGTTGCGTGGAATCAATAAATAAAAAAAAAATAAAATTATAACCTAACAAAATCTCTGTAAGTTTACAAAATATTTGTAGAACATACCTAATAAATATATATTTCAAGTTAAAATAAATACCTACATTTCCAAAATTTTCTCGAATCGAAAATAGAATTCATATTTAAAAAAAAAACTCGTTAAAAATAGAGAAAACATCGATGTTTTTATCCGATGCATCGGATAACATTGATGTATAGTTCCAATGCAACGCGCATCGATGTATTACTTTATCTAAATAGCCAACCGTACTTTGTACGTACCTACCTATATCTTTCTCTCAATATAAAGAAAAAACCTTAACATAATACCTGCTTAGAAAAAGAACGACAATTTTATGACGTTTTAATCAAAAACACAAACGATTCTTAGGTATTATGTACGCTCTTTAGAAATAAAATCACCCTTTTTACGAACGTAGTTGTTTTACTCGATCTTGTTTTGACATATAAAAGTTGAAATGGGAGTAAAAAACTAAAAACATTAATTAAAACAGAAATATAGTATCTAGAAAGCCCCTGTTTTCATCTAAACCATCCTTGGGTAACCCTCGACATCTCCATTTTTTTTCATCGAAATCCGTGCAGTAATAAAAGATGAGTTAGGTAACAAAGAAAACGGCTAGATTTTTATAGAGTAAGAAAGATTTCGTGGAATTTTAAATGGACCGCAAAGAAATCTCTAAAAATCTTTGTAGGCTCTTTTCTCGATACATTTAGTATGCATATAAAACGTTCTTCCATGCGATACGTCGATTGACGATCATCGTAGCAAATAGTTGTCCGCATTTTTAAGAATTATCAAACTAAAAGTATGCGTGTATATTCGAGCTAACCTCTTGTTAGTTTCCTCACCTAATATTTACTCAGTGAAATTAGGCAAATTATTGCCATACTGAAGTGATAAAGTTTTCAAAAAAATATTTTCTTGATCATATCATATTGTTTTAATACGCAATTATCGAATATTGTGTACCTATCTTGATAAAGGTACCTATGTTTGTTTCGAAACTTGATGGTTGCTTACCTACGTAAATAAAATTGCGCTGTCAAGAAATTTATCACAGAAAGGAATAACCGTTCCATACAAAATGTATGGGTATTTTATTTTCTTAATATTTTCATTCCTTATCAATTTTTTAATAGCTAGTAGCCTATTCGAGACGGAGACGAATACAACAAATCAAAAACCATGAAAATCGGTCCAGCCGAAGTGCCCGTTAATATGTGCACAATGTGCACTGCGCACCCGTAAAGCATTACAAAATTAATTCGATAGAGTTAAGCTTATAAAATAATAACATTAAAATATTTCTGAAACATCCATATGTCGCCAGACGTCGCCAAAATTGGTCGGGGGGAGCCAAGAAAATATTTAGGCGATATTTTTGTATTAAAGTAAGAAATAAGTAAAAAAAAAAAAAGTAAAAAAAACAAAAAAATGAAAAGATATAATTACCTACTACTTAAAAATTAGAAAGTCATTAAAATTAATATGACATTATAAATCCATTTTTCTAGAAATCTATGGTACATTGGAAGCAGAAGAAGAAGGTTGTGGCATTGGATCACTTATAAAAGCATATTATATTCATTTTTAGTTTATGTTTTTTCGTTTCCGCGTTTTTTTTATATTGCTCACTTTGGCTTCTATCAAAATACTACAACCGAAACCGAAAAGCACCATGGACCTAAAAGGCGCTAGAAAATTCGCTAGAATATTTTGTCGCTTAATGAAAATGAAAAGTCGTTTTCCATGTCCAAAAGTCGCTAGATTTGGCGACAAATTCGCCAAGGTGGCAATACTGCCGATAATATTGTTGACTTTTTATGATAACGTTCGAATCGGAGGAGTAAGTGGGATGGGCTACTGTAAGAGCGTATGCGAGAATGAGAGGGAACTACCCGCGATGTCGTCGGCGCGTCCCAGGTAACCTTTCCATACAAACTCAAATGTTATATTTTACATCACTTCTCAACCATTTTTTTAACTTTTTATTAGTTATTCTGTTATCCGGAGTGGAGAAGAATCCAATAAATCAAACATCAGAAGAATCTGTTGAGCCAATCTCGAGTTATAAGTGTTCGCACTAACCCCACTTTCATTTATATAGTAGATTATATAGGTACATTCTTCTTAAATATTTTGAGGGGAGAGGATATCTTAGGGTTGTTCAAATTTTAATCTTAGCTATAAATTTGGAGTTTAAAAATGGCTGCGTTTTTCCAAACCCCGAATAACCTATCATGTCAGAATGTTTATTAACCTTTGTGTATTATGTTTTGTAAATGGCTCACAGTGCCGTAGAAAGAAAAATTGTACTAAATATTTTGAAAAATATTTGAAAGAATGAACTTTTTTCAGAATGTTTTCGAAAATATTTGAAAGAATGAATTGTGGCTTACTAAACAGATCGTATATTATTTTCACTGCATTGAGAATAAATGTCAATATTAATACTGTATGAATTTGTTCTTTGTAAGATTTCTTATTAAAACTGATATAGTAAAGTGTCCCAATAAATGTCAAAACTCACAGGTAACTACTTGCAAAATCGTCAATGTTGTATATTCCGAGGTACGAAGGAAGTGATCAGAGAGGAACATTACTATATTTTTGTGATTTTATTTGGGTGCCCAAATCTCTCTGGTTGTTCCACTTTAATTGTGGGTGAACATTGTAAATAAAAAAATATTTTTTATTGTACGTTTTTTTTTTCATATAGATTAGGTCTCCAAAATCACTCGATATCGGGTGGAAGGCCTCAACAACAAAAAAAAAAATATATAGATTAGGTGGACCATATAGGCGTATACTTTATGTTGGGAAATTGTTAATAACTCGCGGCAACTAGCAGTCATCCGATGACATCAAAATTGTAGCAGAAAACGAGTGACAGAACTGGTTTCTGAAAATCTTAGGGGTCGATGGGGATGCCTATGTTTATATGATGGACGGTAAAGCTGTAGGCACTTCTTAAAAAAAACACGGTACATTTTTTCGTATTATTTATTTGTACACACTACTCCCTCTTTCCTATGGAATCATCCCACCCTCAAGTTTTCTTATTCGAATCCTCTCTTCCTCCAAAGTATTCATTCTCATCCCATATCAAAACGCGAGGGATGTCGCCGTTGCTCTTGTTACGACGCATAGGAGAGCTTACGCAATATAATAATTTAATATATAAAAAAATCGTGGCATAATGTTGGTCATCGTACTCCTCCGAAACGGCTCGACCGATTTTTATGATTTTTTTTTGTGTATATTTGGTAGGTATGTGAATAGGTCGTTAAGTATATTTTCATACCGCTAGGTTTTAGGGTGTCCACTCCCATAATATAAATTTTTTTTAATTTTTTTATTTGGCATATCTATAAGCTCAAATTTTCCCTTCTACCCGACCATCCCATTTTCTTATAGGAATTCGTTGTATACTGTTTCATGTAATCCCAGTAGATGGGATTCTACCTATACTTCTTCGGTTTGCTGGCTGGCAGGAATCTCCTCTTCCACTCTTCTTGGTTCTCCGCTGTTCGCTTTAGCTCTACGTTTGAGCCGAATTTCATTCCCAAAGCGCGGGCGTCCACTACCACTATAACCCTTCACCATTCCTTAAAATATAGATCCGAGTAAATATTCGTGCCTCATTAGACATTACATGTCCCAGCTATCCCGCGCGTCCCTCTCATATTGTGTTCAACATTTGGCTTTTCTTCCGAATTCTTCTAGAACATTTTAATTGTGTATTTACTTTGTTAATTAAAAATGGAAATTATTCAGCTAATAAGTTGGTTCTGAGTCGGGATGAAGTTGACGGTTCAGCTAGTGAGATAATATAATCCTGCGTCTAAATCCGTGTACTTACAATATTTTCCCCATATCCATGGTTCCATATTATCATCCCCCACAAGACATAATAATATTCAGGGTCGAGTTTCGACGCTGTCTTTTTTGCGAACGTAAATATCATTTGGCAAACATTATTTCGTCCCGTATTTGTTTGGTTTGTTTGCTGTAATAACATGTACCTACCTACCTATGTCATATCAAGGCAGACCCTTTGCCAACAATGTTCAGTATGAAAACATAAAACATGGAAATATACCTACTTAAATGAAAAAAAAAAACAGAATTATCCATCGATTGTACTTCGATGTGGATGAATTTTGTTAATCTGAAAAATATAAAGAAGTGTTATGTAAAATTCTCTGTAAGTGCTGTACTTTTGACTCATGCATTGTTCTTATTTTGATTCAAATTATATAGTTCGTGGTTTTTCGAGTTCGAGTTTTTTATCTTATGGCTTTGGAGAGACCAGAGTCAGAGATCAAGTTGGTTAGATAGAAAACAGGTAGGTACTGAAGTGCTTCAGCAGAATTGTCTGATGAACTGCCATTCTTCGACGACTTGGTCATAATGAATTCTATCTCTTTATCCCGTTTTAAAGCGTTTGAATTAGAGCTATCTTCTTCATTTGATATTTGCTTTGGCTACTCATAGTTTAACATCCAGAGACCGGGGCCATTAATTGTTATCTTCCATTTGTGCGTGTAGTTCTTTCAGCCACTCTTGAAACACGTAACTGGAAACTCCATCAGATCGTCGATAGGTGTTACTTTTTTTTATAAGTAGGTACATACCTATCTTGTATCCCCCGTGGATTTTGTTATCACAATTTTTTATACTTTTTTTCAATTTTTTTTTTTTTTTAATTTGATATTAAAAATTGTAATACCAAAATTCATTTATGCAGTAATTTTAAGGTTCTTTAAACCCTTCGCACCCTCTAGCTAGGCTTTGTGCGCAACGAGGGCTTTCCATTTTTATGTCAATATTATTTGTAAAACAATACGGCGTTTTTACAATAATAATAATTATAACTGGGAAATTTCAAAGTCACCTACAATGTAAATTTATTCCATAAATATATATATCTGGGATGTTGGAGTTCGCTTCGGACCAGAGCCGGGGGTAGGAAACCGTTCCGGATAATTTATACAGATGAGTTTTTCGCAAATGGGAATAATTCAATTAGCATCCCTCTTTGTTCCCGGCGGGCCATAAACCAATTTTTTTATTACATCGCGTGGGAGATCTTTATGAATAGTTTTTTTTTGTAATATTCTATCACCACAATCCTATCCTTTAATATAGTTGGTAAGTTCGTCTATTAATCTCTATTTTCGTTGAAACTTTCGAACCCCGCGCGAAATAATTTTTATACATACCTAATATGCCAAAACCACTGCAACTACGAGATACTTGTATTATTCTGTTAGTAAATATTGACACCCATAACAATCATTTCGAAACCTGAAAAAAAAGTCTCAGGTTTCGAAATGAAGTGCCTCAGGAGAATTTTGGGTGTAAGATGGTACCACCGCATCACGAACGACGCTATACGTCGGCGCACCCAGCGTGAGCCCATGCATCACTTCTACCATTATGTGGAGGAGATAGACTTTGCTGGGACATGTGTTACGGATGCCGAATGGCAGTGGGCCGAGGAGAGCGCTGTTCTTCCCCCCATCAGGGTCCCGAAGACGAGGAAGACACTATCACACTGTGTTCCGCTCCTTCAAAGCAGAGCAAGGGAATCTGGACATGGTGTGGGAGGGGGTCATAAACATTGCGCAGCATCGAGTGCGGGGGGGGAGCTCCATAATATGGTGTCCGAAACTTAACCGTTATGGAGATATTGAACTTTAAAGATTTTGAAAAAAAATCCTTTTTTTGCCTTTTTAGGGTCCAGTTTTTTATGTATCTAGTGAGAGGACATTTCAATTAATAAAAAGGATTAACAAAAACTGAACCTACTACTAACAAATTAAAAAGACAGCTCGGCAACGGTTAGGATTAAAAAAAAATCACTAAGTGTTTTTAACTTTGAAATGCTTTTTTAAAAAAATGTATGGAACTTGATATGCAAATAATTTTAAAAACTTTTACGTCTCTTTAGCTATTCAAAAAGATATAACATTTGCTATTAAATAGGCAAAACAGTGACCAAATAACAGTTAAGGTAGTAGAGGGTTCATTTTTAGTTTGAGGTAAAATACGTCGAACATGAATTATAAAATGTTGCTCTGTTTTTGTTTTGTTTTAATCAAATCCATCAGAAATGACCAAAATGGTTCATGGTTCCAACAAGTACCACGTGACTGCTGTTAAACTCATACAAACTGTGACGTTTGTCGGTAGCGGTTTGACACACGATTTTTTATTTTTAATATTTTAGCGTTAACACAGAGGAATTTTGTGTTTTAATTTTGTTATGTTATCTTGTGATTGTGGATGAAAGTAAAATGAAATCTTATTATTGATAATAATTTATCTACAGTCACGTGACTGTTGAAAAAAGGAACCAATTTTTGGTTCTGCGCATCAAAAAAAGTTCACTTATTTTGCACTCAGTGGTTACAGTAATAATGAACTTTTCAACACCGTGGAACATGAAAGATAAGATCACAAAAAGGGATCGCCGCTCTAGCAATACACTATAGCTACAACAAAATATTATTATTAACTATGCAATATGCATTATTATAGTCTTGATATTTAGGATCTCACTACTTAGTTTAGAAATGTCAGAGTTTGTCTAGACCTGTAGATACCTAAATAACTCGTCCTTCTTCGTATCCAAATGTCAGGATCTCTTAATAATGTTACGATGGTATTTATCTAACTACATGTAAATCTATGCTAAATTAAAAGCAAAGGGTAAATCCAAAGTTGCTTCAGTATCGATGTGAAATACTTTTGTAATAACTGCTTCGTAAACCTTGTTTTCCTAGTATTACAGGACTAACTTCTAATCAAATGGTCCCGGGTTGTTGGGAGTGTTGGGTCATAATATTTCACTTGAAATTTCTACCAAGCGTTAGCCTGTCCCACATTGGGCAGGAACGGTTAGCTAAGTTCCTCCGGCTATATTAACACATTGGTATAGAAAGGTGTTTCTTATAAACGTTTACTGCTTTATTTAAAAACTAGCTTGTGAGCTGCAGCCCGATTCACGGAAAAGTTTAAGTCTAAGTTTAGTTCGAAGTTCGAACGAAGTTCGATTCAAACTTTTCCGTGAATAGGGCTGCTGGTAATAATAATTGTAGGCGGCGACTATCTACAGTCTATGTACCTATTCACGGAGGGTTTGAATCGAACTTCGAACTAAACTTAGACTTAAACTTTTCCGTGAATCGGGCTACTGATCTCTGTAGATTTTGACCCGCCATATTGGATTTAACCTCAACTTACGTTGTTTCGAGAAAACAAGAATGCTTTTTTTAATAAATACACTGTATTTACGTTTTTTCCCCGTCCAAATATGTGCTCCCTTCATATTTTGGTCCATTGTATTTTGGTTTATCATTTCAATAATAGGAAATTTAAAGAAATAAATCAAATATGCATTCTCGTAATCATTCGAGGGCTAACAACCATGATGTACCAACTAAATTTATAAGAAATATAATGACGTTTTGAAGAAAATCCAATCCAAACTCCCTTAACCCTTCGTAGCATGGTGTGACATTTCTGTAACAAACCGTCTGGTTGCTCATAGTTTTATAAACAAACGATATAGGCCGTTGTAAATCAATGTAACGGGGCTGGTACAAACCATTCTATGGAAATTTGGTGTATACCTTTTACAACTAGGTGGTATTGGTGGCGGATATTCGATTTTGACAATAATTTCTGTGACGCTGGTTGGGACGCACGTTTGTGATTTTTCTGACAATAATAAAAATATTACAAATTTTTATTTAGTACTTATTTTTATAAAAACATACAAATAAGTTCGTTATTTTTAATATTCTGTACTTTTTTATTTAAAATGTATTGAAATATTTTTGTACGAAGGAAAATTAGGTTTGTAACATTTCTGTAACATTGAGTTATAAGGCTTAAATTTTTCCTTCTCTCTCATAGTATATCTCGAGAGCTAATTTTACTTATTAGTGACTAATATAATGTTATTTTTTTTGAATAATCGATTAACGGGGTATGACTGATGAACACTTCAATTATGAAGACAGTAAAGATGGCTTTGAGGATGATAATGATATTGGAGATCCTGATTTTTTTTTTATAAATTAATCTGTGCTCACTCGAAGTGAACACAAATACACTTTTGACATCTTTCACACTAAGCAAAGGCTTGTGTCGTGAAAGCAGAAACGGTCGGCACGGCCGGGATTCGAACCTACGACCTCCAATACGCTGTACGCATGAAAGCCGCCGATTGATACCACTGGACTGGACTACCCACCACCTCTGACCCTGATAATCAAAGTAAGCAAAGTAATTTAGACAAAAATGACATGAAATGAAGACAGACATGAATGTGGAGATTTCATGGTAGAACTGACTGACTGACAGTACATCAACTGCAACACAAACGCCAGTATCCCAAATTATCAATTATATTTCCATAAGTACTTCACGTCTTTACATCTCCTGAAATATTTGGCTCAAGATGGCATTCTTAGTCTCGGCACAATCAGAAGAAATAGATTATATGGGAGTTAATTGCCAACCGATAAAGATCTTGCAAAAATGAGAACGTGGGTTTTCTATAGAGTACATGACCAATGTTGAAGGTACAGATGTAATGACCGTTGCAAACGATGGCAAGTCTGAGTTTCTTACCATTTTATCGATCTTGCAATGGTCAACTCGTGGCTCCTCTATAGAAGAGTACACAAGAAAAAAATATGGAAGATAAACAACTGACATCGGCAGATTTTCGCCTTGAAATCGCCATGGTGTTGTGTAAGCTCGGCACAAAGAGCACTTTAAAGAGCCAAAGCATAGAAACCGATCTCCAGGCAAGAAAGACGAAAAGGTCCAGCACAATATGGCCTCAAAAGGCAGCAAGGCAAGATCAAACTGGACATTGGGCAACCTGGGTGGAGAAAAGAATAAGATGTAAGCATCCAGGTTGCACTGGACTGTCCCAGATCATATGTGAAAAATGTGGGGTGGGCCTTTGCTTTAACAACAAAACAACCGCTTTAACAAGCAAAACAACCGCTTTAACAAGCAAAACAACCGCTTTAAAAACTTTCGGACCTCCTATATTTTCTTTTTTACTCTTATACTGTTCCTATTTCACATATTATAATTACCAGTATTAGTACCAATATATTATTTTTTTTTTGCCATATTAACATAATGTTACAGAACTGTAACACTCCCTATTTTTATGATTTTTATATGTTTATATTAAAAATTTCAAAAAACAAAAAAATACGTGTTTGATTATTTACAAAAAGCTAACGTTTCACAAAATTTTACATATTTTGAAGATGTTGAGTTACGAAGGGTTAAGATCCCACTTAGGGGCATAGATTAAAATTGAACTGATCAAACATAAATAAGTACATTTTGGCTGAAACAGTTTATAAACAAAATATGTCCGCTACGTCTCCCAGCTTTAAGCAGGAAGTACGTAGACGAACGAAGAAGAAGTGGACTGTAATTGAAAAGGGACTCACCGATTGTTTGCTGGCTCTTTCCTTTACTCCTGGTTCCAGTAATATTCTTGATGTGCACAACACTTATGGGACCGCCGACCGTTATTTGGTTATGATGGTTTTCCGAGCGTATTTTCCGAATTTGACGTTTTGCAAGTAGCAAGTAGTTTTACGGTTTCGTATGATTTAATAAGAACTTAACTATATTTTGATATAAAATAAATAATTAAAAAAATTAGGTACCTATTCTGCATCAACTCGAAATCATTCAAATCTGACATAGCGCATTTTGTTTGTTTACCAAATTTTATATGAAATATCATCTTCATATATAACAAAGGCGGATTAAATATTGTTTTTATTAATGAAGTAAAAATTGATCAGTGAGTTATACGTAATCTTACGATTAACGATTTTTTTTTATGAATGAGACGGTTAAATTTTCTACTGCGGAGATTGATGAATAATTATAATTACTGGCATACTTTGAAAACGTCCACCGCTAGTTCTTCGATCAAATAAACAATCGATCCATAATAAGAATCTTGGTTTTGAAGACGAAATCATGGTGAAAAAACTTATAGTAGGGTTTGAACCTAGCAGTCTAATTAGTCGAAACAACCTACCTATTGCCATTACTGGTTTCTGAATCCAGCATTAGATGCAATTCAATGATTTATTTGAAAGATTTATATTGGCTCATTTACCGTAACCCAATATATTTGAAGCTTCTGTATATTTTGTAATGATGATAGCTTTGTCTATAAAAAAGAACAGCCTGAAAAACGTTACAATATAAACTTGATAAAAATGTATTTACCGTTTAAAACGATTCGTCTGTCCTAAATAAATAATCAAACGTTCCACTGTTGTACATAGTTGTCGTCCGTATTGATAAGCCATTAATTGCGAAACCTGATCTTATCATTGTGTCCCTAATCGATCCGAAAACGTCTTTTGTAATAGCTTTTATTCCTCATTTCTTGGTAGTCGTTTAAGTGTAGCAGAGTCTAGAGTTTCTTAGCATATTTACCTCCCTCGCAGTAGTCGCAGTTCATTGAACAGAGGAATGGAAGACGGACTGGCGTCGAGACAAACAAACATCGTTGATTTAGGGTTTTTTTTTTACAGATTTTTTCAAGATTTCACCAAAAGGGTGGTAAACAGATAAAAATGGCAAGTGCTTCAGATAAGCAGGTTCAAAACTTGATCAGATAATTAAAGTAACGGAAATATACTTTTTAATGACTGAGAGACATTTTGGACTCAAAGCTGACAATCAATAAAACATAACCTTCAGCAATATGGAAACGAATGAGGAAGAGATTCCACTAGTGTCTCATATTATGTGATTTGTCCCCAAGTAATTTGGGCCTTTTTGCTTGGTTCAATACCAATAGTCGACCCTAAAACATGTTGACCCTGCTACATTTCCCAAAGGCCTCTGTTTTTCGTCACATTATTCTTTCACATCCTTTCCGTGTATCCTTTCTTCTTTCCGTTTTGTTTTAATATTTATATCCTTCGGGGCAAGTCCCTTATAAATTATTATTGCTTTCCTGTTAAAAGACTCGGATGTCGTAGAAACTGAATTACTGATTCGCTCTGGGGAGTTGTTCGGAATATGTCTCTCTCTGTTTACAAGAAAATTTTTGATCGTTGCGAAAAAAATATTTTTCTTTTACAATAGTTTTTTCAGCCGAATCACTCGAAAACGAGTGCAGGGCTTAAAAAAAATAGTTTTTTCAGTATGGGTTAGATACTATAGGAAAAATTTCCCTTTCCTTCTTCCTATTTCTATGTTAGGTACTAACATTTTTCCGTACTACCATCGTCTCTCTTAGTTGTGCCGTTGAATACGGCAATGGAAAGTGGCCAAGTGCATCTATGTATGTATGTATGCTGTGCAGGGATTTATAACACTCCGAAATTTTAAGTATCTCATTGCATAGCTTTACTTTTGAATTTGGGATCCATGAAATCGAGCCCCAACAAAGATGAAGAAGAAGAGTGTTTACTATAAAAATAGTAATTTTAGAAGTGGTTGGTAGACCAGTGGTATTAGTTGACGGCTTTCGTGGGTACATCATTCGGGTGAAAACACAAAGAACGCCGATTCCGACCGACGCCGATCGGCGCAAAAAATGTTTCTATGCATTTAAACGGGCATACGCCCAGCAAAAGCAGGAACCCGCTTTCCGGCATGCCCATATACTCGTACATACATTGAAATTATAGAAAACATTATTTGCGGCGATCGGCGCCGCCTATCGTAATCAGCGTTGTTTGTGTTTTCACCCTTCTGAAGGTTGTGGATTCGCATCCTGGTGATGACCTTTTCCACTTTCACAACATAAGCTTTGGTAATTATATCGAAAGTGTATTTGTGTTCACTTTGGGTGAGCCGAGATTCATTTGGTTTAAAAAAAAAAAAACTATAGTCCGTCGAAATGATAACTTTCAAACGTTAAGGGTTTGAAATGTCCAACAGCATGATTCACAAGTAATTACTTAGTACATAATTTATTAGAGAAATGACGGGACACACTCATTGACTTGTCATAAGTATGAATATTCTTAATGAGATGTTTTCACTACTCGCGCGCTAGTACATAATTTGGTTGCGATAACAATGGTGCGTCTGTTTTATATGGTGTTACACCTACAAGTACCTACAACGAGGCCAATTTTGCACTCTTATGAGCGAGTAATCGCTGTACGTACATTGGTAATAATTAAAAGCAATGACATAACATCCGTGCAGTACTTACGGTAATGTATGAAGTATTTTATTTACACTGCTTATAATTGGACGGAAACTCTACTGATTTCATCACACACCGATGATAGTACATAATTATTCGGTGGCGAAGGGTACGTACCTACCTTAACTTGTATGGCATTATCTACTGGTACTGATATTTAATGCAGGTGTTATGGTGTCTTTTGCCATAATATCTCTTGTTTTGCCTGATGGTAGCTGGTTATCGCGTATTATGGTTTGTGATCTAATCGCTCCATTATTCGTATAGGCGGCCCGCATGTCGTCGGTTTCACGTAGTCACGGTGTATGGAGAAGTCATCAAAGCGCTTTGGGTTCTATCATTTCAGATTTATTTAAATCTATTCGGGCATATTAAATGGTCGCACTAGCGATGTGCGGATGTGCATTTTCTCGGGGAAAGGGTAGCGCACCACCATGGTTAATACAATACAATTCTCCCTTTTACACCCCACTCAGGGGCATAGGGAGGCAGCAAGAGCTGTCCATTGCGCTCGATCTTGCGCAATGTTTATGACCTCCTCCCACACCATGTCCCTCAGCTCTGCTTCGAAGGAGCGGAACACAGTGTGAGAGGGTCTTCCTCGTCTTCGGGACCCTGATGGGAGGAAGAACAGCGCTCTCCTCGGCCAACTGTCATTCGGCATCCTTAACACATGTCCCAGCCAAGTCCATCTCCTCCCCACAATGGTAGAGGTGATGGGCTCACGCTGGGTGCGCCGGCGTATAGCGTCGTTCGTGATGCGGTGGTACCATCTTACACCCAGAATTCTCCTTAGGCACTTAATTTCAAAAGCTGAGACTGAGAGAGGAGAATGACCAACCCTTAAACATACAAGTAGGTATCGAAAAAAAATATCGAATTTTCGGAGGCAGTGGCTAGCGTCTTCACTTGAGACGTCTAGGGATGCGGGTACGACTTCTGCAGGGGACATTGGATTTTTTGACATGTTCAAATGTGTAAGATTCACATGATTTGAACTTCGTAGTTTTCGAAGAATGTGACCAAATAATTGGCGAACGTTGTTAACGTGAAGAGATCAGACTATGCCAGCCTATGAAACAGCAGTAGTGGTTCAATTTAAAAAAAATCATCTTAAAGTCCAACACTTATTGATATATAATGATTGTATCAAATAGTTCAATTACTTGTAGAATATAGTTTTTGCCTATCATACAATAATCAGACTTTTTTTAAGCCTTCACTCGTTTGCGAGTATTTTAGAATAATCAGACTTTCACAAAAAGTTGGAAATTTGTTAGTTTTTTGCAAAACGGTGTAACTTACATAGACACGGCGTTGAATCTGGCAGGGTATAAGGCTCTCGGTGCATCTAAATTGTTACGAGAGGAAAGTTTGAAGGGACGCATATCCCACGGTAAACAGGGGATTGAGTGCCATGTTCTGAAATTTCCATGTCCCCTCACTGTCATACTTATATTCCTTGTTGGAACTCAAAACATGCTCCAATTTCAATAATCGCGTTCTTTAACTTGCGTTTAACGCGATAGCAAACTTTATACGATGTTAGCGTGCGATTGCGAAATGATAATTGTGTGCTATGCTCTTTTAGATGTTGTCTTGTCTTCTTCACAATATTGTTGTTGCTGAGTAAAACTGACGAGTGCGCTGTTAGAAAGCTCCGATTATAGAGCTAGTGCGTAATCTCAGCTCACAGTCCACGGTCTCGTAATACGTATTCCTCCTAGTCTGGGTGATGAGATAATTGCCACCTGTATGCCGCTGCCGATGTCGAAGCTGGAGGCCTCTCGCTGTGTCTGGTAGCCGTCGGATGATGGGCCGATGCGTGATTGATGATTGGACTCTCCGACTCTTGTTCTTTGTTATCTAACACTGTTGTTTCGTAATGCTCTATTATCTGAGCACTTTTTTTTCCAATCACAAAACTTCTTATAACCAAAATAATTATATATTACATGTACTCGTGCATTACGAAGAATAGAGAGGAAGTATGTAATGATTATTAAACTTATCAAATGTCAGAAGTTAGTCGTCGATTTTTTATAATTGTCTCGTTTACGAATAGTATACGCTTTTATAGACTTTACGCGTTCTAAGAACGATTTGCTTTATATAATTTGGGATCAACTTATAAATTCACTGCTAGACCTTTACACAATAAACGCCTTGGTTGGGAATTTTCTTAAGCCTAATCATTATACATTGGACAGAGAGAGAATCATAAATCAAGCAGAAGTAAAGTGCTGGAAATTTTACAGCATCCTTTCCGTTAATGTTTCTCAAATACCTACTCTAAAATTCAAAGAAATCAGTTTTTAGTTGTGTACAGTCTCCAAAATCGTCGCGTTATTTTAGAGAATTAGACCACAATAATAGAAGATGCCTTGGAAACTCCTGATAACCATGATTTAGAGGATGCAGAGATGGCTTATCTTAAAATTCCAAAATTTTGTGTGTTAATTTCAATCATCCTACACACTCCTGCAATTACGTTAATTATTTATAACGCCTAAATACGCGTTAAATATGTAGCATATAAATAAAAAGCTGCTAACCTAGGGTAGCCCAGAACTCATAGTATATTATAACAGCCAGAAGACAATATTATCTTCTCTAGAACAACATATTATTCAATATTAATCGGTACTTTACAGGGGACCCACTGAAGTTACGGACCTCAAATTTTACGTGCTTGTGTAGGAGCATAAGACCAACCCGAATACCAAATTTTTATTAAAATCGAAGAATTTCTTTTTGTTTTTTTCTTTTTAGCCCTTTTTCTAGACCAAGTGAAATTTTCTTTGGATACTTTAAGAGGGTTCCCCTGAAGGTACAGATCTCAACATTTTACTGACTCATCTATATCGAGGGGCTAACCGTTCTACCAAATTTCAATCAAATCGGATAAGAATTACTAAGAGTTATGGGTGCGCAGCTGCGTACACATTTTTGGCGTACGCGTACTGGTCAACGAAAATACAAGAAGCTATGGTGGGCTGAGTTGCCTCTATATTGCGGATGGAAGTTGGTCATAAACATTGCGCAATGGAGAGCTATTTTTGCCTCCCTATGCCCCTAAGTGAGGCGTTAAGGGAGTTTGGATTTGGATATTCCAGAGAAACGCCCTTGAAGGGAGAAAACTAGTGAGTTTATTTTTTTTCTGCCATGAAATGACATCTATTGGATTTCGATAGAATGAGGAAAACACGAAATCCGGAAATCGTGTTTTATCGTACGTTTACTAGATAATAATAAAAACATTATGTTTTTTTATATTGTTTAGATTTGATATTATGCCAGTCGCTGTAGTTTATTCGTGTATTTTTTTTCTTCTTATCATTGCCTATAATTGGTGGCGTAACAGACCATCGGCATACTAGTGGTTCCATAGTTTGCTTGTGTGATACAAATGGCTTGACCGTATTTTATCTCAGTTTATTTACCATTGCTATTTTTTATCTTTCTTGCGCAGTTTCAGTCCTTGGTCTGTAATGAATCCCAGTTTTAAATTTGATCCAAATGTAGTAGCGGTCAACAATCGATCCAAAACCTTGATCTTTATCTCAGGCTTACGAATTAATTACGTTTTATCTTTTGTTGTAAAACCTCTCAGCAGATTGTTTTGTTGTGTTTATTACACATCCGTATCCGAAGGCTTCTCCATCGCTTGCCCGCTGGTGTCAGTATGTCCATCAAGTAACCTCGAGTCGGATTCAAGGTCTTCTTGTGTCGGTGCCCATCTTTTATTGTTTCGGACTCTAGGGCTTAGCGATTACGCAGGAAACTGCCAAATGATAACATCTAGTTGATGAAAAACCGAGCGTTGTTAAAAAATGACTAAACGATAATTACCATGTATATTTGGAGCAATTAAATCTGTGTTTTAAGTAAAATACTTTAATTTATATTATTGCTGAAAAAGAATGCATCTGAATATAAACGATCTGATGTACTTTTAAAGAAAATACCACTACCAATAATATTTATCATGTTTGGGGTGACACAAGGATCTTTCTTGAACCACTTTGTTATTAGATGTCGCTGCTATAACTGAAAGATTGCTGTGTATGTAGGTTTTCTGATCACATTGAGATGGCGACTAGAAATCAGTGGCAAATAGTAGCGGTAACAGAAAATCTTCACGAGTTGGCGAGGGAAGCCTAAATATAATGCTGGAGGAATGAAGGATGATAGAATTTTCCGAAATGTTCTATTTTTTTAACTAAGCTTTTCGTTTAGGCTCTGGTAAGATTATTTTGATCTGATCGATTCGTAACAGTAAACTCCAGTTTCTCAGCCGTTTCGTCGCTCGTGGACATGATCCATTCGCTGTGCCTCGTTTGTGGGCCAGTCTCGTCACAAAGGGCGTATTGTGTTGCACCGCGTGCGGCTGTACGTGAGCGTCACCACCACTGCGTGTGCTCGTGGCTGTCACTGCGAATCAGAACACGAGGTAATCTATCCTTCGTCCCAGATTGTCTCATCAACGGTGCACTGTTCAGTCAGTGTGGTATTAAGAGGCCACCGCAGATGAGGTTTTAACCTCTGCTTCGTATTCCGTGTACCTGTTAAGCGCTCATGTAAGAGCTATCGTCAGAGGATATCGAATGATCTACTCAATGCCCAAGATCTTCATCCAATAAGTTTATTCTGGTTATATTGTAATTTGTTGTCATGACCCTCAAGATGAACAGAGAGAACGGACCTTTACTCTTTTCTATAACCTTACTTCTTTTAAAGCCATACATACATACATATAACTTTGCCTTCTTTGAGGATGGAATAGATACATATACGTATTTGATACACGTTCTTCTCGTAAAAAGGGAAGATTGTCGGCACCGGGGATCGAACTTGCTACCTTCAGAACGAATGTCGACGACTAAAACGTTAGGATATCAACCATTTCGCTACTATTTTCTGGTGAGAGGTATCCAAAAAGTAACGTGTAAAAATATGGATAAAAAAGAAAAATGTTTGATGCAGTTGTTCAAAGTTGCTTCGTTGTAATACGATTTTATTGACAAATCTATTGGCAAGGGGTCTACCTAGTTAACTGCTACGTTTTTTTTTAGATTTGATGAGAAAGACTACACCCCAAATGTAGGCGTCCTTTGTGGGTGGAGCTGCGAGCTGTTTGTTATCTGAGAGACGTGATAGCATTGAGCACCTCCCTGTCTCATACTTCCTGATTCCTGATATCTGGTCGGCGCGGCGGAGCACGAGCCAGGCGTACAATGGCGACGGTGTCAGTTACATGGACCGCCCTTTTTATTTCCCCTCGTGTCGCATGCTGTAGTATGTAGTAACCCCACTATCACTGCTCCGTACTCCATTACATTCGATACGCCGATTTGGTCTCCGATGTCTATTGTTTCGTTTGATGATTTATAGCCACGGCTGTCACGTGGCATATCTCTATAGTTACGTATCTAATACACGAGTATGCTAACATACCCCGCAGATTATTGTAATACAGAATCAAAGTATTGTCAGATTGTGATGCTAGTCTATGTCTCTGGGTGGCTAGGAATATTTCGGAATCCCTGGCCGCAGATTTGAATTTGCTAATATTCTAAGAAGGGAAGTTGAGGATGCATTTAAAACAAACAAACATAGAACCAAATCTGGAAGTAGAGTATACTTTCTTGATCGTTGATATGGAAATTTTGTTTTTTTTTCCATGGTGTCCAATATTAACCATACACGAGAGAATCCTCTGTTTCTAGATTCGGCTCTGGGTTTGAACATGAATTTCTGCGACGACCTAATCTCCGCTATGCGTGCAATATGTCTAAAGGTTGTGTTTTCTCTTTCGGGTTTTCCATCCAGGATTTATTGATTGTAAATATAAAAAAAAGAATTTGAAATATATTTACTACTCTCGACCGAGTATAATGACTATTTGGGTTTTGAAAATTACAGAATTAGATACCGCGAATGTATGTAACTACCAAAGGATATTAAATGCAGTTATCGAAAGATAGAACATAACAAATGAAGACGAAACTTTTTTTTTTAACTGAAAAAAAAACTATTCTATACAAAGATGTCAGTATAGCTGAGGAAACTAATTGGCTGAGGCAATTTACCTTGTCTGTCGTTCCCGTCCAATCTGAAGCAGGTCATCCTGTGTCGCCGTCATTCGTTCTGAATGCCGTGGGATCCATCCCCGATGTTGACCATTTCCCTCTTTGATTTCTGTCAAATGTGTCAAAGAGTGTCTTTTTTGTTTGTGTTTGGTGACCCCGAATCACTAAAAACAACACGTACATTAATGCTTTCTGTGTATTGTATGATGGTGCTTTGGATTTTTTTTAACTTACAGCTAGGAGCCTTTCAATAGGGTATTTTATACGATATTATTGTCCTTTTGTTTTCATTTTCACAATAATAATTCATGGTCAGTTGGATAGAGTTTAGCTTTCAAGGCGATCCAAGTGTCTCGTGTTGTGTTTTTGCTCTTAGTTCCAGCCGAGAGGACACCGTCTGCATCTTCCACTGTCTGGTCGCCGTGTCAGCTTCGCCGTGGGTGAGATCGGTCACCCGACTGACCGCTCTCTGTACGGTGTTGGATTTCCTCGGCGAAATCACTCTCCGTGACCGAATCTAAGCACTCGTTTCTTATTCCCGGATTGTTCTGTAGATCATGGTCCTCCAATCCAACAACAATTAGCGGCATATTAGTTAAAAAATCTTCCATTAAACCGGTGACAAATCTCATACTATGACATTTTTTTAATATTTGAAGTATCGTCTGCGAATAATCGTTTTTCGTTTTATTTTTGATCCGGCAAACTTTGTTCTGCCGTATAAATTATTTCATTTATTCTGTACTAGCCTTTTTACCCGTCCATAAAATTGTTGATAGTTTGTTGAGAAAAATGTGAATTACAGAACCTGATTTATGGATTAATAAAATATGGTACCTATAAAGTATGTCCCTAAGAGGGGTCAAAAAATGGAGAATTGATTGATTGATTGAGTTTGTATTACCTGTAAGTCCAAGGATTTGAATTGGTAAATAGGTAGATATAATTAGATAGTATGAGAAATTTGTAGAATTGCTGTGGAGGCAGCAAAGGTGAGTCATAAACATAGCATTTTTAACTATTTTCTATACCTTCCCCTTCAAGTACATTTAGATAGAACACTTGATTTCTGTAAATGCTTTAGTTGTTCTTCTGCAAAAATATAATTATGTACCTACAAAGCTTTATTTATTCTTAATATCAAATTTAACAGGTAGGTACATAATTATTTTAAGTGTTAAGACCTCTACCCGAGCCAGTGATTTTGTACCTGAAAATCTTTTGCATGAAAAATTGTCAGTATAGCCAGCAAGAAAATATTGCATAAAAAATTCCTATAAATATTCTGACCCATCTGGGAATTGGAACCAGAAATTTCTTACCAGAAGTGGGTGTTAATTATTTTGAGCATAGTAAAGAATTTTGTGGCCAAGGATTCGAACCTGCACCTCACATCCAGCCTTCGTGTGAATAGAAAAATTAGTGTAGATTGCTTATTAAAAATATAACACAGGAATAGGGTAATAATAAAAATTTCAAGTATACCACCAATTTATTAAATCCCTATGCCCCTAAGTGGGGCGTAAAGGGAGTTTGGATTTCAAAAATTAATTTTACTTACATTAATAAAACAATCAATACAATAATTGGTAAAGAAACACACTTTTATAATAAATAACTAAGGGATTTTGCAGTTGATAAACTTCTTAACAGGGTAAAACTTTTTAATAAATGATAATTTTGAGTATAAATATTTAGGTACTTCTAGAGAATTAGAACTCTCATCTCTCATAGGTGCTTAATATAAGTCATACCAAGAGTTGACAATTAATAAGAGATATACAAAACATGTAAATGTTATTGTTATGAGAAAATATCTAGAAAATTTTGACACATTTTAAAATTCTGTAGACATTTTGGCATTGCATTCATTATAAGATATAATCCTAGGAATCTCAGCTCCATAGACGAATTATGGAAGGCATAAATGCAACGGGCCGTTGGCCCGGTGGTTAGCATCTTGGCAGATTGTTGAATTTGTCAATTACTCAAGGATTTCAATTTGACCACCTAAATAAGGAACGTTGTTAACGTGAAGTCATCACACAAAGCCATTCGAAATAGCAAGAGAAGAAAGTCATAATCCAGTTGGTACTGGTCAAATGTTAAAAAAAATGGCATTTTAAAATTGACCATAAATAACGGTGTAATGTTAAATATATCAGTCTGTAATAATATGAATTTTTTCGATGTTACAGGAAAAGAGGTCTGATTATAGAAACTTCAACTAAATTTCAACAAAAAAAAAACAGGTTTACAATAATAATAATTCTGAAATTAAAATAATAATATATCTAAACTAAATTAAAAAAAAATTAATAGTTTGGAATTTAGTTAACAATAATTGTCCTCCAATGCAATCACTTGTAAGTTAATGATGTTGCTAGGTTCTTTTAACAAATCTATGAATGCTCTTTTTAGTATTTACTTAATACACATAATCTGCAAATTAAATATACATAGGTAATCTTCATATTCATAAGAATAATATTAAAAATTGTTAAAAGTTTATAAGTAAATGACGTTTTAATCGGCCTGGTGTTGGTTATTTTAACATAATATCTATAAATATTTCTTCTTCCGATGGCGCTACAGCCTAATTCAGCCTTGGCTTCCAATACTGGACGCAGAGTCAACCTTGTCTCTACATCTGTCCTGATTTCGTGGGTCAAAAAGTTGCTCGGCATCCCTCCTGACCTCATTCTTTCATTGCAGCCTAGGTCTTCCAATTCGGCCGGATGTCCACCCATAATTCTCTTTGGTGCTCGCAATGATGGCATTATCTGCTCATGTCTGGCCCAGCGTAGTCCTTATCTATAATAATAAAACCGATATTAGGATGGGACTTTCTAAGGTTAGACAGGTATCTCAAAATTATCTTACGCATAATTTTAAAACAAATAAGAGATTACACTTTTTAAATAAAGTAATGGATATAACATGAGTTTAATAAAAAGAACATAAACAAAATGTTGATATTGATAAGTTATTATTGAGAAGATTCAATACTTACTTGGAATTGATTTGTGTTCAAGCAAATTTATATTCATAATTCATCCCTTAGTCAAAATATTATCAGATATTGCTCTGCGGTCTCTGTGATTTGTTGCAATGAAATGACTGGCTCCTTCATTCTATCAGGAGATACTTATCTGCAACAAAAAAATAATGTGTGTTGACAAATGTTTTAAATTTGCTGCATTTAATGCCTATTTCTTTTTATAATTTACAATAAAACATTGGAAGGAATTTGGAATAATGTTCCACAGGTTGAAAATGTGAAACTTAAGAAGTAAGTGAGGTGATGTTTGTATCTGTATGATAATTATTTTTAGGTTATAAATTATATGTTTTTTGAAACTATAGGTTACATACCTGAAATCCAATATTAATCAATTTATATCTCAGTCCATCCATCAAACTCTACTGACTTAAATATTTTTCCAAGGAATGAATCAGCTTTGATGTCTATTTTCGACAAACCACTCACAATTTCACGCGTAAAAAATTTGACAGCTCGTGCGGTAGTACCATAGATGGAGATAGTGCATACAGTTCAAATAATTGATTATATTGAAAATATGTTTTTTATTCATATAAATAATTAAAACCTTTTTTATTTAATAATTAATTATGACGTAGCAAAATTACTAATTAATTATAGACGACATTTTATTCCGCTATACATATTTTCTTTTGATAGTGTCTTTAAAACAAACCTTCATAAAAATATAATATGAAGTAGATGTCATTTACACACAAAATATAATATATAAATTGGTTAAGCAATATTATTATTTTATTTATTATTATGTAGATTCTTAGAAAACCCATCCTGGAAGAATGATTTGTGAAAAATACGCTGCTTTATTTTAATTAGGTAATAGTGCGCTGCTAAATCATAGATTTACTTATACATAGATTAATAGAATTCATAGTCAATGTCACTTGTCACTCATTGTTGATAAATATTGATATGTCAAAAAACATAAGAGAGTGATATAATGCTTCCAATTTTGAAAATATAAATACATAAATATGAGTTTGCTGCTCTAATAGATTTTTCGGTAGGTACCAAATGTTGTTTATTAAGATTATAATCCCTTCTTTGTAATTTTTAAGTATTGGCTCAGAAACATAAAAAAATATTGTCATTTTCTGTAACATTCTTTCCATCGCTTAGTATTTTATTTTTTTAGTTTAAGAATGCATGAATCACTTTGAAATGTTAACCAAATTGGAAACAAATGAGCTAAAACTTTCATACTCTTTTTCAAAATATATAAGCAATATTATTTATGCTAAACTATAAGATTTGATTTTAAATTCAACCATTAGTGCAAAGGGGTTAGTAAAGAAAAATAAACGTAAATATTTATTGACTGATGATTAATTTATTCATTTTCAGTGTCACAAACCTTGGTTGCTTTTATCTGTCATCAAATTGTGCTGTGACTGAGATACCTTTTGGTTTTTTTTGCGTCAAAACCTGTCAATCTTCACAGACTACATCCAACGATTGCAGTTTTGGTCTTTGAAGGATTCTTTATTCTACAGGATCATGTTTGAGATGTGTAAAGAGAATATGTTATTGACGGTAGAAACTACTACAGCCATATCATACCATACTTTTTTAATATAATGCTTCTTGTCGTATTATGAAACATACGTGAAGATTGTTATATTAACGCAATAAAATATTAATATATATTTAACATTGTTTTTGATTTATCTTCATACCTATTAATTAAGAATTTAGATAATTTTGTTATTATAATAGCAAATAAAGTGATCTTCGAATAAAGTGATATTCGATGATTCTATTTTTTACTATAATAAACATGCACAAATACCTGACAAATTCATTATGATTTTGATAAACAGGAACGTCATTAGTTCCTGACAGGTTCGCTTTCTTTCAGAGTTCTGTTTTATCGACCAAATCTACTAAAGAATTTTTATACTCATTTCAATTTTCAAAAATCATTTTTACGATTAATATATTTAAATGTATTATGAATTTAATATAATGTATCTTTATTATTTACCAACATTTAATATGATTTTATCAGGTACTTACTCATCTAATGGCCACGACAGATTTACACAAACTGCGGCCATAAATTTTTTTAAATGTGTCAAATTACAAAATGGAGGAATTATATTTCCAAAATTTTGCATTAAATCTTTATTTATTGAGAATAATAAGATTTGAATAACATTTATATGTATAACGAATCAATCTCCAATTATTTTATTACATTTTCATACCGTAATACCAAGATTCCATTCAACGTTTACATGAGTAATTTTGTTTCCAAAAGATGGCTTTCTGTCTTTTTTGAAAATTTGTATGAAGATCCTAAAAAAATAAAGTTTTTTAAATAGCTCTTAATATATTAAAGTTAACGTTGCCAATTGTATCTTAGAACGTTCTCGAGCAAATTTCACCGCTCTGCGCAGATTCATATCTGACGCAGCATTTGTATTTTGAGCGTGATGCTCCGACATAACGGAAAGTATTGTCAAAGGCAAATAAAAAAACATTTCTGAATTATTATGTAGATTATGTGTCACATAACATGACATGCTGAGATTTAAGTCTAACATGTCTCGACACTATAGGGGAGGGTCATAATCGTCAGTGACAAATATATCGGGGCGCGTCGTGTGGTTTTTCTTCGTAATGAATTTACTCAATAATTTCTGGAAGAGTTGTATATCGTCCTAAAACATTCTCCAAGAAATAGGATTTCAAAAGCAAAATGATTTTTTTAGATCTGATGGATTGTTTCTGAGATTGAAGCTTTCGAACATAATAATACGGTTTCGTAGAGTTATGGATGAATTATTTCTTTCTTTCCGTTCTTTTATTTTCAGTTACAATATTTCTTATTCAGTTTTTATTTCTTCTTACGTGGGAAGGGAATCGATATTATATTCGGTCTTCGTTAATCTTCATCGATTCTTAAACATTTTCTTTAAGCTTTACAATATTGTTTGCGTAATTCAAACTACTGCCGACTTACCCAAGCTATGACTGAATAAATTATTGCATCGAATTAAATTTTTACCAATACCTTGAGATTTACTCACTCCCGTTATTACTAGGCGGCATTAGAGTCTATAAGAAACGGAGTGAAAACTTCTAATCAGAATGTAAACGTCCGTCGTCTTCCTACATATTTATTTATATAAAAAAAAGAAAGCACGATTATGTTGTTTTCTTCCTACCGCATATTAGTAAGTAATTGAGTGGCGATAATTTGGATCGTAATTGTTATTGATCGCTAGAGTGCGACATTCTAATAGAGATCCATAATACTACATAGAACATACATCGCTTTCACTTTTAATCAAACGCCTTCGGTGATCGTCTCGGGCGCAGGACGTGTTGTTAGATCTGTCGATGCGCATAGGTTTTGTTTTTTTACAAGTTTATTAATCGGTAATTGGCACGTATGGTAAATCCTACGTTCTCCATTCGTGTGACTCTCAAACGGAAATACGCCGTCAATAATTATTATTTTTGTTTTTATTTTCGTAATTAATTTTATCGCAAGCATTCAATTAGCGGATGTAGTTTTGTGGGATGTGGCTAATTTTGCGTTTTCTCTTTCTACACAATACCTAACGCCTGCATTCTAGAACCTGTTTTTAAATTTAATTTTTTGACGCGTCGTTTCCTCAAGCCGCATGCGGGTCGTTTATTACCATCGCTGATGTTACATTTCTCTCATCCTGAACTCTTCGCCTTTCCCATTGTCTGGTCGAGACCTACAATATTATGTTTTCTACTTTCTTTGATTTGAGGTTATGAGGTCTATTAACCTATCCATCCTGAGTGTAACCATGTTAACCTCGGTTGCGTTAAAAAAGTTTTTTCATATTTTTGTTTTTGAGTGTTGTTTTTCAAGTGACGCCATCCAAAAATCTAAGGTACCTAAATGTAAATGCTGGCAGACTCATACGGAGATGTCAAACGCTTAATGGAGGGGTTCTTCTTCTTCTTCTTTTTCTTTCGTATGCGCGCGACCTTTGTTGGAGTTATAGCTCCGCGTCAATATTTTTAATATATTCTACTGCCCTAGGCGTCACCCTGCTGATTTCTTCCAGTGATCCCTCGAATTTTTTAATGGGGCAGCTCAGCACAATGTGTCGAACAGTCTCGATCTGGCCACATTCACAAAAGGGATGATCCCTTTTACCCCACTTGTGTAAAAGGCGTCCACATCTACCGTGACCAGTCCGAATCCTATTAAGGGTTGTCCATTGCCTGCGGGGTAGGTCAAACCCGGGTTGTCTGACCGTTGGATCCAGGACAAGCTGTCCAACGTCGGGATTTTGGTCGCTCCACTTTTCCCGCCAAACCTGTTCAATATTATGGCCCCGCTCAGTGGAGTGGTGGCAGCCATTTTTAAAAGTCGTAGTAATAAACAATAATATTATATCCTTTTGCAAAATTTGGGGCCGTACAATGAACTATATTATTCGTATTTAATTGATAAAATACAATTCAAATATAGCACTACACGATTTTCAATGCAAACAACACACCGCAATGACAGCAAACTTAAAAATGGCGGAAGTCACGTGGTCTTTGAGATTTCCTCCTATTATCTAGGTTTCTACAAAAATCCCTAAAAATCTGGTTTGTGTACTTAAGAAGTTTGTAGATTTGTCTTAAGCCACTCGAAAACCATATCTTTATTAGTAGGTATTTTTTAAATATATTATGTTTTGAGTTTTTGTTGTTTCATCGTTTACGTCCCAATTTTGTGTTTCGGACCTTTAAAAATTTATCTAAAACTCTAATGATTTGGTCTTCAAGTAAAATAACTCTAAAACTAAAATAATAATTGCATTGTTTTCTCCCGAGCTCGTAGACTTGGGAACGTCGAATGACAATCAACTTCTCCTCTCGTCAGTGCAACGACGTACATAGATGCAGACAGCAAACTATTTTTAGCACCTCGCCCGATGTGTCAGAATTCGATCATTTCTATTCGATCACCAATAACACTACTACTCGCTCACATTTATAACACGCTTACCTGTTGTATCTCGTATGTATTTAGGACGTATTATCTGCACACGCACACATCAACAAACTCAACATCACGGTTATAATATTAATACTATAGCTTAGCATAGCGTAGTTTGGTTATACAGCGACTAGCGAGTCTGCTTTCACAATTTGTCCCGTTTCGTAGCTAATTTCGCACGTGTTTAGACGATAAAATAACATACACAATAACATAACATATCCATGCTGACTTCTAAAAATATGCTTATACTTATCAATCGTACGTATAATTCTTTCTTGGTTAGTTTAAGATTTCTGTACCTCCTCCGATAGTAAAAAATCGCCACGTGATATCACCTTACTTTACGACATCGTAAAACTACAACCATTAAAGACGATATAACTTAAATTAAATTCGTGATTTGCTTCTTCTTAATTTCGGCCTTGTGGAATGTAATTCAATAGGTGAAGTTAGCCTCCTGCGAGGTCGACTCTCAGCTGTCGCTCTACCTCTTTGGCGGTAGGTATGCCTGGAAGCCAACTTCCATGGGGTTGGCCGAGCGACGCCATTTGAGGGCGTCCTCGCATGATTATACCAGAACCTTCTTCGTTTTCTTCCCCATCTGACTATGTCATCGACCTCGCATAATATTTCCCTTACCCTCGTATTCCTAACTCTTTATCTGAGTGTCTTCCCGTCGATGCCCCTGAGAGTTTTCATTTCTGAAACTCTCAGTGCATTGCAGTGTTATCAGTCGTGTACTTGATCGCGTAGGTACGTTAGATGGGTTTGATACAACGTGTTGTTGATTTTTAGTTTGCTGCTAGTTCTCATATCAGGTTTTCTCCAAATAGAGTTTCGGAGGCACCCTGAGAATGCAGCAGCCTTGTTTATTTGATCCAATATCTCTGTCGGTAGATAGGTCTGCCTACATAACTGCACTCCTAGGTTTTTATGTGATTTTGGTAAATTTTATAGTATCAAAACGAAAGTTTGTGGCTATATTCGAAACGATTCCAGTTTCACCTTGAGACATGTTAAAATTTTGATTTTAGACCATTGTACATTTTTTTGACATATTATTCCCGTACTGAGGTAGGTATCTATTATGAAGATAAGTTGAGAAAAAGCAAGAGAAAATGATTTTAATTATATGAAACGTATAAGTTTGAGTGTATTTATTTCCAAAAAAATTCTGTGCTGCTTCTGGTTGATTAAGTATATTTCAATGCTATCTTTAAATTTCGTATGTCTTTTTGTAGATGAAATGGAAAAGTGACAAGTCATCAAAATACCTACTTTCAAAATAATCGATTCGAAACATTTTTTGAAATTTGAGTGAAGGAAACTTTTTCAAAACTCGCCTACTATCGAATCGTTTCGATGCAAATAATATTTTCGATAGCTCGAATAAAATGAGAATCACCCATATTTTTCGAGCTTTTACCGGTACTTGGGGTTTAGATCTTATTGGTTTCAGCATGGAACTCTTTGGTTTCAGCTGTAAAGGATGGATATAAACCAAATGATTAATTTTACTCATTGGTAACTAATGGATATAAACCAAATAACTAATTTTACTCAAAATAATAATATTTTTCCAATACATATCCTATAGTGTATACGGTTACCAATTATTGACTTGTATAAATACACAAATGATAAAGCCATCTTTATTTACGGCTTACAAAATAATCACGATGATTGAGAGGCCGAGTGGTTCTTTTGCGATAAATTAACTCCGTGAATGGAAACGAGAAAAAAACCTACTAGATAATAATATATTGCCCATCCACGACCAGGTACCACCTATTGATAATAGAAAGAGAAACATAGGACGAGTTTCGCGAGTACAATCTCTTGATCCCGGACGTAAAAATCCGCGATAGACTCTGTGAGTCGCTTCGTGATTTATTGTACTGCGAGCATCGTATTACTATTACTACGTTTTTGCATATGATTATTATTATATCTGCTGATTATCTTAGTACGGATTATAATGTTTGTCTCTATGCATATGAAGAACCGTGTCATATTGTATGTACATAACGACAGAGATTAAGACACGTGAAAACGGGGTTATGTTTATTTTGAATGTGCCAAATTTTGTCTAACTCGCCATAATACGTAGGTACCTAGTTTATGATACGGCATTGTAGAAATTTAACCTGCTTTTAAGTTAAGAGAACTAAATTTCAAGAGACCATAATATGCCCCTTGTGTCACCGCGACCAAACTAGATGTATTCTGACATTCTTCAATTCATTCATGGAGCGCTGCCTCTTATTGTCCCTCGTCTCCAGACACCTCTTGTAGAGTGGCAGTGCCTCTTCCCGGTTTCTACCTTCCGCAAGAAGTCTTCTGAGTCGTCTTTTAGATGCCTAACAGATTCGGAATTCCCATCTCCCGGTTGCAACATTAGTTTTTGGTCATGTTACATTCTATATATTGATTTATTTATTTATTGTCTACGCAACCAGCGGTTGCTTTTACAAACAATTTTGACATTAAAAAAAATACATTAATAGGTGATGCCAAGATGCAAACACCAATAGAAAATAAACTAAACACAAAGAAGAGACACAAAACAAACAGTTAGAAATACCTAAACATATGGAAATTAAATGAATACAATATTGTCACATGGGGCCAAAGAAAACATAACAACTTCATAGAAAACACAAGGTGCCTAGCTGCTCTGATCTTTTAACATTTTTTTGAAATGGTACAAACTTTTAGCAAATATATCTATTTCGCCGAGGTCGTTGCCCCCCCTAAGAATCCTCTGCATGGGCGCAAAGAAGGAATAGTTGGTGGTATGATTCGCAAGTCTGAACGTCTGCAGTAGTCTGCACATTGCGGGTATCCCTAGTGGGCACCCGAAGCTCCACCATTGATAAGAGTCGGGACTCGGGACGAGTCAATTTGGCCGCCCCGAAGGTCCGAATATAATATCTACCACATCAGGTAATCTTTACAAAGTTGCCACGTGTACCTGCCATAGCCTGTGCTAGGAAAATAAAAGTCCGCCCCTACAAAATCATCCTGAGGCTGCCTGGTATCAGGGAGCCTCAGGGTGAGCTACTAAACTACCCGTTAGTCACGGTCATGCATTTTTCGGCACGGGTCGAATGACACCTTGATTTGTGGAGAAAAAAAATTACTTGAAGACGGAAGCCGGTCGCAAAAAAGTTTGGAGGTTTTTCTCTCTTAGCAAAGAAATAATAAGAATTATGGCGCATTGAATCAAATTGAATGGATTGATGATATGGGAGAAAATAATTACCAGAGATTAAAAAAAATACAAACAAGAATCTTCACAACATTACTGAAAATCTAATGTCGCTACATACGGTCTGATAAGGCATGGGCTGTTTGCTGGTAGTTATTATAAATGCCCTTGGGTCCCGCGGCATCGAATAAACATGAAAAAAAAAACGGTACTTTTAATAATACGTATTTCTAACGATTAAGAATAAATCACAAGCAGAACTAGTTTCGCCATTTCCAAGTAAAGCACCGCGGCCCACACCTGTTGCGTCTGTACGTGCACAGAACTTTCATATTAGGATTTGACGCAACTCTCGTTTGACATTGAACGATGATTTACTCGGTGTGTGACAGTTTCTACTCTACATTGCTCATGTTTTGATATTGATGGACGTTCACTGCCGCCTTTAGTAAAAACATCGCGATTTTTTCTTAGAGCTTTCGAAGCCGGCGCTGTAAGGTAAAAAGTTACTGACATTTTCCGGGTTGATGGACTGTCATAAATTATCTTAATCACCCGGATGAGAAACATTGATATAAGCGGTTTTCTTGATGATATAGTTTTTCTTGTCCCTTTTTTTTTGTACATCGTGTTTTTTTAAACATTTGAGTGATTGGCGTTTTCTCTGGTTTGGAAACTGCAAGAATTTCATTTAACTGTCAATATTTATTGGGGTTGCGCCTAAAACTTTAGACATCTGTTTATGATTTTATTCTTTCACTTCTGAATGTATTTCTCGGATGTAAAGTAATTCGCTACGTTATTGGTCTATTTTTCTCATGGATAAAATTATCCATCTAGATTGGTCAGGTACTTGATCTCTTAGGGGGTAGATCAAATCAATCACCAAAAACCGTAATCAAAGGCATACTCAAAATTTCTGTCCTATCGAGTCAATAAAAACTCTCCCGTAAGGATCAGACAAGGCAAGGTTAAAACTCTGGATAAGATTTCCCCAGAAAAACATCACGGCGAAGAATATTCCTTTGCTTTGGTGATCGTCGACATTTGGGTGATATAAGAAGAATTAGCTCGTGCTTGATGATATGTATTTTAACGGGAATATGACGTATTTGTTGATTTTATGACACGTGCTGGTGCTGTTTGTTATTTTTTCCGCCCACAACACTAGAATTCTGCTTAACAACGCACGATGCTGGCACATTTATTAGCCGTTTTACACATTACGCTCGTGACATTGTATGCTTATCGTTATGATTTATCTTTGCCGGCCGTGATGGGATGGTCTATTTTGAATAGCAGCGTGGTCTGTCCACTGCTCTCCTTTGTTTCTTCACACCTGATGCAACTATTGAAACTTTTGGGAATCTTTGTGATTTTGGTCATTCGCAGTTCAATATGCCATCGCCTCTTGATGTAGTATTTGCAGTAAACCCTAGCACCTATGATACTGAATGATCGCGCATTAATTAAAACAGTAATGTGACACCGCCATCAATATTCGTATCTCGTTTGATGAACATAACAAGTTGATGATTTACGATCGCACTGCATGTGCTTTAGCTCCTATTTTGTCAGCACGGGTGCACCAGCTGGCGACTGACGGAATAAAGATATCACCTCGAGTTAATCGCAATTATTATTGTCGTATTATTATGTTAATTTGCTACGTCTCAATATTTAAATGGATTAAAAATATTATAGGTAACATACTTTTTGATTCTAGTTTCCATACGAGAAAAGTTTCCCTTTAGATCCTTATTTTTCTCTTTTGGATCTGCAAATTCTCAACGTCATTGAATCATCAGTTCGTTCCTATGCTGTGTCTCCAATCCAGTATCTTTTTGTTTCACATTGATAGAGTCCATAGACTTCTTGATATTTCCAGATACTGTGCAATCAGATTTTTCAATGTGTCAATTAACCATCCAAACGAGCGACATACTGACCCATTTCCATTTTGATTTTGCTAGTCGACACTCCTGTTTTGGCTTCTTGATCCATCTGACGCTGGTCACCCGCGCGAAATTCGACTTAACACATTTCTTCTTCGATTCTGCAAACCCTGAACAAGATGTTATTTATCTGTTTTTCATTGCGTTCGTGGATTATTTGTTGTTCTCATTAGGCATTTGACGATCTTCGTTTTTTCTTCTTCTCCACCTCGTTTGACGTCGAATCAAAGTTCGATTACATTTTTTTTCTTGATTATAAATGAAGAATATCTCATGGAGGCTGCGCGGTAGCTCTCCACCGCGTCCAATTGGATTCGTTCCACTTCTGGCCGCTGCGACAGAATATCATTTTGTCCCCGGTGTTCTGGGAATTCCGTGGGAGCCGGCTGACCGAAGCCGATGCGATTTCCTTCTATGCGACCAAACCTCTTTCCAAATAATATTGGATTCTACTATTATTATTTCAATAGAAGAATTCGACATTGCTCAATTTTAGGATTATTGCACTCCGTTATAATCAATATTCTGAATCTTCAAATAAAAAACTTTTTTTTTTTAATTTATAAATAAAACTAGAAGACCCCGTACACTTTTTATCACTTCATTTTCAGTCACTTACAACCAAAAAAAAATAACGATTGTTTGCTATGACACATTTGACAGATGGGAAAAATTTGTATGCGAACGAAATTGGTAGTTTTATTTATTTTAATTTTTTTCTATTTTTCTAGCAATTTTTCCATGTTTACTCACCGTTTAAATGTATCCTGAACTTATTATTAATATTTCGAAACCAAAATGAGTAAAATCGGTCCAGCCGTTCCAGAGTTCTAGCGAGACACACGCACAAATAATCATTTTTGTACATAAAAATTATTTCAATAATAAATGAAATTCTGAAATTTATTTATGCACAAATTTGCTAAGCGGTGAGAATTAAAATAAGCAAGTTTAATTTTTCACATTGGGTGCTGCAAAAATTGCCTGCAGGAATTTATTACTCAAGATTGTATGGAGTAATTAATTAAAAGAATATGACATAAAATTCATATCGGGTCTTGTAATGACACGATCGAATCAACAACATGGAAATCAACCGATTGTATTCCTTTGGCACTCGATAAGAGTAAATATGCATGAGCTAACGTACATATTGTGGAATGCAGATTATAAATACAGGGATTCTGATTGCATAATATGATTTTTTTATATAGTAACGATTTTCACGGATTACACAAATGAACCGACCAATTTAATTATACTACTGTATCTCAGTTATGCAATAGTTTCCTTAAAAACCGTAACCGCAATTTAACGGCCGTAATATAAGGAAACACAAATTTTGTGCGCAACGTCTTTTACAGTGTATGTACGCAATGTTAGAAATACTAAAGAATATATATCTCGAGAAAAGGTTACTTTATGCGTTATGAGACCTATTTTTTTTTTCTTTTTTTGAAAAATGACTCTGGGCTTAACCAAAGTGAGCAGAAATACATTTTTGAAAGAGGAAGATGATCGGAAACCGGGGCTACTACACACCACTTAAATACAATTCATTTCATTTCTGATTTTGAATAATAAAATGTAACGAAGATAAAAGGGTTTGGTATAAAGGGGTCAACCATTGTAGAGCGTGCTAAGAAATGCCCAAGAAATCATGCGAAAAAGTCAATATGTGACTCTTCTACCTATTATACTAACGGCCTATTGGGTTAATGTTATAATTTATTTTTATAATGTTTAGTATAGGTATTAAAGAGTTCACATTACCTTGAGTTAAAAGTTTTCAATTCTGTGGGTGTGAAGTTAACTACTGTCGTATTGTAATACTGTTTGTGATTTTTTTCGAATATTGCAATTATTAGAAACTTATCTCGTTGATGTAATTTTACTCGAAATACATACGTGATACGCTTGAAATTAACAGATAAAACGGAAATAAACAGTTCATCATTTAATGGGTGAGTTTGATTAGGTTATTAAAAGTTATCTAATATTTCAATCTAATTACTCTTACTAACATAACTTGATCACATATATTTTTTTCCTTTTGATTCTATAAAACGATTATTTCTCACTTTATGTAAACATATGACTTCTATTTTATAAATTTAGATTTAGGTATAATGAATAATTATTGTGTTGAGCTTATAAGATACATTAGCTTTTACGATTTTTTACCAACA
The DNA here is from genome assembly GCA_963576905.1 of Mystacides longicornis. Lineage (NCBI taxonomy): Eukaryota > Metazoa > Arthropoda > Insecta > Trichoptera > Leptoceridae > Mystacides > Mystacides longicornis. The sequence continues at coordinate 29,241,369 of OY756433.1, read as the reverse complement.
AAATACTTACATTCCTAATAATAGGTTTAACCTTTTTTCAAACTGTTTATTAAGGATAAACGAAAAAAAAATAAAGTATGAATTTAAGTTAGAACTAATGACGTCGATTTCAGTTCGATACCGGTATTGAAATGATCCATTCCTCTATCTACAGATGCTTTCTTAAAATTACTTATATTATTAATTGTCGGCTTTATACTTTTTATACAGTTGTTACTTATTCTGCATGTAATGCTTTTAATTGTGAAGTCAGTCAACCGATTAGGCCTGCTACCGAATTCGGTTAGTTAATAACACAATGAATATGATCTCAAAATACGGAACAGACGCCTGTCTAATAGGGAAGGACACGGCAAAGTATGAAATCACGGCCGTTCTCACGGAAAAGTATACGTTCGCATTATAATAATAATCATAGTGGTATCGATAAACTATCGGTACTGAGGGTGAAATAGCAGAACCACCGTATAGACGATTGATTGAAATTTGTTGTAACCCAAATGTGAGCGAGAAAGAGACTTCTTTACTTATCGTATGGCTCTGATGCTCTTCCTCACCAGTCCAGGTTGCGTCAATTTCAATTTAAGCGCCTCTAGAATCTAGAACCTTGAGTTCAATGTTCAACTAAAGGAGCTCAGTTATTACTTCCATTAGAGACAAGAAACGAGAAACAGTCCATTATAAAAGGGTTTTTTCTTTCATTCGTAACAGTGGTAAGGGATTCGAACTTGGTTTGGAAGGTTTGAACGTCATTGCACTAGATCGAGCATAATGGAGAGCTCTTTCCAACTCCCTTTAAAAGTTATTTTTTTGTATGTATCTTGAATTCCATGTGGGAGGTTATGGCTTTGAATGCATGTTATAACTAAATATCCCTATTCCAACTACATTTAGGCACAGTGTCATAGTTAATCTTCCACTATAAGCAAAAGTTAGTGGCGTGTAAAGAAAATGGTAGACTTTGGAGTGCGAATTCCGCTACGTATGAAACTCTGTGACTGATCCTTTTGGCTATCCATCAGTCACCACTTCATCCATGGTTCTCTGTTTGCATGTTTACAGTCAACGACGTGGCTGTGCGATAGTCTGTCACAGCTCCCTCCAGAAACTGTGGAAAGAACCAACTGTATTTGACAAAAGAGCTCCATTGTGGATGGCTGGCTGGGGCGGATGTGCGCATTGTTTTCTCTTCCGGACTTGTTGTCGATTACGCGGACTATGTGTGTTTTCATTGTTAACCAACACATCCGAATGGCAGAGTTTTTTAATGGGCCAACGCAGTACGACATACTGATGACGTTTGTCGTTGCACACTCGGATATAAATATTGATATCTGTTAAAATTTCCTACTATTTTGAACCAAATTAGTTACAATAGCCAAGGTTTTAAAAGATTCGACTAACGTCACAAACTGAAAGAAATGTTAGTATGTACCTACTTACATCCTTTTTCATTTTTATTCTGGCACTGTTCCAACTCGTTTGTAATTTTCTTTCTCAGGTTCTATATTTCTTTTCATTCCATAAATTATTTCGATCAATCAATCAATTTTCTACTTCGAAGTCAACAATGGCTCTCGCACAATGTCAATGACTTCTCGTACGCTAAGATCCAATTTTGATTTTTTCGTTTTGCTCAGCATTTTTTTTTTCATCTCTGCGTTCTCATCCCATGTGGGATGTCGTGTTCGTGATATTCCCCTGCATAGTCGAGAATCTAGTTTTGATAGCCAGTTAGCCGCTATCGGATCATCACTGTGTATTTCCTGGAGATCATCTTCAAAGCGTCTAATTCGGCATTTATCCACCAAGACCGTCTGTATTAACGCGCACTCTTAAGTTGCTCTCCCGTTTTCCCCATTTTAAGAGTAAGTAGTTACAGCAACCAAGTCCCAATCGAAAAATAACACCCTTTTTACCTATTTCAAAACTATTTTGCACCGTTATTAATAAATTTGTTTTGATTGGTTTCAGGAATCTGGCATCACTACTGTATCGGACGAAGATGAGTTCAGCAGAAGTGGGAAAAGGTGAGTGTCTTTAATCTTGAACTATGTAAATTCGAAATGCAAGCAATCAAGATAAGAACTAATATTGGGTCTTTAACGATGGCAATGTCCTCGTTTCTGTTTGCTCGCCACACCAATGTTTGCTCGAATAGTGTGTCGTGAGGAGCACACCCACCCACCAACTAAGCCGTTATAGATATTTGCACACTTCTGGTATCTGGTGTCAACCTAACGCTATCGCATGTAAACTCTTCGGTTCGCATATACTGACCTTGTGCTACCGTCATATAAACAGCTGTGGTTTTATTAGCTTAAATGCTTGCGTTGGTATCAATAACGATGTTCATAAGACATTTTTCAGTTATTTCAAAAAACGAAAGACAGTTCGTGATCATAGTTCAAGTTCAAAAGTACTTAGTGTCCATAGTTACTGATTTGTCTTCATTTGCTTCTTTTTTGGAGTTGTCTGTAATACTCATTATGAATTTGGTATGGCCTATTGATAATAATAATATATTCTATCCCTACTTTCTCAATGTATCAATTTATGAACATAGTAAAATTGCCTGAAAATACGCCTTTCCTTTTTGTGTAATTTTATTAAATGACTCATTTTCCATGCCATTATCGAATTTAAAATCAATAAATCTACCAAAGCTTAGATGCTTCAAATAGTATTTCTTTTTCTTTATTGGCGATCTCTCCGCTGCTCAGTGTAGTCTAGTCTGTAGGCCTATTCTAGAGTTTTCTGATTCTTACGGCCCTGCGCAGTTCCCGACCAGTTTCTCCCCGCGACTGGAATCACGTCGTCAACCCATATTTTCAGAGGCTCCCTTTTGGCCTCATAAGCCACTATTTTAAAAAACTGGGTGCCTATCTCTCCTATTCTATCTAGCAACATGTCATGCCGCTCGTGTTTTGCGACGTGTTTATAATCTTTATAATAGTGTACACAAACTTTTAATTAAAACAATCGCCATTGAGTGAGTCGTTTTTGACGTTTGTCCCTGCGTCTCCTTAAACGTCGGATCGTCAAGTTAGAGGGCGTCTTTAGATCACAACCGCCCGCTCCGCCCCGACGGAGAAAATTGTTTGCCGATTTCGGAAATGCGGCGAAGGTCGATGTCCTTATTCGTCTCCCTCAGACATCGCGTCGCTGCGATGATGGCTCGGCGTGTTTGGCGGTGCGCCTAATCGACCTACACATGAGTGTGTCTCTCACTTCTACGTCAGATTCATTTAATGTTTTTTTCCCTGTCGACGTATTAAATGGTGTTTATTTTGTATCTAAATCAGATTATTAGGTACTATCGTTAATGGGATATACTGATAGTATGTAGTCCCTTATTCGAACTTGACCGAGTTTTCACAGATAAGATATAGTCATTCCGCAGCAAAATTGAGGACCTAAACTAAAGTTTGTAAAGCTTTTTTCAAATCGAAACATGACCTTAGTTTAGGGCACAAGTAGAATAATTCACGCTTGAAATATATGTACTTATTTATTCTTCTTCTTTTCAAGACTTAACCATCAACTGCTGGATGACGCCCCCTCTCGCATATTATATTCAGACATTTCTGAATTGAACCTTCAGTACTTAACGGGCCAACAGATTTGTGGAAAACCATTATTCGCCATCTGACTACAAAATCACTAGAGATACCTACTGTATAAAATGATTTTCAGTTGTCTCCTCGAATATCCACTTTGTCACGTTTCTGCTAGATTTGTCGGTTTGCAATAGGATGTTTATCGTTTGGACTTCTTTGAAATGATATTGCTAGACAAAAATGTTCTCACAGTTTTATAATAAGATCATTAGGACTGAAGAGTAGAGTAGGATGAAGACAGCATCTCTAAATGCTTATAGCAAATCAATCTTAGGAATCGATTTGTACAAAAATATGGATACTTAATCCGCGGATCGGTTATATATACAAGTATCGAAAATAACGAATGATTAATTATTCAACGCGTAATTAGCGAATGCGCGTTGGATCGCTTAGTTCTATTATCAGTGTAAACGTATCACCAGTCTGCTCAACCCATTACACTTCGTACGTTGTTATGATTTATGTGTTGTTGTGTCCGCAAACAGATCTGCGTGACATTGACGCTTACAAACCGGATTTACGCTCGTTTACTATTGACACTCTCTGTCTTTGCTCCGTGCAGTCATAAGCTTGTCACGCCACAAAGTGTAGCAGGCTGTAATAGTACTAGTACCTAGGATTGACTCCAACCGGAGCTTAAAACCAGCTTTCATACATGTTTTTATTCTGCTCTGGATACAACATCAACCATCAACATGTACAAGATATACCCTTTGCCAATAGTTGTCCAGTAAAACTTGTTGTCATAAAGCAATAATTGTGAATTTCACTCAGACCAGAAGAAATTTTTCATTCACGATATTAATTGATTGATTTCTGAATTCCTGGCACCTGACCAATTCTCAGGCATTAATTATTAGTATGTAAATTTTCGCTTTTCAAAAAAGTCCTACAAATGATTTCTGATATTAAGATGGAGCCGACGCTGTATATTATGTTATGTATATCAGAATTACAGGCCAATAACTTTCACTATAATAAAATTATTCTGGACGTGAATATGATGCCGAATCACTAGTACCTTTCGCCAAAACTTCGTCGATGAGGAAAACTGTCAAAATTTTCCCCATTCATTGAGGGGTTTCAAAATGAACGTGGGAGGAGGTTATTCGTTTGGGGGAGATCGAATGCAGAAATTATATAGAGGTTCCCTTAGATTAGAACGTTTATTGTCACGTATTTCATAAGCATGTATTTGGAAATGATGCATACAGAATCAGTTAAACCGCGTTGTTCAAGTAATGACCCGATGCACGCTTTACCAACGATTACTGCAAAAAATTTATTAGCAGCTCACGTGTGTGGGAGCGCTTGTCCTTGTGCCTCCATACCGCCCGGGAACTTCCTGAGCTTGACTTATCGCATCGGCATTGAGAGGTGCTAGCTGCAGTCAGAAATGTCTCACCGATCGTAGATTAACGGGCGACCTTCGAACACGAATGATTGATGGAAAAACTCACCTAATCTAATAAAACTCACACCTGGAATTAATATCGATTTATTTCAATGATCATTCGTACCAAAATTTACATTTAGATATTTTTTACCCATCACGCCGTGTCCCGAAAGGAACGTAAGGGGTAGGCAGAGACAACGGACCTCCACTCCTTTCTTTCGCTTTTTCCACCGACTTATCATTTCTCATACAAACTCTCCTATTTCTCTTACTTCTGATCTGGCCTTTCTTGAGGATGGAATCGATGTGTTCGATCCATGTCTTTCTCGCTCGGCAACACGCCTTTCCTTTTAGCCATATAAATTCTCTATCTCATTCTGTTTGCATCCATTATTTCCATATGCCCAAATCATCTCAACTTATTAACTTTCATCATTATCACAACACTAACTTCCATACCACATTCCTTCCTAATATTATCATTTCTTTCCATATCCCACAGAGTCTTATCACATGTTCTTCGTAGAGCTCTCATTTCTACTACATTCTTATTATTAATTCGTCCATATCCACGTTTCATATCCTTACATCAATGATGATAAGTAGAATTGCGTTGGGCAGTAGTTTCTTAGCTTGCATTGAGACGTTGTTGTTTCTCATAATAGGTCATAGTGCACCGCTCACACTTCCATCAGCAGAGATTCCAATGTGGGAAAATAATTTGTATGATCATTATGTATGCAAAACCGTACAATGGAGTAGCAAAAAACCTTTTTGCTTTCAGTATCCTCGTCTCTAAAGTCAGTCTTATTTTTCCCGTCCCCTTCTGTCATTAATTTAAACATTTTCTTCTTTTCTGTAGGTCACGTCGCTTCGTTATCCAGCTGTTTCTCCATTGCTTTGAAAGTCTGTCTGGGTTCTTCTTCCTTCAGGGCATGGTTTTGAAGGGCGATTTGTAGAGTTCTTTTATCTTAATCTGTACTTACTGTTAATAAGTTAGTGTCTACCATCAAATAGTAAATATCAAGTAAAGAACAGGGTTCCTTTGTTAGTTTCCCTTTTAAACGTTTATCCAGCTTTACAAAGAATTGGAATACTAAAACTATAATAAAAAAATCTGTCATAAGAGTTGTAAGGAGTATGTTTTTAATATTTTGGTCCAATCCGTACATAGGAGAATCATTAGACGTATCTTTTACATTAGCTTTACCTCAGGAGTGTCGCGCATAATGACGAACTAGAAATACCCGTTCTTCCTGCTTTTGGTTTCGAGCCTGTTGGTTCTATTTATAACCAGAATAATTATGTTGTCATCTGCTGTTGGTTGTTATTTAGCAAAACGTCAATATTCGTGTTGAACACTTGCTGTTCACCCGTACGTAGGTACGTACATAATTTTTTATGGTTGCCCAGACTTTGACCTCCGACAAACCAACCCGGCGAATCTTGTTCTTAGAGTATACAAATCCATCAGATGGCGGTAGGTTTCTGCCATCAAGTAAACGTACAATCCAGCTTAGATTACACCATCTTATGTATCCTTATTAGATGTAAAAAGGTGTCAGCAAAGCCGGCGGAACATATTGACCAGGGGTTTTTATAAGACAACCTGTCCCGTCCAATCTGAGGCAACTGGATAATCTAATGTAGAAATTACATTAAAAAATTCTGACCCATCGAGAATCAAACCCGGGTTATGTCGATAATGAGTCTGCTATCTTTGATAACTATGCTGCTAAAGAGGTCTATATTGGTATTTTAAGGGTTATGTAATCAGACTGTTCCAGTTTTCTATTAATTTCTGACGATGGAAGATTGAATGTTCCTGTATCATTAATTTTGTCTTATAGATTCTCACATCTGGCCTTTTGCGCCCCGGGATGTTTTGATCTACCGAACGCCACTAAAGTTCTTGGATACGGTGTAGGAGGAGGACAATATTTTTTGGCCAAGACGAGCGGGAGTTGCGACTGGCATTATGTGCTTAATGCTTTTGGGAAAAAAATGTTGATCATCTATTGAAAAACGTCCGATTAGTTTGGCGTAGCGATTTCTGTCTGACAGCAGATAATGCCCCGCTATTGTCATACGTGTAATAAGGTGTTATCAGCGTTTATTATGAATGTATATTGGTTCGCACAGTCACCGTACGGCTACATAGACTGCGACTATTATAGGTAAGTACACCTACATACCCGTTTAGCTGCAATCAACAAACATTATCGGTCTTAATCGCCCTGGGGTCGTCAACCATCTTCAGTGGGTTTTTTTTTTTTTTTTTTTTTAAATTTTCTACCTACTTAAAAACTAAGCATTACTCACCATTACAGAATAGTTTTCTTCGCGGTGGGCAATGAAAAATTTATATTTTTGATCTTCAGTAGGTTCTCAATGTGAGAACAAAAATAGTTTCGGTATTTCGATTGAGAGTTAAAGCCTGCGATCTTAAGGTATACGTTTGGAGCGATCTAACCTAGAATACCTAGTATTTTGTTTTTATTCTTGTTTGTTGGTGATTGATGTATGTTTAGTAAATGTTGGAAATAGTGAGAAAAATAATTATCCAAACATGTCGTTTAAAGGCCGGTTTCAACAACGTATGGTTATGTACCCGTATTCTAAGTTTTATCGAAGAATAGTCACGGAAATAAAGTGAGTAACACGACACATTTTGTATGGAAAACGTCTATGCGTATCGAATGCGAGAATCGCTTTTGTTTCTAGAAATATCTTTGTGGCGGCGCTTCACACGTTTTCTATGTCCAAATGTATCGTGTAATGATCACTTTACTTCCGTGACTATCTTCCGATAAAACTTAGAATAAGTGTTCTATTACTACTCTACTGTTACTCGCGTTTCAATAAACAAATAATCAATCTATTAATCGACAGATAGAATTTCTATCCGATAGGTCTCCGAGTTGTCATAGAAACCACGTGTTGTACTATGGTCTATTAAAGGCTCCCAAAATGTGAGCCAAATTATAGGTTGGTTTCTGAAAAATATGGTGTATTGTAGCCATGAACTTGAAAAGATCGTGAACCTCTGGTCTATCCAGTTCTATCACGTTTTATGTGTTAGGCATTGCGCGCGAAATTGGCATCATTTTGATCAACAAAATTATTTACGGCTATTTTTAGTAGCCGAAACCTGTATTTACCTTCTTCTTTTTCTTTTGGTGCCATGTCAGGTGTTCCCAACGTCGGCGATCACTGTGGCGAATCCTTCTCTGGCCGTTCGGAACAATTATTTTTCCACAGTACGGAAACCCGTCCATTCTCGTACATTGATCTGAGATCTTTTAGTCTCCGAAGTCAGCGGCAACTTGGGCGTCCTTTAAAAAAAAACAGTATTTTTGTTGCTATTAAAATACAGCATAAATTCTTTTTTTCAAGTATATAGTATTGACTATAGAGTGCTGAGGTTTTAAATATTTTGTTTTATACATTTATTTATTTAATTTCCATGAATAAAAAAAGGTTTCTAACTTTCTTATATAGTTTTACTTTGAATATTTTGAAGTAAAAGGTTGAATACCCCGGATGATATGTTTCCATAACAATGCTAGGTAGGTAGGTGTGTGATATTATTTGTTTGTCCGCATAATATTCTGTCTGACACAAACACATTGTATTGTAAGTTTGAGGAAAGTTTTTGATAATGCGATTATAATTACAAAGGATACACTAACGGTACCTGGTATACCCATAATAGAGTGACGGGTTGGTTGCTTGGTGGTATGATATACCGTACCCGGCAAGTAATGTTATGCATGCGGACTTATAACCTCTGCGAGTAGAAAGTGCCTCTATAAGTCAATCTTTAATGTGAATATTGGCTCTGTCACGCTACCTACAAAAAAACGTCAATATTGTTATTAAATTGTTTTTTTTTTTATATAAATATAAAAATGAATCTGTGCTCACTCAAAATACACTCTTTGAAATAGAATTTTTATTTATTAAAATAAACAAGTATACATGAGCAAACATAAATACTGTAAAGATACTTATTTACGGAATATATATACACAGAAACAGCGCAACAAATGAGTGGAACCCGTTAAGTCATTTAAATTACTCTTTCACAGTAAGCTACTTTAAGCTTGTCTCGTGAAAGAGGGAAGATGGTCGGCACCTGGGATCGAATCCACGACCTCCGCAACGACAGCAGTTCGAAAGCCGGCGTTGCAACCGCTAGTCTACCAACCACTTCAATACGACATTCACAATTTTCGTTGGTTTTGGTGAGATGTCGCTATTTCGATGTTTTGAATAGTTCTTGAAGAGCTCTTGTGCAATGTTTATGACCTCCTCCCTCACCATGTCCAAATTTCTCAGCTCTGTTTCGAAGGAGCGGAACACAGTACGGAGGGTCTTCCTCGTCTTTGGGACCTTGATAAGGAAGAACAGCGTTCTCCTTCAATTGTCATTTGACATCTCCCCCACTCCCCCCTATATTCAAATTAGGCGGTGGCCGTTGTCCAGCAGTGGACGAAGTGGGCTAGAAAGAAATGAAAAAAGCATAAATTGTTGTTAAATAATTATTTATTTATTACAAAACAAAAAGTCATTAAATAATTTGATAGCTCTATTTACCGGAGAGTTGCGGCTTATATTTGTTCTGCCCGAGATTAGACAGAACAGAATATGAGGAACTTATAATTTTATTTCACCTATCACTTACCTATACGTTTACTATAATAAATAGGCACTATTTCACCATAAGGCTGATAGATTTTTTTATTGTTTTTGGCACAGACGTAGTGTATTTTAACATAACTGAAAACAAAGCGATAAAGTCAGTCTCATGGTGACGGAGGAACTCTTCCGTACTAATTAAGATTCACGCAGTTTCTTCTCTTCGTCTTCTCCTCGCCATCGTGATGTGAATACCCAATCAGCAGCTGACACGCCTGCCACTTGGTGACAAATGCTATTCTCTCCCGTCTCCTTGCCCTATTATGGGCGTTTGTCAAAGTGTCTGCAATATGCTTCGATCTTCCATTTTGAAAACGTGTTTATGCAAATTTTAATAGACTTACCAGTTCCTCTGTCAAAAATTATGTTTTTGTTCAATAATAATTGTAGAAGGCACATAGGAACACATTTCTCCCTCTGCATAATTCTATTGATTTCTTGTCTGGTTTCAATGATATTGATTTTCTAGAAGAGCCTTAATCGTATGTTCTACTCTATCCCGTGCAAATGTTTTCAGATCGATATACATAATAGGTAGGTACTACCTATACCTAATTCTTTTTTTACACATCGCGCCGTGTCCCGTCGGAGTTGGGAAGAGAGAAAGGTCCTCAATTCTTTTATCCAAGCAAACTTCTTTCGCTTCTTCCACACGACATAACATTGATCATTCAACCTCTCCTATTTGTCTTCCTTCTAACCTGCTCTTCCTTGAGCTCCCGGACCACTGTTAGTTACTTTGAGTTCATCGGTACAAAATGTAACATTTTACTGTCTTCGACTGCAGCTACTTGAACCCTAGGAGACAATAATGCCATGTCGTGTTAATAGCAGTGCTATGAGACAAATATCATAATAGACTACCTACTTAAATAGATGAGTGGCGCGGAGACATTGTACGTATTATGTAAACGGAGGCAGAGCAGCGTCGGTCTCCCTAAGGGCACGACAGTTGACCCGCGCGCACTTGACGTTTCTATCTGCTGGTGCCGGGTTCATTAATCCTAATGTCTGGGAATTACTACGTATTGTCGGTCTGGACTGGGTGGGTACCACGAGCCGGAGACACTTCTTGACTTATTGGCCGATCATGTTAAAAAAGTATAATATTCTAGTATTGTTTTGTTAGTTTTCTTCTTCTGTGTTATGTTTGCTTGCATATCACAACCGCTGGAAGTCGTTAGTATGCTAATATATTCTGTTGTTTCGGTTTGACTTGTGTGACATGCGTGGAGTGAAAGTGGCGCTAGATAGACACGTCGATCCGTCATACCACGGTTGCTGTGCCCGAATGGAGATTTGTGATCTTTGAGGGAGTTTGCAGAAACTTCTTAATTTATTAATTAACACCTTGTAATGAGCTTTCAGATGAACTAAGAGACGGGTTTCTCTCCAATACGGCAAAGTCATAGTCAAAACTGCCAAAACCCTAGAATAATCGGTTGGAGCAGTGTGTTATTCAATGTTTTGAACTTAAAGTTTTGGTTTAAAACAATATTGTGCACCCCTGATTTTGCAAAGATCGGTTCTTTAATCTTCAGATGTTGTCTGATACTGTACCGTAGTGATATGTGAAGGAGTGCAATAAAGGGAATGATTATATTCTTGAATACGCATCATCCTCACTTGTAAGCATTACAGCCCTTTGTGGCTCTTAAGTTTTCACCAATCTTTTTGGTCAATTTTTGCCACCTTATTTATCTCTACCCAAAGCTCAGTTATCTACAACGTATGGTACTGTGTCGTATGTTAAAATCTCCGGGAATCATCAAGTAAAAATACAAAAAGGGCATTTACTTGCAAATCACTCTTAAGTTTCAAATATTTTACTAGTTCTTAACTTAAACTTTTTCGTGAATAACTCTGCAGTGTTTCAAATAATGCGGCTATCGTATGTATTTCTACGTTGCGCTACAGAGGTAAGCTGAAATAATCGTCTTTACTGTTTTTGTACTTATACACACAGCGAGTATTTTGATGTAACAAAAACTAATGGTACCTATTGCTTTTTTTTACTTTGAATGGTACCTACCTACTTAACTTGACATTGTTTGACTAAGTATTGAGGAAACGATTTAGCACAATGCTCCTACAACACAACCTCTAGTAACCTACAAAGTTTGGTTGCGAAGAAAGTGTGTGCGCGTGAACATACGGAATATACCTTTACTTTGTGCGAAAGGATGCACTTTGTCAATTATTATTTACACAGAGGAGTGAATTCTCTCCGCTTAGGTAGGTACATTGTGTTGGCTGACATGACACACGTAGTGCAGGTAAATTACACGACTGCCTGATTCACACCTGACTCGGATGACCTTTTCGCAATACACGCCACGAGTGGGCGTCGGGGAAATTCGAAAGTCCCAAGAATATTTTGCGACTTTTAACCAAACCTAAAACTGAGATCGTGTGTGTGTTTTTTTTCTTTTTTTTTTGTGGCAATCCACCCTGGGTGCAAGGTTTCAGATTGAAGTCGGAAGTACTTCGTTTGACACCCCAGAAATAAAAAAAGATCATTACAAACAAGTACTTTTTTTATACTCTTTATTATCATTAAAATAATAAAAAAAAAACAAAACAAATCCTGTTAAGGCTTTTACAAGCCTTGTCAACAGGTTCTTTACATAATTATTACTATATCTTATAGATTATACACATTTACACATTATATTGCACGTCAAACATTACCAAATAAGTACAAGATCTATATAGGTACTCTTCATGACTATATTTTTTGATTATTTACTTTAAAATAAAATCAATCACACATGTTACCCACCAAACCCCACAACTCGCACGACCATATCTCACAATGCATCATTTTTATTTTATTTTTTTTATTTTATTGAGGCCTTTCACCCGAATTCGGGTGATTTTGGACAATGCATCAATGATATCCATATTACCTACTCCCTATCCACTGTCTCATAAGAATCTTCATCTCACCTAGTCTTTGGGTATCTTTGATATTCTGAGGTAGCATATTTAATACTTTGGGAATCAGATATTCTAGGGTTCGCTTACCATACTTATTATTTACTTTAGGAATTACCAATCCCTCATTCTGCGTGAATTAGTTAATTAAAAGAAAATCTTCGAATTGAACTGACAACTAAAACGTGTAAAGCATTGAACTAAACGATGTTGTTTTGCTAATGGTATTACGGGATGAGTGCTGAATGGGGCAGCATTTAGCCTTAGCAAGATATTAAATTATTAAACTATGTAGTTTCATAACCCTTAACAATTATTGTACATCAATCGTCACCATTATATTATTTATCTTCATTGTATTTAAACATGTTTCATAAACACTAGCGTGTAGATACTTGCAAGGGTTTACGTATAAAGTTAAATAAATAAATATTATACAAAAAAGACTTAAACGTCTCCAAAGTACATGAGTATTACCGCCATAAAAAAAAATTAAATAGGTATGGCACGAATGAAAGCAAAAACATGACACGAGGAAAAAACAATAAGCCTTACAAGTGGCGCGTCAAAAGTAGGCGAGTTCATGTACAATATTATGTATTTATTTATCAGCAAGAATTACAAAGCCCACGACCTAGTTGTTGTCACTTTGATATTAGGTATGTGTGTCAAATCCTTTTCCGATACAATTGTGGTTCGTTCCGTTTGTCCGATTTGTTCAAACTAACAATCTTTGATAGATTGTTATTTTTTGGGAAATAGTATATTTTGTTAAAAAATAGACTAGCTCTGCCGAGAGACGTTCTTTACTATTTAATTAAATTTGAATTTGTATTATGATAAATTAATTACCTATTTAACCAATTTAATTCTGACCAATGCATCTGTTTTAAACGATGTTTACATGACACATTCTGACAATCGCACCGATTATCAGCATAGGATAGAGTTGAAACGACCATTTCACAAATAAAAAAGTATATATTTCCAAAAGCACTAAGAAGGTTACTTACGTTTACTTTTCTTTAATATTCTGCGCAACTTTCTTATTTTTTTTCTTTCATGAGAGCCTTCTCCTGACAATAGTTAAAACAACATAAAAATAATTAGCGAAATGGATCCAGCCGTTCAGGTGCGATGCGTTGACCAAGGGAAATAGGGCTCCATTTTTATATGTAGAGATAGCAAATTAAGTTGTTTTTTTTACCAAAACCTTAATACAGGTCATTGTCTGACCTAAAATATCACTAGCAGTTCCGGTACATCATCGATGCGCAGAAGAATGTTGTTGATAGACTCTAGATTGTTTACCAAAAACAGCGGGCCGATGCCTTCCTACTCGATATACCTGCATAGGTATAATTTGGAAGAAACGGAACATCTCGTGCGAAACAAAAAACCCAATTTGTGTACCCGAAATAGACGAAATACGGCAATTTTACATTTTAATGCGTACATAATAAGTCGTTGATGGCCGGCACTTTAGCGCGGGTCGTGATCGGCGGTCGGTCGGTCGTAGTACACCCGGCCAACGGTTATGCTAATGAGGACGGAAAAAAATCTCAACCAGGAAAAAAAAGTCTTAAAGTCCTAATTAGAATTAACGGTATGATGATAATTTATTGATTCTACTATTGAAATATTATGTATGATCACACGATTTTGTTTGTTTTTTTTTGTTTTATTCAAATCCCCATTGTGCCAGGCGAAGGTATCTTCTTTCATTTTTATAGACATTAATTTCTCATCTTGAAATTCTATACTAGCTCATCTTGAAAATCTGAACTCTAGCTAATACTCCATCGCTTTGGTGGTCAACTTGAGAGACGTCTTCCACTGGGTCGGCCATGTAATGCATTTTATGGATGAGTCAATTCTCTGATTCTAAGGTTTCTCCCAGCAACGCTTACAACGCATCCTCATTTCGTTTCTGAGACTCGGTGCAGTTTTTTTTGTAAAAGTGATCACATGCACTAAGCCAACCTTCGAAACAACGGTAGAAGACGATCAGCCCTTGCTAATTCAAATTTAATTAAAGTATATTCATTTAGGATTGATAATTCTACAGTAAGTTAGGGTGCGTTTATACCAAACGAACGTATTATTATACCCAGAGCTGAAAAATGAAGTGTATTTTCTTGATCGTTGATATGGTCACCAACAACGAGAAAGGACTGTCATCGCCCAGATATAGTTAATGCTTGTTATTGTTTTCATGGTTTCCAATATCGACCATAAAAGAAAACATGCTCTGTTTCTATATTCTGCTGCATTTTGGTGTAAATGCATGTCATAAGATCTAGTTCAAAAACAGTGTTACCTATTCAAAATCTGAAATGTGTATAAAAAAGATTAAGAGAAATAAATAAATTTACATTTTTTTATAAAAGAAATCCACTCTTACAAATACACTCTTCGACTCTTTCACAGTAAGCTACTTAAAGCTTGTGTCGTGAAAGAGGAAGACGGTCGGCACCTGGTATCGAACCCACGACCTCCGCACGAAACAATGCGTAAGCCGGCCATGTAAACGCCAGTCTACCATCCACTTCACACCGGTGTTAGTGTACCCGGTGGAACTCATTGCTGAAGGCAAATTTTCTTGCCAAATTTACTATCTAATTTCATGTGAAAAATATTTCTGATTCTACCGGGAATCGAAAGCGAGACCTTTTGATGAAAAGGTAGCGCTATGTTACTAGGCTACAAAGGTCGGCTAAGAATTCAGAAATAATTTACAACAAGCATTGTACAAAGATGACCGCCTTACTAGTGCACGCAGGAACTATCCACATTGTTTATTTTCGCCGGTGTAATTTTCTTTTTTGTATGAAACTCGCGGACATCCTGTCGGTGCGCACCGTTATGTCGCTTTGTAAATCGTCTCCATCCGGTCGCGGGCCTAGTGGCCTCCCGCTTTAGCTAGCGAACAAAAACACATCAGTGTTTAACCGCAAACCGTAAAAAAATATCCACCATGTTTCTATAACCTTAAGTAGACAAGGTAGGTAAGTAGAAATTTTCTTTTTTTGCCACCCATAACGGGATTGGCGACAATCAGCGAGTTCTCCTTTCGATCCTTATAATTCGACAGCATCCCGCCTATACATTTTTCCATAAATACCGTGCACCGCCAACCTCAATAAGAAATAAGGACAAAATTCAAACAAACGATGCAAACCCCATATATTCATGATGTATTGGATTGTAACTTGAACGAAAAATCTGAAAGTTAGTATAAATGCTGAAGAAATGAGATCACTACACGGGTTATGCCGAAACAGACTGACGTATGTATAAGGTGAGAAATTATAATATTATAAAGAAATGCAGAGTGAATGTTGGCATGGAAATGAAGAAATTGATGAAGTTCGGGCATCTTGAGAGAATGAATGAAGAGAGTATAACAAAAAGGATAGTATATTATAATTCTGAAAGAATGGGTGCACGGAGACGTGGCCGACCTAGACTGATGCAAACTGTTCATATCGGTCCCGTCTTAAAGGATGACCAAGTAGTCAGAGGAATAGGAGAACGTAGTATGTTGTATGAATCGACATAGGTTTGTATGGTTAGGACAGAATGGAAGTCCGTACATTCTGCCTACCCCCTCTGGGAAAAGGTGTGATGGGTAAATATATACCTATAATATAAACTAAAGTCGGGTTAGTGCGAACACTTATAACTCGAGATCGGCTGAACAGATTCTTTCGATGTTTGATTAATTGAATTTTTCTACGCTCCGGATAACAGAATAACTGTTAAAAAGTTGAAAAATGGATAATATAATATTAAAGTTAGTACGGAATGGATGTCCTACGACGCCATCTATGAAAAAATCTAACAACAAAATTAGTGTCTACTGCATCTGCACCGTTTGGGGTGTTTTATATCATTTTCATACAAAGTCAGCAAAATTGTATGCATATTATTATACATATATTCTCGCGTTGTTCCCGCCTGAGCTTTGCATACAAATGAAATATGGACATTTTAGAAATACATATTGTTATTATTATAAAAGATTATTTTTGTTTCTGGGGGCGCAGTGCACATTATGCACATATGAACGGGCCGCCTCTGGTTAAGACCACAGGGTCCACAGGACAACGTCTGTCGGGAAAGCTAGTATAGGTATATATTTGTTATGTTTTGTTGTAATCTACCAAGCGTTGACACTTTAATGTGATCTATTGAAAGCCTTTAAACCTGTCTTAAAAAGCTTACATTTTACAACGCCTAATAACATTGACTTACGTGGTCTATAAAATGGCCAATAACAAAGCCGCGGGCTACATAGAGACTACATACAGAGCTTATTGTTTCTCGTAACTTTTACGACCGTCTTCGACGACTTGTTTTATGATTTTTGGCATTCGGTGGAAATTTAACGTTTTGGACTTTGTTAGCTTAGCCACTCGCTGACTCACCGGTAGCTTACATTGTAACGTGATTTTGTTTTAGCACACTATTTCTTTGGATGGAAACAATATGCCATAAGTTTAAGAAGAGTGAAAGATTGTGAGACACACCTGTAAATATTCTACTGGCACCTTGATTTCAAGAAGAGATGACGAGATTCGCTAGTTGTTTTTAACTTCTTATGATAATGTATAATAATTATGTAAGTAAGAACAGAAATCTATAATATAAAAGAAAGTTGGGTTAGTGCGAACACTTATTACACGAGATCGGTTGAACAGATTTTTATGGTGCTTAGTTTATTGGATTCTTCTCCGCTCCGGATAACATAATGACTAATAAAACATCGAAAAGGGGATAAAAATAATATTAAACATACCTAATACTAATGGATTTACTGACAACAACGACATCTGTGAAAAATTCCGTAACTCACAATTTTTATTTACTTAACAACCATTGAGTTTCAAAACATTGCTACGCAGATTTTTTATAGAAATTCTTTCGATTTTTTTTTTTAACGTTCAAGCATATTTTTCGTTCAAGTTTTTGTATTATTCAAAAATTCGAAATCAATATTCATTGAAAGGACTTGAGGACAACGAAAGCTAGTTGAAAATAAAAATAACAAGGAATGTGGCTAGTAGCCTAGTGGTCAAGTAGCCGAATTTCAATTGGCAGGTCGTTGGTTCGATCCCTGGTACAGAGCATTTTCCTCTTTCACGGCACACGCATTGCTTTACGTGAAAGATGTTAAAAGTGTATTTGTGTGAGCCTAGATTCATATATAAAAAAATGTGTCCGCGGGAGATATTATGTCGACGAAATATGATCATATTTGATCAGAGGTTGTTATATACAACTGTTGCTACGGGAAGATATGTCAAATTGTTCGCAGTCCCAACACGGTAAAGTAATATTAGAACCCCGTATGACGGTTCGTTAGGGTTCCAATCTTTATTGTCGAACATTGGTTGTAGAAATGTATATTTAGGCCACATTGTTTATACCATTGTGTTATATTTAACAGGAATTTAGGAGATGACTAATGCTGTAATTTAACGGGAAATTAGAAATTTAATAAAATTTCCCACGTGATTCATATGAAGCGCTCGCGCGTCACGTTATTCTTATGAACGAAATGTTCATACCTTTGTACATCCTTAGCGGTGTAGGTGGAGAGACTAAACGGGACACATTAGAAACAATTTTCCTATCAGTTTTTAACCTCGAAAAGTCATTCATATTTCTTGTGTCCTATAAACATGTTATTTTGACCAACTGTGGTGAACATTTCAGCTGCAACTAACGGGCGCAACAACTCTATCCACCACAGTCAATAAGTCACTTCTCCTGTACTTATATCTCGTTCAGGGACATGTTTACAACAAGAGCCGAATTTTCCGCCCTTTCTTTGGCAAAGTCAGTGGCCTCCTCCAACACCATTTCAGAATCCCGAAACTGAGAACTGAACATGATGTCTTCATTCTTTTCTTGATTTCTTGTTATAAAGGTTCGTAATATATTGGATGCGTCAATTAAATCATTTTCCGTCTGATTTAGAGGTTCTTCTTCTTCTTGTCGAGTCACACTGTGTGCTTTATATCACCATTACTACTATCACATCATAAATTCATCTAACAACTAAGTGAATATAAAGTCAGATTATAAAATGTTAAAAAAATAAAAACAAATGGTCAAATTAATAAAAACAAAAGGTGAAAATAGTAAAAAAATAAAAACAAAAAGACAAGGTATGTAGGGTAGCCTAGGCAAGCCTACAGATGCAAATTTTCCTTAGCCAACTGGACCGCCCGGTCATTTGCCATGACCAGGTCATGTTGTGTCACCCAGTGCTCCAAGCATGGGCATGAAAAACAATGTTCCAAATCCTGTGTCTCTCCGCATGCGCATCTCGAGTTATCCTCGTAGCCCCACCGGTGGAGGTTTGTCAAGGTTCGCGCGCATCCGGATCGAGCACGGTTTATGGTTCGCCACACAGGCCACCCATGGCAAGCTCCAGGCGCCAAATGTTCACTGGGTGGTAACAGCTGGTCCATGCATGTGTTCCTCCGTCTTTCGATACGAGCGTTTTCCACACTCTCATCCAGTGCCACTGTTCTTTTAACGAACGAGTTTCTGGATTTAAGACGCGCTGGAGCAAGACTGTGCATATGCATTGGGTGGCGGGAGTCATATTGTACCTTCTGTCTCTCCCTGTCTTGCAAGTTGGTATAGGTATTCGGTTTTGGTCGGCTTCAGGCACCCAGTGATAATTCTCATAGTCTCATTTAGAGACACATCCACCTTTTTGGCGTGGGAGGAACCCCCCCAAACAGGACAACAGTATTCCGCTGCGGATATGCATAGGGCCATAGCTGAAGTTCTGAGTACGCTCGGTTGTACACCCCACTTTGACGCAACAAGTTGACGAACAATACCATTTCTGGCACTCACCTTCTTTCCTGTGTCTTGGCAGTGCTTAGCATATGTCAGCGACCTGTCCAGCGTAACCCCTAAATATTTTGGCCATTCTGTATCTTCCAGAGTCACACCATTCAGGCGATCTTCAACTGTCTTCCCGCCTGTGCATTTTTCAGGTGGAATGAGCATACTTGAGTTTTAGCCGGGTTCGCTCTTAGCTGATTTTTTATATAATACAGTGATAAAGCTTGTAACGTATTCTCCAAAGCAGACTCTATTTCTTGAAATGTATCAGCTTGATGAGCTACGGCGAGATCGTCGGCATAGATGAAGTGCCTATTTTTATCATCAATGGGTTGATCGTTGATTTAGAGGTTGTTTTTTTATTCATATTTGAACCTTTGTAGGCTCACGATCATCTGCTTCTGCTGTTTCGAAGGCTGCCTTAGTGTGTTCACTTAAAGTTTATGACTTTCACAATTTACTCGAATCTTGAGATCCGAGTAGAGATGCTATCCAACTGACCCGAAACTGAAAATTCCTTCCTGCATTTAAATGTAGTGGTTTCATTTCAAATATTTGAAAAATATTACATTGTGGGTATCTGTTTTTTTTGCGCTGATCTTCAGCCATCATAACAAAATACAATCACGAATGATATCTTTGATCTTCGATAAAATCAATTCATTAAAATGCCAATCTTATATGAGCGATGTACGCCTACGATGAGTGAAATTCTAATAAACAAATTATCAGTTAGGCCATCCATCCAGATACCAGTTTGACCTTCCGGTTTGCGTAACGAAATACCTATAAAAATATCAAAACCCGTTTTAAAAGGACTGATACACTTTTAATGACTATATTCATAGTCAATCACCCAGTTTCCCGACCCGGTCCGTATCCTGCATTAGGTATAGACCGATATTTCGATGTAATAAAAGTTTATTGGCGCAATGTTGTTGGTGCTAGGTATTTGCTATAAATTAATAATACCTAGGTCTGATTCTTTGTAAGGCGTACCTCACACGTGTGCGGTTTTACATTCGGTTCGATTTTCGATCACTGTAGACAAACGTGTAAAGGTTTTTCTGATTTTATATTGCGTATTTATTTATAGAACAAACACTCTTGCGCTCTTTATGCAGAATTTGGTTCATATGACTATATTCAAATTTTACTCATTGGACACATCAAACATTGTCTGAATTTTCAAATATTATGCGTTTTTCGGCCCATTTTTGGTAGCTTCCGTCAATTTTGAAAAGTTTGTTTTATTTTTATTCGTATTGAATGAAAACGTACGAACCGATCTTACAAAAAACATCTCGCAATCACTATAAAGAAATTGGTTCAAAGACCCCTGACAGTCCACATTTTCACCAAACATTTTTTAAATTATTATCATTTCACATTTGGAGACCTTCACCTCTTTGACAGGACTAGACCAATGACGTTGGCTATCACTCACATAGCCTGCATCAATGTGATGAATTCTCCGTGTTCCAATTTCTTTAGATTCTGTGATATTGCAAATAAAGCCTTTCAAGCCCCTTTTTTAAACCTTGCTTTTGAAAATTTACTGATGTAGTATTAATAATTCTTTATCTAGGTAAATTATTAACCCATGACATGGTGTATTAAACAATTTGTTGAAGTCCATTTGGATCAGAAAGATCAATACATTTTTATCAACAATACCAAAACAATGGATGGAACTCAAAGACAAGCTTGTCCTAGTTGAGATTTTTTGTACAAAAATGATTGATTTTTATATATTATGTAAATAAATAAATAAATAAATTGGATATTCGTCGAGACCTTAAATTATGTAGCCAAAGGTGCTAGGTGGTACATGATTAATTGTTCCGAATGGATCCGCGTGTGTGTGAATTATGCCTAACGCACACGCTTCCACTTACGCACTGAGTGTGTTCACTCCGATATTAATAATAGCATAAGAAGAAAGATGCAATGAAGTAGGTAAGCCGGCAGATTAATGCCTCGAACAGATACATTACAAAGGTAATCAGTTAGCACTAATGGTTTTGCATTTGTGCGTTTGTTTGTTTATTTCCTTTTATCGATTGTTGGAAGATGAGATTTTCTTAGTGCATGAAATTAGTAATTATTTGTATTGTCATTTGTAAATTGTTTGTATTAATCCTTTCGTGTAAAATTGTAATAAATGTGACTGGCAAAAGCTTAATAATTAGTAAAGAAACTAAGTACTCTATAATTTATAACAGGATATTAGTTTGTCTCATTACCACCCAGTTGACAATATATTGTTGAATTTCTTTCCAGGTTAGGTAAACCTCTAGAGAGCCCCAAACAATAGGTAAGTCAGAAACTCGCTAACTGACTTCGTATCAGATAGTATCAGGCAGTAAGAATCTTGAATCACAAGATCGTAAACATAGAATTTGTATAATGTAACCGGGTTCTTTAAACATTCACGTGGTTCGCGGCTAGTCGGTTAAATATAGGTAATAATTATTATTACTTATCATAATCTCTGCTATAGTCCTAAAACGGACTGATGCACGAACATATCTATGGTGCCGGGGTAAAACAGTATAACTCGTCATTTTGGGTAAAATGAGTTATTTATACCAAAATGTAGAGAAAAAAATAATCTATGTTGGGGTATAATAATACAACTAATATTAAAAAAAATGACTTTTGTACAGGCATGTGAAAAGAAGTACGGAAATAAAATGTCATTTTTATTTGGCGTAAAAAAGTATATCTCAAGTTATATGCAATTACGCAAATTCAACGTAGACTTGTATTGTTTTACACCAAATTTATGTATGAGAAAAGTGCGAAAGTAATAATTCAGGTAACATTAACAATGATAAAACGCGGCGTAATAAGGTATACTATTTGGATGAAGAAAGTGGGCAGCTAAAAAAAATGACAAATGAACATACTCAACTTTTTAGATTCAGAAAACAAAAACCTATGCTCAAAGGCAGAATGCGCAAAATTAGGCATGAAAGAAAAGAGAAATTTTGGGAATGCATATTATAACTGAGAAGGGAAAACATATTAAGGAACGCAAGTGCAAAACACTCAAACCCTGTAGAATGAATTGCAATGAGAGATTTTCCAGCGACACTCGGATTTTTTTTTTGAATAATATTGGAAGATGAACAACTACTCAAGGCGCGTTTCTTACATTTCTAGTCTAATAACTACGGAATTCAAACACGCTGAAACGAAAAAAAAAGATAAAAGATTGCACCTATAACTTTTACACAATTTTTAATTATACTACTAGTTTCGTAGGCACACGTCCTACATGGTCACAGGAGACCAAGAAACTGTGTTATAAAGAAACAAAAGGGAAGCCGTTTCTAGAAAATTTACTAAAAGAACATCATAAATTCGCTGAAAGTGCGTATGCATCAAAGTCTCGTGATAAAGAGGAAGCAAGTCAGGACGACACAAAAATGAGTATAGCGTTTGATATGCAACAATGTCTCCCGACTCCAGATTTAAAATAGTCCATGGCTTTTTACAAACGTTATGGACATTCAATCTAACTATCTATGAATGCTCTTAAACCAAGCATTTTGCTACATGTGGAGCGAAGATAATGGAGGAAGAGGAGCCAATCAAGTAGCTTCATGTGCTCTCAATTACTCCATATACTTTCCACGTGTCCAGTGTCCATGTACTCTGACACATGTGGAGGCAAAATAAAAATACCCACATGGGTATGCCATAGGCATGTCCATGATTAAGGCACATCCAACCCTTCAGACTATCGACCACAAGTTCTTGATTTCCGATCACACGCATCTTGAATGTGACAGTGACCATGCACTGATTGAAAAACAGAACAAAAAAAAACAGTTTTAATTTAAAGATTATTCATACTTACTAAAAAATAAATTACAAGTGAGGAAAATAAATGATGTGGGAGAAAAGTTTATTTGGAAAAATGTCAAGTGGTTGAGAAATAAAATATGAACCTGAAATATTATACAAAGAATAGTTAAATCTAGAGGAGCCATTTAAATCAATTTCATACAAATAAAGGGGTCAAGCCAATGCTAATTTGGAGCCACCATGATCATATAAAGAGCAATTAAAAATTCCAGAATAAAAAAAGAAAGACCTTTTGGATTTATTCCGTTGATTCCAAAACGTGTTTCATGACTATTATAAAAACTTATGTACCATCAACATCACTTGAAAGAAATATTTTCCTAGATTCAATCGAGGACAAGGGTGTAGACGATGATGAAAGATTTCATATATTTAATATTTATTTTATTTTAAAATCATTTACGGCATAAAACACCTTTTACATGTTACAAATCATTCATACTTAAGTACCTAGATAAAAGATATCAATCACAATAGAAAAAAAAACGAAAAAAAAAATCACAAAAACATCATATTATTATTTTATGATGTTTATTTTATATATTTTTGTAAAAAACAAAACAAATAAATGGATATTCTAGTTTTTTTCATCCAAAAACACCATACTATAAATAAGTGTAAAAGCATATATATAGCATATATGTTTTGCGAAAAGTAGTATATGTTAGACATGCCATCAGTTTTCTTGTAATTTTTGGATAAAAAAACAGATATGATGAGCTTATTTTATGAATAAATAATTCAGAAAGGATCATTTAAGAAAGTCAAATAGTAAAGAATAACTTTTTTAATGAAATAGATTCGTGAGAATTTTTTGAATCTTTAACTTCGATTTACTCAAAATATGGTTTTTACTAGTTATACTGTTTTACCCCTGCACCATAGATATGGCTAATGACGGGCGGCGATCGAGAGTTCAAAAGAAACGGTCAATGGAATCCATCGGATACACAATGTTATTACGTGTAGGTACGAATACAACACTCGGTGCAACTTTTTTGTTTTAATCGGACGTGTATATACCTATTATTGGCGAGTGCACTCGAACGATGCCGCCCAAAACAAATGCGAACGTATTTACATAAGTATGGATATAATGTAACCTACATTTTCGTGTTATTGGTTATTGGTGATACCAGATAATATTATTTATTCTTTTACTCACGGATGGTTTGTATCAAATCCCCCCTCCTTGTATATATGCTAATCATTAAATCAATTAGCGTTCGATTTTTAAGAGGTATATTTTATACAAATTTAAACCAATACGGCTTATGACCGTCTTCTACCGCTGTTTCAAATGCTGACTTATGCACGGGTTCCTTGGGAGCGGTGCGTCGTCTAGCAAGACGGCTGTCTTTGAAAATCATGAGTGTTTTTGCGCTAAGGTGAAACAATGTTCTACTCTGACACATTCACCGCTGTTCGTATTCCTAGGAAAACATACCATTAGTGAGATTAATTTACGCTAAAAACGTTCGCCATTCAGGTGGTTAATTCGTCAAAATTCCTAAATCATTGGAATTTTCGACATTTCAACATGTTGAAAAATTTTGTGACTCCTGTGGGAATCGAACCCGCTTTCCTAGCCGTCTCAAACCAGAGACAAGCTACTGAGCCAACCGACTCGACGCCAACACCTTCGTGTATATTAGCAATCATGTAGTAGTAATGATTTTATTTATTAATTCAATTAAATGTCGTGAAAGAGGAAGGTGATCGGCACCTGGTATCGAACCCACGACCTCCACTACGAAATTCGGCGTCATAACCGCCATGCTACCAATCATTTTGGATTGACACTTGACATAAATGGACACTTTTGATCTGCAACTTGCAATTTCGATATGGTACCTACGTAACAAAGTGGACACGGGCCATTCCACACAACGCTAAGCCCCGAGTATTGTTAGGTTCGATTGGAGTGTCCGGTGGCTGGGGGCTTGCGCGGCCGCTAATAAGCGAGTGTCGCACCCGCGTAAACACGTTCGATAAACAAGATAAACCAGCCCGTGAACTGGTGTGATATTGCGACTATTATCTCTCTTAAGAGTAGGTACCTTACTAACTGTGTACATGTACAACCACCCGAGATATCTATCGAGCGTGGACTGTACTAGCTATTAGGTACTTCTACCGCCCGAAGAAACTGGAGCACAGGTTTGGTCGTACCAGTAAAAATATTGGGGACTAGCTTATCGGAAAGAAGATTTTCGTCTTTAATATGAATACTGAATTTGTAGAATGATAAATTACTTTATTACCTTTTCTGTTTGTACCATATCTGTTCTCCCCTACCACTTCTACGAAGGTTTCTCGGTCACGCGTCAGCCGGAAAAACTCATCCACCGTTCCTGTTCCGGTCCATTATCTCACTTTGTGCATCCAAGATATTTTCCTTAAGTCGGAACCTCTTCAAAAAAACCTTTGAACCTCTTCGATTCAAACTACTTTTTATTTTAACCTGTTTTAAACGATATTTACAGGTCTTATCTACTATCGAAATGCCAATTACAATTTATAAATAGAAAATTTTATGCTGTTAAAAGCACTAAGAAGGTTAACCACATTAAGTTTTCTTATACTTTCTACAGTTCCGTGCAATTTTATTATTTTTTTTCTTTCATAAGATCCTTCTCCTAATAATAAAACAAAAAAATAAAGAATTAGCGTAATTGGTCCCGCTGTTTATGCGTGATGCGATGACCACCCATCCTGGCGTGTCTCTTGAATTAACTATATCTGACCCTTCCTTCTTTCCTTGAGACATTTGTTAAACGATCATTCTCGTTTTCTTGCCTCATCGAAAACTCCACCTTACTTAGAGATTCACCTTCCCTTTTAACACCAAAAAGTGGGACTACCCTAATATGTCACCAATTGGTACATCGGTTCACCATCTTGTACAGTACTATGAGGTAAGAAAAAAGCTCAGTTATTAACTACGAGACAGATGTCTCTTAGCATTAATCAATTTGATGAAACTAACATTATCAATTTGTACGTCACAGATAAAAATTAACTCGTCAATAAATTGAGTCAAGGTATTCCACACAGACATCGCCGATGCGTGGACCTTAAGACAATATTTTAAACTGATGCTCGTCTTCATTCGAGTAACTGTATCTAGCCTCAGTCATTTCAATGGACCATGTATTTCGTCCCATCGATCGCTATCTAGCTGTCCAGCTAAACACCAAGCGATGGCCTCCTATTAATTTGTAGTACGCATTAATTAATTATTATTATTGACAATATGTAATCACTCTAAAAGCTGTCCAATTTGAAGTATATTTAGTTATTGTTACTAAAACAAGTTTTCGGCGTGCCTTGGTGAATTGTCTAGTTGTGTTTTTGGGCTTATTTAGGTGAAAAAAATAAATTAAGTTGTGATTATTTCCAACAGTTGGCTCATAATGTTATGTACTAATTAAATGATTATAGCTGACTCCATGACAGGTTTTTGCACCCCTCTGATGGTATAAAATCTCTAACGTAGGCATGGCAAAACTATGGTCTAAGTCCACACTAGGATTCAAACCTACAAATATGTTGTAGGGTTGAATCCTAGACATTCATGATGGTTCGATGATTGAAATTTGGCCACCTAATGGCGAATCTTGTAAACATCTCTATTCGTTGAAAATGGTACATGATTTATGAAATATCAGCATCAAAAATAGTTTCTACTTATCATTCATAGATTCTTCCTTTAAACCCCAGTTAGGGGCATAGGGAGGCAACAAAAACTCTGTAAATAAATTAACACATCCTTAGTTCGTAAATTTCTTCATTAAACCAATCTAGCTGCATTTTCTTCCACTTAGAAATTCAACTGTAGAACAATTTAGAAATTAGCTAGAGCTAGAAAAATAGTTATACCAAAGTAGGTGTTAATGTATTCTTATAATTGCTTACTGGCAACATTACATCTGTCATGTTAATTTAGAATTTGAACTATTACGGGCTAAGATCATCTTAACAGTCGCAAACGAGTGAAGGCTTAAAAAAAGACCACCTTATAAACATGTATTAAATGTAACTTAATAAACAAAGTGTTTTTTATTCAGTTACATTTTATAACGGAGTTCCACAAGGTCTCACGAGAGTGTTTCGAAAATATGTATTAAATGTTGTTGGACCATTTTCACCACAGCAATGATTGCTTTTTGGTGAACAAATTTCAAATCTTTGCGAACCGATTTCTAACGTCAACATGTTCAACAATTTCGGAAGAAGCTTTCACGCAGTTTTCAAAATTGCAAATGTTCACGAGCGGTCTGATATGAAATAATCTTGGTTGATATGTTCCGTTGACAATAATAAATGTGTAAATATTATTTGATACGCAACGACTGACAAAAATGTATGATATTATTCTATTCGTGATATCGATTGTATAACGTTATGAAATAGCACGTGAACAAACAATAGATGGTATTTTTCCAACGGCATGACAGGTGGCTGACCTACCTGCGGGTTACATGACGTGTAGGTATAATGCGCCACTTGGGGTAGTGCACGCGGCTGCATCTTCAAACATTTTCAAAAGTATTGGATAACTGTGGGTGACGATATGGTATTAAAAAAACATCATGTATTTTTCCTGATTCCCACTTAGGAAATTAAATTGAAGTGTCGAAAAACCTCGCGTGATTAATGGACCACCCCTCACCGGTCATTCGCCAGGATAAGGTCTTGTGGACTGCGGCTTTCCCCAATCAATGGGCATATCAAGAGATTGTCGTCATCTTGGAACTCGCCACACTCACATTAAGTCTTATCTGCAGAGAGGTAACCTCCTGCACCTGGTGACACCAACCTTGAGTATATTGAGGGTAGTCTTATGCATAAAAAGGTAAACAGATAATTCTAGGATGTATGTTTTATGGAAAAAGGTGAGATAATTGCAACTTATAAAGGAATGGAAAAGGGTCTAGAGTGAGCCTAAGGAGTTTGTCAGGTCCCATCCCCGCTGTGTGTTTTTGACGGATTCATTTTTTGTCGAATTGTTATCCAAAAACTTAAAATTTCAGAACAGACGTCTAGTGGGGGCAGTAAATTCCAATAATGATAATTATGTACCTATATTTGCTTATTGTTGTGCTTGTATTGATGATGGAAAATATCCATAGAGATTAATACACATTGTTATTCTTCTTCATAATTATCATCCAGCGTTATTATAATTCGAATCCACTTTCTCAGAAGATATACCCCAGTCAAGAAAATACAGCCAAGTTAATACATCTGGGCATACACCGGACCGAGGTTCACACGGAGATTCCCACCACCGGCACCGCACCGTTTTTGTCTTATTGTTTGCACGTATTAAGTAATAATAATTAGTCGTTGATCATTGCATTATTGTCTGCTCTCGATGATCTCGTTAGCGTGATCTATATAGATCTTTGTCTGGTTACCTCATCTAGCGGTTCTCACTCAGCTTCATGATATATATCATCATTGTCGACAACACACTAAAATTTACATAATAATTTGTTTATTGTTGTAGCGGAGTATCCTTTATCTCATATAAATAAATTTACGATGATTTACAAAATTCTTACTAGATGAGCAAAATATCTTCTGCTTGTCTCGAGTGTATACTCGAATTCTTTGATCGCGTAATTTGTAGTTGATTCGCCCATTAAATTTACGTTAAAAAATCGAATAGTATGAAATTGGGGGTTCAGCGCGAGTCGATTCTGTAGTAGGGGTAGGTAATGTTTCATTGCAGTAGACATTAATATTGAAACGAATTTAACCTCTCTTTTTTTACTTTTAATAACCGAAATAAAGGCTTGTCTGATTTATTCTACATTCTTTAAATTATTTTCGTTTTTTTTTTCTTTCAAAAATCGAAAATTTCAGAGTTGAGTTAAAATCGGGGTCGTGTTACATTCGGGCCAATACTGTGTTTAAAAAAAATTGACCATCCCGTCAGGTTTCGTTCCTATCTACGAGCTTTCTCATGCCTTTAAACGATCTTTTAAAAAGTCCACTAATGTTAAAATAAAACGCAACAAAAAATGAAATGTTTTTGTAACCTTTGGACTCAGATTCATTTATATGAACACGCCTTTTGTTGGACAAACCAAACGTTCCGAATATCTCTATTGCTAATTTCTAAATGATTACATTATTATTTCTATTATGATTCTATCCATGTGTTTTGTTGCTGTTCCTTATGACTATGACGTATACATATACGTTCATATAAGTACATAACATTTGCTCACTGAAAACAATTTCTAGTTAGGTATTATCAGTCAAATTCTTCGAATAATTGATTTCGAAACTTAACACGACACAATAATAAGATTGTGTTGGAATTTCAACTTGGTCTTGCAATCTGTCGAAACGATTTGAATTAGGATATCAAAAATAAATGTCATCATTTCACTACGAGTTATTTAGATAGTGGATGATTTCCATTATTAATGTTCCTATAATAATAATACTATCATTAAAGTTTCGACAAGTTTTATTTGTTGTTGAGATATCGAAATAATTATTTATCCCGGTGTGACTGTGTTTTATTTTGTTTATTTTTTTTTTGTACAAATATTTGTATTCGGAGAAGGCGAACAAATTGAAACCCATCAAATGCGATGACTTGCCGAACCATTGACAACGGAATGGAACAAATCAAAAAGAAATTATCGTAAGGAATTAGAATCGGATTGCTAATAACAACGGAGTGGAATCAAAATAGAAATAGTGACTCGGCTGAAAAGATATCTGATTACGTTTGTCCAGTGTTTTTTTAGGTTAGTAAAAACTACCACCATTGAGGCTTTGTCGTGGGGTCTTCACCCCTTGATTTCTTAATTATCTCAGTAATTTGAATCAAAATATAAAAAGAAAATTTTACACAAGTACCTATTATTTTAATTGTTTGATTGCCTGCCCCATTATTGTTGATTTTTAACGATCATTTTTCCAATTTAACAATTACGGGCTCACAACAGTCTTCGAATTCTGGCTTAGATTGACCACTTTAACGTGAACAACTTTCGCCATATAGAAGGCCCGATTTAAATCCCAGGAATTTCCGTTAATCTATAATCGTGATTGATTGTTTATACACTTTGTATAATCCCCGCATCACGAATGACGCTATACGCCGGCGCAGGTTCATCAATTCATGCCTAAGAAATGTATTGAGGATTCCGAATGACAGTTGGCCGAGGACAGTATCGTAGATGAAGACCCTCTCATACGGTGGTAGGTTCTTCGAAAGATGAGTGTGGGAGGAGGTTATTGAAATTGCGCGAAATCCAGCACTCTTGTTGGTCAAAAAGAAGATCATTGAACAAATTTATGTATAACCAATTTCGCATTTAAATACCTTAAATTTTAAGAAGTAAGCTGAATTTAAACTCGATGTATAATTAGTGAACATCAAGACACCATTTTACATCGCCCGAGGGAAAGATGAGGAGTCTGTGGAGAATATTCCCAGAAGGCCAGTCGGTCAAGCGTGGATATTGCGACTCCTTTTGCTGTCTGGTTTTGTGGTCAAGAAAATCACACGGTGAGGTCGTCTCATATGTATTTTGTTAAGGATCGGGTTTTGTATATGTAGGTAATGTTCAACTTATTGTCTTGCAAATGAAACTCAACAAATTATGAACCATATTATGTATGTATACATTTCCCCCGACCCCGTGTATGAGACTGTGGGAAAAAATCTGATTTTTTTTTTGTTCTATATGACTTAGTAAACGTCGTATCAACTACGTCGTATGCCTATCTACTTCATTTCCAATTACTCACAACACAACCAAAAAATATCAATCTTTTATTGTGACATATCTGACAGTTATGAACACTGTCTGGAAATAAAATAAAATTTTTGTTTTTTCCTCTAAATTTTCCATATCATCATCAGCCCGTTGTGGTCCACTGCTGAACCAGGACCTCTTCACCTCTCCTCCAACCCTCTCAGCATCTCGACCTCCTCAAACAACTTCGTCCGGCCGCTCTCACTACGTCGTCTATCCATCTGGCTTGTGATCTGCCTACCCCCTTCTTCTTCGTTTCTGGGTTGCCACTCCAATGTCTTAAGGTAGCAACAGTTTTAACAATGTCGGTCACTCCTGTTCCTCTTCGTATTTCGACATTAGGGATATGGTCTAGCAATGTGATTCCCAACATTGCCCTTTTCATGGCTCTCTGTGCTACTTGTAGTCGATGGATCGTTTGCTGTGTTAGTGTCCAGGTTTCTGTTTCGTATATCATAGTAGGAAGTATCCATTCGTGAATATTTTCCTTTTTAAGCATACAGGAATGTTACCCCTAAGGGGTTCTGAAAATGTTCTGAAAGCCGTCCAACCAATTTATTTAACCCATCTACTTCACGAATATTTCGAAACCAGTCCAGCCGTTGTCGAGTTTTATCGAGACAAACACACAGATAATCATTATTGTTTTGTTATAAGATGCTTTTCAAATAAATAATACCAAAGTAACAAGGTATCATAAATAACAACATTTGTCTGTTTATCAGTTGGAACAAACTACGAATTCAGATCTGCTTAGTAAATAATTAACAACTTATACGAACATGTATGTCGTTGAACTGTAGCTCCGTTGAATCGCACCTGTTCAATTGGATTCTCTCGTGAAGTGCTGATGGTGATTCACTGTCGGCACACAAAGAAACCCTTTACTGGCGGACATTATCCACGGTTCAGCTCCCGTAGTCTCCGCGCGTATTGGGATCAGAGCTGTTCCGAGTACAGGAAAAAAATACTCGAGTACTGAGTACAAGTACTGCACACAAAATATACTCGGAGTACAAGTACAAGTACTCAGATCGAAGTACTCGAGTACAAAATACCGAGTACAAGTACCGAGTACATGAGTGATTAATTAAACGCAATTCTTTTATAAACTTCTAACTAATTTGCGCATGTTTCGACCATGGGGTCACCACATGAAAATATCACGTGTACCCTCTATGCAAGTGATTCAGTCATGGGGCTAAAACATAATGTAATCGCGAGCAATTGAATCGATCATTACAACAAACTGCATGAAATAAAATTTTTACAAAAAAAAGTGTATAATTATAATATTATTACATTAAAAAAATGGGTAAAATAACGCCTCCACGTGGTGCACCCCCGGGCAACGTTATAACGGCAAAATTCTATCAATAAGGAAGAGAGAAAGCAGATAAGCCAAAGAGGATTGAATTAAAAACAAGAAAATAGAACTTGGTATGGTAAATGATACAAATCGCAAAAACAGCTCTCCTCTGGGCAATAAGACAAGAAACCTTGGAAAAAATAGAAGATAGAAGAAATAAGTATGTAGTTCTAAGACCGAATATCTGAAAAAACTGACAAAAGAGCTATGTATTGATGTTATACTGCTACAGGAAACCCACACAGCAAACTTAAACCAACTCACCACCAGAGATATCTACGGTTCCCGGTTTCAACCTAGCTGGCGCTGTCTATGGCGTGGCCACCAACGTACGCGACGAGCTGATTTGGATTTGGAGAACATTGTTTTAAATCAGGTAATGTGTCCTTGGTCACCAGTCACCATCAAAATAGGACACAAAAGTCGTCAACGTATACAAACCTGATAGACTCCAGTGGCCACCCACAGTCATTCCTTCAGCCCTCCCACATCCACCTGTCATCATGGGAGATTTTAATAATGGGAGCAATCACACCAACTGGGGCTTTAGAACCACAGACGATAATGGTGAGGACCTCACGGAATATAATATGGAGACTGAGAATCTTCACCTCGTTTATAATGCCAAAGACAGATACACTTTTCATCAGCTAGATGGAACGGCTACACCCAGGACTTGTGCTTGTCCTCGAAAGTCTCGCGATGGAACTTCCAAAATGACAAATGGGACATCTTCGCCGCCCATTTCGATGAGACATTGATGTCTCTCGTACCACTGCCTACTAACTACCATAAATTTATAACATCAGTTTCAGAGGCCGCCAAACAGTCTATAGTCTATACCATGAGGATATCGTAAAACATACATCCCGGATGGAAGGAACAATGCAAGAATCTCTACAACAGTTAATCCGTAAGGCATGATCCCTATACTCCGTAAAATGTGGCAAATTAAACCACCGGACCGCACAGCAAAGATTTCAGGGAACCTTGTTGCAAACAAAATAGTAGACAACGGCAGAGCGCCCGGAGACAAAACATTCCAACGTAAGGTTAAGGAACAGCTCCACACAGCACAAATGACTGTCCAAACCGATCTACCCTGGTTGCTCCGTTCACTGAAACAGAGGTGACTTCAGCCGTTTAAACGTTAAAACAGCCGGAAAGGCTGCTGGGTCTGATGGCATGTTGCCTGGCTTATGCGGTGTTCACACGAGGCGATATAAGGCCAGACGATTTCGCTTGCATAAAAATAATATCGCTCAGTCGCCCATTGATCGTCTGATGTGTTCACACGAGTCCACCGGCATACATTCAATCTGTCAGGTGCGCTGATAGTTTTAAAAATGGCGGACGCCGAGGTAGAAGTCACGGAGTAATTGGGGTTAGTTGAAAATATTGTTTTAGACGATATAAGGAGACTCCTAATTGAGGAAAAATAAAAAAAACGCAGATATTGGTTGCGGAATTGGATTCTAAGGAGAAATAAATTTAGCGCAGTGCTGTCAACTGTCAAGAAACAGAACATACGGACGCCGCGCATATCTGAGCATGCGTGCATACTGCATCGTTCCACCAGATACAATAGTTGAAAGGCGTTCAACTTAAGGCGATATCGCTTTCAACCATTTTTATCGCTTCAGATTTATCGACAATCTGTTCACACGGTTCAATTGGCTGGCGATATTTTAGTGTCCTGGCGACATTCGCCTCGTCTGAACACCGCATTACGGGACTTATTATTATTATTTTTTATTTGGTTCAACGGCCAACCGGCCTTTTACAATTTATATTTTAATATAGAGTTGTAGTGCACATTAGTACAAGGATAAATAAAAAAAAACTCACAATTAACATAATAATAATATAACACTTTTCTATACAAAGGTGTTAGTATTGCTGGCGGAACTTATTGCTTGAGGTAATTTTTTCCAGTCAACCGGTACCGTCCAATTTGAGACAGGCAAACCCCAGGTAGAATTTTCAAGTGAAAAAACACTTACGAAAACTCTGACCCACAATTAGGCTACCGAGGACAATAAATATTAACATAATAATGACTAATAAGAATACACTGCGAATATCCTTGCCGCGGGCCACCTGCTGAAAGAATAGATCTAAAGTGCTGGTCTTGTAAAAGCCTGAAAAATTTCCGCAAGACCGTCTGCTACAAGTTGTCTAAATCCTACAAATTATGGGATTTAGCATTATCGAAGTTCTAATTTTTTTTTAATATTTACTCTATTGTATTCTATTCAACAGATTAGAGCCCATCACAATTATTTCATATAAATAATATACCTACTTCAGTTTTTACGTGAAGGAGCAATAGCAGAGCAGGATTTCAGACTATACTCTATAAAATAACGATTCCGTCTTTTTTTTTCAGACTTTTTATTTTTTGAAATAACCAATTCAATCATAATACACGGGTTTTAAAAACAACAATTTCGCCACCAACACTTTCGAATTAAAAACGAGAACCTTACATTCACACTTTACCACTACCAATAACCAAGACACCTAACAAGTCTCTACTTGCAATATAAATACAAATTACGTATCATAGTAGGTTTAACGTATTCCAATAAATCCAAAGATGTACTCGAGAACTTGAAATGTACTCGAGTACCTTTAGTGTACTCGAGTACCTTTGATGTACTCGAGTACTTTAAATGTACTCGAGTACATTCAAAAGTACTCGAGTACTTTCAAAGTACTCGAGTACATTTTAGGCTCAAAAATGCACCGAATACAAGTAAAAGTACAGGTTTTAGAAATGTACTCGTGGACTGAGTACTGAGTACACCAAAAGTACTCAGAGTACAATCTACGAGTACTTGTACTCGAGTACCGCCCAGCTCTGATTGGGATACACGGTGCATGGCGATGCGGAAAACCGCAGAGAGATAGTGTTACACGATGCACCCTGCTTGGCGACCCATGCTGGTGTCCGGTTTCCAGATTGGGGGATTATCAGAATTTGTGCCTTCTTATTAGTCCTTCTGATTAAGGATTCATTTCAGAGTTCATTGAAGCGTGGAAATCAAAAAAAAATTTTTTCGAGTTAAATATTAATCGACATAAAAATAATGTTCTTTTTCCGCTTACCAGTATGAAAATAATAAAACATTTCACATAAATTCTCATTCCCTCCCAGAAAGTCAAGATCTTCATTGCAACTTCCTATAAAGTACATTTACCATCCATCCATTTAATCTAGGATTGGGATTTTTTTAATGAATCTGGGCTCACCAGAAGTGAACACAAATACAATTTTGACATATTTCACCGTGTATCGGGGACCGATCTTGGTGTTCAATCTTATCGTTGTTCACGAGGAAAAAAAATAAATGTGGAATTTATCAACTGCAATATCAGTTAAAGTTGTACTGATGCCATTTTAGCTTTAAGTTAAATGTGAAAAACCTTAACTGATGTCGTTATTTGAACATAATATGCGTTTTTCTTTACGGTAGTAAACTGGCTAATGTTTTTACGTACAAGACTTTTAGTAGCTTCAATGTGATATCATACCCCACATTGAAGCGTTTTGAAGCTTGATATGATACGAAGCAGGTCTGGGTTCGATATTTCTGGATTGAATGTGCGATTAGATGTCTAACGTAGAAGTCATCAGAATAATCTTTGAGTAGACGATGATCTTCATTTGTACATGTAAAATGTTGACGAAATCATGATTGCTCAAATGCAGATAATATTGGTAAAACGATATTTACATACAGTCATGGATTTTAAGAGCAACGTACTGCCAACGGAAGACGGTCGCTTAGAGTCAGTCGGTCATGAATATTTCATGAACGACCAAGTTGAGTGAATCGGACATATGTACATGAGCACGCGATACCAGCACAGTCCGTATCATTATTTTGCATTCAGGAAATCTGACGTAATCTGTAAATAAACCACCTCAATGTACCCGTACCGTATATTTATTCCAGAATGCCCGCATATTTATCTTCGCAATACTTATGTAGATTTGATAGTAAATCTACTGTGAAGGAAATTTTGATATTTTTATTATTTTCATTTCTATATCTGTGTGAGACATAGTTATTTCCAATTCTATTCCTCTGGCTTCAGTTGAAATCAATTAAGTTCTTTGAGTTCTAGATACGGGAGTTAGTCTTTATTCTTTATGTTACACGTTTATTTATATTTTTTATCTTGAAATAGAAAACTAACAATGTTGTTTCTTTTTGTTTCAGGTAAAGTTTACTCCATAACAACATCATCAATACAAAATTCTGTAGAAACTATGAGCTACTTGGAAACGTAAAGTATAAGAAAGATAAAAATAAGTATAATAATAATAATAAGCCCTTTACCCTTAGATACGGGCTTTAGGTGCACAAAAAGTAAAGATTTATTATCGTCTTCTTCTATGCCACTTACTATGGCTGTATAGTCCTATCCTTGACAGGCATATCCTGTCGCACTCCGGGCAGGGATACTCCGATCCAACCGCCGGGCCACGCTTCCTCACCATGTCAGTCCCCTGACACTCAGCAACCACACTTCGCCAGCGCGGTCTATCCTTAACCAGAAATAAGTATAACTTCCAATAACACACTACAGTGTACCTGTACATAGTACTGATTCTTTTAAGATCATAGGATTTCTCCTATTATGAGAGTTGAGGCTGTTAGCACACCTCCGCCGCGAATCACGGAACACGAAACTGCAGAAAGCGAAATCGCAGGTAGTGTTTTTTTTTTTTTTTTTTTTTTTTTTCTTAGGGGATATTTTGCGCTCCGACCTGAATTGGTCTATTGTGCTTCCCCTACTTGCTCATGGTGTTACCCAATTAGAGCTTCCCCACTTATCCCAGACGCTTCAGAAAGTCCAGCATTAGGAGGGGATCCAAGGTGGCGAGGTCCTCCACCTCTATCCTGTGTTTTCCAAAACTTCTTGCTCTCGCATAAACCACTGCATCGCAGTCTGTAAGTAGGTGGTGAGGCGTTTCCACCCCTTCTTCGCAGAATCTACAGGTTCCATCATCTTCGAGTCCCAGCTTCCTCAGGTGTTCCCTAAGTCTGCAGTGACCCGTTAAGAAACCTGTTAGGGTTTTAAGGCCTGTTTTACTTAGGATTAAACATATTTTGGTTCTTCTGGGGTCAAACCCACCAAGAAGATCCTTGGATTGCCTAAGTCCGGGAAGGTTGTTCCACTGTTCTTCTCTTTCTTCCCTTCCCTTCCTTCTTATCTCTTCTTGGAAGAATCTGTTACTTAGACCGCAAAAAGGTTCTGGTCCAACTAGATGTGTTGCTGCACCTCTTTTCGCTAGCCTATCTGCTCGTTCGTTACCCTTCACCCCGACATGTCCCGGGACCCAGAAGAGAGTGACGTTATTATTCTTGCCTAATTCATTCAGTTTTGATAGGCATTCCCATACCATTTTAGAGTTGATGATGTTGGAACTCAATGCTTTAATGGCTGCTTGGCTGTCAGAAAATATGGCTATGTTGCCTTTTTTATATCTCCTGTCGCAGGTAGTGTTAGTACACTAGCGGGTAAACGAGTAGCGAAAGAGAAAAATACACATAAGTAAGTATTCTATGGTTATGTTTTGTTGGGAAATATAAATAATTAAAACCACAATATTATTTCACATTTCATATATATTTTTAAATATTACAACATCAACAACGTTTTTACTTACAATTTAGAAAATATGCACATCCAACTTCTGCAAACCATCCCATAACAAAACGCAATTAACGTTTTCCATCTTTGATTTCTATGGAAAACATGGCGTTCGCTTCAATTTCGCTCCAAAATTCTGTCGATTTTGACAACTTCAAAAGCGGGCGGAATGCGAAACACACGGATCCGCGAAATATCAGGCGGAGGTGTGAATACAATTTGAAGTCATTTATGGCGAAACACCGCAAGAGAGAGATGAATGTATAGAAAACAGTACGAGTTTGTGCATGC
The DNA here is from genome assembly GCA_963576905.1 of Mystacides longicornis. NCBI lineage: Eukaryota > Metazoa > Arthropoda > Insecta > Trichoptera > Leptoceridae > Mystacides > Mystacides longicornis. The sequence continues at coordinate 29,202,849 of OY756433.1, read as the reverse complement.
TATCTCACTCTCAACATGGCGCGCAGAAACTGACAGATGTGACCGTCGTCGCTTCGGCTAATCCGCAGCGGAGGTGTGCTAACGGGGTGAAAGTGCATTACCAACCCCATGTATTTGTTCCTCGGGTTATTTAACCTCCATCCTTTTGCCTTTCGTGCTCACCTCGTTTTGAAATACAACACGAACTCTTCGTCGTTTATCGAGCGTGTTTTTTTGTTTGCCGTCTCAAATTCGTGATTCCGACATTTCGTAAGAACACTCCAATCAAAAAGCTGTCGGTTTTTTTCTTCGTTTTAATTTGAAGAGTCATTATTACCTGAGCATTATCGCGTCACGTCAGTCGGGCTGGTTGTGAAATGACGCGGTTTGGCGTCATCGTCATAACTTATTCTCTCTTAGCTTTTTGACTTAAAATCTTACAACAGTTTTGATTTTATGTTTTTTTGTACGTGTTAATATCTACATTTATTTCGTCATATTTATATTGCTTGAACTCTTTCATTATTTCATCGTTATTTTATTATCCTTTAATATTTGTATCAGTACGGTTTTCAACAAATTATTCTCTTTCAAACTTAATTATATAGAAGTTATAATTTTTTTTCAATTTAAGAAAGGTCTATTGTATAATAAGAACCAAATTTCTTAGAGATGGAAACCACAGATATCTTTGTCATAGTTTCGAATCCTTACACCGCACAGATGAGACTGTTGAAGAAAAAAACTTAGTTTAGTAAAAAGCTTCAAATTTTATCAAGCATCAATAGTTGGGTGGGTAATCCAACTGTCGATTTGTTGAAGAGAAATTATTTCTCGAGACAGATCGGCAGTATCAAGCCAAGATACGTGAGATTTGTATGGCTAGGTCTACATTTTAAACGGTTTTTCAAACTTTGACGACAAAAAACACCAACTTAGAGGCTTCGCAGCATATATGTTCCATACATGGATTTACTCAGAATTTGAAGGAGAACATTTAGTGTGTCTGTGTGTGTGTCTGTGTGCGTCTGTGTGTGTGTGTGTCCGTCCCCCCCTTATAACTTTTGATTCGCTTAATGTACAGATCCTAAAATTTCAGAAAATATTTAATACTTTGAGCCTACAAAACTTGTATACTCAGAATTTTTAAATTTTCTTGCAGTCAGGGGTAATCAACCTTTGAATGTTTACTTAATTTTTGCATATATCTCGAAAACTATAAAAGCTAAAACCCTAAAAATTTGTATGTATATAGAAAAATACAATTTCTCAAATTATATTTAATGAAAAAGTTCCAGGGTTTCTCCAACTTTTTTTACAAAGAAAAATATATTTTTTATGACAAATTTACGAGTTTCAATACCTATATTTCAGAAATTTAAAAAAATATAGAAAAACACCGAAACACATCAACTAGATAATTTAATTTTCTATAAAAAATACATAAATTATATCAGAACATCTCAAACTTTTCTTAACATTTTTTGTAAAAAAAATAATTTATTGACGACATCGTTTCCTACAATGAACATGCCGACTCAGGCCATCGACAGTTGGATCTCATGTATACATGCAACTAGTCTTAATATTAAATCATTCAATTTAAAGAATGGCTTGAAACAATTAGTCTTTCCACTGACCGTCTTCTAAATAGTCCTTTCAGGAATCATCGAGCACATTCAATATAGTCTTCATTGGTAATAATTTAAGCTTACGATCCTCTCTCCTTCAACAATTCCGTTATTTATTAATGTTTTGGACCTTTTTTAGCTATTAATTATTGTTCCTTATTATACTGCAATACAACACGTACGAGCTATTTCCTGTGTTAAAAGTGAACAAGTATTCTCACAATGTATACCACGGACTTCAGCAGGGTTATTACTGTTTTTGCTCCCGTCATTATAACTGTCAGGTTACTGCATACATACTTACTATTGCCTCTCTCGCATTGTACGTACGGCCACATCCGTGACACGCAACTTGTTTGTTGTTTATTTCCAAACAATCACATTTTTGCGTGAATTCAACAGCAATAATTTGACACTGTCTGGGAAATTGGCATAGTAATTCGTTTTTTTTTACCCATCACATAACTACAGCGGTCCTCCTTGCTTTTCTATTCTTGAACACATCCAACGACACTTAATTCCATATGTAGTTACTCTATTTCTTTCTCTGTCTTGGCTTTACCCGATAACAGAATCGATACGTAGGATCAACCCTTTTGTTTTTCGCCCACGTTTCCTCTTTTGTATTTTTCGTTGATCTGATGGATATAATTTTTATTATATTAACCTGCGATCATCCACTGCAGGACATAGGCCTCCTCATGTTCTCGCCACTCCTCCCTATCTCTGGTCATCCCCATCCACTCTGGCCCAACTGTCTATCTATACGATATTGTCGCTCCATCTCATCAGTTATCTGTCAACACTTCTTCGGCCAATCTCTGGTCTTCAGTCCTTCACTTTCCTATTCCACCGTCCGTCGTCCCTGCTGGATACACGACCAGCCCTCCTCCGTTTGAGTTTGGCAATTTTATCATCCACATTGGTGATTCGTGTCATATTTTTTGCATTTTTAAAATTCCTCATTCACAGACACCTTTCTTACGTTACATGTAGAACTTTCATCTCTTCTGCATTAGTGATCCACTGGGTTATCAAGCTTGTAATGAGACTGTTGTTTTGTTGATAGGTTTGTCATTTACTCATACTGATAATTTCTGGATCATTTTGCTTTTTCTCAGTAATTTATACAATTTATTTAACTTCGTAACATGTTATAGTAACCTTTTGCCCTTGAGACCGTGCGGTGAAACGATCAAACGTATTGAGAGTATCCACATGCGCTGCACGCGGTGTTAAGTAATAAGCCGTAATCACATTTGGAATCTCTCCGCTTGCCGTCGGCGGTCACGGTCTATTTCCCTCCGCTCCAAAATGTTGGTTGGCTGACTCGGGTCCAGCAGCCACACACTGAGTACTACACCCCGTCACATAACATATCGAATGAAAATTGGTTCGCCATGTGGCCGTGACGAAATCCATCTGCGGATTTGCATTCTTATGTTCATAACAGAGATTTTAGCCAAATGCCTGCTTAATGGATCGGCTACAAGTTCATCCACTAAAAATATTATTGTCTTTCAGTGTTACTCAGAACATTTTTTTTTTTCAAAAATGTATCTGTGCTCACTCAAAGTGAACACAAATACACTCCTTGACCCTTTCGCAGTAAGCTACTTAAAGCTTGTGTCGTGAAAGAGGAAAATGGTCGGCACCTGGGATCGAACCACGACGTCCGCACCAAACAGTACGAAAGCCGGCGTTGTAACCGCTAGTCTACCAACCACTTCTCGGTGAAAATTTACTCAGCATTAAATGCATTTGTTTCTAACGAAGTCTCTTTTAATTTTAATAGAAAAACGTCGCCCGCAAATACCTTTTTTAAGTAGCCTTATTGGGATATAAGGGATGGAAAGCAACAGAAATAAAATACACCGATTGCAAAATAAATGAAAAAGTCTAAAAAGTTCTTGAATTCCTTATTTAACCATTATATTTTTCATTTATGTATACTGCAAATGTATTGTTTTGTTACTTTTCTTGAGTTATTTAGTCGGACCTTATAACACATGGCAAAATATAACTTATCAGAACGTCGCGACGTATAGCTGACTCATGATGTGTGTAATTCTGTAAGACGTGAATTTGAGGCCATTATTTCAACGGTATTTTAAATTTATTTGGTCATAATCTCGGACGGCGGTGTTAACTTTTGTTACGCAATGTTGGATATAAATAATATTTTTGTAATACATATTCTAATTAAATGCCAATTAACTTAACGGCCGATTATTACAGTTCTTCTGTATCGAAACCGTTCCCGATCTTATCATCGTCAGTCTGCCGTCAAATATTTTTCTATTCTTTCTTTTGTTTATTGTCCTCTTTGTCCTATCTTCAATCGATTTTTGTTTAAATTTTAAGCTACGTGTGTTCTATATACTATTATTGATTTTGAAGTTCCGTTTAGTATCTTTAGAAACTTACGCTTCGCCGAGCGAATTGTCTTTCAATTATTATTGCTGTATGTTTTTCTTCTTCAGCCTCTCTAACTGTCAATTTTTGAATGAAAGTTTTCTCGTTAAACACTGTGCCATCTTGTTCTTTGCCATCTTTCTCCATATTGTGTCGTTAAATCATCTAAAGGCTCTGTCAATATTTAGATCTGCTATTACGACCCTCAATCTATCAACTGTGAGTTTATAGAATATATTTATAATATTTATGTACGGCTTTTTCTACAATATTAGTTTACTACCAATGTGCGATTCTGTATGCGGGTTAAGTTAGATTTCCTTACGTCGTAAATTGTTAGTCTACCAGTCTTTTATTTTATACTAATTTAGATCATAGCAACTTATTGGCAGGGTTCCCAGTAAACGGCGCGTTACAGGAAACATTAAATTGCCAGTAGGTAATAAGTCTTGATTTAAGGGCAACGGAAGCCTTCGGGTTGTATATGTTGCAGGATGCTGCGCTTCTACGCGAGGTAGTTAAAGGCGCAAAACCAACCGCGTCAGTAGCACTGTTATAAACAGGCCCAGAAGTCCTGCGCTGCTCAGTAATCCACCGTAATGACCCCATAATATTTGGCAATTCAATGCCGTTGCACTTATTTGGCTCGTGGGAAAATACACAAAAATGATTTGTATCCTCTCCCGCCATCATTGTACCATACTTTTCTTTGAGTTTATAATTTTTATTTTAGTCTCTTGACAATGTCTGCGTGAGTCGGACGAAAGCGCTCGAGATTCATAAAAAATTTGTGAAAGTGCAACTGTGTTTAATTTTAATCATAAAAATGATTTTGTACGGCAATGTTTTCTGTCTTATCATATCACAATTATTATTCTGAGATGGATACTTTCCATCCTGTCTCTATCCCTGTCTCTAACACCCACTTCATTTCAACAATACTTACACATTTCCTCATTCGCTAGGTACTTCTCCCAACATGATGTAGGTAAAGAATCCGCATGCCCAGAGGCCTCCGTAGCTTCTGCTTGTGTATCAACATCTTAACTACTGTTTATCATGGCCCCCATCATCATCATCTACCGCGGTGAATTCCCGCTTCTTAATGATTGTCTTGATGTTTTTTCTCCAGGCATTTTTTACCTGTTTTAAACAATTCTCTCTTTTTCTTAGTTTTTCTTCCTCTTTTACTGCTTTGTCCATATATGTCGTTTGATGGCGCTTGAGATCAATAGGCTTACAAACTGGTATCGTAATACCTTATCTGATGGTATTTTAAACAATTTAGCTGTTTAACCTGCTTTAAATTTTCGAATAATGATTTCTTCAAACATGGTTTAATACACGCTTTCTTACCAGAATTGTGTATTAGTTACATAGTTTGCGTATATGGTCATTATTTGATCATAAAAGTTTATCATGTGGAGTACATTTTTTAAGGTTAATTTTAAAGTTAAAACAGTTAAAAGATTGGAACGCATGGCCAATTTTCCTGCTTGTCAAAAAATAGTCATATCCTACTGTGATGTAGTCCATCGCTCCGCTAGTCAATGCGAGGATGTCCGAGAGATGTCAATAACCAAAGTGGCCTCTCAGTTCTTTGTCTTTGAAAGTAAATACCCAGTCTGACCGAATCCGAGCAGATCTTTTCAGATCTTACCGACCCACTGGGAAACGTTTAACCTTCCAGATCGAATCATGCAACACGCTCACTAACTATGTACATGCACACATCGCGTGTCTCTACTAATTTGTTGTATCGTGCTGATGGACTTGTCGTGTTCTCCGGCTGGATGTGGAGCATGTGCTGTGTTTTTATAATACTATTCTCGATCGACTGTAGTTGGTGGGTGGTATGTTGCCAAAATCTTACCACCTCCTGACCTCTCTAACTGCATAATAACCTGAACTTTGTCTCAACTACGCTAAAATCTTTCTCTTTGATATGCATGAAAGGAATGTTCGTTATTTTGTATCTTTCGCCCTTGAGTTGGTCTTATTGATCGCAAAATGGCGCTTTTATGACCACGATGTAAGCTCAACATCGATACATAATTTAAGACATTAAAATAAAAATATATACTTAAACATTCTGCGCAAAAGCGTCTGCGTAAAAGCTTGTCAATTTTGTCTGTCGTATTTCGTACAACTGCAGATTCTATATCATGTAAGTGTCATGATTTTTGTTTTCTTTGTCTTCTTCTGGTGGTTTCTCTGATTAATAAATATAATAATATGTCATATCTGAGACTTCTACCTTTTCAAGATTTTTGTCGATGTATTTTCCTCCTTGTATATATTTATTTATTAAATCCACGGTCATAACAATAACAATTAATTTTAAGATACAAAAAAAAACACACTTACAGCTACACATGGAACTTTACACCATATTTTAAAGATCGATATAAGAAATTAATTTACAGTCAAGATACACAAAGATTTCATAAAAATTGGCATACAAAAAACAAAAGCATATGCAAAAAAAATGTGCAATTAATTAGACAAAAATTGACGACATTGTTAGATGGAGCAGGACGCAGAGCTGTTCCGAGTACAGGAAAAAAATACTCGAGTACTGAGTACAAGTACTGCACACAAATGTACTCGGAGTACAAGTACAAGTACTCAGATCGAAGTACTCGAGTACAAAATACCGAGTACAAGTACCGAGTACATGAGTGATTAATTAAACGCAAATCTTTTATAAACCTCTAACAACTTTGCGCATGTTTCAAAACATAATGTAATCGCGAGCAATTGAATCGATCATTACAACAAACTGCATGAAATATTTTTTTTACAAAAAAGTGTATAACTATAATATTATTACATTAAAAAAAATGGGTAAAATAACGCCTCCACGTGGTGCACCCCCGGGCAACGTTATAACGGCAAAAGTCTATCAATAAGGAAGAGAGAAAGCAGATAAGCCAAAGAGGATTGAATTAAAAACAAGAAAATAGAACATGGTATGGTAAATGATACAAATCGCAAAAACAGCTCTCCTCTGGGCAATAAGACAAGAGACCTTGGAAAAATAGAAGATAGAAGAAATAAGTATGTAGTTCTAAGACCGAATATCTGACAAAACTGACAAAAGAGCTATGAATTGATGTTATATTTCTACAGGAAACCCACACAGCAAACTTAAACCAACTCACCACCAGAGGTACCTACGGTTCCCGGTTTCAACCTAGCTGGCGCTGTCCACGGCGTGGCCACCAACGTACGCGACGCGACGGCCTGATTTGGATTTGGAAAACATTGTTTTAAATCAGGTAATGTGTCCTTGGTCACCAGTCACCATCAAAATAGGACACAAAAGTCGTCAACGTTTAAAAACCTGATAGACTCCAGTGGCCACACACAGTCATTCCTTCAGCCCTCCCACATCCATCTGTCATAATGCGAGACTTTAATAATGGGAGCAATCACACCAACTGGGGACTGGGGAAAATTTAGAACCACAGACAATAATGGTGAGGACCTCACGGAATATATGGAGACTGAGAATCTTCACCTCGTTTATGATGCCAAAGACAGAGGCACCTTTTATCAGCTAGATGGAATGGCTACACCCAGGACTTGCGCTTGTCCTCGAAGGTTTCGCGATGGAACTTCCAAAAGGACAAATGGGACATCTTCGCCGCCTATTTCGATGAGACATTGATGTCTCTCGTACCTACCACTGCCTACTAACTACCATAAATTTATAACATCAGTTTCAGAGGCCGCCAAACAGTCTATGTGTAAGAACACGTAGAAAGCCGATTCCGACCCGCGCCGACCGGCTCAAAGATTGTTGTCTATGGTTTCAATGCATTTAAATGGGCATGCCGGAAAGCGGGTTCCTGCTTTTTCTGTGGGTACCCCCCATTCAAAGGCATAGTAACATTCTTTGCGCCGGCCGGCGCTTGTCGGAATCGTCTTTCTACGTGTTCTTACCCTATACCATGAGGAGAAGAATCTCTACAACAGTTAATTCCGTAAGACATGATCCCTACTCCGTAAAATGTGGCAAATTAAACCACCGGACCGCACAGCAAAGATTTCAGCGAACCTTGTTGCAAACAAAATAGTAGACAACGGCAGAGCGCCCGGAGACAAAACATTCCAACCTAAGGTTAAGGAACAGCTCCACACAACACAAAGGACTGTCCAAACCGATCTACCCTGGTTGCTCCGTTCACTGAAACAGAGGTGACTTCAGCCGTTTAAACGTTAAAACAGCCGGTAAGGCTGCTGGGTCTGATGGCATGTTGCCTGGATTATGCGGTGTTCACACGAGGCGATATAAGGCCAGACGATTTCGCTTGCATAAAAAAAATATCGCTCGGTCGCCCATTGATCGTCTGATGTGTTCACACGAGTCCACCGGCATACATTCAATCTGTCAGGTGCGCTGATAGTTTTAAAAATGGCGGACGTCGAGGTAGAAGTCACGCAGTAATTGGGGTTAGTTGATAATATTGTTTTAGACGATATAAGGAGACTCCTAATTGAGGAAAAATAAAAAAAAAACGCAGATATTGGGTGCGGAATTGGATTTTAAGGAGAAATAAATTTAGAGCAGTGCTGTCAACTGTCAAGAAACAGAACATACGGACGCCACGCATATCTGCGCATGCGTGCATCGTTCCACCAGATACAAAAGTTGAAAGGCGTTCAACTTGAGACGATATCGCTTTCAACCATTTTTATCGCTTCAGATTTATCGACAATCTGTTCATACGGTTCAATTGGCTGGCGATATTTTAGTGTCCTGGCGATATTCGCCTCGTCTGAACACCGCATTAGGTGCGGAATTGGATTCTAAGGAAAAATAAATTTAAAGCAGTTCTGTCAACTGTCAAGAAACAGAACATACGGACGACGCGCATATCTGCGCATGCGTGCATCGTTCCACCAGATACAAAAGTTGAAGGGCGTTCAACTTGAGGCGATATCGCTTTCAACCATTTTTATCGTTTCAGATTTATCGACAATCTGTTCACACGGTTCAATTGGCTGGCGAGTGTCCTGGCGATATTCGCCTCGTCTGATCACCGCATTACGGGCCTTATTTATTATTATTATTTTTTATTTGGTTCAACGGCCAACCGGCCTTTTACAATTTATATTTTAATATAGAGTGGTAGTGCACATTTTGTACAAGGATAAAAAAAACTCACAATTAACATAATAATAATAATATAACACTTTTCTATACAAAGGTGTCAGTATTGCCGGCGGAACTTATTATTTGAGGTAATTTTTTCCAGTCAACCGGTACCGTCCAATTTGAGACAGGCCAACCCCAGGTAGAATTTTCAAGTGAAAAAACACTTACGAAAACTCTGACCCGGATGACTTCGGATCTGAAGTCCACGCCAGTACAACTAGGCAACCGAGGACAATTATAAACATAATAATGACTAATTAGAATCCAAATCCAATCCAAACTCCCTTAAGACCCCACTTAGGGGCATAGGGAGGCAACAAGAGCTCTCCATTGCGCTCGATCTTGCGCAATGTTTATGACCTCCTCCCACACCATGTCCATGTCCCTCAGCTCTGCTTCGAAGGAGCGGAACACAGTGTGAGAGGGTCTTCCTCGTCTTCGGGACCCTGATGGGAGGAAGAACAGCGCTCTCCTCGGCCAACTGTCATTCGGCATCCTTAACACATGTCCCAGCCAAGTCCATCTCCTCCCCACAATGGTGGAGGTGATGGGCTCACGCTGGGTTTGCCGGCGTATAGCGTCGTTCGTGATGCGGTGGTACCATCTTACGCCCAGAATTCTCCTTAGGCTCTTCATCTCAAAGGCTGAGACTTTTTGTGCCTGGGCCTTGGTCAGGTGCCAGGACTCACACCCATACAAGAGAATGGGCAACACACACGCATCAAACAGTTTACATTTCGTCTCGACACTAAACGCCGACGCTTTCCAAATCTTGGTCATGTTGTTAAAGGCGCCACTCGCCATACCGATACGTATCGGGAGCTCAGCCTCGAGGTCACCAGAGGTGGTAATGGTTGCTCCCAGGTACTTAAATTTATCCACCCGGGAGACCTGGTGACCATCAATGGTTATCGGTAGCTGTTTATCGGGGCAGGCATTATTCGCCATGAGCTCCGTCTTACTGGCATTGACTCGAAGGCCGAGGCGTGCTGTTTCGTTGCAGAGTCTTGAAACACTGCGCTGTAATTCCTCCACTGTCGTACTGAACAACGCTAGGTCGTCCGCGTACTCCAGATCGCACATCCTTGCCGCGGGCCACCTGTCGAAAGAATTTAAAAGTGCTGGTCTTGTAGAAGCCTGAAAAATTTCCGCAAGACCGTCTGCTACATGAAGTTGCTTGAACATCTCATTCTCAACGTCTTCTTTTTGTTGTGTCTAAATACTACAAATTATGGGATTTAGCAGTATCAAAGTTCTGAATTTTTTGTTTTATTTTTTTTTATATATATATTTTTACTATTCTATTCTATTCAACAGATTAGAGCCCATCATAAATCATAATTTTTTCATATAAATAATATACCTACTTCAGTTTTTACGTAAAGGAGCAATAGCAGAGCAGGATTTCAGACTATACTCTATAAAATGACGATTCCGTCTTTTTTTTCAAAGACTTATTTAGTTTTTGAAATAACCAATTCAATCATAATACACGGGTTTTAAAAACAACAATTTCGTCACCAACACTCTCGAATTAAAAACGAGAACCATACATTCACACTTTACCACTACTAATAACCACGACACCTAACAAGTCTCTACTTGCAATATAAATTCAAATTACGTATCATAGTAGGTTTAACGTATTCCAATAAATCCAAAGATGTACTCGAGAACTTGAAATGTACTCGAGTACCTTTAATGTACTCGAGTACCTTCGATGTACTCGAGTACTTTGAATGTACTCGAGTACATTCTAAAGTATTCGAGTACATTCGAAGTACTCGAGTACATTCTAGGCTCAAAAACGTACCGAATACAAGTACAAGTACAGGTTTTAGAAATGTACTCGTGGACTGAGTACTGAGTACACCAAAAGTACTCAGAGTACAATCTACGAGTACTTGTACTCGAGTACCGCCCAGCTCTGAGCAGGAGGAGGAGACCCTTCTGGTGCGTCCGCTTGATGGTCAAAACCTGTAGCTCCACGTGGTGGCGAACAACATTCCATCGGACAGTCGCCAACCCGGAAAACCTCCAAAATGATAGAAAGATAGATGGAACTCGGCATTCTAGGAAACTTTCATGTGGGAACAATATATCCTTTATCTCTTTCAATGCCCACAGTAAAATAATGAAAGCGCGAAAGAGACCCTGTTAGCTGTATCTGTAGTGTCGTTGCGTGTAGCTTAGATACCGCTGTAAACAAGACGCCCACTATTTATATTGCAAGTCTATTCTCCATGAACCATTGCATAGCATATTATTATGACGGTTTTGCATTTTGAAACAGGCTTTAAAAAGAAGCGTAAAAATTAATTATGTTTCTAATGAATAATTGTAATATTACTTAATTTTTTTTTTCACAAATAAGTGAATTAGCCTAGTAAATGGCCGCGGGGTCTCGACATTGGCACGATAAATGGGTTACGACATCAGACAACCGTAATTATGACTATAACTCTCAGCATGGCGAATTAAATTAAAAAGTGATTGTAATGATTATCTGCTGTTGAGCGACGTCGCTATCTAATGCATACAGATAATGATATGTGCCAGAAAATGACCAAATACGCAGCCTTAGAACGAAATCATGACGGTTAATAATTATCAAGAAACTAGCTGAATCGGTAATCGTTGTGGCACCTTCGTCCTAAATAATGGAAATAGTCCTGATTTGACAAATAAAATAATGATCCTTTGTCGCGGTACGTTTGACAGGTTGGAAGGCAAATTTGTTATTTTTTTCTATTTTTATCGCAATTTTTCCGTATTTTATCGCCGTTTAAAAATACCTTGAGCTTTTACGAATATTTTGAAACGAAAACGAACCAAATCGGTATACCTAGTGTATGGAAAATATAAACCTAGTGTATGGAATACCAAATTGTGATTTTAATCCATCATTAAATACCCCCAACGCATTATTTTTTTTTAATAAAATCCGTCCAGTCAATAAGGAGGAATTTGGTAAAAACTTTTTACCATTCAAATCCGTTCAGTTTTAAAGAAGGAGTACGGCTGCAACCAATCTGTACACACACACACACACACACTCCCTTTTACACCCCACTCAGGGGCACAGGGAAGCAACAAGAGCTCTCCATTTCGCTCGATCTTGCGCAATGTTTATGACCTTCTCCCACGCCATGTCCATGTCCCTCAGCTCTGCTTCGAAGGAGCGGAACACAGGAGAACAGAAGAAATAAAACAATGAAGAAATAAAATGCAACCAATCTGCACAGAAGAAATATATACATAAAGATAAATCTATGGTGGCCGTTCTCCAACGTCCTTCTCTCGGACGTCCGAAGAACACGTTCGCCTCGTGTTTATTAATATGGTATGGTTTCCATGGCCACCCTGATTCTTGCGTGATCTATCACCTCATCTGGGTGATATTACACATTGTATTGTATGCCGTGTAATTCAATTAAAAAAATGGAATTAATGACATTGTAACGAATTGCTCATATTATTCCAATTCACCAAATAACCTCTCGTACACACAGTGATTAAAATAATATGTTGTTAGAGCAAATTTAACAAATTTAATGTCATTGGTTGTTAGAGCAAATTAGAAAATTTCATTAATTTTATTGTTTCACCATGCGGATAGAAGGTTAGTGATCACCAGTGAGTACCTACCAACTCCTTTTGATCCTGGGTCAGTCTTTTAAGTGCTGGGACCGGTATACGGAGTTAAATTAAAACATAAGCTCATATTTTTTAGGCCCCATACTTGGACTCTATTTTTCCTTCTACGATCTGTTTGAAAAGGGAGTCTTCTTTTGCCAATGGTTTGCTTTCTGGTTGCTCCAAGCATAAATCCATTCTTCCACCCTCCAATTACCGGGTCCATATGATTATCTCCTTTGATCAAATTTTTCTCGCCTTAAATCAATAAGACTAATGGATGGTGGCTGGAAGAGACGAGGTTTCTGCATGGCGTCTCTTACGGGCAGGTGAAAGAATTTGTTTAATTGGACATAGTATATCCCAAGATGCCCGCTCGAAGGCATGAAGGTAAAGAGGAGAGTTCATCATGCGAGAGTCACTTTTAGCAAAAGATAAAAATTATTCGTTTTTAAAATCAATAAAAAATGTTATAATGATTTTGTAGGTACCTATTTCTTGTAAAAATGCAGGATTGTATAGCACCAATGTAGGTATAATTTGATGAACGAGCGTTTAAAGTTTTTTGAACGTTGTAATTACAAAAGTACCCATTTGTACGGCCTGTCAATCTTATGTTCATCCAACATCGCGGAGCCCTCGTCCGATTTTATCCTCAGGCCGCATTTAAAATATCATCTTCGTTTGTTTAATTTGGAACATTTTTCAAGTCTTGTAATTGGTCTAACCTTCAACATCTCTCTCACCTACTATTATTCTATGCACAAGAGCTTTTAACGTGATAGTTCTACTTCTACGTTCTAATTTCTTTGCGTGTGTACTTCAATTATTTGAATCATCTTTTTCAATCAATTTCATCTCACGCTTCAACATATTATTACCTAATATGTAGATTCTACCCAGATTGATGGATCGTAAATAGAGATGACTCTGAAGGTGATGTTTTTTAACACATAATCATCATGGTAACAAATACGCTTCAGACCCTTCTGCACTTTGTTCCAGAAAATTTTTTGTCTATTACGGAGGCATCGGCATAATGTAGCTTTTGTTTGCCCATTTCGTGTAACCTTAGGAGAGTTTAAGAATCCATCCGAGCCCCGAAATTTCAAAGAATGGAATAGTTTAAAAGCTTTTGTTTTGCGAGCTTGAGTAATGTCTGTATGGTTCCGTTGTATTTTATAGCGTATCTTACACCTTGGATTCTCGCTGATTTCCCCTCATCAAGCGAGCTGCTATATTTATAATCAATTGGTAGCTCTGCTGAGGATCTCAATCACTGGATATATTATTACAGACCCACACATGGCGAAGCTGAGAGCGCACTTTGCAGCGATGCGAGCAACGCTCCTTTGCCCCGCCACATAGAAGAGATAGCCATCGAGACAGTTGTGATAATTTATGTTTATTTCGTCCATGCCTTTTCCTCCTCTCTAGAATTAGCGCTGACTTATCTAGCATCTAATAATTATGTTAAATTATCGTTTATTTGTTCGCTGTACCGGTTCGTCCGCTGTTGATTTTGACTACGTGTTAGCACTTCATGCCGATACTCTACGTTCTTATTCTGACCCACTAATGCTCTCTTGTTTTTGCTTTTGTTTCTAGTCAAGTACTTACATACACAGATATTATAACGTTTTATCTATTCGACTTTGTTTTGTTTAAAAGCGGCACCTGATTATTTTTATGATGAGGGTCACGGCTTTGACGTTTTGAGATCAACATTTTAGTATTTAAATTACGATCATTTCAATTGTTTCGATAGATTCAGTTTAACGAACTAATCAGAACATAGGAACCAAACACCACAAACTAAGGAAAACCTTCGGAACTATGTAGAATCTTCAGTAAGGAAACCCGCAGGATTTGCAATATAAAAAAATGTAGAGATCACATTCTGCTAAAAAGTAATGAGTGAATTACCAGAGGAACGAAGACCACCAGAGAGACGGATGGAATATTGGTAATCCTCATTCCATGAACCAGACGGCATGCGGCAGTTTAAAAGTGTAAGCCATAAAATAAATAATGATCTTCGTATAGTTTCGTTCACCGATCAATTCATTGGCTATTTTCCCTTGGCTGAATAATTTGAGTTCCAGTTTTTGGGATTTACAGTGAGTTTCGATCCCATAAAAATTCTATAATCGCCCGTTCTGTCGGTTTCAATATCTTGGTACTTAATCTGAATGATCAACAAAGACGAACAACTTAGTACATATTATGTATTGTGTTCTAATAATTCACTCGTATACTGGAGAATATTGATATAAATTGAAAAATTTATCCTGTCTTTAGTTGATATGTTATAACATGGGTTGGGCTGGGTTTGCTATTAGCGATCTGGCTCACGACTCTACATGTGTGATTATGACCCGGCCCGATGCTTTTACTCCGCGCTGCGTATTGGATCGGTCTCGTTGCTATAATAATAATTACATTCATGTTGTTGTTGCTCTGATGTTGTAATGTTTGCAATAATGTTCGATCGAACCAACTTGTAATTATCTCGGAGCAGGCACCAAACAGAGTTGCTCGTACGCGGGGAAACACTCGAGTACCCGCACATTAGTATTCCATCCGAACACTCGGCATTATCTCTTGTGCGAAGTGAAGTTGTATCTGCCCAGATGTAATCTTCGTCTTTAGGTTCTTTCAAATTAGTGTTGTTGTTAAGCCCATGCGTTCGATTTTCTTTCATGAATCTAATTCTAGGAAGAACGTTATTAGCTTTGTCATTGTCTACGCCTGAATCACAGTGAACCAGGAAGAACCATCGAGACTCCCAAACTATATCAAACTAGGTAATTGATTTTATTTTTAATTAGAAGATCGCTTTGTGTATTTAACTTTGCGTCCACCTATTCCGTGTTTTATGAGGAAAATGGATTTTTAATTACCCCAGGCCATTGTGTCTGCGTTAACATCTGGTACTTGGTTTCCTTTACTCCGATGATTAATCATTCGATGGTGTTCGTCTTTATGTTGTATTGTTTATTTAGTATTCCTCCGATGTGGCTGCTGTTGTAGTCGCCTTATGTTTAATACGGACTGGTATTTCGTTGTGTTATTTATGTCGCCGGTGGGCGTCCGCAGTACTTGCTCTCCCCGTCGCCGCGGTATCCTTGAGAGAGCTCAGACTGCTTGGCGTTGTTGTTTTTCGCCGGTCCCCCAGTACCGTCGCGGCTGAGTCAAAACGGAACGATGTTGTATTATTTACTTAATTGCCATGTTATTAGTGCAAGGCGTTAGTACTTCGCAATTCTTATGGTAATTGTCTCTTACATGACTAGGTTATGTATACAGTGTGCTTTATTAAGGTGCACCTACGTTCATATTAATCATATTTGATTTCATGAAAGCGTATTATGTTGCAATCGCCTATTGATTGATTACTTCTATTGCAACTTTGGCTTTATGCACCAACATAGTTCCTGAATAATCATATTATGTAGTTGAAACTTTCTATCTAGTAATACTTTTTGTTGTCTCTACCAGTTAGATATATAATGATATGTATTTTTTGTGATCTCTTTTGGTCAGTCGGTTTTCCAAGTATAACAAAAAACTGACTTCTCTTTTTCAAATGCATTGTCTATCTTTGTCTTAACTGGTAAACTTTTCACTATCTTTTATGGTTATTTCTCGATCAAATTCTATTTTTATATAATGTACGTACAATATTACAAGCTAGCTCTTAATTGTAGAATTATGAACCATAATATTCTAATTGATATTGCGACAACTTCTTGTTATTTATCTTAGCAAATAATTCCAAGGCTTGGGATAATTATCCAATATAATTTCGACATTTATCTCGTAGTTAAATAATTGGCTTAAATTGATTAAAGTAGCTACAATCGATAATGTTGCAATTTTCTTAATCTAGCAATCGCTTTTAGAAAACTATCCACATTAGCGGCTTATATCTCATCGATCTAAGTACATGTCATTGTAACAACCGTCATCGAATCAGTTAATTCGCAA
Source organism: Mystacides longicornis (assembly GCA_963576905.1). Lineage (NCBI taxonomy): Eukaryota > Metazoa > Arthropoda > Insecta > Trichoptera > Leptoceridae > Mystacides > Mystacides longicornis. The sequence goes on along the minus strand of OY756433.1, from coordinate 29,186,034 downwards.
TCGATCATTCATAGATCTTTGGTGTTGACCTTTATGTAGATTTGGTCACGACAGAGAAATCACCATAATCGGTAATGCGTTAAATCTGTGCAAATTCTAAATTGTGGACTGAGTGTACGACTAACCATCCACAACCAGAGATGTTGATTTTTTTTTCAGCATTTGCCAATTTCCACGCTCTTTATCTCTCATTTTGCCTTAAATCTATCGTTTTAATTAGAAATTTAATTAGTAATAGTTGTCTGTCGTTGAGCAGTTCGTCCAGCTACAGGTGCTCTGCGTCATCACTTTGACATTGGAACTTTCCTCTTGAGAAGCACCTGCCGCACAAGTTTTCCGGTTGATGACTCTTCGACCATGAACTGACCGCGTCAAACATTCCACATAAACCCCAACTGATGCTCAGCTACTCTAAACTTAATATTACTTTGTTTTAATTAGAACTTATTATCATTTTAAACAAAAGACGAGAATCATAAGATGTTTAATATATTGGGAGAACCAATATGGCTGGTATCAAGATGTATTAAAACAATAACAAAAAGCTTTCTTTTTACAACCAAAATAGCTTGAACCTATATTGACATCAAGCTTCTAAAACCACAAAGAGATAATATTATTTTTATCCCCAAATTTCGGCATCTTTTTGAGATATTGTTTTGTCAATTCCCTAATCACTTATGCAAATATTGAATAGATCATCTCCCAACATGCCTTGTTGACATTTCGCACACCGCAACTTCTAAAGAATCTCCCAACTGTTTGTTTTCTTTGGAACCCAGTCTTGAGTAGCCGTTGGCAGATTTGTTGTACCTAAACTAATAATTGGAACCGGTTTCTGCCAAGACGTGAACAACAACCTAATACCTGGGATTATGCGTTCATTTCAAAGACGCGATCTACTTTTTAACGATATTGACTTATGTCCGTTCATCGGTCAAATAAATCAAATGAGAATTTCTGGCGTTGATTAACTGCTTTGTTTATTTTTACGATGGATTGAATTCTTTTTTTGAGACTTTAGTTCGGTTGTTTTTAATTTTGCCTTAATACTCTCCTATATAATAATTGTATATCTTTAGTTTAATCGGCAATTGAAGGATTGATTCTACATTTAATTTCGGGCTCCATTATCAGCATTTCATTTTGCAAAGAGGGATGTCGGATTTTAGATATCATATCTAGGGGAGCACTGTTAACCGAAAGGGTGATTTGAATCTCGATAATGCAACTTGTGTGTGTGTCAGTACGACTTCCTTTCGTATATTTAGCCTTAAATTCAATCTAATTTTTTTCACCCTAAACACGCCTTTCCTCTACAACGACTCTAGTGTATCAGTTGTGTGCATCGTGCTTCCTCCGCAAAATGTTGTCTTTATCATATAATATTGGGACCCAGAGCTTCCTATGCAGTCTATGTATCTTATCGGTGAGCTTATCGGCATTACGCAACCCATTTAAACCGTTAGGAGTGTAAAACTCGATACTTAATGGATAACTGGCTCCTTTGTAGCGCTATCTTTTTTGCCATCGTCCGTCCGGGTAAGCGACAGCATCCTGATCATTAATGAATATACATAGAACAACCGATGATTCTAGCAAATCAGTAATTATGTTCGATTTTAAATGGTATGAACAAACAACTACGGGCTTACTTCCGTCTTCTACTGTTATTTCGAAGGCTGATCAAGAGTGATCATTTTACAAGTTCAACATGCCGAAAAATCCCATCCCTAGCTTCTGGGCCAAATGGCCCGACCAATTCCTTCATAATACGTGTATATAACCAGTAGAGTTTTTTAAATAATTAAAATAATCGTCATTTGTTGGAAATGTATAAGAATGACTAGTAGAACAAGAAATTTTATGGATGCATGCGATTTTTCGACGTGTTTATTTTTCTTTTTTTTCCTACACTATCGCAAAGAATTTGCCAAAATGTGGAGGGACGATCGGATAAGGATAAAACAGGGAATATGTAAAAATAAGTCGAAAAAAGACAATGAACTGGTAAAACAAGCATATAATTTGAAACACGTGTTTGCTTATTATGAAAGCAATAAGGAAAAGTAAAAAAGACACATAATGATACATTCGGTAAAAGTACTTACGTAGGTACAAATTACACATTACATAAAGTACGCAACGCTGCAGTAGTTCCTCGCAGACAAAAGATCATCGGAACAAAACAATACCAATGTACCCTCATCAGCCCTGTAGCGATAGATGTGCTCGTGCTCGATGCCAGTTTGTCAACTGGAACGTGCGTGTGCCCTAAATGTATGCCATAAATTGAATGATGAACAGAACAACGCACTAAACATCGATCCGTTGTTTGGAGTAGAGATAAATAGATGGCTAATAACGAGATTTGAAAATTGGCCAAAAATTTGACATCCTATATTAATTAAAAAGAAACATAACCTTCTTATTGCAGAAGTTAAAAGCCGATACCATGACTTGCTTTCGTCCATTTAATGACGCAACACCAGAGCGCGATCGGATTACGATTGTGTCGTTCACTTTCTTCGGCCCGTGATTCGCTTTACTGTCGTGGGTGTTTCCTTTATAGATAGAGACGTTACGCCTGTCTCCTTTGTCATTTTTCCATTGCGACGGGAAAGTAGCGTTAATTACGGTTACGAATCAACGAATAGCGCAACCAAGGAAGTAGCCAATCTTGACGTTGATTATTATGACGGCGCCTACTCTGTTTTTCTTCTTTCAAGTGCCGGTCCAATCTCTCACTTGCAAGACCACGATATTTTGTCTTCGTCCAAGTCTTCGATATCTTTCAATTTTCCTCTTAAAAAATAATTATGATTTTTCAGCACATGGCGCAAGTATGATTTTTTCAAATTTAGATCCTTGGATTACAGGACTTCGGTATTTATCATATCATATCTGAATTGATATTCGATGTTTTGGGGAAAAGGTGCTTGGTGATAGTCCATTTCAAAATAAAAGTGAAAGAGTCTTTAGTATGTTGTATATATCTTGTATGTTCAGGGTATCTTTATTATAATTCTCTTTCAAACAGGCCTGACTTCAAAAGTATCCATGTCACTCCAAATGTAAGTTATGTATCCAAAAGTAAGTTAGCCATTTAAACCTATATCTTAATTCTCTCTCTAATAAAGGTACATTTTCAATATTTATTCTTATCACGCAAATGTTTCGCTCCTTTTATCACCTTCGAAAGCCAGCAGCCGCGCCGTTTGAAATAATAAACTAATTCCCGAGAAACGGCATTAAAAATTCGGCAAACGTCCCAAGTACCGTTAGTTGGACGTTCTTATCTGCATAAATTCAAATAATCAAGACACGATGTTTTGCGGTACGAAATCCCTTTCGTTTGCTATTTTTGTATTACAGATTTTTTTTCAATTTGAGACGTATATCAACGGAGAAAAGGCTTCATTGTTGCAAATCGAAATTATCTGATTTCCGCCTTTTAAAGAGAAGTACGGGGACACAATATTGATATGCGTCTCTTCTCCGCGGTTAAAATTGGCTTTCGACTTCGTGAGTGGACTAACAATTGTTCAGTTTTACAAAGCGTTTAGCATTAGTCTGTTTTTTTTTTCAATAAAACTTTGTTTAAGATGCCGTTTATTGTCCTCCAATCTTTGACTTCGGAGTTGCGTTTGCCTTATATCAATTATCAAATTAATATCGAGCTTTTTGGAAAAGTTCGGGTGTGTCCATATAATTTTAAAAAAGGTTTTCAATATGAGTAGTTTGTTAATAAGAATTGTCAACCCAATACTTGAAATGAAATATGTATTATTATTTGTCTTGTAACTACTTTGGACATTAATCCATGTATGTATGTAAGTAGACAGTTGTCGCGATCTTTATCAGTCATACTACTGTCGATATAAGTAAATTGTATTAATGATCTCTTGCTGGGATCGTTCAAACGAGGGCAAAACTTTCATACGACAGACTCTTCCTGGTTTGCCCTAAACGGTCCCGCACCGCACTTGAGACGGGTGACATAATCACGCAATACTCCCGACATTTTATTGCCAACTCCGTCGTATCTTGAACTCTGCTCTCGTTTTCTTTATTTACTTTGTTCCAATCCATACGAACGCTGTCACTGCATTCCTTCTCTGGGATGAGAGCACTTAATCACCTACGTACCCCGTTGTTCATCTCTTTATTACTTCTTTTTCCTCATTCTCGGGGTTTGTTTGTCCCTCTTATTATCCTTGTTGGGAATTCTTAGCGGTTAGTTTCACTTCCTCATTCGTCATTATAAGTATTACTACTTTTAGCCTATTATATTCTTCTTATGTTGGTTGGTTAGATACTTCTAAAGGTGGGCTTAGACTAAACTCAACTAAATTCTCCTTGTTCTTTCGTTGCTCTACCTTATTTGCATGATCAACATTTATAGCATGCTTCCCAAAATTCTAATATGTACTTGATCTTTGACATTTACTTGGCGAAAACGCTGGAAAAGAGCCTTCCTTTACTTACACTAAAGATCAATAACGATTGGTTTATTCTAGCTGTCCAGTTGTCCCTCCATTTCTTCAATACCAGCAGAGCATCGCCTCTCCGGTGGTATCCCATTTTCTATCCGATCAAATCGGGTCATTCAACATTTCTTCACACATTCTCAAGAGAAAATGACATATTTGATTGCTTGTCTATAAACTATCCATTGATAGCTTAATGATTTATAAGCCTCTAAGTTTGTCACGACATCATGACAAACTTATTATAATAATTCATAATTGACTCCCAAGATATTATCAGCAGTGGATGCTGTCGACACTTTAGTGGACGGTGGCCGCCTCGTCGGTGTATGCCCGTTGTACTTCAGCATTGTTCCCAACAGCATCCAAGAGTGCGGAAGATTCTGATAGACTGATTACCCCCCACGCTTGCCGGACGAGTTTCACTATCTACAGATCCCCGATGATGTTACTATATCTCACTATTATGAACCCTTTAAAATTTCTCAATAATAACAAAACTTTTAAATTATCAATTCTAAACCTAGAAAGTATCTGAACATTGCAAATATTTTGTACGAGGGTTTTGGTACTGAATCGAACTACTGCATCTATCTTTCCTACCACAGATGATTCGCGAAGCTCGACATCTACAACCACGTTGACTATTGCGGTAAGAAAAACGTGATGAGTCATGAAAATATTATAATCCGCTCCTGTAGTAAACCACAGACCGCTATTTCTATTTGTTTTGTTTTTATTTGTTGTGCGCATTATATCTAGGAGTCGTAATTTTGTTCAAACGTATGCATTGTTGCAGATTTGCCATTGCCACAGTAATTTTTAAAACTGGAAGACCTGTGACTCGAACTTTTGATTCAGCAATATATTTTCTTTATACCAATCTCTCAAAACTGGTCACGCACATGTCTACTCTTGTACTAATTTCTTTATTTAGTATTCCTTTTCTTTTCTTATGCCTGTTGATCGGTTAACCCCCTGCTTTAATAGCCTCCTGTGCCGTGGACTCCCAACTACCCTTCCCTCTTTTGCATGATCATTTTGGAAGTCTTCCAGATTGGTGAATGCTATCTTTAGCCGCCCTCAGAGATGTTGTGTCTGCTTTCTTGGTAACATGCTCATTCCTGAACCTTTTCTCTGTCATCCATAATGTCTTCAACTTCACTTACCCTTAGGATTTCAGTATTGCGCACTCTGTCTCGAAGCATTTCATCGGGATGAGGCCTTTGGCAACAAATTTTTTTATTTCTCACTTTATTTCCTAACATAATTACTTCAAAACTACCCAGCGATATCACAATTAAATATCAAATCCGAACGTTATTTCGAATCAATACTTGTGTTGGGTAATCAACTGTTTATAAAAAAAATAAAAATTAATTTTATTCAGATTTTGGGACATTTGTCCAAGTCTCTATTTTATCATATTTTAACTAGGACTTAATCTGCTTGTACATTAACTAATACGGTGTCAGTTTGTGTTAAAAACCGGTCTACACGTGTCATTACGGGATGCATCGGACATTCAAGAGGGATGTTTCTGTGTCCACTTAGACACGCGTTATCCTCCTCGCGCAAGGGTGAGGGAATATATTATATGAAAGACAATCAACCCTTTCGTATTACGGCGCTGTGATCGTAATTAGATGCAGGCTCTGTAATAAATAGCGTGGGGGGTGTTGAGTGTGCAGTCTTAATATCTCATGTTTAGGGGAGGATTGTTTTGTCGTCGGCCCTCTTCCTTTTTTGTCTCTTTTCCAACCGAATGCTGTCATGAGTAATTGATTTAAAGCATTTTATCGTCATATTCTTCTTCCTGTACTCTAATACGGCTCCTGCGATGATGAAGTTTTTGTTCTAGTGCCTCTATCAATCACGCTATTGCATATTGCCAGAATTAAAGGTCCGACCGTCGCTAGATGCTGTTTCACGGTCGGCTGGTCAAGAGTTCACCAGTGCATTGTGCAGCGCTGAATCTGGCGCACATAACCTCGCCTCGCTTGTATGGTTGGCGTAATATTTTTTTATTATTGTACTCGTTGCACTAATGTTGCATTGTGACATTTTTAAAATAACTAAGTACACAATGATACGTTTTATGATGCATTTGTCGAGTGTATGTGAACAGAAATGCTGCTGTCATATTATGTGCCAAGGCGCACCACTGCGCGATAGCTCTTTCGACGTCTGCTGGTGAATCAGTTTGCAACTATACTACATACAAGTGTGCTTGATTATAATTATAGATAGTTTTCTAAAGTGAAGCTAGTTTTCACTTTCTTGTTCAGAAGATTATCCCAGCGTAGTCGTGACTGTGACGTATAAGTAATTAGCACATTATAACTATATTATTATAATAGCAAAGAACACTGACTGATCGTTAAACGCCGCCTAGTCGAACTGTTTCCCGCGGGAAACACATTCACGAGATTGAAGACGACGATAAAAATTCCTGTATAATTTGGGAGAAAATATAAGTATTTGTTTTTGTGTTGATTGATTTTTAATAAAAAATACATGAAACATTTTACAATGAACTTGCTTGGTAGTCTAGCTGTTTCTTCGCCGAAAGTCGTTTGAAAGTTGTGGATTCGAACACCTGAGCCGACTATTTTCTCATTTTAAGGTTATGTTCTTGCATGTTTTGTTATTAAGAGTGAGCCAAGATTCATTTAAAAATTACTACTCTAACGTAACCTATGTAGTTGGTGTTTGAAAATTGTTTTTACAACATCTTAAGTTCGAAGCCGCAAGTCATTTGCACACCTCGGCAGTTTTGACATGATTGCATACACGAGAGTACATCAGCAGGCTGAGATCGGCGAAGTGACGCTCTTCGATGATTTATTGTCGTTTGCAGAGACGAATGTGCAGACGATTTCTGCGTCGTTTGCTCCGAAGTCGTGAAATGTCAGTTCTGTTCCCTCTCGCCTCTCCGTGTGATGCTCATCTTTAATATGCTTTATGCACACCTACGGGTAGAGATTGCCCAAGATTTTGAGCTGCGACTTGTGTTTATATGAATATTTTTATTTGGAAGTTATGGGTTCTTCGAATGGGTAACCTTTTCGCGGAATAATTCAAATTTATGATGCCGTTGGAAGTACACCGACTTTCGCTGCATTGCGGGATAAATCTTGTTTACTCTATAATGCTAAACATTCTTGAATGGTTGAGAAATGTATGGACTGTATTGTTAATTGAATCATAGGTACCTTTCAATTCTCACTTTCGCCTAAATGTTGTATTTTTGCGTCGTTCTTTTCTTGGAGCGCGCTAGCATTCCTGATACAACCGATGTCTTTCCTTCTACAATTTCCAGATTACAATCTTCAATGTTTTGGGCAGAGAGTGCTGGTTGGTGGTTCATTTTATTCCAGTTGACACCTTGAGATATATGTACTCTCAAACGCCACTGTTGAAATCTATGTTTCAAAGTTTACTTGCGTGTAAGTAATATTCATTATTGGTTCATTCTGAAAGTTGCCACATTTTTATTCTCCCAGTGTTTTAGCTGTCGGTGACGAAACGTGGGAATTGTCCATTGTTAGGCTTTGCTGTGTGACCAGAAAGGAACACGTGATACAGCTTTGTCTACCTACACGGTACTGTAGTTTGCTTGGCAATATAGACCTCTACCCATTGGCTATTTTGAACTTGTCACTTATTTGCGACTAGCTGACCCTCCCTTCGAACCTAACCCAGATAAATATAAAATATATTTTGACTTATTACATGAGTTTACGACATAAAAACTGTATTAAATTTAGCTAACGGTTTATTTATTTGTGATTTGGTTGCGGGATGAAGTTCGACGGGTCATAAGTTTGTAATAAAAGCAATTCCTTTATATTATTGTTGCGTTACTTTTAAAACAAATCCAAGAGATAGCCGTGTAGTAGGAAATAAGTTATGTAATTGAATAATGTTGTTGGAAGAATAGAATCCGTTAAAATCAAGTTTTACCGAATTATTACGGTAAGATGTAAAAAAATGTGGTTAATAGTCATTCACCGTGGGTTTAAGTCCTGTACAGAATATTTTCCACCTTTCACGACACTCGCCGAAAAGATATTTCGCTATTATCTTCATTTTCCTGTGCCGTGCCAGGTCCCTCAATTTTCGTCTTTCTCTATGGCGAAGGCTTCTGTGATGTCACTTTGCCTTTCACTGGATTTCTGTCCATTGCCTTTATTCCTAATTCAGGACATCTGTCGTATACTCAAGCTAACATAGTTGAACGTAGATAATAATAATAATAAAGTAATTTTTATTTGGATAATGTTCTGTAAGAGCGAGGCAGCTCAATACCAAAGAAACGATTGCATAATTTCTATTCTGTTCAGTAAGTGTACGTAGAATTTTATGGGCTATTCAAAATATGGCTATGCATATCGGAAAATTCTAAAAATCATTAAAATCTACATGTTTTGATATACCTACTTCTTTCATTATCTGAGACAGAATTCTAACCTCGTAAATAAGTTCAAAATTTTGCTGTAACTTAATAATATGTAACCAAATAATTAAAAAAAAAGTTTTATTTATACCTGGGATTTTTTGTCAAGAAATTTATCGTATCATATTCTGGTGGTGGTGACTGGTGACCTCATGTTTTGTCAGCCAGTGCAAATGTATATCCACGAACGAATGGATAGGTGAAGGATTCTGCAAAACAAGTCTTTATTGTACGAACTAATAATTCCATTACTCGTTGATTAGATTTACTTAATTTGTTCAACAATAGGTTTGTGTCTACTCAATGAATTATCGCAATTATTAGCCGTGTGTCCGTTTTCATTGAGAAAACAATACGAGAACGCCTGCATCTATAATTAATATATTACTGTTTGACTTCCAATCCATTCACGATAGATAATTTTTGCTTCGGTATTGTTCCACTAGGCCCACATCGATATTAATAATTATAATTATTATACCTTGATTTATTTCTCTAATTTTAATTATAGTATTAGGTTGAATTGTATTTGGATTGTTTGGCTTTGTGATATATTAATTATTAACCCTTTTTCACCCGGTGTAGTAAAACTATGTCCTTTTAATCTCCCGTGAATAGGTAGGTACATAGAAATACACTTTTTTGCTTACTTAAAACACTAGGTACAGTTCTTTTCTTTGTACTAGTTTGCGCATATGTATGTTCCACCAAGATAAATTCGAATTTTTAAATAACACTTAAAAATAAACAAGAGTATCAACTTTGTAATTCCACTTTAATATTTTAACAAAAATATGTTAAAACGTTTTCGACCTTCCCTGGTCATCCTTGAAGATCCATTCATCAATGAGAGGAAATGTTATTTAAAATGGCTTTCCACAACGTGGCTTACGACAAAAAGTTTGAAATGTTAGATTTTTTATGGAATTGTAGGGACATATGTATGTTATTGTGGAAATGTTCATTTTGTGTACTTTGTGTAAATGTATGTAGGTACCATAAAATAACTTTTTAGTAGAGCAGCCAATCGAGTTGAAAGTTAAATGAAAGAGATATTTCAGTACATATTTTAATTGTAAATTCTTCAATTAAATTTTAATACTGAAAAAACATTATTTCTTTTTATTATGAAATTTACCTAACAAAAATTTAACTGGGTATTTTTGAAATCAAATTCGATTGTAAAATAAATTCTTGCTGTGTACTTACAATTTGTGGTTAAAAATGGGTTAAAGGTTTATCTAATTTTACTTAACAGTTTACTCGCAGCTAATTTTCATAGGTACAAATAATGAGTTTAATATGCCTAATTTAAACCGTGCGACCGCGTTCATATTTTTTGTCCGACCGTGACATTAATTTATTAATGTGTGTCTTTTACTTTTGTTTCAGGTGAGAGAATAGGCGACTTATTCACTTTGGGTTTTTGTTCGTACGAAACAAAAGCGTTGAGAAATAAACGGCATAGGCCTTTTAACACATACTTCTACGCTTACATTCGGTACGATTTCGGTCATAGTCAGTCGACAAATTCAGCACATTTTTTTCGACTGATAATAACCGAAACCGAAATTTGGACCGAATGAAGCCGCGTTGTGTGTGTGTGTGTGTGTGTGTGTGTGCTTATGCTTTAAAAAGGAGTTCGGTAAGAATTATTTATTTATTGTAATGTATCATACTTGACATTTTACAGAATTAATTAATCAAGTATTCTTTCGCCTCTTATGGTGGTTTATGGCCGTCTGCGGTTCGAATCTCGTCCGTGAACATGGCTAATGAAGATGTCGCCTCTCTTTTCTTTAAATGGGTTAAATATTCGTGTCTTCTTTTTTTTTTTAATTAACATCTTCTGCAACACATTCTCATTTGAATGATTAATTGGATACATTCCGAATAAGAAGTTTACAACTAGGTTATGACAGGCCTTAATTATTACCTACAATGTTGACAACTTTTTTTATGTGTATTCCGATTTCAGGGACTTGGCTTACAAATTCCTTTCTCTTGTTATTTGTTTAATTTTATGTTTTTAACTTTTTTCATGAAATCATCGGCCTTTTAGCAGTTATGTTACTAGCATCTTTTTGTTGAGTGACTGATACAAATCAAAAGTTGTTGTTAAAAAATATTTTATTTATTTTTTGAAATTAATAAAAATACTTCTATATCTTCTTCTTCTTCTTCAGACCGTCTCCGTCCATTGCTGAACATAGGCCTCCCCCCTCTCCTTCCAATCATTCCTGTCCTGAGCCTCTCTCATCCACTTGTGGCCTGCAACCTTTGCGATGTCGTCCGCCCATCTGGCCTGGGGTCTGCCGACATTTCTTCTGCCTTGTCTAGGCTGCCATTCCACTACTCTTTTGGTCCATCTGTCGTCCGGGCATCTGGCCACATGGCCAGCCCATCCCCACTTCAGGGTGGCAACTCTCTCCACCACATCAACAACCTTGGTCTTCTCTCGTATCCATGTGTTTGTTCTCCTGTCTCTTAAAGAAATACCCAACATCTTCCTCTCCATAGCTCTTTGTGTTACTGCCAGTTTGTGTATTATCCTTTTGGTCAGTACAGTTGTTTCCATACCATATGTTAGAACTGGGAGGACACAAGCATCAAAAAGTTTTTTCTTGTGTGGATGTGAGTATTTCGGAGACTTCAGGATATATGAGAGATTGCCAAACGCCGCCCAGGCGAGACCACGTCTCCTTTCTATCTCTGAATATATACTTCTATATACAGAAGTCAAAATACACATCCGGAAAATAACAAGATCCGAATGAAATGAAAATATTATATGTACTGAGAATTATGGAACCAACCGTGAATCGAATCTGGGACATGTTGTTCAGAAGTCGACGTCTTAGCAAGCAGGCCACTGTGTTATGTTGATAACGAAATTAAATTGAAAGAACCAAGCAAATAATATTCAAAGGTACTTAAAGTAGAATTTATATCATACCCGCATTGATGGAATGATAGTAACTTTATCTCGTATTAATATTTTTGTTTGATTTGAACAAAGGTGTCAGCAAGGGCGTCGCCAAGGGGGGGGGGGGTATAGGGGGACAGCTGCCACATTTAAAAATGTAGGCAATTCATATTTTCCTCATCCTCCATATAGAAAATAGCCTATGAATGGGTCAAATTGCCCCCCTAGGCCCCGGGCTGGCGACGACCTTGGGTGTCAGTATAGCTATTCTTTCTAATAACATAATGTCGTTTAAAATAAAACAAATAACGCACACAGTACCACCTAAAACTTACCTATTTGCTGCCTAATTGTCTAAGGCGCCGGAATCATTGTTCGATTCCCGGTTTGGTTAGATTTTTTCTTGCTTTTGAGTTGAAATTATTGATGAAATATCCTCTGTCAAATCACATTTTAATTTCGGAGATATCCTGTTATTGGAGTACCTACTGGAGACTCTATTTTTTTGGTTCAGTTTTCGGTTGATTTCTCCTCTTCTGCGGTTTCAATCCTGTGGATTCGTTTGCAGCAAGCGGGAACATCACCTCCTCCACTCCTCTCGGTTCTCCGCCGTTCTCTTCATTTCGATAAATGAGTTGCACTCCATGCCTGGTAGGTATATCTGTCACAAATTTTCCTGACGCGGGCGTGTAAATAAACACATAAATAAATAATAACAGATGATTTTCATTGTGTAAATTCAAATGTTTACCCTTATGGAGGATAATACTTGTGGAAGTAGAGTAATAGTTAAACTTTCTTGTTCACCTATCATGCATGGGGACGCCTCGCCTTCCAAACGTCGTTATGTCATTGAGTGCACTCCATTGTGATGCATTGTCTGGTCTTTATTTGGTGTTAAATTGGTTGTAAGAATGCTTTAATTGATATCACTATCGCGTACTTAATATAAATCATGATGTGATACGACGTAAGACGGTATTTGTTTGAATACAAATTATATTTATGTCGTACAATTTGTCATTAAGTCCAGTCTCTGGACACTTTAATCTCGATAATTTTATTAAACTATTGGATGAGTGAATTTAATTTATTCACAAATTTTTAGTATTGTAATATTCGCTTACTTTCCGAGCGAAAGTTTGTTTTGATGACAAAATTAATATTGAATTTTTTTTGTTTACTCATTAACATTAGCAGATCTACTGAAGAATATGTAACAACTAATGACTTCATGACTGATGTTCGATTCTTAAATGGAACAAACCACTTCGGGCTTACGACCGTCTCGTACTGTTATTTCAAAGGCTGGCTTAGTGTGATCACCACTTTACGTTTACAACGTCCGCAATTAGGTGGTAATGTTTGTCTCCGAAACTCCTAATCATGAGAATTCTCAACATGTTCGACATGTCGAAAAATCTCATGTATGTAACAAGTAGATATTTAATAATAATTAATGAAATATTATAAAGAGAAAAGGTGGAAATTATTGAGAATAGAGAGCAACCAAATTTAAAGACTACGACTGCTGTCATGTATTTGGCTCCAGGGTAACAATAGGGTAATTTTTTGCTAATGTCTCATCTTTATTGCCTATTGGATTTGTTGGTGCACAACGTTCTAATTATGTCTAGATTCTTGTGACTATTTTTCAGGACTAGATCTTGAAAAAATACTTTAGGTACCCCTTCAACTTTACGTAACAGTTATGTCGGGTTTCAAATAATATTAGAATTACCTACATTCTTCGAATCGTCCATTTTACGATTCAAATTTTCGGAGACCAGTAGGCTAATTACTAACAATAATTAATTAATATGAATAGGAAGGTTCGACTACGACCAGGCACTGTAGCTCAACATAACGCGCCGAAATGTTTTATTATGTAACAAAACTTATAAATAATTAATCAAATAATGCTACGTACGTATTTGGCTGTTATTACCCCGGAAATTATTTACCTGCAAGGACTACGGTGCGCGTTGTGTCTCTTACAAACTAAACCTCAACTATGTACGTATTATTTTAGTTCTGACTGTATCGTCGCTTCACGCAAAATATGAGTTATGCGTTAATTTATGTGCACGTGAAATAAGAGTTTTAAAAAAGTAGAGTAAAATGATTCCTTACTATTTGTTTTCCCGGTTGAGTATCATCTTTGTTTTGGTGATGATAAACATTTCAGTCATTTAGAACCGCAGATTGAACACTAAACCGGCTAAACTGTGTGCACCGCAGTTTTGGGTTTGTAAGTCTTTTCTGCAATCCGGATGGGACAAAAGGGCGAAGTAGTCCAAAACTGACTATCTGATGGTATTATCTGCGGACCGCTATTGGAGTCCGGATCGTCAGACCAATGATTGGCCATATGTATGGCCCTGTTAGTGGCATTGATAAGGTCCTCACGCGTGCACTCTTCAATGTTTGGGAACTACAGAAGGTGATAATGGTCCCGTGTTTCGCCACACTCACCGATTTCGTCCTCTCTGTATCCTTATTCTTTGAGGTATCTGTAACAGAGCAATACTCATGTTCTCAATCTGTTAAGGGTTCTCCATGTGTGGTATAACTGATTAGAGCTAACGGCCATCCCTTCAGTCCGGCTACAAGGGTTCTCCATGTGTGGTATAACTGATTAGAGCTAACGGCCATCCCTTCAGTCCGGCTACTGGCGTGAAGCTGTGCAACTAGCACTGGATTGAGAAGATCGGAGAACCGTCGTGTCGTCCAATTGAATTAAGTAAATCTGTTAAAATAAATTCCACTAAAATTTCATCAACATTCCATCCACTAAAAGTTACGAGTACCTACACTTGACCCATATTTCGAACGCAACTAGGATATTTTGTACGTATGTTCAAATCATTATCTTTTTTTACTTTTTCGTAATAATTGCTCCTTATAAGGAAAAGTCAGGTGTTAATGGCTAATTATTATTCTATTCTGTTTTGATTGATCTTACGATGAAATACGGTGTCTTTTCGGAGCCTGTTACGTAATTTATTTCAAGTCGCATTCCTGAAACGAGAATGGTTTTTATCATTTTGGTTTATTGTAATTACTATTTCATAGAGTAGTATCTAACATGTATGTACCTTAACACGAAATGTGGCTGATTTTTTTTTATTCTTTATACTATTTGAAGGCGAATCAACTAGTTAACACGCTTGGAACTACAATACTCTTTCGATAACCATTTTCATTGATAATTGGATTTCGTTCACATTTTCTTCCCATCGTCTTATACCTCATTGACCTTCTTCCTCTTTAGCCCATTGTCGTCCACTCCAGTATGAAAGCTTCTTCAATCTGCTTCCATGTCGTTCTATCCTGTTTTTTTTCTGCATCCAGGTCACCCCAGCATGCCGTTTGACGTCGTCTCTCCATCTCAGCTGTGTATCTTAAGCTTATCTTTATCCTTCGAAGCCTCCATGACAGTACGCTTTTGAACTATTTTTCATTGCTGCAACTCTGTAGATGATTTGTAATATATTTGTCATTTTGTTAATAATTTCATTTCTAACTCTAGTAACGGTCCCAGTCTCTTTTCATAGCTCTTTGTGCTTCCCGTAGTTTTTATGCATTTCGTTTTATACTCGTATGTTACTGGTAGCATAAATGTTTCTACATTATTCTTCAGGTTGTTTATCTTGGTTTGAAATACCGAAGGCAACTATAGAGATTCTTATGTTCACAAGTGAAACTCCCAAATTACTTAACTAAAAAGAGAAATAATTTTTACCGTTTACTCTTAAGGACGTGTGCCTAGTATTTTTTGCCAATATATTGAATTTGTAAAAATATTTAAACAGAGACAGATAGAGTGGTTGGTAGACTAGCGGTTACAACGCCGGCTTTCGTACTGTTTCGTATCGGAGGTCGTGGGTTCGATCCCGGGTGCCGACACCCTTCCTCTTGCACGACACAAGCTTTAAGTAGCTTACTGTGAAAGAGTCGAAGAGTGTATTTGTGTTCACTTTGAGTGAGCACAGATTCATTTTTATAAAAAAAAAAAAAAAAACTTTTTTTTTGATTCTACGCGCAGTTTCATACGATTCGTATTAGTGACAGATATTTGCAAATGTTTAGTACTCGTTAGTTATTTAGTGTAGTGTTTTGAGAGTCGCGTCGCCTTGCCCAAAAAATTAATGGTCATGATAGACGCCGAGTTGTGCCTATATAAGGCAACCCGGTGTAAGGCGGATGTTTTAAGTATGATTGACGTATTTACTACGCTTGAAACACTCACAGTCACAATGGAACTATTGCGACTACTATCAAATACACTAAATAAACGAAATGTAGTCTTATTATAATACTTTGGGCCCTAGTTGTTTAAGGACCCAGATTTGTTAGCAAGAGATCCAGGGTTTACATCCGGGTCAGGTAGAAGATGAAAAAGTTTAAGTTTATGGAGTAACAGTAGTTGTAGAGTATCTGTCAATTTGTAATTGTTTGTAATCTAAATAACAGTGGAATTTATGCAAATAGGTACGTCGCTATTATAAGTTTTATTTTCGCAACTATTATTGGTGAACTATAATTACAAGTTTTAGTTAGATTTTAATGTGGCCATTGTTTTGCTAAATATGGTTTAATGATAAAATAATTAAACGGCCAACTCCATGGAAGCCGGCTCCCAGGCAGACCATCAGGGTTGGGCAGACCGCTTAAGAGTCAAATAAAAATTTGATTAAAATGCGAATAGTACATATTATTAAAAAGGTATTCAATAACATCACCTACCTGTACATGTTATTTCAGCGTTGTACGATAGACGTGTTTGTGATCTTAAATTCCACCGAGTACGATATTAAAATTAAATTTTAAGAATGACTGAATTAATTTAACACAAGTCAATTTTCTAAGAATGAGACTTAAAAAACCTCCCCCACGATGAAATTTCATTTTAATAATAATAATCAGTTGATTTTATTGGATTCCTGTCTACATACTTCGTGTATTATTTCCATACGATACGACTGTTATATATAGTACCGGATCAACAACCCCTTGCACTCGCGTATTGGATTCACCAGCTTGTACCCGGAAGGCTTCGTATCCATGGTTGCCTGGAGGAAAACAAACCCCTCCTTAGCACCCTTGCAGTTATTATGAAATTATTTTATTCACTCATTGTTGTACGGGAGGCCCTTTGTTGCATTATTTTTGTACATTTTCAGTACACATCCACTACACGGTTGTTATTATGTTTTACGATACGACCGTAAATTGCCCATCAGCCTGCCATTAGGTACTACTCCTAGCTGCACTGCACTTATATTAGGCAAATCCGATTAGTTCGGGCATGAAAGAAAGACCGGTAATGCAAACGTGCAACGACGCTAAATTACGCCATTAAATTTTATGAATACATGTTTTTTGTATCAATATGTTTGGGTTCTGGATATCTCAAGTGTTTTATTAACCTCCCTTGGATTGCATTAAAGCAGGGAGGGCAAACTTTTTGGATGGCGGGCCAATTTCAAGAATTAAAAAGAGCGGCGGGCCGCTTTTAGAAAAAGAAGAAGAAATAACACACTTTTACGTAACACACCTATATAAAAATAAGCATTACCGAGCAGAATTATTGAAATGTTATTTTTATACTTACGTATTTATTTATAAATTAGGTGTCGTTGATATTCTAAAAACTGCTTGTGACGATGAGCTTTGCAAAAAATCATTAAAGGTACCTACATACATATCATTTAAATTGACATTCAATATCGACAAATGTATGACTACTAGTAACTGCAAAAATCCATTTACGACATAATCAATTTCTCCAAGTTTTAATTGTCAATATTTTTTGTAAAAATTATAAAAATCTATAGATATTGGTGGCGGGCTACTTTAAAAGTACAGCGGTCCGCAGTTCGCCCATGCCTGCATTAAAGAAAAGTCCCTTTCTCAGCAATATTTTGTTCATTTTTACCCTTTTGTGTTGATTTTTATTCGGTCTGGGAACATTTTTAGCTGATGTCTAATTTTTTTAATCAGTTAATTTTAGAAATGCTTTTTAACTTGAAAATTCCACCCGGAATTGGCCTGTCTCAGATTAGACGGGGTCAGTCAGTAGTAAACTGCAATAAAATTACCTTTGTATATAATAATGTTAATTTATTAATATGAATACCTACTTAATTTTTTTTTTGAATTTGCATTTTTATGCGAATTAAACTGTGAAGAATTATGTAGGTAGGTATGTTTATCGTATGTTAATGCGTATTTCCACGTGCTAAATTTATTAACGCGTGTTAACTTATAAAGAAGGCATAATTATTCTTTTTTTTTTAAATAATATGTAGAATTATTGAAAACACAACTTCCTTAACGTTTTTCGATCGCAAATAATATTAGGTACGATCGACTAGTTGAAAGAAAGTATAAATCGTTAGCCTTGCGTATTGTGACGTACGTGGGTCGAATCTCGCATCTACGTGCGCACGATCCTTTGAGCTGTCACTCAGTGACGTTTACTTATCAGTTGGGAGGCAGTGGCGGTGGTCGAACTTCATAGTCTTGCTTGACGTCGCACGTTGCAGAGGAGAGGGAGAAAGACGTAGAATGAAATGGTCGTGCAGCCATTACCATTTTTGGAGTGAACGTGTGTGAGTAGGCAGTTGCAAGCGAAGACTTATTGCCGGTAGAGCACCTTGTCCAAGGGGAGGTGGATGGTGTGCTTCAACCGCAAATCTCGAGTCCTATTACGATTTGCAATGCGTACATCAGGGGGTTATTATCGAAACCATATTCATGCGATCTAGTTACAATCTGATTCACATCCTATCCCTTTCAGTCACTGTTTAAATTTTATTACATACGGTTTTAGAGAATCTCTTCTGGCTAATCGAGACGTAAAATAACAAAGAAATAACATGTTTTTTTTATCTGGCTTTATGATCATTTGAATAGTTGTGTAGAATCAGTATTTTTTTTAGTACCTAATGTAGTTTTTTTAAGCACTGTGGCATGTGTAGAACCATCGAGTTATTCGCAACCGACATTTAGTGGAAGAGTTAAAAGTTGGACTATCGAAACTTATTTCACATTTGTCGGCAGCGACCGAAAAATTTTCCGAATGAGAAACGGGTGCGCGCTAGGACGCATTTTTATGGGACGGGATGATATTAACGCACCCTCAGCTAATCGTCGGTGTAATTTTTTAATCGAATCGTAATCCATTAATTAAAATTACCGCCTTCCAACCCCCGCTGTTTGGCTAATGCAACCCCCCAATTAACGCAGTCGGTACTTACACGGTTTGTTTCTTTACAACTGCCTCCCTCTGACGCCACCCTGGACAAGATGCCGCTCTCGCCGGTTGTTCCTCTCGACTACTTTCTCCGCCCGACCCTGAAACTGAAAGCGGCATTCAGCTGGCGCCACCAGTCTCCGAACTTTTTGCCTCCCCCCCATAGCACGCCGGCGACGGGGTGCAAGTTTTTGTTTTATGAACGCTAATTTGCTATTTATGTGCTTTTGTAACGGAATGCCGGGATTCCGAGTCTGCTTTGTTTGTAACTGGCTTTAATTCCCCGGTGTTCCCTAGTTGGCCGTGACGAAAACTAAAAAATTTTGATGGTAAAATTGTGGTGAAAATTTTGAATCAGTATACCTACACTATGTACTACAGTGATGCACCTTCAGTACCTACACTAGGTGCTCTAAAAACATTATTTCTGATTATTTAATAGGTTAATCTTTATATGAGAAATTCGCTTCGCCATAATTTTCAACACTGAAAAACTTTATTGATATACCATAAATAAACAATATTATGTCATCAAATAAATTAATTATTAAACAGTATTTTAAACAGAATCGTCGGTAGTTAAAGCTCCAGCCAGAACCTAGAAGCTGGTCTGCCTTTAATCTTAAATCCTTCTTCTTCTTCTTTCTATAGATCCTGGGGATCTGTTTGTGCTGCCTCCTGTTCCTCCTGTGATGTCGACTGCCAGCTGTCTCTCCACCTCTTTGGGGGTCTGCGTCCTTCGGGGTTTCCTTGAAGGGCGATACGTGGAAGTCTGTCTTCTGACATTCTGTTTACATGTTCATTCCAATATCGCCTTCGTTGTCGTACCCACCTCACTGTGTCTTCCGTCTAACCTTAAATTACTTAATGGCATAAAATCAACTGAATAAGAACAACATAAAAAATTGACATACGAGATGATACTTATAAATAATGATGATACTGAAATATTAATGCAATTTCAGGCATCTGACTCACAGTTATAATCTAGAATACTAAAATAATTACCTATACTTATTGCATTCTTTAATAATTTTTAATCAATCTATGACAATTGCAAACATTTGGGGTTGGTTTCATTCAAAACATTTATGTTATTCGATTCTAGGATTAAGTTTTATTTCTTTTCTAAAATGAATGCTAAACATTTTCAATCGACATGTTAAAACACGAGATAATCAGTTGGATGATAAGGTACTCCTATCACTATTGTTTTTGCTCCGGTACTAAGGTAGGTATAATCGTCGATTCTCTTATCTCGGTAGCTGAGTCATCGTTATTTGTTATGATTAATTTTTAGCGCACATTTCGTTATTTGGTTTAATTAAAATTAAAATTCAATTGAACGCTCTGATTGAGGAGAGGTTGCGCAATACCGACGCACGGCGCAACAACTGCCATTATACGATTATTTGGTACAGTATTATTACAGCTGCGATAGATCGTGTCTAGGCGATTAGCCTTATTCTGAATTTAGTTTTATGACATCTACAATAAATCTTTCCTTTTTTTATACCGTTTTATGTGTCCCGCTTATCGTCTACTACAATCTACATGATAATATAAGTGCATCCTGCACTACTATCTTATCAAAGTTCATGTCACCGGTTAGCACATTCGATTTAGAATGTAATTGTCGTCTGATGGAGTCACTATCTAATCTGTTTGTTCACTCGAATAGATCGACGTAATACACGAATTTCGTTTTATCTCTTGACCCATATAAAAATCGATCTTTTGAATGTTGAACCATTCTTATCATTTTTATTTAACTCGGTTATACTTTTATGGAGGTCATAAACATTGCGCAAGATCGAGCGCAATGGAGAGCTCTTGTTAATTGCCTCCCTATGCTCCTGATTGGGGGTGTAAAAGGGAGTATTGATTGATGAAGCAACGATCTTCAACTAACCTCCAGGTTACCTAGCCTGCAACCTCCTGTTGAGTGGATTCTCAAGGTGCATTTTCACCAAAATAATTAGAGAATCTAGAAACAGAGCATACTTTCCTTTATAGTCGATACTGGACACCATGGAAACAATAACAAGCAATAACTAATTAGTGGACGATGAAAGTTCTTTCCCATTGTTATTTTGTAGGAGACGATATCAACCATCAAAAAAATAGTCTATTTTCCAATTCTGACTCATTTCGTTTGGTTTAGAAGAGATGCAACTTCAGCTGTCCTTAAATCTGTTTCCCCTTTTTTCGGCTGCTAATCCAAGACTTAAGTTTTTAACGTTGCCTTCCTCTTTTCCTTTAATCTAACAAATTCCTCCATTTTCCTATTCCCCGTATTTTACTAACATTAAATTTTATCCACAACTACTTTTAAAACACTGTTATTTTGTGACTATGTATGTTTGATGTTCCGTCACATTATAACAATCGTATTTACCAGACGCATGCGATCTATTGTGCACCGTATATTCAAAAGAGTTCAGAACTCGCGTACAGGTTGTTGTGTATGGTCTATTTTACTAAACTAATATCACAGTCCACCGGAAAATTATGACTACATTACTGACCCCGTTGGATAAATAAGACCTATATCTATATAATCTATATGCGATTCTCGCATTCGATACGTATAGACGTTTTTCATACAAAATGTATCGCCTAATAGTCACTTTTTTCAAGTGACTACCCTGCACTTGCTACAGAATAGGGGTCCAGGTTTTTGTTAAAATTAAAGCTGGTGAGTTTTTCGTGTGATTCAATCGTCCGTACTTACCTACTGTTTACTCAATGCATCAAGATTACATCGTTTGTAGCGTTGGCTACTTTATTATTACGAATCTGATGGGCTCATTGTATTTTTTTCACAATTGCATACTACTATTAATTCTCGCGCACGTGTGGAAGGCGCGTATGAATCAACACTAGGAAACGTTCTAAGAATCGCATTAATTTCTTCAAAACACGACTTCCGTTTTTACCCAACGCGCTGTTATTTTGTAAGGCAAAAAAAATACTCTATGCGTTTATTTTACCATACATTTTTTTTCGACATTGCCCACACACTACTAGTCTACGTAATTACTATTCAAAGTGTCGGCAATATGAGTGTTAGTGGTGTATAGCTTTGTTGATGTTTTGTCGGAAAATCGCGTGTGTGCATTCTGTTTCAGTATATCGGCCGCTTCACTGCGGTGGACGTGCTCCTTCGGCCCTCCTCCGCTCAGTACTTTCTGTATTGTTCTTATACTCGGACAGACCGACGGATTCCTTCTCAGTTTTCTTGTTTTCAAATGTGATCCAGTGCAATTATTCATTGTGTTTATAATCCGTGTGCAGTGCTTCCACGTTCTGGGATTGATCTCTGTGAGGTTTTGTCTTTTGTGTCAGTGTTACTATGTCAACAATTATCTATTCAGATCGGTGAGTGGCAAAGCAACAGTACATAGATCGCTATTTGTTTTTTCTCAGTGTTAGAATATTCGTCGTCGAATATAATATGGACAAAAACAGCTCACACGTCGCTGAAGTTCTTTCTGCCTTAGTGATCACTTTGGAAAATACACAGAAACAAAGATATCCGAGATTTTCGCTTGCCGATTCCAATTTTATTCTTGGTACCACTCTTTCAAAAAAAAATTTACGCTGATGTGTCAGGATTTTTGACCAAGTTGTCTGTTCACTGAAAATGGAAATATCTATTGACAGCGGAACTAATGTAAAGAAAAAAATAACAACTAATGACTCTAACAATTCATTACTAATGTTCGATTTTTAAATGGATGAAACCACTACGGGCTTACGACCGTCTTTTACTGTTATTTCGAAGGCTGACTTAGTGTGATCACTTTACGTTAACAACGTTCGCCATTAGGTGGTAATGTTTGTCTCCGAAACTCCTAATCATGAGAATTCTCAACATGTTGAGAATTCTCATGTATGCAACAAGTAGAAAAATAGAGATAAAAGTTGGAAATTATTGAGAAGAAGAGAGCAACCAAATTTAAAGACTGCGACCGCTGTCATGGCGCCAGGATATGACTATATCCATTTTTGTTACTGTCTCGTATTTACGGAACTAACGTAGGCTAGGTGCGATATTGTGAAAAGGTTGTTGTAAAGCGATTGGTAGTCTAGTTGTTTAATCCTCAAAATTTGTACCTAAATCTGAATATCTTAGGTTGGAATCACCCCGTCCTAATTCACTAGACAAACTTTGCTTTGTGTGAATGATGTCAAAAATTCGGTTCAGGTTCGTAAAAAAAATAAAATTAACGCGTGTAAACTAGCAATCTTTTAGACAGTCCATTCGATACGTTGACGAATAGATAAGTAGTGTTCACTTTTGTTCCACAGTAATAAAACATCAGTTAAATATTCTCGTAGCGCGAAACAATGCAATTTCAAATGCAATCAATCCGTGCTCATATAAGTAGTAGGTATCTTTAGAAACTATGGTTTGCTTCGGACCTAATCAAAAGACTGTAGGTGTTTCTTGCGTAATTAGCTACTCCGCTGTAAAGATTGTCATTTTTTGTCACCGAATCGTTCACCCATTATTAAACACTGTGTTTGTTTACTTTGGGTAACTATTATTATCCAACGGCTTTCTTCGCTTAACAATATGGTTTTTTATTAGGTACTATTACACGGTTAAGAAAATTTTCTTCAAACAGTCCGTTGCTTTTGGTTTTTTTATTTATTTTATTGTTCTCTGCCTAATAACTGAACACCACTTTCACTCGATTCGATTTTTTTCCCTTTTTTTTCTTTTCCAGCTCTGCGGCGTCGTTGTATAGTTTGATTGATTATATCTGTTACGCAATGATTGGGTACTGTCTAACGCTCCCGATACTAGCTTAACAAGACAATTGCATTTTCACAAATTCTGGTACACTTGTTTTTATGATAATATAACTAGCTTTCCCGACAGACGTTGTCTTGTGATCTAACTTAAAATGAATTGAATTCGAATTTAAAAGAATGATAAAACCAATGTCATTCCGACTGATGCATCTGTTTTAAACCACATTTTTTTTCCACCCGAATTTTGTCAATCGCACCAACTATCAAACATCTGACAGTTTAGTCAAACGACAATTAATTAATTTCTACATTAGATTTATTCACTATTCGCGTTTTAATTTATAAAAATGCGCTTCAATGTAAACATATTTAAAATTCCAGACTCCCCCACATTGCATAAGAAGACAACTCCCAGGCAGACCAACAAAGAGAGAATAGACATCTGGGAGTCGACCTCGCAAGAGGCAAACCTCAACTCTTAATAACAGGTCTTCAGGCCTAGAATAAGGAGAAGAATCAATTTTGTTTACCGTCATACATGTGCACAAAAACGGTACAAGAAACTGTTATTAATTTGGATTTTTAAAACCGCAGCTTTTTTTTATAATTCATATTCTGTTCTATTACGTAGGTAATATTTCTTTTATTTTCTCAAATTTTACCAGTAACTATGTAATTATAATAGGCATTATTAATGTTGCACAAGTGGTTTTTGAGTAGCTACCTGTACCTATGTCCGTGCGGGTGGGTACACGGACCACCGAGGTACCTGCGCGCAACCTACTTATGGGTTAGTTTCGGTAGTCCGGTTGCACAACGCGACCAATGTTTATTGATAACGATTATAGTTTTCAGTTATCGTCTCGTTTCTTATCGATGGCTATTAACTAAACTATTACAGTTTTTTAGAATATTACTCTCATAACTTATAGAAGGTACGGTGTACTGTACATAAAATAATTATTGCCTATGGCAATCTAATTGGCCTGCCGTGTACTTTTATTGGTTTACTCCGCAGCAGTATTAAAAGGTTGGTGATTTGACCTATTAACCACCGGATGTGTTTATGTAGTTTTGTGCTGTCGAAACAAAATGACATGCACCTGATATTCATTTAGAGACATTCTTCATTGTGTTTCACGTTTTGACATTAATATGCAGTTTCTATCGGCGACATTCAACGTTCTTCTAAATAGTTATAATTTTTTTTTTGTATCTTTGCAATGTTAAGCGAATGATTAGACATCTATGATAAGAAAGTGGTAAGAATTTTATAAGTATCTCCCGACGGTAGATGGCGCCAGGATATTGACTATATCCATGAACTATTAAACATTTATTAACAATACAATAATATTAATAGGTTCTTGTTTTGGCCTCCCTCACAAAATTCTCCATCAGCCAATCACACGTATCTAATTAATTATTGAATATTTTGAACCATCTTGTCATCCAATAAAAGAATCCTCCGATTTTCGGATACATTGTTTGGCCTGATTATAGATCGCGGGAAAAATAGCGTTATAGAACGTGTCGAGAGAAACAATAGGGCGGAGGAAGATCACCGCCACTTACTATGAATGTGGCTAATGCAATCCGGAGGCACAGCTCTGGGTATGCTGGTTAAAGATAGATGAAGATGTTATTTATTAGTATAAGGGCATATAATAATATGTTCACTGTTCTCAGATATAAGGAGCACGAAAAATAGTCGCCAAATAAAAAGCTTGCTGATATAATTTAGTCCTAAATCCGTGTACCCAATAAAAAAAACTCGTTTTGTTCGCGCAAATTGTCATTCTAATGTTTTGTGGAGTCAATTTACTCCAGTTTCTATTTAAAAAAATGCATTCGTGTCGAAAAGTGTGCTCTCTATAGTCAACGTGTCGAGTTGTAGTTATGTATCTACAAGGTACTCGAGAAGTAGTCACAAGTTGCAAGTTAAACGCGGCGACCTTGAAATGTGCAGCCTACGTCCGTTAGAGAGAGACGGAAGCTGGTGGTAACAACAATTCGGGTTGACCCAATTCCACGACCCTCACTGACCTACATGTTGCGGTATCCGGGTTGTACGACTCAAAACC
Organism: Mystacides longicornis; assembly: GCA_963576905.1. Taxonomy (NCBI): domain Eukaryota; kingdom Metazoa; phylum Arthropoda; class Insecta; order Trichoptera; family Leptoceridae; genus Mystacides; species Mystacides longicornis. Next base: position 29,160,050 of record OY756433.1, on the reverse strand, counting down.
TATTAGTTCGCTACTTCACTTTCTGAAGTTTCATTTTGATCTCTTCTATTAAATAATAGTGATGCTTGATAGAATATCATTTTTAGCCAAACTTGTTAGTGTGGAACTAGCACATAATAAGCAAGTATACAAATAATATAATATTTAATGTAGAAAGAATACATTACATTTTGTACAACAAGAACATACTGATAAAATTGCTTGAAATGAAACGTTTTGCAAATCATTGTGGTGTTGATTGAAATTGGGAGCTTCAAAGGACATTCAACTCTGGTAGTTAACAAATTATCCAACTCCATGGTACCAATTTTTCTCATAAAGATGTTCTAAGAAATCATGATTAATTATGTGTAGATGATTTGAACCATGATATATCGCCAGGATTTCACTTTTTGTTTGATCATCATTGTCTACTTCTAAAGGAGCCGGCAGAACACTCTTCTATACAAAAGAGTTTCCACATTCATATATATTATATTATATCCTGTCCCTGTTCTCTGAGACGTTCTTACTTGAGGATGCAATCCCTATGATCTATCCTTGTCGTTCTTGGGTGCTACATTTTCTCCTATCTTTCATTTCACCTCTTTTTTCTCATAACACTGTTTCATCAATTTATTACTCCAAAATATCCTTTCTTTTATTTTAAGTTTCAACCTTACTGCCATACATCCCAAAATCTTTTAAAATGCCTTCATTAGGCAGTGACGCGTACCTGTTGCCAAATTTGGCCCGAGGATTCATCAATGTCGCTTTTTGAACCGGACCTTCGATGCTCCGTTTCTTCGGGACGGACTTGTCGGGTCACGTGCGCCTTCTTTTTCCCACTGCATCAATAACGGTACCGTGTTTTTTGTTCTTTATATTATTTTCTTTTATGTCGCAATATCCGGCTCGTTAATGACCACTAGTGGCCAGGCTGAATCACCTCGCCTCTTTGAGATATTGTTACAGTTTCTTTCGCGTATTAAATAAGTTATCGTGCGCTGCTCACCGTATTCGGGTTACTTCATATATTTGATGATTACCAAATTAATGATTCTTTTTTGTTTGTTACGTATTATGATACATATTCAATGGGTTATGCTTTTGCTTTGTTTGGTTGTTATTCTTTTGTTTTTTTAAACAGTCGCGTGCGTTCTGTGTGATCGCGTGAACGACGTACATAGGCAATATGTTATTTGTTTAATTAGATAACAGCGTGTTGTGATGGAGAGGTCAGTTTTAATTGATGAGAACATAACATTGTTTTTATTGGATCATTTACATTTTATACCCGCTTCGTTTCTCTCAGCTGATATGTCTTGGAATCTCGATCGCTTTCTCTTTTTCCCCACAGATCTATCATAAGTTTTAGCCTGATGACAAAAATACAGGATTTCATGAAATTTATTTTTGTATTTCTATTTGGGACAGGCAATTTTCCATCCCTGAAGTTACATAAAGTAATGGGATCATCTCAAAGTTTTGTGAATTATGTTTATTTTGATATTACTGTCAAAAAATCGTAAAGCTGAGTGAAATCTGCTGGGTAGGCGTTTTTCAAAGATAGAGTAAATTATTCGTTGTAAGATATCTGTGATAGGCCCAAAATCTATGAGATGGTTGAACGGAATGTACCTAAAGCTACTGAAGCCTATTAGAAGAGGCCAATATCTACATATATTTCGATTATTTTTGGGATCGAGCCATTGAATGCTTTGTGATGATTCGAAATATAAATTTCCATAACTGTTTTTAAATTGTCTAGATCAACACTTAGGTTGGAATCTTCCTTCCGTGCTTTGTCTCCGGCAATAGTTGTTGTCAGTGTCACACACGTTGATTGGAAACCATTCTAGGAATATTCCTCCCATTACCACTCATTAACGCACTCGTTACGCTTGTACCGCGCTGAATACGCGCATTGTTTCTTCTCAATTAACAGCGTTGGAAAGAGGCGACCTACTGCGGAGGACAAGGAACGTCTTTGTTCCATTGGCTTCTGCATACCAAGATATGTACGCCAGTTTGTCTTCCTGGAAGGGCGGATGATCTGATGACTTAATTATCTCCAACTATCTTGCGTTTTCTTTAGCAGGACTTTATATCTCCGAATATATCATCCACTAAGGTATTGTGTTGCTCGTGCTTGTTACATCTGCATAAATTTCCAAAAAGACGGTACGACCCAAAATATTATTTCTGGATTTGGCTACGTGACTCTCATACCGCGCTCAAATAAATAAATGTGTTTTTCATAATAATTGTATTTTTAGGGCACCCGTGGAAATTGTCGCAATAACAAAAACATTGTTCCCAGAATTTTAAACCATTAGCGTTTCCATTAATTAACCAATTTTGGCGATGTTTGTTTTTTTTCAGTTCATTGCGAAATATTTTCATCTCTTTCCCTCCGACTGTTTTCACGACCATTCTTCAGTTCGAGTTGAGTGAATGTTTCTGTTTACTGTGTAAAGTTGTCTCTTTCACTCAATCCCACCGCTGACTAACCTTGGCTTTGATCCAGACCTATGACGACATGTTTGTTTAAGCCGCAACTCGCTTCTAAGTTAACGTTGTAATATTTGACTTTAGTCGATATGTATTGATCTGGAGATAACTTATTTATTGTTGATTTGGTGTGATGACTTGTATCTCTAATTTCTTCTACTTTCTTCTACTTTAATATGCAACGGCAACTTATATCGCCTTGTCTTTTTCTATAATCATAACCCAGGAGTTCAACCTTCTTTCAAAAAGCAAGGAGATTTTTGTCATTCTAAATTATTCTATATATAACACTGTGTTTTATCACCGGGTAGGTAACTCCATCTTGGGAGATCTTTTTATGAACACACGATTCTGTTTGATTGATGTATTGACTTGTAGATATCTTGATTTGATGTTTTGGTATTTTAACTTCTGTCTGATTTGATTTGATGTCTTCTACCTTAAGTCCGATTTCAAACATCAAAACCTAATAATAATGCATTTCGTTTAGTAAGAATATTTGTGCTTTTCTGAGCAATTTTAAATTTGGGCCCAACGAACGAACAATGGAACCATAAATTATTGCCGAAGTCGGACAAACCGTAGAGTTTGCTCGCGGGTCATCATTGTTGACACAAATCATTTCTGCGGTCAAATTCTCAAGTATTAGGTACGAGAGACGTAACCTACATAACGCGCATTGTTCTTACACTGTCCGTATTGCATCGGTGTTTATACGTGAGTGCTTTTTTTGCGTCCGCATTCGATCAATAATATCAACGCATTTATTTTCTTTTTTTTTTGTTGCCGACACTTTTAAGATTTTATTTTTGGTCAAGTCTACAGGACTCGCGTCAGTTATGAGAACATGCAATGGCTGCACAACAAAGGAACTATCGTCAGGTCACAATCTTAAATTTAGGACGATAAACGTGCATTGCCTTCATAATTCGATTTATTATAATATTATTTCATTTAGAGTGCCCACTCGGATAACCCGCAGCTCAGATTTATTCCGCGTTGATGTTCATCAGACTAATTATATGCGTAACATGGTTGTGCCCCGTTTGCATCTCTTGGGAAACCAGTATCTGGGATCTATTGATGTTTTCGGTTTTGAATTGTCACAGTATATGACGCTGGTGAGGAGTGCGGTTTGTGGCTCATCGCAATAATTTTGTTGTCTGTCTGCCTGTATGTTCCACATTGCACCGACTGCCCGCTTGCCTTGAATTATTGCCCCATTTTGACAGATTTTTTGTGTTCGTATTATTTTTATTATTTTTTATTTTGGGCTTATATCAGACCTTTTCTTATCAGCTTGTCGCTGTTCTTATCGATTCTCATACTATTATCTTGTTGTTGTCGAAATATTTTGTGTACGATCGGTCTTATTATTGCTGAAATATTTTATTATTTATTGTTTTTATATGATTTTAGCGTCCAGTTATATATTAATCTTTTTTTTTACTCTGTTTTTAAATACACTTAACTTTTTATTATATGATTCTTTTGATCTATATTATTTATTCTACTTTATCTGTTTCAAATTTTGTTTTAATTTTGTCTTCGGTGCTGTCTTGGATGTTTTGACTTTACACTAATTTCATTTAATGCGTGCTCAGGTTTTTAATTATTTATGTAATTTTTGTAACTGATATTGACCTGACCTTCGTTTGATTGGATATTTTTTTCACTTTTTTATTTTCTCTTTTTTATGTTGGTTTTCTCTTCTGATTGGCTTTGATAAATGTCGGCTCAATTAGCGTTAATTTAAATTTATCTATTTTTTCTATAGTTTTTTTTTATTCTTTTATAATTATTATCAATATTGTTATTATTGTTTTATCCATTTTTTCACGATTGCCATGCTTTGTGATTGTTGTAATTTTGTGTGCTGTTACTTTTCAATTGTGATACATCTACTGCCTTTCATTTATGTTATTTTTTTATCAGCATTTTCTTGCTTATATATTGTCATGTATAAACATAGTATTGATTCTCAATTATTAATTTTCTATGTCTATTTATTTGAACTTTTCGTTTTTGTAATTTTTAAATTGTTTTTATTGATTTTTTATAACCTATTAAAGGCACAGTGGTGCCGTATACACATGAATAAATAAATTATCATTTTTCATAGACCAATCTCTCCATCCTTAAAAACGTAAACTTTGTCAAGATTGGTTGTGACGTTTTTCCACGTACCTCGATTTCAGTGCCCATCATACACCAATTGTTTTGAGAAGGGATAATTAGGCTGCTGCAAATAGAACTGTGCAGAAATAGTCAAATAGAACCGTCTTTACTTCTTTTAACCCAATCAATTCCACCTTTATGAATCTACTGCGATAACCCATACGCAATCTCAATTACCTCATTCAACGTCATATCCATATCGATTTGAAGCAACGGGAAACAGTATTAAAAGAATCTTCATATCCCTGTTGGGATTATGAACAACAAAGTTTGGCCAATTCTCATGTGACATCTTTACCCCAGCCTTGTCTACCTGCTCAGAATTATGGTAGAAATGGACCTTCATCAGCTGGAAACGTGGTTAATCTCATTCTTCCGAGACCTCTCAAATGCTTTCTCTATGGAGCTCTGTTGCTGAGATAATTTATTCCGTTTGTACGTAAAATATGAATATGTATGCGCACAACTAGCATTCCTAAAAGGACAAAATATTATTTATGCAAAGTGTCTGCACCCCTTTATGTCAATATATATTTCTCCCTTCGCTCTTAGCCCGTATATCTCTCCCTCGCTCGAGGGAACATTGCTGAATTGTCGATGTTTGTGTCACCCTACAATTGACAGGTTTATCTATGTTGTGTTTTTTACCAACATTATTCCATGCTTGTCACGTACAGACGCGCACAAGACATTTTCCGTCCCATAAATTTCCCACTGGTGCCTACCTTATGTTTTTCATTTCCTTCACACGGACACGTGCATATTTGGCGCTCTTAAAATATTGAAAAAAAAAGTTTATGGTGAATAAAAATTGAATTACTGAAAAAATGTATTTTTGGATATCGGTTTCATTTCCAGTAGTGTCATCAATTTATATCTGCTACTTACATTATTTAAGTAATCCATTATCTTTCCACAAGCCATGTTGCAGATATCATCGCACAGAACCTCCAAAACTCTTCAGTATTTATTTATGACACTGTGAATTGTGAGTGAAAAAAGGATCAGGTTTTAATTCTGAGTCCTGAAACGTAAAATTTTCAAGGAAATATTGATCGAATTCCACAATATTTTTGAAGAGTTTTAGGTACTTTTTACGTACCTAAATAACATTTACAGTTCTTTTTAATCTTACGAACAACTGATCTTATCCGGCAACACCTCTATTGTCGTCGTTGATAAGGAGGAAAGAACCTATCAAATACATGATTTGATTACTTTAAAATGCTCTTACACCCCATTGATTACAACATCTTGATATAAGTTTGAGTCAAATTAAAATCTTAATCTACTCCCATAGACGAAAGAGGAGCTGTGAAATTCCATTTTAACGCAAGGTTTGATTGTATATTAAAGTGGCTTATTGCGATAACGGAGAACCCTCTCCTGATATTTCCGTATTTAAACGTCACTTCCACCCCCTATCAATGGGGTTTACGTAATCTCATTCAGGTCTTTATTCTTTTCTCGAGTGCGGGGTCTTTTATAATATCAGGTTTGTTTATTTTTTAGTTTGCTTCATTGTATAGTTTACGTAAATGAATAATGTGTTTCTATTCCAGTTTTATAAATATTTACAATCCAGTGTTTGAGTGTTTGGTTTTTTATTAATATAATATGTAAAGTTTTTGTCTTTGAAAGAGATAGGTAATCCCTCATGTTATGGTAGGAGAAGAAAAAAGGAACCTGTAAATTCTCTATTGACTTCGTTCGTCTTTTCCAGTTGCATCTCTCGTATCTCTCACATTACCCATGTTTCTTAAAATTCAGAAACTAATTCAGTTTTCGAAAGTGTCCTTTGGAACTAAATTTCTTTTTCGATGCCCATCAATCTTGGTAGATCCCATCTCGCTACCATTTAATTTTTTCTGATACATATATGAATGCTGAAAGCGGCTAGATAAAGGATTCAACAGGTCTTTGCGATAGAGACATTTTAGAAGAAGAAAAAAAATGAAATAACGTGATAGCATATATATTTTTATATTTTCGGCATCGTCTCTTTATATCGTCTTCTTCCCGCTTGCCTTTTTCCTGAAGCGATTGGTAGTCTAACGGTTCAGTCGTCGACTTTTGTCTGGAAATCGCGGGTTTGATCCCGGTGCCGATAGCTTTTCTGTTTTACTCTATCACAAGCTTTTCTGTGAAAGTTGTCGAAAGTGAATTTATGTTCACTTTGGGTGGTGTCAAATTTTCTTGTCCTTCGCCAAGAACTTCTATGAAGCACAAGCTGAGGTTCTACCTCACTTTCCTTGAGGTCTCTTTGTGGATAATTGACAACCGTATGGATTGGGTCTGCCTGGAATCCGAGCTGGAGTTTCGTCCAGTTTTATGACGATTTTTATCCATAGTGATTCACTTTAAGTCATTTGATATTCGATGTTTGCTTTGTGTGTCAAACTTGACAATTATTGCATAATGACTTTTTCTTTGGCCTGGCATTGGTGTGCTTAGCTCAGAAGAATATGGTCTTTGATAGATAAGTCTTCAATCGAGCATAGCTGAGACAGTGGTCCATCCAAGACGCGATCGGGGCTGTGGTGTGTTCAAGCGTGGCGTGCGAACGTGAAAGTAGAACAGTGTGTCAATACACGTAGCGCGAGCACGCTGCACTGTGAAATATTATTATGGCTGGCCGGGCGCACTGACGCTTTATTGTTTCGATTATTACATACGGGTTCGTACTAATAGTCGAGTATTGCGACTTTGAACTCCGGATTTTTCTCACACTCCATATTATTACGTAAAGAAACGTGAGTCTTGTACGAACCCTCGCTCTCGATATTCCATTGTTTCGTTTCGAACTTCTTTTGTTTTTTTGTAATTATCTGTTAGTGATTTTATTTTCATTCATTGACCGATTATTATTATGGATAGAATCACTTTTATCGTGATTTTTTTTCAATTTTCATTGATAATCTTCTCACTCAATCCAGTAATAGGTGAATGTTTCCCTATCCTTAATCTTTCTTAAACCCTTATTAGCAACATGATTATTATTTTCTTGGTATTAACCTACTGTTTTTTTACTATAGATATTTGTTTTATTATTTTGGATTTGCTGAAGGTGAACCGGATACCACTTGTAAGTTTTTGCACCAAGAAAAACTTAGAATCTAGAGTAATAATTATAGGCGATATACGGTTTTTTACTCCTACGGCAACTGTCCTATCAAAAAATCTTTTTAAAGGTCGTTCAACTTCTCTCTTATATTCCCAAAAGTCCCTTTTTAGGAATCCCATATTTTAGACTTCCGAAACCTAATGCCCAAAATTAAAAACTGGTTTACAAATAAACCATACACATCATTAGTTTTTTCTGCCAAACACCCTAGAAGGGTCACATGAATTGTATTCATAAATATTGAATTGTGAACTTGTTGGTTGCAGTAAACACTGTTCCCTTCCTGATTGTGGTCAACCGCTGTATAACCCTCTTCTACCTTGTGGTGAACTTTATTCACCCACTATCTCTTTCAAATCAAAGTTACAGTTTTCGTGGACCTGCTGTCCCTTTTATTTTAGCGGTTTTGTATTTTTGCTTAAATCAGAATATTTATTATCCTAAGTGTACCTACATACGAAACATGCCAGGAGAAAATAAAATTGTGGAAAATTGCTTATTTTTTTTCAATTTGAATTTCATTATTAATTAGAAAATTTTATTAATAAGTATTTTGGTTAATAACCTCTCGAAAAAATAAGAAATAAAAAATAAACTTAAACGGTAATAGGTAATGGTACGTTTTCCAAGGAATACGTTACTGCTATAAACAGCGCTGAATGTTTTGAAAATTTTGAATTTTGCTACCGTAGCGACGAAGAACAATGTCGAAATTTTCAAAAATGGCCGTCATGTAAGACGACGGACCGATCACTAGGAACCCACTCCATTACCTCGGCGACATTAATTTTGATGGTTGTGGGTTCGATCCCAGGTGCCGAACATCTTCCTCCTCCACTAAACAAGCTTTGCTTTCTATGAAAGATGTCAAAGTGTATTTTTCAATGCCCATATTCGTTATGACTGTTATGAGTAACTCGGTGAGTTAAAAATCGACCAATTTTGTCCTAATCATAATTCACGATCTGCAATTGTGAATCAAATTGGGTTTATAGCGACATTGGTCTTATTTAATGCTTTCAAATTGTTAACTCAATCATTATATTATGTAGGTATGTTGGTACAGCGGAGTGTGTTCACCTTGACGAGTAATCATTCATAATTCCGTCGGCAGTTACATGACATTTAGATTGGGATGGATCTAGACTAGATGAAGTGGCGGTACATGAAATAGTAATCACGACTCTCCTCTCCTCGACACTGTTATTTTTATTCGGCTCTTGGGATCGATAGGAGCCCAAGTATCCGGGAATTGGGTCACCCACGACCTCGCGCCGCCGACGTAATTCGCGACCGTGAAGAGAGACTCGGCGGGCGGTGACATTGACCCATCCCGCGATGCTCTCGCTTCTTCCGTTCATTGGAACCCGCTATTTATGTCGGACGAGGAAAGGCTTAAGATTAATTGTTTCAGCGATATGATGACAATGTGAAATGGTTTATGTTATCTTAGGTTTTGATGAAGAGCAAAGTACGCCTAAATGAAGACCTTTGTTGAAGAGGCTAAAGTGGATATTGCCCTAACTAAAGACAGATTTAGACATTGATGTGTACCTACATAGTCTGTAGGTACACATCAATGAATAATCACGTGAATCTGAAGATATTGTCAAATGGTGTCGAAAGCTATGGAAATAATGACGTAGGTAATAGTCGTTTCCAAAGAAAGGACAATTCCAGACTCTTGTTGAAAAATGGAAGAACAGTTGGGGATGAGCATCACGAGATAAGGAACCCTTAAAATCAGCCAACGTGGCCTAAATCAAAGAAAAGGAAGAAGTTTTGATTAAATTGGATGTAATAACATACAAAAGCCCCAAAAACACGGCACGAACCACGCGATCAATGAAAATCAAATAAAAAATCCCTTTGAACCCTACTAAGGGGCATAGGGAGGCAACAAGAGCTCTCTATTGCGCTCGATCTTGCGTAATGCTTATGACCTCCTCCCACACCATGTCCAACTCTCTCAGCTCTGCCTCGAACGAACAAAACACAGTATGAGAGGGTCTTCCACGTCTTCAAAACCCTGATGGGAGGAAAAACAGCGCCCTTGAGGTGATAATTATCACGAAACGGCGCGTTAAAAATCGTCCTTTTATTATTATTATTATCCATGACCAACTGTCATTCGGAATCCCTAACACATGTCCCACGAACATGGAGAACCACACAGCTTTTGTCATATCCTAGAGAAAATCAATGAAGGTGCTCCCGTATACTACATAATAGGTACTACGAAAAGATTATTCAGGAAACTATTCATTTTGATTTACCGTATTACTTTATCAGAGCTTTTCAGGTAAAATTTTGCTCTTTTAAACTTTAAGCAATAGTTTGTTTCAGATGAAATCAAACCTTTCGAAAGTCTCACTAGACTGCTTGGACTTTTTTCTTCGTTATTCATTGTATTTGCAAACTAGTTTCTCTTGTAGTTCGTAACGTGGAAATACTTATATTTTGCTATATTCAATCTCACGTCTCCTGACCTTCGACTGGTCTTTCGTGGAGGTACCGTTGGATTTTTGACAGCGATTTTTATGGAGAAATGCCTCGCAACGGTATGGTTTCTATTCTAGACACGCCGCACTCAAACGAACCCATAGCGTCTATGTATCTTGTTTTCTTTTATTTACTTTATTGATTGATGGATAAACTTTGTGTTGGGTGTCATGACCTTTGTGTGGTGCACGATCTGTAGATCAAACGTACGATCATATTACATGCTCCAATCCATCTTTCACACAACATACAATAACGCATGTTTACTTTTGTGTTGAATTTACCTGTACGCGTTAAAAGAACTTAAAACAGACCCGAATTAAAGAATTCTTGGATGATAGTTTACTCATGTTTAGATTAGTGTATAGTCACATAATGTATTTTTTCTTCGATTTTTATTATTCTACACCTATGCTTTTTACCATAATCACAGCGAAAGCATAGGTACTACCTTATTTACATATTGTTTCGTCTTGAAATTTCTCTTAGTGTTTACTCCAAATCTCCTAAACTTTTTTTTTCAATTTGATACCTACTCTTCTTCTTCATCAGCCAGTCTCCGTCCATTGCTGAACATAGTCCTTCCCCACTCCTTTCAATCATTCCTGTCATGCGGCTCCTTCATACATTTGCATCCTGCAATCATACATTTGCAGCCTGTACGCCTAAATGATGACATCGGCGATGTAATCCGCCCATCTAGCCTGGGGTCTGCCAACATTACTTCTGCCTTTCTAGGCTGCCACTCCACCACTCTTTTGGTCAATTAGTCGTCCGGGAAAAAATGTTTATTGTTTTGTATTCATTTACAGAATTCACTGGCCACGGTCGCATATTTTTTTATTTTAATTTTGGTAATAATTATCGACTATTTTTTTTGTTTGAACTTGCATTTGTGATTTTTGGACTATGCAACACGGGCATTTCCTAACGAGAATGTCCATGATCATACTATGTATCGTGTGAAATCAAATCAATATTTCAATTCGAGCCTTTGTTAGTGGTGTCTTATGTATGTACTAACTAACAAACACTTCCAGAACCTTTAATACTTTTGATTTATTATATCTATTAATAAACAATGATCACTTTTATACCATCCGTGACCGGGACGGGTTAAAATTTGTAGTACCCGAGCTACTCGGGATCATTAAAACTCGTTTGGTGCCACCCGGGGACCGCATCTTGGATTCCCGGATTGTTAAATGAACTCCCGACCCACCGGGGATAATAGAATACGAATAGAAAGGGAACAAGTAAGTGGTTACCGAGTCTGTGACTGTCGGATCTATTTTGGACGCCGCGGAAATATCTCCATAAAAATCTATTAAGGTTTCAATGGCGCGTTTTTACATACTGAAACTGCACCAGCGGGTCTATCTTTCAAAATTTATATCGATAAAATATTACCTATTGTTTTTTGTTCTATTTTTTTTGGAAATGCAATACAATTTGTATACAACAGGTGTTTCTCTCTTTTTAAAGAATCATATTCGTATAAAAATGCAGTTTAGCTTTTAACTACAATCGCCTTTTTTTCTCCCTAATTAGATTTTTGAAATTCTCATCCTCTGCTTGCATGAAGATCTTCAATACATTTTCGACGTATCTTTGTCTCTAGCCTTTTAATGACGAGACGCTTACCTGCGGCAAAACTGGATTTCCTTCAATTTAAGAAATCCCTTTCGAAAATGTAGGTACTCTCTATGTTCGTTGTTTTAAACCCGCAGAAGCTGTTGACTTCCCGTAACTGGAAATATGTCCCGTCGTTTCTCTCGTTGTTTTGAACTTTTTGACCATTTGTCTATCTGAAGTGTGATATTTTAAATTACTTCTTCAATTACATTTGGCAATATGAGCCTCAGTTCATCTGCATATATTTCTATGCCTTCTGTGTCTTGTATTGTTTCCATGTTTTAGTATCCTGTGACCATGAAGAACGTGTACCTATGAAACTAGGCAGGATTATAAAAATGTTTTGTTGAGTCTTCTTCTTCTGGTGTCCTATCATCTCGTTCCCTAAGGTCGACGACCACATGAGAGAAAGCTTCCCTACATATAAAACATTAGGTTTTGTCATTAGAAATTGCAGATTCTTTCAAAATAGTGAAACATTTAGATTGTTGTTTGAAACTATGGTTAGATCCATACTAGAAACTGGTTCTATTATATGGGATCCCCAGGAAACAACATATGTGCTTAGTATTGAGAAGGTCCAGAAACGGTATGCCAGACATTTGTATAGAATGATGTATGGTTATTATCCATATATGTACCCATCATTATTTATATTTGGGTGCTTAAACATTACTACGTTGGAAAGACGACGAAGAGAATACCTTTGTAGGCACTTCTTTAAACTTATAAATGGAATAATTAATAACCCGCAAGTACTAGTTGAGCTGAGCCTCTACGTCCCTGACGATTACATGAGATCTCGCTCCCATGTTTTATTTTATGTGCATAGAGGACGTACTAACGTTATAAAAAATTCACCAATCAACCGAGCGATGCTGTTGATGAATCAGCTGTCTAATGATGTGGATATTTTCAATATTACATACGAGCTTTTCTGCAGGCGAATCGAGTATTTGGTGTAGAAATGGAAATGATTTGCTTTAATATGAAAATAACTTGTATTTTTAGTTATTCTTCTTTGTTTATTGTTTTTTTATGTATTTTCTTGTAAGTGTAATAGACGCAAAGGCTTTTGAAGCTGTTAAGTCTATTGCACTGATATTTAACAGATTAAATAAATAAAATATCTTCGGCTGTCCTGATTTGATCTCCCACATTCTCAGTCCGGCTCATTCACATGTTTCAGAGTCAGGGAAGCTGTTTCCTTCCGACTCCTCTGCGACCCTTTATTTCCATTACTGAGTAACAAATTATTTTTTATTTTTTTTAGTAAAATATAATCTATGTTGTCCTAATAGACCGGCAGGCGCACCTCGATCAGATATTCCGACACTCCCCACAGGGTTTGCTTTAATGTAGGATAATAAAATAAGTTATTATTGTTATTCGGGAAGGAATCCCAGAGGATTAGTCGCTCGTAAAAAGAGCACTTAAGAATCACTTTTTTAAAGTTCTTTTTCGTGTGTCTGCATAGTAGATAGATACATAATGGCCCAACGCCCGTTCCTTTTAATTTGTCCTAATGACGGGTTCTTATAGGTATGTTATGTTTTGTTTTAGTTTAAACTCGTTAAACTTTAAAAAGCGATACTTGTTTATTATTTTTTTGTTCATAGCGCTCTTAATGTATGTAGGTTTAACTAACAGGTATTCGTTGTGTGTACATAAAATAATGTCTATACTTGAGAAATAAACTCCCAAGAACTTTGAATCTAGGGAGTTAAACAAATTTGGTCCTATTTCAATACGTATTCATTTATCATCATTACCCATTTCTTTGTCAATATTGTAGTTATCTGCTTTTTTTTTTTAAAAAAATCATCGCTTTGAGATGTTTTTTTTCTTACCATTTCGTTAGAATCGTCCTTTTCTATAATATATGATTTTGATTGATTACAGTTCTACACAATATTTTTTCTTGAAGTTTTTTGATAAACTGTTCAATTCAGTTTAAGATGCATAATATGTCTAACAGAATAGGTTCAGTATGAAGAAAATAACTAACACAATCCATTTATACATTAATTTTAAAATAAAGATGTCATTCGCTAGTTCTTAATATCTTAATGGTTTTATGACCAAATTTTCTAATATCTTTCAATATTGTCTTTTTTTGATTGATAGTTTTTCTTATCACAGAAAATACACCGCTAGCGGAGATATTTTTTTAAACATAAACAAAAACCTGAGTAAAAAAAAAGAATCTTGGTATAGAAAAACCAGGACAAAATTTATGCTATGATTATAGTTAAATCGATTCGAATTATGTGCAGATTTAGTAATTGATAAATGAACCTAGTGGTCTCTAGTGTGTACATATCACCCAAGCTCCTACCTTGGGGTACATCAGTATATTATGTCCAGTGTTGAGGCGCAAATCAATCGATAAAACTGTCTACCTCTTTGTCCTGTCGTGCTGTCAGCGTGCTCACGCCGCGTCGCCCCATCTTTTCCACCCTTAAGCGTCACTCAGTTACCCCTTGATCGGCTGGACGCACCGCTTGTTAAACAACTGAAAATAATAATTGATAGCGACCATTCGTATACTATACGTAAGGTGGTCTATCTATAGGTAATTCCCCTTTACGAGGGCAGTTCAATGTATTCTCAGTATGCCAACTTTTTTGTTAGAGATGAGTATAATTTTTGCCAAAAACAAATTGAAGTTGACCATCGATTGGGTTGTCCTTTTTTTTAAACTCCACTTACGGAAATATCACAAAGGATGAGAAACTTGTAATCAAAGAATATCCATATCGAGAATGCTTTGAACTCCCTTCGTAGCATACCCCTTTCATTATATAGTGCACCTTTATGCATGCATGGTGCGTCGTTTTAAAATTAATATTGTTATTGCTCATTCCGCATACGAAATACACAGATGTGCCCTGCAGGGTTTTAATTTTCACATTCCCACTTTACCTCCATAGAGGGAGTCAGATTGTTCTGTACTTAAACCCTCTTGAAATAAGGGCTTTGATTCATTAAAAACATAAGAGTTGTTGGTCGTAAGCCCGGTTACGTATCAAAGTTCGTGGGTTTGAATAATATTTCGGAAGTTTAAGTATTGGAAGATTACCCCACATATAAATGTTTGGAGATGGATGACCGATTAATACGAAAAAGCTGAATTGAATGAAGGCTACGAATGACCAAACACTGTTGTTGCAGCTATGAAAGGTTTGCATGAAAATAATGGAAATCACATGCAAGGTGATCTAGTGATATGAAAGTGAAAATTTTACAGACAATCTTACAATAACTTATAGGGGGAGCCCACCTTAAATTCTTATTGACATCAGGAATAACAAAAATTATCCTTTTCAGAAACCCCTGTAATTTTTTTGGGTTCTAGTTGGAACTTTGTACGCCCGCTGTTGATAAGGACTAGCAGTACTATGCATTCGAATTCGCTAATTTATTTTAAAACGTATACTTTTCGTGTCATTGTTTTTAGTTTGTTATGACATTCGCTGCGCGAATCACTTCTTAATACGCAATAGATTTACGCACTTCCAGCGGAACTCACCAACTGTGATCGCACTATTTGTTGCCTAGACAGAAATATCGTGGCACAGAGCTTTGTTTATGCTTCCAGCGCTGGTAACCTTCACACTGTCCGTTCGCAGCAACAGCGTCTTTTCATATTATGTCTTGTTTATACAAAAACATCGCTCTGTTTATGTTGAGTTATAGGAGAGATTATTTTAAACATAATTCATACATTTGTAACATTTACGTTAATAAACAACACAACTATATTATAGACGTTCGTCCTAATTCTGGCATAGATTGGAATTGCGTATCAAATAATCTTCCATGGACTGGGGCGATGCAGACCTCCATTTTCTAATACCGGCATTACTCCTTCAAGCAGTCGGTTTTTTCGGTCAGCCAAACACTGTGCCACCGCTACCATAATCTTGGTCTCAACTGACGCCCGTGAGGCTGCAAAACTTGGTATACCTACTCATTTTACAAAAAGGACTAGTGTTATAATATGTTGTTTGCCATTGGCAGTACCATTAACAAGTGAAAGCCAGTATAAATTTAGTTTTCGTCCTTTTTACCAACTTCATCTACAGAGTTTAAGAATTTCTTTCTTTGATACCAGTTTTATACCGAGGATCATCGCACGTTTCTTTTATTTTAACGTATCCGAGCTCAATCGAAGGGAACTGAGCTTTTGACAACTTTTACACTAAGCAAAAATTGTGTACACAAGCAAACATTGAAACCACGATGTTTAGAACGCGGAACGAAAGTTTCCGAATGAACCATTAGGCTTCTAGGAAACCATATTATACTTTGAAATACAACTTTAAACAATCCAATTGTCTGAAATACAAAGGAGTTCGATCATATCTACATATATACGATCTTTTCCAGATAGTAGTCTTTATTGTTTCCAACCGCACACTACACGTGTATCTCACCCTTTCATCGAATTTCCTTTATTTCCCACCACTACAAGGGTTCTCTCTTTTAATTACGATAACTCTTGGAGGTATTCGTACCTCTCCGTACTGGTCTGTGTTGAGTACCAGTACCAGTACCAACAGCTTGGGGCAGGTAGAACATCCTCACTCTCGCACTCCTCTCTGTCAGCCCGTGGAAGTTTGAAGGTCGCTCCATTATTAATGCGATGTTCACACAATAATGGAGCCGTCTTGCCCGCAGATTGAGTTGTTGTACCCACTTCACTGCTGAGAGTACAACAGTGATACCTGCCAGTCTTCATAACGATATGTATCTATCTATAACATGATAATTAGTAGGTAGGTACTTACCAACCCTTTGCCTCTTCGTATGAATAACCAATGTGTATAATAGTTAAAAAGGATCTCTTTGTGTATTTATAAGTAAATCAAAGTACCCATTAAAACACGCTTATTATGTTTAAGTATGGAAAAAAATATTTATGACGAATGTATGATGACCGGAAAATTTTTTGTAAAAGTTTTTTGGGCCGAATTATAAGTCTGAAATGTGACTTTCTCTCAAGTTTTTAACACCATAGCATAGTTTTTTTCTTACCAAAATAATAGACCACATAACTCTAGTAAACCCCTCTTATAAAGCAACATGGTTGACGTCACTTTATTTCTTTTAATACTGCAATTGATTTTAAGGCACTTAGTCATCTCCCTATACTGAGCAAAGCTCGTACTAGGGTTAATCTGTAAAATTTTGTCATTTTAAAACGCCGACTAACGTCAAAATATACACATGAAATGGCATGTCAAAATATTTTATTGGAAAGACCCCAAACAATTTTCTATGCCTTCTCCTAAAAATGTAAATGTACAGATCTCCAAATGACCTTGGGGCCGTTAGATGTATTATTTATTGCTGCAGCAGACCATCCCTTCTGGCATTTTACAACGCCATCATCCCTCTTTTATCCGCCCTTCTCGTCCTTGCAATAAAATATGCCGTGTGGGGTGAGTACAGGCATAGTATGGACTTGGAAATGCGAATTATAATTATAAGCATAAGGATGAAATAATATGGACATGTCTGTATTAAGGAAAAAAATGAAGAGATTTATTTTTAATTCTTGCCCTAATATAGCTGTGTATATCACAGATCACTAGAACGAAAAGAGATAGACCTAATACTATTTTATTTATTTATGTACTTTTTTTATAACTCATCTATTGCTAACTTTTTCTAGTGCCTTTGAGCTTATTTATATATGATTTTTTTTTATATTTTTGATCATCTATATTTTTGACAGTTTCTTATTTGAACATTTTATTTTATATTGAATCATTTGTTAAATAATTATTCACTTTGACATCGATGTTTTACTTCTATGTGTTACCCCACTTACAGGCCCTGCCTCGTGGGATTTTCGATTTTATTTCAAATTTGTATATTTCAAGTTTTGTAATTGTTTGTGATTTTCTTACTGTATTGTTTTTTCATTAATTATCGAAAATAAACTTTATTATTATTATTTCAAATCATTTATTCATTAAATCACAATATATCATATGAAGTATACATCATTGTAAAAAAAATTAATTAATAAAAATAAATTAAAATTAAATACATTGCTATATACTAAATATAAAAATATTATTATTATTATTTACAAGCATTTGTGGCGTAAATTACGAACTTTAATAAAATACACAACAAGCCTTCCTCTTCTTGAAATTCTTATTTTTCTTATATGTTCTTCTTCTATATTATGAAAATGGAGTGCTATTTTCCGTGGTCAGCGCATCACGCCTAAACGGATGGACAGATTTCCCTAATTCTTTTTTTGTCGTGTTGGCTTTTATCAGGAGAAGGCTCTTATGTCATGTAAAAATTAAAAAAGTTGCGTGAAAAATTAGAAAATCAAAGAAAACTCTACGTTGGCAACCTTATTAGTACTTTTTACCATTTAATACTTATTCCAATTTTTTTTAATTTTGACAGGAACTGTTAGTTGTTAGATAGTTGGCGCGATTGATAGAATGCGGATATAATACATGGTTTAAAACAGGCTCATCGGTAAGAATTACATTGTTCAAATGATTCATCACCATACAAAATCGAATTCAATATTCATAGTTAGGAACACAGGACAACGTCTCTCGGGAAAGCTAGTTTATTGATAATATTCAATTAAGAGATAAAGTTGACGAAATTAGTGTAGGAATTAATCAATTGAAGTGCCCTTTAAACAAAATACGAAATCGTCCCAAACATTTTCGCATTTTCATCGATTATTATTATTATTTATTTATCGTATGGTCATAATATGTACATCACATGTTTACATGTAGAAACAATACAGAAAATTATATTAAAATATGTTACAAACATCAGTTGCAATGGCTTGCAGTTTCTTGTCTCTGTGATGTGAGGTACGCCAGGAGATTGATGGTGTTAATTGTCTGGCGACCTGCAGTGCTAGTTCATTTAGCGTTACCCAGGGTGAACCACGAGGAGGCGAACTAGCTTTTCACCCCGATAATTGTTTGTCTTTTATTCGCACATTCAGTTTGATCAAGTGTCGAGATAACACATTGAACCATTTTTTTTTAAATATTAAAATGGTAGGTATGTTGTTTGGCTTATTTTACTCCACTTCGAGCGAGCTCTTGCTGACTCTAGTACAATATTACACTGTGTGTCTGCTCTGCTGTGACTTTGAGATACTTTATTCATGAAATCGCTCCATCCATTAGTGCTTCTCTCCAACTGTCTCCGGGTTGAGGACGAGAGACGTACAGTAATAGAAGAAATCACTTATCCCCTTTCCCTCTCCACATCCTGATATTGAAGTGGTCGTACGCCATTTTTCAATTTGCGAAATGGATTATTCGAAAAGTTCGCGGCATTTACTAAAATGTTGCGCACTTGTGTGCGAATAGTCGTAGTAATTGCTTCTTGTGTAAAGTAGCAGAGATATTCATCACGCGAAATATAATCTACTAGGCGACGATTATTTCTGATTTACCAAGTAATGAATTTGAATAAAAGATTTTGTTTTATTTTTCATCATATACGACGGTCACCAGGTCTACCGGGTGGATAAATTTAAGTACCTGGGAGCAACCATTACCACCACTGGTGACCTCGGGGCTGAGCTCCCGATACGTATCGGTATAGCAAGGAGGGCCTTCAACAACATGACCAAGATATGGAAGGCGTCGGCGTTTAGTGTCGAGACAAAATGGTGTGAGTCCTGGCACCCGACTAAAGCCCAGGCACAAAAAGTATCTGCATTCGAAACGAAGTGCCTCAGGAGAACTTTGGGTATAAGATGGTACCACCGCATCACGAACGACGCTATACGTCGGCGCCCCAGCGCAGGCCCATCACTTCCACCATTACGGAGATGAGATGGGCATGTCTGGGACATGTGTTGAGGATGCCGAATGACAGTTGGCCAAGGAGAGCGCTGTTTTTCCTCCCAGACGTGGCGTTTAGTCTCGAAGACGTGGAAGACCCTCTCATACCGTGTTCCGTTCCTTCGAGGGAGAGCTGAGGAAAATGGACTTGGTGTGGGAGGAGGTCGTTGTTATGGTCACCACGAAAATAACAGCGACAAAGAACTGTCATCGCAGAATAATAAGTTCTTGCTCATTGTTGTCTCTATAGTGTCCAACATCATAGAATGTAATATACTCTATTTTCCACGCTTAGGTCTCTATTCGTTTGGGAGTCGTCAAAGTTTACACAATAAGCATAAATTATATAAAAGTATACAAAAAAAATCTAATCAATCAATAAATGCAATTATTGTGAAGCATCATAGTAGTCGGTTTTCACTGTTGTAGTCAAGTAATACTATAGTTGTAGAAAATGAATGGCTGTTCGCTAGTCCCTCTAAAACTCGAGAAGGCTTATTTTGGTTTCGATGTATTCGCGAAACTCCCGAGAAGTTTTTGGTAGGTATTCAATCATTATGTTGTAATGACATTCATGTCATTTTATCAAATAAAATAAACGAATCAACTTAACAACATTCTCAATACTATTCGGTAGCGTCGCGTCTATTTTCACCTTGAAGCAATCCAATTATTACAAGTATATTATAGTTTATAGTGTCTTAATTTGAAGAAGTTTTTCGTCATCAGCATTGTACTGTTTATGATTTCGCCTCGTCCATTGTCTCGCGGCTCCCTACATCACCGGAGACGCTTTCTACTGCCGGTACCGGGTTCTGGTACCTGGCTGGGCCCTCACGCTCGACTTGGCCCAATTTACCCATACAGTATGAGATAATTTCAACGCGCGTGTCATTGTTTCTATGTGATATTGTCATAGTCGATGTAGTGACGCAATACGTCACAAAATAATGGAAACTGTAAATAATATACGCAGTGCGTTTAGAGGGAAAATGATCGCTTCAAATCGCTGTTCCCCATTTGTATTGTGTGTGATATATTCTGAATCATATTGTGGATGTACCGTAATTTAGACATTATGCTTTTTTTCTACAGTTGATACGCTCTATGGTCGCGTTGATGGATGTGAATTTTGCCCACTTTTAATATAGGTACTTCCAAATTCTAATACTAATGTGCGTTAAGTTGCTTGATACTTTGCTTGTTTGTTGTTCTGCAGACGGCGCACCAATAAGAAACCAAAGCGTTGGATCAATTTCGTCAAATAACAGCCTGACTCAATACATTTTTTAAAGAATGTGGTGTAAAATTAACCGAATACTGCCCCGCTTCGAACCTTTCTAGGCACTAAGGGGTAGGATTTGCCAAGACCCATAGAAAATCGTGTTAATCCGCCTATCAGAGTGTCGAAGTCAAAGAAAATTAAAAAAATATTCTTATGAAAACTTAACTTACTCTGTAGTCGGATGTTTAACATTGTTCATATAACTATGTGCTTAGAATACTGCCTATTAATTTATTATTGTCCTCAGGGCATATGGGGGTGATCTTACCGACTTCATGTCCATGAGTGAAGCGGCAACCGAATATCTCAATAATCTTAACTTCAAATTTTAATTTTTGACAAACATACTTGTGCTGAATATCTCTTTGTTGTGATGTACTATATTGTGACCATAAGATAAATAAATTATTGTACTAACGATGTATTTTTCTTTTTGTTTCAGGTAAAAATATTCTTCTCTATTTAAGGTCAATATTGCGTCGATCATGGGGTAAATTAGGTAAATATCTTATCAACTTACAAAAATGTCGGTTGCGTCAATTGAGCGCCAATCGTTCCTACTCCCATAAGGGTTCCGAAGACGAAGAAGACCTTCTCAAATTGCTTTCCCTTCCTTTTAAACATTAAAATTCTGACATGGTGTGGAAGATGGCCACCAATATTGCGTTAAACGAGGTGAATTATTACCTCCTTTTGCCCATAAACGAGGAAAAATAATGAGATCAATTGGTGGAATAAAAAAAGCCGTCGACCACCTGACACACTCATGAATTATAGTGTACCTATAACTCAGCTTCGCTTTCTGGAAGCAACTAATACAAATAGGGTTCATCATTTTGATAGAATATTCAAAGCTAACACTAACAAATAATCGCAGTATTGCGATCTTATGGCGTAACCGTGTATACCAGGCACTTTAAGTTGCGAAAATTACCTTCAATTATTATCGTATTACGTTACATACCTTCAACGAAATCCACTAAAATAATTATTTATTACTATGTTTTATTAAATTATCCGAGTAATTTGGTTCACTGTACATACGTACGTTCTAACAAAATAATTTATTATTGTGGTATTGCTCCATGTTGCTTTTTGTTTTTACGATTTGAACTTACGAATAATAATAATTATTATATTGCGCTAGTTGCTGTGTACCTGCGTGAAATGTTACGATAGTTCTTATAGGGTATGTGAGTGTAAAATATTATGAACTTGTTTCAATTCCCAGTCCGAGAAATAATTCTTCAAACACACGAATTCCATATCGTTTGATTTGCTTTCACATTATCTATACAAACATCAGAATTTCCTCTTAACTAAATTGTTTAGTCTTTTGGTCTTGTACCAACATGTACCTATATCTGAATAAAATAAAAAACCTATTTTTTCGTGTTGGCTAAACCATCCATCCATCTATCCACGGCGCTACAACCCATTGTGGGTCTTGGCCTCCTCAAGCAGTCGATCTGTCGGCCGCTTTGCGATGTCAGTTTCTTATTCCAAGAGATTCCAGATCTCTGCTCACGCAATCGAACCATCTCAACCTCGGTCTGCCAATATTCCTTCTTCCAGTCGTGCTGTCAGTGCGGAGTTTCTTTAGTGTAGAGTGTTCGTCCATTCTCTTAATGTGCCCCACCTAGCGGAGACGGCATATTTTGATGAAATTTCTGATGCTGGCTAAACCATAGTCAAAGAAAAACGATTACAGAATATCTAGATTCAAATCAATAATTTGACAGTTAACTATATGTAGAACCAATACTTACAGCCTTTAATGCCAGTAGTTACGAAAGGCTAATTTCTCAAATTTCGCTACTATAGAAATGATCTCCTGCATTGTGAGGAGAGAGCTATTTCCTTAAACGCTTCCCAGTCAAGTCTATGTGCCTTAAAAGACCTTTAGAGACCTTTACCCTAATCATCCTGATATATCGTCATCTCGTGTTTCGATTATATTTCTTTCTCTCGCCTGATTCCCTTTCTTTGCGTCAATAAAATGCTGTCTTTAAAAATTCGTTCACAAGTTTTAGGACAGAAACAACAGTTACTTTTTTGTGTGTTCTCGAGTATTTCTATGCTAATTAATGCAATGCCGTATTTCAATAAGTGGAAACTTCGCTATTTTATATTGCTTTGTTCTGATGCAGGCGCCACACGCCACTTAGAAGGAGCGCTGAAACAAGGGCTTTGTCCTGTATATTTCTTTGTTCGTTAGTGTGATTTCTATGACGACAGCATTACAAGTAGTGTACCCTTTTCTTCATTAACATAGTCATAAAAAATAAAAAGAAGTAGTGGGTAATTTTTCACAGTTTGTCTGCACGATCTTTTTCGCAAGTTTCAATGTTGCGTCGTTTCGGGTAGGTACATACTGTATTAAGTTGCTTGATAAATAATAATTATTGTCGTTTTGCTGTTCTATTCACATTGAATGCCATCAAGAGTTGACTGTTTATTATGACATTTTTAATTTATTAAATAAAAACACACACAAAGATTCAAAACTATAAAAAAAAACTATAAAAACCTATAATAACCCTATAAAAAAACTATAAAAAAACGAATTTTTAGAATGTTAGATAGGTACTAGTTTTTTTATAATAATTAATGGAGACAGATTTTTTAAAAGACTTCCTTTCTCAATGTTTTTGGACCTAATTCATGGCGACATTGCCCTTGTTTCTTGTACCTACAGATAAAATGATAATCATAAACTAATTTTACTGTTGACTTATATCCCTGTGCCTCCCTTTAAGACTATTCGGCGCCAACCGCATCCATCAGCCCCCAGAAATTTTCCTATTTTTTGACTCTACAATCAGTTCTTGACTATCTTTCATTGAGTATCTTCTTTAACTGTGGGGTAACTTATTCTAGGTTACAGCTAAACCAACCCCACTTCACAATATCTCGTATTCAAAAATGTTGTACATATCGATATTTATTTGCCTATATTCTCAGTAAAGGTATTTTCATTTTATAAATATAAAAAGCACCCATCG
Source organism: Mystacides longicornis (assembly GCA_963576905.1). Taxonomy (NCBI): domain Eukaryota; kingdom Metazoa; phylum Arthropoda; class Insecta; order Trichoptera; family Leptoceridae; genus Mystacides; species Mystacides longicornis. Next base: position 29,135,972 of record OY756433.1, on the reverse strand, counting down.
AGCTTAAATAGTGTTTAATGAAAAAAAGTATTTGCAATTATTTTTCTTGACGTTTTTGCACATTAATTCGGTGTTTAAGGGCAAATTCTGAAAATTTGGTACTCGCACACTAAATTTTATTAAAATTCGCACTTTAATAAAATTTCACGAAATATTTGCGTGGGCTTAAATTAAGACCCGAGACACATTTTATTATATGCAAAGACGATAGTTTAATAATAATATACCTACGTAAAATCACGTAGTCCAGATGTGCGGAACAAAAGGTTCAACTGCCAGTGAACGAGAAAAATTTCCATTTCTATGTAGGTACTATTTTGCGTTGTAAAAAGCGTCGCTTCTCGTAAAAGGACACTCTTTGTCAGCCTCTGTGTTGGAACAAAGAACTCTGGGCTTTGTTCTTCAGGCGCCTTTAATGCTCTCTCCCAGCCGCCTGGCTTTGCCAAGCGAACTGTAAGTGTATATGAGTGCGATGCTCTCGAAAAGCCAGCCTCAAAGGTTAGCGCTTTTCGAGGATATCGTTTGTCGGGTTGAATGCCTTCATTTCACACCTGCTGCGACGATCATTATCGTCCCTAAAAATATATCCTTTCAAAGGATCTACATCTAGGGGGGCATGAGGCACTGTTTATAATAAACTTATCTATATGTATATATATAGAAAATGTTTTCTGAAAAAAATATTGTACTTCTATTTTGTTTACTGAATAGTTGATAAGAATACTGTATTATGTTATATGTATAGGATAATGTTCGAAAACGATATGTATTACCTACTTAGAGTTATGTATCTCCTCACCTTCACACAAATGCCTATGGATTTTTGAAGGGGGAATATTATATTAATTTTAATAAAATGAAAAAAAATAATAAAAAATAATCTATTTTTTTATCGTTATTAGAATTATCCATAGTTCATATATTGATTTGTATAATAATATACCGTTTCACACAAGCGTCTTTTCGCTTTAGAATCGGGGTCTATAAAGATTTAATATAATAAAGAAATAAATACAAAAAATATTGGAGGTTAGTTTATGCTTAGTAGTAACCAACCTTACACTAATCGTGTTCGAATTAGGAATGGAAAATTAGAACCACTACGTGCTGGACCGTCTTCTACTGTTGTTTCGAAGGTCAGCTTGGTGTTATCACTTTACGTTAACAACGTTCTCCATATTAGGTGGTCAGATTTCAAACCCCATCCCATTATGAGTGTTATTGCCTTCCTATGTTGTTGTACGTGTGTATGTATTCTTTTTTGTAATGATTTTAATCGTATTTCTGATGTATATATTTTTTTTGTTTTCCTTAAAAAAATACGTTACTAAATAATATGAGACATTAACAAAAATGGATACATTCATATCTTGGCGCCAAATACATGACAGCAGTCGCAGTCTTTAAATTTGGTTTCCCTCTTTTTCTCAATAATTTCCAACTTTTATCTCTATATTTCATTAATTATTATTGAATATCTACTTGTTGTATACATGGGATTTTTCGACATGTTGAACATGTCGACAATTCTCATGATTGGGAGTTTCAGAAACTTAAACATTACAACCCAATGGCGAACGTTGTTAACGTAAAGTGATCACACTAAGCCAGCCTTCGAAATAACAGTAGAAGACGGTCGTAGGCCCGTAGTGTGGTTTTTTCCATTTAAAAATCGAACATTAGTAATGAATTGTTAGAGTAATTAGTTGCTAGTTTTTCTTTAAATACGTTACTATTTCTTTTATGATTTACTTACATAAGTGTAATTAAGTAAGTTTAATTTTCTTCTTTTTATAAAACAAACTTGAATAGTTATAAAAGCAGTTTTTATAGTGCCCAAACAGTATGATAAAAAAAAAAAACAAACAGTCGTACTGCTTTTTTTTTGTTTGTCTGGTCACGGTGAGCATTACTCGTAATTCCCAAGTAAAAAATATAATATTTACTTATTATTATGTTTTTATACTTTATATTACATGTAGGTAGGTGTATTATCTATTGTTTAATTTGTAATGGCATCCGTATGAAGTAGGTAGCTACATATACTACATATTAATATAATATGCGGCCGTTGCTGTAATATTTCAACTATTGTATTTTCGTAATAGAAGTGTAATCTGAATTCGACATTGAATTAAAATTACATTACATATTATTGTGGTAGGGACATGCGGGGTGATGTGTTTAATCATCTTAATTCGTGTGCGTGTTTTAGCTGAGCCTTATACCTAAAAATCTACTTGCTTATTTACCCGTTTGAACAACACGGTGCATTATTATTTGTTTAGTCGTGTATCAGGAAATGGATATACATAATACTTATTTTATGTTAGTGCGAACACTTATAACTCGAGATAGGCTGTACAGATTCTTCCGATGTTTGATTTATTGGATTCTTATCCGCTCCGGATAACATCATCATCATTAAGGGTTGCGCCCTGCCATACCCCTGGATGTTTCAGGAACCTAAGTTCTCATTTCATTCAGACTTTATAAGCGAAAAAAAAAAGTAAAGAGTAGACAAAAAGTGCTCCTTCCGCTCCGGATAACAGAATAACTATTAAAAAGTTGAAAAAAGGATAAGAAATAATATAAAATATAATATTAAAGTTAGTATGGAACGGATTTCCTGCGACGCCAACGCGGTCTTTCTATTTTCATAAAATCGCAATTAGATATTATTATTTAACTGACAACCATTGACATTAAAAATATTGGTACCTACGCTGATTTTTGATAGAATTTTTTTCGAGCTTTTAGAAATATTTTTTTTAACAATATGCAAAAATATTTTAAACGTTTTTTTTTGTATAAATTACAAATTTGAAATCAATATTTATAGTTCATAGAACCACAAGACAACGTCTGTCGGGAAAGCTACTTTAGAATAAAATATGTTCAAATGTCAAATTACCCTCACCACGTGACGCATAATCTCGATTAGACGCGTGAATGATGGCTGTAGGTACGAAAATTTCTTGTCATCTTTGCCATCTTTCACACTAGTCGAAGGTTGTGTCGTGAAAGAGGAATGTGATCAGCACTTTTGCTCAGAGTCACATTCTTTGTTAGGCTGTTTGAACTCTTCGACGGTAGCTCTAATGCAATGGGTTCCCTAGTGAGCGCTCCGTCGACTGACAAGACGGCCGTCTTCTAAAATTGCGACAATTGTGTAACAACATAGACAATATGCTACATCGACACATTCACCACTGTTCCACAGTGACGCAAAATTTCACGCAACTAACGACTGCTTTAATACTATACGTTGTTTGGCGAAAGTTAGGAAAATTGTTAATATTGGTCTAACCTCAAACGTTATTGACTAAATTTGTCCACCCACTCACTCTTCCTGTAAATTTGCGTCATTCATAACGTTGTAACTATTCCACAACTCCATTTTGTATATAGAATACAGAGGTTTACCACAAAAATTGTGTAAGTTTAGCTTACGTATCGTCCACAGAGTCCAAAAAACCCATGGATTACACAAAATATTATTTAGTCGCTTAACCACATGCATTATATATTGTGGATTGATTTTCGTTGCGTGTCTGTTCGTCGTCTATGTGCAGACGATTTCTATAACCTTTTAAGTCTCTGTCCCAGGATATCGGAGTTGCAGACGATTTCTACAGCCTTTTATGTGGCGAGCCGTCCTGTCGCACTCCCAGTAGGTATCACCACGCCACGCTTGAAACAATTGCTATTCAACAATCAATCAACTCCAATTGGATTCAATGAGAACAATCGTGAATTTAATTAAAGGTGTGATTTAATTAGGAACAAAGTGTACCGTAATTATTATAAAGCAACACCTCATGGTGTTATATAGATAGGGAATAATAATATTAAGTCATAGTCCACATTATAAGACTTAGATTTGAACCGGTTTCTCTTTTTAATCATACCCATTCTAGGTATATTCATCATCAAGCGGATTTTCCATTCATTTCTTCTTCTTTTCCTCTTTTTGTTTTTTGGTAATCTATTTGTACCATCATTTGCTATTCTTGGGAAGTCAACTGTTAGCTATCTGTCCCTGATTTTGGAGGGCTTATCTTGAAGGACGATACAGATACTATCCTTCGTCTGGAATTCTGATGTCGTTAAGCCTAAAATCTGAATATGAAAGTGACAAAAATAAGACAGTATATAAAATTTACAAAACATACACCAGTAAAGTATATAAATTTAAACTAAACATATGAACCTTGATTCACAATTAAAACTTCAAGGTATCCGAGATGGATATCATAGGTATATTATTTGCTGTTTTATCATATGTTATCGGGTTGCGCAAGATGAAGCGCGGTATAGGGCGCTTTTTGCCTCTCGATGCCCTCAAATGGGGTGACAACGGATAAATACAACGAATCACCATATCTGTATTTCTTGTAGTTCTGATCCTAGACCGTTGGTTTCTGTTTGTTTTCTGAAAAAATACTGGCAGAAGATTTGAAGATGCTTTCACCGTATCGTATTACGAAGACAATAATAGCTACCTACCAGACAGTGCAGTCGGTCGCGGCCCAACGACAACGCCATTCTTGTTATTATGTCGCTGTGTCCATATTATTTAAAAACTAGCATTGTGATTTGTGTGCAAGACATAAACACACATACAGCAATGATAATAATTAATCATGGAGTTCAATAGCGACGCTCATTTCCTTCGGCGCAAGTGAATAATCGATTGAGGACACGCGCTTGTTATTCATACATATTATAACCCCACACTTATTGTAACGTAATACAATATAATGATTGGTTACCTCCCATTCCATTATCGTCAAGTGCGATGAACTCGCGGTGGGCTGTTTGTTTGTTGCGCAACTCTTCAGCGTAGCCTTGGACGCGATTAGGAAGCTCTTAATCCTGAATTTCTCCAGTCCGTAGATGGGAAGAGCTTCCAGGATGGATGGATGCGGTTAGTGCAGATCGTGAACTGTGGGAATCTAAGGAGAAGCCTAGAATATTGTGGACGTTTTCCATCACACCACGTTAAAGATTTCTGCTTTCGGAAACTCTCATCTCTGACTCAGAGACGTTTCATGGCTGTGAAAATAGATATTTGTTAGCCAGCCGAACTTATGCTCGAAACATTTCCTTGCGCGCAGTTAGTATTCTATGTTTAAGGAAATAATTTCCTTTCATATACCTATAAGTAATTTTTAGTTAAAAATTATTTGAGTCAATAAAATGGTTAACCTTACCTCAGATTAGGTAGGTACGTCTCGAATAGCACTGAGGAACTAAAATGTAAATCAATGTACAATATTAAAGGCTTTTACTTTATTCTTTCTTTTCTCAAAATTTATAACTAGTACATTGATAGCACATTTTAGACGAGAATTGTATCTGATTTGGATGACTACACTTAAACTATTCCACGTGAGAATAATTCATAATACAGTATGGAGTTTATTGCTATCTTGTTAGTTTGGGTTCATCCTTATGGGAAATTCTAGGAAGTTGTCCAACAATATTAGTCTTGGATTGTCATCTTTCTTTTGCTCTACATTATTCAATTATTTATCACTCTAATTTTATCGTTCTTCAGTGCATGCTCAATTACATAGGAAATCGTCGTCTTCAGCTTTTAATTACCATCGATCATTCGCTTCACTTCTGGTAAGCGTATCAATGGACTGGACAGTCAACCGAGTGTGTGTTGTTATTAACGGTAGGTATAGTCTATTTGTTTCCTGAGCGAGAAACGCATCTGTGTGTGATGAGGTGATCACGACACAGTATTTCTGCGTCAAGTTTTTATTTGATAATAGGTATAAGTGATAATCACAGTTACGTAAAGTTATGGTCACTGACAAAAAATGGACGTGCATGCTCTCCCTCCGAAGTTCTGAAACAAACTGCACGCATACTTCTTAGAAAATTATCCGTACCGACAAGGCAGGTAGCTACCCTTACATCTGCACAAAGGTGTGTACGAATCTCACCAATACACAAGTGATTCTCGTTCAGATTTCAAATAGACTATTGTAATGCTCACTGTTTCTGGGACTATTATGCACGGTCTTACTTTAATAGTGGATAAACCGAGGCAGTCAGATAGAGGACCTCAATAGCTATCGATTTAACCCACATGTAAGTATGCTTTGTGATATTGGGTGGTTCAAAAGTTACTTAACGTTTTATTGTAAAAATTTAATAAAATCCTGATTTCAGGTTAGTGTAATGCAGAACTGACCCAAAACACTCGACGACGAGTGCAAAGGGATTAAAAAATACAGACTGTAGCCAAATTATTTTAAAATCATGACTTTTTATGATAACCGTTTGATGGTGATCCTAATTTTTTTTTTTTTTATTTTATTTAAATAATACACATTTAAAATACAACAATCAATTAAACAACAATTAATAACACGAGACACGGTATTCCTCCATAAGCAACTTAATGCTTAAGCGGAGGTTTTTTTTTTTTTTTATCTAATATCGTTGTGTGTCAGCGCCCGATAGCTTTTGTTTAAAGAAATGCATTTCTTAATGTTTTGTTATGCTAAAATTTCCATTTTTTTTCTACTTGTTATTCATTTTGCCATTTTGATGATATTCAAATCGTTGACTGTGGACAAAAAATCCATATAGAATACAAATCGACTCTTTTGAATATCCGATTATTATACAACATCGATCCGACGATGGCGCCAACAACACACATAGACACAATCACATCACCAATGTTTACATTAAGGCGGATAGATTGTTGGGATTGTGTTGCTGAAAATATTCATGTTCAATTATTACACCCAACGCCCTCTGGAAATAGGAAAATGGCGGACTCCCATACTAAATAATGTTACAGGAATACCTTTCAATGTCTTACTCCTTACATTATGGTTCACTCGCTATACGAAGCAATTTTTCTCATATCTCATATTCTTGGTGCGAAAGTGAGAATTTTGGCCACCGTCAGCGAACTTTTTCAAGCCACCATAAATTAGCAACTCCTAAAATTCCAAGACCCCATCGGCACTCCTATGTTCGTCTTTCAGGTATCACATTAACGGAATTGGTACAACTTTATGAATTTGGATTCTTTAATTCATGAAGCTCCTGATACAAGATTGGCGCGTAGATTTGGCTTAACAGTGATTTTTGAAGAAATTGCATTTCTCCTTTTTGGACCTTTCGCTTTTTTTTCAGACTTTGTTTGGCTCATCATGCGAATATCTCGTTATAAGAGGTATCACTGTATTGTATAAATTTGGATGTGGGCGCAATCACTCGAACGGGAATTAGGAAAGATAATAATATTTGGATTCGACTTCTGCCTAATCGTGCCAATAGTTTTTCATTGTCTGATATGTCTCGTCTATGTGATATCATTGACGAATGATTTCAAGCAGATGACACCCTTTGTGTCGAGCTGTCTTGGAATTTTGCCACTATCGCAGTGAATCATGATACGTAAATTTTCATAATAAACAGCTTTGTTCAATATACTTTGCTGTTTCTATTCGTGCCGTCTCAGTTTCTAAGCGTTCCATCATTTAAAATTTGATTTTAGTTGTTTATCAATCTTTTATGGGATCAGCACTGTGTAATGCCTTGATTAAGATTAGATCTTCTCACACGAGAATTCAGAACCTTTATGCCCTTCCCTTGCCTAAGCATTTATTATACCTTTCATATTTACCAAATCCTCGTCTTTCGGTGGCTGTGTGATGAATTTTCTTGTTTTTGAAGCTGAAAGATGCAATTTCAAAGGAAAAACACTATCACAAAATCTTGAAACTTACTTCCAAAAATCGTACATTGTACAACTCCTGCATAATTTTGGTCTCAACGAAGTCTCTCCAAGCAGTCCTGTCCTGCACAACGCCCTCCCCTTCAAATAGGGGAATATCCAAACTTATAAAGTCTAAGTCAGCTTTGCAAAATATATTTTTTGGACTTTCCTTTTCAGACCTCAGACCTATTGAGTATGTCGTCTCTAAGAGTCGTCTACTTTTACTATCACTGGTTTCCTTCATTATGTATTTACATAATTGAACGATCCATTTGTTTCTCGTTCTTTCTTTGCCTTTCACACCCAGTACCCAGATCTTCTACTGCATAAAGTGATTGTTAAGTCCGTGTCCTTAGTTACATTGTAATAATTTGTCTCGCGGATTAGCCAAGCTTCGCAGTTAGGTCGGTCGTGCTGATTAAGGCATTTAGCAGTATCGCAAGAGTGATTGCTTCGTTTATTGCAGACAACTGCTCTTAAGACGAAGGACGCCCGATCGATTCCGAATGACTCGCCACTTTGTCGTGATGGATGTTGCTGTTTGGAAAGGTCTTCGAGTCGGTAGTCTGAGATGATTCATTCTGATATCGATAATAAAATCATTATTATTCTTGTGAATGGCACCGGGTATATTGAAGGTAATCAATAACCTTTGATTTTTTTTATGAATCGTACCTAAGTATATTATTTGTCAAAAAAGGTAGTTAAATTATTCTGATACGAATCTAACAGGTGTTTCTTTATTGGACTGTTTACTTGTCACAAATTACCTATTTGCAAGAACCTGGTTGGTGAGAGTTTTGAGTATCCTTTTGAAAGATCTTGGAACTTATTCTGCTGGATCAAAGATGAACAATTCTCAACGTTATTGAAAATCTTTGAAAATTCACCCTCGCTAACCCCTTTTGGAAAGTTTACAAGAATTGGATACTTAAGGGTTAGGCAGACAGAACTGAATACCACTCTCTTTTATCTAGATTTATTTTCTTTGCTTCTTTCAAAGAGTGTCCATTTATGTAGATTCTCCAATTTCCCTTTTGTCTCTCTTTTTCTACTCTTTGTTGATGTAAACCTTATAGCTATATTTTTTTTACCAAAATTTTAACGAAGTATATTGCGGTTTTCACAAGGAATTAGGGATAGGCAGGTATATCTTGTATTGCTGACGCTGTTGTTCTAAAATAGCCTCGCTCGTGATGGTATCTCCACCTTTCAAATAACAATAGTTTCTCTTTTGTTTGTGTTGCGTTTGCAAATTTCAGGCTCGATGCATCTGTGGTCCGATTCTCATGACATTTGGCTGTTCTTTTATCATTCCGTATCGACGGCGAAATGCGAGACGAAGGATTTCGTAAGCGATGCATTGTCTTATGATTCTTTCGGTGGATTATCGTTTATGCAGCGGATATTGTTCATTGTATCACTATATTCATCTGCGCTGCTCGGTTCTTCAAAGATTTAGCTGTCTTAGTTTAAAGGTTTGTTCTTTAGTACTTGGAGTTTGGGCTATATTTTGTTTTGTATGGTATGTTGTCGTCACATCACATAATTGGCTATGTGCAGGTCATAACAATCTTAAATGTTTACCGGTGTATTTTGAATCGTATTTCGGAGTCATTGTTATTCCGCGCTGGGCTGAGCCACCGGCAGAACGGCGATGGTGGCCGAATCTTGAAGCCCGGTTTCGCCGCGACATTAGCATATCCACTGTGACTTATTACCGTTCTGATTCGTCATTGTTCTCCTTTGTACATGACTCGGGGAATTGTGTTGATATTATGGTCCGCGGAGCACTCCGCATGGTGGTCTTGCATTGGAACAATCACTGCTGTCTCCATACTTCTCCCACGATATATTTTTTATTCTAAGAATTTTTTGACAATATTTCTAGTTAAAATTGCTCCTTCTGTATTAAGCATTTGTGCATTCTACATTACTTTTATCCCTATATACTTTGTTCTCACCATTCGCAACATATTATTTTTTGTCTCAGTATTTCATAAATATAATCCACCTACCCTCCAAATTCGTCTATGTCGCTAGAATCTCGACCTCAGACATCTAGGGATGCAGATTCGAATACTTTTGGGAGTATGGTTTTTTCTTTCAACCCCTGGTTCACGTTTCACGTCCAAATACCGAATGTTAGGTCGGAAAATTGTAATTTTGTATTTTCTGCTATGAAAGCTCGGGTGAGGCAACACAAAATGGTGGAATATCAATTAAAAGGTGTCGTAAATGTTGTTGTTTATCATAATAATTAAAGAAACATAAAATAAATGGCTGTAGTTTGGAATAGAAGCGATTGGGTACGGTTGCAAATAATTGTATTCGGTTCTATTTTAAACTTTACGTCTATTGTAATTAAAATAATAATTAAAGTCAATCTGTTCTCTTGTCGTAGTACTAAGTAGTACGGTTTATTGCGAGCCTTTTAGATTGATGGAAGTCTATTATACCTAAATAAATAAATAAATAAATTAGATATTAATCCCCCGTCACCTGTGATTGGCCTCATCGCCCGTTTTCAGATTAATTCATTTTTGCGGCAGTCTTTCAAAATTATGACAATGTTTTTTGTCACTACGGTAATGTTCTAAAGTGACACATTCACCGCCGTTTAAAAGCAACAAATAGTGATGATACAAAAACCAATACGTTAAGATTGGACCACGTAAAAACCAGTAAAGTTTAGACGCAGACATTAGGTACATAGGTGAATAGGTGAAAAGTATAAGAAAAACAACATAAAAACTTATGTTGAGGCTCAGCTGGGGTTACGGAATGTAAGCCAAGGGTGAGAGACAGGAATAAGACACATGGAAAGAGAAAGAGGAAGTTATTGTTCTGACATCAAGTGTAAATCCTTATATTTTGCCTGAACACACAGCAAAGAATAAGTCGTTTTTAGATCAATGTTATAATAATTCGTTTCATGTCCGGGCATCCTAAATAATGTGTTTGGAGATGGTAAAGTGGTTGGTAATACCGTATTCTTAGGAAAATAGACCATTAAGGTAGGCAGAGAGATTTTAAACTAAATTGCTCTTTTTTTCGTAGAACAATACCTGTTTCTAATAGCGTTACAGAGTCTATGACCTGGACAATTATGAACAATATAATATGATACTGATTGCTGCACCATCAAGGTCGGTCGTTTTCCAAGCTCAGTGACTCACTCGACTACGATTGCTCCGCATTATGTTAGCGGATCCAATCAAACATTCGGTTTGGGCAATCAGAAATGTTGCCATAAATCACTGCATACTGTTGTTGGGCCATCAATGCCACCTTGGATTCGTTTTCTTTTTGTTATTTAATTTTTAGTTCAAAACCAAATTAATTTTCGCAATAGCTCCTCGCCTACTTTGTATGGTTGACCGGTAGTGAATGCGCTTGTCTTCTAACCAACCTTCTTTGTATATTAGACTTAAGTAATTTTGTTATAAGTTAGTAAACCTATCTTGGTTTTTTATCTCCTGTTACAAAATTTGCCAAGTTGATAATGCAGCAAATATGTAAAGAGAATAACCTTCTTTGTATTAAATAAATGCATTATTAAATTTAAAACGATGTGTAATTATTTTATTTATCTTTATTTTCATTGTTTGGGGCTATGTTTGTTTGTCCAGTCGAATTCTGTGATCGGTATGTATTTAATGAAGCGCTTTTTCCACAAACTTCAACAGTTCATTTCCTTCACACTCTTAGCAACCTTTAAGCAGAATTAAATAAGGATTACTAAAAAACACTAAGTTATACCCTAAATGTGAGCTACTCTATAATAGAGTTGAAGTTTTTCAAGCATAAGGTTGTTATAATATGGATATAATCACTTCTACGAACATGCCCTAACACTCACGTATTAGAATTTCCCGTCATCAGCGACATAGATTTTCATTTAAAATTGACGAGTGTCATTAGGAGTTTTATGACCCTCTGTGCGTGTAATAGTAATTGTCGTCCACCTCGTACAGTCACCCCTTTCTAGCGGCGTCCCTCCAATAGTGCGTCGTCCGCCGTCGCGACGTTGTCTCTCTTTGACCGCGATGCCGACGCTTTGACACAGGCCCTTTATTCAGCAGCGGACGCCTCCTCTCTCCGTACAACAGCGACCACTATGATGTATGTATGATATTCAGTCTGAACACGTCGGCTCACGCAGTGTAATTTTCCCGGCCGAGCGGAGCGGTCGGGCGCTAGACTGTAGCGTCATTCCCCGCGTGCCACTGCTTCGCGATTCAAATAACGTCTTGTACAAAATCTGAAAGACATGAAAATATTATCGTTATTTGCGATGTGTACAAATGTCGAAACACACAACATGACATGTCCACGAATACCGTCCAATTTTATTTTTGTGTGTGTTTGTCTTGTGTTTTTGTGCCGCGTTGAGAAACAAATCGACCAGTGTCCAAATTTAGTTTCGCGTGATGTTTCGTGTTTTATTTTTAAACTTGGACAATTTTTGCGTTGTGTCTTAATTTAGGGCCGCTGAAATGTCTGAAAATCCATTAATATAATATTATAAACGCGCGTGGTGTGCTTATATTTGGCCATTGCCTCGTACCTTTTATTGCCGAGTTGTTCGCTACTGAAAAAAAAAACCTGAATAGTTTCGTTATTATTTGTTTGTTTTATTTTTGTGCAATTGGTGTGTGTGATTTTCATCACGACGTCTTCGGTGAAAGTGATGGGGGCTGGGCTGCTAGTCATGCCGGCTTGTCTCCCGCCCCCTAAAAGGACAGCTTTCGATCACTTCCCCGTTTTGATCAAAGACAGGTACGTCACCAAAACTAATTAATCACAGTTGAAGAGCGTCTGATTCTTCTCTACCCGTCAATCATTATGTAATTTAATGTTTATCGAACCACAAGAACTATTTTTTTTTTCATTTAATCCAACCCTTAGTGTTGTGTTAGATAAAATTATCAATCGATTACATAATATGAATACCGAACTTTTTTTTCATCGATATGTCGGTTTGTTTATTTAGAATTAAGCTGAGAAATACCGTATAGTAGTATAGATACGATGTTTTTTTCCTTGTTTACCCATACGATAAATTAAATCTTTCCGGATACACTCGTTCGTAGATAAAGAATTAAGTGTTTACTTTCGTTCGGTATCGGTAAATAATTCTTACTATGAGAGACATTTCGTGCTATGAGGTAAGTGGATAATAATATGTGTAGGTACTTAGGTACTTTTCTTATCGAAACACTTCAACGATAGATTTATGTGGTAGCGATATTTTGTACTGATTTAAATTTTGTTATTTACTTATTATTTATTATCTTAAACTCTAGTAAGTACCTTAATGTTATCCTATTTTAACGTCAAACTGTTTACGCTTTACGTCGTTTTGACATAGAAGTCATCATAGGTGATGAAATTCATAATCCTCTCTTTTTCAGTGTAATCTCTGTTCTTGATAGGATACGAGTTAAATATTTATTTCGAACACAGGGGAATTTGTATATTGGGATAATATAGGCTGTAGGTTAAAATTGAATTCAATCTACTTAATAATATTGAAAATAACATTTTGTTTTAATGGTCACACGAATTTCTACATCGTCTGCACCATTTATGAGATGCGTTCGAAAAGTTTATCTTAAAATTAAAAATTTCACATATAATGCACGTTCAATTGCTCCAATTTTATTAAAATTTCATCATAAAGTATGTAGTACATTTATTTTTAAATTTGATAAATTTTAGGTAAAGTTTTAATATTTATAAGCAAATTGTTTGAATTATGTTATTAATAATGTCAAAAAATCTCACAATTCTATCTCTTTTCAATGATCAACGCTGTGTTGTGTAAAATCAGCATTTTTTAAACCGTCAATCTGGTTTTTTGTTGACATCTCTATTGACAGCCAAAATAATAATTATTATAGGTCCGTTGGGATTTTGTTTACACAATCTTGTCACATCGTCATTTCTCTCGACAACAATAATTCGCTGCTCGCTTCGCCATAAAAGTTTTCTTTTGTTTGCACTTTTCAAAGATCACAATCAGAATATTATTGTGCATTTTGTCAGGTACGTGATGAATTGTGTTTCTAAAACGGCCACTCCACCTGCGCCATTGTTTCTGCAACGTCCAACCATTTGTTTACCTGCCTTCCTTCCTTCTTCCGATTCATCCCTATTTTTTGTCTGGTATCTTCTTAGGATATCATCGCCGCCTACAACGCCCGTACTCTCCAGGACACTAACTATTTATAAATTCCCGAGATGATGATAATAAGCGACATTCTATCTATTTTGTTCATTGTGAACGTCTATTTTGCTTTAAAAAACCTTTCAAAGGGTTACTACAGTATCCCACTTAAAATGGTCCGTTGTATGTCAATCCGGTAACAGACTGTAGGTCTTATTGAGTTCGAATGTGCCCTCAGAGCGTATGAGGCTGAATCTACCGACTTCACGCCCCTGAGTGAAGCGACAAATGAATATCTAAACAACCTTCACTTCAAATTTTATTTTTTTATTCTTTTTGACAAAAATAATAAAAAATAAAATAATAATAAATAGTTTGTGCTAATTGTCTTTTGTTGTGATTTAAGTAATATTAATATAGTGTTCATAAGATAAATAAATAAATGGTCCGTTGGAAGTTGGACAATTTTTCGATAAATTGCAAGATTATATCTATCTGAAAGATTTTGAAATGTGACTTGTTATTTTTGCTAAAGTTGTGTTTAGTACATAATAGGAACGATACAAAAAAATAAGCTTGGGTACACTTAAGATATGTGGATAATATGATTAACAAAATAAAATGTGGGGTCACCCAGTGACTGAATATAAATACAATCACTAAGCCATCTTTAATAGTAAGCAAAGGCTTGTGTCGTGAAAGGAGAAAATGGTCGTCACAGTGGATCTAACCCTCTATCTTCAGAACGGAATTCGGCCCAACCGCTGGATTAATAATTAATCAATACCAATCTCTTCAATGAATCAATTCATCTGAATATTATTATGTCGTGAAAATTTAAAAAGACAAGTGCCTACCTATTTAAAATAACATAACATTAGTGGATGGATTCGCGTACACGTAATTACCATTACACTTTTAATTATTATTGGTGTTGGGTATATTTATGATATCAAGACTATTTGCGAGATGGACTTCAGCTTATTTATCAGTAGATTGTTTAGTAGACAATTTTGAAATTGAATGCAAAGTCAATTTTATAGTTATATTGGAGAAAATTGTTAGTGATTTATGATTCATTTAGATACTTCCAGTCCTGGCGCCTTTGGGGGTAGTGATTTTGCTACAAAACGTCATTACTCAGTTGACTGTTTGTTTACTAGTTACTCGCTGATATGCTGTGTGAGGTCGTGCACACTGTATTTCTGAACTGCGATAACCCTTTAGATTAGAAGCAAGACTCGTCTATACCTACTTATTGTTTCTTGACTACTATATTCAAATTGTATGTATTGATCTCTCTTTTTGCTATCGAAGTGGCTGCGAAGTGGTTAAAAATTTAATCTGCGTGGTACCACTGCGCCTTAATTTCCTTTCAAAAGCAACGGTGTATTTGTGATAAAAAAAAAAATGAAATAAATTGAACGCATACAAGTGTTGATTTTGTAGACTCGTTTAGTACACAAAGTAGGTAGATAACAAAGCGCTTATGTAGATTGTACATACAAAGTGCAGCGTACTGTTGATGTTTGATTTGGTTTGATTCGGTCTTGTGAATAATATCACCCGTGGACACCTGTGCAATGTGTACCTCTACCTGCTGATACACCATCATATGGCTCTCCACGTGTCGCCGTCCATGTTTGATCATATGTGTCAACACTATCCTCGTATGTAGAGACGCCGCGTCATGGATGTTGACAATGCGCCCGCCGAGTGGTGGATTCGATGGGTTTGTTGATTGATCGATACCTCCACCTAATCCTTGTTTTCCGGGGTGTTTTGGTACTCCTCTTGAATGAATTCAGTCGTCAGTAATGATTTAAAAAGGTCTTTTTTATTATTTTTGTTATGTTTGAAACTTTTATTACTTTCTTTTTTTAAAACTCAGTTTGCTTTTAAACACCCTACACACCACATGAAAATTATCCGGTTCAATTCCCGGGGCCAACATACGAAATTTAACTTTTTGTGGTTAAAAATATAAAAAAGCTGGTTTAAAAAAAAACACTGCTCTATTTTGGGAGTAAAAGTCCTCATCACCATGGAAAATGTCCAACTTGTTTTTCAAACGTCGAATTTGAAACTAAAATCAGTTTTCTTAGGCATTCTTCATGATAGTAAAATCATTACCCATACCGCAAAGGAATACCTATAATAATGTGCGCTGTAAATTACTATGTTATTGTTTTTAAGTTATAAAACTTTTTTTATACTTACATCAAAAACAGCTGATTTTATATTGCCTTATTTTTATTTGACAATGGTAAATTCTGGCAAACGCCCGTTTTCAGTTTGAACTCTTTCCATGACAACAAATTAGGAAGCGACGTCATACTGTGTTTTGTATTCTGTTCTTTTACAGCAGTGTCAATACAGGTAGGCACTATTTGAATCTGCGAATTTGACATTGGTGTTAATTTATTGTTGGCCATTGATCCTCTTTTCATATTTCTTGAATGGAGCTTCTCTTCACACCGCTTTAAATTCTTGGTTTTCGAACAATAAAACGTTATCTTTTTTTTTTCTGCAACAAAGCTCTCCAGTAGAGTTTCGAGTGTTATCGCGTGTTTCGAGGAGCCAACAATACCCACTTGATTGACGCGTCTCATTATTAACTCCAACAACTCTTTTCGAGTATAGGATAGTTCAGTAAACTCTGTGAGGACAACAACTAACAACGACGAGGATGATCCGTGTCGCAACCCAGAAGACGGTTTAGTTGGACACTTTCCATGATTTTGTATTATTATCTACTAGCTGGTTCTGTCAAATTTGTACCTTCAAATTAATGAGTAGTATTTTATTATAATCATTAGTTATCCCGACAGACGTTTTCCTGTGATCTGACTGTGAATTTTGAATTCGATTTTTTTTTTTTTTAAATGAATCTGTGCTCACTCGAAGTGAACACAAATACACTTTTGACATCTTTCACACTAACCAAAGGGTTGTGCCGTGAAAGCGGAAATGGTCGACACGGCCGGGATTCGAACCCACGACCTCCGCACGAAACAGTGCGAAAGCCGGCGTCGTAACCGCTGGTCTACCAACCACCTTTTTTAATTTTAAGAAATGACTTTTAACCAATGTCATTCCGACCGATGCATCTGTTTTAAACCATATATTTTGCATCCAAATTCGCATCAACTATCAAACAACTGACAGTTTGTGTCGAACCACAATTTGATTTCAATATAAATTTATAACAAACGCGAAATATGAAATTATGAAATTCTCTGTTGAAATTTAATTTAAATAGTTTTTACACACAATTTTTATACACATCTTTTCATATTATGATAACGTTTCCAGCTGCATTAATTATGACTGCTTATATTTTTCGTTAATTCAGCGGCGTACACAGTAACACACGGACTGAAGAAACTTATATATAAAGATATTTCTAAGAGTAATAATAGGTATAATACACGTGATTGATCGCGCACTGCCAAATGTCTGTTTATAGTATGGGTACAATAAATGTTCGGTCTTCAGGTTTTTCACTATCCGCCGTTATAACAATAACGCCGATGTCTTCTAGGACATGTGTTGGGCACGCTGTTTGATGTTCTGCCAGTTTTTCAAGCATCATCAACATCAACTTACATTTACAAATTGTGGACAATTATTTTACGATAAATTTTAGACTTTCTACTATTTGTTTTTTTATTGTAATACATAATATACTGTCTTCATTGAATGCGATACGTAATAAATTTTAGGGATTATTTTTTTTTAATTAATTTTAATTATGTATATCAACTTCGACAGCTTATAAGATTAGGCGCTAACTTCTCTAAAATAAGTCACTGGTTCAATTATTCTCTTTCATTGATACTTTGTCTTTGTTGGACGGGACAGATTCACTGGTGTAAAATAGGGGAAAATAGCTTAAGGCTTTAAATTTAGGCAACTATTGTACTTTGTCTATGCCTTTATAATAAATATATTGTAATCAAAATATTTAAAAATTAATCCTCTAAATGTCCCTTACTGAAAATTACTATATTTCATTTATTTATCGAATGGCAATTTAATTACATGAAATCTTTGGAGATCTAAAAATATATAATTTGGACATATATCATTTATCACATTTTGTAGGTATGACTTTTAAGTAGCTTACTGTGAAAGAGTCAAAGAGTGTATTTGTGTTCACTTTACAGTGAGCACAGACTCATTAAAAAAAAACAATTGAGAGAATGCAAGAAATTTTTAGCGATATTAGCCCCAAACTGGGAATCGAACTCGCAAGAGGCCAACCCCGCCTCTCGAATAGCAGGCCACGAGGCCGAATCTGAAGAACAAGCTTAAAATGTATAACTCGTTCATTTCATAATGGACGTTGAGGAATGCTCTGATTGTCTAAATATCGGAATTCTACACTCTCGTTGCGCCATTAGGTAGAATTCGGGTTTCACAGTGAATAAATCATATTTAGAGTTATATCAAACCTGAATACGAATATTTGTAAATCTTCCCAAGCGTTGGCGTAAGAGGATTTCTTTCCGACTATAAATTTGGCTTATTTTTAGTTATTCGTCAGGAGATTTGCCATAAATGAGCAGTTGATGATGTATCTACCACTGTATATGTTGTTTCTACGCGACGCAGTCCCTAAAATCTGAAAAATGATGGATTTTTAGTTTTCTGCTTGTCACTGTTCTAAACGTTGAATTTTTTTTTATGCTTTGCTTAAATACGTAGCTAAAATTATGGTCGCGCTTTCTTATGTGGGAAATATTTATGCTTATCATAAACAATACCGGTAGCTTATTGTTTCAATCGCAAAATTCCTTGCGTTTATGGTTCCGATCTTTGGTACTGACATCGTCCTCTTTTTTTTATCAATATCAATTTTGATACGGCAACATGGTGAATGTGTTTTTGTAAAAATTAGTTTTCCTACGAATATTTTTGTTCAACTTATTTATTTGTCAATGTGAGCAAACATTCATCTTGTCTTCTTATATATAAAAATGGAGAGCTATTTCCCGATGTCATCGCATCGCGCCTAAACGGCTGGACCGATTTCGCTAATTCTTTTTTTGTCGTGTAGGCTTTTATCAGGAGATGGTTGTTTAGAAGAAAAAAATTAGGAAAAATGCACGGAAAATTATAGAAAACTCTACGTAGGCAATCTTATTAGTACTTTACCATACAAATTTTATTCCAATTTTGAAATTTTGACAGGAACTGTCAGCTGTTAAATAGTTAGTGCGATTGACAGAATACGAATGGAATATACATGGCTTAAAACAGATGCATCAGTCGGAATTACATTGATCAAATGATAATTATCTCATCACCATATAAAGACAAATTCAATATTCATAGTTATGAACACAGGACAACCTCTGTCGGGAAAGCTTGTTATTTATAAAACGTCAAAACTTAAAACTGTCGATATTATCATCATAGATACAATATATTAAAAAAAACATGTTGTTTCTAAATTCTTCGTGATAGAATTCGGAAAATATCTGCAAATTCTAAGTTATGGAAAGGCGGGAAAGACAGAGAAGACGGTTTTGGAACGAACACGTCTCAAGAATGGAGGATACAAGAGCCGCAAAAATTGCCAGAGACAAGATACCACAAGCAAACGGACATCCAGGATGGCCAACTTAACGCTGGAGGGATAGCTAGGAAAAAGGAAGAAGATGTTGTTTCCATATCCTTTTTGTACCACAAAGAACTAGTTTGTCAGAAATGAAATAAGTATATACCTATTTTGAATGGTTATTATTTGCATTCAACGAATCCAGAATCTTGGAAGAAGAAAAAAACACGTTTAATTATATGGAACGCTATCCAGAAATTCGAGGAAGGATTTAAGAACAAGTTATTCCAGTCTCCCGCTTTTACGTAACAAATCAATTATTAGTTTTTTTTTTCTTTCTGAATAAACTACATGATTGCCGTCTTAACGATTTTCCCCGCGTTTGGTTCGTTCGACGGTAAAATAATTATAATTTTGTTAAAAACTTCTTCCCGCACATTTTATGGAGGTATTGCTTACCATAAATGTTTAATTTTTTTCGCGATGCTGATGTTGAATTTTTGCAAATGCGCGCTAAATGTTTTTTTTTGTGTTTGTATGTATATGTATGTATGTAATTGCCAGAACCATTTATGGTTCGTTATAATATTGTGGCGCGCTGTTGTGTATTTGTGCGTTAAAAATAATAATTTCACTAGGAAAAACACACACACGCAACGAGCTAAGTACGCACATCGGTGTTTATAAATAATAATACAACGTGTTTCTACATGATATCGTTCCACACACTCAATATGAGTCATGTGCTTATTTAAGTCTAGTATGTTATAGGGTGCTGTTCTTCCTCCCATCAGGGTCCCGAAGACGAGGAAGACCCTCTCACACTGTGTTCCGCTCCTTCGAAGCAGAGCTGAGGGACATGGACATGGTGTGGGAGGAGGTCATAAACATTGCGCAAGATCGAGCGCAATGGAGAGCTCTTGTTGCCTCCCTATGCCCCTGAGTGGGGTGTAAAAGGGAGAATTGATTGATTGATTGATGTTATAGGGTGATATTTAAAATTCTCTTATTTGGTAAAACTATCTGTGAATGTAGGTATTAAATGACTCGCAACGTTGATTTGTAGCAACAAGTTCTAATTATTATTTATTCAATCAATAAACTGCATTTTAAGATACGTTTTAATACAAAATAACAAAATTAAAAGTGAGAATATAGCGATTGTATAACTTTTCAAAACTAAAAAATAGCATTTAATTCCTAATGATAAACATTAGACCAATTAAAAAACGTTAAAAAAATATACCTATAGATATTTTTAATTTAATCATTCAATTAAAATCATCTCCAATACATTCAATAATACTTGTGCATTTTATCAATCAACTGTTCGTATTAATTCTCTGAAAGTTGCGCTGATTGTCCAATGTTGGGGTTGCAAAAAATACACATGACTCATTTTTGTGCAATGATTTATACCAAAAATATTTTTCCCTAAAGAGTAATCTTGATTGCTCTAAACTTAAAATTTACACATTAGTCATATTTTGTGTGCTAACGTAGCGTGTTTACATTATTGATGGCTCAAAACGGCCACTGACATCGGCCCTGGAGCTGAAAAGTGTTCTTGTATCCAAACCATATAAAATCCCAAAGGGACCAGTTTGGTTTACATAGTTTCAATGTCGAATATTGCTCAATCGTAGATCGCAAAGTTTGTTGTGATCTAATTTCATCGAGTGACGGCTAAGGGGTTACGGCCGTCTTCTACTCGTCCAAAAGACCTGTTGCTGTACTTTTGCTTTTCAAATAACACAATCATATAGTATTTTCTAAGGCCACTACTGCATGAGACAGATGTCTGTTAATTATTGCCAGAACAAATATTTTAAGGTGGAAATATAAGATTTAAAAGATCCGGTTCAGCATAACACAATACAGAGAGAAGCCGTTGTCGGAGTGCTAGACCGTGCTCTTTGAGAAAAATGTATTATGTACTTTCCATATCATTTACTGCTTAAATTTCATTTAGCCATCAAATTCAGTGTCAATATTCTTGCGTAATTTTTCATCATTAATTTCACGTGATTGTAAATATATTAGATATTTTCCAAATAGAAATGTCACAAAATTACTTCTTTGCTTATTAAGCGAAAACAACCGAAATTTTCGTTATTTTATTTCAACCACTTTCGTAGAAAGCTCTTGGACCCCAATCTCGACGTCGATAGATGGGAAATTATTGATGTTTTCGGGTGGAAACTTTGTGAAATCCCATATTGAATAGATACTTATAATAAAATTATTATTTTAAATAAAACTCTGTTTATTTCACTTTTTTATTTTATTGGCAGAGGTCTTTCGGTCACGCGACCATCTTCAGTGCCTCAAAAAGTTCTAGTATTTAGTAGTATGATGTACCTATTAGAAAACGCATCGATCGACATTTTAGCCTTGAGTCCCATGTCGTTATGTTCCGAAAAAGGAATACATTAACTTTTTTAGGCCGATATCTTACACTGTATTATTTGTCTAGATATTTACTTTGATAAAGTGAGATTATACATTACCCTAGGTAGGAAGACTTATTCCTATTTAGACAGCCGTACATCAAAGCGGCTTCCGAGAATCCTCCGGTCGAATCGTACGACCGAAATAGTCCGCCAAGTGAACATATTCGTTTTACCTAATTCGAATGCGGAGGTGTTTGTTGGTCGGTTCAATGTTCCGACTCGTTAATAAATACCTACTTCACACAAACGCGGTTCCATTCGGTTTCGGTTCATTTTCGGTCGCCGCCGACAACATTTTTTTGCCGAAAGTGATTTGTTTCTCCTGTCTTTGCTGTAATCGAGAAGGCCCGCCTTATTAATCGTTTAAGGTATTTTTATCAGTCTTTACAAGATTCTCGCATTTGGGTGTACGAGTCAGCAATCGGTCAACGAATGTCTCAGTCATTTGAACACGTTTGACACTCGCTTGGTCCTTAAACATGTCCACATTTTAATTCAATTTTATTCTTTGAATTTTTTGTACTGTTTTATACCTAATTTTAAAAGTTTTTTAAATCTTGAAAATGATCTTTGTCATTGTCTGTAAACATAGAAACCGTGGTTGTTTCGTTAATCGATTAGTTCGTTCGTAACTCGGTACATATTTCCTTTGACTCTCTCTCTCTCTAACCCCAAGGCGAAATCAAACAAAAACAACCAAAATCCAATCCAACTGCCAAGCTTATATTATTCGTCTGTAAGCCAATGTTTTCTATGACAATATTGCACTTACATACAATTGTTCAAAGAAATGTGAAATCGTCAACAGTTCTGAACCTGGCGAGGTGAATTTGGAATCCTTTACTGGAGGATATGGTTGATTTGTTTGACATTAAACAATCAATAACCCTTTTCTATGCCTGTTGTCGGACAGATTTTGCTGCTAAATAGCAATCCTCTATGTTGTTGCGTATAAAGTTGTATAAAGTTACTCCATGAATGCAATTCTATAGGTGCCATTTAGCACTATTTTGGCCTCCTAGTCTATAGCGCTGTTTTTCTCTTCTCTTATTATCGCAGGAGTGCCCGATTTTATTACCCAATTGTAGACTTTATCATTTAATCCTGACGATGCCTTTTTTGATAGTTTCGGCGTTCGTTTATCAAAATACGTTCTGAAAAGTCAGCATCGCTATTAATTATTATCTTGGATTCTCTAATTTCTCTTCCAGGCTCGTGTCGGAAGATATTGCCCATTAGCTTATCGCTATCGGCTTCAAATACAGTCGTATTTCTTATCGTTGATTGAATCGTAATAATATGTTGTTCACTGTTTGGATGTTTGAATCATTACACGAATTCGCTGTTATCTCTCCGAAGCAAATCACCTCATAATCTTTGTTTTGGTAATAAAGTTGTGGTATCATTAATGAATGTTGCCGTCTGTTCTCTCGATTCAACCTAAATACTCTCATTTTTACCAATTTAGACTTTGTGGTCTGTAATTTAGTCGATTCCCAGCTGATCCTTCGTCTCTTTTAAGCCATTCGTGTGAGGTAGTGTGGGCTAATCAATTATTATTTTTTTAATAGTATGTACCGGAACTTACTTCTGCCTGTCTTTCCGGCGTTGGCCACCATATCTGCGAAAGCGTCTCGGTCCCGATGCTACCAGATACTAACTCCACCACCATTCCTATTTCGTTCCATCCTCTTCGTGGCGTAGTATATAAGATATATTTTTATATCAGGGGAAATACTTCATGGACACCCAGCCCAAAGTGAGTGAGTAGTGCCGAACTCAAACCTGCTTAAACCCCTCAGCTCTATACTCAGTTAAGTTTCCAACCATTCTGGTTCTTTCTATTATTACTCCTACAGAGCTATCTCGTCCTTCTTCTTCTCCTCACAATGTATGTATTCATTCTATGAATCCAAGATGTCTATCTGCCTTCGACCAGGGCCGTTTCGATCATTCACCCTTTTCTACCAGCAAAAGATGAAGGATTTCTTGTTAATCCCAATTTTCCGCGCTCAATCTGACTTAAATGGGATATTTTAAGGATCTTAATGGTTTACAGTAACTCTTTGCTG
The DNA here is from genome assembly GCA_963576905.1 of Mystacides longicornis. NCBI lineage: Eukaryota > Metazoa > Arthropoda > Insecta > Trichoptera > Leptoceridae > Mystacides > Mystacides longicornis. The sequence goes on along the minus strand of OY756433.1, from coordinate 29,111,953 downwards.
CTTCTGGCTGCATTTCACCATCTCCCAACTCACATATTCTCCTGACCTTCTAGGATTATTTACCGGATATGCTCGTGATATTTAAAAAATAACACGTATTTTCTTTGTTATTACAGCCTCAGCGAATGTTACTTTGCCAGCAAGGGAGCCGCCGTGGTCTTGTCGAGTGGGAGCAGTCCGGGCGGCGGGACTCCTAGCAGAGGAGGATCCCGTCGCCCGCCACCAGCCTCCGCCTCATCATCGGACATCCAACAGCATCTACAGTCCATGTTCTATCTGCTTAGACCGGAGGAAACACTCAAAATGGTAACGTACTCTACACCATATTATTCGTTTTCTTTATTATGATGAGAAATGTAACAACTAATGACTAACAATTCATTACTGGTGTTCGATTTTTAAATGGAAAAAACCACTACGCGAGCTTACGACCGTCTTCTACTGTTATTTCGAAGGCTGGCATAGTGTGATCACTTCACGCTAATAACGTTCGCCATTAGGTGGTAATAATTTAGTCTCCAAAACTCGTAATAATGATAATTCTCAACATGTCAAAACATTTCATGTATACAACAGGTAGATATTTAATAATAAATGAGATATAGAGATAAAAGTTGGAAATTATTGAGAACAAGAGAGCAACCAAATTTAAATACTGCGACTGCTGTCATGTATTTGGTGCCAGGATATGAATATCAAAACCTATACTGTTTCAGTCTTCAAATTGAAATCATTAGAAATATTTTCTTAAGACTATGCTGATTTTTTCCGTAATCACTGTTTCTCCTCCTTCCTCATCATCCCGTCACCTCTGTATCTCTTCAACCAAAGTGTGACATATTATATAGTTTTTTTTATATATTTTCGGAATCCCGCTTAGTACTTCTTACAAAGTACAATATAATAATAATTATTCAATGATATTTTATAAAAAATATAGGCACGATGCCAACCTAATCAATTTGACGATTTATCGTATATTTTTGCAAAAGCGTCTAGTTGATGGACTGTCTGGAGTTTGTACTTTCGTTTTATGGTCCAGCCCTAAGATACTGTTTCGGCATAAAAGTGTTTGTCCCCCGTCTAGACTGGCGCGTCGTCTGCGATCCATCAAACTCTGATATCTTCATTAGCTTTATTGTGTTTGTTATTGGGTTTCTCTTAATATTATCAAATCTTATTACCCTAATCGTTGTTCGTAGTCTCTTTTACTCATAGTATATGGAATATACATGAGTCTTGTGATCGGATTTCAAAAAAAAAAAAATAGATTTCGATGAAATTAATTTTCTCGGCGTTTTCGAGGGTGTAGATTCCAAAAATCTAAAAAAAATTTTTTTTTGAAAATTTCCGCATACGCGTACCAAAAATGTGTGCGCACCCATAACTCATAGTAATTCTTATCCGATTTGATTGAAATTTGGTAGAACGGTTAGCCCCTCAATGTAGATGAGTCAGTAAAATGTTGAAATCTGTACCTTTAGGGGAACCCTCTTAAAATATCCAAAGAAAATTTCACTTGTTCTAGAAAAAGGGCTAAAAAAGAAAAAAAAAATTTTTTTTCTTCGCTTTTCATAAAATTTGTTATACGGGTTGGTCTTATGCTCCTACACAAGCACGTAAAATTTGAGGTCCGTAACTTCAGTGGGTCCCCCTTAAAGTACCGATTAATATTGAATATGTAGTTCTAAAGCAGATAATAATTGAAAAATAACAACTAATGACTCTAACAATTCATTACTAATGTTCGATTTTTAAATGGAACAAACCACTACGGGATTACTACCGTCTTCTACTGTTGTTTCGAAGGCTGGCTTAGTGTGATCACTTTACGTTAACAACGTTCGCCATTAGGTGGTAATGTTTCAGTCCCCGAAACTCTTAATCATGAGAATTCTCAACATGTTCAACATGTCGAAAAATCTCATGTATGTAACAAGTAGAAATTTAATAATACATGTAATATAGAGAAAAAAGGTTGGAAATTGTCTTCTGGCTGTTATAATATACTACGAGTTCTGGGCTACCCTAAGGTTAGCAGCTTTTTTTTAGTGGCAATAATTTTCTTTACCTTTAAAAAAATCAACTATTCTTATAGGGCTGAGAAGTATTTCTGTGGGTTACTGTAGTTTTGAAGCATTTTCCCACACAGTTAGTCAGACTCGGTAGATTGTGTTGTTGATTAAAACCCGAAATGTTATATATTTGGGACATTTTTGATCATCTGACGATCATGGGCAAGATTGGTCTGGTTCAATAATACCTTGGACAAGAATAAGAAGAATTGTTCCGAGCTGCCCATGACGGAGCAGCCTTTTAGACAACCTGGTGTTTACAACAAATTAATCCACCAACAGAAAATGGAAAAATTCGACCGATCCACAAACAGAAAATGGAAAAATTCGAAATTCGAATTCCTTTCACAGAATACAGCAAATTGAAGTGGTTGGTAGATTAGCGGTTACAAAACCGGCTTTCGTAGATACTGTTTCGTGCGGAAATCGTGGGTTCAATCCCAGGTGCCGACCATCTTCCTCTTTCACGAAACAAGCTTTAAATAGCTTACCGTGGAAGAGACGAAGAATGTATTTGTGTTCACTTTGAGTGAGCACAGATTCATTTAAAAAATAACAAAATAAACGATATTTAAGGTATGGCTTTTTTTACACTTGTTGAGATTGAAATTTTGAAATTGACGCATCATACAAATTTGTATTACGCGCATGAACGAATGCGCCTAAGCGGGCGTGTTTACGTTTAATGGCAAATTTATATTGGATAAGAAAGAACGAGTACATAATACAAAGCACGGTGAAAATAAACAACGACACATCTCACTCAAAAACGCACAAAGAGATAACGATCGCAGTATTGACGAGAGACAACGTAACGACTCTATTATGAGAATGTATGTATTGTGCCGTCTTCAACAGTTGATCAACGAGCGCGTTTTATGGCCGTTTGATTTTTACAATCACCGTTATTGACGACTCGCCCGTGATAAAGAACGTTTCGTTACATATTATTTATTATTAAGTCGCTTAATTTACTATCGGACAGAATAATCGAATGGACTTTAAATAAGCTGTGAGGGATAATAAAATCGAACAAGTTGAAAGAAAAAGCGATGATCGAGACATTCCGTTTTAATCAGAATAATCCTATATTTGAAATGATTTAGTACTTATTTCTTAATGCGAACTAATTTGAGAGTATGGCGTTTAACCAAAATATAGGAAAAACCTCTCTATAAATGGGGGAATATGGTCTTTCACCACACCCTTTGTACACAAAAGACGTTTCAAAATTTCGATCAACTCTACGATGCTTTATACGGATTTAATTCACGCTTTTTCAAACTCGTGTTTTTTTTTCAGGTTCTACAGAGAATTTCAATGATATATTAGGTTCCTCTCTGACTGATATCCCGATTGCAAAACAACCAAGAATAATTCGTTCACATAAATCTCCATATTAAAAAAAAAACTGTCGCAATCGGGCTGAGATCTGTAATCAAAGATTTTTGCTGACATCAGGATTTGATTGTGTTCATATCAACTACAAATATGGAATTTAGGAGACCGCCTCATGCTAACGTATGCCCGAGCTCTTTGATCTTTCCAATGATTTCCACCACCTATCTGTCATTTGTGGTTTACCTCCTTACTGGGCCGACGTTGAAGAATTCTGTCTGGTTCGTTGATCATCTTCCCTCCTACGCACCAATTAGCTCCTAATTCGAGAGTTGCATTGTGTTTTGAGGACGTTGGCGCATCTCCGGTGGTCCCTTATTAGTGTGGGCTCGTGTGACCGCAATTGTTTCCTACGACTCTTGTTGCCCCGCCATTAATTTTCGTTTATCCTGTTGTCAAAATTTCTCGGGATTCAAAACTGATGCTCGTTAACTGCGTCCGTTTGGCTGGGTTATAAAGGTACTTTATTATTTTGATCTTCGTCTCCTTCTTATAGTCGCTCACGAATTCACCGCACTGGATCGCATCAACCGTCAGTGCGTGCAAGTCTTGCAGTCCTTCTTTGAACGCATACACGAGGCGCTCGTTTATCAGATGATCAATTGTTATTATGTCATCCCAAATTCGTACACTCTGATTTATGTAGGTTTGAAGCGATACAGCCTACCACATCAATTTGATGTCTTCAATAAATGATAAACTCCTCTTCGCCTTTTTATAGATCTGCGATGTCCAGTTTGTGTTCAATCGTACAACCATTTTTGTACAGGGTATCAAGGTGACCTATATCCTCTTGTGATTCCCTGCAATAACAATGAAATCACCAGCTATCTTAATAACACCATCCCCTTTACAAAAAAAGAATTTGAGTGCCTCAAATTCAATTGGAAAATGGTCCTACAATTTTAAAACACGTTATTGACATTCAAATAATTTCTAGTTACGTCATTCAAGACACGCTTTCATTGAAAAGACGTACCAGGGTCAGATTGCTGACAGACGGTTTAAAGTTGTACGGCTACCCGAATAAGAATATTGTAATCCGTCATAATAGTTTACAATCAATGTACTCCGGCGTGTTACGTCAGATCAATTGAAGAACTCTCGGAATACCGTCTACTGTCACCACAATGAATAGACAATATGGAGGTGTTGTGGTGTGCTTAGCTGACCTGACATCGTTTATTTATTTCACAGAAACCTCGCAAGTTGCCGAAATTGACGGGGGATTAAGCGTACTAAAATTAGACAGGTATGAAGTAAGAGCTGGAGTATTAGATAACAGAGGCTTAAAACGAATGTATACTGTCTAAAATTAAAATACCTTCCGAACACGTGGATTAGTAGAGAAAAACATACAAAAGGAAAGCTGCCAATTAACTGTGTCATTTTTATCATGGGTCTTTTGAAACTACTACAATGATACTTTTCATTATACTTTGCAAAAAATATTTAAAATCTTTGGTCAACTCAACTTCTAATTTTTTAAGCTTTCTGTAATTGTGTGTGCTTCCTTTATCCTGTAATTGTAATTTCGCCCAATACCTGAGGTTATCTTTGATAAGGGTAATATGATCTGAGTGCCGCTCACACAAATCACAGAAGGAGGATCAACTCGCTAATCTCTTCGATCCAGTAGTAGAACCTTTCTGATAAAGTTGATCCCCTTTTTCATTATGTCGGATGTTTAGCTCTTATCATGGTTTTCGCATCTACCTGGTTATGAAGATCGCTAATGCATACATATTCGAAGCGGTCCTATGATTATTTAAAACGTTTGTGCGAATCTGTACATAATACTGTACAAAGCCTTGGCCAAGAGTGTAATGTTGTGAAATGTTTCTTTTCTTTTTAAATTAAATAGTATTGCCTCAGCACAGACTCTCGTCTAGTGAGGTAATAAACCCTTTATACAAATTATATATATACACATTGTAAAATGCTTATGTTTTTTTTGTATTCTTTGGGAATAAAATAAATAAATAAAATAAAAAATGTTGCCTGAAAAAATATTTTTATTATTTTTTTTGGGTTAGCATAAAACAGTTAGGAAGGTCAGGTCAAAAGTAAAAGGAATAGGAGAGGGGTTAGCATAAAACAGTTAGGAAGGTCAGGTCAAAAGTAAAAGGAATAGGAGAGGTTGTTTGAGAAATGGCATGTCCGTGGAAGAAGCGAAAGAAGTATGCCTGAATAGAAAAATGTGGAGGTCCGTTCTTTCTGCCTACCCTTTACGAGAAACGACATAATGGGTAAAAAATAATATTTGCCTACAAAATGTCCTGTTACGCATTTTTGTAACAAGTGCACTTAAATGAGGAACTGATTAAGGCAGTTTTTTCTAGTCAACCGATTTGAGATTGGATGCCTATATTGGGTAGAAATTTTAAGTCAAAAGAATATAAAAAGTTCTGACTTGACCAGTATCCAAACCCGTCACTTCTTGATAGAAGTTTTACGCGTTAGAAAACAAGACAGTGTTTTTGTGACTTTATATCCCAGATATTTTTTTAATCAGGCGCCGCGCAAGATCTTCCAAGTTTAAAGTTCATCGGTACTCTCATACTAAGTCAAACCGCAACAGGAAATACGTATGACATTGAAGGACATCATCTGTGATATCTCGCGATGGTCCCATTAAGTGAAATCGTACGGACTTCGCCCAATACCGTACTTGCGAGTGACTGTGTAATACCAATCGTTTATCGGACTTAAATGTGTGTCTTTACGTATATTTCACACTATTAAATATCTATGCGGTTCCATTCGTTTCGGTTTGTCTTTCGGTTGTAAACGCTAAATTTGAAACAGGCCGAAGAGAATGGAATTGAATTCTTGCGAATAGGCATTATTTATTGTGTTATTGATTGATCCTTAAAATGAACCTGTTATACGCAAGTGAGACTGAGAAGGTTTATAGCTCCAAATCAATTCTACGTAGGTACAGTGATCGAGAGAAAAACCAAAAAAACTATCAGAAACAGCACCATAAGACGAATATAAAATATAAAACGAGTCAGATATTGACGCTAAACAAAACTGGAGGTGTCAAGTCATGTCGATAGGATTATGGGGGGAAGACCGTATAGCTTAGGCCTTAGATGGCAGCATAAAGTATACCACAATATAGACTGCAAGGCAGACTTCAGAAGACTGACAGAAAGGATGAATATTAAGAACTTAGAGACACTAGTCTCATGCGACGCAAATACAATTAATTATTATTATTTCTACTCGATCCGTAAATGATGGATGCGGGTAACTAAAACTCTTTTGAAAATTACTCTAATTCAAATTTCTGTATAGGTCACTTTTCTACTACCAGCGTCCAGCGTCTGGCCGTTAGTTTTATATAATAGCTTGCTTCGTTTTAACATTCTCTCGTTGCCTGGGTGGTTGCCAGCCACTTATGACTGTAGGTACCTACCTAAAGTTTTTGTCTACTTTCCTTCTTCGAGGAAAGCTATGAGAAGGCGTAATCAAAAGTATGTAGGTGTGTAGTTAGAGAAGCACAGAAAGTGTCATTGGTCATTGAATAGAAAACAGTGGAAGTCTGTCTTTTCTCTTCTTGCTCTTTTAGGGATACGTAGTAATAAAGAATAGCTGACTATTGTATATCATCGACTTGGCCAGCAGATTATATAGAGACAGGGATGGACAGGTATGACGAGCCTTTTTTGGCGGCTAATGCGACATCGTTTGTTCGTTCCACACGTGTCCTCGACGAGTCGCCGGGCTGCGTAAAAGGATTAAACTGTATTATGTTTTATTAATCGGACATTTCGTTGACGTGTCCCGCCTGTGAAATTAATTAATTATATTAAAGCTTTATGATTTATTATAATCGCGTGAAACGTGTATAAAAATCATAATGAGATTATTTTTGTCGTTGTTTTATGTCTCGAACACAGTGGACGCATTAGCGTTGAAATTGTACCGTTTGTCAAGAATGTTATTCAGAGTTATGTTATCATCGATTCTTTGGACTTACCCCAACTATTAATGCCGATCTAAATGTTGTGTTCGTTGAGCCGTCAACCAGCCTCTTCATATTTGCATACGTCCTGCAGCACATATCTTCAACACCTGTTCTTTGAAGCTGTTTTTAGGGCAATCCCTGCAATTACAGCCCTCAATCATCGGCGATGGTTTAAAGTAGGAGCTTGGGTGCCGGATATTGTGGCCTATCCAAGTTGCCTTAGGTTTTAAGGGTTTATTTTAAGGTTAACAAATAATTATAGACGTAATTCAAATATTAATAAATCACTTTGAATATTGCATGGTGGGAGAAATTATTAGCGTTGTTTGTGGTTCCATATTAAGTTGGAATTCATTCAATTATGTACGTAATTGAAAAACAATCTATCGCTTTTTTTTTTACTTCTCGTGTGTCCTCTATCATTGAACAAGCAATCATCTCCATTGTCACATCATCGATCTTATCAATTTATATCTGGACTTAGTAATGCTATGTATGCACAGTCCGCCACTCTTGACACTTGACACACGTCACACATTCAATTTGCCGTCAATTGGTTGCGAATAACAAGAGTCTAGTAGATGGATGGGTACTTACGTGTTGGCGAACAATACCCAAATGAACCTATATGTGAGCGATAGTATAATAATGCCCTCAAGTGTTGAATAAAGATAAGCTCGGCAATAGACGCGTTGCACATCCTCCTGCATGCGTGATTAGAATCTCCTTTCAGGATGAATAATGCCATAGAAATCAGCACGTCTCAATCCCGTATGCTGGTGCTTTATATCAATAATTTATGTACTTTAGTCTTTTTCGTAGCCATATTATTGCACAGTAGTATTACTGGCGCTGAATAGACGCCTTCGCCATTTCTTCGACAATTCATTCTTACCTATAATAAAATAGAAAAATATCTGCACGAATACCGGTGTCAATATCTGAGCGAAAGAAAATGTCAATGCCTCAAGGAGAATTTTTCGAACCAGAGTAAAAAGTACGAGACACGTTATGATGCTGAGCTAAGATTTTGTCGATACGCTTTCAAAAAATATGCTTTGATCTATGTAGATTTTACATAATATTTTATGTCTTCGATTGAAGTGGTACGTACTGACCATCTTCCTATGTCAAAAGTGCATTTATCTGCTTATTTTGGGTGAGTCTAGATTCATTTAATAATTTAAAAAAATGTAATATACCTACTTTCATCGATTACATTTTTACTTGTCCTCTTTCATCTACTTCTATATTACAGCATATTCTTGAGTTATTCATCTGCCGATAAAACTTTTGAGCTTTCTTAATGTCTAAGTTTTTTTACACAATTTTAAATTATTTTTCCTTTTAGCGTGTATTTTTATGTATTTGTGAAGGTAAAAATGTAACGTTTTTAAATCCTTGTTTATACCATTTTTCGCACAGCAATATTAGATTCAAAATAGACCAATGTTATGAAATTGTTTTCAAGCTTAGCAACGACAATCTCAATATCAACAGCGACGGTATAATATTGAGTTGAAAAGTACAGCGCTATTGAGATCGGAATTGGATCGGTGTTGCGATGTTAATGCAGAATATAGCCCCCCTGATCGTTACAAATAATTTTGATGAGTCTAGAAATTCGCTCGGTTTCATTATAGCTGAGTAGTTTATTTGTACCAATGATTACATTGCATAATCTTCAGAGATATAGGTGACCTGAATGTAGGTATTTTATATTGACTTGTATTTCATGTCTTTACCTACAGGTACTCGTGGGAAATATTATTATTATCGAAATAACACCAGACTCTCTATTGTGTCGCTGTATTGTTCTACATTAAGTATCCATATGTATTGTTACGATCGATTACATGTTATTATTGTTAAGAGTATTGTGCGGTTTATAGTTTTTCTGTCATTACACATATACTTTGACACTCAACTTTTCATGTTTTTAATAACAAGCATGCGGTCAAACACAGTATAGTATAGTATAGTAAGATGCACACGACATCATAATACTAGGGGTCACCACGTGACGCAATCATAATCTTTTTCTTCTTTGCCCTAGCCTTTATCCCGTTTACGTGGGGTCGGTTCTCCAAGTCCTCGTCCTCCAAGTCCCTCGGTCCCCCATGTCCTCCTCACGAAGCTCTCTCAAGTCCCTTTTTATTGTGGAAATCCACGTAGTATGAGCTCTACCTGGTTTTCTGGGACCTACTTCTATGTCCATTGTCTACCTTGTCATATTTTCCTATAGCAATCTCATTTCGTGTCCGTAACATCTAAGCAATCATAATAAACTATTATGTTCGTTCGTTAATATTAATTTTAGAGCACATTGGACACTTTCTGCTCTAGTTCTCCCTCACGCATACATGTCATCTGAGTGTGACTTAATATTCTTTCATGTTTTTCCTGTTTCTGTGCGGTCACTGGCTTTGCGGCTATGCCTACAAGAGCAACTCGGCATTGAGGCTAATCCTGGATTTAGCAAGTGCCGTTCTAGTTTCAGGCTCGATAATATGATGAATTAACTTCCTCGACAGCACTCGAGGATTTTTTTTGCGACTGACAACCTCTCGATGTCGTCAAATCGATTGCCTCTTCATTGTCAAAAATATAAAATTAGCTACCTACTTTGTTTTAATCTATACACATTGTACAATAATTCTTATACTGCAAAATATTTTTACAACAATGCGTACGTACTAGCAAAATATTTAATATCCTCAATCATTTAGGTACATAAACTAAACAATTCAATTACTCTATATAAATATGTAAACATAGTATTATATTCGACGGAATTTAAGGCTTTCTGGGGATTCATTTCTAATTGTCCCCGGGTCCCAAAACGTTAAAGTGAAAACCAAAGGAAATATGAAATGCTTATTAAATATTATAAATTTTTATTTCTATCATATTATTTATATCATATCATTTTATGTCATAAACATTGCAAGATCGAGCGCAATGGAGAGCTCTTGTTGCCTCCTTATGCCCCTGAGTGGGGTGAAAAAGGGAGAATTGATTGATTTATTTCTATCAAATGCTACGATGGAAAGTGAGAGGAAGGGCGCGATGGTTCGATCAGGTCAAGGCGGAGGAGGTGGTGACTTCTGCAGAGGCAATAAGAAGGACACAGAGCAAAGAGGGCTGGAAAGAGATAGTCAAGGACGCTGTAAATAGGAGGACATATTATGTTCACGACCCTTTGAAATGAGGAGCTCGATGGAGAAGAATTATGGAGGAGAAGATAAACATGAAATAGACCAACTTAAAAGTAGAATACAAAATGTCAACAATCGCAAATAAGTAAGATTGCTTAAAAACTATCGGAAAATCTGTTTATTGAAAACATAATGAGGACTGCCAAACATATCATGCGAACAAATTTTGTCGTTATTAAGATTTATAAGGTTTTATTAACCTATAAAAAATATTTATATAATTATTGTAAATGATGTGTGGCTGCAAAACGGTGTCAGAGACAGTGAGTCTGTAGCGTGTAGCCTAGCTAGACGTAGGTCCCGCACTCGTCCCTATAAGGTGCACTAACTCCGCCCAACACCCAGCATTATCACTTCTTGCTTTATTGTTCTCCCGAATCCATCGTCTCTTCGGAATATTGATTAATGTATGTATGTATGTGGCAATCATTGTCGTTAGTTAGGCACTACGGCAGTTCGACGGCTTCTTGGAACTCGCATAATTGCCGTGCTGTTGCCGTTTGTCAGTGGGCTAAGAAACTGCGATGGGTTCGCTGGAAATATTGGGTACTTATCTGTAAAATGTTCCTTTTAGCATTACGCGTGGTAGTCACTAGCTCGCTTCTATCAGATAATTAACTTGATGTTACAGAATCTCATGGTTTTCCGTTCGAGAGGATGCGTGTAGATCTTTTATGAACTCTCCTTGTGTGATGTCTGTTGAAGTCTCTTTCGTCCTTTAAGAATTGTTAACTTGTATTTCTAAATTCAAAATATCCTGCTGATTTTGTAACGCGTTGAAGCTTGATGTTATTTATGCTTTCCATACTTCGCTGTCTACGCGATCCCAAAATGCTTCACTCATCTCCAATATTCCTTTACGGTTGTGTTTTGGTTTTATATCCTTTAATGTTTTCATATCAAATGTTCTTAGTGTAGTTAATCGAATTTGCCTTATTTATGATAGTTTTTTTTATCTTGGAGGTCTGTTTTATATGCCTATCTGATGAGAAAAAAAAAACATACACAAATTATTAATCTTCAGGATCCTCTCAGTGCAAGCCCCTGTCTGCTTTGCTCTGCTTACTATCTCATTACGGGTCTTAATTACCTGCTTTGTTTAACCTTTGTCTGCTGCGAGTTAGACACCTTCATCTCTTGACATCACGACACCAGCATCGTGCTAACCAACGGCTGATAGGAATGTTGACGAAGAATACATATCATTATCACTCATTGTCATTGATCATTAGTGCTCACCTACATCACATATTTGCCTATGCTTGCGCATTGTCTTGCGCGTACAATGATGTAAACAGTAAACCTCTGATTTCTTAGAAAAGTGGTACCGGCATATAGCGAACGTTATGTCTTTGCTTCTTCAAGCAGTCGCAGCCATTCCACTCTCTCAACTGCCCTGCGACGCCAGTTCCTTATCCCCAAAAATTGCAGATCTCTGCTCACGCAATTGAACAATCTCATCCATCTTCAAGTACTTACTTAATTAATTTGTTTAAACATAAACTAGTTTCGGAGAGCGATTGAGCCTTCTTCACACGAACAAAGACTTTGCATTTGCATCAAGAAAGAGATCCGTCATCCCACTTGAATATTATGGTGCATGTATCGATCTAGATAGATCCGTCAATTTCATAGATCGCTGATCGTCATGACTTAATTGTTACGTTTTATGTTAATTAATGAAGTCGTGTAATACTTAATTAATGCGGTACAGTGGCGAGATTAAATTTAATTAATTACCAGAAGACACGGCATCTCGATTTTTTTGCCCCCGATTCCGAATGGCACCGTCGTGGGAATGGACCGCAACCATAGGCGGACTGTCGCTGTGTCCCTTGTTTGGGTACAATAGAGTAAATCTATATCATTATCTTCATACTGTGCGGATTGGTTGTTGCCATACTTCTATTATACGGCTAGAAGAATTCGAATCGATTCGGAAAAAAATGGTGTGTTAAGGGTTATTCTAGGATGGTTTAGAATCACAGTTTGATCTTCTAGACAAAAATATCGATTGAGTTGCAGGACGAAGTTCGACAGACAGAAATGGCTCCCTATTACTCTTGGAGCAATTATACGCTCATTCATTTTTGTTGTGTTTGCTTTTTTCAGGAGAAGGTTCTTACAAATGAAAAAAGTGAAGAAAATTTAAGTAAACTTTACATAGGTGACTTTCTTGGTGTTTATGACACTATCAACTTTTTTATTTTTGAATTTGAATTATTGTTTGACACACCTTTCAGGTGATTTTTCCCTTTAAACAAAGTTTAAAACAGATGCATCGGCCGGAATTATATTGATATTAGATTAAAATATCAGTAGAATGTGTAACAACTAATGACTCTAACAATTCATTACCAACGATCGATTTTTAAATGGAACACTACGCGGGCTTACGACCGTCTACTGTTATTCATTCGCTTAGTGTGATCACTTTACGTTAACAACGTTCGCCATTAGGTGGTTATGTTTAAGTCTCCGAAACTCCTAATCATGAGAATTCTCAACATGTCGAGAATTCAATATTCATAGCTTAGACAGGACAAAGTCAGTCAGGTCAGCTAGTTGATAATAATTATGATAAGTGTTTATCAGATGCAAACAGTTGTGTACACAAAACAGAGACTTAATGTTTGATTGAATATTAATTACGGTGTAAAATGTCAACACAGCTGCGCTAATCTTCACCCAACTGATTGAATAAATTATATAAAACTAACAACGGCGTGTATTGTCTACTTTTAATTAATGTTACTGTTCCCCAACTGTTTGTTTATACAGATTTATTTTCATACTTTGTTTCTCCTGTGGACGTGCGAGACTGACTTGTGAACATTTGTTTTATATTTTACTAGAGGACTCTGTCTGAAGTCTCTGAAATATCCACACAAGAAAAAAACTTTTTGATACTCACTCATGTCCTCCCAGATCTCACAATATATGGTTTGGAAACAGCTGTACTGACCAAAAGGATCATACACAATAAACTGGCAGAAACACAAAGAGCCATGGAGAGGAAGTTGTTGGGTATTCATTTGAGAGACAGAAGAACAAACATATGCATACGAGAGAAGATCGGGGTTGTCGATGTGGTGGGGAGAGGTGCTACTCTAAAATGGGGATGGGTAGACCATGTGGTCAGGTGCCCGGACTACAGATGGACCAAAAGTGGTGGAGTTGCATCCTAGATAAGGGAGAAATCTGCAGGCCAGTTCGTTTGCGAACTCTCTTTTCCTATTCTATGATGATGATGGATGAATTGTTTGGCGCCGTTTAATGGATTTCCATCTCAAGGGCGCACGTCTCAATAGTTGATTTTCCTCATGATTATAATCAGACATTGACCAGTTTTTAATCGTTGGATGATCAATGCGTATTGTGACGGATTCTACTGATCTCAGATGAGATGAGCAGAACCCTCACACTGAGGACCGTCTGCCAAGAGTCTCCGGCTCCAAGGCAAACGAACCTCTGTGGTCACACCCCCTGGAAGGCTTTAAACAGAGTTGTTGGTCTCATCCAACAAAAGAAAAATAAATCGTTAATCAGCCCAGCTATACTCAACTTCAGACTCTACTCAGGTCGTGGTTCAATAGCCCAAAATGTCCTCTCACCAAGTGGGGAATTATCAAGAGATTTTTAAAGAAAGAATTTAGAATTAAAACGAATAAAATTTATTGAACCAAAATACAAATAAATAGATCCATCTTTGAACAAATTATAAAACTAATTGTGGATCTTTGATAGCTCCAAATAAATAAACATAAAAAAAATACCTTAAAATGGGAAAAATAAAATTTAAAATTTCAATCATTAAAACATATATCAGTATTTAAAGTATAAGGCCATTTATATTGTTCTTAATAATCAAAAAAAATATTCTACTTCTTAAACTCTCGTCAGATGTTTCACAACAATTTTTGAGCCTCTATTCCAAACTTCTTAGGTAAACATACAAATATATCAAATAGGCTTCAATTAATATGGATGAGATTTTTCCCTTTATAGATTACATATCGAAATGAGAAAACATTAAATTAAGGTTCTGTATAAAACAGGGTCGAAGGTCAAATTAAGGTTGGTGCATTTGCTCTCCACGAAAGAAGAATGAAAAGTGTCGGCGGTAGGTCTCACAGAATAAAACGTATGATTTGATATATCACTTAACTTAAGATTCGATCCCCTAATCTATCTCGCGCTGATCTCTTCAAGAAATAGCTTGGCTCCACGAATGTCGAATAGTTTCAAAGAATCCTTAGCTGGAGTTCCCACGTACAAATGGACTTCTCAGAACAAGGATTGGCTTCAGATGGCTCGATACCGACGTTTCAGTACATCGACGTAGGTAATACATAAAATGTCCCCAGATTAATATCTCATTCCAAGATCAAGAATTACGTTTGTAACCCGAAGGGTAGTTCCCGCACTTCTGTAATACGATAAAGAAATGCGTTATAATTAGGGATTAGAAAAATACCCACAAAAAGAAATAGAATTCACGACAGACATAATAAACGTAAGATTCTCACCTGTTTTACTTGCGGGGCTAAATTTAGTTCACAAACGACACTTCACTTAGACGATTTTACAAAATCAAATTCCAATAATTATATTCAATTTAATTATTAACAAATCACTCAGGAAGGGTAGTTTTCACCCCTAACCCCCCTTTTAACACAGAGTGTTCCTCCAACGCATTCGTGGACGCAATATATAGTAGCAAAATTTTGACGTTTGCAAACGTCAAATCCCACAATAGCTTGGCGCTAACACGGCCGCCGTTTCATTAGATAGAAACGTTAGCATCCAACGTACCCACGAGCTGCGTTGATAATGTCCCGCGCGGAGGGTACCTACCGACAATACGGCGAGATTTCTATTCAAACAGAGCCCGCGAATTTGATTTAAACTTGAATAAAAACAATCCCAAAAACTGATCGTTACAGTATATTTTATCCATTATTGAGAAAAAAAATATACCCTAAAAGTGAAGAAGTGATATAAAATCAATGATAATATCATAATTTACCTCATTTTAAACTTCTGTCGACAATTTGTTTTTTTTTTCGATTATGTGTTATTAAATTATGTATGTAAATTTATTTTCTGATACCATTATCTATAATAATATCATCTAATTGAATATTCCAGCGTATGGAATATCGTTGCAGTTTTTTTAATAGCATATACTAATTTGTTGCTTACATTAGGTATGCTTATTGAGCATTTTTTATACATAGCTTTATGATCTGACGAAACATGCAAATATTGATTGACACGTATAATATTGCAGCCGGCATGAAAGTGAATTCGGCCATGGAAAGTGTGCGCGAGAGACGTTGTCCCAAATAACAATAATAATTAGTGTCGCGTTGCGTATATTATATAGTTTTGTGCTGTTTGCTGTGACAATACATCGCCAACTAGGGACAGCCGGCTCTTTGTGCGGTAAAAGTTCGCATTGATGTGCTAATTACACGCAGGGACTGCTTATACCGGATTAACATCCTCTAATGTATTCACATTTGCAAAAATGTTTTGTTAATCTAAAGAAAAGGGCTATTTATTTGATAGTATTTGTTGTTTTTCGTCCAAAATCGGTGCAATCATACGTTCTCTTGGGGCGTAGCTTAGCTATAATGGATTCAGTATGCCAATCTCCTTAACAACTTGAGAATATAGTTTGATGAACTCTGCAAATTTTTATTACCCATATTCATTATAATACTGTATCGTTTTGGCAATGAATACTCTGGCATTTTAAATTGACTTAGGAAAACATCCTTCCAATTACATTCATTCGAAGACTCTCCGGTGCAATTGCAGATTGCATGCATCTTCTTTCTAATTCGATCCCTGTATCATACTTCACCGGTGTGTGCTTTATATTAAGAAATATCTTGTTCATATACGTCAGATTGCACACGAAAAGTATTCGGTGCTATACTTTTGACTACTCTCCTGTACAATCGGTTTATAGCATTCACCGGACTTCTCACGAAGGGATCTTTAGTGCAATATCTGAGAGATGTGACTATTTACTAACGATATCCAGGATGATCTCTGTAAGAACTAAAAAAATGCACTAAGTCTCCAGTGAATTGCATACAGTTTAATAATAATAATTGAGGATTGCATACGTCTAATCTACGATACAACTGCATATCGCAGACGGAAGATTCTCCGGCAATATCTGCATTCCACCCGTCGGATTACAAACGAGGCTTCTTCGGTAAAATCGCCGTAGTATTATCGCGGTACAATTTCTGTATTACATAAAATGCGTGTCTAAATAATGGATGTCCGCATGTAGGGAAATAATATTACTGTGTGTCTCTCACGGCCCGAGTCGCTACAGTAGGCCCCAAGTACCAGAGGGAAATAAAAGAATATTAGCTGGCCGCTACATCCAACTCTGCACGACTCCGCGTGTTTTGTTAAGTTCTTGCGACAACTTCGCATGTCATTATGGGATTTTAACAACGGCATAATGGCACTGCTTTGTGTGTGTTGTGTTGGGGCCACTTAGCGCGGTCATTAGCGAAGTTGGCTCATTTCGCGTTCTCATTTTTCCCTCCGATTCGGAGACGATGGTACTAATGGCGGGTAGGTCCGGCGATCTAGGCCGGTAATTAGGCTGGCCATTCGAACTCAAACGGACCCTAATGGCGTGGGACGACCGGAGATTTATCGTTTGACACTTTTTCAATTAATTACATCTCCAGCAGCGGCTTGTCGACCTATTTCACTCTCGGCTCATTGAACTGCTGATGAGGACCGCCACCACTCTATTTCTTTTAGTACTTTACTCAATCTTTTTAAAACCACATAGTGTAGTTGGATGTCATTGATAGTAAGGGTGTAAATGATAATTAAGAAGAAATTGTGATTCTCTTTATTTCTTCATATATTTAAGTAGGTGTAACTTAGATATTAAAACACTAAACACACAACACATGACAACCAGCAACAATAACAATTTATGTCCTTAAGCTAAATTATTATCCCCCATTGAAATGTGTCACAATTATTTAATCATGAAATAAAAAATATATAAGAGACTACTCACAAAAGTAACAAACATGAAAGGAGAGTGCAAATAGGCAAAGGAAGGAAGGGAGAAAGGGGTGTGGTAAGAACACAATCAGGAGACTATCGCGAATTAGTAAGATTGCATAAAAGAAGACTTGTTGATAACTGCCAAATTTATCAAGAGAATCATAACTTCTGGGAATTGGATACAACTGTCTTCGCAAACCCACGTTCTTCCTTGGTGTTATTCATATTTTAGCTCTTACGACCATAATAATGTTCTTTTTCGAAAGGATCTAATGATTTGTATGTTTCTTTTTGCAGGCGGTGAAATTGGAGTCGGCGCATCCCGGACGCACCCGCTACCTGGTGGTGGTCTCCCGGGGAGGCAGCGGCTCCAACGGTCAGGGGTCCCGCGCCGAAGAAGCGTGTCTGCTGGGGATAGACTGCAATAGGCGAACTACCGTGGGGCTGGTCCTCAGGGTGCTTGCCGACACTGCCATCACGCTGGACGGCGATGGGTTAGTATTTCTTCTGCCCTTGTTCATCTCTACCAACTAGATGCATTATTTTGGCTTTGTTCTTCGTAGAACTATGAAGCATTGGACAGCCTTTTTTTCTTTTTGGTAAAATTGTAGACAATAAATCCTAGTCATCATGAGGCTCTTGCTATACAGTATTAGGCATTTGCTCAAAATTAAACCTCCAGAAACCAAAGCCATTGGATCGCTTTATCAATTATTCGTCCTGCAGTTCGTTTTGGAATGTCCATATGGGGCATCTGTTTGTTTATCATGGTCGATGCAACCAAATTCGAAAACAAACATTAATATTTTTCAGTGCTTACAATGTGTGCTGATATTTCCAAAATATCCTGATTATGGTCTTTCGAAAGATTTTCTTTATTGAAAAAAAATCAAATGCTTCCTCCACTGGAATATTGGACAATTTCAGCGATGTACTTTCTTGGACTTTCCAAGTTTATTTTAGCAATTACAAAAAATCTGGGGTTATGCGTGAATTACCTATAGAGTTATGTAGATGTCCGTCATAGATCACGAGATTCGAGCGTTTAAGACACCGTCTCAAAGAAAGTGAGGTTAACTCTTTTTTAAATTGCTACCACTGTTATGTATGTACTTTGGAGAGAATTGAATGAAAGAGTCGAGATCATGGCGCTTGTATCTTGTAGTACCTACTATTCCAACTATTAATAACAATTAATTAAAGCTGATAACTCGTTGCGCTGTTGAAAGTGCAATAAATTTATCATCGATCGTTCGTTACGTATATTTTATAAACCGCATCTAAGAAATATTATTATTTATTTACCTATTTATCAACGATTGTCGTAGAACAACTGCGGGTGTTGCGTGCTTGTTGTGCTTTCTTTCTCGATGGACTCTGATCGCGCTCGGCTTATTCGAAGTTCAACAGTTAACAAGCTACTTGCATCCGTCTTCATAGGCAGGAAAGCTACGGTCTCAATTCCTTGGTAGAATCCTTCGTTTTTTTCCTGTATTGTTGACCTGTTTTTTTTTTAAAGAGTAACTGGCCTTATGATCTTATTCCTCATCTTGGCTCTCCATCTTCTGGCAGGGTTTCTGCTATGTCGATTTTTATGTGACTGGTTGTGTAATGTTTTAAGTTTAAGGGAGTCTGGTAATGTCTCTTTTTGGGGCATAAATTATACTATTCCTTTCCTTCCGTTCCAATCTACACCATCTTGGAATACCTTTTTTGTGCTTCACATTTCTCTCTTACTTTCATATTCCTGATACGGTTTTGCACAATAGCTTCGGTCTCTGGAGGTCAAACTGTGAGTGACCATATGAAGAACACGCTCTCATTCAAAGGAACGTGCCAAGGTGTGAAAGAGTCTTTCTCTTTACAGAATCGTAATTCCAAAAATGTGATAAAATCACCTGTAAGCAATAGATATGTTGAAATATTTTGAGATAATGTATGGTGATTAAATGTCAAAAATATCCTGATATATGATAATATTATGATGAGCGAGACGTTGAATCACGGTAGTATTCAGAGTGTAGTGACATCGACTCCTGAGTATGTCGACTGATCCGGGCGTCTAGACTCTGAAAGTCTAGAATGAATAATACGAATATGTATCTAGGATGAGAGAGCGTGTAATATGCTGGTCGTCCTTCTCGCCGGGGTTCTCGTGAGTCTCGGGCGTTTGTCATTACTCCATACCGGACACCTCTACCTATGATGCGTCTCCGTTCCTAGGATGTTTCAATAAATTTATAGCGCACTCTCGTTAACATTCAAAGGACCTTTGTATCAAAAACAAGTTGTATTTTATTTAATAGGGAGTTGTTGTTATAATAATAATATGGTCCGCGTATTAATGCATTCTAAGTCTCATTCTTCTTCGCTGTTAATATAATATGCTCTTTTTTACAGTTTCTGCCCCCTATATAAGTCCTTTATGTAAGTTCTCTTGATGTGGTCGATTTAGAGAGAGTTGGTCTCCATGATCATCTCCTCAATCGTTTTGGGAAAATTTCTGCTAATCGATCCTAGGATTGTGCCCAGTGAAGAAATGGCATCCCAATCTAGTTAAAGTTTAATTGTGCAGAGCATGATTGATTTAACTGAGATTTGTCACAGAACCTAATAGCTAATTATACACATATGAATGAATTAACTCATCAGCATACGCATGTGAGATTACACTTACAAGACTAAAAATATTACAAAAAGATATGGACACCAAAAACACCGAAAAAATATACACGCAAACAGCTAGTTGGTGAATAGGTGAGATGTAGAATACAAAAAAAAAAACAGAAAAACGTTGCTAATGTAAACTCAGCTGAGGTAAAACGATGTATAGGCTTAGGGTTAGGGACAGGAGTAAGGGACGAGGAAAGAGTTCCACTTTCACAACGCAATCTTTGTTTTATGTGAAAGATGTCGAAAATGTATTTGTGTGAGCCCAAATTCATTATAAAAACATATTAAAAAATTGACTTCCTCTATCGTATGTATTTGATTTTTATTTGTGGCTCAGATACTTTATATTCCTACGCGCTTCCAGAAACTAACATACAATTTTGTTGTCTTGTTATTTTTTTCGAAGCGCGCTACCAGGATCTCAAAAACTTGAAATAATAATAATTCAATCTGTTTGACTGCAGTAATTGAATATAAACCTCCATTAGTTCGTTGACATATCATTAGGTATACCTCACCTATATTGTATGTACCTCGTATATTATAACCGTTCAGATCACTGGCTCTGTAACGCTAATCATATTATTTGATCATTGGGACTGGGGTATAAAAATAGTATTTCCAAATATTTAAGTGAATTTTCCAAAAATCCGTCAAGAATTTCCTTGTTATCTAAAAGTATCCCGAGATAAGTGTTAAATTAATTTGAATATGAAAATTGTTCAAAATTAGCTGTGTATTAGGTGTTTATTTTTTCACCATTAAATGTAGAAACAAAAAATCTTCTATATGTGTTGGCAGTATAGCCGGCAGAACTTAGTGCTTAAAGCAATCTCCACCAGTCAACCGGTCCCGTTCAATCTGAGGAAGAAAATTCAACCGGGAATCGAAAACCCGGCGTCTCTAGATCAAATGTTCTCCGGTCTTAGAAATAAGCATATTTTTATACTTTAAACGGTGCTATTGTACAACTCTGAAATAGGCGACAAATTCAGTCACTCGGTGATGGGTCACTTTTACTCCTAGTGATATTATATACATACATAGCTTCACCATCAGCAGTGCAACATTAATTAACACCATCATTAAGAACGTGTCTCGCGAATAATTATTATTATTTAAAGTATGGTAGGTAGGTAGGTACCTAATTCGTTTATCCGCAATATTCAGTTAGCTGCGTATTTGAAATAAACTACGGCGAGTCTATTCGCCATGATATATCTGTGGTGGCATGGTAAAAGGCATTAAGTCAGTGGGATAACATTTCTCAGTATGGCGGATTTACTTGTCAGTATTTTAAGAGGTTTCGTTTTTGTCAAATATTATTTAATACAAATAAAATAGATCAACTTTGATGCATTTACTTCGTTAAAAAGGGTTCACTATACGATAACTCATATTTATTTCTTCAATATTTCTTTGTTTATATGCTTTATTTATAATGCGTGTCTTTTTACCTTGACAATTTTGGCTCATAGGTTGAAAAATTTTGTACTTAGGTCAAAATTTACAAGGAAATATACCCAGTTACTCTCTATCACATGCTAATTTATTATTTTTCAACACTTACATTTTATTCTTCATAAATATTAGTTATTTTTTAGCTTACCTATTATTATTTTCTAGCATAGCATTCCCAGAACATCAGTAGGTATATTTTTTTTGCTCAGAATGTAATATTGTTAAGTAATAAATGAAGAATATACTTTGAATAATAAAATGAAATTAGTTAATTATTGGTATTATTACCTTTGTTAAGATAACCCTCTCTCACAATGTACCGATCCTTCAAAACAGAGCTGAGGAATTTATATACGGTTTGGGAAGAGGTCATACAAGCTGCACAAAATCATGCGCAAGGGAGGTTCCAACATCAAACCATTGTAAACCAGATGAATATTCGGAAATTTGAACATTACGACATAATGGCGAACGTTGTTAACGTAAAGTGATCACACTAATAAAACCTTCGAAATAACATTAGAAGATGGTCGTAAGCCCGTAGTGGTTTGTTCATACTATTTTAAAATCGAACTGTATAATCAGTCATCAGCTGTTGAGATAATAGTTCGCAGTAGCACGACTTTCTTTAAATTATATCAATAATAGTATTAAAATAGCAATGAAAAAATATTTAAAAAAATAATAATATGCAGATAGTATTACCGATCTATTGTCTATAGCTTAACAATAAAAACAACGAAAGTTGTAAACAGATTGGTCGACAGATAAGGAAGATACCTGCCACAAAGTTCACAAAATACATTATTTAATCACATTTTAAAAAGGTTCATTTTTAAAAGAACAGCTTCTCACGGCAGCTCTATCATATACAACACTGTTTTACTTCGTGGTAGACAAAATTCGACGCGCGTCGTTTTACCTTGCCAAATAAAATTAATATTGAGTTATGCCGGAATGAAAAAATGCTTTTAAATCCTTTATAAGTGGATTTTTTTTAATTTATGTTTTTGAACTTTGTTCTGTTTGTGACAATGTATGATGTACCGCATATAACTCAAAATGCTGAAAAACCCGACTTAATGCCTTTTACCATGCCACCACAGATATTGCGGTGGGTTGGTTGGCTGGTTAGATTGTTACCTCGGACAACTGCCTCGTAAATCTTGGGATTAACACGGTGGATATCCACTGCAGTGTACATAGTATCCACCCATAATAATTGTTTATTAGGCGAATACAAGTACTTATTATGATAAATAATTGTACAGTTTCTTTCGAATATTGGGTGGTTATTGTTCGCTCTCTGCAATTTTTTTTTCGTGGGCGGAGAGAAAATCCTCATGGACTTTGATTCGGACTTCTGCCCAAGGGCAGGCCCATCGACTAAAAACAGTAAAAACCCTTTCTATGGGATCTCCACACAAATGGGTGCACGCAGACGAGACCGACGTCGAATGACATGGACCGACCATATCGATGCCGTTTTACAGGAGGGCCAAGTTAGGAGCAAAAGGAATAGAAGAGCATGTACGCGGAAAGTTATGCGTTTGGAGGAAGCGAAAGAGGTTTCTTTGGATACGAATGAATGTTAGTCCGTACTCTCTGCCTAACCCCTTGGGAAACGGTGTGATGGGTAAAAAAAAGATCTCCACACTACAACGGAACCACATTTAAGCACTGTCCGGACTTCAAATTTTGCCATTCCAGTGTGCAGTGACTGAGATCGCCTTGTCATTATTTGCCATTTTAAGGTCTCCCCCCCCCCCCACGCCCCTCTCTTGATCATATCTCCCAGATACAATTTCAGTCGATAATTGCTTGTTTTAATCTTGAGCCAGTCTAAAAAGCGTTGCAGTATCCGGTAAACCGAACTGTCGTCATATCATAAACACTCCACAACTGTCTTCGGTATAATACTCTACGTAGGTATCATTCATAGTCCAAACGACAGCGATTATCTATAAACCTATGGGGTTCCTATACAGCACTAGAACGAATTGTGTCATTCTTATTTTCATGTATCGCTGGATTTCTGGAGACTTATTTCTTTTGTTTTACTTTTCAGGGGTTTTAGTGTCAGCGTCGCCGGTAGGCAGCACATCTTCAAGCCGGTTTCCGTGCAAGCCATGTGGTAAGTTTTACTCTTTCTAATTAGAATTTTATCTTTTGTTTTGGTTTCTGAATGCAGAACCCTTATGATGATCCGGAGTCTCGTTAGGGCGGGACGTCCATCTCGGATAAATCCGCAAGTGCCCCTTATAATTGACATATCGCGAACGCTTCTACTCGCTCGTGCAGTGACAGGATATTACCATACGGTTTTGCCTGCTGGATTGATTTATATGCGACGACCTGTTATTTATCTTCTCTATATAACAAACTTACGTTGAAAGAACCTCCATCGCAAAAATGTACAGCCTTCATCGTTTGTTAGTCTAGCGAGATGATGTTGATTTGTACACAAACTATCGGCCAAGAGTGGTGGATAGTTAGAATCTTAAGCCAATTTGGATGGGAAACTTTGAAATTGCAAGCCTGATGCTGTGAAGCCGACTTTATCTAATATTTGTCATCAATGGAAAAACAAATAAGTAAATGAAAACGGAATTCCGCATGCATGGATGGAGACAAAAAATGATATAAGAACTACTTAAGCTAAAATGAATAAAAAAAAGTTCAGTTTTCGATACCACAGTTTCTAGGAATCGAAACAAAATGAGGCTTCAAAGCTTTGTCCACATAACAGAGTAGAGAACTCTAAAATTTGGATAGGCTTGTATGTTTGTCGAAAAATAGTGGGACAACGTCTGGGAGGAATTGTTCGACTTCGTCCATCGCCTTTCCTGGCTCTAGGTGCCTTAGGCGTTGTCTCGGCAAATCGGGGTGAACACGGAATTTAGGACCAAGAAAAGATGAATGGAAGTGATTTGTCAAGATGGAGCTTGTAGGATTTTGTTTGTTTATTTTTCGTTGTTAATTGCCCCTTTGGTGAAATCAAGATTTAATTAGAGAGACACGAGGTGTATCGGTGCGACCAACAACTGGTTATTCGCGGTTCGTAGGTACTCCAGCCGCCAGACCGCAGAGTGGCTGGGCAGACCGGCTCTCTGGTCTATGAAAGTGACCATTCCGGTCAAGTTCAGTCGTGATTCGCGACGGCTTAGAAACTAAACGACTTGAAGTCTGATAGCCAATGAGCAACCAAACACAGATGCTATAAATAATAATTTTATTAATTGATTTCTTGAAGGAGTAATGTTCGTTGGTAATCTACTAGACATTAGGGCTTTCTTAATGTCATTTTTATCATCCTGTGTGGGCGTTCATTTGTCTTCTCTTAGGTCTTGTTCTGTTATCATAATATATAGAAACCATTCCAAAATTCATGTATTTTGACACCTTAGGTTGTAACCTATCGAATAATCCACACTGCCCACTGATATTTACATAATATTGAAAGTACATATTATAACGAAGATTCTGTTAGAAAACGGGAGATCTTTAGTCTATACAGTGATAGGAACAATCTAAGGTTGCCAGTGCGGATTCTTCTTCTGCAGTTTCAATCCTGGGATTGGTTTGCAGCAATAGCATTGGATCTCATTCTCCATTCCTCTCTGTCCATTGCAGTCCTCTTGAGCTCCTCATAAGAGGAGCAGCAGACGTCGGAGTACACGTCTTCCAGGAACTCCCGTCGCGGTCGTCCCCGAGCGTTTGACCCCTCGCTCATCCCCTCCATGATGGTGTGTGGGAGACCTTCTTGGCGGATTACGTGTCCGATCCATCTGGCACGTCTTTCGGACAAGGTCTTGAGCAGGTGCCTTCCTCCTTCGATTCTTGTGAGAACATCGTCATTCAAGACATGGTCTCTCCAGGAGATACTCAGCATTCTTCTATAGGACCACATCTCGAAGGCTTCAAGTCTCCTTTTGTCTCTTTCGGATAGGCACCATGTCTCGCAGCCGTACATCAAGATACTCCACACATAGGTCTTGGTGAGGAGCATTCTAGTTCTGAAGTCAATATTGTTGGACTCAGTCAATATTTTTGATTTTTTATTAAATGCGAGCCTCGCTTGATGTATACGGCTGTCGACCTCGTTCTTAGATCTTCCGTCCCATGTGATCTTACTACCGAGGTAGACAAACTCTCTGGTGTTCCCCAGTGGGACTCCCGACATTGCCACTCGCATCTGGTGCTCACTTTGGCCCACCGTTGTGGATGGACCAGTGCGGATGGACCAACTGAATAGAAGAACATCACGGAGTAATGCAATGATTTTCTAGAAAAATGGACCCACAATCATCGACAGCAATTTTCAATATTACAAAAGTGTTTAAATTGAACCTTTTTACTCAGTTCGTGTATTTTAGTTCAGTGAGCGTTTTGTTTTTACTGCGGTATCCCAGCTACGTTTAAAGACAATGACCATTGATATAATATGTGTAATCTATTTGCGAGGATTAACAATAATTATAGCCTATTAGATAATCGAGGGTGTCTAATAGTTGATATAGCTAAACCTATTAGAAAATCAAGGGCGATGTTAATGATGGAGTCCGCAGCGACTCTCGCTGGTAGTCGGCAAGATTTATTGGTGGGCATGCGGTGAAGGTGGCCGCAGCAGCGACAGACTGGTAGTCGCCTCCTTGTATGGGCACAGACTGGCACACTGCTCGCACAACTACACACTTCACTTATCTTGCTACGCATTCTCGCTACTATTACTTTCGGATCCAGATAAAACGATTTCGCGAATGCGTTGTTTACTTTAAGGCGTCGTCGAATATGTGACGCTTTACAACTTATATTATCGTCCGATGAATTCATATAGGTACTATGAATTTCATAAACAATCGTATAAGCGCTCAGATTTTCTGGATTCTATGATTTTCAAATAGATTCATAAGGCCGTAGTCGTTTAAGTTTTTCTAGCAAAACGTTTCCTCTCCTACTTAACATGTGTACGAATAGCTATAATATTTCTATAATTTTGGTTCAATTTTTATTCTTTTTACAGAATTTCGTGACTTGTATAATGTTCCACATGTTATAGTTGCCTTTGTTCCCTACGTGATACATCGTCAAGTTTAGACTTTTATCCTATATTTTTGTACACCTTTGATAAACACAAATAATGTTTTTATTTTTTTTATTTCCAAATATATTAATATAATACATTAATGTGTACATATATAAATACAGATTAAGGTAATGGAATCCATCACTCCACTAGACAAAAGCCCGTGCTGAGCTGATACTAAAGATTTATACTGCGCATTCGTTTTTATTCCGAGTATTAGAGTATTTGGTGTATTATGATTATGAATAACTATTTACTCTAGTTTTGTGCAAGTAGACCTAATACTAACGAGACAGAAAGACGAGCAAACGGTGCACAACAGAAAGAAACACAAAAAAAAACTACCAGCAAAACCGGAACAACACACTCAACCTATCTTCGTAGTTTATCCCTCTATTTATTCGTGGTTATGATAAGCTCTCACAAACGCGACATCACGTCGAGGATAAAATAAATGAACTGTCATCCACGCGTGTTCGTGTCGTATTTTATTGTGACGGTTCTCACCGTAGAATAGAATGAGAGTTTGAAACCGCGAACACCGCATATATTCAAATATTCACTTGGTGAGTAGCGAATGAATGCGGGTCCGAGGGCTGGGTAGGTACTTGGATGGGCTGCAGTGGTTGCGGCGTGAAATCTGCAGCGACCTTACATCTCGCGCACCGCTACTTTTATGGAGATGATCCGATGCGAGATAAGAATCAATAATGTCATTTTTTCCAGCTCTATTTCATTGCGCTCCTCGCTTATTTTCAGTGTTCTACACGCAAACACGAATTTTTGTCATTTCTTCCGCGAGTTCCTACACAGCGTTTTTGCATTTGCATTGATGGGGTTTTTGCCATTCCATGGCGTTGATTATTTATTACAGTTCAGCATACGTATCGTAGTATTTACTTGCAGACCTGGATGGTTTGCGTATCTTGTATTAATGGTTAAAATATCCTCCGTTTCAGTAGTTTTCGGAACAATTTTCAAATTTCTCTCTTTCCTACTTCAGATCATGCCGACATTGACCTCTCCTACAAGAGTATGCATTTGTATTTTGGACTTCTCGGAGCATACCGCATTTGTTCGGTTTCGTTTATCGCAACGCCGAGCTGTTTTGTATCCTGACAATAACCTGATTTTGCTCCGAATGATCAGGTTAACCAGCTCGTGTCTTATCCCGTAGCATGGCACAAAAACTCTCTTTTGTGTTTTTATTTTCTTCGGCAATATCGAAGATGTGAATGCCATACAAAATGTATAGAAAAATCGTGCTGCACATTGTTAGCAATGAGGATGTTGGAAAAATCATATTATGGGGTTCAGTGACCAAGACGTATGGTTTTACACTAGACAAACTTGTGACGGTATATGGGGAATAAGTTCGACAATCTCTGATACTATATCCAAACCAGGCCACCTATTCTTTTGTTTTTGTATAGGTATTTAAAAAGACATTAATGGTACCTATGTGTACTTTTCCTTTCATTATTCACGTTCCCTCGTGTCTGTTAAAAAAAAAAAATGTGTCAAAATTACACATTTGACATTCATGACAATGTTTAAGCGCCGCCGTGACCTCTGTTAGAATTTCGATTGTTTCAACCTTCCACGTTGTGAAACGGTCTCGGCAGTATTATATCGACGTTTCGTTCAAAATATGGGTCATGTGAAAACTCATGTGCAATAATTCGTTCGTGCGTGTACTTAAATTTTCACATGTCTCATATTTTAAAGTATATTGAATACTATGTTTTTTTGTTTGAGGGCAACTTTGATTGATCTCTGCTTACCGCGCTACTACTATTAATGAATGGCACTCATTGTAGTAAATCATTTTTGAGTAGCGGGCCGGGTTTCGTGTGGGACCCCGTCTATTGGAGTATAATTATTACAATGCCTAAAATTGAAGGCTCTGCTATCGACTTTTGAAACGGATAAGTACCTACCTTAATAATAATAGTTATCAGCACATTTTTTTGGCTACTCTGCTTTGCAGTTCAAGATGGCCATTGACGTTTTTGAGGTTGATAGTGAAATGGGCTCAATTGGGATCTTCTTCGAGTACCGCATCTCTCTAGCGCACGCTTTTCTGTTCTGGACTACGCTGAACATTTCCTCCACTCACTGGATTGAATGTGATTCGTTTCCTTATACTGTATTTCTAAACCAGGGCATTTGCCGTTTACACATATCGCAAAATTTACGTTGTACCTATTCATATTTTCGCCATTCCTGATTATTGGACCAATATTTTTGACAGTTAACTTTTGTCTATCGACGCTAGGTATTGCAGTAAAGCTAGATATTTTAAATCTGTCAAAATATCTTGTTGTTGCACATTAATTCCCCGTTCTTGTTCTTTTTATGTACATTTTTGATTTCCAAAATCCCTACCGTTTGGATAGTGTACCTACATAGGTATAAAATGATTTTGTTTGAGTTTTTATGTCCTTGGTTTGGTAAAAAGTACTAACTGTTTATCATTTATTTTTGTGTGGTTAGTGTAATAAAACCATAAACCGACCGGCAAAGTGTTTTGTTTTTTTTTCGCGGACGTTGATAAGCTTTGTGGTCAATATTATCTAATAATTCTAATGCATATGTGTTAATCTACATATTTTGTTCCAACGTAATTCTGCGAATTTTATGTTGTGGTTTCTAAAAGTATAAAATTATGATGTTGGTTTCAGGTACATGGTATAAATATACTAAAGTTTCGATCCAACATGGGTTTACAAATTCGTAATTCATCCTTAGATTAAATGTTGAAGATTTCCTTATTGACAAATTGATGGTCAATGGTTCGTTTTCCCGTGCCGACCATTTTCTTTCATTGAACAATCGAGCTTTGCTTAATTGGGAAGGAGTCAAAAGTCGAGTGCAGTTAACAGATTTAAAAAATCGTTCATACGAGTATCTTTTTGACTGTTGTAACTACTTTATATTATCATAGTAAGACAAAACATTTAGTTATTTCCACGGTTTTATTTCGTTTACCATTTATTCAAAAGAGATGAAAGTCGAAATGGTTTGGGCATGTGGAAAGAATTGATGCAAACATAATGACAAAGAGAATTCATAAGGCTGAAAAGAAAGGTGTAAGAAAGCGTGGCCGATCACATCGAACACATCGATTCCGTCCTCAAGGAAGGTCAGGTTAGAAGTAAGAGAAATAGGAGAGGGTGTATGAGAAAAGTTATGTCGGTGGAAGAAGCGAAATAAGTATGCTTGGATAGAAAAGAGTGGAGGTCCTTTCTCTCTGCCTACCCGTTAAGGGACACGGTGTAATTGGTAAAAAAAAAACAGACTTCCGAAATCGGGTTCCGAATCTTCCAATATCTTAACGGGTTCTACCACGTCTTCTGTTGCCCTGTAAATAGTGGTCCAGACTTAATGAGTTATGACTTCTGTCGAAAACTGATTAGCGAAATAAAATTGCGAATAATAAAACGTTTTGCTTCGTTTCAATATAATGTTTTCTGCTTTTTTTTTTACTGATCGCGTAAAACCTTTTAAAGTTTTGTTCGCGTGCCATCGTTAATGTTCGTTTTATCCATCGTAACATTTATATAAAGCCTCAAATGTCATCCGCGAATTATTATTGATCGATAGCAAGCACCACGCTCACTGTGTGACGTCTATTTCTTGATTGATCGGTTGGATGGCCACAACCTGTAAGGGGGTGGTCTGACGACAACGCGTTGGACACTTTCTTCTGTGTATTCTGCTGACGTAGCGTCTACCATTGTCACTAGAGCCTGTTTGGACAGTAGGAGTCCGTATTGTCGTTGTGTAGAATGTTCACTTCGACAAGCAAAACAGCAGCTGGATGGTAGTTAACAAGTGTGCAATTGACGTACGATGCATCGTCACTAATAATTAACGCCGCTTACAACGATATAATAACATAACGTATTCCGCCGCTGGCAGGACGAGTATGTCCGTTCAGCTCCTCGGTAAACACTGCTTGGAAGTCTATTAGATGTAACAACGTATGGTCATTATGTCTTTAAAACGTCGTGTTGTGCAATTATTTTTGTTTCTCTCTCTCCCTTTATGACCATTTAGTTCGCTACCCGTCTAAGTTCGTGCTCTTTTTGACCGTTAGCTCTTGATCAGTCTTTAATGTTCTTGTGTATCCGTCGTTTTAGTTCACTTGCTCAGTTATGCTTATCAAGTCTTCTGTTTTTGCTTTATTGGTTATTGCTTTTCCCCATTTTACTACATTATTTCATCTTTCTCGTCTCCTTTCTTTTGGGTTTTGACCCATCGATTGGTATATCTCAAACAGTTTCTTCTAATCCTCGTCATCCCAATCGTTTAAATTTCAAACTTGTGTTTCCTGACTCGGTTGGATATACCAAAAAATGTCGCTCATTCACCTTCTCGCGAGGTTCGTGTGTTTGTATTATTAGCATACGTCATTCAGCTTTCCATTATGGCGAGCATAAATTATTATTGATCGCCAAGAAATCAATATCCATATTCCTTGATTGTCATTACCCGACGGGGCCTTAATTCGATGCCTGCAATCACAATTATCACGGGAGTCGTGGGCGTTACTTCTTAAGGCATCGTTACACTTTGTCTCATAATCAAATTCCTATACATATTTTCCCAAAATATTCTTGGCTTTATCACAATCGTTATCTTATAATAGTGTCCGTTTTGTTTCTCCTTTTTGCACATGGAGTGTAGAGTGCAACCTTATAGACACGAACGTCATTATAATGCCTATGATGACGTTGAAGCGTATCAACCTTCAATATGATGCAGGCTTTACGGGCCCCTCTCCTCATCGGCCGCCCACAACACCCACGCGCATTTAGTCCCCTAATATGGCCAGCCGACGGATAGAGTTAGTCGCGAAACGAACATACGTCGAACAGCACACGCGGAGGGACCACATCCAACACACTACACGTCGCGTCTTGACAGTGTCGACGGTTCACCACGAAGGGTTTTTAAGGATTCACCAACTTGTATTTCAGTCACTAATCTTGAGTGTTTTTTGTGTACTTTTTTGTTTGCTCATTTTGTGTGTTTTGTGTTTATCTGTACTACTTCCCATCAGGAGGAGTAGTGACACTTATCGATGGACGTTATTCCCCTTCCCTCCTCGGTGTTGGCAAACTAACCTTTTAGACTAAATATCACCGTTTGCGGATCATCGCACCCGCACTTTTCACCCTCGATTGCCTTTAAAAGTGTCGCAGTGTGCTTATTTTCTGTGAAATTCGGTGATGTGCGTGTCTGTGAACCAGTGCTTACCATTTCTTCCGACATCGCTTTGAATTGTAAAACCCCATCGCCACTCTTCGCTGATGTTCTCTCAGTGAATGCAGTTGGCTTTTGGAGTGTTGTTAACAGCCGTCTTCGAACGGCGCCACACGGGAAATCTCGTGTCGAGGTTTCCGTCAACGGCAGGCATGGGAATGCTAGTGGGGTGAGTAAAACTTTCATTTCATTCTTGGCCTTTGGACCTCTTTCATTATGAGGCGTTTTTCAGATGTCCGAATAACACAATGCTTTGTTGTCCACTTGTTCAAACTGCAACCCATAATCGTGTTCTCATATTATTTAGTGAGGCCTTGGACAAACCAGTTTATTGTTGAGGACAATTCCAATTCAATTGACTCTTTGGTTTTTTCTCATGTTTTTACTTTAATAATTCATATATTTCCCACACATGTAGGTACGTACGTTTTTATCAAACGTTTTATTGACTTGTTTAGGCGTTTTTCCTTTTTCTCAAATTGGCTCTATAACAATACTATCGGGACCAATTACTATCGGACATAATATGATTATTTAGATTGTCTTGAAATGTTTTATCGCCACTATAAAATTGATTTTTAATGGACAGTTTGAGTAGAAATCATAGTTGGCTTCGAACCTGGCACCACTGTGAGAGCGAAGTGCACTCGGCGACAAATTAATCTCTTTCGTCGATTATTGTTTCGTGCGATTGTTTGTTTTGTTGATTGTTTTCGCTTCTTTGAAACGTCGTTATCACGCCATTATTCAAATGCTGCATTCAAAACACTCGATTCTTAGGATCTTGCCCGTGGCTTGAAGGAGGCGATAGTGGCTAATGACAGTCATTCTCCGTCTCCTCTCATATCCAGACGTCTCCGTTAAAGTGATATCCATCATGTGAGTAGTATTAATGGTTTCCCGGATCTATTTATCGCTTATTTGATTTGGCATACTCAGATTTCTTTTACTCCAAACATTTTCTGCGCCACCTACTCTAGACAAAGTCGCCTTGAAACATTCGTTGTTTTTTGGGAGAATTCCACTTATTGGTTATCAGCGGTGGCAGTGACGGCGCGTGGTGCGAGGCAGACTTGAGCCCATTGAGACCGAGCGCCATAATCGACGCCGACCCGTGCGCCAGAAATGGTCTTGGTCTCACCAACGCACTAAAAACCATCGCCGTCAGCCGGGTCTTTCGGAACTCTTGCAGAATGGTACAGAGCGATGACAACATGCCGCTTGCGCAAAAATTATTATTTATTTATTTATCAGATTACCTACGTTGTGTGTGTGTCATGCCGACGTGTTCCATATTCCCTATTGTAAAAGAACCGGTTCACCACCTGAAACCGAAGCTTTTGTTTTGTTTGTTTTTGCTTTGCTTTAAATAAAAAAAACCTATCTTGGTTACAAGACTTGGAATACGCACAATTATTATCATAGATGCTTTTAAATCAACGGTCTCTTGGAGTGGAGAAGCGTAGGATAAAGTCAAGATTTGGACCCATGACCGTTCTTTTGAATTTTTTGGACACTTTGTTTGGAATTGATCAAATTGTTGTTTCTCTTTATTTTAGGTTATAGAAATAGAAATTTATTATTTACGCAAACTATACTGTGCTATACTATTACATCGTTTCAAAAAAAAAAAAAAAAGAAAACAACTCGAGATCTTGGAAAATCTCAAATTTACACATGTCGACGCATTCGCAAAAAACTCGTTTAGTTTTCCCATCGAGTCGTCGATGCGTCTCGGCTTTATTGAATTATTTTAATACGAATGACCGTCGTTAAACGGGTTGACGTATCGGCCATCACCGTATTTATTATTAACCAGCAGCAAAACCTGTCGGACCACGAGCATTGAAAAGGGGTCACTAATTGTTTGATCGTCCTATACATCAGCTATATCGTCCCTTCAGGGTCCCAATTTTACTTTATCACGTTGAAAACTCGTAAATCCCGTAGCAACATTTTTTATAGGTCCCAGGGTTTTAGTATCACATATTTCTTCGATATAATATTTCTGTTATTGTCAATTATATCATAGCAACTATCGACTTAGAGAATTATTATATATTTATGAAAAATACTTCGCATGGGGTTTCAGCGAAAATGTTGAGTTACGGACGAACTTACCAATTAATATATAAGATTTGTAATTATTGTATGTATTTATGATCAAGTTTACCTTCTTCTGTGTATAAAATAATCGTACCATTTGTGACTGTATATTAGTATGAATGTTCAGATAAGTGTAAAACCACGCGCGCAAGTCGCAGACTCCTTACCTGGGCAGGTGACGCAAGTCCTAGTTTATCTTATGCGGTGTTCAGACGGGGCGAATATCGCCAGGACACCAAAATATCGCCAGCCAGTTGAACCGTGTGAACAGATTGGCGATAAATCTGAAACGATAAAAATGATTGAAAGCGATATCGCTTCAAGTTGAACGCCTTTCAACTTTTGTATCTGGTGGAACGATTCACGCATGCGCAGATATGCGCGGCGTCCGTATGTTCTGTTTCTTGACAGTTGACAGCACTGCTCTAAATTTATTTCTCCTTAGAATCCAATTCCGCACCCAATATTAGCGTTTTTTTTTTATTTTTCCTCAATTAGGAGTCTTTGTATATCGTCTAAAACAATATTTTCAACTAACTCCAATTACTCCGCGACTTCTACCTCGACGTCCGCCATTTTTAAAACAATCAGCGCACCTGACAGATTGAATGTATGTCGGTGGACTCGTGTGAACACATCAGACGATCTATGGGCGACCGAGCGATATTTTTTTTATGCAAGCGAAATCGTCTGGCCTTACATCGCCCCGTCTGAACACCGCATAATTCACCTAGCTAGAATAGAAAAACACATGCGC
Organism: Mystacides longicornis; assembly: GCA_963576905.1. NCBI lineage: Eukaryota > Metazoa > Arthropoda > Insecta > Trichoptera > Leptoceridae > Mystacides > Mystacides longicornis. The sequence goes on along the minus strand of OY756433.1, from coordinate 29,076,873 downwards.
GCACGCAGAATTACTAACTTATAGAAAAGAGTGTAGTTACGTCGTTTTCCACAAAACATTAGTCATGTGTAAAAAAATACGTGCGCTAAAAGTTTGCGTATAAGTCTAATTTTAGGTGCTCTAGAATTTCTTAAAACTCTAAAAATGCAGATGATTTAGTTTAGACTATGGCTAACAGTCGATATCATAAAAAAATAAAGTAGACTTTGTTTCCTTTAAAAAAAATAACGCGTTTCATAACAACAAAATGACAGTTTATGTTAAAGTCCCGTTATTGGCACTTAAAAGTCGACTTTATGCCCCTACCACACGCTCCGTCTTACCTGTGGTCTTGCCTGCGCAAGCCTGGCTTGTCAGGTAAGACGGAGCGTGTGGTAGGGGCATTAGTGTAGTGCAATCTTTTGCCACCTAAGTTTATAGAAAATTTCGTCTGTCACAAATGATGACGCTGTGGACAAAAATGACTAAAATAGGGTGAAAAACATGACAAAACGGGAAGAATAATAATATTATTGTTTACAGATTTCGTTTACTAATTCAGAAACCATCATAAAAAATTAACACAAATAACGGCACTTTGCTGCTTTATTTATTTATTTATTTATTTAGATTATGAAGTTACAAAAATTACATATTTTATAACTTAAAAATAACAATATTATTCCACTTATACTATAGAGATTTAGACGTCACATTTCTACAACATTCACATTATTGAGGAATGAAGTTGACAGATCAACAGAAATTCCGCGAAAATATTAGTAAACAACCTATGTTTTCCATAGATTTCCATGGTAGGAATGGAAATGGAAAAAAGGTAAGGATGATTAGGAGTTTCGGAGACAAACATTACCACCTAATGGCGAACGTTGTTAACGTAAAGTGATCACACTAAGCCAGCCTTCGAAATAACAGATGAAGACGGTCGTAAGCCGGTAGTGGTTTGTTCCATTTAAAAATCGAACATTAGCAATGAATTGTTAGTCATTAGTTGTTATTTTTTCTTCCATGGTAACACTATCAACTTAAAAAAAAATTACATTTCTATGAGCAAGTAAGTGGGAATATTTTTTATGAAACACGACAACTTAAAGGAGACTTTAAATTTTAAATTTCCTTTAGCTAAAGTATTCTTCAGGTCAGAAAAAAAGGATTATATGTATGAGAAAAAAAATTCTTCCACATGACTCATATTTTGTGGAAAATGTATTGAACTTAACCGTGGTGTCACGGGCCGATGTCAATTATATTATTCGTCTCGTTCATATGTGACGCGATGATGCGATACAGATTGTGTTTTATCATGACAGAACCTAGAGGTACTATGTAAGCGAACCAAGGTTTATAATATAGTCCACATGTTGTACTATTTCATTCGTTTATCTTGGAAAATCTATCGTTCTATTTAGATCAATCCTAAAGCGTGTCGCCAAACGTTTTTCCACAAGGATTTACCAATTTACAAAAGTTTCATAGAAGAGTCGATATTACCTCAGGTCTTATTTTCTTGCATTATTTTAATGATATACGTACAGATTCTGTTTACTTGTTGCTCCATCAAATCACAAGCTCTAAAAGAAAGTACAGGCGTAAATATTTTGCAAAAATTTGACCTGTAGACTTTTGCTTGCAAGGACTACGATATGTTTGTACAGTTTCGATAGAATCATTTGCTGATCTAGGTGTAGTAAGTACCTACTTAATATTTAAGGATTCCGGAGTGCTCACATTGAAAAATATAAATCTTTTGAAAAAGTCTTAATGGATTTGTAAAAGTCCAATGAAATTTTTTATGGCATTCACCTTCTGGAGAAAGTGTTATTTGCCATTTTCCCTCTCCTCACTAGAGCTCTGCTAATAATTGTGTAACATTTTTCTGTAAATAAAGTTTCATTTGAATTTGAAAGTAGGGGTTTAAAATTATCTAAATATTATTAAGTGTTTAACTATATTATGTGAACGCTTTAAAAGAAACAAAACAAGTAAAAAAACACAATCCTGTATTGTATTCTCACGTCGTTTCAATGTGATTTTAAAAATGTCAAATTGAATATACCTACCTAATAAAAAAAAACTGTATACCTACTCGTTTTCGCAACGAAAGCGCACTTGAAAGTCATTATTTGTAAAAGAAAAATAAAAAAAAAACTGGCCTCACTTAAAGTTAACACAAATACACTTTTGACAATTTTCACACTAAGCAAAGAGTTGTGTCGTGTAGAGTGAAAATCTGTCTGAGATATACAGATAGGTAGCAACTAATGACTAACAATTCATTACTGATGTTCGATTTTTAAATGGAACAAACCACTACGGGCCTACTACCGTCTTCTACTGTTATTTCGAAGGCCGGCTTAGTGTGATCACTTTACGTTCACAACGTTCACCATTAGGTGGTAATGTTAAAGTCTCCGAAACTCTTAATCATGAGAAACAAGAGAGCAACCAAATTTAAAGACTGCGACTGCTGTCATATAATATATAAACATACACATTCTCCCTTTAAGGCCCCCCGCACACCGCAAGCCACTCCGGATGAGACCAATCCGCAGCAAACCCGACCCGCACGAAACCGACCTCACAGCTCGATCGAAGCAATCAAACCAAAAAGCCGGCCCCGGACAAATCAAGCCCGCCGCGAACTACCCCCAAACCAACCAGCAAAGCGGGGGCCTAAGCCCCGCTCGGGAGCATAGGGAGGCATCAAGAGCTCTCCATTGCGCTTGAAGGCGTTCGAGGCTCATTGTGCCTTTTCTGACCAGTTGAGATTTAAGGACGTGAAGTGGTCAACCTCACGGTCCCGATCTGATTTTTCGATTTCCTGCCTCTTACAGGATGCTCGAAAAATCAGAAAAAAGAGCAGAGGTGCTATATACTTCGCCGGCAACCCCACGGCTAGCTGTCATATATATATATATAGGATATGCATATATCCATTACAAAAAAATGAGATATACTGGATAAAAATAATGTCTAGTATATCACACGATTAGACATTATTGAAATATACATACACGTGATATTCGAACTAATCTGTTTCGTCATTTAATATCGCATTGTTCCGTAACTCTAGTAATGATATGACGCGGCCACATTCACTATTCTGATTAGTGATTACGATGCAGTGAAGTAGTATTTCTGTAACAAACAATAATAAAATGCAGTAACTAGCGGTAATGGTAATTCTAATTCGGGGTTATTGTTAGTAATTACATATTACGTGTATTATGGCCCGCCATTGTGCCGTGTTGTGGCTCGTGGTTCCGCCGAGGTGACTGCACCGTATATACAATGTGACGTATGGATGGATGGACTGTCTTTCCCATGTATGGTGTTGCGTCCCATGATACGAGTGCATCTATTACAGCCACAGGAATGATTCTATGAAGAACGTAATTTTTCGGACATGCTAAAATATTTCGTAATTAGCGGCAAAACCTGTCGGACGACACGCATTTTTTGTTTGATTGTCCTTTAAATCAATTACCTAATGTATCTTCTCGGTTTTACTTCTTCCCCTCATATTTGTCCCATAATTTGAGGTCGACTCTCCTTTTTTATCTTTGGGTTTGCTTCAGTTTCGCCTAACAATTTTAGTACCATGCACAACTATTTAAACTAAACACATTATTTTAAACAATTTTTAAGCGTCACAATTATTAATTTACTAGCTGATACCCGTCTCGCTTTACATCTTCAATAGATGATAACATATTTTCAATAGATAGCTCTGTCTTTTATTGAAATATAGCTGAAGATCCTGTAATTTTCGAATTTATTAAAAACATATTAAATATGTACTAAATTTGTATCTAGCATTACTACAATTACATCTGCAAAGATTAACGGTGATTAAAATCGAACGTAAATTCTATTGTTTATGCGTGATGTGATGACATACAAAAGTAATAACAAACTGTATTATTATGTAGATTTAGCTGATACCCGAAGTGTGCTTCTTACGTTGATAACTATTATTTGACATGATCGACGCGACAACCACAAATAATAAAAGTTTCCCACAGATCAGTGTTTTTGTGTTGCTATCATATGAGCTGAGATCCGATACAGAGGTCCCACCCAAAGTTCCTGAACCTAATGTCGAATTTTCCTTATTTTCCAGGTCAGCGTTGCAGACGCTTCATCGCGTTAGCAGCGGAGCCAGAGAGCAGAACTACTTCATGGGCGGCAACAGTCACTCCTGGGTCAACTACTATGAGCAGTGCATCCACTCGGACCGCTCCTGCCTCAACGAGTGGCACGCCATGGACTCCATCGAATCGCGCCGACCCCCATCGCCCGACTCTGTCAGGACCAAGTGAGTTCCTCTTACCTATATAGCTTCTTTATACCCTTAAGAATTAAACCTTACTCTACCAGCTTTCACTTTCTCTAAAAACAATCTTCTTGGATATTTTGTAGAGATGAAACGGATAGCAGTTAAGCCGGATAACCGGATACCGGATATTCGGCCAACTAGCTGCCGGCCAAGGTGTATTTGTTATCCAAAAATATTTTTTTTTTACTATCCGGTATCCGGTCGGATAGGTGCTAGTTATCCGGTATTCGGCCGAATAGCATTTAGGCGCCGAATAGGCCGGATACCGGATAGTTGCTGGATATCCGTTGCATCTCTAATATTTTGCATAAAAAATAGGTAAAATCAATGAAAAAAAAAACATTACAAACACTACTGTATTTTATGTATTTGATACTCACACATACTTCCACAGACTACTTATAAAGATCATCAACTTCATAGAAACAAATGTAAAATGAAAAGCGCCTCATAATGGGCGCAGAAAGCTTTTTGAAGGCGGTATATTCAAATGAAAGTTGAAGCTGAAAATGGCAGGATATAAATAATTGAGAATATATTAATATTGTTTCTCTTTAATAATAACAGAAAAAACTTTGTACATATCAATATTTCAAATTTTACGTATCCAAATATCCATGTTTTTTAAAGAAAATTTTGAAATAGCACTCGCTTTGTTTTTTACAATGGGACCTTAATAATGTTCAAACATATAATTTAAATAAGTTATGGTCGATTTCGATCACTAGTGTAATATAATATATCAGCAAAAAAAGTACTTATTAGTTGTATTAAATTATGCAACTAATAAGTACTATGGAAAATAAGAGAAATAAATAAAAATATATACCGGGTGTCCCAAAAAGTATGGATAATCGGTAAACCAGAGATAGAGGACCCCTAGGGCTATCCAAAACAACACCACCTATATAAGAAGGCCTTAGTGCAGGCGGCCATTTTTGGCCTCCCGCGTCACGACTGCCTGTGTGTAGGTAATATAGTGCACAGGTAAGTACATACAGATATAGGTGAGTGAATGTTGGGCCTCCCGATGTGACGCAGCACTAAGGCCTTCTTATATAGGTGGTGTTGTCCAAAAACCTCAATGTATGTTCTACGATTTTTTGTCTTTTTGAGTTATAATTTTTTTCGAATTTTTCCGAAAAACTTCGACAGTCACGGCATAATTTGTCACAGAGACGCTATTTATTGAGATAACCCTTCATTATTTTTTTAAAAATTGTTGAATAGTGTTCGCTTTAGATGTAATAATTTGTTTTATCCAATTTGATACCATAGCTTAAAAAAAATGTTGTACGTATGTCAAAAATAGTCAAATCCGAAAATTGACAAAAATGTTTGAGAGCGATTAAAAAATAGGTCACATAAAATTTTTTTCCCAAACATCTTTCAAAAACTTCCTTTTTTCATTTAGTATCTACCCTGTAAATTTCATTTTCCTATTCTTACGGGATCATACTTAAAAACGGTTTGAAAGTACGAGAGGGCGATATCTCAAGTAATGAAATAATTAGGTACATTTCCATACAAAAATAATCATTTATTATTCTACGAGTAATACATGTATTAGAATGATCAATTTCACTTTGTATCAAAATTTCACGACGTAAGAATCTACCTCTCTTAACTCGAAAAAGACAAAAAATCGTAGAACATATTATCGACTGTGCTCAGGTAAAAGGCTTTAATCCACATTTTTTCTAAAATCGGTTTTATTATTTTAAACTAATAATGTGTGTCTCAGACACATTCCGGTAAAAGGATTTAAGCCGCAAACACTTATTTCCTACATAAAAACGCAAATGATTGCAAAAAGAAGGACTTAAACGCAAAACGCAACCATGTCAAAGGACTTAAGCCACAATAATCTAGTTGGATCAGGTAAAAGGCATTAAGCCACATGACGCATGATGTATGAAAACGATAGTTTTTTTTATGACGGACACAAATGTCAGTGGCGATGTAAAAGGACTTAAACCACCTTTTAATCATGTTTTTTCTAATATCTCGATTATTTATTAATTTTTTAGTCTTAAATTGCTCAATGTGGTAAAGAAAGCATATTTACACACGATAAATATAATTATTTTGCATTTTCAATAATACATCGGTTCGCATATGTTTTTTGTTTCTGGTGTAAAATTTTATAAATGTGGATTGAAGCCTTTCACCTGAGCACAGTCGAATATTGAGGTTTTTGGATAGCCCTAGGGGTCCTCTATCCCTGGTTTACCGATTATCCATACTTTTCGGGACACCCTGTATAAATTGTTATGTAATGGCCATACGCTAAATATATATAAATCAGCCCTCAAAAAGTGTCCTATGAAACTACAGCAGCATAACAAGTAATATATATGCCACAATCTCGAGAGCTGACTCCTATGTGTTAGGTTTGCGGATTTTTCAGCTGCATTGCATGTCTTCAATATATGCTCAACACATAAAACTTTGACATTATCATCTTTTACTTTTGTAAGGAATCTTGTCGTATATAGGTACCTACAATTAATAAACTATTTTTGTTTTACAGACCACGTGAACGTGAAGAGACCGAGCAGGTGATCAGATCAACGTTGAAAGAAATCATGATGAGCGTAGACTTGGACGAGGTGACCAGCAAAGTGATCAGGGGGCGGCTAGAGGAGGACCTCGACATGGATCTGGGGGAGTTCAAACCTTTCATAGACCAAGAGATGATCACCATTCTTGGTCAGATGGATGCGCCCACGGAAATATTCGATCATGTTTACTTAGGATCCGAATGGAATGCCAGCAACCTGGAAGAATTGCAAAAGAATGGGTGAGCATTGCCTTTTGTCTTTCATCATGCTCATTTCATCACTGTTATATGTTTATACTTTTGTATTTCATATTTTCCTTTGTATTTTTCCAGAGTCAGACACATCCTGAATGTTACCAGGGAGATTGATAACTTCTTTCCCGGAATGTTTAACTACTTAAACATCAGAGTCTACGATGACGAAAAGACAGACCTCCTCAAACATTGGGACAAGACCTTCAAATACATTAGTCGAGCGAGAAAGGAGGGTTCCAAAGTTCTGGTGCACTGCAAAATGGGAGTGAGTCGGTCTGCTTCTGTGGTGATAGCATACGCCATGAAGGCTTTCGACTGGGACTTCAGTACAGCCATGAAGCATGTCAAAGAGAAGAGGAATTGTATCAAACCAAACACTAGCTTCTTATCACAACTGGAAACATACCAAGGCATACTAGACGCCATGAAAAATAAGGAAAAACTCCAAAGATCTAAATCTGAAACAAATTTGAAATCCCCTGGATCAGTCTGCAAAACTGACTCTAGGATCATGGAACCCACCCCTTTAATACAAGCTCTGACAGGCAGATGTAGATCAAGGCCGAGATCGTGGTCTCCGGATACGCGGCTCGCCTCTCAACTTCTTCCCCCTACTAGTCTATCTTTGGAGAATCTGGCGCAGGAAACCAAAAATGTTTTAATGCCTTGCGCTAATGGAAGTTACAGCGTGTCACAAAATAGAATAATGAGGCTTCGAGAGGATGGTGTGCCCAGTGTGAAACACATAGTTAACGAATTGGAGTCCCAGGCAGCGGCTAGTGAGAAGAAAACACAAAGAGAACGGAGAAACCTGAAGTTGAATCTGGCAAACCATATAGGATCTGCGGAAGGGCATAACTGTGATGTTCTTAGTAGCAGTAATGTAGATGTAGATGCGGGGGACAAGAGTGAGGAGTGTGAAGCCCCTGGTGATAGTAGTAGTAGTCAATATGTGGACACGTCCTCTAGTGATATAAACATTGATGTTGTGCAATCCAAAGAAACTGTCAACAAAACAGAGACCTGGGACCCCGGGGAGAGCAAGGGGAGTGGCGTGCTTGTTAGTAACCTTCCCTGTGATTTAAATGAAATTGTCAAATGTGATAGTGGCATAGTGGATGTGCGCACCAAGTCCGCCTGCGCCAGCAAGCAAGGTGACCCATTTTCCAAACAAGTTGACAATGTGTTTGAGAAGGAGGAGAGGAGAAGTGGAGAGGCTCCCAGTCGGCAGGGCTCTTGGAGTTCTTGCGACAGTGCCGTAGTCTTAGAGAGGAATTCATCGTGGGGTTCGTACGACACGCGGCCTTCTCGTAATTCTTCATGGAGTTCGTACGATGAACAGTGGAGTACGGGAACTGTCAAACGTACCAAACAAAAACTAGAAGAGAATTCTGTTAAAAAGATATGCCCCGATGGTGATTTAGCACCTAGTGAAGTGAATGAAGCCATAAATACTGTACTTACAAACAAACTCTCCATAGTTATACCCTCGGCTTGTGATTTAGACATCATAAACGAAAACCATGAACAAAGTAGTGTTAGTGTAATAAACTCAGATAATAGTGTCGTCGTAAGTTTGAAAGATGCAACGGGTGCATCCACAGATAGTGGCGGCTGTGAAGTTAGGGACATGTGCAGGAAGAGTGATAATGTCAGTGCCATATTGAGGGAGTTGGAATACGCGGGAGATGAACTCAGCGGGGTTAATAGAGTTAGGAACACTAAGTTCATACGTCTGTCAGCCAGTGCTCCTACGGCGTCTTCTAACTACTTTGAGAAAAAAACAACCAGTCCTTCAGCCAGCTCCGTGGGGAATATCTTCAGTTCAAAGAACATAGACTTACCTAAAACTTCTATAGTTAAAGCCTTCTTTCATTCTAAACATAAAAACAAAATAGACAACTTCAAAGTGGACAAAACTAGAGTGAATAATGCCAATAACAATAATAATAATAGTAGAAGTATTTCAGGCAAAGTGAAAAATCTGAAGATGGAGTTCGAAGCTAAATCCAATTTGAATAATGAAGCAAGCAGTCGAAATTTACTGAATGTAGATGCCTCTATTCAGAATGTTAATGTAGAAAATAACAATAAGACCAAGGGAAGAAGTTTGCCTTCCTCACCTGTTAGCATTCACACCGAGATACGGAGTAAGCCCATAGTGGACGACGACACGGAGAGTAACGGAGGCCAAGTGGGGCAGAGTACGTCTTTAGAAGATCTCACTGTCAAGCAATTGGTTGGTAAATACGACCGACCAAAAAGTCAGCAGATAACCAGTAAAACAAATTTCGCCGAACCACCCGTTCCTATGAGACAATCTAGCCTCAATCTAGACACGAAAAAGAAACAACCCAATCCCGGGGCCAGAAACTCTATTTGCGGCGGCATCCCGCCACGGAACCCAGCAGTGACGTTACGTCCCCCAGTGGTGCCCACCGTCGTCGCAATGTCCCCTGTTAGTTTTCCTACTGCCAAAGTTGTGGTGGCGTCGGTAGTGGCTAAAGCTCAAACAAAAAAACAGTTGCAACATGGTAAAACTCATCCGTTGGCGCGGCTTAAAAACCACACGACTAATAGATGTACGAACCCTGTGTACAACACCATGTAACAATTTTTAATAACTGTCAGATTTAAGTGTTTGACACTTTACTTGAGAGTCTTTCTCTCTTGAGAGTAGACTTTCAAAACTCACCACTCACTGCCATGTTCAGGACGAACTTCAGAGTTGTCTGTAGCGAGAAAATATTACTTTAATTTTGTAATCCTAGTATTTTGATTACGAAGATTGATCTAGTCTACATAATATTTTGTAAAGATCGTGTGTCGCCATTTCATATAAAGAATGTATCGAGACAGGGAGGACGTACCAATTACCATATTTTTGTAAATTGAACAACTTGGACCCATTTGTAATAATTAACCAATGAATTACTCCCGATATATAATATATAGATTAGAATAATCATTTCACTCATTGTATGTACGCGGCATTTCATTCATATTTTTTACAAGATCATTTTTCTAACCTAACTTTTAGAATCATTGTCATGACGATTGATAGTTTGCAGCTCTCTATTATAAGTACAGAAATCACAAGCATTGATTTGTACAAAGCGTGGTAGATTTTTCTTGTGTTCCTAAACCGTGTACCTAGATTCAACCTACATGATAATTGTAATTATGTTCCATGTATGAGGTTATATATAGACATTAATAATAATTGTGTAGTCGATTATGAATTCAATTAGAGATGGATTCACTTTAAATGCTCTTCTGAAGACTGACCCAGTCATGAATTTTTCTTTTGATATACAGTCCGTCTAATTTAAAAAAAAATTATCTATCCACAATTGTGTTCATTTTGATTTTTATATGACACAATTAATAATTCATTGATAAAAAAAAGTTGTTGAGATTTTTTTTTATATTTAGGCTGTTGATTTTTTTTTGCGACGTGATATTTCATACTTCTTTTGTTTTTGTGAATGTTATTTAGCAATATTCTACCAACTTTTTGTCGTAAACATTACACTTGAAATGTTAATTTATTTTATGCGTATTTTGGTAGTTTGTTGGATGTATTTGAAACTTACGATCCACCAGAACACGAAAACTTAAAATTTTTATCAAGATTGTTGCTTGTTGAATGGCGAAAATAGTGTCTTTAAAATTGTTTGCACAAATATTATATTTTGTAATTGTGAAAATTCTATTTTGTAAGAATAAAAGATTTATTATTATCGCTGTGTAAAATCTAAAGAGATGTTTAATTTTGTTGTGATACAATGCTGTCGGCCAAAATTGTGTTCTTCGTGTGGATAATATTTTGTAAAAAAACTAATGATGAGATATTTTGGTATAGTGTACACAAATGGTCCAGGACGCCTCCGCGCCACGTCCTGTTCTCTAATGTTAATTCAATTCGATGTTCGCTCAAATTATTGTTTAAATATTGTTCCAAGCTTTTGTTGTATTATTATTATGATTATTAATAATTATTTTTGTGATTTTAATGTAAATTTTTGTACAATATTTTGTGTATAAATAAGTAGCCTATTGATAAGTCTGTTTTCTGCTTTTTGAAAATAAACCGGGTTGTTGTTTTCAGCCAAGCATTTTTATTTTTCTCTTTATTTTTGTCCTTTCCTTATTAGCCGGGATACAAACTGATCCTAATGGTTCCAGTAATATTTCTATCTCTGGTTGAACGGAGCTGATTAAAAAATCAATGATTGAATCGAATGATTTTTTGTTTTTATTTTTAACCATACTTCGTAAGGAGAGAATGGAAACGTAAGATCTGTGTAATTTTTATTACAAAAAAATAAAATAAAAGCATCGTAAAATTTTGAGATATTTTCTCAGATAGGGTACTGAAAAAAATACTCTTTCAGTGGCATAGAGTAATCAGAATTCAGACAGCTCTACACCACATTTATTAACTATGATTTTTTTCATACATTATGTTATTGCACTTTTGTTAGCAGACTTTCTTCCACTATGTATGTCAGAAATAAAGTAAGACATAATAATGTATATCTCAGCGCTCCACATACTTCTATTAAAAAACCAGTCATTTTCCACAATCTGAAGATTAACATGGTCCTTTGGGCCGGATATGAATGAACTGAAAGAAAGGCAGTTCTCACTTGTGTCTGGGCTTACGACTATTGAAGGTAATCTGTGCTTGATTTTGCGGTTGTATTATTGCCTCGAATTTTGAGAATCTCAAAAAACAATATCTGGGCTCTTTCCAAAACATTTTCCTGAACCTTTCTCAAGATTTCAGATTTTGATGATTCACGGCTTATCAACATACACTCTTTCTAATCAATTAAAACAAACATAGTTGCACTTTCACAATATTTTATTGAAGCTCGAGCACTTTCGTCTATCTCATGTAGACAAGGTCGTCGCCAGCCCGGGGCCCAGGGGGGGGCAATTTGACCCATTCATAGGCTATATATGAATGATGAGGAAAATATGAATTGGCTACATTTTTTAATCTCTAGGGGGGGGCAGCTGCCCCCCTCTACCCCCCCTTGGCGACGCCCTTGCATGTAGACATTATCAAGAGACTAAAGATACATAAAATTTTTAAAAAACAAACTGAAGACATGGTAGGAGAAGATAAGACTACTACCAGATGACAAAATTGATAATGTCTACATGAGATAGACGAAAGCGCTCGAGCCTCAATAAAATATCGTGAAAGTGCAACTGTGTTTGTTTTAATTAATTATAATGAACTTTCACTACGTAAATACACAAACCTTACAAAAAATAATACACTCTTTCTTTAATGTATTCCCAAAGGGGAATCATTGAACCATTCTTTGGCGTTCCTCACAGCACAAAACGCAAAACATTAGCAGACATTTACAATGAACGCTCACCCAAACTATTGTGACCCAGGGACAAAAACATTCCAAGGCCCTAATCAACATACAATCAAATATCCATTAGGAACATATTGTCCCTTGGCAGGAATAATTTATGCATCATTGCTAGATCCCTAACGGCACACTGTAGACTGAACAAGCTCATCTGCAACATATTTGAATGCTTAAAGTACCCAAAAAAAAACTTGTCAAATACTCCCCAAAACTCAAAATTTCATGACCACGATACCCGTAATAAAACCCTGCTGCGGCCTATAGGACATAGACTGACAAAATTATCAAAAAGCTTTGTATGTATGAGCGTGAAGTTATACAACCACCTCCCGTTAAACCTTAAAATTGCTGACAATGTACGTTTTCAGAGAGAGGTTAAAAAGTATCTTGTTGAGAAAGCTTTTTATTCCATTAATGACATGTTAGCAAATTAACCTCTGATTCATGTGTTGTCTGTGACATTAATTAATATATTAACATTTTCTTTATTCCTATTGACTTTGTTCTTGTCGCTACTGCAACTATACTATTTCCTCTTTCACAAAATTTATATTGAATCTCGAGCGCTTTCGTCCAACTCACGCAGACATTGTCAAGAGACTAAATTACAATAACAAAAAATCAAAGAGAAGACAATCATGGTACCACGGTTGTGGGAGAGGATATTTACAGATGACAAACATTATTATTATTATATATATATACTTACATTGGTACATATTATTGTTGGGTGGGATCATTAGAAAGTAAACATTGGAAATGTGTGACCGAAATATTATGAATTTTGAAGTTGGTTAATTATAGGGTAAACATAAATTGATTAAACTTAACTATGAACATATTATTTCTAAGATAATAGAGGAGATGGTGTAGGGACTTGAATATTAACAATAGTGTCGCGATTTTTATGTATTTCGAGGGTTTCCAGGCCTAATCTACGGTACTTGTGTTCCTCCGAGTGTAATACCCTGACATGGAGGAACACAAGTACCGTAGATTAGGCCTGGAAACCCTCGAAATACATAAAAATCGCGACACTATTGTTAATATTCAAGTCCCTACACCATCTCCTCTATTATCTTAGAAATAATATGTTCATAGTTAAGTTTAATCAATTTATGTTTACCCTATAATTAACCAACTTCAAAATTCATAATATTTCGGTCACACATTTCCAATGTTTACTTTCTAATGATCCCACCCAACAATAATATGTACCAATGTAAGTATATATATATAATAATAATAATGTTTGTCATCTGTAAATATCCTCTCCCACAACCGTGGTACCATGATTGTCTTCTCTTTGATTTTTTGTTATTGTAATTTAGTCTCTTGACAATGTCTGCGTGAGTTGGACGAAAGCGCTCGAGATTCAATATAAATTTTGTGAAAGTGCAACTGTGTGTTATTTAATTCATAATAATGAACTTTCACTACGTAAATACACAAACCCTCCAAATAGTATACTATTTCCGATTATAATTAACGAAATGATCTTAGTTTTGCACATTGACGAGGTGTCAATGGGACCCTTTACATCCCATTGACATCGATTTCCACATTTTTTATTGTTTTTGCTTTGTCATTGCATTATTGCTTATGGTATTGTCTTGTGATGCATTATATGTATAAATTGTAAATTATATTTAATGAACCCGAGTGCCTCGTAAGGGGTCTATGGGGGATAAATAAAGATAAGAGATAAGATAAGATATGGATCCTGGACTCTGGCAGTCTGGCATGTGCAGGATGTGTGAGGAATCACTTGTGACCCCAATGCACCTCCTGTGTGAGTGCCTACCAATCATAGATAATATAGGTTATTGCTGCCAATAATGCATAACAGACACAGAAACCAGCAGGGTTATTCATAAAAAAAGTTCAAGCTTAGAACTAGTTAAATATTAGAAACTTAAGGGCGCTTTGCACCTAAATACCCGTTTTTGTTACTTTTACTTAATTGATTTTACTTGTTGTTTCCACAGTCCTTAACCGACAATACAGATATCGATATTTTATTGTAGAATGAACTTTATTTATATAGTTTAAAAAGCTTTTAGAATCATTTTCTTTTTCCTGAAACGTCTAACTAAAAAAAATTAGTACTTATAGATATATAAGTTGCAGAAAATGTGAAAACTAATATTAGTACTAATTGGAATAGGTCTGATTTACCTAAGCAAGACGATTTTTCAGCGTAATAATACCCCTTAAGAAAATAATTAAGCTTAGTTCGAACTAAACTTTCGTGAATACCCCTGCTGGGCACATTAAGGTCTTCCGATTCTTTTGGGATGCTGGAATGAGCGATAAACTCTAAATATACAGCCAGTCATAATAGTTACATATAGGGACACAGTGACTGCGACCTCCTAAGAGGCAGCAAACCTAGTATCTGGTGAACACGGAGGCCAATTTGACTTAAATTACACTTACACATAAGTTAAGGTTAAGACAATGGACCAAGAAACAGAAAATGTTACAGGAAATTCAAACCACAACATTAATTTTGTTCCACCCGGTATATACTTAATTGCTCCGCTCAATGGGATAATTATTAAATCAATTTTATGCATAAATACTATAAATGCAGTAGAGATGAGAGCTTTACGAAGAATATGTGAGATATGGAAGGAAATGAGAATATTAGGAAGGAATATGGTATGAAAGATAGTGTTGTTATAAAGATGAAAGTTAAGATGGGTTGGACATTTTGAAAGAATGGATCAAATAGAATAAGAAAGAGAATTCATAATGCTGAAAGAAAAGCTGCAAGAAGGAGTGGTCGATCGAGAATAAAGTGGATCTGATACATTGATTCCATCCTCAAGGAAGGCAGGTAAGATATTGGATGATAAATGGTATGTATAGGTGAAAAAAGCAAAAGAAGTGTGCATAGGTAGGCTTTTAATATTTTTTATGTATTAGCTTTCCACTCATTATTGAGTGATTTAGAGGAAAAGGCTTTGTCAACATAATATTATTACGCGATCTATGAATAAATAATTAAATACCTAGTTTTTGAAAAACCATTCATTCATAGTTCGCGCATCATAACACTGCTTATCCTATTCTCGTGTAGATGGCATTATAAATACCGTTAAGTGTTTGACAGCTGATGGTGTGATTGCTTATCTGTCAAAACAAAACCCAAATTTCCTTCAGTCAACAACAAATTATGTTGAAATGATGATTTCTGTTGATAGTCGTTATAATAATATTTAGATATTGTGTGTGCTGTTACTGTAATTATACGATTTATCTATGAAATCAATAATATATTATATTCAACCTGAACAAAACACTTAAGGTGTAAAACATCGAGTGAGTACCTCAAATAAAATTACCTCGAAATAATTTCAAATAACTAGATTAATTCTTCAGATTTCTGTATTTAATCGAAACCTATGCCTACTGTTGAAGGATATCATGGTCTCTATTCAAGATTTACCCGATGAGGTGGTCGTGATGATCTTGAAATATTTTGACTTCTTCAGTTTACACAACTTCTCTGAAGCATGTCAACAGTTCAAAAGATACTACACGGATTCGCAAATTGTAAAGTAAGACTCAAATAGACCCAACATTCGTTAATCAAACATTTCCTTACAGACTTCCATTGGTTGATATCCAGAAAAACCTCTTCCACTTCATTCAACAGCATAATAGGTGGCAGCACCAATCTTTCACATTGTCTCTTATTCCCGTTACTTCTGTCTTGGCCCTCCTTTCTTTCGGGTTTCTGTTTTTTTACATACTTTTTCATATTCACTAAATCTCTCTCTCATCTTATAGCTGACTTATTCTTTCACTTCATCATCCCATCACACATCACCTTTTACTTTACCGGTCATAATTTCACTACATTATCAACTTACGGGGCGTTCAAGTATTACGTAACGCAATTTTTGAAGATTTTTTACCCTCCCTCCCCCCCATGTAACGCGCCGTAACGTTTTTCTGTACCCCCCCTCCCCCCCCTAAATGTTACGTAACACCCAAGAGACTAATTTTTACTGAACTCTCGTATAATACTATAATTTATATGTTCCATAAATTTTTCTTTATTTTTTCTTTTGCTGTTTTCCAAATTTCGTTGGTATTTTTTTGGCATAGCTGCGATGGCATGTCAGCATGAGAGCCTTTATAGGCCAAGAACAGTTGATGATGTAAATCCCCCCTTTTGAGCACTAATGAATACTGACAACGACAATAAAATAAAAATGACGTAAGTATAATACAGTCTAGGGATTCCCCGTAAAAAAAAATAAAAGAAAAAGTTTGCTAACTTGGGAGGGCGAAATAAAAATTACATACAATGCAGTCGAGGGACTCCCCGTAAGACTCAAACGAAAAAGGTTCCTAAGGGTAAGAACCGGGTAAGACCGGCGCAAAGAATGTTACTATGCATTTGAAAGGGGATACCCACACAAACAGCAGGAACCCGCTTTCCGGCATGCCCATTCAAATGCATAGAAACCATAGACAATAATATTTGAGCCGGTCGGAATCGGCTTTCTACGTGTTTCCACCAAAATCTTTAACATCGGAGAACAAAATAAAAATGACATACAGTAAAATCGAGGGATTCCCCGTAAAACATAAACGAAAAGGGTTGCCCAACTTAGAAGATTTATTTTCCAATTTTTTTTATTTAAGAAAAAAAAACCGTTACGTAACGCGTTGTTCGAACCCTCCCTCCCGGCCTTGTAACGCACAGTAATGTTTTGCAAGACCCCCCTCTCCCCCAAATTGCGTTACGTAATACTTGAACGCCCCCTAACACATCTCTCAAAGATCCATCTCAGTGCAAACCTCTAACAGCTTGTTGCCATTATCATTCACTCTCTCATCACCATAGGGTCCTGAGGCTCATTGCTCAGGCAATAAGTTCCGCCGGCTATACTGACACCTTTGTATAGAAAAGTGTTACATTATTAGGTATTATTTAAAACATTTATTCATTAAATCACAATATATCATATAAAGTGTACATCATTGTATAAAAATAATTAAATACAATGCTATATACTAAATATAAAAATATCGGTGTTGTCTCTCATGATACATGAAGATGTAATGTAATCATACAAGACCTTCGAGCTATAGAGAAAGGAACTTTTTTAACATCCTACATGAGGACAATAGAACTGCCTTTTGAATGACATATCTGAGACCACTACAGATGGCAAGTTTCCCTAGATTCTCTTTAAGAGACTTAGGAATAACTCCATTTGTCGATATCACTATCGGTATTATGTGGGTGGTTGGTGTATGCCACATATTCTTGATTTCGTGAGCAAGGTCAAGATATTTATTTATCTTGTCTTGCTCGGCTTTTTTCAAATTTTCATCATACGGTATAGTGATATCCACGAGATATATTATTCCGTTCCTATGATCAACCAATACAATGTCCAGACGATTTGTGTTAATCGTTCGGTCAGTTTGTATTGATATATCCCAAAATAACTTCATAATATTGTTTTGCATCACCTTATTATTATTATGTTAAATACTTTTCAGATATGTGGAATATGAAGGAAACTATCCAATACGAAAACCATTGCTATCATTGAAAACATTTTTGAATTTGAATAAAATGTACATTACACATCTAAACCTCAACTACGCTCATTGGTTGAATAAGAGGGAGTTTTTGAAATGCCTCAAGAAGTTATCATGCTTGGAATATCTGAATATTGTTGAAACTGGTGTACTGATGAGAGATATTGAGAACATAGTTGCCAAGATAGAAAAGGTACTGATTTACATCATCTATTTTTTTTTGCAGTCTATACAAAATTAACCTTTTTTTTAGTAAGATGGAAATTTTTTCACTGTAATCTCAAGGAAGAAAATGATCTTAATTTATTATTAATATTAATTTTGCTGTAGACATGAGTTTTTGACTAAACAATGATACCTATAATAAGGCAGGAGGTTTTAAGTGTCACAGGTGTAAGGTGAACATATATCAAAATGTAGACATGAGTTTTTGACTAAACAATGATACCTATAATAAGGCAGGAGGTTTTAAGTGTCACAGGTGTAAGGTGAACATATATCAAAATGTAGACATGAGTTTTTGACTAAACAATGATACCTATAATAAGGCAGGAGGTTTTAAGTGTCACAGGTGTAAGGTGAACATATATCAAAATGTAGACATGAGTTTTTGACTAAACAATGATACCTATAATAAGGCAGGAGGTTTTAAGTGTCACAGGTGTAAGGTGAACATATATCAAAATGTTCAATCTCATCCATTAATCAAACAAATTTGAAATGAAGTGTAATGTTCAATTACAATAAATTGACGAGTTGTTTATCCTGGAACAATTTTAGTTAAATACAGTACATCACTGGTAATTCGACACGTCCTGTAGTCCAACATGCCTATCACTGTTCATAAATTATCAGCAAATCTTCAGACAAGTCAAATCTCCTTCTGAGATCGACAAGAAGAAAAGACCAGCCAAGAGATAAAAGGTTAAGAGAACTCAACACGAAGACTTGGTTTTTGCTTTTTTTGTCAATCTTGGAATGCATTGACCCCATTCATCATGGAGAAAATTATACAGAAGATCATGGAGAAAATTCTTCAGAAGATCTCTATATAAACCGAAAATTTTGAAACTCGACATTGCCTTGCAAAAGGTTTGTCAGCCTGCCATGGCCCCACTGTATAGCTAACATCTGCCCAAAATGTCCTATCATTACTGATGGTAAATTCCTAAGAATCCAGATTGCCGAATATAGCACTGACGCTAATCATTTAATTTCAGTTAAGGTCCGTTTCTGTGAGCTATGATGGAGGAATATTTATAACTAAATCACTGCCAACACATTTGGAGAAAGTTCATGTAGTCTTACATCCAACTAAGCTGCTACAATTTTATAACTGTATCAAAATAGCCAAGGTCAATTTTTTGAAGGTAGGTACTTACAAATTTGGTAAAAAGGTAGATTGCAATATTATAAAAAAAATACATGTACATGTAGGTATATTTTTATGTTTAATTTCTTTTAATTTTCACATCAGAAATATGACATCACATCTCAACCCAAAACGGTAATAATGAAATTCC
Organism: Mystacides longicornis; assembly: GCA_963576905.1. Taxonomy (NCBI): domain Eukaryota; kingdom Metazoa; phylum Arthropoda; class Insecta; order Trichoptera; family Leptoceridae; genus Mystacides; species Mystacides longicornis. Next base: position 29,057,223 of record OY756433.1, on the reverse strand, counting down.
CCCGCTTGCATACATTTATATGCAGAATGAAGTAATTACGTGATAATTATTTTCAGATAGAGTTCTCGAACTGCCAGCACTACGGCAACTTACCCATCACAATGCCATACTTCATAATTGAGATCAAATGTCCCGAGTTAGTCATCCACAACATGCCCCTGATGCACATCACTTTGAACCAATTATTAAAAGGAGATAAAGTCATCAACAGCTTCCAATATGTTTTTATCGAGACAGCGTCTCAGATTTATTTGTCTAGGGACATCTGTCCTGGTAAGTTGGACGTTTCATGAAATTAGATTTTCCTTTCAACATCTCATCTTGAAAAACGTAGGTGTGGACCAGCAAAATGGCAAAGGCAGAAAGGAGTGGAGGCTACTGACCAAACAAACTGAAAATAAGAAAAGACATTTTCTATTACAAAATTTTTTTTTATTACATAGTCTTTATTCATAAATAATTAAAAATGTTTCTATATCGGTTATAGTCTGAGAAACTATCCTACCGATGCGCTCCAAACCGGTTTCGTTAGAAAGGTAATAAAGTGGAGATGGTTTGAGACCATCCATTTATATCAAACAGAAATAAATATTTCTGCCTTTGTCCAACTTTGACACCATTCAACTGACATACCCAATCAATCATATTATTATGTCAAACAATCATATTATCACAACCAGCTATCCGCTTCTGTGTTATAATTCACTAAATTCAGTAATGTCTTATATTGTATATTTTTGACGACTCGCAAGTGCCTGAAAAGGTCTAGAGACGAAAATGAAAAAAAAAGATATTTACTATTGAGCCAGCGCTATTTAAATTTTTTTTTTATGTCAAATTTGAAATGTTGATATGTACAAATTTTTATGACCTATTAATTTTTAAAGACAAACAGTATTAATCTATTCTCTATTTCATGGGTCGGCAACCTTTTGTTGTAAAAGGGCCAAAAATTTTTCATGGGGATCAGTGTGGGCCGCACTTGCAGTAGGTAAAATTTATGTCAACTATACCTAAAGTACACCTTTATTGACGAGTAAACAAATACTATCGTTGTGAAAATTTTAAAAGCAATAATTATTAGCCTGAAAAACTCAGTAACAGAAACAAAATAAAAACTCTGACAGTAGTGTTTGTAATGTTTTTTTTATTAATTTAATGTATTGTTATGCATAATTTAAATAAAATATTAGCATTCGCCACTCCTTCTCTATATAAACTACCTATAAGTGTGCGAAATTTCATACTCCTCCATCCGTCCGCACAATTTTCGTAAAAATGGTCACAAAGTTTTTTAAACCACCACGTGACGTACCCGAAAAAGCTCATAATCATATATATATATAGATTTCATTTATAAAAATACTTTTTCAATATTTGTTTCATGAAATTTCACCAGAAATTGAGGAACATGCATTAGTTGTCAGAATGGATTCATTAGAGAAAACTGATTTATGTGTCGTCAAGTACTTAATGTCCTTCTATGGCGTTCGTCCCAACTGTAGTGTGGCTGCAATGGAGTGCTTTGTCAGGAGAAGGTATAGAATTAAAAGAGACTATCAGATCATGCCACCTACAGCGATGGAACTGCACTCGCACAAAGTTGAATCAGCAATTCAAGACGTGATGTTATCTAGGAAACTTCACCCTGTTGAGCAGCACATCTGTGAGAAGGGAACCTACAAACAAATGATATTTAATGAAGACCATCTTCTGACACAGTTCCTTGCAGGTATGATTCTATTATTTTACAAGGTTAACCCTGACACAGTTCCTTGCAGGTATGATTCTATTATTTTACAAGGTTAACCCTGACACAGTTCCTTGCAGGTATGATTCTATTATTTTACAAGGTTAACCCTGACACAGTTCCTTGCAGGTATGATTCTATTATTTTACAAGGTTAATCCTTGTGTTATTGTTTGTTCGGGTTCTGTTTTTTTAAACCACTTAGGGTGGGTTTTTCGATGGTTAGTTAGCAAAGCAATAGCAATATTATGCCATTTCACTGTCCAACTAGAGCTGTCAGAAATAACTCTATTTTATGTTCCCCACGGCAGAATTAACTACAGTAGGCGCCGGATATTGTGATCACGTTTGTCCCAGTGGGTTTTGATTCTATTAACCGTCGATTCTAATAAGCGGCGGCCATATAGAATATACGTACTTAGTACATATAGGTACCTACGCATTTTATACCTAAGAAAGGTTTTTATGAGAAAAAAATCGACAACAAATCGAGACAAAAGAGAGTCTGTTCCTATGTTTCGGATAGTTTTCGAAAATCCGTGACGTCATTCAAGAATTTGTGTAAAAAATATACCTACCTACATCACTAGCAAGTGTTTCACATCTGGGAGATTTGCTCTTTCCAAAAACTAAAATGTCATCAGTCAGTCATAGAGCATGTTTAAAGTGCTCACTGTTATTCGGTCTTTTATTTTTTTGCCTTTTCCAGGGTTCGAATTTTTGATCACCATACAATAAACAAACACACTCACAGCTGGAAATAGTTCAAAACTGACCTTCACTGAGCTATAAATCTTTTCTAATGCGCGATTTGTCTATTGAGTCGAAATTGAAAAAAAAAATACATAAAAGCGTGCACGTCCGTGGCAAAAATATAAGAAAGTGTTCTAAATTTTTGGAACAATTGATTCTATTAACCGAAAATGTGATTCTATTATCCGATAGAAATTGTATGAAATTCTTCATTTTGAATCGGGACTTGAGCTTTTGATTCTATAAAGCGGCTGATTCTATTAAGCAGTGATCACAATAACCACCGCCTAATGTATCTCAAAAATTCTCTTATAAACAGAGTTTGCATAGGATATAATGCAATCTGCATGAAGCCAAACATTGATTTGTTCTCTACCTCTTCCCACAAATTTAGGTCTTCTCTGAGAGAACTGGCACCCTTGTAAACTGTGGCACTTGTTTAGTTGTTTGTTCATTTATTTTAACAATTTTCTTTTCTTTTCTTTCAGTTATGTCTCCTCCCACTTCTCCCTTTATTCTTCCCAAACTCTCCTTTCCCTCCCCTTCCCTCTCCTATTCCTTTACTTCTTCCCTTTTCTAATTCAATCATTGTGTATATAGATAATAAAACAATTATTATCATCATTATAAAATGTTGAATACTGTCATTGGCACTATGAGAACTGAATTTAATGTACATTCAATATAAAATAATTGCATAGTGGAAATAAAATACGCACTAAACGCCGAAAATGAAAAAAAATGAGTTGAGTATGAGGAAATGTTCTATAAACCATTGTCAATAGCCTAAATATTGCACTAAGTCCATATCGATGATCTAAAGGCGTAAAAAACAGATAAAAAAATCATCATAGTACTATGTCTGTATGGGTAAAAAATCAGTTTTATTAGATTATCTCAAAATGAAGTTTTTGGCGTTTAGTGCGTATTTTATTTCCACAATACAATTGTAAAAGCTATTTTATTCACAATAAAGAGAAAAAAATATGTTAGTCATTAAAAAATGACATTTTATCATAATGTTGCTTGATGAAAAAATGTTTTTAGCATTGTGATCTTGGTATGCATGTCTCTAATCGATTATCATTTTCTTTGACATTCCGTACGATCGAGTAACACCTGATAGTAAAGTATTGTGCTAATACTTTACTATTACTCGCGGGGTCAAAAAACCCACCCTTAGAATCACATGTTGATGGGAACTTTCTACGGCCCCGCCCTATAGTCTTATGCAGTCCCTATTATTACTTACAAAAATCTAACTAAAATGGAATTGTTCATAGAATTATTTCACTGGATAATTTTATAGGAAAAAGAAGAACAGAAGTATTCCTAGAATTATGTCACTGATTGATGTTTTAGTCTCCAGATCTCCTGTGATCATTTAGGATGTGTGCCATGAGACTAGCCAGTTTCTAGGTTTGCTGCTGTTATGAACCATGAGATTGGGCAAAATGATAAATATGCGTAATACTAAACAGTTGTTCAGTTAAACAAAATTTTCTTATTTATACGAAATATTTTGATCATCCTGCTACTGCCGATTTTCATGTCAGTAGTTTCTCATCCATACCAAAGTATCTTAATTTGTGAGGTAACTGGAATGTGATTTGTGGGTATTTGTTTGTGAAATAAATAAAACAAGTTAACTCTTTTCTGTACTGTCGTCATAGCCAGGTGAGACAACTTTTTAATAAAATTATTGATTTATTATTTTTCTTGTGTACAGATAAACCAGGTGACGAATACAGTTTTCAATTGAAAAAGCCAAGAGTCTCTCATGGTGCGATTCTTAAATCGTCTAAGTGTATTTTTGAACGAGCATTGGAAAATAACAGAATGGTTTCATCTCTTAACATTGTTGCAACATGTTTCAAGATTGACTTTACCACAAGGTTTGAATATGTGTAATAATTTTGACTGCTTTTACTTTTGTCTATGGCAGTACCTCCTATGAGCTCTCCCCGTCCTCGCCAAACTAACTCTGAGCTGAGCTTCCAATTCGTATTGTGACAGGTATGGAAAGATTGAGGGAAAATGTTAATAATTGTCTTTTTTTAAGCCCTATCTTTCTATTCTGCCCAACCGATTCAAATTTTATGCCAACTCCCTTACCGTCCATGCTGCTAGGCTGTGGAACCAACTTACTCTTTCCATAAGAGGTTCCCGGAGCATTCACTCGGTCAAATAGTCCCTGATGACACGATAAAAATATTATTCCAATTTCAAAGAGGACCCCTCCCTCCTTAGTGTAAGTTTAGTGTATTTTTGTGATTAATTTTCAGAGGATATACTGGCGATCTTTATGTTTACAATTTTGAAAGCCTCAACAACATCACCCAGCTAAAGTGCTTGAAACATCTATCCATGAGCCTATTGCCGAATGATTGCCACAATTTTGCCACATTGGTAAATTTCATTTGCTAAAAATTTCACTTTTGGAAATAATGTCAAATTGATATATACTAAAGATATTTTAACATTCTCTTTTAGCTGTTTGAGAACTGTCCCCAGCTGGAATCTATCCAAGTAACTGCATACGAGTTTTACAGAGTAGAGCCCTTCTCCATGTATATGCATCTTTCCAAAAAGATGAAGATAGTTCTGTGAGTCATTTGAACACTATCAAAATTAAACCGTAACAATTCTTCATTTTGTCCCCAAATGTTTTCTTTGTTCGCGCAATTTCCATGAATAAATTATATAAAATTTGTAAAATATACCTAATAAAGAAGCCCCAGCTAATACAGTGCACAAAATCTACAGTTAAAGCTATCTGTATCAATGATCGCACTATATTTTATACAGATATATTTTGTAGGTTGCAGACTTCCATGAGACAAATAGACCGCATGTTGTTGAATTTGAGTTCCGTTCCAACACTCCAAACTGTTGCGCTTGTCGACCTCGCACTGGATACTAGACCAAAATCTAAAATCTCCAAAGTAGTTTTGGCACAAGTCGTGGATAAATGGAAGAAGTTGTCGTACTTCTATTTGTACCAAGAGGGAATACCAAAATCTTGGGAAGCCGAATATAAAAAAGAGGAAAAGAATTTAAAAAACAAATATAAAAACTTGTATGTTGAAATGACAAAACCCTTCCATATAAATATCTTCGATAGGAGTCATTATAATATTCATTTTCCTTTGAAAAATAATATAGTGTGGCACTAGAATGTGGAAGAATTGACAAGATGAAATTCAAGTTGGCTGTTATTAGAAGATTCTAACTAAACCCTCCATACTTGTACATTTTTTTTAAATGAATCTGGGCTCACCCAGATTGAACACTAATACACTTTTGCTTAAAGCAAAGCTTGTTTTGTGAAGTGGACACTGGGATTTGAATCCACAACCTTCAGTACGCTGTACCTATGAAAGCCGTCGACTGATCTGCCAATCACTTCTGGTAAAAATAAAAAAAAATGGTTGTGAACTCACTTATTTGAATATGCCTTTATTATAAGTGTACATTTAGTTTAAACTCTCTAAAGTAACAGAGAAGAGTTGGATATGTTTCAAGGATCCCAAATGATACTTGGTCAAAGTGATTGTTTATTAAATTATTACGTAACTGATTCTCCTTTATTGTGCACCGTTTCTTTTTTATTTTGAAAGAACTAGGGATAGGAGGATAGTGGGGCTGGAAACCAGTGACATTCTGTGTGGCTGTGATTGATTCCATAAGGGACCGTTCAAGTATTACGTAACATATTTTTTTTTACATTATTGACCCCCCCCCCCCCCGAGATGCACCGTAACGCTCTTTGTTACCCCTCTTCCCATTCTCTAAACGTTACCTAACGCACATATTACAACTATGTATGCCTCAAATCACGATTATTACTGGAAAGTAACTAAATACCTTTATTGTAATAGAGTAGTAACGTTTTACAAGAATACCCCCCCTCCCCCCCCTTTTGCGTTACGTAATACTTGAACGCTCCCTAATATGCTTCCAACTGAGGGACAAGGTGCTATATATATTTTTATATAAGTAGGTACTTATATTGAATTGTAAGACTGATGTAAAAATAAACAAGATGGTTTTATACAAGATAAAAATGTTTTATTTGCAGTTTTCACCTTTATTTCATAATATTATGTTACGTTTATTTTTATAATGAATAAAGAAATATAGCAGCAAAGATGGATATTTCCTCCCAATTCTAATTTTCTTTCTGTAATCTAACTACAATGACATGTTCCAGAACTAAGGAGCTTGTCTTCACTCCACATTCAAATATTGGACTCTTTTGTAACTATTGCTTATTTTATTTATCCATTGAGTTAGTATATCTCTAGATAATATAAAACTGGAGCCCTATTTCCCTTGATCATCGCATTACGCGTAAACGGCTGGATTGAAATTAAATTGGCATTTGACAGAAACCCATTTATTTGATGGTTTGTGCGATTTTCAGAATGTAACCTGAAAGTAATTCACTAAATTTAATGTTGTGATATTTTTCCATTTTAAAGTCTCATTTTAAAATGCTTCAGTTGGAATTGTATTGATAAAATAAATTATTATTAAATTAATCTATCATTATACAAATTGTAATTCAATATTCATAGTAAAGACGGAAACATAAATCAAAACTTGTAATATTTTTTTTTAAACAAGAATGTTAAAAAAAATGTAAGGAAAATCGTAAAAAAAGAAAAATACAAAATATCAGGAGTATCAAGCTAAATTAAATTAGAATGACATAATCGCCTGATTAACATAACAATTGAGAATGAACAAGAAATAAAAAGCTAGAAATTCATGAACCCTACAATCAATAGTCGTAATTTTAACCATACCAAGTGATAAGTTTTCCTATCTTTAAAGTTTAAAGTCTCACTAAAAAAAAAAAAAAATTTCATTCATTCTTGTTCTATTGACTCATAGATGGCGTATTACAGTACTAATATGTACGATGCTTACTCTATTCATATGTAGATGGCACTTTACAATAAACACATTGACAGCTTTGGGCATAGATTTGTATTTGACAGGATGGTAATTAATGCTTACAACAACAAAATCAAAATAAAAACATTGGTCATGTCATAGACATGGAATGCAATAATATTAGTCATCTCGTCTGCAAACTGTGGGACAATGGGAGCAGCGGTGCTGTTTATTGCTTGTTTGGCATAAATTGTAATTCTTGCGTAAATTAACAGAACTTTAGTGTTGAGTAGTTTAACCTACGTGTTTCGGAATAGTTATGCATTTTATTGAGATCACTACCAGTATTCCGAATTTAAGTTAGATTAATGCTGGCTTCCACGTGTATTTATCACAGAAAACCGCTCACCACACAAAATTCGCGTGATTTACTCCGTTACATTCTTCAGTAATACAGTATTTAGAATACCGGTACTGCACTGTTAGAGGATCTGGATAATATGGTGCTCTTTCAGGATTTGCCCGAGGAGGTGATCGGGATGATTTTGACTCATGTAGACTTATGCACATTACTCAACTTCTCTGAAGTATGTCAACAGTTCAAAAGATACTGCAGGGATTCACAAGTTGTAAAGTAAGAACTAAACATTATTTCTAATTAGGTTTAATGGATTGGTGTAGTCATATGAAAAGTTAGTAATTCTTTCTAAATACTTACAGTTAACCTTTAATTCCGCGCATGGGGTCATGACAATTTCAAATTGAAAAAATTATGTTAAAGTGTTTAGAACACGACAGCTCTTTCTAGCTTCCCAACTTTCCGTGGTGTATGGAAATCAGTTGTGTTCAGAAAGAAAAAGCCTAAGCACAATATATAGCACTTCACTTTTGGGTGCTGACCCCATGCCACTTATTATGAAACTTTATGGCGAAAGGTAAATTTTCATTTTTGTGTTTTTAACACATCTCATGCTGGTGTCGACAGCCCAAACATTCGCTAGGCACGGGGTCCGACTACGTGTCGACGGCTTATTCCTAGAAGTAATAATAAAAAAAATATGTCAGCACGGCAGTTTGTATATAATAATCTCCTCAGCGGACAGTACAACTTCAGTATTATAAGTTTTTACAAAAGAGGAGGAAGAGTACTTTCGCCCAACACCACTACTCTTATCAGGGTGAGGTATATTTTAATCAACTTCCCCAGAAAATAAGAGAGATGTCCAATTGCAGGACCATGGTGGCTGAGTTTAAAAAATATTACAAGATGGGTGGAAGCCCCTGCGACAACACAATTTCTGCGTAGAAATCCTTGTTTCTTGTCCATTTGTGGGTGGTTGTATTTGTGTTGATGGTTGTTTTGTGTGTGTCTGGTGTTTAGTGGGAGCTTTTTTTTGAAACATTTCTTTTGGTGTCATATGTGTACTTGATTGCAGAAGGAAAAATGTTTGCCTATCATTGGGTATACTTAATGCTGACAATACCTATATAATTAATTGAGTGAATATTTAGTTTTAGAAAGTCCATCTCGTCGCTCAAGCATTAAGTTGCTTTAGACGAGATGGACTACACAATATTGTAAAATAGCCGTAAGAGATTTATGTGTAACAAATAATTGTGTAAAATAAAATAAAAAAAAAAAAAGTATACATCTCTATCTCATATAGGTTGGTTGCTATACCGAGTTTTGTACTGTAATACTGTGGGTGGGTGGTTTACACTAATTCCGTATTGAATTTTTCTGCGTTTTACTTGTCCGCCATCATCTGTAGTAAGGATGACGTACTCTCGATAGATCATTATTCCAAATTTCGTACCTACCTATAAGAAGAAAAAAAACTTCCCGTAATTTCCCTAGAAATTTCAATTTGAAAATTTCGAATTTCATCAGCACCGGTGGTTTTCACCATATAAAAGCTTAGCAGTAAAAGTGTTAACTATGCGCTTGTTGCAATGTTGCAAAGCAAACAAAAGCATTGGACTTAATTTTCAACCTTTTAAAATTTATATTTAATATATCTGGCATCAATGCCTTTGTCATACTCAAGGTGAATACTGATAAGAGTAGCACTCATAAGGCAGATATTGAAAACTTGAGGTCTTTAAAGATTTAATTGTGTGATTTTATTTATGTGCCTAATTAAGGGTTAACTCTAACACTCTCACCACACACAAAATATGTTAATACACATTTTTCATATGACTACACCAATCTACACACACATTCTCCCTTTAAGGCCCCCCGCACACCGCAAGCCAGCCCGAAGGAGACAAATCCGCAGCAAACCCGACCCGCACGAAACCAACCCCCTAGTTCGATCGAAACAATCAAACCAGAAAGCCGGCCCCACACAAATCAAGCCCGCCACGGATCCCCTCCCCAAACCAATCCGCAATGCGAGGGGCCTAAGCCCTTCTTAGGGGCATAGGGAGGCATCAAGAGCTCTCCATTGCGCTCGAAGGCATCCGAGGCTCATTTTGCCTTTCCTACCAATCCAGCTATTGGAAATATTTTACATATTTATAATTTTTATCTTAAGTCAATGGTTTCTACTACAATCAATCAATAGATATCAGCAAGAAATGTTGTCCCTACCTACATAAAACTCAATATAACAGTTGCTATGCGAAGAAATGTCAAATTGTTCGCGGTTCTCAATGTACGAAAGTAAATTTGGGACCAATTACAGCTTGATATAACTGATTTATAGGACAATCAAACAATTCATGACCCTTTTTATGCCTGTAATCTCAAAGGGGATCCAAGTCAAGTGCAATAAATTGTCTGCCAGCGGTATCGGTCAGTTGGTGTTCCTGTGGTAACAATGTAAAAATCTGTCGTTTGTATGTTGTTACTATGGTAACAGTGACCAACCGATACGGTTTGCGACCACTTTATTGAACTTGACTTTGCCCCAGATTTGCTGCTAGCTGCCCAATCTTATTTGTAATTTTAAAAATAAAATCCTTGTAGTTAATGTGTCTTAAAATTTTCAGGTTTGCTAAATATGACGGGAGATATCCAATAACAAAACCGTGGCCAACATGGAGAAAATTTTTGAATTTGAATAGAATGTACATTACACATCTAAACCTCAACTACGCTCATTGGTTGAATAAGAGGGAGTTTTTGAAATGCCTCGAGAAGTTATCATGCTTGGAAGATCTGAATATTGTTGGAACTGGTGTACTGATGAGAGATATTCAAAAGATAGCTCAGGACTTGAAAAAGGTACTGTTTTTTTTTATACTTGCTTAATTTTGTCAAATTTGAGAAGTTGCAATGAGTGGCAGGCCACAAGTAAGATTTACTCTTCTTCTTTTATTCTGAAATAACAAACTTTTTCTTAGGTAATCTTTCAGTTTTCTAACCCCGCAATTAAGTATTGCCTTATGGTTCGAATAGTATTGTATTCATGTTCTCATCATAAAAGATACATCAATAGTGTTATATTTCTTGATCAAGATGAATATGCTTGAGAATGCAAATACTCTTGCAGATACTCCAATCAATAAATATTCCCTTTGAGATTTCATTTTAGGGCCTAAGGAGGCCACAAGAGCTCTGTCGCTAACTGTAGCGCACAGGTCTTAGGCTACAAAAAAATGTGTGGGTCCTCACTACAATCCTCAACAGCGCGTACCACACTCGATTCTGCAGCTCTGCTCTCCCTGATTGCACCGCTTGGCAGGTCTACTGCAGCTCCTGTGTAGAAGGCACCACTGCAGGTCGTAGATGGCATCACTGGGTAGGACCTCTGGTAGGCTGTCATTGCTCACACTGCTAGCTGAAGCGAGTAGATGTGAAATGTTTCGGACCAATTGGTACTGATGTACCTGGGTCGCTAAAGCACAAAATGTTTCGATGAGGTGGCACTGTAGTACAAATATCCAAATCCAAAGTCCAAAGAGAGTCCAATAGTCAAAGCAAGGTTCCAGTATTCCAGTTCAGGTAGGCAGAGGTGGGTAAGTTTCAAATGAAAGTCACGATTGAACAATCAGAACGAAACAGAATGCTTTATTGAAAAATCAACATAGAATTATACAAAATAATCTTCGCTAGCGCCGCAGTACTAGACCTCCATATGTGTTAATCAGGGAGAGATTTTATTCCACGTTTAATGACTCCCCTAGCTCTACATACGTCATTCGTTGCTGGGCGCTACACATTACACATTATGCTTACAGATTATATGTTTTTACGATTATACAATGGCAATTTATAGAATTTTAACCTAATATATATTCTTTGGTGGCCGTCCGGAACATTAACCATAGTTCTATTTCAGTTAAGTTCCATTTCTGTGAGTTATAATGGAGGACAATTCATAATAGGCAAAATACCATTTATAAGCCAAGAAATACCCGCTCAGTTGGATAAAGTTCATGTGTTCTTGGATACACTTCACCTGAACCAATTTTGCTTCCGCATATGGAGAGGCGAGCTCGACATAAAATGTTTGCAGGTAAAATCTATATTTTTTTGTTTTATTTTAGTGATTTTGGGCTCACCCAAAGTGATTGTATTTGTATTCATTTTGAGTGAGCACAGATTCATTTAATAAAGAAAGTCTTTGGCACTAAGCAAAGCTTGTGTTAAAGTGGAAATGGTCAGAACCGGGTCTCAAGCCCACGACCATGAGTATGCCATACCTATGAAAGCCGTCGACTAAACCATTGAACTATCAACTACTTTAATATATCAAATATCAACTCCTAATCAATCAAGTGGTTCCGTGTTACCAAAATTTCCTCTCTCTGTAATAAAGACGTTGGACATTTTAAAAGTCAAATTGGAAATTAATATCAGCGATAAAAGAAGATATATTGGCCATCACTCCAGTGAATTTGGCTATGATCGAATCTCTTACAAAAATATATAAAATAACTTACCATACTTCATATGTTATACTACACCACCATCTCTTGATTTTTTTTAAAGTTACACAATTGTAATGGCAATATTTTTATTATAACTGCCCCTTTTAACTTCATTTCGCCTCTGGATCAAAAAGTGTTAACTTATTGGCTGAATTAAATTCCGTGTTTTATTAACTTCTCTTCTGCTTTGCCCTGCCCTTTTTCCCGGCTTAACCAGGGTCAGGCCTCCTTGTACACATGCGCCAGGATCTTCTGTCATTGTTTGTCGATCGAGGGACATTCTATGCTGCCAACTCCCTCTAAATTGCGGACCACCAGGTTGCCGGGGGTCTTCCTCTCCCTCTCAGTTTTGTGGGAATACTCAGCGCCATTTTCACTGAATAGTCCGCATCACGTCTCATGACATGAGGGGGCGTTCAAGTATTACGTAACGCAATTTGGGGGGGGGGTCTTGCAAAACGTTACTGTGCGTTACAAGGGCGGGAGGGGGGTTCGAACAACGCGTCACGTAACGGTTTTTTTTCTTAAATAACAAAAATTTGGGAAATAAATCTTCCAAATTGTGCAACCCTTTTCGTTTATGTTTTACGGGAAGTCTCTTGATTGTACCGTACATAATTTTTTTCTCCGAAGTTAGCAAACCCTTTTTGACAATGTTTAACGGGAAGTCCCTCGAATGTACCGTACGTTATTTTTATTTTGTTCTCCGAAATTAGGAACCTTTTTCGTTTATGTTTTGCGGGGAATCCCTCAATTCTACTGTATGTAATTTTTTTGCTCTGCGAAAAAAGGAACCTTTTTCGTTTATGTCTTACGGGGAGTCCCTCGACTGCATTGTATCTACCTAATTTTTATTTCACCCTCCCAAGTTAGCAAACCTTTTCTTTTATTTTTTTACGGGGAATCCCTCGACTGTTATACTTACGTCATTTTTATTTTATTTTCGTTGTCAGTATTCGTTAGTGCTTAACACGCAGTACGCATAAACACAAATTGCTTGTAGTGAGTATTGTTAAAGTGAGTTTGTAGATACTATAATGTCCTCAAAAGCGGGGGATTTACATCATCAACTGATCTTGGCCTATAAAGGCTCTCATGCTGACTTGCCAACGCAGCTATGCCAAAAAATACCAACGAAATTTAGAAAACAGCAAAAGAAAAAAACATATAAATAGTACATATTACACGAGAGTTCAGTAAAAAATAGTCTCTTGGGTGTTACACAACATTTAGGGGGGGGGGGGTACAGAAAATCGTTACGGCGCGTTACATGGGGGAGAGGGGGGGGTAAAAAATCTTCAAAAATTGCGTTACGTAATACTTGAACGCCCCCTGACCATACCACCTCAGTCTAGTCTCTCTTATTTTATCGGGTATAGGAGCCACCTTAAATGAATCTCTGATATGCTCATTTCTAACTCTGTCCAGACGAGTCACACCACTTGTTGCCGTGTTTTATTATGTTTATTTTAAATGAGTATTTATTAGGATAGCCATACTAGCATTCAACGCCATATGCATATTCACCATAGATTAGTGTATGTCATTTGTTTAAAGAAAATATTTATTTATTATTTCCTTACTCTTTGAATACCTGCGATAACTTTCTTAGGCTGAACCAAACAAATATTTATTGATATTGGATGACGGAAAATAGCATTTAATTAAGCCGTAAATGTTTTGTAACGAATTGAATGGAAACTAGTCAGCTTATTAAATTTGTTGAATAACAAATAAATTGTTTTATTGAAATTACCGTACAAAACGATGTTTTATTCTGGGGTGGGTCAATATTGTAGGAAAGCATCTCTGACTGGAATGGGTAATTATTATTTTCAGGTGGAGTGGCTAAACTGCCCGTATTTTGGCAACCCCCCCATACCCTTGACATCCTTGCTAGACGTTTACAAAGGCCCAGAGTTGATTCTTGACAATCTGTCCATGCCGATATTCTCTATGCAATACTTGATGAGTTATGCCGTATATATGAGATTCCGTTATGTTTTTATTGAAACATCCAATCAAATTTTTTTATCTGAAGGACTGTGTCCTGGTAAGTTGGACATTGTTTCATGAAAGCTTTTAATCTTATTTTATTACTTTTTTTTGTTTTTTTTGTGAAAAAGCCGTATGTATGAGACATCATCAAAGTTATTAGGTAATGTATTCTTCTTCTTCGATGGCACTACAACTCATATGGAGCCTCCAACTTCTCCTGTCCTCCGCTGTTGCTCGCCAATATTTTTACACTAGCAGAATTCGTGCCACATCCTTCCGACCGTCATCCTCCCATCTCAATCTTCCTTCTCATTGTAAGCATTCTCTGCAGATTCCTGCCCTACCTCAGCCTAGCATGTATAGAGAGCCTTTGAGCTTTGTATACATTATATAGATTATCTTGTTATATTCTTCAATGAAATCTATTTCCTCTCATGAGTTCTGTATTTTATCTTAACTATTGAAAATTTTTTTAATGTATGGGAACAACCAATTTTTAGATGCAATGGTTGTATTCAATATTGTATTGTATTCAATCTTCTCCCTCGCCATACCACTCTGTTCCCCACAGTCCTCACAGCCTCATACTAACAGACTCCAGTTCCCTGAAGAACAATCTCCCGATTGTTTGGAGCGGCCTTAATCAATTGTGTTCATAATTTTAAATGATGTAGACAAAAAAGAGGAATGCAGTAGAGTGTAGAGATGAGAAGTGTAGGAATAATAATGTGTGGAATGATTATATTAGAAAGGAATGTGGTTAGTATTGTTACAAAGTAATAATTTGAGATAGTTTGGGCATATTGTAAGATTGAATATAAAAAGAATTCATAAGGCTGGAACAAAAGATGTAAGAAAGCGTGGTCGAGGGAGAATGACATGTATCAATAATACTAATACCATAATATGTTTCACAAAATTACACCAGAACTTGAAGATGACACATTTGTCGTAAGATTGGAATTCCTACAGCAACCAGAATGGAATACATACAGGAACATAATGTGCTTGTATCTCGTCCGTCCCGACTGTAGTGTGGCTGCGATGGAGCATTTTATCCGGAAGAGGTATAAAATTAAAAGAGAGTGGCGCATCATGCCACCTAGCTCCGTGGATCAGCAGCCACTCCAAGCTAATGCGCATATTGCTAAAGAAGTGGCCCTGTTTGGCAGGATTAGGTCCGTCTTGCAGCATATTTATGATACAGGACCTTACAAACAGATGATATTCAATGAAGAGCATTTTCTGACAGACTGTCCTCAGTCCCTCGCAGGTATCATTTCATTCATTTACTAAATCAACTCTTAGCCAATACTCATTATTATAATAATAATAATGGGTTGTACCGAAAATTTTGTATTCTTTTGGAATCATTAAGTGGAACCAAACGGAACTAAACAAGATGGATTTAAAGGTACGTAGTTTGCTCACGCAATTTAGGATGCATCATCCAAGAAGATCCTTGATGAGATTATATTTACCAAGGAAGATTGGTGGTAGAGGCATGTTAAACATCAAAAACATGAATAACAAAGAGATAAACCTCCTCCAATCTTACTTTATCTCATCAAGGAATAAGTTGGGTTATGAAGACCTCATTGCGTGTGATTTGAAGTACACGCCCTTAAATTTATCAAATCCTGTTTCACTATCGATAATTGGGGTACAAGATCGGGTTGATATATGGAAAGGCAAGTCTCTCCACGGTCGATTCTTCGAAACTTTAAATTCATCACATGTAAGTCTTGAAGATTCGACTGGATGGTTGAGGTTTGGTGAACTATTTAGCGAAACAGAAGGTTTTGTCTGTGCAATACAAGACCAGGTCATCGTAACCAATAATTATAAAAAATATATTATTAAAACACCTGACACTATTGATAAATGTCGTGCATGTGGCCAAACGGGAGAAACACTCAGACATATTTTGTCTGGGTGTTCTCTCCTGTGTGGTTCTGAGTATCTGCACAGACATAACGATGTGGCTAAAATAGTTCATCAAAAACTTGCCTTAAAATATGGTTTACTCGATTTTGAAGTACCTTATTATAGGTACACCCCAATTTCGGTAATGCAAAACAATAATACAAAGTTATATTGGGATATACCAATACAGACTGACCGAACGATTAATGCAAATCGTCCGGACATTGTATTGGTTGATCGTAGGAACGGGATAACGTATCTCGTGGATGTCACTGTACCGTATGACGAAAATTTGAAAAAAGCCGAGCAAGACAAGATAATTAAATATCTTGATCTTGCTCACGAAATCAAGGATATGTGGCATACACCAACCACACACATAATACCTATAGTGATATCGACGAATGGAGTTATTCCTAAGTCTCTTAAAGACAATCTAGGGAAACTTGGCATCTGTTGTGGTCTCAGATATGCCATCCAAAAGGCAGTTCTGTTGTCCTCATGTAGGATGTTAAGAAGGTTCCTTTCTCTGTAGTTCGAAGATCTCTCATGATTACACATCGTGATGTATCATGAGAGATAATACCGATATTTTTATATTATTTAGTATATAGCATTGTATTTAATTTTAATTTATTTTTATTAATTTTTTTTTACAATGATGTATACTTCATATGATATATTGTGATTTAATGAATAAATGATTTGAAATAATAATAATAATAACTTTATTACAACAAATATGACATGTAAAAACAATATTTTTTTTTTTTTTTTTTAAAAATGAATCTGTGCTCACTCAAAGTGAACACAAATACACTCCTTGACTCTTTCACAGTAAGCTACTTAAAGCTTGTGTCGTGAAAGAGGAAGATGGTCGGCACCTGGGATCGAACCACGACATCCGCAGTACGAAAGCTGGCGTTGTAACCGCTGGGTCACCAACCACTTCGAATTAAAACATTCAAGTTAAATAAATACATTCAAGTGCAACCTCGGACACCCTCACTAGGCATAGCCTGTGTCGAGTGGTGTCCGAAGCAACACCTTCCTCTTGAAAAGCCACAAAATTATATTATGACAGTTAGTATATGGGGTCTTTAGCAGAACGTTAGACAAACTGGTATAATCTATACATACATACTCCTCAATATTATTTTTGTACTTTTATGGGAGGAGGTCATTGAAGCCACGCAAGATCGAGCCCGGTGGAGGTCGGACAGGGAGTATTGTATTGACAAATATGTAACAACTAATGACTCTTAACAATTCATTACTGATGTATTGTATTGGTTGATTGGCGAGTAAAAAAAAGGAGCACTCCATATAAATTCTGAGCACCAACAAGATGTTCCGAGTAGTCTCTATACACCTTATCAGTTTATCAGTCTTCTCTACATAGATCACTCTCGAGAGTGGATTGCCGCATTGCAAAGAAGATGAAAAAGAAAATTATACCTATTTGAAAATTTGTGTAATCTCTTTTCCTATACCTGTTGTTCGTATTTCTCTGATTTTATTGTGTTTGTTTACTTACAGACAAAGTAGTAGATGCGCCAGCAAGTGAGTGCAGTTTGCCATACAAAAAGCGCAGGGTCTCTCACGCAATAGTTTCCAACATTTTACCACCATCCGTGTTCGAAAAATCACTAAATACAAACAAAACAATTGTGTCTCTCAACATTATTGCAACAACTCACAAGACTGTCTATAAAACCATGAAAAGGTATGGATATCTACAAAGTACAGTGGAACCTCTTAAGGTGCATTTTTACCAAACCAACAAACACCCGGAGCTGAAAATAGAGTATATTTTCTTAATCGTTGATACTGGACATTTATTTGGCTCCTCTGAGAGGTTCCACTGCAATGGACAACTGACCCATTTTTTTAAAGTAATGTTTTATTAGAGATTATTTGAAAAAAGAATTAAATGTTGTTACCTATCCAATATTTTTCTGCTTTGTAAAATTATTTATTTGTATATTTTATTTGTTTGAATATTATTTTTTCCGCTCAAACGAAATATATGGCCGACGTGTGACGTCATACGATCCATAGAAATCTCCCGTTGGCTCTCCCCGACCTATAAAAAGAAAAAAAACATTTAAAATTATGAATTTCTTTTTATTATATAACACACTAGAAATGAACCCCTAAGGAGGACGACATACTTACTGAATATAAAAATTAACTACATTAATTAATTTGTCTTCATGTGCTTCTGTTATGAATACTTGCAGAGGTGGGACTATAGCAATTTCCTTAATTGAAAATAACGTTAATTTTAAAAGCTTAAAGCTTTTTTATTTTACAAGCCTAAATGAACATTTGGTATCTGGAAAGTTAAAAGTTAACGTTTTCCTAAAAAAAAGGGTCATTTCCAAAATTTGGTAACGGGAAAGTTTACTTTTTCCTAAAAAAAATAAAAAATTGGTTATTTTCAAAATTTGGTATCTGGATCTGGAAAGTATCATTTTCCTAAAAAAAGGCCGTTTTCACAATTTCATTCAGTATAATATTTTCATTCGACTAATATTACCTGACATATACATGTATATATTTTATTGTTTGGAATATATAGAAGAATTTATTCATTACATTAATTTTAATTTTTTTAATGCTGTTTTGATACTTTTTATATTGATTATTTTTTTATGATAGCACTCCCCGTTACAGGCTTTTGCCTAGTGGGGATGCTAATTTGTTTTTATATTCTTACGAAAATTATGACGAATGTACACTTCCATTATTGTCTGTTATATCATATTATACACGAATACATAATAGGGGTAGGCTATTATTTCCCTGAGTATTATTTTTATTCAACTATTATTTATAAATATCGTTATTATTTATCTAATCTACGTAATCTATCTAAATTACGTTATTTTTATTTATCTAATATTTTTATCAGCTATCGTTATGGGGCAGACATGGATACTGATCACGAACTCCTTGTGGGTTCGTTGAGATTCAGATTTACCCATTTCCAGCAGGGACCATCTGCCTCTCGCCCGCTGGACATACGCAGGTTAGAGAGTGCTCAGTGTCGTCATACGTACGAGGCTGAGTTACGCACCAGGTTTGCCCCCTTGCAGGATTCACACGGAGCTGTTCCAATTGAGACAGCTTGGAATAAATTCCGTGACGCCGTTATGGAGTCCGCACATTCTTCTGTCAGCTATAAGAGCAAAAAGAGGCCAATATGGATGTCCAATGGGTCCTGGAGCCTCATCGAAGATCGCCAGAAGGCTAAGACCCTCAGAGACAGCGAAAAAGACTCTCAAAAACTGGCTGCTTTGGTGTCTGAGTACAGAGAGCTGAGCCGCAAGGTGAAGCACTCTGTACGAACAGATAAGAGAAGACACCTGGACTCTCAGATACGGCGTGAGCAATCTGCTGGACTCGGAAATGACTCAAGGACACTTTTACAAATCACCCGGGAGGTCGGGGGCAGGGGTCAAAGAAGACCCGTGACGGCAATACGAGACTCTTGTGGAGCCACTGTCACTGCCCCCGAACTGATTAAAGGGAGTACTTTGAGTCAATATTAAACCGTCCCGAGCCCTCCTCACCTTACAACTTTGAAGATCCACCGACCCACAGCGAGATGGTGCTGGCCGTGATGAGATTAAAGAATAACAAAGCGCCAGGAGACGATGGAATCCACGCAGAGTTCCTCAAACAAGGCATAGACACCCTTGGCCAACCACTATTAGATATGTTTAAAATGGCGTGGGAAGAGGAGAGGTGCCCAAAAGATTGGCGGAATGGATCCATCGTCGCAATATTTAAAAAGGGGGACCCCCTTGAATGCGGATACTACCGTGGAATTACTCTACTGAGTGTTCCCGGTAAGGTATTATCTCAGATATTACTACACCGCACTCGGGGGTCTGTCATGGCTGTCCTGAGAGAGAGAGGATGAAGTTTGACGGGCCATAAGTTTGTAATAAAAACAATTCCTCTATAGTTGCATAATTTTAAAAAATCCATGAGATGGTGGTGTAGTAGGAAATAAGTCACATGTGAAGCGTGTTACATTTTTGTATATCTTGTGTTTTACCGTATTATTATATTAAGATCGTGATACATACAATTTATTTTTGTATATTTTAGAATTATTATTGTTATTAAAATTGTATATTGAACACTTGATCGCACATATAAAGTAGAAAATTCTATTCTCCCTTTAAACCCCACTTAGGGGTAGGGGTGACAACATGAGCCCTCCACCGCACCACACAATCTTGTGGGCACAATTGATGAAAAAGACTACTTTGAAATACATGCTGAATTATTCAGGATACCAATACACAAAAAATCTTCAAGACACCTCATACGATCGCTGGCACGCACCCCTTACTTGGTGGATTCCTTACTCGGGGCTGCCTTTCCATACATCTTCCATTCTTGGCCTTTCCAGGTATTATCCTATCATCCCTTTCTTGCATTCCCTTATCACAACAATACCCTGCATCCATCTCTTTCATTCAAATCTTATAACATGTAACATCATTTAAAAAAATAGTTAGTCGTCAGTCGTCGCCTTTAAAAACTAAAAACCTATCATTTATTGTAAATAGCTATTTATATATTTTTTGTTACGAAATTTCAGATGGAGTGTTAGGAAGGATGTGGTGTACAATTTGGAAGGCCTTTACGAAATTGCAAAGCTGGAAAACTTAAAACATCTCTCTATAAACCTATTGCCAAATGACTCTAACAACTTTGCCAAATTGGTAAACTTGAATTGCTCTAACTGTATTATTTTAAATTCTATTGTTGAATTATTATACGTGTACTTAAGATGTTTTAAATTCTCTTTCTAGGTGTTGAAGAACTGTCGCGAGTTGGAATCCTTGCAAGTGGCTTCAAACGACGTTCTTAATGTAGAGGCTTTCTCCAAGCACATGTATCTTTCCAAAAAGATGAAGACAGTTCTGTTAGTCATTCTAAAAGACTTCATTCACTATCACCCCATCCATACAAATAAAGCGATTTCACTCCATTTTGACTTCAGTTTTTTTCAATCATTTTAACAAAGTTTCACTACGTTAATATTTTTATTTAGCTAATATTTTATGATTACAAAATAAGTCTATATAAGTGCTGACTTCAAGAGGTTCCGTGTTCGATTCCCGGACCAAATGTCTACTTATTCTTTGAATAGACTTGACAATTTGTAAATGAATTCACAATTAATTGCTTGGTAGTCTAGTAGCGTTATGGTTACTGAGGTTAAACTTATAAAATAGATACACTAATTTGAGAGCTACAGCTAAAACATTGAAGTATGACAATAAAATTGTAATATTTGTATCAAAAATTGTAAGGTTATTTGAACATTAATATTTTGTAGGTTGCAAAGTGCCATGACACAAATTGATACCATGTTAATGAATTTGAGCTCCGTTCCAACACTCGAAACTGTTGCTCTTGTTGATCTCGCACCGGATTACAGGCCCAAGTGTAAAATCTCCAAAGCAGCATTGGTGCATATTCTAGATAAATGCAAGAAGCTGGCATACCTCAATATCTACCAAGAAGGAATACCAGCAACTTGGAAAGCTGCTAATAAAAAGAAGGAAATGAGTTTAAAAAAAATGTATAAAAACTTGTATGTTCAAATGACAGAACCCTTCTTTATTAACTTTTTCGGTAAAAGTCATTATAATGTTCATTTTCCTACGAAATGACAGTCATCTATGCTCAATAATTTGAAACTCAATATTGAACCAACTATGTACTTTATTCAATCATTAAATCACTGCTGGCACAGTCACTACTTTACCATAACAATGTTCACCATTTTTGTGGTCGAATCAATCGAAATCCCCTACATTCCAAATCACGCCCTAAGCAACACCACCTATATAAGAAGGCCTTAGCGCTGGCGACCATTTTGCCTCTAACTTCACACCCGAGGCCCAGGCCGCCGGCGCTGAATGATAGATATCGTAGAGTACAGGTAAGTACATACAGATATAAGGCATGTGCATACTGGGCCTTACAATATGACGTCACAGTCTCAGCGCTAAGGCTTTCTTATATAGGTGGTGTTGGCATAAGCCTTAAAATGGAACACTTATTGATTTAATGATGGAATCAAGTCATTGGTTCTATATATGTGTAAGATCTGGTCCCGGAAAATGGGTCAACAATCCAAAAATATTTGCAACGTTGTGTTAAAATTCAATGACTTATTCATTGGAAAAGGAGAATGTTTTTGGTTCAAAACCAAAGCCCTAGTGAGCAAGTGGTCACCTTGGTGCCCATAAATTTGATTGTGATAAACAAAATTTAATTTAAAAACAAAATATTTATAATTTAGTGAGTAAAATTTAGGGACACACAATTTCTTGATTGTTTCGTTTGATACAGTTAACATTAAGTATATTATTGTGTTTGTACTTAAGTTTAAAAAAATGTTGAATGAAGTGGAAGAGTTTTAAGTTCTGAACAGGATGTAAATTTATTATACGTACAGAAATGTGGAAGAGTCATTATATATATAAAATTATTGTTCTTTGTACTGAAATCTAGAAGAGTTATTGTAAAGTAATTAATATTTGTTCATCAAATTGTGATGCAGAATAATTAACATCTAATATATAAAAATAACTACATACGCGTATGTCTAGCTAAAACTCAAGAATTGCTGGACCCATTTGACTAATTATTCTGATTTCTAAATGTTTGTATGAATTGGGGTCTTGGGAGCAATAAGATGACAAGCCACAAATTACATTTTTTTACTGGAAAGTGAATTGAAGATTTCAAAACATCTTGTAATTATTATTTTATGTTATTTTTTATATCTGTAATAAGAAACAAAAAATTCAAAATATTGTTCATCTTTATTAATGCTAATAAACAGAATAAAATTAACATTTACACTAAATTATAAGCATATTATGTTTTTATATCACCATCAGTTTTTGTGGCTTTTTTGGCACATAATTTTTTATTGACAAAACAAATAAACTATTGTTCTCACGTAATAACCGAATTGTATTGATATTTTTTTATGTAGTGTAGTGTTTTAACACAGGTATTTTGTAATTTAAAACAATATAACATTATTACCAAAAAAAAAAATAGAAGTTTGAAAATGGCTTGTAAGTGGCTTGTCACTTTCACAAAAAAAAAATCTCTGAGCAATACAATGTTTCCAAATTTTCTTACTAATATGTAAAAAAATAATTTTTTGTCATTGTTTTTTAGTAGTCCATAGGCGAATGTGTCAAGTCTTATTATTTATAAGTAATTTCTTGTAAAAAATGTGTCTTGTCATCTTATCGCTCCAAGGTCTTCAATTGCAAGGAAATATAAAATAACAAACAATTTGTTTTTCCCATATGAAGTGATCCTACCTGTCAGCAAAGGATCATTGTTTTTGTTGTTTTGTTTGAGTGGAAGTAAGGCTGTGGCCAGAAAATAATTTTGCAGGGGGCTATATTATATTATATCTTCAATTTTGAGGGGAGAGCGGGGATTAATAGCTGCCTTGAGTGAAAATTAAGAAGCTAGGCTTAGTATATAGGCGATACAAAGTTTACAGGGTCAACTAGTATTACATACATATTATATAATATTTGTATACATTCTAGTATATATACGGGTCATTAATAGTTTATAAAAATATATTTTGTTGTGTTACTTACATATGGAAGAATTAATTGATAATAAAATAATTGCTTCCAATTGAAAAATTGTTTTTTTTATTTGGTTTCCAATTACAGTAGCAATAACAACATTTTATTAATCAAAAAACTTCAGTAGATTGGAAAATAAGTATTTTTTCAACATCAGCAATATAGTACAATGTTTTGATCTTCCCGGCATCCAGTAGTTACATATAAGAATCTATGGGCACCTTTATAATGAGAAACTGCTATTTGCTCCACGGGACATGGTAGCCGGAAACTGCCGAACCAACCCGAAGTGTAATTAAGACGACTGTATGAGGACACTGTTCAATTTTATTTTAAGTTAGCAAGCTTTCTACTATTTATATGATTAAGTTAGGTTACAAGGTCGTCGCCAGCCCGGGGCCCAGGGGGGGGGGGCAATTTGACCCATTCATAGGCTATTTTCTATATGGAGGATGAGGAAAATATGAACTGCCTACATTTTTAAATGTCGGGGGGGGGGGGAGCTGCCCCACTCTACACTCCTTCCCCCGAATTTATTTAAAGTAATACAAATAGCATCAAATGATCATTTACACCATGGGTCGGCAACCTGCGGGCCGCATGCGGCCCGTTAGGGTAAGAACACGTCGGAATCGGCTTTCTACGTGTTCTTACCCTTAGACATCTTGGTGCGGCCCGCAAGATTCTCGCCGCAACGCACAAATTTATATTTTTTTATCGAATTTAAAGAAAAACCACTATGTTAAATCTGTCAAAAGAGTATTTCCGTAGTAAAGGAATATAACCTGAAGCGACATTATGATATTGAGCACAAAACTACATTAATTAAGTTTTATTTTTAAAACTAAAATATTTGTACATAAATATTGTAGGTATACCTACTTCAAGTGCGGCCCGCACTGATCCCCATGAAAAATATTTGGCCCTTTTACAACAAAAGGTTGCCGACACATGATTTTTACACTAATTCATAGTCGTCTTCGTTACACTCGGTTCGGCAGTTTCCGGTGACCATGTTCCTTGGAGCAAATAGGAGCTCGTTTTCTAATGTTTCTAGAGACAGTTTTGCCAGATTTCAAAATTAATGAAAATAAGTATAAAAAAAGACAGCATTTAAAAATGAAAGTTACGATGGATTAGTGTTGTATAGAGAAGTTGATTTTTTAATCAATTATAAAAATAGAGTCCCAATTTAGACGAAAAAGAAACAGGGGAAGTTTTGTTTAAAATGGGATGCTTTTGGAAAGAACAATGTATCTGGATAGAAAACATCCATTCTTCTGCCTAAAACAAAATCAAGATAGCGTATTAAAATGAACTATTCAATCAATTTCATTTTTACGTTGGAAAACTCTAACACTAAAAATTTTGCCCTTGGTAATATTCTCCAGTTGCAAGGGCGGTTGCCCCCCCCCCTCCCTGGAGAATAAAAAAATGTAGCCAAATGCAAAGTCATCCTACATAATATAGAGTATACGGAGAATAGCCTGTGAATGTGTTAAATTGCCCCCCCCCCCCTTCTGGGCCTTGGGCTGGCGACGACCTTGTTTATAACACATTTCCCGATAAAGCTATGAATTAATTGTGGATTTAAACTGAATATAATTATTTGAAATAAAGCAGAGTTTCGACTCAAACCATCCCCTTATGGATGATTTAAGCCTAAAAAAGAAATAAGTACTTACTTAAGAATAAATACGTGATCGTGAAGTTTTAAAACTTTGAAAATAAATCGTGGTATGATTTTTATTAACTTTTATGTATTATGTAAGTCTAAAAGTGTAGTTATTGATTAAAAAACCAAAGGGTACCTACATTATGTCATTGTGAATCTTTTAAATTTTTATAAACTTTAGATAAAATTAACGTAATTTTTGTTAGGTTGGTATCACTTACTTCATCTAGAAATTTTGACAAAGAATAAATGGCATCAATCACAACATGGCGAATGCAGGTTTCATAACTGTGTTATTGTGAATTTATTTTAAGCAATCAAGGAGAAAATATTTTAATAAAGTAAGATTTTACACATTTTACCTAAAGATAAAACATAAAACGAGTTCCAAAGCTGTATGACGTCTCATTTGCACAATGTTTATTATCTCAAAACATAACCTCATTTTCTCTAACTTCACGCGTAAAGATTTTTTGAATAATTCAAAAGCTGTTTACTTAATTATTCATAAAATATTATTTTAAGATTATAATTTACTTGTTATGCTATATAGGAGAAGTTTTTTAAATTTTAAAAGAGACATTTAAACTTTATTGTAGGTACAGTTTTTATAATTAAATGTAATAATTAATATGCTCTACGTATTTTTAAAAATATTTAAGTATTTTAAACATCTTTGCTATTATTTTTTTTATTAATATTTATGTTAAAGATTTTTAATGTTTATCCAATGGTTTATGAATATTAAAACGTGTTTTCACGAAAATCACAAGTTTACCTATAGAATTTGAAACACTAAAACTCAAAACAATAATGACGCATGTTTTATGTTGCGTTGTTTAGTTTACAAAGAACTGCCGCGTGTTGTTTGTTTGTATAATTTTGATACTTTTTAATCCTAGAAAACATTTGGATTATGGTTGTCCAGTTATACTTGTTCTTAACAAAATATTTGTTCTCTTGAAAGGAATAATGAATGACGATGTAAGAGATGCAACTAGAAGAAATAAGCCACAGCAACAGCTGTACCGCCCAGGCAGTGGTCCGCTCAAGAAAAGTCCCGTGGGCAACGAAGAAGAAGATGTTGGGAAACAAGAATATCATAACACAAGCCTAGAACCTCCAAGAAGGGGACACCCTCATGGAAGACACCATCAACACCATAACAGAGGACACCATCATAACAAAGACAACACAAGATATGGTAAGGATGACCATCCTGATAGGCGTGCCCATGATAATGAAAACTTCAAATCTTTTCAACATTCTCGTAGACAAGACCAACAAGTATATTCATCAAAATTTTCCCAACCAACGGAAGATAGAAGTCCGTCCCCGCCACCACAAAATAATAGAAGCAACAGATATGAGGAACCGCACGAAGTTCGGTCGAAAAGATATTCAGGAAATAGGAGACACGATGGAGATGGACGGATACAGAACTCTGAACCGAGACACATGTCCCCACCAAGAAAAGGAATGAACGAGGGCCATCATAATAGAGGTAGGGACACCAGGAGCATGGACTCTTCTAGGCATCACTCCAACGGGAATAAACCTCCGTCTGGACGAAGGAATTCTGGCATGACTATTAACATTGACTCGGTCCCGCCTCGTTTTAGGAATCAAATTTTAGCAAGAAATGGACATTTAAATATGGCAAACAATTACAATAATGATAACCAACATCCCGACCAGTATGCAGGGTACAGTCAACCAACATGGTCCCAGACATTGCCAACCAGAGGCAGGGGACGCCTTCTAAACGAGGGTATGGACAAAGATAGACTTAGGATTCATCATTTGCCTGCCTTTGAATCTGGTAGTGACTCTAGATCTTCTACTCCGCACACGTCCATGCAGCCACCATATCCACCTGGGGGACGTCCACCTATTTTCAAAGGAAGTCAAGAAAACATTTACCAAGAGAAGCCATACCCTGCTTACCAGCAACAGAATGAAGGTAGGTCTGGATTGTATGTCATTTCTATGTTTTGCTTTTTTTCTGTCGAACCCTTGTTTGAGAAATAATAGAGTTGTTCTTGGCAAACAGTCATTCGACATCCTGAAAACATTTCCCAGTTATCCCTGGTGGTGGCATGGTATTATCTTATTTCTATGATTCCATTTACTCTTATGCGAAATAATTCTTTCCATTATTCACCTTTTCCTCTTTGTGAAGTTGCAAGTGCAAGTGCAGGTGTTAACATAACAGTGATAGAAGCAATTCTATTTTTTGTCAGTAGCCCTGTACTGCCCCAAGCTAAATACCAAGCACCCTGTTTGCCAGTGCTGCTCCTGGGACCAAAAAAAAAAGAAAATATTCAACACATTGAATTGAACGAAACAATTTTGGACTCGCACTTTATAGAAGTTGACATTCATTTTTGTCCTGCAATTTTGACTTGGGTATGGGTAGCTGGGAATGTTAATATGCATTCTAAGTTAAAATTCTTGAACTGTTTCAGAATATTACAAGTATCCTCCACAACATCACAACTTTGGTGGTAGAAACCCGAATAATTTTAGCAATAAACCACACACAGTAGATAGTAGAATAAGTAGCGCAATGTTCTCTAGCAGAGGTGAGGATGGGAGCCATTCCGGGCCAGGTAGCAGCACCAGTGATCAGCCAGCCAGCCAGCCCAACAGGCTCCTGGAAACCCTGACTAGTTCTATTAAGAATTTGACTGTAGAATGTGAACACTTCTCAACAACTGTAAGTATTATTGTTATCTAACTGGCGATATTGCACATAATTGTCTTTTTGTCGAGAGAGAAAGAGAATCGATTTCCTCAAAATTTGTTCATGGTTAACAGCTGCTAAAGAGTTTCTTCTAAGAGAAGGCCAAATCTGGTCACCCCGACCTTGGCGATCATCTCAGTAAAAAACTAATCTTTGCATGGTGATTCCATGACATTTTATAGAACCACATGTTCCAGCAAGATGAACCTTCTGGTCCTTCGAAGCGTTTCAGGATTTCAGCTTTTATATTTAACTCTTTTACGCAACAAAGACTTGAAAACACTGGAGAATAAAGCGATACAATGGCTTCGAGCAACCATATAAAGATGAAATTCATCATAATTGTTGGAAAACATTTTTAAGGCTTAAGCTTTTAATGGAAATCAAAGGCACAGTAGAGAAAGACAGAGATTCATGGGGAAGGGAGGCCTGCCTATGTCCAGTTGACGAATTGGACGAATGTGGGTTGATTATGAATCTTATGACACTTTCCCTCTCTCTTACCACTTTGAGAAACTGTGCAGTGTTCCTTCTCACTTTGTATTCCAATTTTAGTCTGTGTCTTCCCACTGTTTGGGAAGACTATCAGCCTTTCTTACCCACTGAGGTATGGCTTTCATTCTTAAGAAATACCATAAATAATTGTCTATTGTCGGAAGATGGGTATTTACAAGGTTATTTCTTCAACACATGTCATATTATGTACTTATGTATTTTCTTTCTAGTTTTGTACGATATTATGTAATGTATAACATGTAAAAGTCCAAGGCCGTGTATATCATAAATAAAGAAAATAAATATTTTATATTCCAGGATTGGAGTAAAGATTTACCAACGCCAACACTTTGCCAAGACTTACCCGACGAGGCAAACCGTAGAATATTTGACCAGCCCAAGTCTCTACCAGACAATAGAGGAAACGGCAATAAATTGTATAATAATAATCTTAGATCACAAAATAGTAATTTGGATGAGAGCGCACAAGATCGCAGCAATCCTAATGCCGAAAGGAGCGGAAGACAGTCTCAGGGACGGGGCGATGGAAAGTCGAAGAATTCAGGCAGAAATCACAGAAGACGCAGGAGGTACGTTATTATTTGTATTGTACACCATGTTAACTACGTTACATTACAACAGTTTGGTTATGTTGAGAGAATGATTGATAGAGATACATTGTAAACCAAGAGTGACTTCCACATTAGTGGGTGTAACAAAACTGTTGCAATTTTTTGCGGAGTACTCGGGAATTTTAATACCTGGAACAATTCCAAGATATTTACTACAAGTATAGTTTTGTGCGTGTTGGTATATGAAATATCGTAGATGATATATCAACAATCAAAGACATATTTTTAATATTATTGCGATAGTTTCCTTAAATCTAACATCTACTTAAGTTTTTCAATCTTCAAGGTGGTCTTTTAGGACACCTAATTTTTCCTATTTCCTATAGAGCTATTTTAGATTTGGACTTATGATATATTTCCTGTTGTTGATTGGAGGACCATCTCAGCATTTCTTCATCACTTCTCTGTCGATTCCTGTATCATATTCTCCAAAAAATCCCTTCATTTGAGAGTCTATTGACTCAATCTTTGACTCCATAGTAAGGCGTGTGGTTGGAAAATTCCATTTTGTTGGTAGTAGTCACAAGCGACCACTATTTCTATTGTGAGGATAAAAATGTTAATATTTAAGGCTTGATTTCAAACAAATCCCTTTGCCTGTATAAATGCGTAATAACAAAACATTGTATCGCTGGACAGATAACAAAATACTTGGGCAGGAATGGCGTAATATTCCAAATGCATGATGCTATGCTAATAACTACTTTTAATAATATCCTCTGAATGATGGTTAATGCATTCATCATTCGACTTTTATTCTAACCTTTTATTTATTTATTTTTGAAATTTATTATAAAATAAAACCCCATAATATAATAATATTTAGATGCCTGTTGTTATACCTACCTACATTGTGTTGATAATAATTGTATGTTTGTTTCTTCCTTTCTGTATAGAAATGGAGGGGTTCGTAAAAGACTTTCAGGAAATCGGTAAGATTTCGAAAATCGTCTCAAAATTTTAGTAAAACAGTAGTTGTGTTTTATTATATTATTATTTTAAACTTAGCTGTGCACGTTTTTTTTCTTTTCAAAATTTATCTTATCTGTACTTTTTTTTAGGCACAAGTAGTAAATTGACATTTAATATTCATATGCACTTGTTTTATTGTTTGTTTTTTTGTGTCTTGTATAAACAATTGCAGACAAGCGTGATGACGTTTTTCACTCTTGCTTGCATCGACAGTGTGTGTATTTTTTATTGATTGATTTCATTTTAATACAAATGGAATGATAATAGCAGACTATACAATGTCGCATTGTTCATTCTTTGTTCAAATTCAAACCAACATTTTTTATAATATGTCATAATTTTATCCGTATCACTAGAGATATCATTTTTTTTTGTAATAACACAATGTTCATTCTAATAAATGTTTATTTGCTGACGTATTACGTTGTACATTTATCAGGTATAGAGGTCGTTGACACTGTTGAATAAAGTGTCAATATTTTATTATTTATGTATAGTAAATACAGATTATTTTGAACCAAAAAAACACTTCAATTCTTTTTTGTGTTTTTGTCCATCCAATATGCAGGTCGAATCTCTGTGAAACGAAATACATACATTAGGCTTAAGTATATGATTTTTTGTGTAACACTTAAAAAACAAACTTTGTAATTTTAAACTATATTTTTACACTAGAGGTCGCCAGTCACTATGTAGTGCAAAGTGCAATAGGGTATTTGACTAATTTCCAGAAACCGTTAAAAATTATTCTACGATATATTATAAGCACATTCTCTTTATATTTTCTGAAGATATGCCATATTTTATATGAAAATCATGTTTAAAGTTTAAATATCCAAAAACGCGCGTAAAACGCTGTCTTGTTTAATGGCGCTGGTCACGTGGTGCATTTTAAGTCACACCATAGTATTGGTATGAGTTTGCTAACGTGTTGATGACTGTCATTTACAGACGTGTGACGTCACAGGGAACACAACTAATCACAAGGCGTTTTCATCGGTGACTAGTTCCATAGAAATATTTGGATTTTTATTACGTGTTTTTATAAAAAATAAGCCTATTTAAGTTGTAAAATAAAAGAAATAAGCTTTCTTGGGCCATTTTCAAACAGGATGACCACAATCTGTAGCTTATTTTTCATAGTGTCAAATACCCTATTATAAATGACGGCTATGGTTAAGTTCCTAGAGTCCTTGTCTACAAAAATATGGTGAAAATGTATTATACATTAGGTGTCCCGAATATCTTCCTCTCTCACAACACAAACTTTGTCTCCTTGCAAGGATAATTATTACAAGTGTAGTTTGCACATAAAAAAATTCGAGTAATTTGACTATGGCGAAACATTATTATGGGTTAAAAAATTTGAATACAAATTTGTAAAAATGGATGAGTGGAACGAGACTAAATACTAGTGTGGAAGAATCATGGCTAACAAGTAAATGTCGTGAAAATGGGACTTCGCTTTTTGTGAAAATCGAGTGGCATTCGTTATACAAAATGTCAGTCGTGGGGGGAGCAACTTATTTACAATTTCTCTTATTCATTTTAAGAGGTTCCACTGTATTAAAGTTGTAACTGAAATCCGAAATCTTATATAATATGGTTCAGGGACAAATTAACAGTTCATTGTACTTAGAATTTCATTACTTCAGTCGAACAATGATAGAAATTTAAAACTACAAGTCTATTTATTTTATTATTTCTTATCCATCTATCTAAACATTTTATACAGTTTGAGAGAATGAATTTTCTCTATTTATTTATTACCGTGAGATATTTTGGCAAATGATCAAAATAAGCAAACGATAATAAAAATGTCATTTTTTCGCATGTAAGAAAATATTTTATCTTTCAGATATGCACTAAAATACTTTTTTTTTTAATTGTGTCTTGTTATTAGCAACTACAGTGGATTCTCGCTAAGCCGAACTGATAGATAAATCGAATTTTTTTTTGGTCCCAATTTATGCATATCTATGTCTTTTCACCTCAAAAAGTCTGAATGGTTTTTTTTTGAGATGCAATATTCTAGTAGATGATTCGAAGTGTTTCGACATATTTTTGGCATGACTTCCTTGTCTTATATCTCGAGATATAATATGTGTTGTGTGTTTGATGTGCCATAAGGAAATAAATAAATGACATAATTTTTTATGCGCATTATCTCGGTTTGTTGTGAACAATTCGATAACTGTTTGGTGAGCCGAAATATTGATAAGTCCAACATGTTTTTACTGTCCCTGAGAGTTCTGACTTATCGAGAGTCTACTGTACCAATATCCAAATCCAAACTCCCTTTAGACCCCACTTAGGGGCATAGGGAGGCAACAAGAGCTCTACCAATATAGCGGTCCTTTATTCCAATAATACAACAATTGAAGTGTTACAAAAATGTCAAGATGCATATTATGGATTATTTTTATTTATTTATTTTATTCTTTTTGCACATTGTTTAAGGCACATTTTGTTTAGTACACTACTGGGACTATTGGCATTGCATAATAATTATGATTTGTGTTCATTGAAAATTTTGTAGTTTAAAATTAACATTCAACAATGTTCATTTTAAACAAGTTTGAATTGCAATGTGAATTCGAAGTGGTTGGTAGTCTAGCGGTTACGATGCCGGCTTTCGTGCTGTTCTGTTATCTGATTTGCTTTTTCTGTACATACAAAGACCTTGTACTTGATTTTGTAAGGGGTAAATTATAGGACACAATTACTTTAATTAGCAAGTTGTGAAATTTATAATGTAAATAGAAATTCTGCACATTAATTATTTTATTAATTTTATTTGGTGATGGTTTGTGTGTATATTCAAAATTATCCATTTGCTATCAGTAAAATTTTATTTGGATATTAGTTTTGAAAATTTAACATTTTATAAAAGTACCTAGTCTGTAGAGTATGGTTCTTTTGGAAAAGTCCAAATGCTTGATTTGGGTTTAAAGTGACATCTTTATTTGATGAATTTCTTTATGTTTTCATCGCAATTTATTTTACTGTATAAATATATACTTTAAAAATAAATTACGGGCGAATTGCACCGTTCAAATTTATTCGTTCTAATCTCGGTTTAGTGAGTTAGCGAAGTAACCTAACTTTGTCTTGCACTTACGCTAAAATTGAATCAAGTTAAGTTGCATCCATTTTAAACATGCGGGACCACAAGACATTGTTTAAGAGTTTATTACTTAAACTACGCAACTGTCAAAATGTGCGTCCATCTATGTTTGCAAAGTTACTGTTTCGTTTAAATTCAATTAACAATAAATAGTAATTATAAAAATGTCTCTCAAATACTATTATGATAATAATGAAGGAAAAATTGTATGTTTTGAATATCTCTTAATTCCTCTTGTACCTTGAAAAGTTTTGCCTAGATCAATTTTCTTCATCAGATATTTGTGTTTTCTTCAACTTTTGATTGTCAATTGTATTAATTTCATGTAGGAATATTTGTTTTTAGTAGTGTTAAAAGAAAAGATTGTTTAACATAGTTAGATTGAATAAATCACCTCATATGGCGTTTAAAACTCGATACCTTAAAGTTAACAATATCATTACATCATCCAACATCACCGTGATAGCATGTTGTGTGTCTTGTGTTTTCCAAAAGTCCCTTATATTTAGGTAATTGGTGTTTACTTATTACAAATAAGGATATCCATTTTTCTTTGAAACAAACACATTTTTCAAAGATTGTTATCACTAGTTAACGTACCTATAGAGCTCTGTTGGTGCAAGACAAATTTATTTATTAAATGCTAACTGCCTACATGACTATTAGTGGATTAAGTGGTAATCAAAATGGTGCAAGCGGTCCTCTGTAGGTTGTTGCGAAGATTAAATAAATTCACACGTTTGTCTGTTTTTGTTTTACAGTAGTTCGAGTCGGGGTAGTCAAAGACACGATGTTAACAACGAAGTGCCCCATCACAGACCAGACAGATCGCCTCATAGTCAAGGGGCTGCCAGGGAATTTAGAGACAGTAAAGATCATCATAGCAATGACGTCGGCTACCGAGAGCCGGGACGTGGGTATGGAAGAACGGATTCATTCAACGAGCCGGAACGCCCGCCCAGTAGAAATAATTGGAACAGGAGTCAGTTTAGTAGAGAGAACAGCAGAGAGAGGTACAGTTACTCAAGAGCCAGCAGTGGGGAGCGAGTGGCGTACGGTGGAGGTGGAAGCAGAGCCGGCAGTAAGGAGAGGCAGAACAGGGGCATCAGGGCTGACTCCGAAGGCTTCAGACTGCCCCCTCCTTTGGGAGGGAGATCTAGAAATCAGGTATGTCATTTATACATTTCCAACTAGTAAATCTTCAATATTGGCTTCAAATATTGAAAAATTCCATCATAATTAAGACCTCATGTTCAAAATTCTATCATTGGCCATTGAGATCGGCAAATGTTTTGGTTCATTTAATAAATTTGTTGATAAGCTCTTGGAAAATGTCTTCGATCTTTGGACGTTTGTTGACTTGAGGAAAGTTGCTTTTTGTCTGCCATCAGACTATATGTCTCTACTTATGATTCGAATAGATATATTTACGCCAACACCTAGGCTTCATACTGTTTTGTATATACATACATAACATAATATACAAGATTTTTCCTATCGATCAAAACGTGCTTCTAAAGAGGTTGGCATTAATCCAGAAAAAATTCTGTTGTTTCTTCTAAGGACATAATATGTTTCTCATACAGCTTTACTTGTTTTTGTTTTGGATCCATGTCATTGTCTTTCTCGTTTAATGTAATTGTTAAAATATTTTTCAGAATCGGCGTGACAGTTGGACGTCTCGTGGGTCTCGTCACGCCAGCGTAGAGAGTGGGTGTGCTGGAGACATGTCCCCGCCTCCTCCCAGTGGCAGGGGTGGGGGTGGCAGGCGGGGCAGGAGGAGACGAGACTCTGACAACAGACACGCGGGGGCCACTCCAGCGCCCACCACTAACTGGAGAGAAGAGATGCAGAATACTGACCCACTGGACAGGTGATTACTATTCTATACCTATTCTTTTCTAGGGCTATAATTCTGAAACATTTCTGCTTATATCATTTCAATTGACCAACCAATACACCCTTTAAGACTCTACTTAGGGGCACAGGGAGGCTATTAGAGCATTCCGATGTACTTGATCTTGTACAGCTGTAATGACCTTCCTCGTCTTTGTACCTTGATGGGAAGAAGAACGAAGTTCTTCTCGACCAACTGTCATTCGGCATCCTTGACAAAATGACATGTCTAAACCATGTCCATTTTCTTTTTCATAATAGTAGAAGTGATGGACCTTCACCAGATACATGTATAGTGTCGTTTATGATATGATTCTTCTGGGGCACTTGGTTTCAAATGCAAAGATTTTTTGTGCCTGGGCTTTGGTCATGTGTGAGGTGAGGACCCATAGCGCCATAAAGTAGAACAGGCAGCATAGTCGTCAAACAGTAGGACACTGTATTTTGACACTTACCATATTTTGGTCATGTTCCATATCAATACTTATCGGAAACTCGGCCCCGAGGTCAACATTGTTGGTAATGGTTACTCCCAGATACTAATTAAAAAAAATTAAATTGCCAAAGCATTGGTAACATTAAAAAATCATACAGATTTATGGGGTCAGATTGGTATGATCTGGTCCATGTCTTTGAGATGAAGATGAGATGTGAGTGTCTTTTCTCAAAGTAGAATGATAGCAGGGAAAATGTGATCTTTATGAGAAAGCAAGAAGACTCTCTTATGAGTTTAGCAGGGGTTGAGAATATCTTTAGTACTCACCAGCTTTCACTTTCTCTTTATGAGTAAGTCTGAACAGTTAAGAAGGAATTCAACTCACTACCGAAATGAAACGAAATTTTAACTTATAAAAATACAAGCACTATATTAATGAACTCAAATAAAATTATCACAGAAAAATATATTAACTTAAAAACTAATTACAATATTGTGCACTGTCGGTTCTGAAGGAAAGAGTGAGGATTTGGCA
Source organism: Mystacides longicornis (assembly GCA_963576905.1). NCBI lineage: Eukaryota > Metazoa > Arthropoda > Insecta > Trichoptera > Leptoceridae > Mystacides > Mystacides longicornis. The sequence goes on along the minus strand of OY756433.1, from coordinate 29,020,839 downwards.
AGGAAAAAATGTATATATACTGGCTTTTATTCTTGCAAATTTATTTGTACAAAAATGAAGTATGTTCCCTCTGGTGCGAAATAATCTAAGCTTGGTGCTCTTGCTAAAAGGTGGTGAATCTTCCTTGTTGATAAGTACGAAATTGTCTCCGGCGTATTCCGCTAGATGGCTCTTTACCTTTTCGTGGTATCAGATACAAAATAAATCATGTCGTTAAAATTCAATGCTACACAACCGCTATAGATTCATACTAACTCTGTTTTTTTTAATACTTTGCAGGAGAGAAAATGACCATGGTAGAAATACAAATAGTCAGGATATGGGACATCCTTCTGCTAAAGGACAAGCTCCTGGTTTATTAGTTCTTCCTCACGATAACAATGCACTAGGGTCAGAAAGGGGGAAGACCATGGAGGCCGCAATGGATTACCATCATAACAGAGGGTAAGGATTAATAGTATAATCCTCTTATTTGTAGGTCACAAGTTCAATCCCCAGCCAACTCACTCCGACACGATTTGATTTTAACAAGATTGTTTTTTAGAGAATCATTTCATCTAAAGCTGACATAAAATTAAGAGGGAATAACATGGAATGACATATTATTTTTGTTAAGAAAGGAAAATGATTATACTTAATCTTTGTAGTAGTTTTGGTAGAACGTGCTCTGGCATTAGCGTAATTGTCAAGCGATTCGCACACCTAAATTGAGACATTCTTTTTTTTTTGTTTTTACGGATACATTACAAGTAATCTTTTCTGGATTTTTTTTTTTGGATTTGATGCTATATCAAAATTCAATCATTTAAAACTTCTTAACTTTTTGTTTGATCTATCTGCTAGTACTTGGTGGCAATCCTTAGTTTAAGATCGCAAATAAAACATGAAGTGTTTGGTAGCCTAGCAGTTCAGTCCCGACTTTCGTAGTGGAGGTTGTAGGTTTGATCTCCAGTGTCGACCATCTTCCTCTTTCACGACACAAGCTTTGGTTGCTGTGGAGGATGTCGTAAATGTATAAGCGTGAGGCATTATAAAAAAATTCATTATTGTTGGAATTGGTTAAGAAATTCTTCAGTTTTTGACTAAAAACTTTCTTAGGGAGCGTTCAAGTATTACGTAACGCAATATGGGGGGGAGGGGGGGTTTTCTTGTAAAACGTTACTATTGTATTACCGGCGCCGCAACAAAGGTATTTAGTGAATTTCCAGTAATAATTGTGATTTGAGGCATACATAGTTGTAATATGTGCGTTAGGCAACGTTTAGAGAATGCGAAGAGGGGTAACAAAGAGCGTTACGGTGCATCTCGGGGGGGGGGGGGGGGTGTCAATAATGTTAAAAAATGCGTTACGTAATACTTGAACGGTCCCTTAACGAATATGTAACAACTGATGACTAACAATTCATTACTAATGTTCCATTTTTAAATGGAACAAACCACTACGGGCTTACGACCGTCTTCTACTGTTATTTAGAAGGCTGGCTTAGTGTGATCACTTTACGTTAACAACATTCGCCATTAGGTGGTAATGTTTAAGTCTCCGAAACTCCTAATCATGAGAATTCTCGACATGTTCAACATGTCGAAAAGCCTCATGTAGGTATACAACAAGTAGATATTTAATAATAATTAATATAGAGATAAAAGTTGGAAATTATTGAGAACAAGAGAGCAACCAAATTTAAAGACTGCGACTGTTGTCATGTATTTGGCGCCAGGATATGAATATATCCATTTTTGGTTATGTCTCATCTTTATTGCCTATTGGCTTTGTTGGTGCACAACGTTCTAATTGTGTGTAGTTTCTTGTGACCTTTTTCAGGACTAGATCTTAACGAATATGTAACAACTAATGACTAACAAATCAATTCTTCAAAAACGTTACATGAAACTTTGTAATACTTAGCCATTATACCGATTTGAGGGGTTAAATAAAACTTTGCAGTATTACGATATTTTTTTATATATTTTTTTAGTTTATAATAACTCTCCGCTGAAGATGGTCGCATAGTCGGCCGAAAATATATTTCGGATAAAAAAATATCGTAATACTGCAAAGTTTTATTTAACCCCTCAAATCGGTATACTAACAAATCATTACTGATGGTTGATAAAGATTCTGTTGTTTAAGATATGTTGACTAAAACTGAATCATATTATGATTTGCAGAAATACCCCTGTCAGTCCGCAGAGTCAGACTGTCCAAAGGATGCTCTTCAATCCAAGTAATCCCAATAAACCAATAGTCGTGTCCAAGGCAATGACGCAACCTCCACCCCAGACCTACAAGCTACCGCCGCAGGTGGCGCTAGATGCTCAACAATCAGCCCGTCCGTCCTACTACGACACCAACTCAGAAAGCTACATGTGTTCACACAATAAGGAACTTATCAGAGAAGTGGAGAAGGTGGACACCCAGTTGCAGTGGATATTTAGGAATGGAACCCTCATCAGGGACTGGGACAAGATTTTAAAAATAAGGTCTGTGCTTTTTTTTTTTGTTTTCGAGTACAGTATTACCTCAATATGATGGATGACTATTTAAACAGATATTACGGACAAAATATCTGATATAATTAAGTTAATATTCTTCTTTCTGCACCAAGAATGTTGATTCCTTCCCTCCACTACTTTCTGCCACTGTTCAGCCTCCTTATTTCTTAGTAGACTCTACAGCGTATATCCCTGGTCACCTGGTTTCTCATCTCTAGGGCGGTCTCTGTGGTTTTTATCCTCAATCATTCCTTTTCACAATGGCTAAGAGCAGACCCGGATGCCTGATGTTAATGGCCTATCCATTTAGCATGTTGGGAAATTATTTTGAGGAGTCGCCTTGTTTCCCCGGCTGCACTCAGTACTTTGTCATTTGTAGGATGATCCAATTAATGGATCCCTAGCATCTGCAAATGGTCACTTCACAAAATTCGTATTTTGAAGCACCTTCAGCCGTAACTGTATCTAATAATTTTGAATTGTTTGTTTTTTAGATGTTTCCTACAAGATGCCTTAAAAACGCTTTTAGAGACTGATCTCAAATTCTGTGAAGCCGAGAATGTGGAGCACAACTTTTGGAAAATGCTCTACTACAGCTACATAGAAATCATGAGAAAATCTATTGCTCAAGACGAAGCCAATAAGAGCCAATACAAAGAGCTGATCAACTCCATTATCATCGACGGCAACTCCTATTTCGAGAACCTGCTGGAGTTGCTGCAGACCACTTATAGGTTTAAGCTGGAGGACTACTTGAACATCAGCTACCACAATGCGCCCAAGTGCTCCAGTTACGTCACCCTTGCTCTGATCTCCGCCCAGAAGATTTACTTGTTTCTGGGCGACCTGGCGAGATACAAGGAACTGGTCAACGAGACAACCAACTACGCCAAGAGCAAGAGCTGGTATACCAAGGCACACCAGATCAACCCTAAGAATGGAAGGCCGTACAACCAGTTGGCCATATTGGCTGTGTATGCTGTAAGTGTCATTTTTTTCTTACTAAATCATCAAAATGTTAAATAAGAGTCTGCATGCATTTTTCCGTGGTGGAAGTAATTTAAAGGGGTTTCAACTGAGTTTCAAATAAGCTGTGACCATGAAGGGCGTGCCCCTTTGAAACATGTTAGGTGTAATAAAATTGTTGGGAGGGTTAAAAAGTTTTTTATTTAAATATTATACTGACAAAATATGTGATATTTGATCAGTGGTTCCTACATACAATTGTTGCTATATGAAGGAATGTCGAATTGTTAAATTTTTTTTTCTTTTTATGCCTGTCATCCAAAAGGCTTTGGGTGTTCATCTGCGCTAATTGAGCGCAGTGTAAATTTTTAAAGAAAAAAAAATCAAACTATTTCGTACCTTTCTTTACAAAGTGGGCTAATGTTTGTTTTTATACTATCAAATTTATAAATCTACCCAAGTGCATTTTTTGTTCTGAATTATTTTACTATTTACTTGTGGCCATATCGAAGGTATGCTTGTTTTTTTTTTACATGACATATTCATAAAATGGCCTAGAAAAATAATACTTTGTATGTACATCATGGAAAATTATTCTAAAAAAATATTAGAATAAAGACAGAATGTACAAACACATACTTACTATTGAAAACATGGTCCACTCACTGAGTACAAATATTATTAGAGAACTTTTTTGGATGCGCAGAACTGAAAATTGGTTCTTTTATTGAACAGTCACGTGACTGAAGATAAATCATCAATAATAATTCATTTTACTTTCATCCACAAGCACAAGATAACACAAAAAAGCTCATTGGTACTTCCTTTAACTAATTATATTATTAAAACATACAATTCCTCTGTGTTAACACTAAAATATAAAAAATCGAATGTCACACTCCGTACCGACAAACGTTACAGTTTGTATGAGTTTAACAGCAGTCATGTGGATCTTGTTGGAACCATGCGCAGTTGCACATTATTTCACTAGTATCACAAGGTCAAATCTCGATATAACAAACTTCACGGAACCATAAAAAATATTTCGTTTTAGTGAAATTTCGTTATACTGGATATACAGGAAATGACACATTTTTAATTTATGTGTTGCCATATTATACCCACTGATGGCAAATAAACTATAATTCCTATTTATAATTGAGAACTAAAACGAATTTCAAGGATTTATCAATAACGTGAAGGAAGTATGTTCAGGCAAACACCTGCGAAGTCGCCAATGCAAAGGACAATCTGAAGTCGGAGAAATTTTATTTCCTAATTTTTTTACGTACGTTAAAGGTAAATAAATTAAGTCATAAAAACAAAGAAAGATAAAATACATAAAAATAAAAATACATTAAGTCAGACAATAAAAGTGACTCTTTTCAGTCACACTAAAAATTTACGAAACAAAAAGTTTTTTTGAAATAATACGTCATAATATTTTTTTCTTCTTTTTATAAGTTTCAAGGAGTTTGGTTCTGGAATTACGAGAATAAATTTAATAATATCACATTATAAAACCCCTACAAAAAACAATCTGATAAAATTTCAATTGAGACACAGTGCAATAATATAAAGTAAATCTAAACCGTAATATTCCGAAACAGGGCCGTGTGTACACACATAATAATGTAAAAACAATGTTTAAATTGCATGCTGCCTCACTAGCTAATTGTAACATGATTTTAAAATTTTAGAACAAAATAGTTCGCTATACTTAGATCGACTTCGTTATAACGAATTTTGGTTCAGTACATTTTATTATGGAAGTTTTTCGGGGATAAATTGACGATTCGTTATACTGGAAATTTCGTTACTTCGGTGTTCCCTATAAAGAGATTTAAACTGTATTTCTTCTCAAAGGATCCACTTTACAGATGACAGCTTCTATTTAAACTGAACGTTTGATTTACAGAGACGCAGATTGGATGCTGCCTACTTCTACATGAGGAGTTTGATGTCTTCCAATCCATGCCATTCCGCTCAAGAAAGTTTGAACGCACTGTTTGACGAGAACAGGAAGAAGGTAAGATTGTCGCAAAGTCACTAACTAACCGCTTTTAAATTTTTTAGTTTTTTTTTGTGAAACTGAAAAGTGTTATGTTCAGCAGGGCTATTCACTTAAAAGTCTAGTTCGAACTTTTAATTACATTTTAAGAGGTGTTATTACTCTCAAAAAATCATGTTTGGGTAAATAAATGTGACAAAACCCCAGTCACCAGGACTAGAATAATAATAAACAGGACAATTTATAACGAATGCACCGTTTTTTTTGTAATTACTATTAACTTAAGGGCGCTTATTAAAGTTAAAATACTTGCAGTGTTTCCAGGGTTGCCAGGTTTTTTCTAAAAAAAATACCGAACCAGTGTTCTCACTTGGTATCCGAAAAGATGAAAGTTCTCCAAAAAAAGGTCATTCTCGAAATTTGCTGTTCGGAAGGTTATAAATTCACACAAAAAAATGACAAAATCATTCCAAAAATAAAATTATTAGGTATTTTTTTCATACCGAACATGGTGCAAAAATAAGAACACCTGGTAACCCTGAGTGTCTCGATAAACTATTCAATTAAAGTTCTTTCTACAATAAAACATAGGTATATGTCAGTTTTGTGCTTGTGGAGTAATTTAGATTTGAAGTCTTAAAAACGGGTGTTTCCTTGCAAAGCGCCTTAAACTTTTTAATGAATAACATCTTTATGCTTCGAAAATGAGCAGTGCGATCTCTCCTTGAAAAGTAGTCCACGTAGATGTTTTTATTCATATTCTTCCTTCAATATGCCATTTCCATTGGGCGTTAAGTACCACCTGAGAATAAGATTCACGATCTCGGGCGGGTCTCACTAATTGTGCAGCCTCGTGACAGACCAAACCACTGTCTCAGATTCTTCAACCACTAGGCTCTTACACCCCATACCTTGCCAACCCTCTATTTTTGGAAGGATCTGGCCAGCAGCTCATATACAATAAATTTCATTCAACTTAATTTAAGTTTCTGTGGAACCCACATCTATAATATGCTAGAGTTATAATAATTTAATGAAATATAGTGCTAGAACCAAAGAGTTCTATATATAGAGCGGCTTACTTGCCTTGTATTTTATCTGTCCTCAATATGAGGCAGTTAACCGCTGCATATTTTTTATGAATTCAGTCTGTCACAGACGTTGCTAGGTGTCGCATCGTGTTGACTACATAATGTTTTCTTCAAATGTTGTTCAAATGGCCTAATGTTTGATAAGAAACTGCTCCAATTATACAATAAGATAATAAAAGTGACAATAATCTTTTAATCCTTAAAAACAATTTATTATATGTTTTATTAATTTAATAATTAATAATATTTTCTACAATATATTTCAATATTATTTGACACATCGATACCTCAATATGCAAATTGGGTAACTCCAAAAAAGTAACTTTTCGGGATGAAAAAAAACTACATAATTTTTTATATATAACGATGCTATAATTTGAAAAAAACCGAAAAGTGAAAGTAACAGAAAAAATTTCATTCCTTAACTCATCTTCATATAAATCTTCCTTCAAACTTATCAGATAAGGAAAAACTCTTCAAGTCATAATTTAATGAAATCGTTCATGTACACTCATGCCTTTTTGTTTTTTTTTTATCATTTTACTTCGTGATCCAAGGTTTGCTTTTTTCTGTTTTAAGTATAATTTTCTGCCCAAGTATTTCATATTCATCTTTTTTCTGGTTTAAATTTGAGGCCCATGAAAATTTATGTGCTACATATTTTCCTTCTTTTAATTTTGCAAGATTGATATCTCTCAGTTTTCACCAGAATCTGAGTATTCTGTTGACCGTAATGTTCTTGCAATCTCTTACAACATTAAAATAAAAAAAAAAACCTTATTCTGTGCTTGTAATGATATTCAATCAAACGATTTGTCTTAATCAATGTCATGAGTATACAGTTTCATCTTGAATTTATCCAAGACAATTCTCAATCAAGATCAATCAATCAATCTCAGTCTGCATAGAGAATAGAGTTGCGCATTTTAAACGTTGTAATACTAACAAACTTTTCCCTATTTTTCTTAAGGTGTTATTAAGTCATTTTATTATTATGTTGGATTTGCCGAAATCACCAAGAATGTGTATCAGAATATAGAATTTTTATATCATTATTAGGTAAGTCATTTTGTCAAAAATGCAGTTACCCATGTTGCATATCAATGTATCGACACTATAGCAACATAGTAATATCACTGTTGCTTAGTGATCAGTTTGTTACTATAGTAAACAAATATCTACTGAAATATAAACAATGCACTAAGTAAAAAGGTTGAATTCCATTACATTTGCAATATAAGTTATTTATATGGAAAATTAAAATTTTCTAAGTCATCGTTATTAATGTTTTCGGCGCATTGTTTAAAAACAATTGGAACATCACCCGCACACCTCCCGTCCCTCCCACCAAACAGGACACAAATTTAAAGTGAATTTTTTTCCTATAAGCCACTCTATATATAGAACTCTTTGGCTACAACTATGATAACATTATTTCAATGATGAAAGTTATTATTTATTTATTTTACATACTTAAATGAATTTTGATAAAGAAATTTAAGTGGTTGGTAGCGTAGTGGTTATGACGCAGACTTTCTTACTGTTTCGTACGGGAGGTCGTGGGTTCGTTCCCAGATGCCGACCATCTTCCTATTTCACGACACGAGCTTTAAGTAGCTTACTGTGAAAGAGTCAAAGAGTGTATTTTTGTGTTCACTGAACGCAGAATCATTTATTGATTTGTTTGAATTTCTTTATTAAAATAACTTCACCAAGAATGCAATAACCTGCAATCGGTGAATTTTTTTATAACTTAGAAGCTCTAGAATTATAATTTTTTTTTCCACTAATTTGCTTTTTCAACTATTGTCGATTGTCCCTTTTGCTCAATTTTATCATTTATTTGTACCCGATGGCCTTAAATTGTATATTGGGTGTCATATGAATATATCTGTCATAAGGTGGTTGCTTTATGTTTTGATCTTGCCGCAGTACCAGATGTACGGAGCGGTAAGTATTTGGCTGGGACCTACATAAAATCTCAACACTCTTCCTCTCTCTAGCGCCCTTTTCTTTTGTATTATACATTTTCATTTTCTCTATAGTTAGCTATTTTTATTACCACGTTTTTATTAATGATTTCTGGAGAAGGTGTTCATCCGATACAAATATGGGGCAGTCCATTAATCACGTGAGCTCAAAAGGAGGAGGGGGGTCAGGAAAAAATCGGGGGTCTGGGGGAGGTGGGGGGGGGGGGGCAGTAAGAAAATCAAGTGCATTTATTTTTCTTATAATTTTAAAGAAACAGTTAGGTACACTTTCAGAAATTTAATAAATTTACGAAAACTAAAAGCCTTACTTCATTCTTCTTTGTATTAAAAAAGTATACGTAATTACCCCCCTTGGGAGGGGAGTATTTTGAAATATCACAAGGGGGGGGTCTAAAGTTGCAAAAACCATAATGTGATTAATAGACTGCTTTCTTTCCAACTATGTACATAGATATTTGAAACTTGTGTTATTTTTACAATGATTTATATGTACCTACCTACTAAGTACTAGATGCAAAATAAAAATTTAAAAAATTTTATGTCACATTTTTCCATTACAATGTGTGGAGGGGATATTAGGCCGAGACTCAAAAAATGATCTGATAATTTTTATTAGTTTGTTATTGTTAATAATAAGCATTCCACCCTAAAAGAGTGATTTGTAATTTTTATTAATAAAAGTTACTATCCTAGGCAAGGGGCGGTATTAAATTTATTTGAACAATTCCCTGTCTTTCTTCATCTTATTGTTTTAAAGTATAGTCATAAGCGAGATAGCCCATAGGTTTTTGTTTCTCAAGATTTGAAATGATATCTTAAAAAAAGTATGTTTGAAATACCTTTTATCCAACACATTTTAGAAAGAGATGCCCCTTTTATTATGTAGTACATATAATTCATTGTATTTTTAACACTTTTAGCTGAATTACATTAATTGCAGTAAATTTTGTATCAAAAAATTCGCACGATGACACTCAAAATCGCTTAAAAAAATGTGGCATAAAATAAAATCATCTTATCTTATGATTATTTTTTTTAATAACAATTATTGACTTTTTTAATCCACTGTGGAAAATTATGTTACGTAGCGTTGGAGTCTATTTTCTTTTTGTGGAATTGTTTTCTTTTTACGCTGCCCAAAGTAGGTCTTAGACAATTGGTAGCAATTATCTTCCCTTTTCTGTCAACTTTCTTAGTCCTTCGTTTTTTTTTCAGGATATCTATCCGACTATTTCAAGTGTTCGTTGTAGTATTTTGAACTATTACTCCTAATGTCTGTCGAAGCTATGTATTATCTTTATTGTGTACCTACTACCGACTTTTTGATGCAAACCGCCGACATTTTGTTTCCAGAATTGTCAATACATATGTCTCATAACATTAAATTAAAATAATATTGATAGTACCTACATTTCTTTCTTATTACTAAGACCTTCTTAAACTTCAAACATTAAGCTGTTAGCATCCTAGACTCGGACCACAAAGGACGCAGGTTTGAATTCTGCGAATTGTTTTTTTTTTGAAATGTTGAAGATTTTCATGGTTGGTCATGGATTTGACCACCTTAATAGCAAATCTTTTTTATTTATCAAATTTATCTGTGCTCACTCAAAGTGAACACAAATATTACACTCTTTGACTCTTTCGCAGTAAGCTAGATAAAGCTTGTGACGTTAAAGAGGAAGATGGTCGGCACCTGGGAACAAACCCACGACCTCCAGCATGAAACATTATGAAAGTCAGCATCTTACCACTAGGTTTTCCACTACTTTCTTGTTAATTACTGACCATACTAAGTCAGCCATAAAAAATGCTTGTGAACCCATAGGAGTATTTTTATTTGCATCAAAATGTTGGTAGTATTTCATATTACGTTAAGATTTAAACGTGCAAAACGACGCAAAAATCTGTAAAAATTTAGAACTTAGTAGGTGTAAACCTTTAAAGAATTAAAACTTAAAGATATCAGTTCCTTCTGTTAGATTTATAATGATGCATGATTGCTTTCATAGATGGAAACCATCTTAATACTAAAAGATGGTGCATGTTTCAAATATGTACGCTATTTCTTAAGTCTAACAAAAGTTTATTATTTTCTTTTATGTAGTAAGGATAGGCAGAGAGTAGATGTATCTATAGTTTATTTTTTTGTAGTAAATGACTGTTTAATGTAAATAGTAATAAAAAAGGCATATAGTAATACCGGCCTCGGCAGCCTAGTGGTATTATTATTATTAAAAAAGTTTATTAAAATCAATAACATGTACAAAATACAATAAAATTTTCAAACATAGCTTAATATAGGCGCTAACGTCTGATTAAGAAGTCCCTGGTTTGATTCCCGGCTGGAGTCGAGAGTTTTTCACTTGAAATTTCTACCGAGAGTTGACCAGTCACTGATTGGACGGTACTGGTTGACTGGAAAAATGTGCTTCAGGCATTATGTTCCGCCGGCTATACGGACACCTTTGTTTACAAAAGTGTAAATTGATTTATTTAATTTAATACAATTTAAGTGTTGTCCATTAAATTCATAGTTAAGCTAGTGTAATTTTATTTTGTAAAGCGAAGGGAGAAGATATCGATCGAGAGTTAAACGTTAGATAAAGATCACTTTAAAGATTAATTTTTAAACTTGGTGTAACCTATGACAATTATTGCATTCACATCTTGGTTAACTTAACTATTCTCTATATATGAATTTGATTTTAGTGCACTTTCGTCTGATACAAACGCCCGTCAGTCAAATATCAATGTTGAGAGGATGTGACTTGCTTTTAATTGCGCCTAAATGTTAATTCCTATACTTTTATTGTAATTCTACCTTAGGGGGTAGGCAGAGAGTACGGATTTCCATTCTTTCCTATCCAAACAAACCTCTTTCGCTTCTTCCAAACGCATACATGCTCTTCTATTCCTTTAGCTCCTGACTTGGCCCTCCTCTAAGACTGAACCGATATGATCGGACCATGTCATTCGAGGTCGACCTCGTCTGCGTGCACCCATTCTTTCAGATTTATATATCCTTTTTGTCATTCTTTCCTCGTTCATTCTCTCTACATGTCCAAACCACCTTAATTTATTAACTATCATTCTAGTCACTACGCTAACATCCACTCCACATTCCTTTCTAATATTCTCATTCCTCACCTTATCAATCAGTCTAATATAATATGGAAGTGTTTTGTTAGCCGAGAGTTTCTTAGGGTTTAAAGCTTAAACTTCATTGCAATGAGTTTAAAGGTTAACTGGATCTGATAATATTACAAAGGTTAAACCTAAGTTAACTTATAATAGTGGGATGGAGTAACATTGGTTTATCTATTGAATTGATATCTTTGCCTATTTAAGCATTGTTCAAATCGTAGTGAGAATTTTACTTGGCCGATCTGCTTCATAATGCTTTCTTCTCTGTACAAATAGTGATGAATTTAGACTAATCTACTATCAAACTATTTCTGATTTCAACTTCACTCAAGTAATTTGTTACATTTAATTGAAGGCCTTGGAGCAATAAGATTACAACAAGCCACAAATTAATTTTTTTACAGGAGAGTGAAATAAAGATTTCAAATATTCTATAAATATTGTTGTTTTGTGTAATTTGTTTTTTAATCTGTAACAAGAAACCAAAAGTTCAAAATGTTTTTTATCTTTATTTATGCTAATAAACGGAATGTTATTAACATTTACACTAAATTATAAGCATTTTTTTTGGTGCACACCAGTTTTTGTGGCTTGTAATGCATATAAAAATATTTAAAAAAATGACAATACAAATAAACTATTGTTCTCAAGCAATAACCGAATTGTAATTAATATTTTATGTAGTGTAGCACAAGTATTTTGTAATTTTAAAGAATATTATAACTTTTTTTACTCAAAAAAAAAAGAAGTTAGAAAATGGCTTGAAAGTTGCTTGACACGTTCTAAAAAAAAAAAAAATTGAAAATTCCCTCTGAGCAACACAATGTTTAAAAATCATTGTAGCCAATATGAAAATATTTAATCTTTTGACATTTTTTTGGGCAGTCCATAGGCAAATACGTTAAGTCTCATTTATAAGTCATTTTTGTAAAAATTGTGGCTTGTCATCTTATTGCTCCGAGGCATTCAATTGTTATTATTAATGTTAGATGATTTTTCGCAATGTTTCCAACAAAAGAAATCTTATAGTTAGTGAACCTAGTTTTGATATTGTTTTTTTTTGTTCTACAGTTTGAAGGAAATGAAAGGAAACGTCAAGCCGAAAAACAGAAAGCTTTAGAAGCTGCCGCCGCTTCCGTTACGACGACCACCACAACCGGATCGGGATGGAAAGGCAGCTTGAGGAAAGAGATATGGAGTAGGCCTGGAAGAACCACAACGTTACTTCAACCCGAGAAACCGGACAGTCACAGTGATGCTGAGGAGTTGTCTAATATGTCGAGCGTTGAGGTGTGTAGTATGAGCTTTATATTCCTTTGAAATTATTATTTTTCTTCTTCCAATTCATGCCCTCGATTGATTGATTCATGTATATTGTCCGCAGCTGAACAAGCGATTCATCATTAGCTATCTCCATGTACACGGAAAACTAATAACCAAGATTGGGTGAGTACTAATTTATTCATATAGAACTTTAGCATCGAATATTTTGATGCTGTCCTAGAGTATTTCAAACTAATTTATTTGTACAGTTTTTTTTATTATGCATTTGAAATATTTAAATTTGAACACATGTTTTAAACAAGCAAAAAACTCGTTGAAGATCTCATAAATTAAGCAATAATTTGGAAATTTTAGGATATTGCCCAACTTTGGCTTGCTTTCTAAGCCTCATGCTCAATTCAAAGTATTTGCAAGTTAACTATCTAGAGTTTTTTTTGAAAGAAGGTTAAGGTGACTACCCCTTGTGTCACTGGGACCAGAATAGTTCTATGGTGACAAGGAAGAGTTTAAAGTAACCCTTCATTTTGTTCAATATCAATATTTAAATACCCAATACGTTTAAAGAGCCATACTAATGTGAAAGATGATGAAATCTCTGCTATAACTATTCGTAGATCACTAATTCTTAAACTGGGTTTGATCGAACACCAGGGGTTCGGTAATTCAGTCTCGTGGGTTCGCCGGAGTTCTAGCTAGACATACACCTGACATTAAGAACTTATATAACTTATATGATAAATCACATCTCGGTTCTCTATCTCCTCAGTGTTACCATGTCCCGGGGGTTAGGCAGATTGCCGCCAGCGCCATCTCCTCTTTAGATCTAATGCTTTGGGTATACTTAAAAGAGGCAGGTCCTTTACTCATACTCTAAACACTGAATTATCGACTAAATTTATCTATGTAGGGGAGGGGTGAATTCTGTTGTTTGAAATGGGCGGATACATTAAATAATGAATAATAATAATAATAAGTTTATTGAATACAAATACAATATTTACACACAGATATTAGTACATTACATTTAAAAAGAAAATCATATATAAGTAACACAAAGCATGTCCCAATCAGAATTTTTTCTGGTATAAGGGTCAAGCTGTAGTGTCCTATTTGCCATTTGGTGTTTGACCACTTACTGTTATTAACACTATTTATGTATATATACATATTATATTTAAACTTTATCTCTCACTTATTATTAACTTCTTCAACTCTCTCTTAAAGATATTAAAACTTGTCATGGATGTAACTGTTTCTGGTAGTGAATTATACATTAAATATACGTATACATTCCCCATATAGGTACCGTGTCAGTTCTGTTGTCAATTTTGTGTAGATAAGAACTTACGTGGTCGTCCATTAATCACATTATGTTTTTTTGTAACTTTTTAGCCCCCGTTACCCCTCTGAAATCACGTGTACATTTTTTAGTAAAAAGAATTAATAAGGTCAGGCTTTTAAATTTCTGAAATTTTCGTAAATTTTTAAATTTCTGAAAGTGTAACTGCGCTACTTTAAATTCATCACAAAAAATAAATGCACGTGATTCTCTTACTAAACCACCCTCCCCCTACGTGATTTTTTCCCAGACCCCCCTCCCCCTTCTGAACTCGCGTGATTTATGGACGGCACCTAAGGTTATTGTTTACTCTCACTGAACAAACCATATATTTATAAACAGGCGATGGGTTATCTCTATAAATTTTTTTTTCATTTCTTTATCAAAAGACCTCTTTTTCTCGTCGCAAATTGCATTCGCAGTGATTATTCTATCACCGTGTGTCTTGTTAACAGCGAACCTGAAGTCGTTTTCCAATCTTAACACGACGACGGCTTCTCGAGTGAGTCACTGCATTACACATTCTCAATCCGCTGCTGCAGATCTCGGCCTATTATTAGAGCCAGAGCCAACTATGTGGCCGCTAATTGTTTTTGCAAATTATTCAAGGTCGAGTCGGCCGTGAAATTATTGACACGATTAATACTGGTTCGGCTTGAAAGATCACGAAGATTCACCTCCATCGCAAATACATCGTGTTTCATATTCGCAAAGAGGGGAAACTGGTGATCTCTTCGATTCTGGAGTCAGTCCTAGCGGTTTTCCATTAAATACGTTAACTTTTAGACCGATATTTGCTCAAGTTTCAGACAACCCCCCCCCCTCCCTCACCCCAAGTCACGTATTTATATTTTTGGCACAAAAAACGCGTCAATCATTGTATTGTAGTTAAATATTGGCTACAATGCCACGCGACGCTTTTATTATTAGAAATAGAGGTCGTCCCATGTGAGCTAAAAAGGGGGGAGAGGGGGGGGGGGGGTTCTAGTAAAAAAATTACGCGCATTTATTTTTTGTGATGAATTTAAAGTAACACAGTTGCACTTTTACAAATTAAAAAAAAAATGACATAAACAAAAAGCATAACTTTCTTCATCCTGTGTGCTAAAAATTACACCTGATTTCGTTGGGAACGAAGGGGGGGGGGAGGGGTATTCTGAAACTTCAGCAAATATCATCAGGGAGAGAGAGATCTAAAAAATAAAATAAAAACTAAAAAGATCACGTGTTTCAAAGATTCGTGTGTTATTCTCACTCAGTTATTGTCATTAAAATCCTCATCTCCCCCTTTTTCCGTGGTATATCCTGATTTTTTCAAAACCCCCCCCCCCCATCCTTCGACTTCACTTGTTTAATGAACGAGCCCTAATCAGTGCTGCTTCCTCTTTTTTTTTCATGTGTCTGTGCTCACTTAATAATGGTTGACTCCTGAGATCGAGCCCACGACCTACAGTACGGAAGCCAGCGTCATAATACTCATAACCGCTAGGCTACCAAGCACTCCTTTCTTCGTTTTAAACTTGTTCGTGAGGGTTTCAGTTTGTTATCCCAATTTATCCGTTGATCCCTTCCATGTCTCCCTATCTTCACTTTTTCTCACTTAATTAACCCCTAAGATTTCCAACCCTTCGTCTTTTATGCGTCACCTATGGACTTTTCACTTTTCTTTTCCAATGTGTGTCATGGCGAATTATGTGTAACGAGACTTTTTTCTATTGGTAGTGATCAATATTACCCTCATTTTCTTCGGTTTATGTTCCAAATCCCATCGTCGTTTATGTGGTCTACAGAATCCTTCTCTATAGCTAAAATTTGAAGGCTTCAGGGACCCAATTCTCGAATGTCGATCGATGGGGTTCTAATTTTATGACGTTCTTGTGTTTTCTTTGAGAATACGGTTCCAGCTCTTTTTGAAGCTCCAATCTTCTCCTCCATACAGGAGCATTAGCCAAAAAACTGATGTTAATTATGGTAATCCGTATTTCAATAGCCTCTCTATCATGTCTTTAGCTGTTCGAGACTTCGACAGTTTTATTTATCTGAGCATTAAATTTTTTCGTCAAACATATACATCGCTCAAAACTATGGAAACTGCTCAATAACCCGCTGATTATTTTGTACCAATAAATCACCCCTGATCGTTGATTCGTTCTATACCAAGAAATCATAGATTCGGTAAAAAGGCGAGTCCTTATGCTGTATATTTGTGATCAATTTCAAAAATCTAGTAAGTTCTTCGGATAATGGACGTGATTCTTGGTGCCATAAAGGATGTCTGATATAAATAATGCCGCAATAACTCATTTTTCAGCGATAGTATCACTCTGGTTGGTGTACTGCGTCGCAGACATTATATATAAAAATAATAATATTAGATCTAAGATGGTTCGGCCACTACGCAACACTCTGTACGCATGATTAATAACACCACATTAAATAACGATTCTCATTTCTCCGGTGCGCAAATCTCGTGTAATATTTCCTGTTAGTATTATAATATAAGCGCACGCAGCCCGATCTATGTTTCTCGATCTATTAATAGTATCTAATACTGTACTCTAGTATGTTGTACTGGTCTGGGGAGAAAACTAGTTTCTTTTCCTCTGCTGCCGTTGTTGTTGTTGTTGTTCTTCTGATAATTATTATCTTCTGGGATCAGAGTCGACTTCAGAAATCGTTTCAATACTAACTTTAATATTATATTTTATACTATCCATTTTCAACTTTTTATTAGATATTCTGTTATCCCGAGCGGAGAAGAATCCAATAAATCAAACATCAGAAGAATCTGTTCAGCCGATCTCGAGTTATAAGTGTTCGCACTAAACCGACTTTAATGTATATTAGGGATAATACATTTTACTTTAATCAACAATCACAAAACAACACAACATCGGTACATACAGTTATAACTAATTATACGATTGTAACATAAAATTTCTGTAAACGCTCAAATATTAAAAATAAGAAATCGAATGTCCCCCACCTCAACCGACAAACGTCACAGTTTGTACTTGTTGAGACCATGCGCGGTGGCACATTATTTCTTCTCAAAAAAGGTTGCGCCCTATCCCTGCACTGTCCCCAGGATGATCAATAACCTCACCGCCCATTGGCGCCGTCCTCCCGACGTCCCCGCGGCCACTGTCTTGTCCTCGTGCATCATACTTCAGGAATGTCGTACGCTTTATTAGGCCCGCTACTGTACTGTTGTTGATGTATTCATTTTCATTGGACATCCATCGGGAGACATATTAATAATAGCAGAGGGAACTGTCCCTTTGAGTGCCGTATTTTGAAAGTATAGGGTGTTTCAGGAAGAGTCCACTTTTTAATCTCGACATATTCTAAAAATAGAGTCCTATTTTTCGTGGTCATCGCGTCACGCGTGACACCGGCTAAACCAATATCGCTAATTCTTTTTGTTGTTGTTTTGGCTATTGTAGGGTTAGTGCGAACACTTATGACTCGAGTTCGGCTGAACAGATTTTTATGAGATTTATTGGATTCTACTTCGATCTGGGTGACAGAAAAAGTATTCGAAATTTGAAAAATAGATAACAAATAATATAAAATATAATATTAAAGTTAGCAGACAGCAACGTCACCTGCGAAAATTTCCATAATAACACAATTTTTATTTGACTACCATTGAGTTTCAAAACATTGGTACGCAGATTTTTGATGGAAATTTTTTAGGTTTCAGAAATAATTATTTTTGATATTCAAACTTATTTTTGAGCATGTAGAGAAAATTAACGAAGATAGAATGACTAAAAAGATATATAAATCTTAAAGAATGGATGCACGCAGACGAGGCCGACCTCGAATGACATGGTCCGATCATATCGGTGCCGTCTTAGAGGAGGGCCAAGTCAGGAGTAAAAGTAAAGAAGAACATGTATGCGGAATGTTATGCGTTTGGAGGAAGCCAAAGAGGTTTGTTTGGATAGGAAAGAATGGAAGTCCGTACTCTCTGCCTACCCCCTTCGGGAAACGGCGTGATGGGTAAAAGATAAAGTATAAATTACAAATTTGAAATCAATATACATAGTAAGGACTACAGGACAACGTCTGTCGGGAAAGCTAATTTCAAAATAAAAAGCGTTTTTCAGGCGTCATGAGTTATTCCACTACCTCTGGACATGTACCGTGGATTTTGAAAGTCTGAGGGCTTGCTTTCAAAGCTGGCAACCCATTACTCCCATTTACCCATATCAGAGTGAGGTTGCTACACTTCAAACATATTTAGACCTAACAAGACCCTGGGAGAGAAATACAAAAGGATCTTGATGAATATTGTCTTCAACTTCATTTGTGAGTGACTGGTCTAGGCTGGCATCACATCCCGCGACACATTCATCACGTACCGTCCCTAGCTGCAATTAATCCAACAGGATCATAATGACGATTACCGTCGCCTCGCTTCACGTCTCAACTACATACTTTATTCCAACTGATTTATAATACGCACGCGGGAGGTAATTAATTTATAGCACTCGATACCCGGGACTAATGTATTTATCCTGGACATGCTAATCTCTTTCTGCGAATGTCAGCATACAATCTTTTACACGTCAATATTATTGTTTCCTTCTTCTTCTTGTGCCCTATCAGGTTTCCCCGACGTTGGTAATCCCTTCTTTAAAGGCCCCTCTATATTCTCTTGCAACAAGAAACAGCTCCTGCACTCGCCCTATTCCGGTCCAATCACGCACATTGCGCAACGAAGAGATCTGCCTTCCATTTCTTTATCCGTACTTATTTCTGCAATGTCGATCGAGGACATCTTGAATGATCCTGATTCTTCTTCTGCTGATTGATGTTGATTGGTTTGCGGCAAGCGTGAACATCTTTTTCTCCACTTCTCCCGGTTGTCGGCTGTTTTTTTTTTCAGTTCGGAGTATGAACTGCACTCCATGTCCCGGCATATCTACTGCAAACACCCCTGACGCGGTTGTCCTCTACCGATCGAATCCTCGACTATTCTCCCCAATATTGTATCCAGTAAACTTTCATGTCTAATTAAATGCCCCAGACATCTCGCGCGTCTCTCTGATATGGTGTTCAATATATGCCTTCCTTCACGAACTCTCGCAAGAACCTCTTCGTTCGTGGTATGTTGATTATATATTATGATCTTGATTAGGAACATTCTATTTGGACATATTGGAGTGATCATCCGATAGTTGGAAAAGGATTTTCCGATACTGTTTCCACTAACACCTTTCTTTCTTTCTTCTCCAGTTTCAACCCTGTGGATTGGTTTGCAACAAAGTCCTACACCTCGCCCTCCGTTCCTCCCTTTTCCGCCAACCACTTTACGTCATGTCTTCATATACCTGGTTCAGAAACTCTTGTGGAGGGCGCAACAGGAGTTCCTATTTAAATAGTTACTTTATTTTTATCCTTATAATCAAATGTGGAAAAATCTTCTTTGAGTATCTACCTTTTCGGGTTCATAAATGCTGACGAAGTTGTCAATGCCATGTGTTCCTCAGAACAGCTCTTCTGTCTTACAGATGCTGGCCCATTTGCTTAAACCACTAAGATTTCTATCATGCCTTCCGTGTTTCTCAATTTTTCACTGTAGTGTCAGAAGGTTTTGTTTCTTGCTTAGCAGTACATGTCCCAGATATATCCTCTTGACAATATCTCTTCGACATCACTAGCATTTGTTTAGATGGATCTTAATGTTAAAATATTAATAACTTGCCTGCCTGCCTGCCTCGCTTAGCTATGTGATGAAAGTTTATTCTGCAATATGTCAGTTTCTGCGTTAAGGACTAGCGGAGTAATCGATTTAGTAAGTGCTAAAAAATTGGTGTTTTCGTGCAAATTCTCTAATATTTGACCTGCAGGATTTAAACTAGTATTTTTATCGATGTAGCAACTTCAAAAGAAGATACATTTTTACTATTTCGAGCCTTATGGTTCTTTTACACGGCAGGATTCGACCTTGCGATAAAAGTTCAATATTTTAGGCCTAGTTAACTGTCACATGATGACGTGGGTGGAGATTGCCAGCCAAGGATCCTCGCACGGACACCGACCCATATTTCAACGCGCAGTTTTGTCACCCGGGTCCCTGACATTTGTCTCGACTAAATGTTAGCTGGTTAGTTTGAAACGGTCACCATCCAAGTGCACGCGATCATAAATTTGTCTCCGCTCTTAGGAAATACTCGTAAAATAGAATCTATCATTTTAGTAATAATGATGTTATATTCTTTCGTACAAAATTGCGTCTTGTAGTTCACCGAAAGTTTTCAACAAACTAACCGTTTGTGGCATCCATTGAGAACATTCGGAGGCATCAAAATTCCATCGTTATGCTCATTCCTACGCTACAATTGTGAATTTTTCACTAGCTTTTCTAAATTTTATACCTTTTATTAAAGAAATGAACCCAAAATTTTTCAGAAAAAATAAAGAAAAAATAACAACTAATGACTCTAACAATTCATTACTAATGTTCGATTTTTAAATGGAACAAACCACTACGGGTTTACGACCGTCTTCTACTGTTATTTCGAAGGCTGGCTTAGTGTGATCACTTTACGTTAACAACGTTCGCCATTAGGTGGTAATGTTTGTCTCCGAAACTCCTAATCATGAGAATTCTCAACATGTTCAACGTGACGAAAAATCTCATGTATGCAACAAGTAGAAATTTTAATAAAATGAAAAATAGAGATAAAAGTTGGAAATTGTTGAGAACAAGAGAGCAACCAAATTTAAAGACTGCGACTGCTGTCATGTATTTGGCGCCAGGATATGACTATATCCATTTTTGTTAATGTCTCATATTTATTGCCTATTGGCTTTGTTGGTGCACAACGTTCTAATTATGTTTAGATTCTTGTGACCTTTTCAGGACTAGATCTTAAAGAAAAAATAACAACTAATGACTCTAACAATTCATTACTAATGTTCGATTTTTAAATGGAACAAACCACTACGGGCTTACGACCGTCTTCTACTGTTATTTCGAAGGCTGGCTTAGTGTGATCACTTTACGTTAACAACGTTCGCCATTAGGTGGTAATGTTTGTCTCCGAAACTCCTACATGAGATTTTTCGTCACGTTGAACATGTTGAGAATTCTCATGATTAGGAGTTTCGGAGACAAACATTACCACCTAATGGCGAACGTTGTTAACGTAAAGTGATCACACTAAGCCAGCCTTCGAAATAACAGTAGAAGACGGTCGTAAGCCCGTAGTGGTTTGTTCCATTTAAAAATCGAACATTAGTAATGAATTGTTAGAGTCATTAGTTGTTATTTTTTCTTTAAGATCTAGTCCTGAAAAGGTCACAAGAACCAAAATTTTTCATTTGTGTGATGAAATTCCGTCATATTCTGCATATTAGCAAACTCACATCGTTCAAGTTAGAGGATCTCCTCGGGGTTTGAAGCAACGGTACTTAGTACGTCAATGAGAAACTAAACTACTTTAATTTTTTTGCAATAAAAAACCGTGGTTCCTATGTTGACACCAACCTTTGACGATATTTATGAATTAATTGAATTGAATTTTTCTACTATTACGTTCGTCATTTCGAGCGTTTAGGGTGGAGGGAGCACTTGAAAAATCATTTTGATCTGACTGGAAATTTAATCCTGGACTGAGAAATATCTACTTGACAATTAAATTACCTAGTTGGGAAAACTAAGTAGTTCCTTTATCAAAAAATCTTATTCCCGTTTTCCTTCAATAGTATATTACCTACATATTTAATTGTATGTCATTTTGATTTTTATGTATGATAAAACAGTGGTATTTTGACATTTACAGAATGGAGACGTTCGGTTCCAGCGCCGGAGTCATGCTGCGCCAATTCAGGGCGCTGCTCCGCCATTCGCCGCTGCCCATCAACTGCGGAAGACTCCTGCAGCTGACAGCGCTCAACATGTTCGCCATCGACACGGCGTACTTGAAAGGTATGACCTCTTTCTTCCACTCAGTTTCAATTTTACAGGCATTTGCGTCCACTGCTGAACATAGGCCTTCCTTAAAACCCTTCTGAAATAACTGACCATAGCCAAGGAAAAAAATATAAGACCTTCTTCAGGCATAAAAGGCATCAGTTTTTTTCAGACATCAGACTTCCATTTTTCCATTCTCGCAGTATTAATTTTGAAGAATTGGAATATCTTTACCACTGTCGGTTCAATGTCGATGATAGTCAACATCAGCGGTTTGCTGTCGATACAGTGTTATGATGAACACGTTTCTTCTCGCCGACATTGTTACTTATTTTGTCGAATTACGGGACACGGAATACAGGACGGGGATGATCAAATACGGGGACAGTTCCGTATGTACGGGATCTCCATTTCTCTACAGTTTGGATCTTAGAGTAGTAAAGTGTCCTCTGAATCTCTCAGAATCCTTGCGTTTCGTCTTCAAGATCGTCTTTAAATAATAATATTTACGTTTATTATGTGTTCTTGATTGTTATCAGCACTTTTTTATTCCGGCGCACTATCGACACGCATCCAACGTCATAACTTGGTATCATAATTACCTATTAGATGTTGATTAATATTTTAGCTAGCAAGCCTTGATATTTAGAGCGAACTTTAAAAAAACTAGACATATAATTCAACAGCGTTAATTGCATATTAGCCTCAAAATATGTGCATTATTTATTTTTTAACAACAACTGCATTGTTGAACTCGTATGTAATTACAATAAAAAATAATGTCGCTATGTAACGATTTTGTTGGTTTCCTATTGCATATTTATAAGAATACTTTCCAGACTGAAATTTTCACTTTTCATCCTGAAGATCGTAGGTTTGATCTCCGGTGCTGACCATCTTGCTCACGTACGACACAAGCTTTGCTTTATGTGAAATATGTCAAAAGCATTAGGTTTTGTCCCCTTAAGATGATCCCTCAGATTTGAAATGGATATTAAGAATTTTGAAAAAAAGTTTTAAATCGAAATGAACGAATGGTTTTGTCCGAAAATCTATCGAATCCTCACTTTTGCCGCACTCTATTATTCTTTCTTCCACGATCATCTGAAAAAAAAACTCTTTGTTTCATTATACGTCATGCTTTTTTACAAAACGGGTTTTTGCGCTCTGCTAAGATAGTCTTTTTTTTTTTTAGTAAAGAAGGTCAATGGACCATATGCCCTTTGAGTCACCGCGACCAATAAGATCTATTGTGACATCCTTCAATGAATTTTTGGAGCGCTACCTCTTATTGTGCCACGTCTCCAGAGGCCTCTTGCAGAGTGACAGTGCCTCCTCCAGGCTCCTGCCCTCCGCAAAAGGTCTCCATAATCTTTCTTTTTGAAAGATAGGTCCCAACAGGATTCCTATCTCTCGGTTGCAACAAATGCTTTTGATCATGTGAACTTATGTCCACTTTGACCACTGATGCGGAAGTACCTTGACCACTGATGCGGAAGTACCTATTATATTCATCACACCAGGTCGGTTCTACAAAGGTGCCATGTACGTACATCCTCCATAGCCAGAACTAGGGAAATAAAAGTCCGCCCCTACAGATCCCTGCATGTAGGGGTAAGGCAAAAAGTCACCCTGAGGTTGCCTGGTATCAGGGAGCCTCCGTTAGTTACTAACCTACCCGTTAGTCACGCATCCATCGGCTTTTTCAGGTTTTAAGTGACATGTAAGATAGTCTTACATGTCACTTAAAACCTGAAAAATTAAGGATTCCTGACTTATGGGGTTTCTGAAATACCCGATTCAACTGACAACTGATTCAACTGCCTTCAGCAAGGTCGACGTTGTCCGTTTTTCCCCATTATCCCTCAAAATGTTCAAATCCCTCATGTATGTTTTGCAGTTAAAATCTATTAATAAATATCTACGTACAAAGCGTTTGAACGTTTTCCCTTGGATCGAGACGTGAGGAATCTCGGACTGTCTGCATAATGACCGGTTTCAGTCGTAACAATCGGCATCCAAGGTTTCCGATGTGCTGATTTACAAATTAAGTCATTTTAAATCTTTCTCGTTTAATTAGTTTGCCAGCATTTCCAATCGCACGCGATCTGCAATTGTGTAATTTGTTTCTCCGCAGCTATACAATAATTGACCGAAGATATTTTTAAAACATGTGCAATGCCAGTCGGTTAGTAATAATTACTTAACATGTTCTACTGAGGATGATTATCCCAATCGAATATTTTTCGAACATTCTTTTCAAACACTGCAACTGTGGTGCTAAAATTGGCCTGTTCCCACTAGTTTGTTTCGGGTCCGATTATTAATCGGGTGCTCTGGAGGCAGAACATTTTGTATGGGGGCTGTTCACGCTTACCCGACAACGATTTGTTATGGGTAGTGTGAACAGCTCCATACAAAATGAAAGTGGGAACAGGCATATAATGCAATAGACGACTTCTTTGTCTTATTCTCTGGTCACAATCCTAGGATTGGTTGGCAGAAATTTATCCCACCCTTTCTCTCCACTCTGCCCTATCTGTAGCAGTCCCTTTAAGTTCCTCATATGAGGATGAGGAACAGCACGTGTCTGGATACACGTCTTATTTATTTTTATTTTAACTTTAACATTTATATACAAACAATGAAATTGATACAAAAATAAGACAGTACATAAAATTAAAAAAACATACACCAGTGAAGTATATACCTACATTTAAATCAAACATATAAAACTGTGAGGTAAACTTTTTTTTTTTAACGTATATGTGTATTATCAAAATTACCAACAATACATACAAGTACTCGCCTCAGATAATAATAATATAATATAACACTTTTCTATACAAAGGTGTCAGTATAGCCGGCGGAACTTATTGCCTGAGGCAATTTTTTCCAGTCAACCGGTAAGATACATGGAAAGGGAACAAGAGGAGAGGGTAAAGGTTTAGAGGGAGAGGAAGAAGGATAGTAGGTACATATTTTACAAAGAATCAAATATGTTTGTAAGATTTGTTGCAGTTTAAGCTTGTTGCATATGCCGCAGTATAGATCTCTTGAATTTCTGCTGTGATGAGTCATATAAGTTAATGTCTCTGAAAAAAGAATCAAAATTTGCGCATGCTCTTTGAAGAAATGAGTTTTGAGCATAGTTTGTAGTACGTCTAGGCATACGGAACGTGGAAGGTGATCTTGTGGATCTAGCAGGACAGTTAGAATATATTTCACCAAGCAGATGTTAATAAGAGGTTGTCCCCTCGGTCATCCCGTCTGTGATGTTATGCAGGAAACTTCCATCATGTGTCCTATCCATCTTTTTGAGCAGGTGACTTTCTCCTTCAATTCTTAAAGAACCCTTAACACCGCTATTTGATTTCATCGAGTTCAAGGCCTCACCAGCTGTTTCCTGTACTTTGACATAATAACCTCTTTTTTGCCTCTGTTCCCTTTCCTTTTTTTGCATTTTATCCGGTACCATTTCAAAGGTACCAATCCCTGAACGATCTTTCGTATTCAGAGTCTCAAATTTCTGCTGCATAGAAAAAATATAGGGAATTTATGTTCGTTCGAATCGATTGATTTCTCCAAATTACTGCGTTAAATTAAAATCTCGAGTAAAGCTCTTTTTGACTTCATTCTCTCAAATAAATTTACCTACGCAGGTCGCCGCAACTGATACCTTCGTAATATCTTTTTTATGTTCTCGTTGTAGGGTAGGTATTAATTGATTTGCGATGGGAACTGCAGTTGGATTCGCATCCCCGGCGTAAATGATGGGTGTATTTGCATGGAAACGATAGATAAGTAATGGCCTCGTAAAAATAATAAGCCAGTGTAATGTATTTACTCGTGCTGTTTTATTATTCTCTTAATGGGCGACTCTCTTTTCTAGTTCAAACTTTTAAATTATTCTGGAAGGAGATTCCTTTATTGGAAGGATCAAGTGGATGGAAGAGAATCACCAGAACTGAGCAATGTGTAAAATGCGTTGATTGCGTGTTTGTACTCAGAAAGAAACAGCAAGAATAGGCTCATTGGTAAAGTGGTCCACGCTGGCCAAATAGGGACTCTGGTCCATCATTGGCAAGTAGCAACATTCGGCAAGTATATTTGTACACGTGGCTACACTACTGACAGTCCCGACCCAACGTTGACAGTCGGCTCGCTTAATTGTAGATTATTGTAGTAATGTCAATTGATGTTTAGCAAACTTTGTTTACCAATATTTACCTAGCTCTTTACAGTTTGATTTGGACTATAACATAAAAGAAGATATGTAAAGAATTTTGTTAAAAAATAACAAATGTAAAGCATACGAATGCAAAATTAAATAAACATCCTGATATGGTAAACTTTTTATAGCAAACTTTGCATTCATATGGCTTTTCCCCGCTAGGAATTAGCATGTGTGCTTAAATATCCTGACAATATGGTAAACTTTGCATTCGTATGGCTTTTCTCCGCTGTGAATTCATAACGAGATAAATCTATTTAGTGATGCTTTTAAGCGATGATATGTTATGAAGTATATCTTGAAGTCCTACCTTTCTCGTACAATATAGAAAGAAGAATGGAAATTGCACTGACCAATTGGTTACAGAAAGAAATGATTGAGAAATGAAGAAAGGGATGCACCTAAGCCGATGTTGGTGCGAAACAATAAAATGCTACAATAAATTAATTCTCCGTTTTTGACCCAACCTAGGGGTTACAAGAGCTCTCAACTGAGCTCGATCTTGCGCAATGTTTGTGACCTCCTCCCACACCATGTCCAAATCCCTCAGCCTTGCTTCGAAGGAACGTAATACGGAATGAGAGAGTCTTCTTCGTCTTCGAGATCTCGATGGGAGGAAAAAAAAACGATCTCCTCAAAGATGCTCTTCTCTATTTTTATATGGCAGGAGTCCATGAGCACTATTTTATGTTCGATTCTTCGAAGATTAGTAAGGCATGTGCAGAAGAAATACGATACGCGGGAGTAAACGGGCGTTGCGCGCACCCGTTTAGATATGTCAAGTCTCCGATCTTCGCGGATGATTCATTTCTATAGAGACCATCATAAGTACGAGCAGTGATTAAAAAAAATATATTATCTCGGCTGAATCTATGGAGGTCAATGCCACTAGTGTCGGAGAAGGCAGTGGCGGTCCGTGGCCGTTGATAGTAATATTGATGTATTATTATTATATAAGTGCAGTGCGGTGCAGTGTGCTGTTGGGTAACCTTACATAAGAGCGAGGAGTAGGATGGCTCATGGCTCCCTAAACCAGTTGCCGCGTTGTTTGTTATCCTATCATCCAACACATGCGCACCTCTTCTTGTTGGAGTCGCAGGCGCAACTCGAACTTGTCCTAAAAGTTTTAATCATTCTCTGATTCTTATAGAATCTTTGGTTTTGACATACCTACTGTCTCTCTTACAGTTGTTGTGTCTAAACTGATCGTGTTCATGTGTTCTTTAAATCTATCCTTTACATCACGACGTCTCTTATTTTCTCTTTTTATGTACATGTTAAAAACCTACACCCGATTCATCAACTTTTCCTTCTGCATTGCGGCCATAAATAAGGGTTTGCCTACTGCTATCTTCACGAAGTACTTGCTCAAGATATCGGCCGTGGGACTTTCTTCAGTCTAGCCCTTTATTATTAACGGAATTTTTGTCGCTTGTTGTAAATAGTTGCATGAGGTTGCTACGGGCATTTGGAGTTTGAACACTTAACCCTTTTAAATTTTCATAAACACTGTTGGCAACTTTATGGCACGTCGACATGATGTCTGTGTCAATTAAGGTACTTTGCAGTATTTTTTTTAATGAATCTGTACTCACTCAAAGTGAATACAAATACTTACACTCTTTGACTCTTTCACAGTAAGCTACTTAAAGCTTGTGTCATAAAAGAGGAAGATCGAATGGGATCGAACCACGACGTCCGCACGAAACAGTACGAAAGCCGGCGTTGTAACCGCTAGTCTACCTATTCTATTTAGATTGTAGGTACTTGTTTTTTTTTTATTATGAACCCGGAATATATTTTACAAAATATTCCGGGATTTTAACTTTAAAAAAGTAACATTTGTACCTAATATTTTTTCATAACATAGTATGTTTGCAAAAGTCCCCATTTTGCGCTCTGCCAGCAGTGATCCTGCGCGTGGTGCAGTGCACGCCAACGAGCAATAAACTGCATACATTATTGTTATTATCAGCACCGGGAGATGAACTCGGATGTGCGCCCTTGAACGGATATGGCAGACCAGTGCTCCGCCAGGAACAAGGCGATCCAATCAATAACAACGCACCGAGATTACGTAACTTCGTCAGCAGTGCGTGTTGCTCTCCTTGCGACTGCTCTGCTTGTTTATTTTTCGTCCAAAAAACACAATTTTTATACGCATACATGCTATCTTATGAATGTCACAACTGTGACGAACAAAAAGAGGCAACGCCTGAATATATGCAAAATTTATCACAAGTTCGTTAATAATTTAATAATATAGAAAGGAGTGTGTTTAAAACAAAAAAATACTTTTACAATCTTTCCTCGCCGAAATTGGCACTGCATTATCCTAGTTCATCTATCCCCTCTATTACACTCTGCCAGTACTTATAAAATGAACTTTATACTGGAAATAAAATACGCACTAAGCGCCAAAAATGAAAAAAATTAGTTGACTATGAGGAAATGTTCTATAAAACATTGCCAATAGCCTAAATATTGCACATAGTCCATATCAATCATCATAGCACTAGGTATGTCTATATGGGGGACAAATCAGTTTTATTAGATTATCTCAAAATGAATTTTCCAGTATACAACTTGCAATATATATTCGTTAAGGATATCAACGGTAGAAACGAAACCTCGATTATGATGTAAACTTTTTGCGGTTTTTTTGTTATTTTTTTTGCACTCTGCTAAATCATTGATGGTTTAATAATCCATTTAAGTCTTCGACAGAAACCTTCGAAAATCAGCATCGTGCAATGTTCAGACTTCTTGGAGCCTAGCTATCGGACAAAGAAGATTAACAAACCAAAACCACTCCGTTAAAAATCATAAATTGTGCACCTCCTAAAAATGTCTTGGGTGTCATGAATCAATAAAAATAATAATTATTGTCTCTATGTTATGATCGCTCTCTTACCTTTATTGATTGCGATATCTTCGTATTGGGTTGCTCACTCGCAACTGTTCTAACTGGATGTTATTTTATTACGATTGTGTACAAATAAGTCCCTCGAGGCTGAATGAAAAATGGGAGCTCGTGGCCCGCGCATCTGATCCTGAAACACATACAAATCTCACACATCTGTTCATTGTATATTGTATTGCCGATAGGAATATTAATTTGAAGCATTGGTTTATTAACACATTTTGGCTATTTTTATATGAAGAGAGAGCTATAAAAAGGATCTATAAATATGAAGGAATGGGTGCACGAAGATGTGGATTGATCATATCGGTGCCGTCTTTAAGTAGGACCAAATCAGTAATACTGTATCAGGAATGGGAGACAATGTATGCGGAACAGTATGCTATTGAATGGAGCGATGGAGGTTTGTCTGGATAGGAACGAATTGTTGTCCAAAGTATCTGCCATGATGTGGTGATGGGTAAGAGTAATTCCAGTCAATTTAAAATTTCGACTTAAATTGTCACATTCTCTCAAAATATCTTTGATTTGGCATTCTCTCAGTGGTCAATTTTCCCTTGGACGGATATGGTCAGCAATTCGGAGGTCTTGAATTGGGCAAATATTAATGGAAAATTGCTGACCAACACTTCTAAGATCTCGTTCCTTGGTCACGTTCTTTGCCCAAGTGATAGCCAACGTCGGGGGACTTAACATGGACACTTCAAGAAATAGAAAACTATTTTAGTTGGTAGTTGATTAAACCTAGAAATGAAACTATGTAAACACCCGCAATTTTTCTTTTTCGGTCAACCAGCCCGATGCACAACATTGTTACAGACTAGGGAAGTCAACTACTGAAATTGCGTGGAATTAAATCATAAAATAGGACTTTCTGCGAAAATCGTCAAGTCCGTGGCTAGATTAGTCTAATGTACCGGAGTACCAGGCGGTTGTGTAATTATTTATTGGCCATTACGAGTTCCTCCCCGTAGCTCTCCTCATCATCATTGCCGTCTGCGCACACCATCGCTGACGTCTGGATTGTGGTTGTAAATGCTGGCGCCGCAGCCGTGGTGTTTGGCGGGCGCCACTCAACCCAGAATCACTCCTGCACATTGTCTCCTATCTAGATATTGCTGCTATCCCGTACCTGTGTGTTGGCTATTACCGTGTTACCATATTAATTTGCCTGACTTAGATAGTTAGCACGGCGCTCCCAGCCGACCACACTTGCCTGTGTGTACGCACATGTGCGCTGGTTAGACTCGCAAGGTCGTGTTGTTACACCGGCGGGAGAGATAGCGGGGTGGATATTCTCTTTATCTTATCAGCGGAGTTCTTGTAGAGACCAGCCGTGATGTCATTCCGCGACTCGGAAGATTGAATCGTGCGAATACTATCGAAATTGCTATCTTGATTTAAAAATAGTTGCTACAGTCGTTTTCAGTTTGTTGAGATAAGCTATCGTTAAACTCTTTTTGCATACCTTACTCATCCTATTATAGAAAACTTAAAATGGTTGTAAATATAAACTACTTATTTCCCTACCGGTTGGCGTTCTTGTTGTTGAGTATAAGATCAGTTTTTAGCAGCTAGCCTTACTGCTTTCCTTTTCTTCCATCATGCGTATCTACAGCTTCCTGTTTTTTTTTCTTTCTGCATCTGGGATATTGATGACCTTGTGGCTTTCTTTCCTATTTTTTGCTTTTTCAGGTTTCATTTCATATTTAGCATTTTTGCTTCTCCGTATTTCGAAGTTTCTCGCACTTTCTCTAAAGATAGTTCCTATAATTTGTTTGATATTTTCCATTTCTGTATTCTTCAACAGACTATTTTTTTCATGGGAATCTCAATTTTATAAATTATTTTCTTTATCCGTAGTTTTTGAGCTGTCGTTTTCTGAGCCCAAAGTATGTTAATTTTGAATTTGAAATCCATTTCGTGGCTTTTCTCCATTTGGTCTCACGTAGGGCTTTGATATCTATGGATATACACAGACTTTGCAATCACTATTGGCTCGTGCGTGTTGTTTCAAGCGGGGGAGATCCTGCGGTCGCGTTGCTTACCTAGCCGCGGGTCATGCCGGATTGCTCCATTACCCCGTACCATTGGTTGGATATTATAATTCCTTGATAATTATTATCTGTAGTGACGCGACCGTATCTCTCTGTCTTTTAATAACATTTAATTTTCAATAACATGCTCACGAGCTTCGATTCGACCCTCTCGGTTATAGTTAGATTGCGACTCTTTATTAGTTTTAAATCGCCGGGAACGAATTGTTTAACGATAAGTCCGCGTGTGTAGTAGAGACGTCATGCCCGGGGGCTTTATCTAATGTCACTACGTAAACGTACAATAAAATAAATAAATGATCTCTTATTTTAACTAGTTTAGATGTCAAACTTTGTGGGTTTAAAGAGTTTTTCTAGTCTAGGACCCAGACTGTGGTTACTTTCAGTTTGAACGGGGAGAAATTGCCTCAGAGTAGTAAGTAGGTAAACACATTTACCGAATAGTCAATATTAGAATTTGATGGACGATGTATTTAGTTACAACGATTCAGAAAGGCGTTGACAGTAGTTGTCTCTATTCTGCTTATTCATTAATTCTATTATTATTTATACCCTATCAATTAATTGCCCCTCTTTCTGGCAGTAGTTGATCCAGATCGAGGTCTTTCTCGACAGAGAGCCCCATATACATACTAGTCATTTTTTTTACCCATCACGCCGTTTCCCGAAGGGGGTAGGCAGATAGTACGGACTTCCATTATTTCCTATCCAAAAAAAACCTCTCTCGCTTCCTCCAAACGTATAATATTCCGCATATACGCTCTTCTATTCCTTTTGTTCCTGACTTGGCCTTCCTCCAAGACGGCACCGATATGGTCGGTGCATGTCATTCGAGGTCGGCCTCGTCTACGTGCGCCTATTCTTTCAGATTTGTATATCCTTTTTAGTCACATCTCTCCACATGCCCAAATCACCTTAATTTATTCACTTAGTTAATTTATTCACTAGTCAAATCGATTCACGATCGAAGTGGGCGATTCTGAAACTATGCAAACTCTGAACAAACGAATAGAAACCTGAAGAAGTGCCACGACACGTGTCGAAAACACGCCTATTTCGCAAGCTCATCACGTTCAAACTTCAGAGATTCTAAATTCTTTCAATTTTTTTTTTCAATTTCTTGTTACTAATTGACGAAAGACTTTTCGTCGAATTTCCCAAGAGCGTGACGATGAAGTTGTAGCGCGCCGTGGAACAAGTGTAGGCAATTTGTTATTCCAGCGGAGGCGAACGCGATTGTTTTTTCGCTTCTCGAGCCGATGTCAGTCGATAAGTTATCAATGCGATGTGAGGAATGCGTGTATTAATATGTTGCCGCGCTTGTAAAAAGGCTAATACGCAACGTCGTCGCCGAGTATTTGCAAACTTGCACGGAATGCCGCCGACCGCATCAGACGGAATCGCGAATCCCAGCTCCTTCAAGACACACTCCATTAATTATTTTCGTTTTTGTTATTCCTCCTTTCTCCCGTTTCCCTACCACGCTGAAGCAAGGTTCGTTTGTGCCAATCATAACTGACTTTTGTTAAGACTTTTCTATCCGAACATTCGTTCATATCGATTTTTTAGCCTGCATGCAATCTCTCTCTTGACTAATGTGTGATTGACTATTGTTGGATATTGTTAATGTTTTATCTTGTTTTGCTTGTTATGTTTGCTTATTTGTTCGTGATCATATTTCGAACAATAGACTGACTTAATTTATGTAGGATTCAGTTTGCAATGATTGTTGTATTACTTTTCCCTATCTTCCTTCGTCTCTCTCTCTCTTTTGCTTTTGTAAAGGTCAGACATTTGGAGAATTTTTCTGCATCAAAGTGATGTTTTCGTGATGTATTTTTGTTATAATTGATGACCATTGCAATTAATATTTTAACTTTTGTAATTCAACCTTACATGTAAAACTCATTAACGCCGTATATTGTGTGAATAAATAAATCTCATTAAGGGAATCGAATTGAATGTGTATCTGTTTACTTGAAGAGAAATGGTATAACACATTCTTCCCCATCTTGCACCCTCTCTCTGGGGAGCTGGAACTGCAGTCATATTTTTAAATGATTATTTTGCCGTTAGTCCCTCACGGCGTCATTAGAACTTTGGGTCTTCTTGGTCTTCTTGTTTTTCCCTTTCGTCAGGTCTTCGAGTCATATATGCAAAGGAGTTGACTGTGGCTATTTTATTAAAAAACAAAACCAGTGTCTTGAACAGCAAGAATTCTGGCCATGTTGGCCATACCGACCCTATTTATTTTTGTGCTGAATGACAAATGATTTGATTGTTTTTCTAGATCTAGATTACCAGATTTGTCATAAATTTAAGCAATCCAGACAGCTATTATGCACATTATCTGGTATAAACGTATTAAGTTTATTAATTCAATATAAGTAAGGTTTTTAATTTTAATGTGAATACGGGTTAATTGAGAGGATGTTGATCCGTTTCCACGGTAGGCAGGTACTCGGGTTCGAATTAAAACGATCGCCTCCTCCAGTTTTTTCTCTCCATTTATCGTACAATGGTTGATAGTGCTCGGACATGTATTCTCCATTACGGAGCGCAGGAGACCAGCTAGTCTCCATATCCATTAATGGCATCCGGTGATGATCTCATCATTATGGGAACTGAGATGGCTGTGGGAGCCGGACGATCCGTTAGGGCGCTGCGAATACTTCTTTTCGTTTTGTGCTTTAAGATCCTGATCCTGATCGTTCTATTTTTTTTTTCTAAGACATTGACAGTTTTATCCGTTAATTTTAAATTTGGTTGAATCGATTGAAGTATGTCTGGTTTCAACGAGGATCCGAGTTTTTGGAACACGCTTTTTATATTGCGTTTGGAAACCACCGTACGTCTTTATTCGATCTTCATCAAGAGTTTCAAACTCCACGATCTCTCCTTATCTCCTCCTTAAGGTCCTGTTTTCTGGAAGTCTGTCCAGCTGTTACTCGTATCCTGATTTAGGGTTGGCTACGCTCCGATGCACTCGTGATTCATTGGACGATTCATAAATCTTGGAACTTGCCTCGCTTGATTCCAATTTAATTTTCAAGGATTCTGGAAAGGCTTTTTCATCCTATGTCGTCTTGCACCAACTTAATAATATGGGTAGATCATTAAGAACCCATGACTTTTACCTTGTTATGAAATGTTGTTTTTATTTTATATGATAATAATTTCCGGCTTAACAATAATCGATTTCCGCGCGTCTTTTTTAAGAAGGAAACAATAAAATCGTTGGATGCGAATGTTCCAAGGAATGCGTTGATTTTTTCCCCGTTGTCCATCAAGTCTGCTGGAATGCAATTACCGCGCGATTGTAGCCGTCGGCCGGAGCGTGGCTCTCCAGAATTGTGCCAGCTCTGCCGTCAATGAAATTCAAGGAATACGAGGAATGGACCACCGCTTATTGTCACAGTGGCATGTGGACGCGACAGGATCCACATTGTCGGCAAAGCGCTAACGGCCGTTGATTTATTGTCTTCATTCATCGCATTTCTCGAGAATTTTTCTCATTTTTTATCCACAACCTTTTCAAATCATTTGCCACAGTTTCTTGTACACATACCGCTATAATCGACACTCTAGGCGCCAATGGCAAAAAGGTTTACGCAATTATAGCTCAAACATACTCCGCAGAAATTTTCCTCCTCAAGAAGTGATGAAATAAACGCCAGTTTACGCAATCGCTTTCAATAGTGGACACTAGGTTTATTAAACTGAAAGTGGAACAAATGTGGCCTTTTTGCTTTTTATAGCTGTACACACTTGTTGACTCTTTCGATGTTCTCGGATCTGTGTTTGAGACTTCAGGAAAGTTTCTTGATCATGCGGTTATTAAGTGGTTGGTAGCTCAGCGGTTCTACAAGCTACTGGACTAAGCTGGTATGAAGCTGTGCAACTGGCGCAAGATAGAGAGGCTTGGTGGAGCTTCGTGGCGTCCACGTGCTCCACACTGGGAGCGAACGTGTATTGAATAAGTAAGCTCAGCGGTTCAGTTGACGGCTTTTATACGTGTAGCTTACCAAACGTCGTGGGTTTGAATTCGGGTAGGTACCTGCTATTTCTACTTTCAGAACACAATTTTTCTTTCTTGTGAAAGCGTCGAAAGTGTGTATGTGTTTATTTCGGGTGAGCTTGGATTCATTTAAAGAAATACATCAACCAGGATTGTTACCCTTTTCCGGAATCATGTCGGCAATGTTCGAGTAGAGCCGAAAATTGGCGAGGATTGATCATGTCGATTCCCACCCCAAGGGAGGCTGCGTCAGAAATAAGAGAAGCAAGAGAGGGTTGCATGGTAAATTTGAGCACTTGAGCTGCTCAGCTTTTCCATTGATTCCAATAAAAGAAGTAAGTGAAGGTTTTCGGGGTTACGTCGTTATCCCTCAAGTGAAAAGGGAAGCGTTTATGTGTGACATGACGGACGAGTGAATGCGATGTGGGTATTGGAATCTATTATGTAGGTGGTAGGTATTGTAGCGATCGTAGTAGTGTGGGATTCCTAGGGGAGGCGGGCGGCCTTGGAGCAGCCTTGTCCGTGGGAGGTCACTACCCTGCCCAGTCGAGACACTATTGCACACGTAATAATGATGATATCGCACCCCCCATCCCATAACAACCGAAGTCCGAATTATATAATATACCTATTTCAAAATAAACAACGTTCGATATTCTCAAGAATATTGACTAATTAATTGCGTCGTTGTTCATTAAATTTAGGGAAATTTCGTGTCATAATATGACATTTTAATATTATTAAAATCGTTTTGATGAAGGATTCCAACCGTGGATAGAAATATCGATTGAAAAACGCACCTCCTCTTAGGACGGAGTATTGACATATATAGGCTTTCGAATAAAGGTTTTAGACTTTTGAACAAGTGAATTGAGTGAATAAAAGTTTTAAGAAATTGACTACCTATGATTCGTCATCATACAGAAAAAACTTTCGAACTGAATGCTGCTAGTTATACTAGCAAGATTTCGAAGTTGATGATCACTTAATCAATGTTGCAATTTAGGTATTAAACTTTTAATCCTCGTAGGTATCGAAAATCACTATCCGCGGCAGAATCCTAAACAGAACCGATGTTTTTTCTCCACTCCCGTCAATCAGTTAAGTTTGAATTCAAACCTTTTCGCTTCTTCCAAACGCATAACATTCCGCATACATGCTCTTCTATTCCTTTTGCTCCTGACTTGGCCCTTCTCTAAGACGGCACCGATATGGTCGGACCATGTCATTCGAGGTCGGCCTCGTCTGCCGTAATTGAAAGTGTTAAAATTTTATATTGCTTTTAGATATTTTCGTCTATAAGGCAGTTATTGTTCAACATTTTTTTTTAACAAAGTATGTTTTGTTTCTTTTTTAATTTGACTTGCGTCACTATCGCATGGGACCGTTCGGAACAGCCAGGGTTGGTGTTGGTATATGAACGTCTCCCTCGCACATCCAGCCGGCTCCTCTCACCTAACAATAATGTTAGTTTTAGAGTAGATAGGTCTGGTAGAGAGACTTCCTCTGGTATTTGCCTACTACTGCTGGTGCAATATAAAACTCTTATCTGCGGCCGGGGCCCCAACGCCCGACACACACGTGAACTCCCCATAGATACATTACGCCATAAAAGTCTCCAGTTATGCCATTATGGTCTATGATTATTATTTGTAGTATGTACTTTAACATATTATAAAATTTATATTTAAACGCTGCGAAACTGATAGTTTGAATACCCATAATTTAACGAAACTTCCTATTTTCATGGCAAAGAAGGCGTTATCTTAGGCTGGATTTAAATTCTAGCGGTTCAGTCGACACTTTAGTTCAAGGTACTTAGGTTCCGAGTCACCTTTCTCTTCTCTGGTCATACTCCTAGGATTGGTTGGAAGCAATTTTCTCCACTCTCTCTTCTCCCCGGATTATCCGTAGCAATCCTTTTCAGTTCCTCATATGAGGAATTAATTTAAGTACCTGGTGACCTCGGGGCTGAGTTCCCGATACGTATCGGTATTGCAAGTGGCGCCTTTAACAACATGGCCAAAATATGGAAAGCGTCGGCGTTTAGTGTCTAGACGAAATGTAAACTGTTTGATACGTGTGTATTGGCCATTCTCCTATATGGGAGTGCGTCCTGGCACCTGACCAAAGCCCAGGTACAATAAGTGTCGAAACGAAGTGCCTCAGAAAAATTATGGGTATGAGACGAACGACGCTATTTGCCGAATGACAGTTGGCTTATCTATCTCGGTCATCCCCTCTCTGATGGTATTTAAGACCTCTTCATTCCGTATTACGTATCATCTCCACCTTGCACGCCTTTCAGACAGGTTTTGGAGCAGGTGCCTTTCTCCTTCGATTCTTTGGAGAGCGTCTTAATTCGTTATGTCATCCCTCCAGGTTATAGATATCTAGTAGTCTTCTGTGACCACATCTAAAAAGCTTCCAGTCTTCCTTTTATCTCTTTCGGATGCGACGCAATAGTGTGATATAGGTACATATATTGATTTTTTTTTGTTTACAGTTTGATTTTTAGGGTGTTGCAGAAAGATGATTAGTTACACCTTCATCCTTCGATTCGGATGAATTATATTGTACTTGGGCAACATTTTCGTATTTACCAGCGGTAGCCTAGCGGTTTGGTCGCCGACTTTTGTTGTGGAGATCGTAGGTTAGATTCCGGGTGGACTTTTTTCCTCTTTCACAACACTAGCTTCGGATAGTTGTCTAAGCTGAATTTTGTGTTCACTTCGAGTGAGCCCGGATTTATTAAAAAAAACTTCAAGGCTTGACCACAAAACAATTTAGTTAACTTTTAGATATAATTTTTTTAATATTAGTGAATTTCATTAAAATAGGATTTCAGAATTAAAAGAAACGATTAATTTGCTGAATGTCTGTACAACACTCACAGGCACTATTAATTTTATTCCTACTTTTAAGCCAATCATTAGGATCATCCAAATATTCTCCCGTCCACGTGTTCCTCAGCCAGTAAACCAATAAAATAGTGCGAAATAGCCACGTTTTAGGGCTCTTTGATTGCGGCGGATGGACTGGTTTATATGACCCTTAATGCGATCATTAGATCCCACCGCCTCTAATGATTCCTAATAAATCGCACGAGAAGGATTGCTATATTGATACGTCTGCGCATTTAAATTACGCAGTTATGATATTTCGATATAGATAGGCCAGAAATGGCATTCCACGGTACCATTCTTCCATCGATGTGTGCTTAGGTCTTTATCAAACGCAGGATCCCATTCGGTTACAAGGTAGCTGGAAACGGCTGTGAAAGGTTTTTTCTCTTGTTACTTTTCGTATGCCATACCCTAGAGTTAGAGATACAGCGCGAAAGGCCAAAAAATAGGAGTCATTGTTTTTTTTTTCATTCGGTCCTCATATTTCTACAATATTTTTAAAAAAAAACTCGCGGATTGAAGACTGCATTTTTCCTAGTAACATAATATGTAGGTAATCAAAACCAATGTATTGGATAACAATTCCAACAGACAATGAGTCTATCAGAGCTGTGGGCTGACAACCACCTAGGCTAGGTTAAAAACGCTTGCTATTAGGAAGCATTCGCTATTCTTTGTTGCTAATTGTCATTTCGTCGAAACCTGTATATACACACAAACATACTTATTAAAAAAAGACAGGATTTTCATAGTAAATTTCAGTAAAAAAGAACGGGACACTTGAAGATGTTAAGAAAGACGGGTATCTGCAAGTACGTTCAATGCCCGATCTGTCTTTCCTTTTCTTCCTAGTACCCTCCCAACTTATCGGCTCTGTTGGCTGTTGGAGTCGGCTCTATTTCCCCTTGTGAAATTCCGTTTTCATGCACAACCTTAAGTATTGTATTGCGTCATCCAATTTTGCTTGGGTTTTCCTCTGTAACTTGACGTAGGAGATTTATCTGAAGCTCGTATAACATAAAAATACCAATAACATAAAAATATTTTGGGCTTGAAGAGCCATTAACGGATTTGCTATTTTAAATTTATCCCATTTAACTGCAGTATCTGTGTTCTTCGAGTTTGATTACATTATAATCCTAAGGAGAGCTGTCAGGTGGAGAGCAGCGGTTGCATGCCATGTCACTCTTAAGACGCGTACTAACTAGGCTCGGAGCGCGTTATTTATTTTATTGGCTATGATCATTATTGCTAGTCCGAGCCGATATCAATTGAGAAATTATACGCAGGACGCGAAGCACACCTCCGGGGTATCTCCCTAGCACGGCGACGACGGGCCAAGTGTTTACAATTGCAGGGCTGCCTCGGTCCTTAAAAGGATAACATTGCCTTTAGTGATACTAGCAAAGAGGGACATTTTAATTGTATCCCTTCATATCGCGAGAGAATCCAATACAAATTGTGCATCATGCATGGTATACAAGGCAATAATCAACATGGCACCCCATACACTCTCTGAACTCTGTATCGTCAAGGAACCTGCAACAAGACCCTTACGTTCAGCTATGAAATCTACAAACATGCTGAATGAGATCAACAGGAGCAAAAAATTGAACTTCCACGACAGGGCTTTCAGCGTAGCAGGACCCGTCACCTGGAACCGACTTCCCGAAGAACTAAGAAAGGACCAGCCCATCAACATCAACAGGAGCAAAAAGTTGAACTTCCACGACAGGGCTTTCAGCGTAGCAAGACCCGTCACCTGGTACCGACTTCCCGAAGAACTAAGAAAGGACCAGCCCATCAACATCAACAGGAGCAAAAAGTTGAACTTCCACGACAGGGCTTTCAGCGTAGCAAGACCCGTCACCTGGTACCGACTTCCCGAAGAACTAAGAAAGGACCAGCCCATCGGCACATTCAGGAGCAAACTGAAGACACTGCTCTTTCCACAAAGTTTCCCGCGCGCCCTTGAGATGGAGATCCATTAAATGGCGCTAAATAAATTATCCAACAACATAATCATCATCATCTATTCAACTCGAGATCGGGGCTGAACAGATTTTTATTATGCTTGGTGTATGGAACTTGGTGTATGTAAAGTTAGTATGGAACGGATTTACTGACAACAACGCCATCTATGAAATATTTCATTACAACACAATTTTTATTTACTAGAAAACCACAGATTTTTGATAGAATTTCTTTCAAGCTTTCAGAAATTATTTTTAACATTCAAACATATATTAAAAAAAAATGTATAAATTTATTATTGTGAATGTATTTTTTTAATGTTTTTTATTTCCTTAATAAAAATATTTGACTTTGAATGTGAATTTGAATATTTTAAACGTATTTTTGTATTAATTATAAATTGGAAATCAATATTCATAGTACGGACTACAGGACAATGTCTGTCGGGAAAGCTAGTTAGATATAAATAGGCATATTATCAATTTCTCTCAGCGTAGTTTGGAGATATTTTAGAATTCGTTTGTTTATGGAAGATGGCAAAGGATAGATGGCGGTGGAACGTCGTTCATAGCTTTAGACAAAATTCCTATGCAGGTATTTTATATCAACGAAGCCACTATTCTTTCTCCTACCTGGAGACGAGGAAGATCCTGTCATAACATGTTCCGTTCCTTCGCAGCAGAGATTAGAGATTTGGATATGGTATGAGAGGTCATTAAAACGGCTAATAATCGAGCGTAGTGGAAAGCCCTTGCTGCCTCACTATGCCCCTGAGTTGAGTCTAAAAGGGAGTATTATTTGATTGATTTGCATAACTATTGATTGGTTAGGGTCTTAATGAGAGTACTATTTGATAGACTAATATGTATACAAATCGATCAAATAATACTATCATTCTTTCTACACAATCTCCAGTAAATTTGTGTTCCTCCGCCCCGTACCACGATATTTTCTAAATTCTGTATTGTCTGATTTATATTTTACAAAGCAAATATTATGTATAGCGTAGTTCGCTCCTGTTTATCCCTTTTTCGTTGTTTTTTATCGGCGCCCTTCCGCCGACTGAGTATTGGCCAGTCTATTGTAAATATACGCCGGATTAATTGCATCCAGTATCGGCAGAGAAGAGCTTCCTCCATGCCTGCAGCATGTTTTCATAGATGGCGGTGCATTACCGTACGAAAGCTCCTCATAATATCTCGATGGCACTGACAATATCACTTTCGATACGCCGTCAACGAGGAGACTTTCTGATGAAGAATATAATTATGTTTCTATCAAATCTGTAATGTTATCTACAGATTTCCCATCTTTTTCTTCTGAAAATTCTCCCGATCTGTTCCGTTTAGTATCTATGATGGAGTAATCAATCAAAATTTAAAAGAAACCCATTAAAAAAAGAGAAAATCAATACGTCCATTCCATATGTCCTTACTATTTTCATCACGTCTATCTCGATGGAAGCACTTGGTAATGAACTTGAAAAATCTTCCCGGGGTGTTTTGTTAGGAGCGATGGAGATCCTAACGCAGTGGGGGTGGTTTGCAAATGCTATTTAACGCTTGGTTAGGCCCCAGACTGCCGGCTCCGTCCCCCGCCATCCCATTCTTGCCGTTCGATCCACCCAGGTGACGTCTGCTGTATTATGCTTCCTGATTTTTTATTTTGTCAACATTATTAGTCAAAGCGGGTTTCTAATTAACGTTTCTTTGGTTAGATGTTCTATTGATTCTTGCTTTCCGCCCGCATCGTTTGTCGCCAGATATCTTGTCTGAATATTCGTCTTTGTTTCCAAAATCTTTGAACATTGAAGTATAAATAAATACCTTACTTACTTTACTTTTTGTATGGCTTCGGCATGAAAAATTAAATACCTATTAACGGTTTGCTTCCATGTCATCCCCTCAAATAAGTTTGTTTCCCTTCTTTAAGTACCACTCTGTAAGTCCCGCTGTCCTTGACAAGTCTCACAAACACTGCAGCCTCTGGCACACCAAACTACGGTCTCAAATTGTTTATCCACTTGAGGCTCTTTTCCGTCCGATACCTCGCCTGCCCTCTTTTATCTTTCCTTCCACAGTCAATTGTAGGATAACATATTTATCATTGCGGAATATATGGTTCCGGTTTTTCGTCTTTTGACAGGGGTCAGCACCTCTCTCTTCTTATTCATAACTGTCAGGACCTCCTCGTTGGTTACGCTATCCCTCCATGAGATGCAAAGCATTCTTCGGTACAGTCAGAGTTCCAATGCCTCAATAAGTTTGTCGACCTTTTTTATTGAGGACTTTTCTTGGAACGCCGTACTGTCGCTTTTTCTGAGGGTCCTTGTTAATGATTTTTCATCAGACATTCTTTGGATGGTTTCACCATATTTAGTTTTTGATAGAGAGTTCGGTGAACATGGCCGGAAAATGAGGTGTTTACTGTCGATGGTTGAGTTGAACCAACCGCCTTGACCCCACACTTGACATTGTATCCAATAAAACGGACTCGTCATGTCGATTCCCTTTGTTGATCTGTCCGTATCAATCGCGATCCATCACTGAATACATATCTCTTATCGGATCCATGCGACTGCGTGATGTTATCTCCCTCCCGTCGAATTCAATTCCGAATGCCAATAATACGACATACCTGTTTAGTATTAATTATCGTCGGTCCAAAATTCAATTAGCATTCTCGAGAAAACGAAACGCAGATTGAAAAACTTGTCCGGTTGTATCGATTGCAATGCCTCTCTAATGGTGTTTCTCAAACTTTTATATTATTTCCGACAGGCTTCGTAGCTGCAGTCAAATATGCATACATATCGATATTCTGCAGATATGTATGTATTACCAAAGCGATGGATCCGCAGCACGACTGAATTTTTAAGGTAGTTTACGGTTGGTTAGTTTGTTGTCACAATGAAACACGTCTTAAATATTGAGAAGATCTGACTGAAACTTAAGAAGAAGAGCTTTCCCCCCTTGTTCCCTCTTTTATATGACACGGCATGGTAGGTGGCGAGCCTATCCGCTGGTGATTTTAATCCTCAGGACCTTCCTATCAAAGCTAAGAAAAGATGTGGAGGTCAGATTCCTGTGCGTATTCAGATAGTAAATATAATAAATGCGTTACTTATGTTTTATTTTCTTTTTGTAACAGATTCAAACAATGCGGAGAACGGCCCTGTATGCAGACGAGCTTTGGCCGTGGCCCTCCGAATGTTCGGTGCCCT
Organism: Mystacides longicornis; assembly: GCA_963576905.1. Classification (NCBI taxonomy): domain Eukaryota; kingdom Metazoa; phylum Arthropoda; class Insecta; order Trichoptera; family Leptoceridae; genus Mystacides; species Mystacides longicornis. Next base: position 28,977,252 of record OY756433.1, on the reverse strand, counting down.
TCTCGGGAGATGTTGTGCGCTGTTGACCCTTCCGCTTTCTCCAGATCAGCCTCTTCCTGTTCACGAAGACGTGCTTGTTATACTTCCAGCTTTAAAGGTAAGCTCATTGATTTTTTTAACGGTCTAAAAATATTAGAATAAATGGAATTGATCCCGGAACGTCTTAGTCAGAGATGCAAATTCTCTTTTTAATTCATTAAATGTGGATCCATTCTTTCAACATGCACTTTCACCTAATGACACCAACTTCCATACCACCTTCCTTCATAATATTTTCATTCCTTTCCATGTTCCACAGAATCCTACCTCATATTCTTCGTAGAGCTCTCACGTCTACTGCATTTATACTACATACCCATATTCTTCTTTTTTTTGTCCATACGTTTCACAGCCATACATCATTGATGGTATTGCGTGAAACGACATTGTTTTGTCATAATGTGTGCCATTCCCTCGATCAGTCACAGTCGCAATCTTTAACGTTCATCGACTGAGGCCCGACTGATGCCAAAGGGTGGTTGAATTGATGTTCTATTAACGAGCTACTAGTACCATAAAATTTGTTAATTCTGGGTATTTTTATTGCTGCCATATTCACGTAAGTTTTATTCGGCCTCGTTCCTCAGCTCTATTTTGTCTTCCCAATCTTCTTAATAAATTCATGATTTTGATTCATAAAAGAGTAGACCGTGTATGAGAACGTATCCCGTCTCTTCTCATTCCTAGACCTTGTTGATTTTATATTAGTTTAACCAATATCCGTCTATTGTATAATTGCTTCAACCCATAAGGAAATAATACCAATAAAGGAAATAATACCAATAGATTTATTTATGCACCTGGCAGAAACTATTGTAGTTACCTACTTCAAATAATATAGAAAAGTTAACGTTAACTATGTTAACATAAATAAGTCATTAAAATCATCGATAGGTATATAAGATTTTGATGTTAATTCATCCTATCTATAATAGTCTAGGTCACTAGCTTTGTAACGCTGTCAGAAACGCGTACTATTTCAATAACTTACACAAGTCTTGGCTAGATTGCGCTTTTATTGTAGACTTTACTTTTAAAGAACTATCGCGAGTATTCGTTAGAATGCGCTACACATGTTTTTTTTTTTTTTTTGCTACATCTGATATTTAATGAAGGATTTATTGTTCTGTCCTTTATGTTGTGATCTAGTAGCCAGGAGATGTTTCATCAGTAGGCAGCTCGTATGTTGTGATCTAGTAGCCAGGAGATGTTTCATCAGTAGGCAGCTCGCACAAATACATACCATTTAATGTAATCTAAAATCAAGTGAACGAACTTTTGGGGTTTGATGACGTGAGGTGGTTAACATCACAGTTCCAATCTGATTTTTCGATTTTCTGCCTCTTACAGGATGCCTGAAAAACAAACATCAAAAAGAGCAGAGGTGATTGTCTTAGCTAGCAAACCCCGTAAGGTCAGAAAAGGCGCAAGACATAGGCCTTAGACGCATAGACCCCATTCTCGCTAGATCGAGCTCCATGGAGAGCTATTGTTGCCTCCGTATGTCCCTGAGTGGGGTTTAAAGGGAGAATCAATTAATGAATGAATGGCAGACAGACATGCTGTGAAGTCCGTAATTTGGTGACGGGAGACCTCTTCTGTCTGTCAGTAGTTTTATGTGTGCACAGAGAGTCATGTTGGTATATTCTGGAGTGAAATTAGTTTGTGTATCAATAAACCCCAACCCCTTGATAATTAATTGCCTAGCCAGGTCCAACATAAACATCAACAGAGTTGCCAACTTTTAATTGGAAAACTAAACCGCATATCATTTTCTCCTGTTACCATAGAAAGTTCGCAAAGGATGGACTTATCTTTCTTTTTAATCGTTGCCCAAAATCGACCGCAGTTGAGATTTCTTTTTGAGGGTTACGTAGGTGAAAGGGATTATGTTTTGAAAGAATAGTGCGTCCCGTTTGGGTCTTCGCTCTCAATTAGACGCCACTCTGTTGACCTATAATGGGTTTTTTGTGACATTCAGATCACCACTCTTTTGGTCTCCATATACCGTCCGACATTAAAGAAAATTCCACCATTCAGTTCTACAATTCTCTTGCAAGTTTATTTTATTTATTTTATTCATAGGAACATAATAAAAACAGTGATAATAGAGAACAAATGGAAATGCTGACCAAATAGGCCAAGCCTGTACTAGGGCAAACATCTTAACAGTTCATAAAAAAATAATATCTAAAGGAAAGTACATACACGAAACACAGCACAACCACCACCACAAACTATACAACTCATACCATACTCAACTTTACTTTATCTATGTATTAGTTTTATCCTTGACATATTTTGATTTTGCAGGTAATATTTCAGAAGGTACCTGTACAAATGTGTCAGTATAGCACATAAAACTTATGTTTTAGTAGTCAGTCAAATTGACGCATCAAATACCTGAAACAAGATGCCTACCTTGCGACGAAATTGTTAGCGGAAAGAACCCGAAACTGTATGTTCAGGAGTCGGTCCCTAGATAACAAGGCTACCTAGTCAAGATGACTGAAACTATCTAAACATTTTCCTTTGTGAGCTTTTATAATGACCGTACGCTTTCCGCACTGTAAAAATTTTCAATTCTTTCAATGCAAATGTCACGCTGGCATTTTCAGATCCCCCAGAGACATGATTCGATTAATTCTCCCTTAATATACCTACAAAGGTTTTCTATTCACACCAAAATGTGCAAAATATGTTCTACATGGATTATGGAATCTAAAGATACCTAATTTTAAATCTTATTCCACAGATTTGGTCAGATTGGATGCTGTTCCACAGTTCTGTCTGGAACCCCCCGCCTTCCAGCGATGACTTTGACACGGGGTAAGTCTTATTATTTTCTTTATGTTTACCGCCGCATTGCTTTTTTATGGTCAATATTCTTGCTTTGTTCTGCATCAAGCAAGTTGAATCTGTTCCTCCATTCCCCCCTTGGATGCTTAAGGACAGATCTGGGTGTCTGATTTTATAGTCTATTCTTTTTTTAGAAGTTGCCTTGTTTCTCCGTCTCTAACTCTTCGTTTGTATGTTTGATCCGACCAATGGATCCCTATCATTAACATTTCATTTCAAAAGCATCAAGACCCCCGGATTCTCAGTGGCAATTAGGCCATGTCCGCATAGTTTTTAATATAATAATAACCCAGTTCATTGGTTTTATCGGACGGTATTTTCGGATTTCGTAGTGTTGACAGTTGATAGGAAGACATATTTTCATGAGGGCTGTCAGAGTAGACCCGTAGGACCTATTCTAGCTAGGAACCTTGGATTTTACGCTTAAATCTAGGAACACGTTACATGTATGCAAATACATCAGGACATATAATATTATGTCATAGATTCACCAGCTGTGATTTATAGTGATGTATCAAATTCGTATCTCTTCCGTTTTATTGATCCATAAACAGCTTGTCGTGAAATGGAAGAGTTGATAATAACTCCAAATTGACCAGTTCCCACAGAACAAAATAATTAATTATCGAGGAGGTGAAAATATTGATGGAGAATCTTACCAGTTGTAATAAATTTGATTGGACTAAGAATCACATCACCCGTGTTAGATAGATCCGAATTATTTCTTATTGAGTAAATTTGTTTACGCTAGATAATTGAGAATTTAATGTAAATATCGTGAAATTTCTTCGCAGACATTGGAGAGCTCTCGTAATTAACGACGAGTTGGTTTCCTCGGTGTTTCGGTTGATTTTAATTGATTCTCGTTCGCATCAAGGAACTTAGCTCATTTTGAGAGAAATTGATTAGGGTTTCTCCCTTCCATCATTTACCCGTTTGAAATTTATTTCATGATATTTGTTTACCTCTAGATTTAGCGCTTTTGGTTCTGTTTTTGATCATTTTCCAATCTGAAGACTTATCAAAAACTTTAGAAATCAGAGATAGAAGAAATTTACTGGCCATTTTAAATTTTGTATCAGAATTGTTGATGATTTATCATCTTAGCTATTTCATCAAAACCGTGAACCGTTCTTGCTTAGTAAAGAAACTGCCTGTCGAACGTGTCCTAGTCGAAGAGTTGTTGATCTATTAACGCTGGCATCTAATCCGAACCGTAAACTGTCGCCGTGTTCTTAGTCTGTCTAGGGCTCATCCTGGTTGCTACGAATCGCGAAAAAAAAATCCTTTGACAACAACCTTCAAACGATTCTGTCTCCAGTTAGCCCGATTATTCCTACGTTTAAATGGCCTTACCTAGTTAGTCCAACGAACGAATGGGGCATCGTCTTCTTGGCATGTGGAAGAGAAGCTAGCAACCGTTTTGTTACAATTAGAGTGTTGCGTAGTATTATATCACCAAGATTCGCGACGCCAGTGAGAGGATGTTGACCGGAATGAACCGATGTTTTATGTGGCCGTCATATCTCCCGTCCATACCTCTGATAACTTTCGCGGATTCGACATTTGGTGGTCAATAATACTTACCAACCCATCACCGGCTGGAGTTGGCGCTCGGTGATAATAAATTTCAGACATAAAAACTCATTTGCTAGCGGTAAATTCCTGCTGTTCGCGGTCGTTGAACCACGCACCTCCCTGGGAGGCTGATCCGATGACATTGTGGAGCCTCTTATTAGGGGTTCAATTGCGCTAATTGGCTGGACTCAATGTGCATCTTGACTATGACTCCTCAAAAGCGAATTAACTTTTGATTCAATTTTATCGAGATATTGCCGTTTAATTGGCCGTGTAATCAGGACAAGCATTTGAGAGGAGTTTCATTTAAAAAAAACTGCGATCAGTTTGTTTCTTGATCGTGATTTTATAGTGCTTTTTAGATGATCTTTTAGATAACTTTTGTAATTCGTCGTGATAAATTGGAGTGTCCGTGAAGGAAACCCGAAGATGAAGGACACTTTCTGACCAACAACAAGATCAGCATGGAAGTTTTGAAATACTTGCTGATCCTAATGGCGTAAATTCAGAAAGTGCACCACTTTCTAAAGTCGCGGAGAGTAATGAATTTCTCCATCAGCATTAGCAATGAGCGACGCGAACAGCGGTAGCGTCCGAACCTGTTTTGTCAGTCTTCTTAGTTGACACCGTGTCATCGAACCCACTGTGCGCTAACGCCGCATCCCGGGAAATGCAACTTCGCTATTTTGGTCATCTGCCTTTCGGTGCACTCTTCATCTCGCACTTTTTACTTTTTCGATTAAGCCTTTTTCGTACCTTACTAACATTGTGTTTTTTCATTAAGTTTGGGCCACCACGAGATTTTGGGCCAGATTAGTTGGCACAGCAAACGACTCGCTTGCCATTCGGGTCGGTTTATATATCCGTCGTTTAGATAATGACTGGTATTCTCAAATTCACGTTCCAACTCAACGCAAGAAGGTCTTGCTTATGGTCTGGGTTCCTACGGATACGCCGCTACAATAAACGGCGGTGGATATGTCAGTTGAGAACATTGCCAATATGGTTTCCAATGTTTCCATAGTAACGAAAAACATTGTCATATAATTTTGAAAGACGCCGTCTTGTCCGATGACGGCCGCTCCCTAGGAACCCAACGCATTAGAACTTAATCGGTTGGCAGTAGTTACACATAAAATGTATTGAATAAAACAATTTCAGAATAGAGAAATGTCAAAAGTCTCAATAAAAATTGGATACGACACAACTCAATCGTCTGTTTTTCATTTCAGAATAGCAGTCAATATTGTTTTTGTATTATGCTAAGAGTTTTGGGATTGATCGCTGTTTTCCTGGAACACAAAGTTGGGAACAAGCGGGACCTTCGAAAACGTACTCTTCAAGAAAAATGTAGCAGGCATTTATGGGATTCTTGAAATAGAGATAACAGGACCGTTCTTTTTGAAGGACTTTTGATTGTCTTGTTATATCTACTCGTTGTAAACGAGTTCCCCTTCATTTTTATTTTGAAACATTTGTTTTTTCTCTCTCTCCCCATATTTGGGCATAAAGCATCGCTTGTTTACAGAGTCGGAGCAATTCTGGTATGGAGTGTTTGACACCTTTAAAATAAAACTGGAAATTGTGGAATAGAAAATAGTCCAGAAAGCGTATTTATTTTAGTTTACAGCTAAAATATGTTTATTTTAGAAATGTTATTTTATGAAAATATTCGCCGATGAAAACGCCTTGTATGACATTGTGCCCTCGACTACATCTCTTGCAAGTAAACAATAGATTTTAGTAGCGTGTTTTGACGAATACTCGCGTGTGACGTCAATTGTACCAAATGATCACAAAACAGCGTTTTTCGATATTTTAAACTTCAAACATAATTTTTATTAAAAGTGTACCATATCTGCAGGAAATAAAAATACAGTGATTTTTAATGTATCAATGAATAATAATTTAAAATGATTTTCCAAAACTAGTTTAAATACCCTCTTTATTGTACATATTATACAGAGTTGTGTTTCATAATAATAAACATTTAAAAAATTCCAACGGAATGTTCTGCGTTCGGTTTTTAAATTTTATAAAAAATCACATACTTGTGCCTTACCTACCAGTTTTTTATAATGTAATAATCTATCGATGATTTTCTGTAACATTTTTATTGTTTTATTGTAAGCTGCCCACACTAGGCAATAAAAAAAACACCTGGACCAGTCTCCATCTCCACCCGGTGCCCCTCGAGAATGGTTTTACAGTTCTCTCTTACTCTTGGAAATTCCTTACATCTCTCAAATCTTAGCGATTCCTAGCTAAACGATGTATTGAATTAATCCTGATTACGAAAGCTTATTGAATCAAGGTTGACCACTAGTAAAAGTTCGTCATTTAGGGGGCGTCCATTAATCACGTGAGCCCAAATGGGGGAGGGGGGTTCTGGAAAAAAATCACGTAGGGGGAGGGGGTTCTAGTGGGAAAATCACGTGTATTTATTTTTAGTGATGAATTTAAAAAAACACAGTTGACTTTCAGAAATTTTAAAAATTGATGAAAATTAAAATCATGTTTCCTGATTCTCTGTTCTAAAAAAGTACACGTGATTTTCGGGAGAGGGGGGGGGGGTATTCTGAAACATCACCAGGGGGGAGGAGGGGTCTAGAAAGTTGCGAAAAAACATCACGTGATTAATGGACGTCCCCTTAGTGATGCAGATATTTTGTCGCAAACCTTGGTGTCCTTGAAATTTAAATATTGACATTTCATTAGTTCCCTCATCGCAAAGTTTCGTCGCCGTTTTCCTCAGTTTTAATCACGTTTCAACTATAAATTTCATTCTGAATTGCAGCGTTTGTGGATTTTAATCCGATCTTAAGTGTAGTATTATGCTAATAGTACGACCAATAATACTTTAAAGAACTTTCCACAGATGTCGGTGATGATAGCGATAGCACGTTAAAAGCCTGTTTAAACGTTTCTCATCGTTAGTATTTTTCAACTGATTATTTTGTGTAGTGTTTTTTAACTGCATGAATTTTTTTTGACGTAAAGGATTTTCAGGTTTATTAGAACTTCATTAGGGAAGACTAGAACAAGTCCGAAGATGAATTATTCTAACGACTTAAACGAAATTACTTATAAGGTTTAAAGTATCTTGATTGAATATGAACAGCGTTTTAGTTAATTCTGTCATGACAAAGACCAGGTTGGTTGTAAAAGTCAAAGGGGGGGAACGAGTAGTCATAGAAGAACAGGATGTTAGTAAGAGACTTTTCACGCATTCTGTGGACTTCTTTTTTATTTACCCCACCACGCCCTGTCCCGTAAGGGGTAGGCAGAGAGAACGGACCTTCACTCTTTTCTATCCAAGCATACTTTCGCTTCTTCCACCGACATAACATTTCTCATACACCCCCTCCTATTTCTCTTACTTCTTACCTGGCCTTCCTTGAGGACGGAATCGATGTGTTCCATCCACGTCATTCTCGGTCGGCCACTCTTTCTTACACCTTTCCTTTCAGCTTTATGAATTCTCTTTATCATTCTGTTTGCATCCATTCTTTCCACTCACCTTATTGACTTTCGTCTTTGTCACAAGACTTACTTCCATACCACATTCCTTCCTAATATTTTCATTCCTTTCCATATCCCATAATTTTTTTCCACATATTCTTCTAGAGATTTCATCTCTACTGCATTTATACTACATTCTTCTTCTACAACCATACATCATCGATGGTAACAGGATTGCGTTATGCACTAGTTTCTTTGCTTGTAGCGAGACGTTGTTGTTCCTCATTATAGGTCTTAGTGCACCGCCCACCCTGCAACCAGCAACTTGGACTTCTTATAAAGTTGGCCGGAGTAGATCCTTCGGGATAAGTCAGCTCTTTGAATCTTTTTAATGTTTTTTTTATTTCGTCGTTGTAGTTGTCAATAAGCGATAGAGTTTTATTTATTTAAAAGACATCAGAGATATCTGTGCTTACTTGTTCTACCGTTATGTCCAAATTCTGTCTAATAGAACTTTAAGATGTGGTGTATCCTATATGTACCCTATCCTGCCTTTGCACCGTGCGCTTCTATGCCTGGCTGTCACGGTTGTATATCGGCGGACTTTCTTCTGTGTGTTTTTCGTTAGTGTATATCGTATTGACATTTGCTTGTTATCTGTTTTTTCAAAATTTTTGAGTGACATTCTGAGGACTGGAATAATATATCGGAATGGAAATAGATCTAGAAAAAGACTCCGAAAATTTCTCGATAGTTGTTTATTAAATGAAGGCGCGTAATTCAGTAGTTCAATTACGCGTGCGAAATTTGTTCTCCCGGATAATGTTTTATTTTTGCTTTTATTACTAGAATCGGGAGCTGGAGCGGATGCGGCGTTGCTCCGAGGTAGGAAAAAAACAACATCTCGGATCCAGTGGTAAACGGTGCGTCCGTCCAGGGCACAAGACCGATTCGCGTCTCAAAACGGGTTGTATGTCATTTCCATACAGGCTCGGCGTTTCCTGTCTTCTGTTTCTATTTATAGGCTCGGTCGTTGCAGGTCCACTCTATTCCCCCATGACTTGTTAATCTCTGTTATTGTGATTTGACTCATCAAGCCCTCGTAGTTTTAGAGTTATAGTAGTAATCCAACATTTGTCAGATATGATAACATTGCTTGTCCAATCAATCTTAAGATTTATCCCAACTTGAGCATTATTTTATTTTATTTTAGAATAAGTCTCGGTTTATTTCTTTCTTGTTGGTATGCATTCTTACTTGCATTTAGTGATTTTTATTACAGATTCTATGGAACCAAAATTTTATTTAACCTCAAGTTATTGCACCATCCCTCTCAATTTTAATTTCGTTCACCTTGTTCTTCTTGTTTGTTCTACAATTTGAACGCTTCCCGACCCCTGTGTTCTGTCCTGTTTCTTCGTCTTCGACAGTTCTTGTTCTTTCAGTTTCTTTAGTTGTCTGTTGCTCTCTAGATTGATTTAGGTTTCTCCTGGATTCCAAATGGCGTCTAATACCTGAGCATGTGTATCGCATTGACCAGATTGGATCTAATTAACGTTCTCATGTGGAGTAATTTGCAATCATTACCTCTCCGCTTCTTTTGTTAGTCCCGTTCGTTCCAAATAACGCCGACAAGTATTTGGGTCTTGCGAATTTAATTCGCCTGTCAGCACATTTTTCTGATCGGCGCCCAGCGGGTGCTTGCTCGGATGCCGGCCGACCGCTGCTCCATTCTCACGCGCTCTCTTGGGCCGCAATAGAGGTCGGCGCGCTGTCATTGTTGACAATCAATTTCATCGGATCAACTCTTTATTGCTACGTCATCAGTTGTATAATCGCCGGTGGGGGCATATTCTCGATGATGTAGGATGTATTATTAGTTGTTTCTATTTATATACGCCATGAATGTATTGCTTTATATGGGACTTCTTTCTCAGTTTCATTCTTTCTTTGCGCCATAGCTGTGTAGTTTCATTATTGGCACAAGGATGTCCATCAGTCCTCGTCTATTTTGGCAGATGTTCGGGGTCTACTAAATCTCTTCCCCGATCGGTTCGTTCAAGGTAAACTCCGATAGAGTTTTTTTGTTTCTTACTCATCACTTGACATCCTGAATGTCGCAGATCCTCCGAGTTTCAGAGCTTTGTTCTCTGTCTTGGATGGTTATTCCTCGCTGGGGTGTAGACTATTCATTCGTTTTTCTTCATACTTCCTGTTTTTTACTTTAATCCCGTTTGATATATAAGAAACTTTATATTACCTTAAATTATCACGGCTAACAAGCTAGGGGAGGAAATAATCATTTTATAAAAATAGGAAATACGTCACAATTGATAAAGACTAAAATGACATGGTGGTCATATCTAGCCATAAGGTAAGTAATGTTGAAGAAGCCTACAATACTCGTTCCTCCCAGAGGACTATAGAAAAACCTTCAAAACAATAACGTTTTGTATAATATAATTTCATAAAACTTTACGAGGTTGATTCTGTGCTCCAATCTTTGTCCACAATATCCTCAAATCAAGGAGCTGTCGTGGATGAATGTAGTATTTGATACAATTATTATTCAAATGGCAAATGACCGACCTCTCCATACAGTAGCGGAATATACTCGTATGTAGGTATATCGCACTCCCAAACCTCGGATTAGGCTGACTGACGTGTGTCCGCGATGTGTCGAATTAATTGAAAAGTCTAGTACGTACGTGCTTCCTCGCAACCATTTTTTGTTCGCAATCTCGCATTATATCTATTTCTATTGAAGAAAATTGCAAATTAGATTATTGTACAGACCAAACATGACCAGTGGTATTCATGCTTGCGAGAAGGCAAAGAGTTAGCGATGTTCGATCTTTCTCTTTTGGTAGGCCTGTATATCTGTTATGTTCCTACTGTGTTAGCGTCTTTTGATCTGGACTTCCTTTCATATTTTGGTGGTCGTTTTGAAGGTCTACCAGATTGGCCAATGCTACATATCTGTAGCCGCCCTAACAGTTCTTGTGTCTGACGTCTTGGATAGACGCTCGTTCCAGAACATCTCTTCCGTCCCAATCTGACAATGTCTTCAACTTCTTTTATTCCGCTGGTGCTAAAGAGACTTTTGGCTTCGACGGTGTCGGCTCTGGAATCTATTCTGTATGTCTTGATTGGATGGATACAAGTCTTATAATATATTCTCCCCTTGCTTTAGATGTTCATATGCATATTTTCTAAATGGCAGGTTTAAAGCTTCCAGATTGCTCTTGAAAAATCGTGTAAGATGTAAAAAAAATGAAGCTTACAAGTGTCTTCTTCTGCCGTTTAGAAGTCTGGATGAGTGTATCCACTTTACTTTAACACCGCCATTTAGATGTTCGAACGTCTTAGCCAACTTTTTTCGGAGTAGGGAATTCGCAGGGATGTTTTACCATGGGAGATGGTTTGAAGGTTCAGAAGTGGTTCGGGATTCATACGCGTCACTGTGAATTAACTGCAGAATCTTAGCCCAAAGAGTACGCATTATTGGAAGTATGCATAATCCGAATGGTGTGGAGTATCTGCACGATGCGGGAATCAAGTCTGTGATTCGCAACGCCCGCCACTCGCTGACGACGGACTAACGGACCATTTTCGTGTGGTGCTATTTTTTTTGTCATTGCTGGTACGTTCCGTGAATGGCTGACACATTCATCTTATCAGCTCTTTATCAATATCATCGCTGTTCGAGACTGCAAGCTTCAAAAGCCACTTCATCAGTAAGCTTCTGTTAGAAATCGATAATTTCGTTATATTTACAATTGGAATTTTAGAGGACTCTAAAGTCAATATAAACAATAAATATTACTCTATTACGATCATATATATTACTCTATTAGTGTAATTTTCTTTTCCTCAACGTTGGCGATCACTTCTGCGAGTCGCACTCTATCCTGCGTCGCTCGAAACAGTTTCTCTACACTTCGGATGCTGGACCAGTTTCCTACATTGCGCAGTCATGTTTGAAATTTGTCTCCGGCCAGCAGCCCGATTCACGGAAAAGTTTAAGTGTAAGTTTAGTTCGAAGTTCGAACGAAGTTCGATTCAAACCCTCCGTGAATAGGTACATAGACTGTAGATAGTCGCCGCCTACAATAATTATTATTACCAGCAGCCCTATTCACAAAAGTTTGAATCGAACTTCGTTCGAACTTAGACTTAAACTTTTCCGTGAATCGGGCTGCAGGTCCTCGGCGTCCCTCTATTTTGCCCTAATGTAATGATTACATCAAATGTTGGTGTACTTACATACTTTTCGAGTCCGTGTAAAAGTTAAGCCTTTCCCATCCAATATGTAGGTGTACTAAATACATGTTTTACCGTAAAAGGATCTAAAATATAATTCGTGGAGATTCGCAAAGGTACAAACTATGTAGTATGTAAATATTTACAATAATTTCGTTAGTGATATGCGCATTCTTATCCTCTTTTGTCCGTCCGTCCTCATCAATGATCAATGACTGAATAATGTATTTTTATCGTGAGTAAATTAATAAATGATATGTTCATTATAATACATAATATACTTACATACGGAATTAAATTTATTTCCAGAAACACGTAACAATATAATGATAATGATGAACGTTAATACACGCGAGCGTTTCCGTATTTTCGGCGTCAAAATATTACGACTTCGGATAATCGTGATCGACCGCGTGATCTATGAGTCTCGTATGCGCTTGCGACCGCGGCCCTGCCCGTCTAGCGATGATCGTGGAGGATGATAAATTTGATTACCTATACGAGATACGCAACTACTACCGCTGTTTTAGATCTTCTCTCTCAGATTTCACGCAAGCGAAGGAAGTCTCTTAATAACAGTTCTGTTGCAACGACCAGGGACTTGTTTGCATTATTCGCATCCTGATTCCCATACTTATAAGACTTAACGTACTCGGCGAAGACGCATTATGAGACTAACGATTCGCTCTTGTCGGCTCATTCAGTATTCCTTGAGCGAATCTTTCGAATGAACTGGAGTAAAAAGATTCATCTGAAAAATTTACATTTATGCAAGTCTTCGGATATTAGAAAAAATGAGTTGAAGATTTGTTGAAAACGGAAATCTACCTAAAGGCCGAAACTGCAACAGTTATTCATGTCATAACCGCCTGGACTAAATAATATGAAAGGATTGCAGTTAGTTACATCGTCAGTCATGGAACGGTTAAGATACACCCAAAGTTGAAAATCCACTATGGCTCATGAATCATTCGAGATCGGGTGCTTTGCCGTCTAAACAAAATTCACCTTGGCTCTTCTAGGGCAGGGGAAGCACCCATGTGGTGTCCAAAAGGATCATCAAGCAGTTAATGGCGTCATCGCAATAAAGATAAGCATATTTTAATGCATCAACCGTTTTTTGTGCCTGCTTGTAGCTGTACACCTACGTTATGATTTCGTCAGAAAAAAATCGTGATCTCCTTAGTTTTGATTTCCTGGTTGAGAAATAGGTATGTAGGAACCGGACTTCTGATGTGAAAAGAGGAACTGACTGGAATACCACAGAAAATTAAACTCTACGCAAATATCCAAACGTGGCCAAGATTTTTATATCAATGCATGGAGACAATGCAGTTGTTGAACATATTATTCATCAAATCACCATTACTGGAACCACATTGGACGATAGTCTTTTTCCAGATACAGGCAGGGCTAATCATTTATCCTAATTAACACCGGGCGTGTTCGGTATGATCTGTGGTGCTGCAATCCTAAATGCATTTTGTATCTTGACCTTTTGTAGAAGATCTTTATGCTCTTCTTCTCCGCTCCATCTATGAACCATCTCAGAGGTTCGTAAGCGACCTTGAAAGAAAAAAAAATACACGACTCGCATATTTGTGAATCGTTTGAAGTATGATTCCCTCCAGTGTGGTTATTTATAACGAGTCGCGTTATCCCGGCAAAACAAGCCGTGGAAGATGCGGCGATTAGGGGACACACGCACTCGAGGCGTGCTGCAGATTACTAATGGGTCGTGGCCGGGCGGGAGTTGAACGACGGTCGACGTTTACCCGGAGATGAACTTTTTTACACGACTGTCTCCGTGTGTGGGATATGTGAGATCTCGCTCTATGATTTTACGGCTAGACCCTACGTGGAACGCTTTTTTGATTTGGTTTTTTTTTAACATTTTTTACCGCCTTTTAAAATATGATTCATTGTAGAGAATTCCAGACATATCAAATCTAGACATATCAAATATAATAATTGTTTAAGTTGGTTCATAACTCTGTATTTGCGTTGAGGCCTTCTTACCCCTCGCGAAACATTCTTCATACATTTAATTCATACAAATGACATAAGCAATGGTAAAAACGACGCCGGCTTTCGTACTGTTGTCGTGCGGAGGTCGTGGGTTCGATCCCATTCGTCGACCATCTTCCTCTTTCACGACACAAGCTTTAAGTAGCTTATTGTGAAAGAGTCGTTCCCTTAAGGTGAACACAGATTCATTTTTATTAAAAAAAAAAAAAAACATCCTAGAAGGATGATTTGTGCCAGCCAGACAAAAAGACAAAAACAAATAAAGTAACCAATCTCGGAAGCCTAGTTGCTTAGATGATGAATTCTCGTCAAGAGGTTCCAAGTTCGATCCTTGGTAGAGTCAGCACTCTTCGAGTATTTTTACTTGAAATTTATATCAGGTGTTGGCATCTTGTCTAAGATTGGACGGTACCGGTTGACTAGAAAAGTTCTCTATATATAAAAGTGAAGACTTGAAATTCAGAGTTTTCCACTTTGTTTCTTACCTTTTTGCACTTTCGCTGGTACCCCACACGTGGAAGACGGTATGGATTTCAATGGAGATTTTTAATACCGGTACTTAAATGTCTCAACGATGCTATTTTTGTTATTTTATCCACCATAATAATATTATGATTCTATGGAACTTTCCTGAGAACTTACGAAGAGTCCCGTGTCTTTGGATCGCACCGCTTATCTTGTTTGTGTCATATCATGATGTACCTCCACGACACACCTTGGAAGGATTTATACGGCACAAGATAGATTTTCATGTTATCAATCAGCTGTAATGGAACACTTCAAGGGTCATGGATCATGGATCACGGCTGCGTCTTTCTTATACGGATAGATCTCGAGGTGCGCGCGCGTTACTGGGTATACTCACTTTGTTTTATGTGTGACGTCTTGAGAGACTAGAAGTGAAGATTTCTTACCTTCTTGAACGAACAGATTCGTATGAGTGCGCTTACATTAGGATCACGACGAAGTAATTAATTACTCTAAGGTGATAATTATTGTATTTAAACATTTATTATAAGTGTAGTTAGTTAATTTTGTATGAAACCGACCTTGGAAAAAACAGTTGAAGATTGTCGCAAGTGATTCAAATTTAACCGTCCGAATCGAACGCGATGTTGCAAGGGTTAATAAATTGTTCATTAAATTCGCATTCAACTGCAACTTGGGAAGCTTGATACTCATACCAACCCTTGAATTTACACAAGTAGTATGTACAGTTTAAGAACAATGTTTGATTAGTTTTTTTTTTTTCATTTTGTCGTATTGACTCCTCTATCAATTGGTGATAATCTGTCTGGTAGTCAAATAATCTGTGCAGCATCGGACACACCGAAATGTTGACTTTTGGCTTTTACGCATGAAGCTTATTAAAGCCATATCATGCCCTTTCGGAGTTTTTCTCTTCTGTTTCTCTCCTTAATCATGATTGAGACCTCCTCATTCGCACGACAGTATGGTTTTATTCTCTTTAGTTGACGACTCTTTTTTTTGCCAAAATTATATTTAAAGGGGTTTTTTCTGTCTCTATTTTTACAGTTTTATTATTTGCTCCCACTTTTTCTAAAGCTCCGCAATAAAATAACGCTTACCTCGATTTCTGGATTTCTTCACTCCTAAGTCTTTTGTTCCTACTTATCAAGTATGCATGATCTTGTTTGAGGAATTGTCCGATTCTGGGTTTTTCCGTGCTTTGATTGATTCAATTCATTATCCAGCTGCCACTTTAGCTTTTTTCTCATCACGGGTTTGACCTACACTTTGTTTCGTATCGTTTGATAAATGACTCCAAAATTGGATCTCAATCATCCCAATTAAGACGCGTTGTATTGGAATAATCACTTGGTGTTTTATTTTAGGTTCACGCGTATTGAAAAAGGTCGAGGACTGCGCACTGTTCTAAATCGTCGTTATCGTGATTCTCTTTATGAGGCTTATTGTTGCGGCTAATACTCCCATTACCAACTTCACATATCGATTTATAATAATTATATTTTTAGTTGTTCTGATTAATGCGTAAGAAATAAAACATATAAAGCTTCCTTTAATTTATGCGATCTGTACAGGAATTGAACTCATCATAATTTCTCTGGTCCATGATATTATTTGCTGTCTTTTCCAAAGTAATACCTCAAAATTCCTCCAATCATCTTTTGTCCGTCTCTATTCCTTGGACTTTGAGTTTTTTTCACGTTCCATTTGTTTCACCTTTCCGGATGCCAAATTTTCGGGATGATCTTTTTTCAGGTTTGTGAAATAAATGAGCTTTAAGCCTTTAAAAATAACGTTATTTAAAATTAATGAAACAGCTACCTATAAAGTGTTTAAATTTAAGCCGTTATTCCCGCCTCTATTCCTGACTGTTAGGATGTGCATTTTTTTAAATTATTTTTGGTGTTGGTCCCTGTCTGCTGATTTTTCTTAAACATGAAGTCAAATATAAATAAATAGTCGTCCATGGAAGATACGGGATCTTATTTGCCTCCATTATAGATTCACGCCGGTGACGCAAGCACATGTTCACAGTCACGGCTGTCATAACACAGACATCCGAGGGTATTTCTGTGTCGAGGTTGTTTTGTCTTATGGCTAGAGTTCTAGGCTGCGATCAGACGAACCGTTCTTAGTGCTAAGACTTGCTCTGAAACACGACTGCTGAATACAATTAAACGCTCGATGCCTACATCTATATAATGTCTTTTAGTAAAATATAAGGCCTAGACAGTTAGGCTTCCGCTAGCTGAGTAGTCTGGAGGCCTTAGTAACTGTATTCTAAAGTCTCTTCGTTTTGTTTCAGGATGGACTCGGATCCTTGGGAGCAGCTGGCCCGACTGATGAATTTGCTGGAACCGCTGGACTTGCAAAACGAACTCGTCAAGTCCAACCCTGAAGAAGGTGAGTTGTTTGATTTTGTCACAAATTTAAGTGGAAGAACCTAAATAAAAAAAAAGCTTAATTTCTTCGAGAAAACCCCGTAGTGAGACAGAAATGGATGGGTGGATTCATGCACTCGTCGGAAAAATTAGAGACAAAAAATATCTTTTTTCTTAGTGAAATAAATGTTTCTGGATAGAAGAAAAGAGATCCGTTCTCTGCCATTCATATTGGGAGACATACGTGATGGACATTTTTTCCCTCAATTGTTATCTTGATAATTCATGTCTTCCATTCGATAATTTGATGTTGATTATCCGTAAGTTTGTCATTTTGAAAATTTTGGAAAGATCATAAATTTGCGAGACTTGTGGGACTATATCAATTCTAACCATTTGCATTTTCATTTGTATCCAGTTCTACATTAGTCAACATTTCAAAAAGATCCCGTTTATTGGACATTGAACAATATTTGGCGGTTTTAAAAGTATCGGACGGGATCTGCTCCGATCTGGGAAGCGTGCGACGATATCGGAGTCCCTTCTTGACTCTCAAGTGTATTCAATGTAGTCAAATTTTGTTTGCGACTTATATAATGTACGTAATGTATAATATTGTGACATTCCTAGTGGAGCTAATTGCCTCGCTATTATTATAGTGGTTCCCGGCGCGATTATCTCGGTGGTCTCGCGTCGCCTACATGTCGTCCGGATAGAACACACAGTGCGCAGCCGGGAGAGGTGTCGTGGGCGTATGTTTCCCTCTTATTTTATCCCGGCTTGGTTGGTTTTGTTGTGTCTGCCCGCCACGGACGTGGGAATGGAAGGCTTAACAGTGCGCGGCTTCTGGACTTACGGAAGATTTGGTCTTACGGGGATTAGGTGCATACAAAATATGTGCTGGAATGAACCGTGGATTAGACACTTTAAATTATGTTTTTCGGTACTACACTTAGCTTGTTTTCTATAGAGGAATTTTCGTCGTTTAATCCCACTCTGTTCCTAAAGAGGTAATTCTCTCATTCTATTTTCTGTCCAAACAAACTTCCTTTGCTTCTTTAAGTCGCATACCTGCCAATTCTCAAGCCGACATTCTGTAAGTGTGAAGAAGAAAGTGACATTTATTCATAAAATCACAACATGAACACAAAAAGCCTACACGTTATTATTATGCTTTGGCATCAGCCAGAAAGGGGTGGCATCTTCAGAAGACAGTAAACAGAAATAAATATTTTACTGCTGCATCCAAGAGACATTAATGAACACCATCTAAGTATAAGTTACTAATCCATGGATAGGCATTGGGAGTGACCTTTTTCACATTTATAGAAAGATAAGTAATATTGTTAAGGCTAGCGTTGTTTCTATTTCTTTTACTTCGGATCTGTTCTTATCTCAAAATTTAATTCAGATTTAAAAAAAAATTAATATGAATAAAAAAAAAACATTCCTTCCAATTGAATCAAAATTATAGAAAATTCTAGTATTTTATCTGAAAATGTGACAAAGTAAAATCGACCCATAGATAAAAACTTCCGGGTTCAAAGGATTGTTTTAACATTTTTATGTTTTGGAAAAAATTAACTATTTTTTATTTATATATTTATTTCTTTGGTTTTGGCGGAGATTTATAAGGGTTAATTTCTTTGTTTATTAGATTATCCCTACCCTATCTCCTTCCACGCCCACCCCTAACACCCCCCTCCATCACAATACCTAAAATTTGTAAGTCACAATATTTTGTCATCTTTGCACATTAGTTTTAAGTTTGGTCTGATGATGGCTGGTAGCCGAAACCGGTAACCAAAGAAATAAATATATAAATAAAAAACAGTTAAAAAATAGTTAATTTTTTCCAAAACATAAAAATGTTAGCAAACTGTTTTATCGTAAGCCCAAAAATATAGAAAAAATAGTGGATTGTTTTAACACTTTGAAGCAATGATCTGCATGTGGTAAAACTCCAAATTCTCCACTTATCATGTAAATAACTACCCTCTATCTGGCAGGATTCGAACTTGCTACCGTTGCTGCCAAACGCTAGATTATCGAAATAACTGATGGATATTGTGAGATTTGCCAATGTCTAGTCCTGTAAATGAATCCTATACACGTTCAGAATGCTGCCTTTAAAGGAATAAGTCCTACCTTTATTGCTGTAAACTCCATACAAAAAATGCGGAAATTGGCTTGTAGAGAGTAGGTTGTTCAAAACGCGAAGAACGGGAACATGGGTCCACGTGTGTGCGCATAAGTGCATGCGGTAATGACGAAAGGCAATATTTGTATCAGGGCACGTAGAGTGTCAGTGCACCGCGCACACCCATGTGCTCTTGTGAAATGTTCGACTGTGGCCAGCTTGAAGTTCAATGGCATGCCATGGCCTAATCCACTACTGGGCCAAGTGCAATTGCCACTCGCAGCGGTACGTACGTGTGGGCTCTGCGAGCGCGTCACGTGGTCCTGCGTTGCAATGTGCCGTCAACGCGGGCAAAATATTATGTCAATCACGCATGAGATTATTTTAGTCCAAAGGATGTACCTACTTCTGATGTCTGCAAGATGCACCGACTGCAGGCAAATTATGAATTCTGTTTTCGACGCAGTTATTATTATCATCATATTTGAGATAGTGTTTATGTATGTTTTTCTTTTCTTTTTGTTTCGTGTTTCCACCCCATAAGTCGAGTCTCTTGAGGGATTAGCAGAGAGAACGGGCTTTTCTATCCGGGTAGGTACTTTCTTTACAAATCTTCCAGCGACATATCGTTTATTTTTTTTTCTTGGAATGATATAGTCTTTTAACGAGCACACCCTTTTTGGAGTCTTTCTTAGGATTTTCTTTCGTCCATTACCTCACGTGGAGTCATTTGGAGACTATCTTTTTCCATACCGATGTTTATCTGTCGCTTTCCCCTAACCAAGACCATGCTTTCCATTACACTTTGAAATTTGCAATCCAATTAAGTTTGTTGTTTAAATTGAGTTATCTTTTTTTAATTACGGTGATTAAATTATAAATTTTAATTTTATTTATTGATCAATAATTAAACCAATTAAGAGGCATAAAATATGATTTTTAAGATATTGAAATATAGTGAATTGTACCCAGTAAGGATTGAGATAATTCTTTAAGAAAAGTGTTTTATTCCTATTACAAAATCAGACAAAAGAAAATCTTTAAAAATAAAACGGAACCTCCCCCGGAGTAGGGAATAAGTGGAAAAGCGAAGAAGAAGAAAAAAGGAAGTGTAATATATTTCAAAGAAGAAGGCACTGCATAAGCTAAGTTTAGATTAAGGAATTTGAAAACGGGCGTATAAGTATAAATCTTTACCGTGTTTAGTGTCTACTAAATCTTGTTCACGCTTTCAAAATTGGACTCAGTGGACCCGACGCCGTAGCGGGCCCTCGGTTGCACAGCCGCGCCCTCCACACGAAGCCCTTCACAATAAATCCAAGTTATTGACTTGCACACGTTTGATTGTTTGCATTGTTGAAGCAGCTAATTCCCAAAGAGTCTTCGCTGCTCACGGTAACACCGAACACAGTCTCAGCCGATGACAGGTATGTGCAGGACGTGGCCGAATTTCTTGGAATTCCTTCTTAATATTCTCATTATACGCGTTTTTACTTTGAATAGTTTAATGAAACACGATTTCATTTCCAAATAGCTCATTTTTCATTAGCTTTCGTTCATCAAGACTGTTCCTTCTATTCTTATATTCGCTTTTCCGCAAACCATCGTGGTGTATAGTTGGCATGGGGTTGTCGGCCTAAGAATAGCACCTCTGTTTTTTTGCTGATTTTTCGAGTATCCTGTAAGAATCGGCAGGAAATCGAAATGTCAGATCGAAAAGATGGGCAATATCTGCAACCTTGGTTCTTCGTCATATTTCTTCGTTCCTCACTCTATTTTTCAGGGTGATACCCAGCATCGCTCTTTGGGTAACCCTTATCTTCTCTATGACGGATTAATATCCGATTGATGTCTCCGATATTTTGTCCGTGCAGTGTGGTTTTGTGAGAACACACTAAACCCCGGCTACGTTATTAATATGAAGAGATATCATTGTGTCGAGCCACCAATAATTTATGTCTCTTTAGACTTTAACACTGTAAATAAATAATACGAATTCCGTTAAAACATTCGAAATATTCCGTTAAGCATGTCTCTCTGTGTCGGTCGTGCCTTGCCGTTTGAGGCGGTTGCGAATTTTGTACCGCATCGGAACCGCTGCAATCCCAGACTCTTTGATTCAGAAGTTCTCATGTATTATCCAGTTTAACCCAATGTTTATGTGCCTGAAAAGGAGCTTTGAAAACTGTCAAGATAAATCATTTGATTAGGTCTCTTACTGAAGAATATTTTGCTGAAATCAAGATTAGTCCCTTCAGTTTTAGCCTTTCTAAATACGACGAGATCTAATACGGCTGAATCTTTTTAACATTTATCGCTTCTTCCACTGACGTACCATTTCTCACAACCTCTCCTATTTCTCCTACTTCTGGCCTGGATTCTTTTGAGGACGGAAATTGATGTGTTCGATCCCTGTCATTCTTGGTCGGCAACGCTTTCTTACACCCTTATTTTCAGCCTTATGAATTATCTTGGTAATTCCGTTTGCATACATTCTTTCCACTTGCCCAAAACATCTCAACTTATTGACTCATCTTTGTCACAACATTTACTTCCATACCACATTCCTTCCTAATATTTTCATTCCTTTCCATATCCCATAAAGTTTTTCCATATATTCTTCTTAGAGATTTCATCTCTACTGCATTTATAATAAAACTTTGAAACGGCTAAAACGTGTGATCTAACAAGCATGCTTTATACTATGAAGTGTTTGGGAGCCTTGCGGTTCAGTCGCTGTTTTTCATTCCGCAGGTCGTGAGCTCGTTACCCGGTGCTGAAAATCTTCCTCTTTTAAGGCTACAAGCCTTTGCTTAGTATGGAAGATTTCAAAAGCAAATTTTTGCCCCCTTTGGGTGACCAAATATTTATTTAAAAGAAATAGGTATTTAAGATATGACCACAGCGGATACGGCTATCATTTTTTAAATTTCCATTCACAATTGATAGGACTCGAACCTGACAGAAGCTAGTTGGACAAAGCTTATAGGTTTTTGAGACCTTTTTAAAGCAACAAGATGAATAATAATTTCAATGATGAAATATTTGCTGGAAATTTGATTTACGATTTTTTTTTTCCAACATAGTACTGGAATCGTTCAACGTCAAGTACCAGCCCCACCGTGAGAAATCCCGTCCACGTTCGCAGCTTTTATGCAAATAAGTTTCTAAGAAGGTTATTTATGGGCGCGCACACTTGAGACTCGATATTAAGAGGATTTAGAACCAGAATCAGCGTCGAATATTTTATAATTTATTCGATAAGTAAGTAAATAAATAAACTTTTTAGCGATGTTATTGAATGGATCCACTCGCTTTGTCTTTTTATTGTTGTTTGACCTCTGTGTGAACCCTTGCACTCATTGTTCGACTGCTTTAAAAATTCTTTTAAATATGTACGGCTCACGCATAATTTGACTAATGTTCTCAAAATTTAAGTTTCACGAATAATAAATAACGAAATCGCAAAAATAACGCCCTTACTTTATTCATATTAAACGATATTAGTAAATATTAGTCGAACAAAAATAACAGTTACGCTAATATTAAGCAATAATAATTGGACCTTGTCCGAAAGGCGTGCAAGATGGATCGGCCACATAATAAGACAACAAGGCCTCTTGCATGCCATAATGGAGGGTATGACCGAGGGGACAAACTCTAGGGGACGCCCACGCCGAGAGTACCTGGAGGACCTGTTGGTGGACGTGCGATGCCAGTCATATGAAGAACTTAAAAGAGCCGCACAAGACAGGGAAGAATGGAGGAGAAGAATTGAGGGAATTGCTGCAAGCCAATCCTAGGATTGAAACCAGAGAAGAAGAATAATTGCATACCCCTATTTCATTATCATGAATGTTATTGTTAGTTGACCTAAAATAGCTCTCACTATACTCAATTACAATCAATCAAAACTCCCTTTGAACTCCACTCAGGAGCATATGGAGGCAACAAGAACTCTCTTTTGCGCTTGATGTCGCGCAATGCTTGTGCCCTCCTCCCACACCATGTCCAACTCCCTCAGCTCTGCCTCGAAGGAACGGAACACGGTATGAGAGGGTCTTCCACGTCTTCGAGAACCTGATTGGAGGAAAAACAGCGCTCTCCTCGGCCATCTTTGGTCTTTTGCGAGCTCGATTCCCAGCTATCCTTCCACTCTTTTGGTAGTCTGCCTGGGAGGCGTCTTTTATGAGATTGACCGTACAGTACTATAGGAGGGAGTCTGGATGAGTCCACTCTCTTCACATGTACACACCAGAAACTTCTTCTTTGCCTGCACTATCTTACTATTCCCAAGACCTCGGATATTTTCTTTAAGCTCGTGTTTCCAACTATCTCTGAGGGTCTTTCCGTTTATCCTCCTGAGAGTTTTCATTTCAGCAACTGAATTTTGGTCGCAGTTGAATCAAGAGTCTTCTCTGGTTTCAATCCTAAGATTGGTTTGCAGCAATTCCCTCAATTCTTCTCGTCCATTCTTCCCTGTCTTGTGCGGCTCTTTTATGATCTACATAGCAAGAGTATGTATCGCAAAATATGAAATTTTGATCATTGCGGCACTTTAATTAACACATGCCTTATTGTATAAGTGCAAAGTCGAAATTGTTTCGCTATAGGTATTTTATCATGAATAAGTTAGTATAAGGCATGTATTTGCATTCATTTCTTCGTACGACAACAATGAATGCTTTTTCGTCGCTTTCGGTTTTTCTAAAGATAAGTGTGCTTCAAAAGATGTGTAAATTGAGGGATCAATTAGGTCGCTTCTCTTTCTGAATGTTGCCTTGAAATATAAAATTGTATTCATATTTAAAAGTGTAAGAATTGACAGTACAAAAAGTATAAAAGTAATACTCATAAAGTACAAAAGGTTGTAAATTAAATAACCTTGTAGCTGATTTTTATACCATATACAGTACCTGCGCAATGGTTATGAACTCCTCCCAAATCATATCATACTCCCTCAGCTCTGCCCCGAAGGAAAGGAAAACGTTATGAGAGAGAGTCTTCTACGTCTTAGAGA
Organism: Mystacides longicornis; assembly: GCA_963576905.1. Lineage (NCBI taxonomy): Eukaryota > Metazoa > Arthropoda > Insecta > Trichoptera > Leptoceridae > Mystacides > Mystacides longicornis. Next base: position 28,952,993 of record OY756433.1, on the reverse strand, counting down.
CCCTGATGGGAGGATGCGTTCTCCTCGGTCATTCGGCATCCTTAAAACATGTGCCTGCCATGGCCACCATATATGTGCAGTAGTGAACAAAAATACTTAGTTAATTCCTACGTTAAAAAGGAATATATTTTAATACATTGAAAGTATTTTGTAGAAAATTATAACACTCGTTTTTACTTGGCACGATCTCTGTAGGTGAATTTGTAACAGATTTGTAGAGGAAAATAAAACTTTTCGTGCGGGTGTCGGCTTATGTCTCCTATCCGTTGGATGCACCCGCCAGACGCTAGGCTATGGTGGTTTGGCTCTCGTCTAGCGCTCCTCGTGAGCCGCCAGGACGTTTCGAAGCTCCGAGGAGACGGGGGAGATAAATCTTAATTACACCATCACCTCCTCGCTTATCGGCGGTGGCCTGCGCTTCAGTTCCCCTGGGGAGAAGGGGGGACCTCTTTGATTGACTTTTAAACACAATATGAGAAGCGGCATCTGGCGCCTGAGACGATACTAGGTGTCTTTGCTAAACCTGAGATTTTGTGGAGGAAGTATCTATGTACTAAATGCACTCCCCGCTAACGAAGTTTAATTTTGTTAATGAAGAAAATCTTCTCCTTTATATGGAAGTTAGTTTGTATCGTATTGAAATTCTCTGAAATCCAACTGATGTCATCACTTTTCTTTTTATTTTTTCATCTAGTTACAATATTTGGTTAATGTTTTCAAGTCTTGGTGTTATTATCAAAAATGATGCGCTATTAAAATCTTCTTCTTATTCACAAAGGTCAGTTGTTTTTCATCCACTGCTGGACGATATCCACCATCACAAACCATTTTTTATTTCCAACTTTCTGCAAATTGAACTATATACGTTAGTGGTTGGTATTTGACGATGAAATGCCACGCTTACCAAGAATCTACACGTTGGCTCATAGGCCAAGATCATCCAGCAAAGTTGGTGGTTATGTCTCATATAAATTACGATTTTTAGGAAATATGTTGATGAGTTGTTGATGGATACTTTGGATTCAATCAATCGAGTATCATCTCGAAAGATTTTTGGATGCCCTCAAAAATTTTTCAAAATTTTTGACCAATTTTAAGTCAGATAAATTAAATCATCATCCGTCTCAAGTATTCGTCGAGTTTTATTCTACTAACTACTCTGAAAATTGATTCAATTTCTGTTGCAAAACTTAGAGTTGGATGGTATACGTAGGTGTAAGAAATTAATCAGAACTATGAGAGCTTCTTTTATCCATAAGTTACTCGACCAGTTACGCAACCGGTTACCGGTTTCTCGATCAATACGCGACAATTCATTCGGGCGTAATACAGTAACTCGCCGATTGGGGCTGAAACGATCTCAATCATCGGCTTAATGTTACTCTTAAGAATTAATTATCCGAAGCCATTTCAACGACATCATCTTTATGAGTGTCGCCGTTATTACTGATTTACAGCCACCTAGACTGGGCGAATGGTAATTGATTTGAAAGTCTTATGAATGCAAATCTACGGTGTGCATATAATATTAATCCGACACCTTCCAATCGGTGGCTGCGTAATCTGGATTCACCACGCCGAGAGATGCTAACGTGGAGGAGCCAGATTTAATGCTGTGACATCCTCGCTAGTTTGTGGAGGTGTAGTCTTTTCACAGTCCAGATATTTCGTCGGATCCAAATAGCATATAATGATTATCAACCATGCCGATAATTCATTACAAACACTATGTAGGTACATATGAGATCATATAAAACCTCGTATATTTTTTTAATATCTACCTATGAAAAACATTTGTTTCGAAACAATTTTTTTTTGTTTGATAAAATCGATTTGGTATATGAAAGGAAAAATCGATGATAATCTACACGAGGAAAATAGGATGCGATTTTTGCTCATAGACATCTTGCTGTCTTGTGTAAAATTGTAACAGCAATCTTATGTTTCATTTTGTCAAGACAGACATTGTGATGAAAGATTTCGGAGATGATACCGAAGTTTCCAAGTTAAATTCTTTACAGGTTGATTTTTAGTATAAGATAATTGTCCTTCTTCTAAAGCCACGGCTAGACTATGGGCCATGCTGGCCAAATAGAGGCTCTGGCCCAGCATGGGCAAGTAGTGTGGCCGCTTCACCAATGACCAATATCGACCAATATTTGACATTGGCCGTTACTTGTTTACTTGTCGATTTAGTCCGCAAGTATTCACCAATATTGGACAAATGTTGACAGCTGTCATGTCATCCACGTTGTTATTTTCATAGTGTTTTGTACATTTTTTTAAATTCAGATAAAATAATGGAAGTTGACAATGATATGGCATTTAATTGCAGCTTGCAGCATCCTATTCAGTGATACATGCGGCATCTGCTTTTCTGTTATTAAATAATGAAAAACCCAAACGGAAAAGACTGTGGTGGATGCTTTCTTTAAACCACTCGAGAACTAAGTATGTACACACGATTCTTGTGTTTTTTTTATCAATATCTTTTATTTTCATTTATGTTATAGTCCAAATCAACCTGTAAGAGCTAGGTAAATATATACCTATTGCAAAACAATGCACATCAATAAAAATTGAAGCTTAGGTTTAATAAAATTATGAAAGTTTTTATTGTGTATATTTGTGAATTGGAAATTATATTAAAATATTCCTTTTGCCCAGGGAGATAAACTCTATTGAAATTCCCCACTCAGATAGGAGTATAGAGTGAATAATTGGAGAGTGGAATATAAAATGATGAATAAAAGCAAGAATGAATCAATAAGTCAGTGATAGAAACATTGTGTGGCAGTCTAGCTTCGTACCAGCTGTCAAAGTTGGGCCAATAGTGTAGCCTAGCCAGGTGTACAAGTATATTTGCCAAATGTCGCTACTTGCCAATACTTGGCCAGAGCCCCTATTTGGCCAGCCTGGACCAGCATGGGCCATAGTGTAGCCGTAGCTTTATGGTAGGTCACAACATGATCTCCAGAGACCGAAAGCGTTGGATCGAAACTTACATCAGCGCGTGCAAGTTCTGAAGTTTCTCGTTGAATACGCACAAGGGGTACTTGGTTATCAGATGATAATTTTTTTTGTTTCACTCACTTGAGCATACTGGTGAGTCCGTCTATCTCAATTTATTGTTCAAAGTTGGAAGCGGCCTACATCACATCGTATTGCAGTATCTTTCTGAGACGTGTTGAGGCAGAGGGTTCTTTTGTCGGATCAGCCACTGGGTTCTGGTTCCTTGCTATAGTAGATGCGGTCCAAAAAAAATTCCACTCTTCTGTCTTATTTTTGCCATATTCCCGCCCACTCCTGGACGAAGTCCTCCTCCATCTGCTTCCACATCGTTTTATCCTGTGTTTTCTGCATCTAGGTCATCTCGGCTTTCTCCATTTGTCTTCAATAGAGCAATCTGCACTTGTAGCAGCCGCTAACTAGTACGGCTATCGGGATTTAAGACGGCTTTTAAAGACAGAAATCCACGTTCAAACTTTGTTCTACGGTCATTTTTTTCTATAGGAAAGTGTTTTTGTTCAATTATTTTCAATTATTAATATATTTTGGAAAATAAAAAAAAATATATGAAAAAGTTTGATAGGTACATCGTAAATTTCGTTACTTTGAAAATCTGTTATACCGAGAATTTCCTCACATTGAAATTTATAGAATGCTCAAGCTTTGCTAGGTATCCTGTATGCGTCTGGACTGTATAGATTCTGAATGGAAAAGAATAATGTGTGAATTTTACAAGATGTCTGTCTGGCTTTTGAGAATATCTCCTACACGGCAAGACGTGACTTGCTGAGAAAGCGGTCGTTAATGTGAGGAAATGGTTTTGAATTTGGTTGAAAGTAGTGGTTCATAGCAATTTTCAGCTTCCTTCAGGTCGTACATATTTAACCCCCATTACTTTTATTCTCGATGCTACCTTTCATACCTTCAGTCGTTTCAATTCATCTAAGCTAAATTTATGACAATTTGTGGGAAATTTCAGTCTTGATACCTTCCACTACTGGGCGATGACCTCAAAGGAATTTATAAAACTGAAACGTAGTTCGCACTGGTCGAGTAATTTAGTAAATAAACGTGTCTGAACATCTAAAATTTATTCAAGTAGTTTAGCCAGTAATTAAGTCTAATACATCTTTTTATATTTTATAGGATAAGCGTCCCTTAGCTCGCGTTACTGGTCGCTGGCCCACGTCAACCTATAGTTTTATTCGAGTTTATTAGTTGCAACAAAAATGGCGTTTCGCTGGAGTGAAGCTACATATATATTTACTTGTATTATTAAATAATATAATAATCTATTACATCAAGACAAAACAATGATCCATATTATAACATCGACAGACATCGATGTCTTCTAATTAACCCCAACATTGTGTTACGGGCTGTCCTTTTGCTAAATCCTCCTCACTAGTGAACTCTATTCGTATATAATGTGTACGAAACCACATAGACAATGTTCTACACTGATATATTCATCGTTGTTTATAGCAGTATTGTATTCCTAGGAAAACTGACCATAGCTGACATTCAGGCGATCGGTAGTTCCGTCAGCAAAATGTAACCGAAATTTATTTCAGCATACGTTTTACACTTGTATAGAAAAGAGAAGGTACACAATTTGCACGTAGAGGAAACGTCATCTTGCGTTGGTCTTATGTCCCTACCTGTTTCTAAAAAGGGGAAGGCGTTCAAAACACTTTATAATGTACCTTTTGTCTTCTTATGATGCACTTAACACACTTCACTTCACAATATCCTCAGCAGGAAGTAATATTTGCCTGGAGGATTCGGTTGTTTTGTTTCATACTTATTTTCCTAACTTCCTTGTCTTTTGTTAGCTATGCGCATCAACATTGTTGCTGATATCTTTAAACAATAAGTAACATTTTACTGGTCGGCCGTTCCTCAACAACTGTATAATGCAAATTTCAATACAAGAATCTATAACCCCTTGTCGATATTTTCGAGACTCTGTCATTGCGAGCGTGCGTAGAGACCTCTTGTTGTCTCCATAAGAGTTTCTTAAAAAGATTCATGTGTATAAGATAAAAGGATACAACCATTCATAAGTAGGTAATTATCTTAGTTCGTGTTGTCATTCGTAGCAAATCATCATCAAATATATAATTGGTTCAGTTTGTCCATAACTCGGCATATTCGTCGAAACACTAACCTCACGCGAAATACTTTTTATATCTATGTTTCAAAATTATGACAAAACCGATCCTTCCACGGGAAATAGTTAAATCTGTAAGTCGATAGTAACAGGTGTTCGCGAGAAATTTTTATATCGAATTAATATCTGCCACTTGATTTGAAGTTCCTACAAACGACACCGATGCTACGTGAATAAAATGTCTAGGTGACAAATTAAAATTGTAATACAACTGATTTATATGACAATCATTAATGAATCTTTTCTATGCCTGTCATCCGAATGGCTCTGCTGCTCGTTAGTTTATAAAAGAAAGTCTTCATAATATCGTTGTTAATCAGTTCCTTTGATGAAACTACGTAGAGGGTTTCTATTTGACTTCAACATCATTTCTTTCGCATTCGTTTGCATTTAATTTTTCTTTGGCATAAAAATACCCTCTCTCTCCAATAGCGCTTCAGCCCATATCGAGCTTTGGCCTCCCTTAGCATTCGTCTCCAGCAAGTCCTGTTCTCTGTCGCCGTCCTCCATCTCGCCAACTGGATGATCTGCGCTGCATTTTTTCCGTCCTTATCTTTCCACCTAAGCCGCGGTCTACCGATTCGCCTTCGTCCTCCTGGATGTGAAAAAATGACCAATACGATCAAATTTGGATACGGGATTGCGACCGACCGCCCACCAACTCTGAACTTAAACAATTGTACTTGATTAGACGTCTAGTTAGAAAGGTTGAATGAAGTGGCTCTCTCGTAGTTTAGTTCAAGTTTATTAGGCCAACGTATTAGCGTCGGCCTTTTTACGTTCCGTGTAAACTGGGACGCTCCGATCGTTGTTGCGGTCTCTCATGGCATCTCCGGGCGGGCGTTCGGCACCTCCGTCGCACGCTGGATGCTGGCGAGTGGTACCGCCGACCATGAGACTCGGCATCGATGAGATATTGCAAACCAACGACTCGTGGAATGTCGACTACGTGCAGAATACAAGGAGTCATCTTCACAGGACCACACTACCGATATTGGATTGCGGTTAATTTTTACGACTTTTATTTTTTTTATGATAAAATTTATAATTTTTAAGTTTCTCAAGAGGGCACTTGGCACTTTTAATACAAGACACGTATTTTTTTAAAATCAATTCATGACCGTCATAGGTTTTTGTTATATTTTGATAATATGTGCATGTCAAATTGAAGTGGTTGTAGTTCAGTAGTTCAGACGGCGACTTTCATTCTTTATGAGGACTAGTGCCGAATATCATTCTCTTTCACTAATGAAATTCACGGGTTCAATAACATAAGTCCTTTGCCATGAAAACTCTTGAGAGCTCTTGATTGAAAACTCTTGGCTTTAGGTCACCTTTTAAAAACGTCGTTTTAATAGAATATTATTTACTATTGAAAATTTGGCACAACCATGTTGGTACGAGTTAGCATTCTCCAAGAAAATTGATGTTCTGTTTTTTCGGATCGTTAATTCGATATTGGCCCCGTTTAGCTGCTCTAGGTCTTTGTACATTTGGTATAAATGCACGTTTACGGAACTCCTATATCTTCTTACGAAACATTTTTCGTTTCATTTCTATCATTGAAGAGATGATGATAAGAAAATGTATCATCGCTAACCGCAGATGTTATATCAAATTACTAATAGCCTGTTTATTGCAGTATACAGGTGTTATACATTCTTGCTTCTGCATTCAATGAAATTTTCAGTGATACAAATCAACTATTGGCTTCTGCGATACGGACTATGCAGCATGTTGTCTATCATCCGTACTGTACACGCTTGCTTTAAATTTACGTTACATTCTATAAATGTATATCTTATGGTTAAATCACTTTATTCGAGCTTTTGCCGTGTAAATTTCATTCCGTAGTTTTGAGATTAAGACTCCAAATTTATTAAAAACTAGCTTTCCCGACAGACGTTGTCCTGTGGTTCTAACCCGAAGTGGCCCGTTAATATGTACATGATGTGCACTGCGCCCCCGTCAAACAATACAAAATTAATTCGATTAGATAAGCTAATAAATAATAACATTAATTAATTAATTAACATTGAACTATTTCTGAAACATCCCTATTTCATTCGTATTCAAAGCTATGGCGGGAACAACTTGAGAAAAATGCACTCCCGCGCACACCCTACTTCGCCTATTACCAACACGAATATGCCCGATAATATTATTGACTTTGTATGAAAAATTTCTAAAACTATCGAAACGGTGCGGTGGAGTAAGTGGGATGGGCTACTGGAAGAGCGTATGCGAGAATGAGAGGGAACTACCCGCGATGTCGTGGGCGCGTCCCAGGTAACCTTTCCATACAAACTTAAATATTGTATTTTACATAATTTCTTATACATTTTTTTTACTTTTTATTAGTTATTCTGTTATCCGGAGTGGAGAAGAATCCAATAAATCAAACATCAGAAGATTCTGTTGAGCCGATCTCGAGTTATAAGTGTTCGCACTAACCCGACTTTAATTTATATAGTAGATGACACGAGGATTTAAATGCGGTTTGTCTCTCTTACCACTTGTTAAATCCATTCAACTTATAATGTGACAATGAAAAGGAATCATCATTTGAAAAGGAAATGAAAAATCATTAGTATTAATACAAAATTAAGTATTAACACCAACGGAGGCCCAGCATTCTTCGAAGGCAATATATTTTCGAAATGGTTGGTAGTCCAGTGATATCAATTGGCGGCTTTCGTACGTACAGCATATTGTAGGTCGTAAGTTCGAATCCCGGCCTTGCTGACCAATTCCGCTTCACGACACGAGCCTTTGCTTAGTATGAAATATGTCAAGAGTGTATTTGTGTTCTTTTTGAGTGAGCACAGATTCATAATATTAAAAAAATAAATACAGAGTCGGCACATCTATAAAATTCTGAGTACAGACAGGCTGCCAGGTTTCACAGCCATAGAAAAGGACCGGTTAAGTTTTTAGTTACTGAAAGCGGTTGACTACCAGACCAGGGTTAGTAAAAGCACAGAAAGTTCTCTTTGTATATGCTATGGATGCCAGAATTTTGAAGTCCATTTGCTACGAAATAGGGAGTGGACATGGTTAAAGAATAATAGTATGCAGCAGGGTTAGCTAGGGGGGGGGGGGGGGGGGGGGGATTGCTTCAATGCTGCATATTGAAATTGTTTTATTCTAAAGTGACTATATATACTACTCCTAGATAGATCGTCCAGCTTCTGATGACTGATAACGAAGAAGAAGAATATTCGAGTGCGTCACATATGGATTATGACTCTCGGCTATCGCATCATCTTCTGTCTCGTAATAATACGTAATAAAGTTTCAATTTCATTGCGGTGAGATGTCATCTCCACAGTGCCCGCATATCATTCACGCACACATACAATCACCCTACACATGGTGGCCCTCTCGACCATCCACGGAGCATTTTCAGTTACATGTGGTCTGGCATCTGTGATAATTTACTGTCGCGAATAAATAATGTGATTATTTCGTCTAGCCGATCTATTGTTGACTGGTTTCCGATTACACCTCGTGCAGGTGTCGATGGCATAGGGACTGCCTTCAGAGGAATTCCCAGGTGACTACTTGCTATAAAGACTTACCTGGATTCCTTTATCATTCAAGTAATTTTTATCAACGTAAGAATTCCTTTCTTACCAAACTTTTTCTTTTGAATGATTAATTATTTTTTGTTGATGATCTCATTTTTTACACCTTCAGGAATCTTTTCCATGAAGGAATTTGTAAATCTTGGTTATATTGTGTCTTTCATTCGTATTGTATCTATGTTCTTCACCTTTATTCCTTCATTAGATTTTTAAGCGTCTTCATCCGTTCTCATTTTCTGTTGTTTATTGACAATATTTTTACCGATCAGTTTTTTTTTGTATATGTGCGCCAGATTGTATCTTGATCTCACTGGTTTTCCATCGCTTACCGACCATTTAACGTCGTATGATTCATTATTGCCGAAGTGCACGGTTATTGTGCACCGAGTGACCCCGACTGCGAGCCTCGGGTAAATATCATCACGGATCGGGATGATTTTGATATGGTGTTGCATCAACCGACAAACATATTACCTGCTCTTGCGCATGTTGGTGTTTGAATCTATCTATAGATCGCTCCCATAGGAAGTTTTTACTTTAAATCTCACACTATGTCCTATTGTGCTCCTCTGTAGAGTGTGCGATAAACAAATAGGGTGTCATACTTTGTAGTGTGGTAATTTATAAGGCAGTTTATTCCATTGTGTATCTTTAACCATCTCTCGGGACGGCTCTTGTTGAGATAGATGACCTGAAATATATACTTTTTTAACCATAAATAGGCATTGCCTTTTATAAAGAATCTTCCTGCGTAAATAATGATCATTTCGTTTTGTTTGTTTTATATCCGATCCAGGTTGTCGGCTATATCCCTGGAAGAAAAATGCGGAATGGATTTAGTATCACTAATTTTCTACTATAAAACTCTACATAGTTGGAGAAGATTGCAATGTAGCAGTGTAGCCATACGCAAACTGTATCGTCTCGTCGAGTTTATTATTGGCGGTTATATCGTATAATTCGCAGCAAACTTCCCTTGTTAAATCTCATCCTCTTCGGGATCTGGATTGGCCATCGTGCACCCTGTCCTGTGATTACACTTTGTGGTCCATCACTTAATCTTTGAGGCAACATTGTGTTCCTAATTAGGTTTCATATAATTTTATTCTTATGTCCCTAATGCGCCGCACAGAAGCGATGTACGCTTAAAATTGTGGTCATAACTTACAATAAAGTGTTTTAAAAACCATCGTACTTAAACTATCCATTTTTTGCCGCACTATTGTCGAGCGAGTTGCAAATGTAGATATTCCTAGACATAATTACTATACATGAATCATGATTTTTGGTCAGAAAATTATCGTCCTTTTAGTGTTTTTTGTTAGACAACGCTGGAAAGCTTTATTAAATGATTTTAAAGTCCAAGAAATCTTTATGGCTAACGTCAGAATATGGAACGCAACAGAAACTACTATCTTTTTAAGAACTTCCTGAGGGTAGGTGAATATGAGGAAAGATCACCGAAAGCGAGCGACAGTTGGTTATCGAGGTCCCAAGAGGCGGAAACTGTCTAGAATAAACAAGACGTGACCTAAAACAAGATGAAGAAGTACAAGTTTTTGATTTTCATATTACGAGTATGAAGGAGGCAAGTAAGGCTTGTTGGGTTTTGGATACCTAATGATGGTTCGACAGTAGGTTTTGATCTGGTATATCCCTAATATTTCCTTCCGTGCGTCGCAGTCTGCCTACCCGGTCGAGTCCTTTGCTCCGTGTGCGGGACCCTACTTATCCACAACGTACACGCCAACATTAATTTCCTTTCATTCCGCATTATAGTCGCACAGCTCCCGCGTTATTCTACTCGCGGTCGTGATCCGACCTCTCTGTGTTCTTATTGCGTCTTCATGTTTTTGCGCGGAGGATCTTTTTGCTTGGACGGGAGGTTATAATTTTCAAGGTAGAATATCGGAGAATATACGATTATTGTAACTGAATACTCACTGCTGTGTGATTGATTTCCAAACTTTTGATTTTTCGTTGCTTCTCTCTAAAGACTCTCTATAGATTTGATTGTAATGCTCATGAAATATAGACCTCATTTGGGTATCATCTTAAAATAAGCGTAAAGACTGAGAAAGCATAGATGATATAATTTAAAGGTGACATGAGGTTATATTTGAGACGCATAGCGTTGAGCTGTCCTATTATATACTTGGCACTCCACATCATGTCTTCAAGAAACAGATCTCCAGAGCAATTTTAAGCAATTCTACTATTCTTCTTTTCCCACACCCCTTCCTCCCTTTTTTCCTTCCCTTCTTCTTGCACTCTCCATTTGTGTTTGCGTTTATCTTTAGCTATTTTCATATTTCACTTATACTAAGAGTATACCTATTGATATTTTTTTCTCTCTCTGGAACATGTTGTACCTGTTTCACTCAATAATATACTATGTAACATGTGACACATCTCGATGGAGGTCAACTTAGTTTAAGGCCATAAATTAACACTGTTTCTACTTTTAATGTATAGTAATTGTCCTCTGTAATGTGTTTTGTTGAAATAAATAAATGAAAAAAAAATAAAAAAATAAATTAGAAAATTTGAGGGATCACTTTAGTATGGTGACGCTTAGGGCAATAGAGTATTTGAAAAATTGTGACACGATTGTTTGACTCTAAGATACCCTGGTCACATGATACGATAGAAGAGGGCTAGAATAATATTAAGGCGACACAATTAAAAGGAATTATGACACAATTAAAAGGAACAATTACACAGATTATAATCATTAAAGAAAATAGTAGAAGAGATAAACGTGGTGGGAAAGAAAAAACTGAAAATATCAGAAATAAAATTAGTAAGTCAGTCAATAAAATAAAAGAGTAAAATTTTGAATAAAATATGTTCCTAAATATAAGATTTGAGGTGGTTGGTAGACCAGCGGTTACGATGAGGTGGTTGGTAGACCAGCGATTACGACCCCGGCTTTCGCACTGTTTCGTGCGGAGGTCGTGGGTTCGAATCCTGGCCGTGTCGACCATTTCCGCTTTCACGACACAACCCTTTGGTTAGTGTGAAAGATGTCAAAAGTGTATTTGTGTTCACTTCGAGTGAGCACAGATTTATTTAAAAAAAAATATAAAATGGAGAAAAAAAAAAACAAAAAAAAAATATATGCAAAAAATCAATTTTACAAGCATAAAATTTTAAAAGAATTAAACAGCACGTAACATTGGTAGAACATAATCGTTGCACCCAAATGTAAATTGGACATTCTACAACTAGTAGATAAGTTGTCTAAGTTACAAAAATAAGTATGCTTTTGCAGAAATAGAAGTTAGGTTAGAGGTTTCGGACACGATCCTCTAGCAATATTTGTTTATGGAAATGTATATCGTAAATCAACATATCTATGCTGGAACGTTTGAGAACCGACCGACATTAGTGGGTTTGGTGAGCCCGTATGGGACCTACATATTATCTGTCTCTCGACCATCTCCTGCGCTACCGTTTGATTATTCTATTGGCACGACTCGATGGTCGGTGCGGCTCCGTCTGTCATTACTAATTTCTCATTGTGCACCGATATTGTATTCTTCGATATTTCATTGTTTACAATGAATGTATTTCTTTTCGTAACAACACTTTATTTTTATGCACATTGTAAGCGTACAGCGAACAATTGCCTGGCATTTACAAATCTGAAAATAGATACAGGTTTGTTGGACCAAACTTAAAATTCAAGATAAAAAAAATCAACAGGTCAAAGTTTTTTGAATTTACACTTAATAAGATCATTCTGACAACAGTTGACCATTATTCACACTTAATATTTAACCCTGTTGCAGACCCTATTGAATTGGCACAGGAATCTATCGGATATACTCGCAAGCTCTCGTGAAATCTGCTAAATAGTTTTGCCAAGAATATACAAATTACACCTTATATGCTTTCACTCAAACATAGTGTTTTATTGTTCTTGTTTTTAACAGAGTTTAAATGCGATCTGTAGCAAACGATATTGAGAATAGTTTGAAGTACATAACTAGCGTAAGATTAGTTCAATTTATATAAGCAGTAAAACTCATTGAAAGTACAGAATCAAATAAATGTTCGATTCATCAATGGTATAATCAATCATAAGAAATATCTGGGCCATGATTTTTTTTACATAATATCTGTATTTCCTTGTTTCAGATTTTGAAATGGTGAGATTGTCCGAAGATATACAGCTTTCTGGATTTACACCCTTGATGTACGGCACCCCGACAAACTGGTACTCCCCGAAGACAATGGAACCGGAGGCCGCGCAGCTGGCCGCCAGAACTAGCGCTCTACTATTTTTAGGAACAACATTCTTATGCGGGACCGACCCTCCTGCCTTGGAGAGGAGAATCAATGCGGACGGTGTTCCAGAGTATATAAGTGTTGTTAGGAGTAAGCACTCTGAAGACGAGTTGGATAGAAGAAATGTGAGTATGAGTTTCTTCCTTACAAATTCTTGCCATAATGGCCCTGTCCCCATATGATATCTTTGACAATAACGACATCCCGAAAATGGGTCATTATTTTGTCTTCCGCATGTTAGTTGATTCTAAGAAAGCTTATGACTTGTGGGTTTCTTCAGTATTTTGGCAATGTCAAAGTCTAATGAATGCCCAGCATTCATTGGAGGCACTAATTCTGCTGATAAACATGTGTATTGTTGGGTGCAAAGCTTCGCAACCAAATAGTTACCGAAAGCTATGAAATCTTCGACTCCCTTACTCCACAAAAGCTGATCACACACACACATAAAAGTAAATTTGCAACTCCTTTTGTGCTGCGTTGTTCTCCCACAACTAATTTGTTGGAATCTGCACTAGGATCTCACATTAGCTGCAAAACCGAGGTGCTATACTATCTTTAGCTATACGCCTGGATTGATTTATCGCTTTGTTAGAGCCGTAATTTAGTTCAGGAAAGGCCGTAAATAACACTGGCATGGTATGGGATACAAAGCGAGTTTTTACTTTTTAATATGCGGACAGGAGAGAAGAATGGAAGTGAATCTCTCGGGCCTCCCTCAGAGACAGCTATGATGCTGGAGGCTTCGAGTTCACAGCCCGCTGATGGATGAGGAAAGAAGCGTGTTTGCGTTTCGTGTTTTTTTTTATCATATCGCCTTATTTTATGCGTATTTTGTGGTTGGCGTGAAGGGACGCCCGCAAAACTGAATGTTTACGACTTGGCATCGTAATAACATCACACTCCGCCATTACTTCCATCACGTCTTGCAAGAATAAATAGTGTAGCCGATGGCCCTCCGATGCCAGGTGTATTGGACCCATAAAATCAAAGCGTTCATCCTTGCAGCTTCACAATACGTTTTTTTAATTTTCATGGACAAGTAATATTATAAAGGAGAAACAAGGCTTTTTTTATTGCCGTGTTAAGATTCGCCGGGAGTGTGGAAGGTTAATTATCGGAGATGCTTTCATTTTTTTTATTTATTAATTTCCAATAGTATCTTCTTCTTCTTTTTTTCCGGCAGTGCACCCGATCTCGAGTGATTTATGCCCTAATTGATTCATAAAAAAACCAACAAAAAAAAGAAAAGTTTAACAAATTAGTTATAGGAAAGAACCACACACCTCAGCAAAAAAAAACAAATCCCCCAAAAAATATGGGCAGAGAAAGAAATTACCCATCGAAAATCATTCGAAATAATATGCAATGTCATGATATTGCTGAAGTTACAGCCGTCATAGACACACTCGGAAGCAAACTGGACCGAACCCGAGTTTCAACAACATAACATATATTTCCTCTCTTTTATATACACATGTAATTTTTTTTTTCTTATGTCTATGTTATCCAACTGTCGATTTGTTGAAGAGAAATAATTTCTCGAGACAGATCGGCAGTATCAAGCCAAGATACGTGAGATTTGTATGGCCAGGTCTAGATTTTAAACGGTTTTTCAAACTTTTACGACAAATAACACCAACTTAGAGGCTTTGCAGCATATAATATGTTCCATACATGGATTTACTCAGAATTCGGAGGAGAACATTTAGTGTGTCTGTGTGTGTGTGTGTGTGTGTGTGTGTGTGTCCCCTTATAACTTTTGACTCGCTTGATACAGAGGTCCTAAAATTTCAGAAAATATTTAATACTTTAAGCCTACCAAACATGTATACTCAGAATTTTGAAATTTTCTTTCAGTCAGGGGTAATCAACCTTTGAATTTTTACTTAATTTTTTCGTATATCTCGAAAACTATAAAAGCTAGAACACTAAAAATGTGTATGTGTATAGAAAAATACAATATCTCAAACTGAATTTAATGAAAAAGTTCCAGGGTTTCTCAAACTTTTTTTATAAAGAAAAATATTTTTTTATGACAAATTTACACACACACACACGCAACCCTCGCACCCTCTCTCACAATGCACACATACACACATTATACTTTTTTATTGTACTTTTTAAGGTGATTTACTATAATTTGATTGATTTTAAAATCGTTAAGTGCCAAAAGGATTGAATCTTGATAGGGAAAGTGAGACAGATCTTTGAAATTTCTTTTATAAAATCATGGTTTGGTAAGAGCGGGCAATTAAAGAAAACGTGGTCTATTGTCTCTTCCTCCCTCCCACATTCGCAAGTAGCGTCACCAACTATACCGATTCTAGCCAAATGGAAAGATAGAACGACGTGTCCCAATCGTCGTGTTATTAGAGAGACATTCAACTTAGGAATTTTGCAATTTTGAAACCATGGACTATACGGGATATCACTCTGCACTGCCCTGTAATCACCACCAGCCGCAGAACTCTTAAAAACTTCATTTCCAATAGTATTAATAGGTTCATACTTATTTAACAAAAGACTCTGAATCTGTCAGATCAAGGACAGTAGGACTTACAACTTCCATTGGCTTAGGTTAAAGGCCTTATACATAGCAATGTCCGTCTCTTGTTGGATGTTGTATTTGTTACAGTATAAACTGATATATTCCATTTATGAGTCTTTCCAGTGAACTTATTACAGTGATTTGATTTACCTGAATTTTAAGGAAATATCCAGTCTCAACCTCCTTTATTTTTTTAAATGAATCTATTTTCTCTCGAAGTGAACACAAATACATTCTTGACATCTTGCACACTAAGAAAGACGTGAAAGCCGGGATTCGAACCTTCGACCTCCAATACGCTGTACGTACGAAAGCCGCCAATTGATACCACTGGACTACCGACCACCTCTGGGACATACTAGTTTTTCCCATCACGCCTTATCCGTTTAGGAGGACTAGGTAGAGATAACTTACCTCCACTAGTATATCTCACACAACTCCTCCTATTTCTTTTGCTTCTGAATTCTTTCTTACATGTTTCGAATCAGCCTTATACATTTTTTTTGTAATCCTTATTTTTTTTTATATAAAGAAGGTAAAGGAACCATATAATGACTGAATATGTATGGAACTTGTATATAATCAACTATGAATTTTATTATTTTTTGTAAGGTTTGTGTATTTACGTAGTGAAAGTTCATTATAATGAATTAAAACAAACACAGTTGCACTTTCACGATATTTTATTGAGGCTCGAGCGCTTTCGTCTATCTCATGTAGACATTATCAAGAGACTAAAGATACATAAAATTTAAAAAAAAAATTGAAGACATGGTACAATATTATTATCTTCTCCTACCAATATTGTACCATGTCTTCAATTTATTTTTTAAAATTTTTATGTATCTTTAGTCTCTTGATAATGTCTACATGAGATAGACGAAAGCGCTCGAGCCTCAATAAAATATCGTGAAAGTGCAACTGTGTTTGTTTTAATTCATTATAATGAACTTTCACTACGTAAATACACAAACCTTACAAAAAATAATAAAATTCATAGTTGATTCTATACAAGTTCCATACATATTTGGAACGCTGTGTTAAGTACTAACCCAGACTATTTTATATTGGGAAGGTGTGTATTGCTAAAAACAAATCTACATAAAAAATAATAGAAAACAAAAATTCGAAAAACAAATCTCCAATGAACCTAGATATTTTTAACCGCTTACAAAAATCTACCGCGCTCAATCTATGATTTCGTTCTTAAATGTTAAAACTTGGTTGATCTTTCTGATCAAAATTACTTGTTTTTTTGACACGTTGTCATACTTTTGTTTATTCTTATAAACCTAATAAACTGAACTCTGTTTTTTTTTCATTTCCAGTCTGCCGACGATTCGGATGTGATTGAGGCTAGTTTAAGCGAATGTGAAGACAATGTGTCGGTAAAGGAGGAACCCGCCCCCATTCTGGACTGGGCGGCAGCTTGCGAAGAAGACCAAGGCGAAGAGGACGAGGCCACCAAAAGACTGTTGCAACGACGAGGAGAACTCGAGACCAAGAGGCAAGACTTGGAGAAAAGAAGACTTAAAATGCAGGTAGGAAGATCATTTTAATTTGGAAGAATCCTAGAGGAATGATTTTTAACAAGTGAGTCACTTGCAAGACTCCATATCTTTAGTGTTCCGTTCCTTCTCGAGAGTCGTCTTCCATAAGGTCGGGCATGTAATGCAATTTGAGGATCTACGTTTTATTTTATTTATTTATTATCATATATAAAAATCAATTATTTTTTTGTACAAAAATATCTCAACTAGGACAAGCCTGTCTTTGAGAAAATGAGTTGTAATACTTTTATACATAACTTATTACTAATACATACTTAATCTAGTTACATTTTATTACTTGTTAATGATATATAAATGAGGTGGCATATTTTAATTACATCTCTTCTACATAGTTTCTTCTACTTATTGGCTTTTTTTTTACTTTTTTTTAAAAATATATTTAAATATAATTAAAATGGCATTCTTATCTATTATAGTAACATGAATCAATATCGAATTTACACGCTGAACAAATTTTATAAAATAAGTACACATTTAATGAGATTAACGGAAATTTAAGTTACATTTTCTTGAATCATATTTTATTCTTACCTTACAAGAAGCATATTAATTAAATTATTATTTATATTAATATAAAAAATATTAAAATTATTAAAATATAGTGGCATGTTGTTTTGAAATTCTCTTCTATTTAGGTAACATACCTAATTTGGTAAACAATAAAAGTAAAAATATAATAATAATAAACAAACATTTTAATATGAAGTAAATAATCATATCATACATTACCTAATATAAAAAAATATTAAAAAAATATGTAACTCACTCTAAGTGAGAATACCAGCATCTTCTTTCCCTACCCTATAGTACTTTATCTTTGTTGTGACTTTTTTGGCATAGCCTCGCATTGCTTATTATTTATAGTCTGTATTTTTGGGCCTCTATCCCAAGTCGTTCGTCAGTATGGTTCTATCCCCGTACGTCAGAATCGGTCATAACTATGTTTTTAAATTTACAGTGTTTATAATTTATTTAATTTTATTTATTATTAGCCTTCCACTCATTATTTAGTGATTTAGGCTGTTTATAAATTGATGAATGCATACTTTATCGGGAGTATTTTCCTTCCATTAGAATGAACCAAACTTATCACTACGATTGTGCTGCTTTTTTTGTCGTATCAATCATGTTGACTTTCCTTCGTTTATGCCGTTTGAAATATGAATAATCATGTTTTTTTTTTCTGGACCCATTCCGATTCTGAAAACTCTTCGGTAACGAGCATCACATTAATAATAATAATAATTGTCAGCCCTCCCCTTTCGGTGCGCGTTAATTGGTGTCGTTTCGTTGTCTCCCGCGGCTGCATTGCATATTGTTTTGGGCATGTGGCGTGCTACTGGAACCCAGACGCGCGAAGTTCGATTCTCGGAAACGAAGGAGGAAAAAAAAACTCCCACACTTATTACATTTCAAATTAATAAACGCGTTTTTTTAGAAACTGATACTGACTCTAACAATTCATTACTGATGTTCGATTTTTAAATGGAACAAACCACTACGGAAATACGACCGTCTTCTACTGTTATTTCGAAGGCTGGCTTATGCAGTGGGTTCCTAGGGAACGGTCCGTCGTCTGACAAAACGGCGTCTTTCAAAATTATATGACAATGTTTTTCGTTACTACGGAAACAATATTGACAATGTTCTCATCTGACATATTCACCGCTGTTTAAAGTAGCGGCGTATCCGTAGGAAAACAACCCATTATGCAGTGGGTTCCTAAAGAACGGGCCGTCATCTGACAAGACGGCGTCTTTCAAAATTATATTATGACTATGTTTTTCGTTACTACGGAAACAATATTGACAACGTTCTCAACTGACATATTCACCGCTTTTAAAAGTAGCGGCGTATCCGTAGGAAAACAAACCATTAGTGTGATCACTTGACGTTAACAACGTTCGCCATAAGGTGGTAATGTTTAAGTCTCCGAAACTCCTAATCATGAGAATTCTCGACATGTTCAACATTTCAAAAAATTCCATGTACACAACAAGTAGATCTTTAATAATAATAAATGAGATATAGAGAGATATGTTGGAAATTATTGATTCCATCTGTTAGATTTTTTATAACTGAACCAAATTTAGCTTATAATTTATTGCATTATGTAATAATTTTTGTTGATTCGGATGGGGGATGAAGTTCGACGGGTCATAAATTTGTAATAAAAACAAATCCTTTAAAATTACGTAGCTTTTTTAAAAATCCAAGAGATGGGGGTGTAGTAGAATATAAGTAACATGTGAAACATGTTACGTTATTGTACATATTGTTGAAAGTGAAGACTTCATTTAAACCAAATTATTATGGTACCTATAAGATCTATATCGTTATTTTTTCTTTAAGATCTAGTCCTGAAAAGGTCACAAGAATCTAAACATAATTAGAACGTTGTGCACCAACAAAGCCAATAGGCAATAAATATGAGACATTAACAAAAATGGATATAGTCGTATCCTGGCGCCAAATACATGACAGCAGTCGCAGTCTTTAAATTTGGTTGCTCTCTTGTTCTCAACAATTTCCAACTTTTATCTCTATTTTTCATTTTATTATTAAATTTCTACTTGTTGCATACATGAGATTTTTCGACATGTTGAACATGTTGAGAATTCTCATGATTAGGAGTTTCGGAGACAAACATTACCACCTAATGGCGAACGTTGTTAACGTAAAGTGATCACACTAAGCCAGCCTTCGAAATAACAGTAGAAGACGGTCGTAAGCCCGTAGTGGTTTGTTCCATTTAAAAATCGAACATTAGTAGTGAATTGTTAGAGTCATTTGTTGTTATTTTTTCTTTAAGATCTATATCGGTTGCGAAATTCTTGATGGATCTGCATATGCCAATGGACTAACTAGGATTAAAATAAGTGATGTTTAAATAAGAAATCGTATTTAGTCCGTTTCGAGAATACTTCTTCAGTTGAAGATCATAAATTGTAAAAATACACATAACCCATTATGAATCGAGACAGGAGGCTTTTCCCGAAATGGACCAATAACATTGGTTTGATTGGGTTAAATGAAACGTAAAAGTGAAATGGTTTCCACGTTTTGACGATTTACTTCTTTTTTTTTGTTCAACACGACGCCGCAACGAAAGCGAAACCGGCAAGACGTGGTCGCTCAGCGGCGCGCACGGATAAAACCGGCTTCAACACTATTCACACAAAAAAAAAAAACAAACAAGGACCAATGAACTCAAAGACAAAATTGAAACCACATACGCGAGTATTGTATCCTCTCATCTAGAATTACGTTTGACGATGATTGAATCGGTCACATGGGATGTCACATATGGGCTTATTTTTGTTGGTATAAATGGAGTAGAGCTGACAACCCTACAATGTGGAAAGACTTCTAGGGACTTCATTTATTCATTTCATTTCATTTATTTATTCAATACAAATATAATGTTTTACAGATAAAGGACTATGAACAAGAACAATTTGCAACAAAACATAATAGTTTGTGTATCCCCCTTATAGAGACAAGTCTCGTGTAAAGGGGGAACGCTTCGAAGAATCAATTTCATTATTTACATTCATGAAAATTAATACACATACAAAGAAAAAAAAATGATTTTACATTTGGATTAGTTCTTTTTTTTTATGTTTTCACTAGGCAGGAACGTTTTTTAGAATATTAATGTCAGTATTACACATTTTTAATCAATACACACAACAATAAATATAAATAAACGTTGTTTTATTTTTTTTTTATTATATAGGTACCTATATTTTATTATTATTATTTTTTTTTTTATTTCTCTTCGAAATGGATAACTCTTAAAAGATAGCGATGCAAATATGTGAAAAAAAAGATGTGGATTTGGCGAAAAGGCATCGATTCTATACTTCAGGACAACGAATTCGATTCACGTCATTCTCGGTCTACCATATCTTCTTACAACATTCCTTTCTGCCTTCAAACATTCTTTCAACATGCTCAAAACATCTAATAATCTGAAAGCTGTCAAAAGTGTTTTTTTTTTTTGTTAACTTCGGGTGTGCCCATATTCATTTTATAAAAAATGTAGATTTTTGTTTAGTAGCGTAGAGAATCAAAATGGGAATTTATGGAAAATTAATGGATAAACACCCCGTCAAAAATACCCAGCCCTATGAATATTTTTACCCCATTGTAAACATTGACGTTTTTTTTTGGTTGAAATATTTTCATTACTTTCCCTTGATGGTGTTATATTTAAAAGCTTTACTAGGACTCTTGTCAAGTTTTAAATGTTATCTAGAAAATGTATAGGATTAGTGGTACACATTTAGTACGTTTTTTTAATACTTTTGTAACAAGTACCCACTGGCTTTTCTAACACACGTTGTCTTATCTTAACTATGAATGCTGGCGTTGAGTAACAAAATTTTAACTGCAGAATACTTCGGAAAGCTCCGCAAACCATAAAATTTTCCGAGAGTTTCTCACTTACGCAAGTGAGTGAAATTCGGAAAAGCGGTACAGTACCTACGAGAAGTACCTTTTATATCTGCACGATTTGCACATTATTCGTTGTGTTTGATTTATTTTAACGAGAATTCACAAACCACGTACAGTGGAATAATTATTATTAAGATTATACCTATCCCTCCGAATCATCTTTAAAATAACGCCGTGTAAGATGTGTAATAGTTCCGAATTGTCTCAAAAACTTGCGCAATGTATCATCTACCTTCTATCTTTGATGCACGCGAAATTTGACTAATGTGAAAAACAAATTTGATTGCTCACACCATATCTTTTTATCGGTTTTTGTGCCGATTTTTTTTTTTACCCATCACGCCGTTTCCCGAAGGGGGTAGGCAGAGAGTACGGAATTCCATTCTTTCCTATTCAAACAAACCTCTTTAACTTCCTCCAAACGCATAACATTCCGCATACATGCTCTTCTGTTCCTTTTGCTCCAGACTTGGCCCTCTTCTAAGACTGAACCGGTATGATCGGACCATGTCATTCGAGGTCGACCCCGTCTGCGTGCACCCATTCTTTCAGATTTGCATATCCTTTTTGTCATTCTCTCCTCGTTCATTCTCTCTACATTCCCAAACCACCTTAATTTATTCACTTTCATTCTAGTCACTACGCTAACATCTACTCCACATTCCTTTCTAATATTCTCATTCCTCACCTTATCAATCAGTCTCTTTCCGCATATCCTACGCAGTGATCTCATTTCCACAGCATTCATTCCAACTTCCAGGTTTTTCGTCCATGTCCATGTTTCACTCCCATACATCATGGATGGTATCTGGATTGCATGGATGGTGTCATTGCAGGATGGTATCATTGCAGGATGGTATCAGGATTACATGATTTTCAGGTCTAATCTTAACATTTTCTATGCAATACACTATTAAATGCTGACATTACATTTATTACCTTCGATTCCTGTTGGGATCATGGGAATTTTGGATATATCGAACATGTCGTAAAACCGCAATGGTGGGAAGATTCGGGGTTTGATTTTTGATGACCTAGCGTTGTAAACGTAAGGCGATCACATTAAGCGAGTCTTTCAAACAGCAAGAAGACGGTTATATTCTCACAGTGGTTCTAATTTAAATAAAAATGGTTGTTCCATGTCCGCTCCCTAAAGATCGTCTTGTATAAGCTTATCTTTGGAGGGTCTACTGAAAAAAAAACTTTTTAAAAATTCGAACATCAATTCATTTCCCATTATCATTGTAATAGTAGCTGTTGGTTCTTTCATATTTTGAGATTTTAAAGGTTTTAATTTTTAAATCGAGTTCTACGGTGCTAACGACCGTAGCGGTAAAAGTCGTTCAACAAAGAGTTCAGATTTTATAATATTGTATCACACTCAATTTTGACAAAATATACACTTTAGTCCAATTTTGTTTTCGTGTAAACTTCCACATTTGTCTTATTTTTCGCGCAAAGACGGTGTATATTTTTTTTTGTGGGAACAGGGGAACATAAGTTACCCGTCTCGGACCGAAGATGAAGTTGTTGAGTTACTACCGGGAGGATGATTTATAGTAGTTCGCCATCTCTGTCCCTCGGGTTCGGCCGGGGATCGCTGCGTCCCTCTCCCTCTTCTTCCCTCTCGCGGTGTTGGTTCAGAGGTGAATGAACCAAGTGATCCCCCGTCAATCAACCCCCGGGCCGAAACTTTTCCCAACTTTTTAACAAAAACGCCAAATCCGTGTTTCCTCACACAGGAAAACCTTTTTATTTTTGTTTCGAAACATTTTTAACCTCCCATTGGCCTCGTTTGAGATTTCGCTCCAGGTGGGCGGCCGTGGGCCTAAATTTTTAATTTATTTCTCGTGTTTAATATAAGAACGCAATTAATGAAGGTTTTTCATAAAGGGTACGTCCTGCATTATGTAATTAGCTCACAAAAATATGTGGTGCTTCCAAAATTCTCCTTCCGTTGCGGTTATGTTTTTCGAGAGAACGTCATGTTTTAATTTCACCGGAAGAATTTTTCTTCGAATTCATAAACACCTTTGGAACACGGAGCTCTATAGGTCTTTTGATTTGATTTGATTTTCTATAATATCCACTGGATTCTTATTGATATCAAAGGTTTTTTTAACACCTTCATATCTTTTAAAAATTAGGTATTCCGAAATTTGTATAAGATTAAACCCAATCTTTGATAAATAACACCGATTTCACCATAAAAATAACACCGAAAAAGACCGTTTTACAGAATAATAACACCACTTTTATAAAAATAACACCCCTTTTATGGAAAAAATAACACCACTTTTCCATAAATATAACGCGATAAAGTCAGGTCCCTAATAATTAGTTATCCTAGTGCGCCAGCAAAAGAGACTTTGCGTCTGAAGAATTGTATCTGCGGATGAAGGATTCACGCTGCTTTATAATATGGAATTTAAAGTACTCCGTAGCCTAGTTGCTCAAGGCACTAGTTTTCTTATCATTTTTCCGTGTGTTTTTTGCTGAATGTTTATATCCGGAGATAAGCAGTCTCTCTCCGATTGGACGCGATCGGTTGGTCGTCTATTATTTATTTATTATATAAGTTTTTTTTTTGTATTAAAAGTTGGATACTTTAATCTGGAATGCTAGTAAGTCGTGTGCAAATTCCGGCTGTAGTTTTGGCCGAGAATTAACAGCGGCGTTGATCTGGGTCATATTACTGAGACACACAATCAGTTGGCGCCGTAGCAGTGAACCTGACCAATTGGCCCAGATATTATCCCAGCATTGTAGCTTTTCGCTATCGTCAGAACCTTAGCTTCGTGCCAATGTTCGGCGATACATTGAATGGATTCAATCGTCTCGTATTTATTCGGCTATCATGCTCTACGCATTCCCGTTCGACTCGTGTTTGTGCGACTTTTATATTCTACGCATTCCCTATCGTCCCATTTTTATACGGCTTTCACGATGCTATGTGCTAGAAATGAAACATTCCCCGTTTATTAGTTCACGATTTACCTATTAAATCGTCTGTCTTTTGTTTTTTACACGCCTCATTATAATAATAATTGTGTAATGTGTGATGTCGTATGTAGGTGTGTTGTTGTTGGAACTTCTCGTTGTTTTAGGTTTGGTTTAATTATAGAATGATTATTTAAAACCAGGGATGAATGAAGTTTAATGTTCATTTAAAAGCGGCTGTAAATCTTTGACGGGTACTAGTCTCTGCCAGTGAGCTTCGCGACTTAATTGGTAAATCTGCCAACTGTATATTTGCATCATTATAAAAATACAAGCTGACTCGTCGAACTTCGTACCGAAATAAATAATAAAGGTATTTTAGGTTTTATGTCACATAGCTGCAATTCGGTTTTTAGTTATACCTACAACACGGATGACCATTTACTGGCATTAGAAAAACCTGCATACTAAGCTGCATTCATTGTGTCCGAGTTAATTTTTACATAAAAAAATCTTAACCTATGTAAAGTGTAAAAAAAGAATTTAGGTCATTATTTTCTATATTTTAATAGTTATTCTGATCAGTTGATATTGAAGTGGAAATAATTAAAAATATGCTTAAAGCAGTACCTATCATTTTTTCATATATATCTTCAATTTTATCCTCAGACGTGTTTCAATTTGTTTTTTTTTTTCAATTAAATAAATAATGGTAGATCATAAGTAAATTATATCCAGCTTCTTTAACGTATCAACGATGCACGTGATAGATACGTTAGAATGAAATTATGTAAGCAATAGCGTAGGTACCTACATTTTGAAATCAATCTTTGTTAACATGTTACTAAGTAAATTAAGTTCTCATCTAACGCCAATTTGAGAAATTCACATTTAGAATAAAAATTATATTTTAAAGTAGTAAAAATGTTACCTACTTAGAGTTATCTTTAATTTTCTAATATTCCACGCAATTTTCCCAAAAAAATCTATAAAAACAACCTTCTCCTGATAAAAGCATACAGACCAAAAAAGAATTAGCGAAATCGGTCCAGCGGTTTAGGCGTGATGCGATGACATCGGGGAATAGCCCTCCATTTTTTTAGTATTCATGATTTTTTAAATTTTTCATGCATTTTTCTCAATTTCTTCTAAAAACCTTCTCTTAACCCTTTCCCTCCTTACGGTACTTAGAAGTACCTCCACATTTTTCGTCTAATAACTTAAGTACGAAATAACTTTATGTTAACAACAACTGACGTTCCTTTAGAGTACTGTTTCCGTAAGCCAATCACAGCGCGTTATTTGTATTACCGCGCGACATTGTCGAGAAATTTGAACAGCGAGTTACAACTGGTCGGACGTTTTTTCACTTTACTGTGCGGTGTAATTGTAAAATGTTTATAAATAGAATATCATAGGTAAGTACTATTTTTTTTACTAATTACGTTGTTTATATCACGGAGTACATTTATAAAAGCTGGTATAACATATTATCACTTTATTTTATAAGAATATTTGATAAAAACTGATGAGGACTTAAAAGTACCGTCAGGTGATTTTAGTCTAAAAAATCATGAACTTTGATAATACACATACTCGATGAAGTAGGTATTTTGGTTTATCAAACATTATTGTTTTTTCTTTTTATTATTTTTTCTGAGCTATTTTTTTATTGTTTTAGCCATTGAGATGGATATTACTAACAATACTGCTCTAATTAACAATAAATCAGTTGTCAAGTCCACCTCCGCGGGACTAGACGAATACCTGCATTGAAGGCAAACATAATAAAAACAATAACACTTGCGATACCATATCCACAAAATGGAGGAGTGGGACCCACACTCCTTCATCAAAGAGGCGAAGAGAAGTCTAAACGAGATTATTAGCACTCTCTCTGAACAGAATAAATTCACCAAGGACCAACAAACCAAAATTTCCAAAGAGACAAATATATTGGGCGAGATGATAGCCCACATGGCGTTAATAATCGCAACAAAAAGTAGAGAGCCTGAGAGATCATACGCTAGTGTAACAAGGGAAACCATGGAAAAATCAAAGCCGCCGTCTCACACTGGTCATAGTATTGTAGTGAATGCGGAAGAAAAAAACATGAAACACGAAGACCTCACTCGAGAAATAAAAGAAAATATCAACTTAACGAAACTACGCATCGGAATTACTAGAATGAAGAAAACACAAGATAATAAAATTGTAATAACCTGTGAAAAGAAAGAACATGCTGAAACCCTGGCCAAAGAAATAAATACCAAAATGAAAAAAATAGTGGCAGAACCAATACAGAAAAAAAAACCTTGCATAATACTAAAGGGTGTCCAATCTGATTATACATCTAAAAATTTATTGGAAGATCTACTGGCGCAGAATACCGACATAGAAACGATATACAATATGAATAAAACAATGAATAATTTGGAACTTAAAAGAATAATAAAAAATAGGAATAATCCTAACATTGTGAATTATATAGTAGAAACAAGTGGACAAATGAGAGCTTATCTATTAAAAAAAGAGCATTTAAACCTAGGGTTCTACAGAATAAAAGTAACTGATTCCAGTCCGCTTATTCAATGCTACCACTGCTTGGGATATGGACACACCAGCATGCGCTGCTTTTACGGAGCCGAAAAACCAAAATGCCAACACTGCTCCGGAGAACACAAATACGCTAATTGCCCAAACACTAATAATAAACCAAAGTGCATTAACTGCGTGAAAAACAACCATAAATATAATGAAACTACGGATGAAACACACCAAGCAAACGATAAATCTTGTAAGTACAGAATTAAAATGAATACTCTAGCTGAACAAAGAATTGATTACAGTTACTAGAATGGATTTTATACACCACCATTGTAATAATATAATATATAAATATATTTTTTCTCAAATTTAATAAAATCTAATTATGATAGACAACGAATTCATAACACACAACCTTGACAATATATATTCAGTTAATGAAAATGTTTGTAACAAAGTGCAAAACTGTAACGTTTTATTAAAAAATAAAGAATCTGATTTTATAATACTGCATACGAACATAAGAAGTGTGAAAAAAAACTTAGATGAATTTCTAATCAACTTAAATGAACTAGAGTGTGTACCGGCCTGCATAGTGTTAACTGAAACACACTCAAACGATTTATTGTTCAATATACCACAATATAATTGTTATTGTACTACCCACAGAATAAACAAAAACAGTGGAATTATTGTATATGTTCATGAGAACTATAAAAATGTAACTGTTGAGGAATCCAGAATTATTGATTTCTCCAATTGTTTGATTATACAAATAAAACTCAACAATTCTATTACTTGTCAAATATTGGCCATTTATAGAACACACGACTCCAATGCTGAGGTTTTTATTCATCAACTACGGAACATAATATTAAAAAATACCAGAAACCTTTTAACTATTGTTTTGGGGGATTTAAATATTAATATAATGGATAACTCTACTAATAAATGTAAAGACGAATTAATAAATACAATGACGGAATTAAATTTCAAATCGTGTGTAAATAATTATACGAGAGAAGTGACGGGGCAACAACCATCCTGTATCGATCACGTCTGGTGCAACACAAATGATACGCAAAAAATTACAAGTATTGTTTGGAAAACAAACATTACAGATCATTATACCTGCATTTTTAGCTTCAAAAATCAAAATGCTGAAAAAAATGGCTTTAAAACTGTAAAAAAACAAAAAATTAATCATGAATTATTAATAGAGAGTTTAAAAAGTGAGAGATGGGCGGAGCTATTCGGCGATACTGAACATACTGACGTTAATCAAATGTCCCACTACTTCGAAAACACATTGGCGCAGCATATAAAAAATGCATCGCAGGAAACCATCATCAAAATACAAAACAAAAATAAACGACTTAAACCTTGGGTTACGAGAGGATTATTAGTGTCAATAAGGCATAAAAACAAAATTTATCGCAATACAAAAAAAAATCCTGAAGACAATAAAATGCTAAAATATTTTAAAAGATACAGAAACATACTGTGCGCACTCATAAAAAGAACCAAAAACGCATACTATGGAAATAAAATCGCAGAACTCCCAAATGATTTAAAAAAAATGTGGAACACGATTGGAGAGGCCACAGGAAGAAAGAAGAAATCAAATACGATAGTATCAATTAAACTAAATGAATCGAAAATAGAAACTGAAAGTGAACCATTACAAGTTGCCAATGCCTTTAACAATTATTTCGCTGGTGTGGGGGAGAAATTGGCTGAGAAGATTTTATCAGACAAAGCCCATGTCCCAATAACAGAAGCCCAATCCTGTTCATATCTTCCATTTAAAAATTTCAAAAAGATAACACATAAAGACATAGAAAAAATTATATCTGAATTTCGAGGAGGTTCATCACCGGGATTTGATGGAATAACTGTCGAAACCTTGAAAAAGATAAAAGAACTTATATCTAAGCCACTGTCACACCTAGTAAATACAAGTTTGACCAAAGGGACGTTTCCAGATAATTATAAAAAAGCAATTGTGACACCAATACATAAATCAGGAAATACTGAAGAATTGACAAACTATCGACCTATATCCTTAGTATCAAATATTGCAAAAATTTTCGAAAAAATCATTAAAAGTCAATTGATGAACTACATTTGCCAAAATAAGATTATAAATAAAAAACAGTTTGGATTTATGCCGAAGCTGGGAACACAAGATGCAATATCAGCATTGACATCCGAAATATACAGAAGCTTGGATTCTGGAAGAAAGTGCGCGGGAATATTTATAGACCTGCGCAAAGCTTTCGACAGCATCTCTCTCAAAATTCTCATAGCCAAGTTACACAAAATTGGTATTACTGACAGTGCACTCTCCTTACTGAAGAGCTACCTTAATGACCGAAAACAATTCACCAAAATAAATAATCATGTCAGTGACTCTCGATGCAGTCAGTACGGGATTCCTCAAGGTACTGTCTTGGGTCCGATTCTTTTTGTCATTTACATTAATGAGATATTTTCATTGTCATTGAGTGGTATGCTCATCTCATATGCAGATGATACTGTATTGATGGTAAAAGGCAATACATGGAGCGAAGTAGTCCAGCATACTAACAGTGATTTAAAAATCTTAAAGAAATGGTTTGATGATAACCTTTTGTCTTTAAACGCAGAAAAAACAGCCTGTATGCCTTTCTCAATCAACCAAATTGGCGTTCCGGACATATTCAACGTTCAAATTCATTCTGCAAAGTGCAATGACAAAGGATGTGATGGAGAGTGCACTACTCTAAATGTTGTAAAAAAAGTAAAATATTTGGGCATTATAATAGACAACAATGTTAAATGGAAAGAACATATTGATTCTATGATTAAAAGACTTAGAAAACTGATTTACGTATTTCATGAACTAAGAAACTTCATGACTATGGATAAATTAAGAATTGTGTATTATGCTTTAGGACAATCAATCATACAATATGGCATCGTGGGATGGGGAGGAGCTTACCCCACTAATATCGCACCACTTGGAATTGTTCAAAGATTACTCTTAAAAATCATCCTTCATAGACCCAGGGACTACCCTACGGAAGAGCTATATAAAGAAATCAAAGTATTAACAGTGGAACAAATATACAGAAAATTTTCGATACTCCAAACTATCAGGGAGCAAATAGCGTTGCCAAGAATACAACACCAGATGAACAGAACTCTCAGAGCGACCAGTTTCATGCCGATTCCCCAGTGCAAAAAGGATGTCGGCCAACGCCATTATACATACTTGGGAATAAAATACTTTAATGAGTTGGATACAGAGATACGCTCAGAGAACAATGTTAAGATATTTAAAAGAAAAATGATCCAAGAAATAATTAACAACTGAAATAAATAATTTTTTTTTTTTTTTAAACTAATATTGATAAAACTGCGCCACTGGCGACATTAATACTGCAGCAGTGTTAATAACTATATTATTTAGTGAATACCAGAGTCGGGTAACATGTTGTAT
The DNA here is from genome assembly GCA_963576905.1 of Mystacides longicornis. Lineage (NCBI taxonomy): Eukaryota > Metazoa > Arthropoda > Insecta > Trichoptera > Leptoceridae > Mystacides > Mystacides longicornis. Next base: position 28,922,377 of record OY756433.1, on the reverse strand, counting down.
CAAAAAAAATGTAACATATTGTATGCCAACTTGGGTGGGTAAGACTCTGGATTGTATAGATGTTTTATTTTAATTTTTGAATATTATAACTTTTCTTTTGTAAAATCATGTGCATAAGTACTTAGCTTGAAACTCCCTCTCTCAACACAAGGCTAGACCTTTCGAGAGAGGAAACGACTGTATGAACCTCATTTAGGATAGGAATTATGTCCATATTTCTGTAATTAATATTATATAGAATATTATATTTATTAAACAATAAAAACAAAAAAAAAAAAAAAAAAAAAAAAAATTGAAGCCCTGCTATTAGAAGAGATTCCGGACTGTAACGAAGAGTCTGATGCAGGTGTGTCCGATGATGAAGTGGAAAATATTCAACTAAGGTGAGAGACCCAATAGCTGACAATTTAAGAAAAAAAAGTCGGTTTTTTATTCATAAAAAATTTATTTTGCAATATTATAAGTAAATAAATATGCAAATGATTTGGCCATTCGATTACCCATTATTTTTTGTATAAATGATAAATCTAGATAATTCCTGTGTATACAAAAAATAATAATTATTCATTGTGAGTTTAGTCACCCTTTCCTGACACATACAAATTATAAAAATCCAATACCTGACACCCCAAAAGCTGACAAAAGAGGTGGTTGATAGACCAGCGGTTACGACGCCGGCTTTCGCACTGTTTCGTGCGGAGGTCGTGGGTTCGAATCCCGGCCGTGTCGACCATTTTCCGCTTTCACGACACAAGCATTTGCTTACTGTGAAAGATGTCAAAAGTGTATTTGTGTTCACTTCGAGTGAGCACAGATTCATTTTTAAAAAAAAAAAAAAAAATAATTTTAACAAAATGCGTGGTAAATCATTTGCTTCTACCTAATAATGACTGAATCTTTAGAATAGTGTTATAAATGCAACGTTATTATAAAATAGCATAAAAAGTGAATGAAAAAACTTATTTCTGGGATATATTTGGTATGATGTATTCATTACCATCTTTTAGAATATTTTCAAGCTTTTTCAGTATACGCTCCTTGCGATACCATGTTTTATCGGAAATGTCTGGCCACTTCCATTGTTCTGTACCACACATCACCATACATGAAATTAAAACTTCATTTTCCTTAACATACATCACTTTTCCAGGGAAATATTCACCTTTAAAGAAAAAATAACAATATCATCCACATCATATTCAATTTTTTCGCATTTACGAGTTTTGGAACACCCAGAAGTTAATTGTTCTTCCTGCTCACTCTCCGAGGCAAATAATTCTACTTGGACTCCAAGATCATGTCAATTGAGGAGTCAGAAGAAGATAATATTGATATTGGCTTTTTAGAACCTTTTTTCACCTTTGGCTTTTTAATTACTTTTTTTACTGTCGCTCTGTTGTTTTTTTTTTCTCTTCCCTTATTCTTTTCTTTCTTCTTTCTGCCTTTGCTCATCTTCCTTCTTCTTTTTCTTCTTAGCTTCATATTGTTTGTATGCATCAGATGTTAGACAGGATGGTATTCGCTCTCTGTTTCGTCTGTGTTAAAAATTCGTGTAGGGTCTGCTAAAACATTCCAAAAGTTATTGGTTTTTAAATAATCATTGACGTCTGAAAACCATCGTACAATATTTTCTTTTGTGAGAGCTGCTCGAGATTTAGTGAGGTTTTGTGGCGTCCGTTCTGCTACTTCTGGATGCCGTTGCATGAAGCACTTGTACCACTTCCTGCCTGGTCTATTTTGTATAAAGTTATTTTCTCTTTTTTCTTTTGTGAGTATTGATTGGACTGAATACAAAAGTTGATCTTTAGTCGGAGGAAAGCCACATTTAGCTATATGGAACATCCATTTCACCAAAATGTCTTCTTCTTCTTTGGTAAGGTTTGTTTTCGGACCTTTCCTGCTATCCACTGGATACACTCCTGTTTTTTTTATAGAACAAAGTGGTCCGATGTACCCCGAATGTTTTGCTTGCCTTTAATATTGGCATTCCCTTTTTTATTGCATCAAATGCTTTCCGAACATCTTCGACCGAATATTTATTGAATGCTTTAGGTTTCCCCATTTCTGAAAGAATTAAATTTCATAAAATGAGCAAAACTATCAGCAGTTTTGATCAGTGTCAGGTTTTGGAGCAATCGAGTTGTATGACTTTTGTTGGTGAAAAAAAATTGTACCAATATCTGATACATGGTGTCAGTTATTGGATCCTGCCATTCTATAGAGACGTGTCTTTGAGAACACCATTAATATATTTTACTGAAATATAATATTGAATTTTAATCCTAAAATACCGAAATTTTTGAAACACCAATAGCTGACATATGTGTCAGGTATTGGATAATATAGTAAATCTCGTAAATCTGTGAACCCAATACCTGACACCCCCCTTAATATTTTATTTTGAGATTATGTGAACGTCTAATATAACCCAAGGGTAAATATGATGCTATATTTATAAGTTATATACAAAAATATGTAGATAAATCTAAAAACATTGATGCATACCTCTGATTCGCAAAAGTTGAATCCTTAACAAAACTTTTAAGAAAGTAACAACAGTAACACACAACACACACCTCCTCTGATGAATGTTCAAAACTGACTATTTTCAAATAACCATAGACACAAAAATTATAGAAAAAGTGATTCATAGATTTTAAAGGAACAATGTTCAGTAGTGAAGCAACGCGTAATATCTTTGATTTCCTTAATTTTGTTCGTCGAAGTTCAAATGTCAGCTATTGGGACAGTGTCAGCTATTGGGTCTCCCACCTTACCCTCACCAATAGGCTTCGATGAGATTTTTGAAAGAGCTCTAGAAAATACTTTAGCCGAAGATCCGCCATCATCGCCTTCAAAACAAGTTGAACTGGAGTGCCCTGTAAATCAGGTACCACCATCACCAATACCTGGATCTAGTGTTCAGACTGATCTACCGTCTGCAAATACGTCCTCACACAGAACTAATCAGCGATTACCTGAACCAAACCGTAAATGGAAAAAGAAGGACCTAGATACAATTTTACCGGAATACGTTCTAGATACTGGAGTAATAGAAGACTACTTTGCTCACTGTAACACCCCGACTGATATATTTTTAGTATTGATTGAAGATATTATTGATAATATTGTGTACCAAAGCAACCTTTATGCTACTCAGAGAGGCAAAGTATTGAACCTAAAAAAGGAGGAACTTCTAACATTTATAGGTATGAACTTTTTTATGGGTTACAATACTCGTCCGGCGTGGAGAGACCATTACTCTTCGGCATCTGATCTCAACAATGCACTTCTCTGCAAAACAATGCCCAGAGACAGATTTGCTATTATTTTATCTCATCTGCATTGCAATGATAACTCCCAAATGCCTAGAGACTGCAAAGATAAGTTGTATAAAATTAGATTGATGATTGATGCACTCAATAAAAAATTTCAAGAGGTTTATAATGGTACTCGCGAACTGAGTGTAGATGAATCTATGATTAAATTTAAAGGTAGGTCTGTCTTGAAACAATATCTTCCTATGAAGCCCATAAAAAGGGGATACAAGTTGTGGTGTCTAGCTGACCAGAGAGGCTATATAAAGAAGTTTCAAATTTACCAAGGAAAGGACGAAGAACTGAACTCTAAATTTACCGGCTATGGCTTGGGACAGAAAGTGGTTTTGGAGCTGACGGAACAAGATTGGGGTAAAGGGAAGATAGTTTACTTTGATAATTTTTTCTCGTCTGTTGCTTTGCTTGAGAAACTGAAAACTGAGAACACCTACGCCTGTGGAACTATCCGAAGTAATAGAAAAGGACTAGCCGGAAATATGATCGCTGATTCTCAAATGAAAAGGGGCGACAGTGATCATCGATTTTCAAATTTAATTGGATATTGGAAATGGAAGGATAACAAAGTGGTTCATTTAGTATCAAATTTTCATGGTAATGAATCGGCAACTGTGTTACGTAAAGAAAAAAATGGATCCAAGTCTGCCATTACATGTCCTGTGGCTGTCAAAGATTATAATAGCTATATGGGCGGCGTAGATACAGCTGATCGTTTGAGAGCCCTTTACTGTATAGATCGCAAATCTCCGAAATGGTGGCACAGGTTGTTTTGGGGTCTTCTGGACATCGCATTTGTCAATTCATATGTCATTCATGGACTCATAATGAAACAAACCACTGTAAAAGATTTTCGACGCTCTGTTACTCAAGGCTTGATGACAATGAAAGATGTTAGTCAGAAAAGAAAGACTTCTACTGATAATACTGCGAAAGCTGGCCCTTCCAAAAGACGCAAATCTGAGTACTCTACTATAAAAGACGTTCGCTTGGGTAATAGAGGCATCCATTGGCCTACTTTCGTAGAAAATAGGGGAAGGTGTGAGGTTTGTAGTTTGAAAAAGATTCAGTCGAAACCTCATAGTAAATGTTCTCATTGCAACGTGTTTTTGTGTGTAAATGAAAAGAAAAATTGTTTTGCTGAATACCACGAGGTCAATTTGTAATTAAAAACCTATTTATTTAATTATAACTAAGTAAATATTGGATCTCATTATTTTTGTAGTTTCTATCATAGTTCCTAACATTGTAATAACACAAAGTTCCTGACGGTACTTTTAAGTCTAGGTCTTGGAAATAATACTTCTAGGTACAATAAAAATCTTAAAATAATCTGAGCGTTTCCTTTTACCTACCTTATTATGATAATAAAGTTGAAAAGCGGAAATTCGTCAAAAATCACTACCCCGGGTGGAAAGGGTTAATAAAAGTCTACACGACAAAAAAAGAATAGTTGAAATCGGTCTAGCCGTTTAGGCGTGATGCGAAGACATCGAAGATATAGCTCTCCATTTTTATAGTTTTCTTATATTTTCTAATTTTCCATGCATTTTATTTATTTTTTTCTTCTAAAAGGACACTCTACTGATAAAAGCCTACACGACAAAAAAAGAATTAGCGAAATCGGCCCAGCCGTTTAGGCGTGATGCGATGACATCGGGAAAGAGTTCTCCATTTTTATATATAAGAAGATTAACACTGTGTTAATTTTGGATGGATTGTTTGCTATTTTTTTATAGAGATTAAGATTATGCAATGGCGAAGGTTGTCCAGGATATTGCTTTGCAGTTTTATTACTGTTGACTGTCCCATACATTTTTTTTCTTGGAAGGAGGGGAGAATCTTCATGAGTTTTGAATCGTTCTCCCGAAGGAGGATCGTTGACCTATGGACTAAAAATCCCTCATCTCCACACTACTTCGGAACCACTTTTTTGTCCTATACTGCCCCATTCTAAATGTCTCGATTCATTGTCCAAGTGAGAAAATACCGTATTGTACTGATATTTCACATTTTATGTCCAATCAAACCCTTGAAAATTTCGTTCAGCCATGTGATCCACAGGCTTTTGGAAACGGTATGATTCCATACAGGTTCGATCCTCGACTACGTCTGAAATTCCTTTGTTGGTTGTTGAATAGGAGAAATCGACTCGAGGTTGTCGATACTATTGGTTTCCTAGTACATCCTTCCATCATTTGAGAGGCTGGTTATGACAGAATTTTTCTTGTGTTCATTCTAGGTTCGTGCCCGATAGGCATGTCGGGCGTTACCAACTGAGGCGGCTCTTCGAGTTCACATGTTATAGCTTTTATGCATATTGCACCTATTTGTGGCTTCGACTAATTTGGCTATTTAATAGAAATTATTGCATTTGTGTGTGTGTTGTTGTTTGAATTCCTAGGTTTATGATATTGGTGCTCTTCGTAACAAAGTGCTGATTGCCGCAGTCGCGCTATAACCGGCTCGCCGCCCTGGTTGATCCCTTTCTGAACTTCCACCAAGGATTTGACCCTTGGCTGGCAGTTATCCCGTTAGGCGAAACGTGGGTGAGCCATTGCAGTACCTCGCCCGTACACGGGATGATTCTCTCACAGTCGCCACAAGATTGATCGCTTGTGTCGCCTTTCGCCGTTTAAATCAAATTTTATGGTTTAATAATTATTTTGCCTCAGATTTGTTGTTTTTAGAGTCTGCTTAATTGCTTCAAACATAAATCCCAACTTATTACTGTTTCTAAGTTTTTCGCGTTTATCTAGGTCTTGTTAAATTATTATTATTATTATAGAATAGACCATTAAAACCTTTAGTTTGTAATTATCGCACTTTTACGAGAGGTAACGGGCCTTTCTCGTCAACGTCCCTTGTTACTTTTGCTAATGTCCTCCTACGCTCTCTTCTATAGTTTAATCATTCCGTCTAAAGGGCACGAGCTATTGGTCTTGGTGGTTGTCTTTTCATTTTATATGTACCGAAAGTGTACGCTTATTCGATCGATAGCTCAAGATCTGCGTGGTTTCTCAACTCTACTAGATTGAAACAATGAAGGGAAAGTTGAGTCGAAAAAGTAAGTCGAAAGGATATGGAAACCATCAATAATTATTATTCATTTCTTAGGATTCACAATGATTCAATTTCTATGTTTTACTGTCCGTATTGTACTATCATAGCAACTTCTGTCTCCTTGTGCATAAAAATAAGTATTTACACACAGTCAGGGGCAACAGACGATATCAAGTTTTTTTATTCATTAAGTATTCATTTTATTGTTAAATATGGTTTATAGTAAAATTTTACAAGGATCTTGGAAATAAATTGTTATGAGTTCTAATGGGGAAATAAAAAATTAATCATGTGTGGTTAATAAAATATATAGCGAACTTTAAAAGGATGTATATTCTAGAGTAAGCCAAATTGTAAAAATTCAAAATTAAAGTAAAAAAGCCAAAATTTACCTAGATGACCAGGTTTTATATGAATGTGATTTGATAAGAATTGCTGAAATAATTAATTGACCTTAAATTCAAAATTCCGGATTAAAAAAGGAGGAACTTCTAACATTTATAGGTATGAACTTTTTTATGGGTTACAATACTCGTCCGGCGTGGAGAGACCATTACTCTTCGGCATCTGATCTCAACAATGCACTTCTCTGCAAAACAATGCCCAGAGACAGATTTGCTATTATTTTATCTCATCTGCATTGCAATGATAACTCCCAAATGCCTAGAGACTGCAAAGATAAGTTGTATAAAATTAGATTGATGATTGATGCACTCAATAAAAAATTTCAAGAGGTTTATAATGGTACTCGCGAACTGAGTGTAGATGAATCTATGATTAAATTTAAAGGTAGGTCTGTCTTGAAACAATATCTTCCTATGAAGCCCATAAAAAGGGGATACAAGTTGTGGTGTCTAGCTGACCAGAGAGGCTATATAAAGAAGTTTCAAATTTACCAAGGAAAGGACGAAGAACTGAACTCTAAATTTACCGGCTATGGCTTGGGACAGAAAGTGGTTTTGGAGCTGACGGAACAAGATTGGGGTAAAGGGAAGATAGTTTACTTTGATAATTTTTTCTCGTCTGTTGCTTTGCTTGAGAAACTGAAAACTGAGAACACCTACGCCTGTGGAACTATCCGAAGTAATAGAAAAGGACTAGCCGGAAATATGATCGCTGATTCTCAAATGAAAAGGGGCGACAGTGATCATCGATTTTCAAATTTAATTGGATATTGGAAATGGAAGGATAACAAAGTGGTTCATTTAGTATCAAATTTTCATGGTAATGAATCGGCAACTGTGTTACGTAAAGAAAAAAATGGATCCAAGTCTGCCATTACATGTCCTGTGGCTGTCAAAGATTATAATAGCTATATGGGCGGCGTAGATACAGCTGATCGTTTGAGAGCCCTTTACTGTATAGATCGCAAATCTCCGAAATGGTGGCACAGGTTGTTTTGGGGTCTTCTGGACATCGCATTTGTCAATTCATATGTCATTCATGGACTCATAATGAAACAAACCACTGTAAAAGATTTTCGACGCTCTGTTACTCAAGGCTTGATGACAATGAAAGATGTTAGTCAGAAAAGAAAGACTTCTACTGATAATACTGCGAAAGCTGGCCCTTCCAAAAGACGCAAATCTGAGTACTCTACTATAAAAGACGTTCGCTTGGGTAATAGAGGCATCCATTGGCCTACTTTCGTAGAAAATAGGGGAAGGTGTGAGGTTTGTAGTTTGAAAAAGATTCAGTCGAAACCTCATAGTAAATGTTCTCATTGCAACGTGTTTTTGTGTGTAAATGAAAAGAAAAATTGTTTTGCTGAATACCACGAGGTCAATTTGTAATTAAAAACCTATTTATTTAATTATAACTAAGTAAATATTGGATCTCATTATTTTTGTAGTTTCTATCATAGTTCCTAACATTGTAATAACACAAAGTTCCTGACGGTACTTTTAAGTCTAGGTCTTGGAAATAATACTTCTAGGTACAATAAAAATCTTAAAATAATCTGAGCGTTTCCTTTTACCTACCTTATTATGATAATAAAGTTGAAAAGCGGAAATTCGTCAAAAATCACTACCCCGGGTGGAAAGGGTTAATAAAAGTCTACACGACAAAAAAAGAATAGTTGAAATCGGTCTAGCCGTTTAGGCGTGATGCGAAGACATCGAAGATATAGCTCTCCATTTTTATAGTTTTCTTATATTTTCTAATTTTCCATGCATTTTATTTATTTTTTTCTTCTAAAAGGACACTCTACTGATAAAAGCCTACACGACAAAAAAAGAATTAGCGAAATCGGCCCAGCCGTTTAGGCGTGATGCGATGACATCGGGAAAGAGTTCTCCATTTTTATATATAAGAAGATTAACACTGTGTTAATTTTGGATGGATTGTTTGCTATTTTTTTATAGAGATTAAGATTATGCAATGGCGAAGGTTGTCCAGGATATTGCTTTGCAGTTTTATTACTGTTGACTGTCCCATACATTTTTTTTCTTGGAAGGAGGGGAGAATCTTCATGAGTTTTGAATCGTTCTCCCGAAGGAGGATCGTTGACCTATGGACTAAAAATCCCTCATCTCCACACTACTTCGGAACCACTTTTTTGTCCTATACTGCCCCATTCTAAATGTCTCGATTCATTGTCCAAGTGAGAAAATACCGTATTGTACTGATATTTCACATTTTATGTCCAATCAAACCCTTGAAAATTTCGTTCAGCCATGTGATCCACAGGCTTTTGGAAACGGTATGATTCCATACAGGTTCGATCCTCGACTACGTCTGAAATTCCTTTGTTGGTTGTTGAATAGGAGAAATCGACTCGAGGTTGTCGATACTATTGGTTTCCTAGTACATCCTTCCATCATTTGAGAGGCTGGTTATGACAGAATTTTTCTTGTGTTCATTCTAGGTTCGTGCCCGATAGGCATGTCGGGCGTTACCAACTGAGGCGGCTCTTCGAGTTCACATGTTATAGCTTTTATGCATATTGCACCTATTTGTGGCTTCGACTAATTTGGCTATTTAATAGAAATTATTGCATTTGTGTGTGTGTTGTTGTTTGAATTCCTAGGTTTATGATATTGGTGCTCTTCGTAACAAAGTGCTGATTGCCGCAGTCGCGCTATAACCGGCTCGCCGCCCTGGTTGATCCCTTTCTGAACTTCCACCAAGGATTTGACCCTTGGCTGGCAGTTATCCCGTTAGGCGAAACGTGGGTGAGCCATTGCAGTACCTCGCCCGTACACGGGATGATTCTCTCACAGTCGCCACAAGATTGATCGCTTGTGTCGCCTTTCGCCGTTTAAATCAAATTTTATGGTTTAATAATTATTTTGCCTCAGATTTGTTGTTTTTAGAGTCTGCTTAATTGCTTCAAACATAAATCCCAACTTATTACTGTTTCTAAGTTTTTCGCGTTTATCTAGGTCTTGTTAAATTATTATTATTATTATAGAATAGACCATTAAAACCTTTAGTTTGTAATTATCGCACTTTTACGAGAGGTAACGGGCCTTTCTCGTCAACGTCCCTTGTTACTTTTGCTAATGTCCTCCTACGCTCTCTTCTATAGTTTAATCATTCCGTCTAAAGGGCACGAGCTATTGGTCTTGGTGGTTGTCTTTTCATTTTATATGTACCGAAAGTGTACGCTTATTCGATCGATAGCTCAAGATCTGCGTGGTTTCTCAACTCTACTAGATTGAAACAATGAAGGGAAAGTTGAGTCGAAAAAGTAAGTCGAAAGGATATGGAAACCATCAATAATTATTATTCATTTCTTAGGATTCACAATGATTCAATTTCTATGTTTTACTGTCCGTATTGTACTATCATAGCAACTTCTGTCTCCTTGTGCATAAAAATAAGTATTTACACACAGTCAGGGGCAACAGACGATATCAAGTTTTTTTATTCATTAAGTATTCATTTTATTGTTAAATATGGTTTATAGTAAAATTTTACAAGGATCTTGGAAATAAATTGTTATGAGTTCTAATGGGGAAATAAAAAATTAATCATGTGTGGTTAATAAAATATATAGCGAACTTTAAAAGGATGTATATTCTAGAGTAAGCCAAATTGTAAAAATTCAAAATTAAAGTAAAAAAGCCAAAATTTACCTAGATGACCAGGTTTTATATGAATGTGATTTGATAAGAATTGCTGAAATAATTAATTGACCTTAAATTCAAAATTCCTTTTTAGATTCTTTTAAAACTAATAATGTGCATTTAGCTACTATTTCTGATAGCCATGCAACTCCTCCAGAGTTTTGGTCTCCTTTACAATGTTTCTTTAAGCCCTGGCATTGATTCCTATACCCAGAACTCCTAGGTCCCGATGCATAATAATTTTCCCTCTCGGAATTATAATCTCTAATGTCAGCAGAATATTCTGATCTTCGAGTCTCGTGATTCAGCCATAACTCAAGCACCCCTTTAAAGAGAATATTGCGCATCTAAAGTTTTCTATCGTCTGGACAGTGATTTAAATCAAATAAACGTTCGGAGGTCTGATGCGGTTGTAATTCCTCTCTGAATTCACGACACCATTTCTGTGAGCATCTCGTTTGCGTTGGTCAGTATACTCTCTAAAAATAATATGTACGTGAAATCTCCACATCTTTTTTTAACCCATCACGCTGTACCATTTCTCATACAACCTCTCCTATTTCTTTTACTTCTGACCTGGCCTTCCTTGAGGACAGAATCGATGTGTTCGATCCACGTCATTCTCGGCCGTCCACTATTTCTTACTCCTTTCCTTTCAGCTTTATACATTTTCTTTGTCATTCTGTTCGCATCCATTCTTTCCATATGTCCAAACCATCTCAACTTTTTACTTTCATCTTTGTCACAACACTAACTTCCATACCACATTCCTTCCTAATATTCTTATTCCTTTCCATATCCCACAGAATCTTTCCGCATATTCTTCGTAGAGATTTTTATTTATTGTGAATAGCTTTTACAATTATAATTTATTTATTTATTTATTTATTTTATTTATTTATTAAGTTTACGGTCTTAATAAGACCTATAACAATTTTAAGATACAAAATCAACTTACAGCTAGACATGATACTTTGCATAATATTTCAAATTTCGATGCAAGAAATTAATTAATAATCAAAATACAAAAATATATCATACAAAATGGCATAAAAAAAACATCATACATAACTTCAAGCAATGGCAACATTTATTGTACCTCAATGGTGGCACCACTGACAAGACGACGAAAACATTTAGAAATGTCATCGTTGACCGCCTGCGGCATTCTTTCAATCCATTAATAAATTATCATGCTTCAATAATAATATATAAAAACAAATAATAAACACTAATCTGTGCACAATGTTGGAGTTAATCTAAATCAGTGAAAAATATGAATAACTTTTTAATCAAAAACATTTGGTGGAGTGATATAATAAATTATATTTGATATACCATGAATTCAAACTTCACAGCGCCAATGCCAGCTTTTGCATTTATACTACACTCTTCTTTTTTCTTCTATGTCCACGTTTCACACCCATACACCATCGATGTTAAGAGGATTGCGTTATTTAGCTTGTAGTGAGACGTTGGAGTTTCTCATAGGTCTTAGTGCTCCGCCCACCGTGGTACCGGCCTCTTTCCTACGTTCGAATTCTTTTTAACACTTTCCATCCCGACTAAACAAATCCCTAAATACATATACTCATTCACTTGCTCAAAACAGTTTTGAGTTGGTAATTAAATCTTCGCTTTCTCTATCCCAATTACACACCGTCGATGTTCTTAAAAATAATACATCACTGTAACAAAAGTATCAAGTACCTACTTGTATTAAGGGCGTATATCTGTCAGATCGAGTGCGACCGATGGAGGGTTAAAACAATATCGCGAATGAATAATGCATTCAGTCCGGTTTGTCGTTCGGAATAATTTCTGGAATAAAATTACACAATGGGACTGGATATTATCATAAGTTGAATGCTTTCGCTTTTTATTGTAAAGAACGAGTCAAATAGTAATGCCAATCTAACCCACCAAGAAATACGATGTGTAATATTCACTCTCAATCAATCAATCAATTCTCCCTTTTATACCCCACTCAGGGGCATAGGGAGGCAACAAGAGCTCTCCATTACGCAATGTTTATGACCTCCTCCCACACCATGTCCATGTCCCTCAGCTCTGCTTCGAAGGAGCGGAACACAGTGTGAGAGGGTCTTCCTCGGTTCGGGACCCTGATGGGAGGAAGAACAGCGCTCTCCTCGGCCAACTGTCATTCGGCATCCTTAACACATGTCCCAGCCAAGTCCATCTCCTCCCCACAATGGTAGAGGTGATAGGTTCACGCTGGGTACGCCGGCGTATAGCGTCGTTCGTGATGCGGTGGTACCATCTTACGTCCAGAATTCTCCTTAGGCACTTCATTTCAAAGGCTGAGACTTTTTGTGCCTGGGCCTTGGTCAGGTGCCAGGACTCACACCCATATAAGAGAATGGGCAACACACACGCATCAAACAGTTTACATTTCGTCTCGACACTAAACGCCGACGCTTTCCAAATCTTGGTCATGTTGTTAAAGGCGCCACTTGCCATACCGATACGTATCGGGAGCTCAGCCCCGAGGTCACCAGAGGTGGTAATGGTTGCTCCCAGGTATTTAAATTTATCCACCCGGGAGACCTGGTTACCGTCGATGGTTATCGGTAGCTGTTTATCGGGGCAGGCATTATTCGCCATGAGCTCCGTCTTACTGGCATTGACTCGAAGGCCAAGGCGTGCTGTTTCGTCGCAGAGTCTTGAAACACTGCGCTGTAATTCCTCCATTGTCGTACTGAACAACGCTAAGTCGTCCGCGTACTCCAGATCGCACAGTTCGCCCATTAGACCATCTCTCTGTGTTATCGGTATACCTCTTGCTCCTTGCACGGACTTTCTCAACGGGAAGTCCATGACTATTATGAATATGAAAGGAGCCAGTACGCAGCCCTGTCTGACTCCCGTGGCTCGTCGGCTAGAATATTCACTCTAGCCGACTTTTATAAATGTGAAGCACAACTGTCATGTTTAGAGTCCATTTTTCTTAATCGGCACATCTTCCTTCATAGTCCTTACTCCGTATTCCCTGCTGCCCTCTGTCCCGAGCATTCCTCTTCTTGCTCACCTCGTTTGACCGTACAATACAAAATTTTCTGAAAATATGGCTATATAAAAAAATGAAAGTAATTAAAATATAATTAGTAAAGAATGTATAAGGCTGAAAGAAAAGATGTGGTCGGCCGATAAAGACGTTGATCGAACATGTCTATTCCGTCCTCAAGAAAGACGCAAGTCAAAAGCAAAACGATAATTTCAAAATGGCACCCCTGAGAGAATAAGAGACCAATCGGGAGACCTCAAAAGAGATGGGTGGATGATGCCGTTCCTGTCGCGGGAAAAACTGTACAAAACAGAAAAATGTGGAAAACTTTAGAAGCGGTCTATTACATACATCAATGGAGGGAGGGCTGATAAGAAGAAGATTGAAAAAAGTGTCCTTAGATAGAAGTTCCGTTCTCTCTGCCCCTTAACGGACATGACGTGATGGTTAAAAACATACTACATTGAGCTTTGGCATTACTAACTGACTCGATCCTTAGGCAGTAGGTAAGGCTGGGCACGATCGGGACATATTGTGTGTTCGCGCGCGAGATAGGTACGAGATATTCGGTTGCCGGTGTGCTGGACGAGCTCGTCCCACGTGCGGCTGTCACCCACCTCGGGCGCTGCTGCCCTGATTCCCGGACACCGATTATGATAACGTCACGATAAATACCCCGGCCGCAGCCTACTCTCAACACCAATATATTATTATAATTGATCGGTTCGTTCTATTTTATCATTCATTCATCATTAAGCATTGAATAAGACTCTTCTCATTCTTGATTCTTGTGATCCTAAATTATTTTGATCCCCTGCAGTACTGTAAACAAGGTGCTTATGCACAAATTCTTTCGTCTGTCGATCCATGTCTTTTCCAAAAATCTTTATGATATTTTTAGGTTATCATTCTCTGCAGTGTTCTCTTGATATATTTGGCAGTCCTCATCATGTCTCCAAGAATCAAGTTCTTTTTAGCTATCTTGATGATTTGCGATAGCTTATTGATTGTTTCCTACCCGCAACCATTCCTACATTTGGTGATTTTGCACTCTGCTTTCATGTTTGTTAATTTCGTGTTTCTCTCTCTTTCTTTTCTCATTGGACTTGTATTAAGAGTTTATCTTTTGATTTTTTATTTTATTCACACTGACTTTTATGGCTTATTTTAATGTATACCCCCACACACAGGCACTGCCTTGTGGGATTTTCGATTAATTGTTTTAAATACTTGTATTTGCTTTTTGTTTTAATATGTTTTAAATCTGATTTATTATTATTATTATCTTCTTTTATCCCTTTGTTTTGTTTTAACGGATACCTGTTTAAACTCCCAGTTATGCATTTTGTATAATTACATTTGACACGTCACGAGGGGATAGTAACTACATATCCCAAAAACAAAACTTAAAATTTTATTATTTCCATTTTAAATTAATGGTAACGCATCTTCTCAGTTTGTTTATTGCTTGAACCGCATCTTCTCTTGTCTTCTGATGGAAGTTGAGAATTTGTTTTTTGATGGCTTAGGTTTTATGTCTTTTATTGGCTTCCCTAACTCATCTACATCTTTCTTTGTTTGACGTTGAGTCTTAATTTTACTCACGTATCTGTGCAATGTTTAGTCTTAAAGTTGCAACCCAATTATCCTGTGATCTTGCAGGCTAAGAATAATTAGGAACAGAATTTCATTACATTTTTCAATTTTAAAGACCATTCCTATATGTAGGATAGTTTAAATATTATCAATCTTTTGATCAATGACGCTTCTTTATCATTACCAATATACCACCGCATTCTTAACAATGGATAACTATGACTATTGATCATCGTACACGTTGTGTGTTGTAAAACGTCTCAGATCCAATTATCTACCAGTGTTGCTTCGATAGGGTTCACAAATAATGACTCCTACAGAACCGTGAGATTTATCGACATGGACAATTTGCGTTCTGACTCTGCTTCTTGCCGACGATATTGTTGTGTACATTCAGGGATCGAACAATAAATAAATAATTTATGTCTAAATTTGCCATCGGTCGTGTTTCGTATTGTTCGCCAACGTTATCTGGTCCCGCGCCCGTGTTCCTAGGTCCCGGGACATGTGTTGTCGCGCTCGCCGGCTCACAAGGCAACACTGCGGGAGTATAGTATGATTTGCAGGGCATGTATGGGGGAGCCTCTTATTAACGGACCACTAGGATTTTAAATGAAAAAAAAAACACTCAGTTTTATCCAGAAATATTAAATATAATCAACGGCAATACAACGAAAATCTTAGTAGTAAATTGTATTAGATAAGTATAAATTCGAACCCCTTTACATTTAAAACTATGATGGATAAATAACAGGAGTTCATGAAGTATTTAGAGCTTAAAATAATGAACAAATGCAATATTTGCTAAATATAACACGAATTTTGGATGTGTATCGGTGGATACCACAAAACAAAATGTCTTCAGAGTTGCAGGTGACGCCGAGTTTGTCAATGCAGCGAGGAGTGTTATTCTATCTTCTTCTTCTTAAAGTGCCCAGTCAGGTCCTCCCGAATTTGGCTATCACTTGGGGAAAGGACAGAGATGCTAGACTAGGTCCTGCCCGCTGCTAGGGGTACTCCCTCGCGAACATATTCGCTGATTCCCGATAGCCTTCTGTCTGCCGCCAACGCACTCTGCGATTGCATTATTCTCGTGTATTTGCATATCCCTGTCAACACTCGGTTGCGGATCTACCTTATATTCTGAGTTTGACTGCATTTTATTTTGCCATTCGTTAATTTTATTTGCCACACTTTCCTATTCATGTTCAAATTTATGCTTCTAGCAGTTTAATTCCATTCAATATAAATCCCATGCAGGAATTTTAAAAAAATGTTCTGATGAAAACGATAATCTGCTCTCTACAACTTTGTGACCGGCTTGCTTCCCCTCAACTGATGTAGTTAGAATTTTGTAACATTTGACAACATATTTGGTCAAAACCATCCAGTAATGTCTTCTTGTACAATCATCTTTTAATTTTCAGATTTTGTTGAGTTATTTCATATAAGGTCGTATAGGGTGTTTTTGCTAAACCCTTGCTCATGCAGCTTCTCCTATTGCTTTTAGCTTTGAATGTTCTGTTACCTTCTATTTATTCGTTCAACACGTCGTAATCATTTCTTTTTTTCATTCATCTTTGTTAAAACGTCAATTATCATGCCAGGTTTTTTTCCTAAAAACATCATTTTTTACCACATTTTATTTTTATATTCATCTTGTGGTAACAGGATTGCGTTATCCCATCTACTTAAGTAAATGGAATAGAAGCATTGTTTTCTGGACGTATTTTAGTCACAACTGTTTCCCAATAGTTCTCGTGTTATCGTTGTAGTTAATTAAAATGGACAATTGTTGCCATTTTGCCTTCTTCCAGGTGCGTTTTCCTAGCAAATGGAATATGCAGAAATTATGTCCTCTTTGAAGGAACATAACGCTTATTGATTTGTGTGACGTAACAAAAGGGGAATGCCATGCGTTGAAAATCCATCTCATCTGGTAGATCGAAAATAAAAAACACGCGTCCATCAACGTAAATCCGTTGACAAATATCGTAATTTTTAACGCGCGGTACATTATACTGAATTTCGCAGTATTCGGTCATTGCCGACAAATACTGCGAAACGGTCTTCGGTTCCTATACAGACCGAATAGAACGGAAGGACCGGCATCGACCGAGACCTTAACCAAACCGAATGGCACCGTACATGTGTGTAATATACGTAAGTGTTGATCGGTATGGAAGCGGCCTGAGAAAACAATATTGATGGAGTTGTGGTTACGGCGGGTATGAGGCCCATCTATTTCACTACGGACAATGGTCATAAATCAAGGTCCAGAGCCCTCGGCGTGGACTCCGGAGGTCCGGTGGGCGGTCGCACTGACGCGGAATGCTGCCAATGATCTGAATGAGCTATGACCCCATTGAGTGCGATTTGCTATTTTCACACCAATGTGTTCTTTGTTTTCAATATTTTTTTATTTTGCGAGTCATCGATCATCATAGCTTATCCTTTCTTTTTCTCTTTTCTCAAGATATCATTCATCAGTATATCCAGGGGTTTTTTTGTAACTGGATTTTCTCCACTGCCATGACGGGTTTGTGAAGGTGTTTGATAGTCAGTCATCTTTACGCTCCAGTTGTATTACAGATAGTCAAATTTTAATATTTTACGAGGCTTTATACCCGAGATCTAGTGATATTGAAGTTAGTCGAATGACGATCCTTTTCGATGAACTTTTTTTTCAAGATAGGTACTCGGAAGTTTCAGCAAAATGATCGGGAATACTTGTATTGCTTTAATCCTCTGGAAACAATGATCAATGATGTACGGAAGTAAAATTTAAATGGATAACTAGGGGGAAGGGGGTGGATGTTAAAACAAATGGACGTTTAAGAGTAGCTCGAATAATATGTATGGCTGAACATTTGAAATGGTCGATTATTTATTTATTCAATGAAACTTTGTAATAATTTACTTAATGAATGTGAGTTTGAATTAAAATAAAAAATGAAATAAAACAGAAGGCTGCGAAGAATCGCGCTCGATCGAAATGGAGAGGATCAAATATCTGTGGTGGCATGGTAAAAGGCATTAAGTCGCATTTTTCAGCATTTTGAGTTATATGCGCTACATCATACATTATCACAAACAGAACAAAGTTCAAAAACATAAGTTTAAAAAAATCCACTTATAAAGGATTTAAAAGCATTTTTTCATTCCGGCATAACTCAATATTAATTTTATTTGGCAAGGTAAAACGACGCGCGTCGAATTTTGTCTACCACGAAGTAAAACGGTGTTATCTCTGTGGTGGCATGGTAAAAGGCATTAAGTCAGTGGGATGACATTTCTCAGTATGGCGGATTTACTTATCAGTATTTTAAGAGGTTTCATTTTT